>OU342746.1:408659969-411059969 GCA_910589775.1 Avena eriantha | reverse complement strand
TCTTCTGATTCGTTGCATGCATCGCTTAGCCACACCCCAGCCAATTGACAGCTAACTCCAGCCGCGCGCAGCCAATCAGGAGGCACGGCCACGTGCAACACCTTTGTAATTCCAGGACGAGCGAGGGGTGGATTTGGAAGGTTAGCGTTTTTACCGCATCTACGTCTTGTGTTTTGGAAAAAAAAACTAAAAAGTATTTATAACCTAAACATAGAAATCGCACGGAGTACGGAATATATTGTTATTTCCTCCATTCCATAGGGATCAAATCTCATTTTAATTCTTTTAATAAGTCCAATACACTTACACTTTATCTTTGTCTACTCTCTCTTCTAGATCCTGTGAAATTTTTGTGTTCTTCGTATTCATCATCCAAACACATCTTACAAAATTCATGTGTTTCTATAATTATGTAGAAATTCACCATGTATGGGTTATATGGGCTAGTTGGATTTTCTTCGTATTCCCCATCCTTGGGGCTCTATTGGTGTATGGACGCTAGGAATTTCTCGGTCTTCCACATTGAAATTGAATCCACTGTTTCAGGAGTATAGGTTGTATGGGCTAGTTAGGTT
The DNA here is from genome assembly GCA_910589775.1 of Avena eriantha. NCBI lineage: Eukaryota > Viridiplantae > Streptophyta > Magnoliopsida > Poales > Poaceae > Avena > Avena eriantha. The sequence continues at coordinate 411,059,394 of OU342746.1, read as the reverse complement.
TTCACATGAATTTACGGCGATCAAAAGGTAGTGGCGCACGACCTTCCAGAGGAGGAAGAGGATGCGGATTCTCACCGCGGTGTGTGGAGGGGGTGAAAGCTTACTCCCGCGGAGCTCAAGGACCTCGTCGCCGAGGGTTACCTCCGGTCGATGGAGGGACTCAACTGACGGCTAGCACCGGCCGGCGAGGTCACTCTTTCTCCCCATGTCGGGGAAAAGGTGTACCTCAAAATCCCAACTGGTAAGCGGCGTCTCCCTTCCAGTATCCGACTTCTTCCTCGAGGTACTGGATTACTTCCGAGTTCTTCCCCACAACCTCTCCCCGAATAGAATCCTCGTCCTTAACAACCATGTAGCTTTGTTCGAGGGATATGTCGGAGTGAAGACTAGGTTAGACATCTTTGTTTACTTCTTCACCCTCAAGAGGGAGTCGGGTGTTAGCAAGGATGAACTTTCTAACTGCGGGACCATTAGTTTTAAGATTCTCTGAACCGGAGGTTCCCAACATTGTCGGGCACAAGTCCATCAAGAATTGGCAGGAGACCTACTTTTACGACCCAGGCGTTCCTCTGAAGGACTGTGAACGTTCATATCCCGACTTCATCGACGGCGCTTGAAAGGATCGTATGGTCACCTAGAGGGGGTGAATAGGTGCTACTTCAAATTTTACTCCTTTTTCAGATTAGGATTTGACACAAAGGTAAATTCTCTAGATATGCAACTATGGTGAATTTACCTATATGTCACACTAGCACACCTAGTTAAGCAAGAACTAGATAAAGTAAGGTGCAGTAAAGGATAAAAGTAATCGAAGTGAAGCACATGGGGACACAAGGATTATTTCCCGTAGTTCCTTCCTTTTGAGGGGAAGTACGTCTGTGTTTGGAGAGGGGGTGGTATCAGACCAGCAACACCACGAGAGGCCTCCCTTGTTCTCCAGTGAACCTCACCCCAAGTGGATCGATTCACGCTTCCACTATATCGGCAACCTTCAAGGTGGTAGCCAGCACCCTTACAACAAGTTTGAGGCACACACCCCACAACTTAATTGGGGGCTCCCGAATCCAAGCAAGCTGTCACACAATCAAAGACAAACTTGTAAGAATAAAATCAACAAAAACAAGGCTTAGGGTTTCCAATGAAACCCTAGAGCAAGGGGCCCTCAAGTGAATGAGGGGGAATGAAGATCTCTCTTGGTGAAGTTGTAGATCGATGCCTCCTCCTCTGATTCCCCAAAGATCAACGATTTTGGGTGGTTGGATGAAGAGATCTTGGAGTTTTGGTGGCTCAAATGGTTTGGTCTTCTTTTTCTGGAACGAGCAGCTGGAGGAAGGGGATGCGGTTCCTTATTTATAGGCCACACACTTGTGAACCGTTTTCTGACCGTTGGAGACAATTCACACCGGAGACTCCGGCCTGGACCGGAAACTCTAGCCCACCTCCGGTCCATCTCCGGACCGAGCATCTGACTAACTTGGGCAGGGGCTTGACGTCCACTCCGGAGACTATGGCCGAAACTCTAGACCAAAGACACTGGAGACTCCGGTGTGTCCACACCGGAAACTCTGGTGGGAGAAGTCACACCGGAGACTCTAGCTGATATCTGATCCGTCTCCGGACCACCACACAGATTGACCCTGGGCCAAGTCTAGCACTCACACCGGGAACTCTTGGGGAAACTCCGGACCACACCGAAGACTCCGGTGTTTGCACACCGGAGACTCTGGTATGGAATCTTTAGGAAAGCATAGATTTGGTCATGGAATTTCCCACAACAATCTGACTTTTTCCCTTTTCAATAGATTGACATGTAGACATTAACACATAGTAAAATGTACCTTATGTTGTTAACGAACACCAAAACAGATTAGAACAATAAATGTCCTTTCAGTCTCCCCCTTTTTGGTGTTCGATGACAACACGAGGTTTTGCATGGAATTTTTTATAAGACATAGCTATGCTCCCCCTGACGATGTGCAGCAAGATAAACAAGTAATACATGCCTGTCAGGTAATGGATAAATATTACAATAAGGAACGGGCATAGACATGTCCACACACATAGATAGTTCACATAAGCCAAATAAGTCTCACAAGAACCAAATGAAAACAAATGCTCGAGCATAAAGATAACAACCCAACCCATGCAAATCCTGATGCTCCTAATGGACAACTTCTCCCCCTTTGGCATCGAAACACCGAAAAGGGAAAAGGGTCCCAGCTATCGTCAGAAGATCACTCAGAGTCATCGTCATCATCATCATCCTCATCCTCATCATAATCATCATCAGCAGCAAAAGTCTGTGGCCCTTTGTCATGAGGGCGAGAAGGGGAGGTGCCCTAAGGTGCAAAACCAGAAGTAACCTCAGAGAAAGTCTGCATGTCAACCAAGCTTGCATTCACGGCATTCCAATCCCCAAAGGAAAGTGCGTGATCAGACTCTGCAGATGGTTCAGCTCCATGTTCATCATTGTATTCTGACTCTCCTTCCTCTTCTTCCTCACCTTGAGCCTTGATTTCCTTGAGAAGTTTCTCAATCCTGCATTTGCTCTCGTAGGCATCATGTTGTCCCTTATGAATGTCTACAAGCATGCAACAAAGGGTCTTCTTGACTTTATCCTTATCAAACTCACGTGTGACAGGAGGCATGGGTACATTGGAGGCATTCTTCCTCCTAGAGCCCCTAGGAGGGGTGGGAGCACGCTCAGCCTTAGAGATCTCCTCATCCTCACTCTCAAACAGTTGCCTAGTAACCATCTTCCCTTTCTTATGAAGGGACGCCAAAGCGTGCTCCATAAGATTGGGAGGGAGGGAAAGTGGTGAACCATGGGTTTGAGTGTTGATAAGCCTCATCACTAAAGGAGCATATGGAGGAGATTTCCTGTAGATAATAGCATGGTACATCTCCTAAAAAATGTAATCCATCACATCAATAGCAAATCCTTCAGCATCAGGTCCAGCAAGATATATCTTGTGAGCATGGTGAAGTAGGTTGACAAGCCCACATCTAATGGCATCATCATTGCCAGCACTAGGAGAGATACTATGGCGGAATATCCTCAGAAGCAAGTTGTAGAGAGGTTTGAGGCCCTTGGCCTCACCACGACTGCACCCTTGCCATAGAGAGGATCCAACTTGGTCTTGCTCTCTTCAAGAGCAGCATCATGCATACGGTGCCCAATAGGAACAGCCACACCCTGGAAGGTCTCATTGATGACTCTGGCAAGGTCGAAGAAGGTAGAAGTGCAGAGGACACCGCTAGTCATCTAGGTCATGGTCCTTACCTGATCAGTCCCAAACACCATAGTGGCATAGAATTGTTGGACAAGGGGAATGCTGTAATCTTCTTGGAGCTCCATGATACCATGCAGCCCGAGCTTCTCAGTGATCCACACAACATCTACAAAGTAACTATTGGCACGCATGTACTCAAGCTCCATATGCCTCTGAGGACAAACTGGGGACTTGGTAAGCTTGCTATAGACATCAGTCATGAATACTTTTTGTTCCCTCCTCCAATAACGAGGATCCTCACAAGTCCTTGGCAACTCATAGAAATTAGTCTTGCGAAGGTCACGGAAGTCCTTCTTGGACATGTGAATAAGAGATTGCAAATTGTCATACTTGGCCCTTTTGGCATGGTTTTCCTCCTCTATCCATTCTTGATTCTTTCTCATATAATCAACATCTCTGAGTTGCTACCTGCGGTTGGATGGCGGGATCACATACTGCACAGCCTCTTCATCAAACCGAGGATGCGCCCTTCTAGACTTGGCCTTGGTGCGACCACGACGAGAACCAGAGCCTCCTGTGAACAGAGAGTGAGGGGATAGCATGGGGGTAAGCACATATGTCCAGGAGATAGGCACAAGACCCTCACAGCTATGCCAGATGTGCTGGAGGCAATCTACATCTGAGTCTCCGAAGTGCGACACCGGAATCTCCGGTCTAGACCGGAGTCTCTAGCCTGGACCGGAGTCTCCGGACTGACCAACCGGAATCTCCGGTCTTGAGATTTCGAGTTACACATAGAGACTACAGGTGAGATTGATTCCAGCAGATCAGGCAAAGGTATGAGACTAAAGTGATGCAGTGCATGCAGGCAAGTTGTTCCAATGGACAAACTAGTACAACAACTCAAAACAAACGAAGGGAATGAACCCTAGGTTCATGGTGAGAGAAAATGGTACCAGATTTGTCCATTGGGGAGGTTCCACCGGTGGGGAAGGTCCCAGAGGTGGAGAGGGTGGAGTTAGCCGGCGGCACGGCGGTTCCCGACGGCAAAATGGCCTCCGGGCAACAGTTTTGGAGGAGGAGGAGGTGGTTGTGAAGGTGGGGGTCGGGGTGGAAGATAGAGTCTGTGTGACTCTTTCACCCCAGCCCCCTTAAGTCACAGCCCGAAACCGCCCCAGACCGGAGACTCCGGTCCTCTTCGACCAAAACAGCCAGTTTCAAGTTTTGGGACATATATGATGGATATAATGTTTTTAGGGAATGGAGACAGGCTTAGGTTAATATTTCAAACTATGAAGAACAAAAAAGGCAATGAACTTCAATAGAAAAGGCCATGTGAAACTTCAACACTCAAAAACATGAACCAAGAACCAATCCTTCATAGTGAAGAGGGCGGTGGCCGAGGCCACCATGTAAGAGTGTGAGGCATGAGACGAAGAATTATCCTTGGGTTCATAACCTATACTCATCAATGAGGCTCACATAACACAAATGATATTAAGAGAATTGATTTTCTTAATTTTGGCATTATGGGGGGAGGGATAGCCCAATGAATTAGGACTGCACTCCCTCTATGTCCATGTCTGCACCTAAACCACGTAATGATCAAGTAATAGGTGAGTATGCAAGATGATCAAGTCAAACTTCTTGAATCTGTGATATTTAGTTCATTCCTCAAATAACAAAATCTTGCTTCATCAAGTGGCTTCGTGAAAATATCTGCAAGTTGGTCTTTGGTTGACACATAAGAAAGCTCAATATCTCCTCGGGCAACATGACCTCTAATGAAATGATGACGGATCTCAATATGCTTTGTTCTTGTATGATTCACCGGATTATAGGCAATTTTGATAACACTTCCATTATCACATAAAAGAGGCACTTTGTCACAACGGACACCATATTCCTTTAAAGTTTGCCTCATCCATAACAATTGAGTGCAAGCACTAGCAGCAGCCACATATTCAGCTTCGGTGGTGGAAAGAGAGATACAATTTTGCTTTTTAGAAGACCAACACACCAAGGACCTACCCAGGAATTGGTAAGCCCCTGCGGTTGGTTTTCTATCATCCTTATCACCAGCCCAATCCAAATCAGTGTATCCACAAAGAGAGAATATAGATCCCCTAGGCTACCATATACCATAGTTTGGGGTATGAACTAAATATCAAAAGATTCTTTTGACTGCCATCAAGTAGCTTTCTTTAGGAGTCGCTTGATATCTTGCACACACTCCTACACTTAACACAATATCGGGTCTAGATGCACATAGGTAAAGCAAAGAACCAATCATGGACCGATATACCTTTTGATCAACATCTTTACCATTTGGGTTAAGCTCAAGATGTGTCTTGGTTGTCATGGGAGTTGGAGCTCCATTTAGTTCCTTCATGTTGAATCTCTTGAGCATGTCTTGGGTATATTTGGCTTGATTGAAAAAGGTACCTCCTCTTATTTGCTTGATCTCAAAGCCAAGAAATACCCTTAACTCCCCCATCATGGACATCCTGAACCTGACAGTCATAAGCTTCGAGAATTCATCATTAAAAGCTTTGTTAGATGAGCCAAAGATAATATCATCAACATATATTTGGCAAATGAAAAGCTCCACATTAACCTTCTTAGTAAAAAGAGTGGGATCAATTTTTCCTACCTCAAATCCACGGTCTAACAACAACTCTCTAAGGTGCTCATACCAAGTATGTGGAGCTTGTTTAAGTCCATAGAGCGCCTTATCAAGTTTGTAGACATGGTTTGGGAAGTTGGGATCCTCGAAACCCGGGGGTTGCTTAACATAAACCAACTCATGCAATGGCCCATTTAGAAAGGCACTTTCCACATCCATTTCTTGTAACTTAAAGTTATGATGTGTAGCATATGCAAGAAGGATATAGATGGACTCAAGGCGAGCCACTGGTGCATAAGTCTCTCTATAGTCAATGCCTTCAATTTGAGAGAACCCTTGTGCAACCAATCTTGCATTGTTCCTCACAACAATGCCATGTTCATCTTGCTTGTTCTTGAATATCCATTTAGTGCCAATAACATTGCGGCACTCTCTAGGATTTTCTACTAACTTCCATACTTTGTTTCTCTCGAAGTTGTTGAGCTCTTTGTGCATTGGTTCTAGCCAATTTGAATCCTCAAGAGCTTCCCAAACTTTCTTTGGTTCCACCATGGATATGTGAGCTTGATGCTCACCAAAGTGCTTCAATTGAGCTCGAGTGGACATTCCACTCCTTAGATCACCAAGAACATTCTCTAGACTCTGTTCTTTTCTTTCTAACATCATGTCCACTCTAGCTTTGTGATGACCCAAAATATATCGAGCTTGTTGGGGAACCCCAAGAGAAAGGTATGATCAGCACAGCAACAAGTTTTCCCTCAGTACGAAACCAAGGTTTAATCGAACCAGTAGGAGCAAGGAAACACCCCAAGGTGTTGCTAGTTGAGCCTTGGCAGGGCGTACTACCGGTGCTAGTAGCAACATGGAGACCTGCATAACACAACCACCGAACTTTGCCCCCAACTTGCGATGAGGTTGTCAATCTCACCGGTTTTGCTGAAAACAAAGGATTAAACGTATCGAATGGAAGGAAGTAATAGTTTGCATAAAGTAAACACAAAGCAGTAAACATTTGATTGTAGATGTATGTAAAAGAAAGAATCGGGGGTCCATAGTTCACTAGAGGTGGCTCTCCTTAAGACAGATAACATGCTGGGTGAACAAATTACAGCGGGGCAATTGACAAACATCGAGAAAGCATACAAGCATATACTAATCATCTTGACTCCTTTGAGACTTGATTGGGCATTACAACATTATAAAGACCGCCATCCAACTGCATCTATGACTAATAATCCACCTTCAGGTTATCATCCGAACCCCCCTCCAGTATTAAGTTGAAAGCAACAGATTATTACTTTACGAATTGCGTGTAATGTAAACAATACGATTGTTCTATGAACAAAGGATTGTTGTTTTCTCCCTAGTAGCAACAACACATCTAGTACCTTAGAGATTTTTGTCACTTCCCCAGATTACTAGAGGCATGAACCCACTATCGAGCATAAATACTAACTCTTGGAGTTGCTAGCATCTACTTGGCCAAGATAGCTACTAACAACGAAAAGCATGTAAGATCACAAATAACAAAGACATGATAGAATCAATAATCAATCTGAAATAGCATCTCAATATCCATCGGATCCCCGCAAACACAACATGCAGAATTACAAATAGATGGTCTTGATCATGAACGGAGCTCACAAGATCTAAACATGAAAGCACAAAGGAGGAGAACCAGCCATCTAGCTACTACATGGACCCGTAGTCCAGAGATGAACTACTCACGCATCACACCGGAGGATTGCATGATGATGAAGAAGTCCTCCAGGGTGAATTCCCCTCTCCGGTAGGGTGCCGGCAATATCAAGGTATGCATCAATCAACTAGTCTTGGGACAACGCACATAGAACTAAGAATGGCCACTATGCTCTCAAAGTAGGTGCATAAAGGTAGAAGGTGGAGACTCAATATAATGGTGGAAGAAATGCCTTCATAGAAGGAAGCAGAGATTCAAGTTTCATAAAGAGCTTCCAAAAATTATGGTACTTATAGCTTTTAGCTCTCATTCCCCCTATCATAAGCATCTTGAAGTGATTAAGGTTAAAGTGAACAAACTATGGTGTATATGCTTGACGAAGTATAAGTTTGAAATCTCATGTCCCTTGAATACGAGGGCCGCTCCTCATGCTACTCAAGTTTAGTCACCGATAAGTTCTTGTCATCGTAAGTACATATGTATCACAGAGAACCGCCAATGGGGTACCCCTTGCCCGATGATACGGAAGAATCCCCATATAAAAATGACAAGGCAAGCAGACAACGAGCATCTCAGCAATCTTCTTATTTACCATGGGAATATGGTGCTTTTTTCTCTCTTTCCTCTTTTCATAATCTCTTTTTTTATCTTTTCTCTTTTTTCTCAATATAGGGCTCTTTTTTTATAAGAAGAATGCTTCATAGACAGCTCATTATGGTTACGCTGCAGGTTTCCACCATGTCAGCATGGTATAGACTAGCGGCCCAGGCGTTTCTCTAACACATATACATAACTCCCTGGACTTACAAGCTCCCCTTTCATTTCACACCGACGACATCCATGAACAAAAGAGCATGATATCAACTAGGTACAAAGTACCCGTGCAATGTTGAAAGCGTTCCCCATGACATCATGGTTCTGCTAATCCCCAACAAATAAGTGCAAGCATATACAACATAGACGACACAATGGTTCAAGTTTATTAAGGGCAAGAAAAGTAAAGTGTGCCATCAAGTTCGTGAGAGATTTAATCACTAGTTTTCTCATAACAAGTTTAATTTGGAAGGTAAACAAAAGCATGAATATACTTGGAATAGCATATCCTAGTAGGTAGGTATGGTGGACTCTTTGGAATAACTTGGTTTAGGGAGTTGGATGCATGAGTGGAACTCATACTTGGTTGTGGAGGCTAGCAAAAGACTGGGAGCGACAAACTAAGAGAGCAGTAATGGCCATAATCATGCAGAGCGACAAAACATCATTGATCAAAGCATAAAGTGATACTACAAGTTTAAAACTAAAGGATCATAAAGGCTATGGTGACTTTGGATAGTCATAACATGGTGTGAGCATGCGCCAAGTCAACCTAAATAAAGCATCAAAGGAGAATACCACTATACTATGCTTTAATATGCTAAAACAACGCATGATTCATCCAAGGCACATTAAGCAATCTCAATTGTTTATAACAAGTCATGCTACAACAAAGAATACTAAGCATAAAGCCAAAACAATATCAAGCATGGCATGACAAAGCATAGTTCACAGTCAAAAACAAGCTCTCTTTACCACATAAGCATGAACTTTCCTACTCTTTTTCAATCCAAACCAAACTATTTGAAAACCAATGTATGAAAGAGGGGGTCCAACCAATTTATTCAGCAAACAAAGCAAACAAAGCAAAGAAAAAACCAAAACGAAAACGAAAAATAAGACGCTCCAAGAACAACACAACTGTGCATGAAACAATAAAATGAAGCGTTTGGAAGAAACCTGGGATTTTTATTGATGAAGAAGGGGATCCCTTGGGCATCCCCAAGCTTTGACGCTTGTACTTATTGAATATTTCTTGGGGTGACACGCGTGGCATTCCCAAGCTTGAGCTTTAGTCCATCCTTCATCTCATTACTCATTCCTTCCATACACTTGATTTTTTTTCATACAAAACTTCACACAATCTTTATTAGCAACATTAGTGCACTCAACATAATAAGTCTTTAGGTTTAGTTATAACACCAATAAAACTTCCATTAAAACACTAGCTACTTTAGCACTTCCCTCAAAAATCTCAATTCCCCAAAAGAACTCAAAAAGGAACCAACAAGAAGCAAATGCAGAAAATAGCAGAAATCTATCAAAACAGACCAGCAGGTAAAGACGAATTTTTTCGAAGACCTTCTGTTGCTCAAATCAAAAAGTGTTGAACTAACGAATGTTAGATAACAACCTGGGGCAGAAGCACAAAACTTCACGCATCAAAAGGACGTACAGAGATTTTACACAAACTTTTACGGTGAAGCAGAGAAATCTATTTCGGGACAACAACTTTCCCAATCATTACTTCTCTCTTATTAGAGGTTACTCTTGGCAAAAAAAAGGATAAGGAGCGGTTATTACTGAGCTAATAACTTCCAAGACTCATCTAAAACTTTTGTGTTATCTCCCAATAAGTACTTTTCTTTAACGCCTTTAAGTTAGGCATAAGAAGCAAGAAAAAGAATCAAGTGTTATCAAATGAAGAAGCATTAAGATCAATACCAGAAATATCTTTAACACGACAAGGTATATCATCCAAATAGGTTCTAGAGGATCCTCTCTCAATGCTCTTAGGTTCACTATTTTCATCAAAAGGGTTTTCAGGAACAATACAATCAAGATTCTTTTCTATGGCCTCATGTATTGCTACCAGTTTAAAGGGGATTGGTATCTTTGTTTCCTCTCCATTAGGTTCAGCTTTGTTCATCTTTTCTCATGTACAAACAACATCTACGCATGAGCCTATCATATTAAAGCGTTCAAAGACTTTTCTAGCTTCCTTGGCAACATCATATAATTCCTTAAGCAAAGTTTCTAGAATGAAATCCCTCTTTTCAGGGTCCTCAACTTCTTTAAGTTTGAGAAACATTACTTGCATTAAGGGGTTAAGGTTAACAAACCTAGCTTACAACATGTGAACTAAAAAAGCTGCAGGAATCTCATAGTTTGGAGCAAGTTCTGCAAGGGATCTATCCTCAATATCCTCATGTTTGCTAACATGATTAAAGAATTCTTCAATATTATCTTTTCCAATTATAGAGCCACTACTTATTGAAAGGTCTTTCAGGGTGAATTTAGAGATCAACATGGTGAGCTAAGGAAGAGGCAACAACTAAAGGAGACTTAATTTTTTTTGTTTTTAAATAAGAAAGCAAACTAGTAAAACTAATTTTTTTGTGTTTTTGATAAAGAATCAAGCAAACAAAACAAAAGTAAACTAAGCAAAACAAAAATAACAAAGTAAAGAGATTGGTTATGAGGGACTCCCCTTGTGAAGATGTCCTTGACTCCCCGACAACGGCGCCAGAAAAGTAGCTTGATGGCCCAAAATATAGCGAGCTCGTTGGGGAACCCCAAGAGGAAGGTATGATGAGCACAACAGAAAATTTTCCCTCAGTACGAAACCAAGGTTTAATCGAACCAGTAGGAGCAAGGAAACACCCCAAAGGTGTTGCTAGTTGAGCCTTGGTAGGGCGTACTACCGGTGCTAGTAGCAACATGGAGACCTGCACAACACAACCACAGAACTTTGCCCCCAACTTGCGATGAGGTTGTCAATCTCACCGGTTTTGCTGAAAACAAAGGATTAAACGTATCGAATGGAAGGAAGTAATAGTTTGCATAAAATAAACACAAAGCAGTAAACATTTGATTGTAGATTGTATGTAAAAGAAAGAATCGGGGTCCATAGTTCACTAGAGGTGGCTCTCCTTAAGATTGATAACATGTTGGGTGAACAAATTATAGCGGGGCAATTGACAAACATCGAGAAAGCATACAAGCATATACTAATCATCTTGACTCCTTTGAGAATTTATTGGGCATTACAACATTATACATAGACCGCCATCCAACTACATCTATGACTAATAATCCACCTTCAGGTTATCATCCGAACCCCCTCCAGTATTAAGTTGCAAGCAACAGATTATTGCTTTAAGAATTGTGTGTAATGTAAACAATACGATTGTTCTTTGAACAACGGAATGCTATTTTCTCCCTAGTAGCAACATCACATCTAGTACCTTAGAGATTTCTGTCACTTCCCCAGATTACCAGAGGCATGAACCCACTATCGAGCATAAATACTAACTCTTGGAGTTGCTAGCATCTACTTGGCCAAGATAGCTACTAACAACGGAAAGCATGCAAGATCACAAATAACAAAGACATGATAGAATCAATAATCAATCTGAAATAGCATCTCAATATCCATCGGATCCCCGCAAACACAACATGCAGAATTACAAATAGATGATCTTGATCATGAACGGAGCTCACAAGATCTAAACATGAAAGCACAAAGGAGGAGAACCAGCCATCTAGCTACTACATGGACCCGTAGTCCAGAGATGAACTACTCACGCATCACACCGGAGGATTGCATGATGATGAAGAAGTCCTCCAGGGTGAATTCCCCTCTCCGGTAGGGTGCCGGGAAGAGCTTCAGATCCCTCCCGATCTAGGGATGGAGATGACGGCGGCTACAGACTCTTTCGTGGATTTTTGATCGGGTACTTAAGGTTTTGGTATCGGAGGCAATATATAGGCAGAAGAAGAGGCCGAGGGGGTGCCTGGGGCGGCCAGACCACCCCTTGGCGCATGCCAGGCGGTGTGGCCAGGCCCCATCCCCTCTCTGTCTCGTATTCTGGCTCCAAGTGTCCCCCGGTAAAATAGTGACTTTGGATTTTTTTCCGTCCAATTCCGAGAATATTCATTTTCTGACTTCCTGAAACCAAAAACAGCAGAAAACAGGCAGCTGGCACTGTGGCTCTTGTTAATAGGTTAGTCCAAGAAATCATATGAAAAGTACTCCAAAGTGTGGACAAAACATAAGAAAGTAGATAAAACGAAGCATGGAACATCAAAAATTATAGATACATTTGCAATGTATCACTTTGCGACGAGTTTTGATCTCCTTGTTGTTCCTTGCAGGAGTCTCTTCATCATTCTGGTCCTTGTCTTGACCATCAAATTGACCTTGATCAATAATGGGTTCAGCTTCATCAACATGAGGTAGCGGTTGATCTTGGTCTTGACCAGGCAAGTTACTAGAGATCCTTTGAGATGATCTTGTAGCTGCCTGTATAAATCTTCCTTGAGCAACTGACTGTGCTGGGCTGGACAATCCTATTAGTGGAGAGAGTAGACAATTCAGCCTAGCGCATTTAGCATGTTCATCATCGAGAGGGATCTCAGCTTGTCTTTGGCTTGGGCAATCATTGCCCTCAATAGTGGGAACTTGTTCAAGTTGTGAAGATGAGGGCTCTACATGAGTAGAGCATAGTTCTTCTCGATCCACCACAAGGGGTTCCTCAATGGGGCGGATGAATCCCGCACCCATTCTTCTTATGGCATCTTGAGGTATTTCATCATCTACATCACAAACATCAACATGCCCCGCTTGGGGGCCATCATATTCTTTGAAAATGACACTACAAGATTCTATGACAATTCTGGAGAGTTTATCGTAGATTCTTGATATCTTGCTAACGTATCCATAATTTTTGATGTTCCATGCTTGGTTTTTATCTACTTTCTTATGTTTTGTCCACAATTTGGAGTACTTTTTATACACTTTCTTGGACTAACCTATTAACAAGATGCCATAGTGCCAGCTGCCTGTTTTCTGCTGTTTTTGGTTCCAGGAGTGTCAGAAAATGAATATTCTCGGAATTGGACGGGACAAAAGCCAAAGTCAGTTTTTCACCGAGGGGGACACGGAGCCAGAATACGAGACGGAGAGGGGACAGAGGGCCGCCACACCACCTGGCCGCACGGTGATACATTGCAAATGTATCTATAATTTTTGATGTTTCATGCCTGGTTTTATCTACTTTCTTATGTTTTGTCCACACTTTGGAGTACTTTTCATATGATTTCTTGGACTAACCTATTAACAAGAGCCACAGTGCCAGTTGCCTGTTTTCTGCTGTTTTTGGTTCCAAAAAGTCAGAAAATGAATATTCTCGGAATTGGACGGGACAAAAGCCAAAGTTGATATTTTATCAGAAGACTCATGGAGCCAGAAGACGAGACGGAGAGGGGCCACAGGGTGGCTACACCACCCCTAGGCGCGGGTCCCCCTAGGCCGCGCCAGGGCATGGTGTGGGCCCTTGGCCGGCCACCGACCTTGCCCTCTGGCCTATAAGAAGCCTCCCGATGCATAAAACCTAAGAAGTCAAGCCTACAGCCATGAAAAGTTCCGCAGCGCCGCCGGCACCGAAAAGGAGATTCGGGGGACAGAAAGCCTCTATTCCGGCACCCTACCGGGACGGGGAAGTGCCCCCGGAGCCATCTCCATCGATATCCACCACCATCTCCATCACCATTGTTGATTCCCATGATGAGGAGGGAGTAGTTCTCTCTCGAGGCTAAGGGTTCTACCGGTAGCTATGTGTTCATCTCTCTCTCTATGCATGATCATATTATGATCATGAGCTTGTAGTCTATAGATCTACCTTCCTACTCAAGTGCTTTAATAGATCTCAGCTCTCCCCATGTGTGTGAAAGTGACAGTGTGCTCACCATGGTGGTACTTAGGCTAGAGATTACAAATACTTGTTATGAGTTATATTTGGAGTTGGATGTTTCTATAAAATTGTGGTGTTTGTTGGACTCATCTAGTACTCAAGGTGACAGTGTGGGATTTTCTAGATGGGAAAGACTTACTTTGAGGTGTGCTGTTATAGCCCTACCAACGATTAAGTGTCCAACCAGAGAGTAGTTCAGCGTAGTATCATAAAGAGAAGAAATTTATATGAGAGTGTTCACTAGTGAAAGTATGATCCCTAGGCCTTGTTTCTTAGCATTGAAACATTGTTTGCTATTAGATCTGTTACATGTTTACTTGCTTCCGTCTTTATTTCATTTTGCCTTTAGTCTCTTCCGCACCATCAAGCTATTTTCTAGCACCATTGTCTTATATTCATACCACTTGTATTTTACTATCTCTTCGCCGAACTAGTGCACCTATACACATGACAAGTGTATTGGGTGTGTTGGGGACACAAAAGACTTCTTGTATCTTGATTGCAGGATTTCTTGAGAGGGAATACCTTTGACCACTTCCTCCCTGAGTTCGATAAACCTTGGGTGATCCACTTAAGGGACATCAAGCTATTTTCTGGCGTCGTTGCCGGGGAGGTAAGGTAAAAGGTATTCACACCGGAGGATTAGAGAAGAAGAACCTCCCATGGCAAACGCCTATTTTCTGGCGCCGTTGCCGGGGATGTAAGGTAAAAGGTACTCACATCCTCTAGTGTGAGTGCTCGAAGTTATTTCCTTTAGATTCTGCAATTTTGTCTTTTTGTTTCTTGTTTTCACTAGTTAGCCTTAATGGAAAACAACAAAAAATTAGAGAGCTTTATATTATATATCTTGAGTTAGGACATGAAGTGTTTGAAGAGAAAATTAAAAAACCTATGGAACTTTATTTGCATGTTAATAGCAATGTTGTTAGTATGAATTATTTGGACACCATTATTGCTAATGCTATGGAAAAGTCTAAGGTTGGGGAAGTTGGTTTTGATGAGCATGATATTTTTAGTCCCCCAAGCACGGAGGAGAAAATTTACTTTGATGATACTACGCCTCCAATATATGATGATTACAATGATGAATATGATATTTTCAGTCCACCTATTATTGAGGAGAAAATTAATGACTACAATATGCCTCCTATATTTGATGATTATGGTGATGAGAATAATAATGATAGCTATTTTGTTGAATTTGCTCCCACCACAACTAATAAGAATGACTATGCTTATGTGGAGAGTAATAATTATTATATGCATGTGGCTCATGATAAGAATGTTTTATATGATAGTTATATTGTTAACTTTATTCATGATTCTACTGAAAGTTATTATGAGAGAGGGAAACATGGTTTTATGCATCTCAATAATATTAAGTTTCCCCTCTTTATGTTGAAAGTCTTGAAGTTGCACTTGTTTTGCTTTCCTATGCTTATTGCTTTGTGCTTTCGTGACTTGTTTCTTTACAAGATTCCTATGCATAGGAAGTGGGTTAGACTTAAATGTGTTTTCAGTTTGCTTCTTGATGCTCTCTTTTACTTCAATTCATATTTCTTATGTGAGCATCTTCTCAAACTATCAAGCCTAACTTAAAGGCATTAAAGAAAAGTACTTATTGGCAGATAACCCAAAAGTTTTAGATGAGTCTTAGAAGTTATTACCTCTGTAATAACCGCTCCTTATCCTTTTTATTTGCTTTTTGTGCCAAGAGTAACTTCTAATGAGAGAGAAGTAATGATTGGAAAAGTTGCTGTCCCGAAACAGATTTATGTGCTTCACCGTAAAAATTCGTATAAAATCTCTGTACGTACTTTTGAAGCGTGAATTTTTGTGTTGCTGCCCCAGGTTGTTATCTTACTTTCGTTAGCTCAACACTTTTCGATTTGAGCAACAGAAGGTCTTCGAAACAATTCGTCTTTACCTGCTGGTCTGTTTTGACAGATTTCTGCCATTTTCTGCATTTGCTTCTTGTTGGTTCCTTTTTTAGTTCTTTTGGGGAATTGAGCTTTTTGAGGGAATTTACAGTAGCTAGTGTTTTAATGGAAGTTTTATTGGTGTTAGAACTGAACTTAAAGACTTATTATCTTGAGTGCACTAATGTTGCTAATAAAGATTGTGTGAAGTTTTGTATGAAGGAAAAATTTCAGGTGTATGGAAGGAATGAGTAATGAGATGAAGGATGGACTAAAGCTCAAGCTTGGGGATGCCACGCGTGTCAGCCCAAGAAATATCCAAGAAGTACAAGCGTCAAAGCTTGGGGATGCCCAAGGCATCCCCTTCTTCATCAATAAAAATCCCAGGTTTCTTCCACACGCTTCATTTTTATTGTTTCATGCATAGTTGTGTTGTTTTTGGAGCGTCTTATTTTTTGTTTTTGTTTTGGTTTTTTGTTTGATTGGTTTTCTTAGTTTTCTCAATAAATTGGTTGGACCCCCTCTTTCATGCATTGGTTTGCAAATAGTTTGGTTTGATTTGGAAAAGAGTAGGAAAGTTCATGCTTATGTGGTAAAAAGAGCTTATTTTTGACTGTGGCCTATGCTCTATCATGTCATGCTTGATATTGTTTTGGTTTTATGCTTAGTACTCTTTCATGTAGCATGACTTGTTATAAACAATTGAGATTGCTTAATGTGCCTTGGAAGGATTATGCGTTGTTTTAGCATATTAAAGCATAGTATTGTGGTATTCTCCTTTGATGCTTTATTTGGGTTGACTTGGCGCATGCTCACACCATGTTATGACTATCTCAAGTCACCATAGCCTTTATGATCCTTTAGTTTTCAACTTGTAGTATCACTTTATGCTTTGATCAATGCTGTTTTGTCGCTCTGCATGATTATGGCCATTATTGCTCTCTTAGTTTGTCGCTCCCAGTCTCTTGCTAGCCTCCATAACCAAGTATGAGTTCCACTCATGCATCCAACTCCTAAAACCAAGTTATTACAAAGAGTCCACCATACCTACCTATTAGCATTTGCTATTCCAAGTATATTCATGTTTTTATCTATCTTCCAAATTAAACTTGTTATGAGAAAACTACTGATTAAAGCTCTCACGAACTTGATGATACACTTTACTTTTCTTACCCTTAATAAACTTGAACCATTGTGTCGTCTATGTTGTATATGATTGCACTTATTTGTTGGGAATTAGTAGAACCATGCTGTCATGGGTAACGCTTTCAACATTGCACATGGTACTTTGTACCTAGTTGATATCATGCTCTTTTGTATATGGATGTCATTGGTGTGAAATGAAAGGGGAGCTTGTAAGTCCATGGAGTTATGTATATGTGTTAGAGAAACGCCTGGGACGCTGGTCTAATCCATGCTGACATGGTGGAAACCTGCAGCGTAACCATAATGAGTTGTCTATGAAACATTCTTCTTATAAAAAAAGAGTCCTATATTGAGAAAAAAGAGAAAAGAAAAAAAAGAGATTATGAAAAGAGGAAAGAGAGAAAAAAGCACCATATTCCCATGGTAAATAAGAAGATTGCTGAGATGCTCGTTGTCTGCTTGCCTTGTCATTTTGATATGGAGATTCTTCCATATCATCGGGCAAGGGGTACCCCGTTGGCGGTTCTCTATGATACACATTTACTTATGATGACAAGAACTTACTGGTGACTAAACTTGAGTAGCATGAGGAGCGGCCCTCGTATACAAGGGACATGAGATTTCTAACTTATACTTCGTCAAGCATGTACACCATAGTTTGTTCACTTTAACCTTAATAACTTCAAGATGCTTATGATAGGGGCAATGAGAGCTGAAAGCTATAAGTACCATAATTTTGGAAGCTCTTTATGAGACTTGAATCCCTACTTCCTTCTATGAAGGCCTTTCTTCCACCATTATATATTGAGTCTCCACCTTCTACCTTTATGCACTTACTTTGAGAGCATAGTGCCCATTCTTAGTTCTATGTGCATTGTACCAAGACTAGTTGGTTGATACATACCTTGATATTGCTTGTTTTAAACTATTTGTATCTAGTCACTCTTATGAACTTTGAAGGTGTCCTATGCATTTATGTTTTGCTACTCCATGAGGGACAAGCTGAATGCCATTATGCTATGTTTTCTTTATGTGAAACAAACAAACGTCTTGCAAAGCATTGTTATTCATGAATCTTTTGTTTGTGCCTTTTCATGTTGCATCATAGTTCCTTTGTCTTATTGCTAGAACTTTGTCTTTCATGTTATGATTGAAGTACTATGGTCCCAACTTTTCATGTTTTATAAATACTTTGATCAAGTTTATGATGGTGCATGTCACCTCAAAAATTATTCTTTCTTTTTATCACTTACCTACTCGAGGACAAGCAGGAGTTAAGCTTGGGGATGTTGATACATTGCAAATGTATCTATAATTTTTGATGTTCCATGCCTGGTTTTATCTACTTTCTTATGTTTTGTCCACACTTTGGAGTACTTTTCATATGATTTCTTGGACTAACCTATTAACAAGAGCCACAGTGCCAGTTGCCTGTTTTCTGCTGTTTTTGGTTCCAAAAAGTCAGAAAATGAATATTCTCGGAATTGGACGGGACAAAATCCAAAGTTGATATTTTACCGGAAGACTCACAGAGCCAGAAGACGAGACGGAGAGGGGCCACAGGGTGGCCACACCACCCCTAGGCGCGGGTCCCCCAAACCGCGCCAGGGCATGGTGTGGCCCCCTGGCCAGCCACCGACCTTGCCCTTTGGCCTATAAGAAGCCTCCCGATGCATAAACCCTAAGAAGTCAAGCCTCCAGCCACGAAAAGTTCCGCAGCACCGCCGCCACCGAAAAGGAGATTCGGGGGACAAAAAGTCTCTATTCCGGCACCCTACCGGGATAGGGAAGTGCCCCCGGAGCCATCTCCATCGATCTCCACCACCATCTCCATCACCATTGCTGATTCCCATGATGAGGAGGGAGTAGTTCTCTCTCGAGGCTAAGGGTTCTACCGGTACCTATGTGTTCATCTCTCTCTCTCTATGCATGATCATATTGTGATCATGAGCTTGTAATCTATAGATCTACCTTGCTACTCAAGTGCTTTAATAGATCTCTGCTCTCCCCATGTGTGTGAAAGTGACAGCGTGCTCACCATGGTGGCACTTAGGCTAGAGATTACAAATACTTGTTATGAGTTATATTTGGAGTTGGATGTTTCTATGAAATTGTGGTGTTTGTTGGACTCATCTAGTATTCAAGGTGACAGTGTGGGGTTTTCTAGATGGAAAAGACTTACTTTGAGGTGTGCTGTTATAGCCCTACCAATGATTAGAGTGTCTAACCGGAGAGTAGTTCAGCGGAGTATCATAAAGAGAAGAAATTTATATGAGAGTGTTCACTAGTGAAAGTATGATCCAGAGGCCTTGTTTCTTAGCATTGAAATAATGTTTGCTATTAGATCTGTTACATGTTTACTTGCTTCCATCTTTATTTCAGTTTGCCTTTAGTCTCTTCCGCACCATCAAGCTATTTTCTAGCACCATTGTCTTATATTCATACCACTTGTATTTTACTATCTCTTCGCCGAACTAGTGCACCTATACACATGACAAGTGTATTGGGTGTGTTGGGGACACAAAAGACTTCTTGTATCTTGATTGCAGGATTGCTTGAGAGGGAATACCTTTGACCACTTCCTCCCTGAGTTCGATAAACCTTGGGTGATCCACTTAAGGGAAAACTTGCTGCTATTCTACAAACCTCTGCACTTGGAGGCCCAACAACTGTCTACAAGAATAGAAGTGCGTAGACATCACACGGCCAGGCTTGTCCCACGCCAGGGGTGGTGTGGCCGCCTAGGGCACCCCTCGGCCTCCCCTTTCGCCTATAAGATGCCTCCGATACAAAAACCCTAAGGACCCGTTCAAAATTCCATGAAAGAGTCTGTAGCCGCCGTCATCTCCATCCCTAGATCGGGAGGGATCTGAAGCTCTTCCCAGCACCCTGCCGGAGGGTAGAATTCACACTGGAGGCCTTCTTCATCACCATGCAAGCCTCCGGTGTGATGCATGAATAGTTCATCCTTGGACTACGGGTCCATGTAGTAGCTAGATGGTTGGTTCTTCTCCTTTGTGCTACCATGTCTAGATCTTGTGAGATCCGTTCATGATCAAGATCATCTATTTGTAATCCTACATGTTGTGTTTGCTGGGATCCGATGGATATTGAGATGCTATTTCAGATTGATTATTGATCTATCATGTCTTTGTTATTTGTGATCTTGCATGCTCTTCGTTATTAGTAGCTATCTTGGCCGAGTAGATGCTAGCAACTACAAGAGGGAGTATTTATGCTCGATAGTGGGTTCATGCCTCTAGTAATCTGGGGAAGTGACAGAAATCTCTAAGGTACTAGATGTGATGTTGCTACTAGGGATAAAACAGCAATCCTTTGTTCATAGAACAATCGTATTGTTTACTTTACACCCAATGCGTAATGCAATTATCTGTTGCTTGCAACTTAATATTGGAGGGGGTTCGGATGATAAGCTGAAGGTTGATTATTAGTCATAGATGTAGTTGGATTACGGTCTATGTATAATGTTGTATTACCCAATCAAATCTCATAGGAGTCAAGATGATTAGTATATGCATGCATGCTTTCTCGATGTTTGTCAATTGCCCCGCTGTAATTTGTTCACCCAACATGTCATCTATCTTAAGGAGAACCACCACTAGTGAACTATGGACCCTAGTCCTTTATTTTACCATCAATCTACAACCGTTTAACGCTTTCTGTTTACTTTCTGCAAGCTTTTACTTTCTTCCACACAATACGTTTAATCCTTTGTTTTCAGCAAAACCGGTGAGATTGACAACCTCACTGTAAGTTGGGGGAAAAGTTTGGTGGTTGTGTTGTGCAGGATTCCAAGTTGGCAACAACACCTTGGAGGTGTTTCCTTGCTCCTACTGGTTCGATAACCTTGGTTTCATAACTAAGGGAAAACTTGTTGATGTGCTCATCATACCTTCCTCTTGGGGTTCCCCAACGAGCTCGATATATTTTGGGCCATCAATTCTATAAGTGTGGGAATCGAGACCATCGCCAACAAAAAGACCCTCTAAAGATTTGGAATCAAATTTGGACAAACGAACACCTTTGATGAGATAGAAACACTTACAACCAAACACTCGGAAGTATGAAATGTTGGGCTTGTTACCGGTAAGTATTTCATATAGCGTCTTGATCAATTCTTTGTGGAGGTAGAGGCGGTTTGATGCATGGCATGTGGTGGAGATAACCTCTGCCTAGAAATTGTATGGAGACTTAAACTCTGCCAACATGGACCTTGCCATATCCATTAAAGTCTTGTTATTCCTCTCAGCTACACCATTTTGTTGAGGGGTATATGCAACAGAATATTGATGTTTTATCCCCTCATCACTAAGAAATCCATTTAGAATGTAGTTCTTGAACTCGGTGCCGTTTATCACTTCTTATTGTTAGCACGGGCAAATTGTATTGACGTTGAACCATATTGACGAAGTCAATGAAATATTGTTGAGTCTCACTCTTCAACTTGAAGAAATAGACCCATGGATATCTTGAGTAGTCATCAACAATCACCAAGCAATATTTCTTCCCACCAAGGCTAGCATGAGATGGAGGACCAAAGATATCCACATTAAGGAGCTCTAAGATCCTTTTTTACTTTATGATATTATTTGACTTGTGGGAGCATCATGCATTTTTTTCCTTCAACACAAGCCCTACAAGCACGATCTTTGGCAAAACAAACATTGTCCTTTAGGCCCACAATGTGGACACCCTTGTGAAGGCTTTGCAAAGTCCTCATATTGACATGGGCTAGTCGGCGATGCCATAACCAACCCACATCAGCCTTTTCGAATAAGCACATCGCATTTGTAGTGGTTTTCCCTGAAAAGTCCACCACATATAAATCATTTTCGACATACCCAACAAAAGCGACCTTTAGAGTCTTGCTCCACAACAGGACCACAATATCATTATCGATAAAGACGGCAAAACCCATCTTGCCTAGGGCACGGACAAAAATTAGATTATAACCAAGGATCTCAACAAGCATGACATCCACTAGAGTAACATAGTGTGCAACCACAACGTTGCCAAGACCCATTACCTGAGATTTTGATTTGTCTGCATAAGTGATGGTTATATGATCTTGATTTTCCCTTATCTCCATCATTATTGTCTTGATTCTGGTCATATGACTTGTGCAACCACTATCAAGCACCCACTTTAACCCTCGGGAAGCATAGTTCTACAAGAGATCAAGCTAGTTTTTAGGTACCCATTTTTCAATGGGTCCTCTCTTGTTAGTGACAAGGGTCTTTGGAACCCAAATAGACCAAGCAATATAACCATCAAATGGACCAACATATTGTGCATATACATCACCAAAAGAATTAAACATTAAAACATAGTGAGGGTTAGCACTTCCCGCAAAGTCACCATGTGACATAGTTTTTGTTGGGTCCGCAGCATAGAAAAAAAAAATTCCTACGATGAGAACTACACGCCAAGATCTATCTACTAGGTACACAGCAACGGGTGCACATACATCCAATGAGAACTTACCCTCGAAGACAACGAGTTTTGTTAACGAGTAGGAACTCGTGGTTTATGTAGTCGTACACTTGCCGATCTCAAGATCGTGAGGAAGTCCGAGCGTCGCAACTCAGTAGTGCATCCGCACTCGCACACATGTTCAACCCACCGGACAACCTCCACCACCTCGCTCTAGCGATCCAGCGGAAGCAGCAACTCCTTCCAGACAAAATACCACCGGGAACATGTATCTCGCTAATCCGAGACCATGGGGGAATAATTCTAGAGGGGGAGAGAGATCCTTCACAAGGAGGTGTGAGGAAGAAGGAGGAAGAGGGGGTGACCCTCCTCTCCATGGCCGGCGCATGGGAGGGGGGTGACTCTTCACCTCCCCCATTCATGTGGTGGTAACCCCTCCACATTAAAATGCCTCTTCACATTCCCCTTTTAAGTCCCTACTTTAAATGCATTAAAATTCTCCAAGTTTAATGCTCTCTCATTTAATAAAACTCTTTTATTAAATTTATTCAGAATTTTGTTAATTACTTTAATTAACAAACATTCACATATAACCCCTTGCAATATTTCAATATCACATGCAGAACCACTTTCTGCAATTTCACCCGAAACAATTTCCGGTTTCTATCGAAACAATTCCCGCGCTTTGAAATTCTTTTGTCTGAAACATATGTGCTCCAAAATGGAGTCCCGTAACTCTTAAGTGTGTCACCCTACGATTCACGAATAATGCAGACATGATTGAGACTCCTCTCAGATCAATAATCAGAAGCGGGACCTAGAGGTCCATACTGACTCCTGCATATTTAACGATGACTTCTGTGATCGTGAGAACCTTTAACGCTTGTAATTTAATCCCTTTATCTCTTGATGTAATACATGTCCGAGATTCGATCATCGGTATCCAAATACCTAGTTTGATCTCGTTACCGACATGCACTCTTTTCTCGTTCCCGTGATATAACATTCTAGTGATCACATCACTTGCTTGCAAGTTACCTTAATGTGATATCACCGAGAGGGCCAAGAGTATATCTATCCATCATCGGGATTGAAAAATTCCACTCTTGATCCATGAGCCTCAACATAACACCTTCGTAGCACTGAACCCATCTTTATAGTCACCCAGTTACGGTGTGACGTTTGATGTTATCAAGATACTCTTCCGGTGTTAGCAATTAACATGATCTCATGGTCTAAGGATAAAGATTACTTCGTATGATGTTATAGCAATGTAGATCGTAATGCTATACTTCGGATGAATGTTCATCACATCATTTCACAAATGCTGTGACCTTGTTATTAACAACATCCAATGTCCATGATCAGGAAGCCTTGATCATCTTGTTAATCCACAAGCTAGTCTATAAGAGAGGCATAACTAGGAACCCTTTTTGTTTATTAAACACACATGTATTGATGTTTCCAATCAATACAATTATAGCATGCAAAATAAACACCCATGGAGGTCCAACATCAAGGCATATTTCCTTCAGTCTCCCAATTATTGCCTCTCAAGGCATATTTCCTTTAGTCTCCCGCTTGCACTAGAGACAATAATCTAGTTCATATAGTGATAAGTCTAACACCCATGAAGTTCTGGTGTTGATCATGTTTTTCCCTAGGGTGAGCTTTAGTCAACGGATCTGCTATATTTAGGTCTGTGTGTACTTTACAAATCTTTATGTCTCCATCCTTGACATGTTCGCGGATGGAGTGAAACCGGCGCTATGGGAGAGAATGTCTCATCGTAGTCAACTCCTTGAATTTGTCGAAACCCCTTTGCGACAAGTCGAGCCTTATAGATGGTCACATTACCATCAGCATCAGTTTTTCTTTTGAAAATCCATTTATTCTCAATGGCCTTTCGATCGTGAGGTAAGTCCACCAAGGTCCAAACCTGGTTCTCGTACATGGAGTCCATCTCAGATTTCATGGCTTCTAGCCATTTGTTGGAATCCGGGATCATCATCGCTTCTTCATACGTCGTAGGGTCATCTATTTCATCAACCATGAAATTCATAACATGATTACTGTACAGTTCAGGAGCTGCACGTGTCCTAATTGACCTGCGAGGTTCGATAGTGTCCTCTTTCGGAGTTTCATGATCAATATCATTAGCTCTCTCTTCATTAGGTGAGGTCAACTCCGAAACAATTTCCGGTGCTGTGCTACTCGCCATTTCATGAAGAGAAGGTTCAATAACCTCTTCGAGTTCTACCTTCCGACTACTCACACCTTTCGCGAGAAACTCCTTCTCAAGAAAGGATCCATTCTTGGCAACAAAAACCTTGCCCTCGGATCTGTGATAGAAGGTATACCCTATCGTTTCCTTAGGGTATCCTATGAAGATGCATTTTTCCGGTTTGGGTTCGAGTTTATCCGGCTGAAGTGTCTTCACATAAACATCGCATCCCCAAACTTTAAGAAATGACAACTTAGGTTTGTTTCCAAACCATAATTCATACGGTGTCATTTCAACGGATTTAGATGGTGCCCGATTTAAAGTGAATGCAGCTGTTTCTAGTGCATAACCCCAAAATGATAGTGGCAAGTCGGTCAGAGACATCATAGATCAAACCATATCCAATAAAGTACGATTAGGACGTTCCGACACACCATTACGTTGTGGTGTTCCGGTAGGCGTGAGTTGTGAAACTATTCCACACTCTTTCATGTGTGTGCTAAACTCGTAACTTAGATACTCACCTCCATGGTCAGACCGAAGAAATTTGATCTTTCTATTACGATGATTTTCCACTTCATTCTGAAATCCTTTGAACTTTTCAAAGGTTTCAGACTTGTGTTTCATCAAATAGATATACCCGTATGTACTTAAATCATCCGTGAAAGCAACAAAATAATGATATCCACCTCGCGCTGACACACTCATTGGTCCACACACATCAGTATGTATGATTTCCAATAAATCTGTCTCATGTTCCATTGAACCGGAAAATGGCGTTCTAGTCATCTTGCCCATAAGGCATGCCTCACATGTATCAAATGATTCAAAATCAAGTGATTCCAAATGTCCATCAGAATGGAGTTTCTTCATGCGTTTAACGCCAATATGACCTAGACGGCAGTGCCACATATATGCAGATATATCATTATCAAGTTTAATCTTTTTAGCATTAACATTATGAATATGCGTAATATTACTATCAAGATCCAATAGAAATAAACCATTCAACACAGGTGCATGACCATAAAAGATATCGTTCTTATAAATCGAACAACCATTGTTTTCAGATTTAAAGGAATAACCACTTTGCATCAAACACGATCCGGATTCAATGTTCATGCTCAGTGCAGGCACGAAATAACAATTATTTAGGTTTATAACTAATCCCGATGGCATATGGAGAGGTAGCGTCCCAACGGCGATCACATCAACTTTTGATCCATTGCCGACCCGCATCATGACCTCATCCCTTGCTAGTTGTCACTTGTTCCGTAGCCCCTTAACCGAGTTACATATATTAGCAACCGATCCCGTATCAAATACCCAGGTGCTACTGCGAGTACTAGTCAAGTACACATCAATAACATGTATATCATATATACCTTTGTTTGCCTTGCTAGACTTCTTGTCCGCCAAATAGTTCGGGCAATTGCGCTTCCAATGGTCAGTCCCCTTGCAATAGTAACACTCGGTGTTAGACTTAGGGCCAGCTCGAGGTTTCTTTTCAGGTGCGGCAACAAATTTGCCACCCTTCTTTCCCTTGTGCTTGCCTTTCTCGTCCTTCTTGAAACTGGTGGTCCTATTGATCATCAACACTTGATGTTCTTTCCTAATCTCCACTTCTGCAGTGTTAAGCATTGACAGAAGCTCGGGAAGAGACTTCTTCATGCCCTGCATATTATAGTTCATCACGAAGCTCTTGTAGCTAGGTGGCAGAGATTGAAGAACACAATGTATGCCTAAGTCAATGGGAATCGTTATTCCCAAGGACACAAGCTTATTGGCGTACCCAGACATTTTGAGTACATGCTCACTAATAGAGTTGTTATCCTCCATCATGCAACTAAAGAACTTTTCAGTAGCATTATAACTCTCTACGGTAGCATGGGTATCGAAAATCATTTTCAATTCTCCCATGGTATCAAAGGCATTGCCATTTTCGAAATGCTTTCGAAGTTCTGGCTCTAGCCCAAACAGTATGCCGCAATGAACTAAGTTGTGGTCCTCCTGACGAGTCACATAGACATTCTTTTCCTTGTCAGGGGCATCAGGAGCTGGTAGGGGGCCTAGCAGCGCATCTAGCACATATTGCTTTTGTGCAGCAGTGAGGAGAATCCTCAAATTCATTGCCCAGTTGGTGAAGTTGCTACCATTCGCAGCAAGTTTCTCTTTCTCCATGAACACATTGAAATTAAAAGCAGGTGGTGCCATTGATGTCTACGCATTTCTATTGTTGTAGACAGTTGTTGGGCCTCCAAGTGTAGAGGTTTGTAGAACAACAGCAAGTTTTCCCTTAAGTGGATCACCCAAAGTTTATCGAACTCAGGGAGGAAGTGGTCAAAGGTACCCCCTCTCAAGCAATCCTGCAATCAAGATACAAGAAGTCTCTTGTGTCCCCAACACACCCAATACACTTGTCAGGTGTATAGGTGCACTAGTTCGGCGAAGAGATAGTGAAATACAAGTGGTATGGATAATTATAAGTGGTAACGGTGATAGAGAATAGCTTGATGGCGTGGAAAAGACTAAAGGCAAACTGAAATAAAGATGGAAGCAAGCAAACATGTAACAGATCTAGTAGCAAACGAAGTTTCAGTGCTTAGAAACAAGGCCTAGGGATCATACTTTCACTAGTGAACACTCTCATATAAATATATTCTTCTTCATGATACTACTCTTAACTACTCTCTGGTTGAACACTCTAATCAATGGTAGGGCTATAACAGCACACCTCAAAGTAAGCCTTTCCCATCTAGAAAACCCCACACTGTCACCTTGAGTACTAGATGAGTCCAACAAACACCACAATTTCATAAAGACATCCAACTCCAAATATAACTCATAAAAAGTATTTGTAATCTCTAGCCTAAGTGCCACCATGGTGTGCACGCTGTCACTTTCACACACATGGGGAGAGCAGAGATCTATTAAAGCACTTGAGTAGCAAGGTAGATCTACTTGATTACAAAGCTCATGATCACAATATGATCATGCATAGAGAGAGAGATGAACACATACCTACCGGTAGAACCCTTAGCCTCGAGGAAGAACTACTCCCTCCTCATCATGGGAATCAGCAATGGTGATGGAGATGGTGGTGGAGATCGATGGAGATGGCTCCGGGGGCACTTCCCCGTCCCGGCAGGGTGCCGGAACAGAGACTTTCTGTCCCTCGAATCTCCCCTTCGGTGGTGGCGGCGCTGCGGAACGTTTCGTGGCTGGAGGCTTGATTCTTTAGGGTTTTGGTATCGGGAGGCTTCTTATAGGCCAGAGGGAAGGTCGGTGGAGTGCCAGGGGGCCCACACCACCTGGTGGCGTGACCAGGGCTAGCCCGCGCCACTACATGGTGTGGCCGCCCTGTGGCCCCTCTCCGTCTCGTCTTCTGGCTCCATGAGTCTTCCGGTAAAATATCAACTTTGGCTTTTGTCCCGTCCAATTCCGAGAATATTCATTTTCTGACTTTCTGGAACCAAAAACAGCAGAAAACAGGCAACTGGCACTGTGGCATCTTGTTAATAGGTTAGTCCCAGAAAGTGTATAAAAAGTACTCCAAAGTTGGAACAACACATAACAAAGTAGATAAAACCAAGCATGGAACATCAAAAATTATAGATACATTTGCAATGTATCAGCCATCTACAACAGAATTTGTAAATTTTATTTAGACTAAGTTTATGATAGAGTGAGTTCAACTAATCCAAATTACTAATGAACTCCCACTCAAAAACGACATCCCTCGTGTCCTTTTGGTGATTATATGAACCAAATCCACTACACCAAGTCCGATCATCACGTGAGTTGATGTAGCTTTAAAGGGGAGCATCTATATGGGCATCATATCAACTATATGACTCATGCTTAACCTTTCGGTCCGTGTTCCGAGGCCATGTCTGTACATGCTAGGCTCGCCAAGTAAGAACCTTAGTATTCACGTGTGTAAAACTGTCTTACACCCGTTCCTATGAAAGCGTAGATTCGAGTACACCCGATCATCGCGTGATGCCTCGAAACCCAATCCACAGAACGGTGCATAATCAAGGAAGAACACATTTTTATCTTGATATCTAAATGAGGGATCATCTTACTTCATATGATGTTATAGCAATGTAAACATAATGACTTGATCGTAATGCTATACTTCGGATGAATGTTCATAACATCATTTCACAAATGTTGTGACCTTGTTATTAACAACATCCAATGTCCCTGATCAGGAAACCTTGATCATCTTGTTAATCAACAAGCTAGTCTATAAGAGAGGCATGACTAGGAACCCATTTTTGTTTATTAAACACACATGTATTGATGTTTCCGATCAATACAATTATAGCATGCAAAATAAACATCTATCATATATAAGGAATACATAATAACAACTTTATTATTGCCTCTCAGGGCATATTTCCTTCAGTTTTGCCACTTTGGGCATCACTACCCATAATGGTCTTATCTTTTGGTTGAGCGGGCTTGGACTTCTTCTTCTTGTTATTCTTTTTCTTCCTGGCTTTGTAAATATAGCCAAGACCTCTTTTCTCATTATTTGTCCTTTGTTTACTTAAAAGGTCATCAAGAGACTTGTTACCTTTTGGGAAGGTTGTCTTTGCAAGCTCCCCCTTCAACCTAGCATTTTCTTCAAGGATATTTTTACTACTAGAGGGAATGGAAATGCTAGGTGAAGCAACATTAGTTAATTGAGTTTGAAGTTGTTCACTTGACTTTGTGATAGTCATGAGATCACTTGCCAAGGCTTTTTGAGCCTTGTAAAGCTTCTCATGATCCTCGGCAAGTTTGTCATGAAGAACACCAAACTCAATCTTGTACTTTTTAGCCTTTTTGTATTTAGCAATGGCATGATCATGTTCCTTAATGAGTTGAGCAATAATTCGATCATTTGCCTCATCAAGGCCTTCAAGGTTTTCTTCAAGAGACACCCTAGTCTCTTGTTCTTCTTCAAGAGCATTAGTTAGAGCATCCATCTCAAGTAGATGCTCTCTCCCAAGCTTAGATCTCTCATCTAGGAGCTCTTGTGTGTGAGCAATTTGGTTCAAGAGGTTTAAAAAATGCTTATTATGCTCCCCTTGCAAGTTAGACATGTAAGCATTGAAAGCAACTAATCCTTCCTTCACCTCAAGAGTTATATCATCATTCAAATCATCATTGACACTAGAGGTAGCGAGAAGAGATGGTGATACCTCCGATGCTCTTGCCATAAGGCAAGTGATGTTCTTGTTGGAGGTGTTCTCATTTGGGGAACCAGAGAGGGAGAAGGTGGGTGTAGAGGTAGTGTCAATTGCTACCACACCATTCGTTGTTTCTTCTTCTTCTTCTTCTTCCTCATCATCGGAAGAGAACTCTTCATGTGCTATCAATGCAATGTCACCGGACTTCTTGTTGGTGGCATTATTCTTATAAAAAGGCTTCTTGAAAGGGGCGTTTGGATTTTTTTTAATATGAGTGCACCACCATTGTCTTCTCTCTTCTCATAAGGACATCCGGCAACAAAGTGATAGCGGTCACCACAGTTGAAGCAAGTTCTCAGTCTTGAAGAATTTTCTTTTCTACCACTAGGGTTGCTTCTTCGTTGCATTTCCATCTTGGCCTTGGCGGGGTCTTTCCAAAAGTTTCTTGCATAGAAGGCCATGTATTCACCATGAGCAACCTTGACGTCTTCGAGGTGGATCATAGAGAGTGCATCATCACTTCCTTCTTCTTCATCATACTCCACAACCTTGTCTTTCAAGGCAAGATTGACACCACTACTCATTCCAATATAATGAGTTGAGCAATGATTTGATCATTTGCCTCATTAAGGCCTTCAAGTTTTTCTTCAAGAGACACCCTAGTCTCTTGTTATTCTTCAAGAGCATTAGTTAGAGCATCCATCTCAAGTAGATGCTCTCTCCCAAGCTTAGATCTCTCATCTAGGATCTCTTGTGTGTGAGCAATTTGGTTCAAGAGGTTTACAAAATGCTTCTTATGCTCCCCTTGCAAGTTAGACATGTAAGCATTGAAAGCAACTAATCCTTCCTTCACCTCAAGAGTTATATCATCATTCAAATCATCATTGACACTAGAGGTGGAGAGAAGATATGGTGATACCTCCGATGCTCTTTCCATAAGGCAAGTGATGTTCTTGTTGGAGGTGTTCTCATTTGGGGAACCGAAGAGGGAGAAGGTGGGTGTAGAGGCAGTGGCAATTGCTGCCACACCATTCGTTGTTTCTTCTTCTTCCTCCTCATCATCAGAAGATAAATCTTCATGTGCTATCAATGCAATGTCACCGGACTTCTTGTTGGTGTCATTATTCTTATAAAAAGGCTTCTTGAAAGGGGCATTTGGATTTTTCTTTAATATGAGTGCACCACCATTATCTTCTCTCTTCTCATAAGGACATCCGGCAACAAAGTGATAGCGGTCACCACAGTTGAAGCAAGTTCTTAGTCTTGAAGAATTTTCTTTTCTACCACTAGGGTTGCTTCTTCGTTGCATTTCCATCTTGGCCTTGGTGGGGTCTTTCCAAAAGTTTCTTGCATAGAAGGCCATGTATTCACCATGAGCAACCTTGACGTCTTCGAGGTGGCTCATAGAGAGTGCATCATCACTTCCTTATTCTTCATCATACTCCACAACCTTGTCTTTCAAGGCAAGATTGACACCACTACTCATTCCAATATCACGAGCACAGACATCTTTGGCATTCTTGGTAGCAACCTTGAAGGCGGCCATCTCTTGCATAACTTCATTGGAGGTCATGAGATGGTAGTTGTGTCTTCCTTGGAGACTCTTAAGGTCAGTGGGATCAAAAGGAATGAGCGCACTCACATACTTCCCTCTTGATCCAAGCATCATCAATGTGAGAGGCACCAACATTTCTGAAGGCGGTGGCTATGGATTTGACTCTTCGATACATGTCTTCATGATCCTCACCATCCTTAATGAAGAAACCTTCATCTTCATTGCTTAAGGCATCATATCTATTTGTTCTCATGCTCTCATTTCTGACAAACAAGTCAATGAGAGCATCCCAAGCTTCCTTGGCGGTATTGTAGTGCTCAATGTGAGGGAAGTCCTTTTGGTCCCAATCCAAGTTGAATCATGTGCAAAGCTATGGCATTGAGTTGTCTATTGACCACTTCTCTTCTTGTCAAGTTGGTTGGATCCTCAATTTTGAGTCCATCTTCAATGATGTTTCATAGGTCAATGCAAGAGCTACGCACATGAGATTTCATTAGCACTTGCCATTGAGCAAAGGTATGTGCAGCTAACTTAGGTGGGTCACCTCTATTATTTATATGGGGATGATGGATAGGTGGGTCGGGAGAGTACCATCCGGGAACCGCATGGTGCCCTTCCTTCCCATCACCCTTTTTGGTGGAAGAGTTAGTGGAATTATGTTCACCCCCCACTTCCACACCCGTAGGCATAGCCGGAGCATTGTACTTAGGGTTAGGAGGTGTTTCCTCAGGAGAGGGAGGTGGTGAGGCTGACTTTTCTTTAACAAGTTGCTCAACCATTTGCGCAACTGTTGTATTTCGTTGCCCAAAGTAGAGCTCAAGCTTGTTTCCAATTTCTTGAGATGTACCATGGTCACCGAGGTACTAGCCTCACCCTCTCCACCATCCTCAGGATTGACCATTTTCTCTTAGGCGGTTAAGCCCGAATAAAGAGCCGAGGCTCTAATACCAATTGAAAGGATCGTATGGTCACCTAGAGGGGGGTGAATAGGCGCTACTTCAAATTTTACTCCTTTTTTAGATTAGGGTTTGACACAAAGCTAAATTCTCTAGATATGCAACTATGGTGAATTTACCTATATGTCACACTAGCACACCTAGTTAAGCAAGAACTAGATAAAGTAAGGTGTGGTAAAGGATAGAAGCAACCGAAGTGAACCACACGCGGACATAGGGATTATTTCCTGCAGTTCCTTCCTTTTGAGGGGAAGTACGTCTGCATTTGGAGAGGGGGTGGTATCAAACCACCAATGCCACGAGAGGCCTCCCTTGTTCTCCGATGAACCTCATCCCAAGGGGATCGATTCACGCTTCCACTATATTAGCAACCTTGAAGGTGGTAGCCGGTACCCTTACATAAAGTTCGAGGCACACACCCAAAACTTAATTGGGGCCTCCCAAATCCAAGCAAGCTGTCACACAATCAAAGACAAACTTGTAAGAATCAAATCAACAAAAACAAGGCTTAGGGTTTCCAATTAAACCGTAGAGCAAGGGGCCCTCAAGTGAATGAGGGGGAAATGAAGATCTCTCTTGGTGAAGCTGTAGATCGATGCCTCATCCTCCGATTCCCCAAAGATCAACGACTTTGGGTGGTTGGATGAACAGATCTTGGAGTTTTGGTGGCTCAAATGGTGTGGTCTTCTTTTTCTGGAATGAGCAGCTGGAGGAAGGAGATGAAGTCCCCTAATTATAGGCCACATACTTGTGAACCGTTTTCTGACCGTTGGAGACAATTCAGACCAAAGACTCCAGCCTGGACCAGAAACTCTGGCCCACCTCCAGTCCATCTCCGGACCGAGCATCTGAGTAACTTGGGCAGGGGCTTGACGTCCACTTCGGAGACTCTGGCCGAAACTCCAGACCAGAGACACTGGAGACTCCGGTGTTTCCACACCGGAAACTCCGGTCGGAGAAGTAACACCGGAGACTCTGGTTGATATTTGGTCCGTCTCCGGACCACCACACAGATTGACCCTAGGACAAGTCTAGCACTCACGCTAGGAACTCCTAGGGAAACTCTGGACCACACCGGAGACTCCGGTCTGGAATCTTCAGGAAAGCATAGATTTGGTCATGGAATTTCCCACAACAATCTGACTTTTTCCCTTTTCATTAGATTGACCTGTAGACATTAACACACAGTAAGATGTACCTTATGTTGTTAACGAACACCAAAACAGATTAGAACAATAAATGTCCTTTCAGCGCTGCTGCTGAGTTCCCCACCCGGAGGACCAAAGCCGTTCTTCCCTCCAACACCAAAGCCTCGCGCGTCATAAGGCAAATTGAATGGCTTGTTGAGACGGGTTTGACCGGCTTGGACTTGGCCATGTGCTAGTTTACAAGACCGATCTAGCCTCTGCAATACCGTGCCGACCTGATACACAAGTACACTGAAGACATGAAGGATCCTCTCCAGATTTCTTAGGATAACTTCTCTAGTGACTCTATCAAGATCCGCATGAAGGACATGGACAAGGTGAAGGATAAGAAGCTTGGCCTCACCATCATCTTTTACATGTTCGAAAACAACAAATGTCCAGAGGTAATCCTCTTCACATGTCCTTTATTCTCTAGAGTTTCTCCGACTTGGTTCCATCGACCACACTTCAAACAAAAAACCTTCTGTCAGCTTATGGGTCTGGACGAGCTAGATATGGCTCAGAAAGTCTATGACCCGAAGAGTAAGTACGTGATGTTCTTGTCGGATGACGAGGCCTCCAAGTATCATCCTACTACTCCGGCAGCGAGGGAGCGCAAGGGCTCCACCCCTAAAGTTGTTGCCGAGGGGAAGAAGAAGAAGAAAGTGGAGGCCAGAGCCTCCAAGAAATCTACCACCTCTCTAGAGGTAGAGAAAAGAAGAGGAGTCGACATCCCTTTAACCAAGGCACCAGTTGTTGTGTAAGCAGTTCTTAACTACGACTTTTTTATTGTTTTAACTCATTCCAGTGCTTATACTTTCGATGTGTACATCTCACAAAGAGGAACGTCATGCTGGAACTTTGTCCAGGGACATCGGGGATTTCATCCTGAAATATCCCAAGCTACTCCATCCACTCCTGCCATTGATCCACCTGCTGGCCCGAGAGGATCCTCCACTACTGTTGCTCCTAAAGTCTCCGACATGGAGATAAAATATCAATCCTAGTCAAGGTGCTTCAATCTCGGTAGATATTGGAGTAACTCCTCTTGGCACTCATGGGACTCAAGAGAGTGCTTCCATTTTCAATTAGCTGAAGCCACAACTAAGGATGTTGAACCAAGTGTTGAGGAGTTGATGGTTATGGCGACGGGAAATTTGGCAACCAGCGTGGAAGCAGGCTCCCAACAAGCTCTCACATCATCATATCAAAGGGTAGCAAGGGCCTCCTTAGTGCCATTGGTTGGAGCACCATCCACCATAGCTCCTTCGACTTTGAATGCCAAAGATCTGTTTCGGCAAGCCGATCTCTTGGTACATAATGTAAGAATTTTTCAAGAGACCGTTATCTGAGCTGCCAACAACCTTAAGACCATTGCCACGATTATCCTTTGAAACTTTGTACTTTCTTTAAGATATATTCCACTGTAGCCCCCGAGCGCTTAGGCGGAAAACCATGAGTTTTTGGTCTGAGTTCTCTTAGAGTAACCTAGTTTTACTTTGAGATGTAGCCCCCGAGTTTCTAGCTTGAATTAAGAAATTGCGACTAGACACTCTAAGAGTAGCCGTATAGGTCAAACTGTCACACTGTAGCCCCCGAGCACGTAGTTGAAAAAGCATAGATTTTTCGACTAGATGCTCCAGAGAAACTAAACCGTGTATATTTTGTAGAATGAACGTGCTCGGAGAGCTTTTGCTTTTGATAAATTTATCAAGAGGAAAAAGGATATGTTGGAGGAGAAGGGTAAGGTTTCCTTCCTAAAGGAACAGATCATCCGGAATAAAAGTCCGTCATCTTTCTGACACTTCATCATTATATTCTCAAAGTTGTTTTCCTTCCGAGTATGATTGATTGTTTTATTTTTTCGACGTGCAGATGACGTTGCCAAAGCCAACGACATTGTGGAGCAATCCAAACATATCAAGGAGGTTGACGCCGAGAACAAGATTCTAAAGGAGGACCTAGCGAACACCATCAAGATGCATGAGGAAGCCCTCAAGTCCATGCAGGAATCCTCCGACACTGCCATTGAGAAGCTCAACAAGGAGATTGAAATTCTCAAGGAGAAAAACGATGATGCCGAAGCGCAGAATTCTCGAAGCCTTGAAGCTTTCAAAAACTTCAGAAGGAGCATGACTTCTTGGTGTATTCTTGCCGACAGGTAGAGAAGAGCATGCTTGGTAACACTTTCTCTATATTTTGCATTCAGTAAATCATGTAATTTGTATGTTTGTGAACTCATAGCTATCTTTGTCTTCCTGTGACTTGTAGCCCCTGGGTTTAACCAACATGGGAGCAGACATGTCGGATCACAAGAGCCAAATGAGCTTTGTCGAAAACTTCATCAGCCCCGTCGTCACCTAGGTGAAGGAGATAGCCAAGTCTTTGGATATCACCATCAAAGCAGTGGAATCTGCTACCAAATTCTCCGAGATCTTTTGCCGAGCCTTGATAAGATTATCAGTTGGAAGAGATCATTTGTCCGGGCAGGAGGAAGAATGGCGCTGACCTTTACCAAGGCCCACTATGACACCACTAATGGATTTGTTCCCATATTTTGGCAATGGCTGATGACCTCAACTCTTTTGGTAACATGCTTTGTCAACGTGCCCTTATTGATGCAATGCAAAGTACGGACCATGGTCTTCATCGTCATTCCATTTAGGTTCTCTTTGTTTCTTCATCACGGAGCTACTAATTTCAAATGAAAATCTAGTAAACAACATATTTTACATGTTCTTCTACCACAATCACAAGAAGAAAACTGGATGGAATTTCACCTTGTTGGCGTTGTCCCAAACAGATTGGATGTGGCCTTGGGGTTTGGAGAGGAAGGCACCATGGCTGGTGCGGGTGCGACCACGGCGACGGAGAGCTCGGATTCTAGAGGAGGACAACAGGACCGAGCATCGTCGGCATGGTGACAGATCTCACCATGGAATGAATTCTCGTCCCCGCGCCATGCCATGGGTGCGGCCATGGTGAGGGTGAGCTCTGATTCAGGATGGGGAGGAGAAGCGGGGATGAGCAGGTTCCTCCACGTCTCCGATCTCACCACTGAACGAAATGGCGTCCCAGCTTCGCGCCATGGCCGCGAAAATAGATCGCTGCTCCGGGGAAGAAGACGATGCATAATGGATGTAGGCGCCAACGCTACAAGCCTACATGGCAGCCACGACAGCAGCGACATAACAACGAAAACTGACAGGGGGCCCAACTTGATGGGCGTTAGCCTGATATTTTGTATTCAAACATCAAGTTGAATTCGTGCTGAAAAAGACCCCCTGAGTATTTGGCACATCAACTGTGGGCAACGCGGCTGATTATAAGCAACTTGGGCACCGCTTTGCCTTGGTGCCTCTGTTGGGTCCGCAGCATAGAAAACAAAAATTTCCTACGATGAGAACTACACGCCAAGATCTTTCTACTAGGTACAGAGCAACGGGTGGACATACATCCATCAAGAACTTACCCTCGAAGACAACGAGTTTTGTTAACGAGTAGGAACTCGTGGATGATGTAGTCGTACACTTGCCGATCTCAAGATCGAGTGGAAGTCCGAGCGCCACAACTCAGCAGCGCATCCGTACTCGCACACACATTCAAGCCAGCGGAAAACCTCCACCTCCTCGCTCCAGTGATCCAGCGGAAGCAACAACTCCTTCCAGACGAAATGCCACCGGGAACATGTATCTTGCTACTCCGAGACCATGGGGGAATAATTCTAGAGGGGGAGAGAGATCCTTCACAAGGAGGTGTGAGGAAGAAGGAGGGAGAGGGTGGCCTTTTATAGGAGGAAAGGGGGGTACCCCCTCCATGGCTGGCGCATGGGGGTGACCCCTCACCTCCCCCATTCATGTGGTGGTAACCCCTCCACATTAAAATGCCTCTTCACATTCCCCTTTAAAGTCCCTACTTTAAATGCATTAAAATTCTCCAAGTTTAATGCTCTCTCATTTAATAAAACTCTTCTATTAAATTTATTCAGAATTTTGTTAATTACTTTAATTAACAAACATTCACATATAACCCCTTGCAATATTTCAATATCACATGCAGAACCACTTTCTGCAATTTCACCCGAAACAATTTCTGGTTTCTATCGAAATAATTCCCGCGCTTTGAAATTCTTTTGTCTGAAACATATGTGCTCCAAAATGGTGTCCGGTAACTCTTAAGTGTGTCACCCTATGGTTCACGAATAATGCAGACATGATTGAGACTCCTCTCAGATCAATAATCAGAAGTAGGACCTGGAGGTCCATACCGACTCCTGCATATTCAACGATGACTTCTGTGATCGTGAGAACCTTTAACGCTTGTAATTTAATCCCTTTGTATCTTGATATAATACATGTCCGAGATTCGATCATCGGTATCCAAATACCTAGTTTGATCTCGTTATCGAAATGCACTCTTTTCTCGTTCCCGTGATATAACATTCTAGTGATCACACACTTGCTTGCAAGCTACCTTAATGTGATATCACCGAGAGGGCCCACAGTATATCTATCCGTCATCAGGATTGACAAATTCCACTCTTGATCCATGAGCCTCAACATAACATCTTCGTAGCACTGAACCCATCTTTATAGTCACCCAGTTACGGTGTGACGTTTGATGTTATCAAGATACTCTTCCGGTGTTAGCAATTAACATGATCTCGTGGTCTAAGGATAAAGATTACTTTGTATGATGTTATAGCAATGTAAACATAATGACTTGATCGTAATGCTATACTTCCGATGAATGTTCATCACATCATTTCAAAAAATTTGTGACCTTGTTATTCAACATCCAATGTCCATGATCAGGAAACCTTGATCATCTTGTTAATCAACAAGCTAGTCTATAAGAGAGGCATGACTAGGAAACCTTTTTTGTTTATTAAACACAGATGTATTGACGTTTCCGATCAATACAATTATAGCATGCAAAATAAACATCTATCATATATAAGGAATACATAATAACAACTTTATTATTGCCTCTCAGCGCATATTTCCTTCAGTCTCCCACTTGCACTAGAGACAATAATCTAGTTCACATAGTGATAAATCTAACACCCATGGAGTTCTGGTGTTGATCATGTTTTACCCTGGGGAGAGCTTTAGTCAACGGATCTGCTACATTTAGGTCCATGTGTACTTTACAAATCTTTATATCTCCATCCTTGACATGCTCGCGGATGGAGTGAAACGGCGCTTAATATGCTTGGAATTCTTGTGAGACCTCGGTTCCTTGGCGTTGGTTATGGCTCCATTGTTGTCACAGTAGATCACCATTGGGTCCAATGCACTAGGAACCACACCTAGTTCCGTAATGAACTCTTTCATCCAAACCGCTTCCTGCGCCGCTTCTCAAGTAGCAACATATTCCGCCTCCGTCGTTGATCCAGCCACCACAGGTTGTTTGGAACTCCTCCAACTAACTGCTGCTTCGTTCAAGAGAAATACGTATCCAGATTGATACTTAGAGTCATCCGGATCAGGGTCAAAGCTAGCATCGACATAACACTTAGCGACTAGCTCTTCTTCACCTCCGTATATAAGAAACATATCCCTAGTTCTTCTCAAGTACTTGAGGATGTTCTTGACCGCTATCCAGTGTTCTGAACCTGGATCAGATTGATACCTACTAGTCAAACTAATAGCATGTGCCACATCCGGTCTTGTACATAGCATGGCATACATAATAGAGCCTATGGCCGAGGCATAGGGGATCTTATCCATTATCTCTCTTTCTTCCGCCGTAGCCGGACTTTGAGTCTTGCTCAATGTCTTGCCTTGCAACATAGGTAAGAACCCCTTCTTACTTTCGTCCATATTAAACTTCTTTAATATCTTATCAAGGTATGTACTCTGCGATAGCCCAATTAGGCACCTTGATCTATCTCTATAGATTTTAATGCCAAATATATATGACGCTTAACCAAGGTCTTTCATCAAAAATTTGATGTTTAGATAACTTTTAACACTATTTAAAAGATCTATATCATTTCTAATCAATAATATGTCATCCACATATAATATCAGAAATGCCACATTGCTCCCACTCACTTTCTTGTAAATACAAGCCTCTCCATAAGTTTGGACAAATCCAAACTCTTTGATCACCTCATCAAAGCGGAGATTCCAACTCCGGGATGCTTGCTTCAGTCCATAGATGGATCGCTGAAGTTTGCATACCTTATTAGCATCCTTAGGATCGACAAAACCCTTAGGTTGTATCATATACAACTCTTCTTCAATATTACCATTGAGGAACGCAGTTTTGACATCCATCTGCCATATTTCATAATCGAAATAGGCAGCAATTGCTAATATAATCCTAACTGACTTAAGCATCGCTACGGGAGAGAATGTCTCATCGTAGTCAACTCCTTGAATTTTTCGAAACCCCTTTGCGACAAGTCGAGCCTTATAGATGGTCACATTACCATCAGCATCAGTTTTTATTTTGAAAATCCATTTATTCTCAATGGCCTTTCGATCGTGAGGTAAGTCCACCAAGGTCCAAACCTAGTTCTCGTACATGGATCCCATCTCAGATTTCATGGATTCTAGCCATTTGTTGGAATCCGGGCTCATCATCGCTTCTTCATACGTCGCAGGGTCATCTATTTCATCAACCATGAAATTCACAACAGGATTGCCATACAGTTCAGGAGCTGCACGCGCCCTACTTGACCTGTGAGGTTCCGTAGTGTCCTCTTTCGGAGTTTCATGATCAATATCATTAGCTCTCTCTTCATTAGGTGAAGTCAACTCCGAAACAACTTCCGGTGCTGCGCTACTCTCCATTTCATGAAGAGAAGATTCAATAACCTCTTCGAGTTCTACCTTCCGACTACTCACACCTTTCGCGAGAAACTCCTTCTCAAGAAAGGATCCATTCTTGGCAACAAAAACCTTTCCCTCGGATCTGTGATAGAAGGTATACCCAATCGTTTCCTTAGGGTGTCCTATGAAGACGCATTTTTCCGTTTTGGGTTCGAGTTTATCCGGCTGAATTTCTTCACATAAACATCACATCCCTTAACTTTAAGAAATGACAGCTTAGGTTTGTTTCCAAACCATAATTCATACGGTGTCATTTCAACGGATTCAGATGGTGCCCGATTTAAAGTGAATGCAGCTGTTTCCAGTGCATAACCCCAAAATGACAGTGGCAAGTCAGTCAGAGACATCATAGATCGAACCATATCCAATAAAGTATGATTACGATGTTCCGACACACCATTATGTTGTGGTGTTCCGGCAGGCGTGAGTTGTGAAACTATTCCACACTCTTTCATGTGTGT
Organism: Avena eriantha; assembly: GCA_910589775.1. NCBI lineage: Eukaryota > Viridiplantae > Streptophyta > Magnoliopsida > Poales > Poaceae > Avena > Avena eriantha. The sequence goes on along the minus strand of OU342746.1, from coordinate 411,018,340 downwards.
GCTAAACTTGTAACTTAGATACTCACCTCCACGGTCAGACCGAAGAAATTTGATCTTATGAATTTCCACTTCATTCTGAAATTCCTTGAACTTTTCAAAGGTTTCGGACTTGTGTTTCATCAAATAGATATACCCGTATCTACTTAAATCATCCGTGAAAGTAACAAAATAGTGATATCCACCTCGCGCCGACACACTCATTGGTCCACACACATCAGTATGTATGATTTCCAATAAATCTGTCGCCCATTCCATTGAACCGGAAAACGGCATTCTAGTCATCTTGCCCATAAGGCATGGCTCACATGTATCAAGTGATTCCAAAAGTCCATCAGAATGGAGTTTCTTCATGCGTTTAACGCCAATATGACCTAGATGGCAGTGCCACATATATGCAGATATATCATTATCAAGTTTAATCCTTTTAGCATCAACATTATGAATATGCGTAATACTACTATCGAGATCCAACAGAAATAAACCATTCAACACATGTGCATGACCATAAAAGATATCATTCTTAAATCAAACACCATTGTTTTCAGATTTAAAGGAATAACCACTTTGCATCAAACATAGTCCGGATACAATGTTCATGCTCAGTGCGGGCACCAAATAACAATTATTTAGGTTTATAACTAATCCCGATGGCATATGGAGAGGTAGCGTCCCGACGACGATCACATCAACTCTTGATCCATTGCCGACCCGCATCCTGACCTCATCCCTTGCTAGTTGTCACTTGTTCCATAGCCCCTGAACCGAGTTACATATATTAGCAACCGATCCTGTATCAAATACCCAGGTGCTACTGCGAGTACTAGTCAAGTACACATCAATAACATGTATATCATATATACCTTTGTTTGCCTTGCCGTACTTCTTGTCCGCCAAATACTTGGGGCAATTGCGCTTCCAATGGCCAGTCCCCTTGCAATAGTAACACTCGGTGTCAGACTTAGGGCCAGCTCAGGGTTTCTTTTCAGGTGCGGCAACAGATTTGCCACCCTTCTTTCCCTTGTGCTTGCCTTTCTTGTCCTTCTTGAAACCGGTGGTCCTATTGATCATCAACACTTGATGTTCTTTCCTAATCTCCACTTCTGCAGTCTTAAGCATTGACAGAAGCTCGGGAAGAGATTTCTTCATACCCTGCATATTATAGTTCATCACAAAGCTCTTGTAGCTAGGTGGCAGAGATTGAAGAACATGATGTATGCCTAAGTCAATGGGAATCGTTATTCCTAAGGACACAAGCTTATCGGCGTACCCAGACATTTTGAGTACGTGCTCACTAACGGAGCTGTTCTCCTCCATCATGCAGCTAAAGAACTTTTCAGTAGCATTATAACTCTCTACGGCAGCATGGGTATCGAAAAACATTTTCAATTCTCCCATGGTATCAAAGGCATTGCCATTTTTCGAAATGCTTTCGAAGTTCTGGCTCTAGCCCATATAGTATGCCGCAATGAACTAAGTTGTGGTCCTCCTGACGAGTCATATAGACATTCTTTTCCTCGTCAGGGGCATCAGGAGCTGGTGGAGGGCCTAGCGGCGCCTCTAGCACATATAGCTTTTGTGCAGCAGTGAGGAGAATCCTCAAATTCATAGCCCAGTTGGTGAAGTTGCTACCATTCGCAACAAGTTTCTCTTTCTCCATGAACACATTGAAATTAAAAGCAGGTGGTGCCATGTACAACAGAATTTGTAAAGTTTATTTAGACTAAGTTTATGATAGAGTGAGTTCAACTAATCTAAATTACTAATGAACTCCCACTCAAAAACGACATCCCTCGTGTCCTTTTGGTGATTACATGAACCAAATCCACTAGACCAAGTCCGATCATCACGTGAGTTGATGTAGCTTCAAAGGCGAGCATCTATATGGGCATCATATCAACTATATGACTCATGCTTAACCTTTCGGTCCGTGTTCCGAGGCCATGTCTGTACATGTTAGGCTCGCCAAGTAAGAACCTTAGTATTTGCGTGTGTAAAATTGTCTTACACCCGTTCCTATGAAAGCGTAGATTCGAGTACACCCGATCATCACGTGATGTTTCGAAACACAATCCACAGAACGGTGCATACTCAAGGAAGAACACATTTTTATCTTGATATCTAAATGAGGGATCATCTTATATGCTACAAAAGCGCCAAACTAGCAGTATAAGATGCTAACATCTAATGTGTAAAGTGAGATGATATGGTCCATGCATTTGATCTCTACCATTTGCATCGTGGTATGATCTCTATCATTCCTTTGTGTGTAAGGCCAAGGTCTATGGAACTTACATGTTGAATGTGTTGTAAGAGTATCTATCATACATCTACTTACAACAATACCATATTAATACACTAGCCCAACAATGATCTAAACTAGACGCCTCTAATTTATCAATTGCAAGTTTTACGTGGCTTCGGGCTTTCGGAGATAGTACAGTTCTTACCTACGAACATTAACCACAACGAGGATAACCAAGTTATTAGCAACTCGTTGTAAATCAGATATTGACTATAGTAGGAGAGACAGACACCCGCCAACCACTTATGCAAAACAAGTTGCATGTCATTCGTGGAACCGGTCTCATGTACGATGACATGTAAGGTTGGTCCGGGCCGCTTCATCCCACTATGCCACCAATATCCAAAATACATAGAAGATGCAATAACATGATCATCATCGCCTACATATAAACATATGTGTACTACCCGTGCAAACCACCTACGCATAGACCAGGCTCTGATACCACTGTTGGGTCCACAACATAGAAAACAAAAAAATTCCTACGATGAGAACTACACGCCAAGATCTATCTACTAGGTACAAAGCAACCAGTGGACATACATCCATTGAAAACTTACCCTCGAAGACAACGCGTTTTGTTAACGAGTAGGAACTCGTGGTTGATGTAGTCGTACACTTGCCGATCTCAAGATCGAGTGGAAGTCCGAGCGCTGCAACTCAGCAGCGCATCCGTACTCACACACACGTTCAAGCCACCGGACAACCTCCACCTCCTCGCTCCAGCGATCCAGTGGAAGCAACAACTCCTACCAGACGAAATGCCACCGGGAACATGTACCTCGCTAATCCGAGACCATGGGGGAATAATTCTAGAGGGGGAGAGAGATCCTTCACAAGGAGGTGTGAGGAAGGAGGGAGAGGGTGGCCTTTTATAGGAGGAGGGGGTAACCCCTCCATGGCCGGCGCAGGGGGGTGACCCCTCACCTCCCCCATTCATGTGGTGGTAACCCCTCCCCATTAAAATGCCTCTTCACATTCCCTTTTTAAAGTCCCCACTTTAAATGCATTAAAATTCTCTAAGTTTAATGCTCTCTCATTTAATAAAACTCTTTTATTAAATTTATTCAGAATTTTGTTAATTACTTTAATTAACAAACATTCACATATAAGCCCTTGCAATATTTCAATATCACATGCAGAACCACTTTCTGCAATTTCACCCGAAACAATTTCCGGTTTTTATCAAAACAATTACTGCGCTTTGCAATTCTTTCGTCTGAAACATATGTGCTCCAAAATGGTGTCCGGTAACTCTTAAGTGTGTCACCCTGCAGTTCGCGAATAATACAGACATGATTGAGACTCTTCTCAGATCAATAATCAGAAGCGGGACCTGGAGATCCATACTGACTCCTGCATATTCAACGATGACTTCCGTGATCGTGATAACCTTTAAGGCTTGTAATTTAATCCCTTTGTCTCATGACATAATACATGTCTGAGATTCAATCATCGGTATCCAAATACCTAGTTTGATCTCGTTACCTACATGCACTCTTTTGACGTTCCCATGATATAACATTCTAGTGATCACATCACTTGCTTGCAAGCTATCTTAATATGATATCACCGAGAGGGCCCATAGTATATCTATCCGTCATCGGGATTGAAAAATTCCACTCTTGATCCATGAGCCTCAACATAACACCTTCATAGTACTGAACCCATCTTTATAGTCACCCAGTTACGGTGTGACGTTTGATGTTATCAAGATACTCTTCCGGTGTTAGCAATTAACATGATCTCATGGTCTAAGGATAAAGATTACTTCATATGATGTTATAGCAGTGTAAACATAATGACTTGATCGTAATGCTATACTTCGGATGAATGTTCATAACATCATTTCACAAATGTTGTGACCTTGTTATTAACAACATCCAATGTCCCTGATCAGGAAACCTTGATCATCTTGTTAATCAACAAGCAGTCTATAAGAGAGGCATGACTAGGAACCCATTTTTGTTTATTAAACACACATGTATTGACGTTTCCGATCAATACAATTATAGCATGCAAAATAAACATCTATCATATATAAGAAATACATAATAACAACTTTATTATTGCCTCTCAACGCTTATTTCCTCCAGCCTCAACTTCCGGGCCGCAAAATTATATTCTCCACCAATGCACCATCATGAACAAGAAACCAAAGGATGGAGAATTTGGACTTTGTTGGTACTTCACTACATGATTCCTTTTTAATACCACCACCACCACCGCACCCTGAAGCTGCCAAAGTGAATTTAACTTCTTCCAATAGGAAAAGGAAGAATCTCATTTTTGTTGTTGATGATGAGCCAAACAGAAGGACCGCACAATCCCTACACATCCGAGGAACATGTCAGATTGGTAATGATTCTTTCCCAAATCTTTTTTATATCCATTTAAAATCTTGTAGCTTGTTAGGCTCAACTGAATTAAATGTTCACAATATAGGCAAATGCTTGGTTGGAGTGTTCAACTGATCCCATCAATGGGAATGGTAATAAGGGTGATAAGTTCTGGGATGACATTGCTACTCTATACAACAGTACCACACCCATCAACCAAAAGAGAGATTACAATCAGCTGAAGCAAGAGTGGCAAAGCGTAAAGAAAAGGCTTGGTGCTTTCCATGGTGCGTGGACTGATGTGACTGGTGTGCATCATAGTGGTGTCGGCATTGTAAACCTGGAGACAATGTCCTTGGATAAGTATGAATCCAACAATGGCCATCCATTCCAACATTTTACTATGTGGGTAAAATTCAAGGATGATGGGAAATGGCTGGCATGTTATAATAGAATGACAGTGAAAAAAGGGGAAGATTCCACCAAATGTGATCAACTTGGAGAGTGAGCAGTGAACAATAGATGGTCGTGATAATGCTAAAGCTGAGCGCACTGGTAAAGGGAAGGCAAGGTAAGTCTCATAGGAGTTAGGAGAAAAAATAGAAAAAATTATTGAGGTTAACAATCAGTCTATGGAGGGGCGCCAAAAGGTGATGGAGACCCAGGTGTTTATGTCACACCGACAGCTTGAAACTGCCAAGATCACCAACAATACAAGAATGTTGGATGTTTATCAAATGTTGCTCTTAGCTGACATGTCTCATATGGATGATGCTTCAAAAGCTGGAAGGGCTAAAGCTTTGAAGAGTATGGAGATCACACTATTTTCTGAAGGAGATTCAAGTATGATGCATAAGAACCCAATATGTTGATTACTTTCTAAATACTTGTTTTGTACATTTTTATGTTTATTGACTATTTTTTATGCCCACGGTTTCACAAGGTGATCAAGGGGAATAACAGTAAAACCTGAGGGTTTGATGTCTACTTTTGACTATCATATGAACCCGATGGTTTAGTGTCGCGATCATTTAGCGTTAATTGTGTGAACGTGCTAGTTTGATCTATGTGAATGTGTGATGGTTTCATTTTGGTGTCAATTATGTGGACATGTGATGGTTTGGTGTCTCGGTCAGTTACCACCATTTTTGAATTCCCTATCGCAGTTGTCAGATCTGGTGAAGCTCTCGTGGATGGTGATGATACCGTTTTGGTCCTGGCATCTTCATTAGGAGCTATGCATAGTGGGGCACTGCTAGGAACCTTGCAAATTCAACGCGCCCGAGGATGGTGTGGTACTGAGATGGCTAGTCAACCACCTCGAACTCAAGGCGTTCATATCAGAACTTTTCAGGTGTGCCGAAGATCACGTCCAACCAGATTTCCCCAGGTGGTAGATTCCCTGCCCTAGTACGATGTCGTGGAAGGTCGTCTCAGATGGTTTCAGGCTCGAGATGGGGATTCACATGCGCACAGGGTACTGGCGAACATTAGGTTGATGCTGCTGCCGCCATCCATGAAGACTTTGCTCATCTCGAAGTCACTGATCTGTGCCTCGAGCACCAGAGCAGAATAGCCAGGGCGAGGGACCTGACGCGGGTGATCAGTCCTATCGAAGGTGATGCAGGACTCAGACCCACTAAGGTACTCATGGGTTGCAAGTAGAGTAGTTACTACCAAGTTGATTTGGTGAGGGATTGTCTCTTCTAGGCCATGTTGGAGGGGCGCCCTTTCTAGATCATACCCATGTTCCTCAGTGCGCGTAGGTATTGCTCTACTCCATTGTTCAGCACCGGTGCAGCCGTAGGCTGTGGGGTCCTCTCAGTGGTGGTGGTGCCCCGTATGCTATTGGGCCAGGTGCGATTTTGTACCCCTAGTTCATCGCGTCGTGATGTAGTTGGGTGTATGCTTGTTGGAGCTTCTAGAACTCGCGATAGTCTTTGAGGAGGTGACTGGATTTTCTCTTGCCGGCATGTTTGTCAATGTAGAAGTGGACATTGCAAGGTCCTGATAGCTTCTCCAATGCGCTATGTGCGTTGTCGCGGGTGCGGTGTTGCCACACTTGCATTGTTTTTTCACTATCGCGGTAGCTATTGCTTAGGTATCCGCTCGGCGATCACGCCTACGACCGAGTTCATCCTCTTCGTTAGAACAAGCGCGCTTTTTTTGAACCGTGACTGTGAGGCAAATCCCCACATGAATTTTATTAAGAAAAAGGGAAAAAAACAAAGTATTATGTACAACTAAGAATATACAGGGTCAAAAGGCAAACCTGCCAAACCAGCCAAGACTAAGAGCCAAAATAATAGAGACTCAAGGAAGACTAGCAATCTACGTCAGGAACTTATCCTTGTGCTTGGCTTTGATTCTGTACTACAATAAAGTCATATCATGAATGAATTTATCCTTCCACTGACCAAATGTCGGCAAGGCATTCCTGAAGATTTTCCCATTATGTAATATCCAGATATTATGACAAGCAGTAATAACCTTCTCCATGAAGGAGTGATTAAAATCTCTTTTAGCAACCGAAATGACAGTTTGTATGTTGTCACCAGATTGCCAGACAATCTGCAAATAATTCCATATACGTGCACTGAAATTACACTCGAAGAACAGATGTGTACGATCCTCATAAGATCTGGTAGGGCACAACTCACAATGTGTGTCATTAGTGACCTTCCACTTCCTTCTCTTTAACATATCTCGAGTGTTCAGACGATCTGACAATAGAAGCCAAGCAAAACCTTTGTCTTCATGGTACAACAAGATTTCCAAAGCCACTTGTACACACTAGGAACCACCAGATGTGAATGTATTAACTTGTAGAACTGATTTGGAGTATAAATCTCGCCCCATCTATATGACCAAACATCCTGCAACTCAGAGGTTGGTTGCGAGGACAAGATTACTTGGAGTTTCTGTAGTTCTGAGTAAGCTATACTCGATAAAGGCAAATAGAATAAGCTTGTGATGTCCTCAGTAGCAATAACCTTCTCTACTGAAAGCTGATCATCAAGCACATAAGAAAACAAGCGGGGAAACACTCACATATAGGCCTAGAAGATCCTTGGATCAACCAACTATCAATACAAAACATAAATGTATTGCCTTTCCCAAACGAAACAGTGGCAACTCCTCTGAAGTTATCAACCTGTTTGAGGACGTCCCTCCACCAATAAGAACCACACATATTTTCAGCATGAGGCACTCTATCTTGGTAATGTGCATTCCAAATAAGGTGAACCCAAGGGACATCCTTATGGTTATAGAACTTATCCAGAAACTTGATCAAAAGAGCTGCATTTTGTTTTTGGAAGTTCACTATGCCAAGTCCACCATTAGCTTTTGGTTTACAAATTAATTCCCAAGCAGCCAGAGATTGTTTAGGGTCATCATGCTTTTGTCTCCATAAACATTGTCTCAAGATTCTATCCAGCTGATTGGTAAGCCTAATAGGTAATTGCAAGGTGCAAATAAAATGTAGAGGCATAGAAGCCAGAGCAGAGTTGATAAGTTGAATTCTTGCCCCCTGGGAGAGAAAACTGGAGCTAGAGGTTAATTTCCTTTCCAACCTGCATACCAAAGGCATAAGATCACTTATGGCCGATCTAGTCGTTCCTAGAGGCAAACCCAAATAAGTAAAGGGCATCCTCCCAATCTGACAGCCGAAATCATTTACCAAAGTTTCCATCAGTTGATCCTGGACATTAATTGGAACCATAATCGATTTATCATAATTGATTTTGAGTCCAGTTGACAAACTGAATTTATGAAACACCTCTTTGAGTGCCCTTAACTGATTGATATCTGCAAGCATTTTTACGAGCGTGTCATCTGCATATTGGATAATAGGGAAGTCCTCATCATAGGTTTCAATCGGACGAGAGATTGTGCCAACTCTGACCATATCTTTGACCACAGATTGCAACAGGTCAGGCCCAAAAGAATATAGAAGAGGGGACAGGGGATCACCCTGTCTTACCCTTCTCTTGCAAACAAATTGTTTACCTGGGATGCCATTTAGTAGGATAGCTGAGGTCCTAGACGAGATAATATCTTTAACCCATGCCAACCAGACCTCGTTAAACCCTTTATGTTTCATAACCTGAAATATGGCTTCATGTTCCAAAGTATCAAAGGCCTTTGCAAAATCTAACTTTAAAATCACGATGGACTTTTTGGATTGTTGACATAAGAAAATATATTCCAGAGACCAAGCCAAGCAATCTTGAATCGATCGTGTCCTCAAAAAAACATATTGATTTTTATGTAGGCACTTGAGGATCTTGTCTTGAAGCCGGTTTGCAGCAAGCTTGGTAAGAAACTTTAAACAAACATTTGTCAGTGAAATTGGACAGAAATCATTAACATCCAAAGGAACTTGCTTTTTAGGAACCAGTGTGATGTATGACCCATTAATATTTTGTAATTTAACTTTTCCAGCATGAAAATCAGAGGTCAAAGAGTAAAAATAATCTTGGATCATAGGCCAGCACTTCTTTAAAAAGAGCCCATTGAAACCGTCCGGCCCAGGTGCCCTGTCTGCTGGCATAGCCTTAACTATATCATCCATTTCTTGTTTTGTAAAAGGAGCAATCAGTTCATGTAATCCATCCACTTTGGTTAGCAGCTGTTGTAGATCGAATTGCATATTAATACCTTCAGACTGGCCCATTCTATTTTTATAACTAGTCCAGAGTATACTAGCCATAGCATGGTGATCAGTAACATCATTACCATTAGCATCTTTAAGCACAGCAATCGTGTTACGACAATAGCGTTCTGAAGCCATTGCGTGAATTTTTTCTGCTGTATTCACCTTGTTTAATCCATCTAATCGTGCAACGCTTTCGCCAATATTTGCTTTCGGCCAGCAGCAAATCTTCTAAGTGCGGTTTGACTATTTTCCGGAAATTGAACTCAGTGATAAACAGAGGCATGCTTTCCTCGAGATTGTCAAGGATCAATATAACCTCATTGCATTTTGCCACTAAAACTTTTAACTTTGACAAACTAGTTTGCCATTTTTTCAGCTCATATCTAAGATTTTTCAACTTATCAGCGATCACTGCTGAGCTATGAGTTTTAGTTGAACCTTTCTTCTAGACACCATCAACACAATTAGCAAAACCCGACATATCTATCCAGAAATTCTCAAAGCGAAACAACTTAGTCTTTGGGATGGTAGTGTCCACAGTTACCACACATGGCAGGTGATATGATCTTGTTTTAGCCAGGGGTAACACCATAGAGTTAGGGTAATCTAATACCCAATTTGAGCTGGTGAAAAACCAGTCTAACTGTTCCAGTAAAGGCACCTGCTGCATATTAGAACAAGCGCGGTTGTTGTTGATCAAGTCTTTGTCGTCCACCAACCGGTTCATGATATCCATCAGGTGGTTGATGGTTTTGATCTTGGTGCGCCCAACTCCTCCCTGAGCTCGTGACGGTGTATACCGCCATTGAACGCATCGATCACGCGCTCCTCAGAGATGTCCTCCGCTGAGTTCTTGATGAGAGACCACCATTGGATATAGCAGGGGAGGGATTTGCTGGGCTTTTGGCAACAAGCATGGAACTCTTCGATTGATGCATGCCGCTTGTAGGTTCCCTTGAAGTTCCGGACGAAGCTGTACACTAGCTCCTCCCAACTGCAAACTGAACCACGAGGAAGATTATTGAGCTAGGCTCGGGTGGTGCCCTTTAGCTGTAGCTGGAGGCACTACATGGATGTGTTCTTGCACCCGCCATGCAACTTGACTAAGAAAATGTGGTCATCCAGCCAAATATTTGGCTCCTGGAGGCCGTCAAACTTTGGGTTATCCAAAGGAAGCTTGAAGCCTTTCGACATCCGAGTTTGCCGTATGGCCCTGTTGAAGTAGCTAGCGCCACATAGCTCTATTTCTTCGTCCTCCCACTCAGATGAGTAGGAGCGCTTGGCACAACATCTTGTCGACCTTGCGCTATGTTATTTTGTCACGGGCATCATAGTTGCGGCTGCTTCATCGTGGGGTGCGACATCGCCGCGACAAGTCGTGTTCCTCCTCACTAGATGATGGAGAGCAGTTCCTCGCGAATGTTGCCTTTTTCTTCTGCTCTAGTGTTGGGTCCTTGGCCAACGTGGCTTCTACCAATCTGAGCCCAGAGATGGTGGATTGGTGTACCGCAGATGGCGGATCTCCAGCCAGAGGGTGGTTAGTTAACATGTATGTAGTAGATGTGATCACCACAGCTTGCGACCTTTTGGGGATCATGTGACCCAGAGAGTCTATCGACATGAACAAGAAGTCGAGCTCCTTGGTGGCCTCTTGTCGATCTTTGTCGTCAAGGTGGTTGAGCCGAGAGCGTCTTTTGGCGGCCACAGTGCCCTTTCCCTTTGAGGAGGATCCACCGATGGAGGAGAGTGCTGCTCGTCGGACGCTTGATTCACCAGCTGCCTTTTTGCGTGCTACAAGCTCAGCATTCACCACTGTTGGCGGTTGAACTTCTTTCCGAGGATCCAGTGGTAGCCCATCATCATGTTGCGAGATCCATCGGCTGGAAAGGGGTTACCCCGCAGGGCTTCCCTGACTCGCTCCCACTGTTGTTCCGAAAGGTGGATCTCTAGGCGACCCGACCCGTTTACGTCGTGGGCGTCAGGGTTGGGAGGATCTCCATTGGCCGGGTAGTTGGTGGGACCTCCATTGATAGGGCCATTGGTAAGGCCTCCATTGTCGGTGTTGCCTTGAGTGCCTTCGTTGCCGCTGGTGATGATGACACACATGTAGAGGTTGGGGAAGTTGTGGCTCCTGCAGCTTTCCGATCCAGAGCCGTAGATGTTGTCCTCTGATGACAGATCACACAAATCAGAGTCGCAACTATTGTTGCTATCCATATCGTAGGCTGATGCTGAAGTGTTGATCTCACTCAGGGTGCCAATCAGGGGTGGAACCACGACGCAGGTGCGATCGAAGGCACTGGCGAGTGATTAGGTAAGCGGAGCATGCCGATCTTGCCAACCTGGAAGCGTAAGCTCCCGATTTTCATGCTGGTTCCATATCCCACAGGCTCGAAGGCCGGACGAGTTACCGGTGAGTGGATGGCAAAGTCGAAGGTGCCGAAGAGGAGACGGTTCTCTGTTGCAGCGGAGTTGTAGATCACGGGTGATGTGGCTGTTGAAGCCGCAACATCAGCGCTCCCAGTTCCCACAGATGGTGCCAATTGACATGGTGTTAACATGTCAATGCCCATGGTTGATGGACTTGGGTTTGAGGAAGAGGGGAGTGCTGGAACCTCTGTTTGGCTAACATGCAAGCAAATCGGGGACATGAAGTTTACCCAGGTTCTAGCCCCCGGAAAAACCTTACTCCTGCTTGTCTGCTCTTGATTATTGATGGAATCGAAGGTTACATGGGTGCGCAGATGAGATCTGGTGGTGTATGAAGTAAGGTTTGCAATGATCCTTATCGCCGCCCCTCCTGGCCTTTATATAGGAAGACCAATTCTCGGGATAGCAATGCGAGTCGGTTACAGATTAGGGTTTTTCCCTTTAAACTTTCTATCTATTCTTTGTTGTGTCCTCCAAGGAGTCGCATCTCCTTAGGCTTGGGCCACCCGAATCTTCATTTATGCCATGGGATTCTCTTAGGCCGAACCACATAGGACAATCCTAGGTACCCGTAGGGCATACCATGTTAGTTTTAGTTTTCGGTTTTAATGTTGATGGTATTGTAGTGTGCTATATATACCAGCACACACCATCTTGTTTTCTCATTCCTTTATGGTACTCCACTTCTTTCCTCTTCCACAATATCTCCAACAATGAGCAACCTGATACTTTTGATGATGAAGCAGATGCCACGGAGGATGGAGTGAGCATCATTGATCCTTCCTCCTTGTATACGCTTGATGACTACCTTGTCCAGCAGGACATGTTAGACTCATTCGCCAAGGAGATCCTAGCAGAAGTAAAGGAAGGACTAGAAGATCAGGCAAGGAGAGTGGTCTTCGGAGTTCACACAAAGGATAAATGCTCTAGGTTGCGATGGACTCACTCCATTGCAGAAATGCACATCAACTACTCGCTAGTTGGCGTATGGTACTCTGGCAGACGCTCTTGATGACTACATCAAGATCGCTGAGTGCACTTTAGTTAATTGCTTAAAGTTGTTTGTTCAAGGCGTGATTCATTTGTTTAGTGATGAGTATATGTGAAGACCCAAAGTCGATGATGAGCATCAGTTATTTGATATTGGAGAGAGTCGCGGGTTTCCTGGCATGTTAGGAAGCGTGTACTGCATGCATTGGCGTGGGCAAAGATGCCCTCTATCATGGAGGGGACAATTCACCAACGGGTATAAAGGCGCCCTACACTTATTGTAGAGTGATGGCTGTGATATACAACACTTTTTAGAAATATAATTTGTGTCATTTTCCTATCATATCATGCTCCATCTAACTATTGTTATGCTTAATATGCATGATTACTTGTTTTTGTTAAATTCAATATGAGCCTTGCACATTTAGTAGTTTAGGTAGAATTTTATCCCTCTTCCTTGTATTTGACATGTGTGTAGGTATTGATGATGATTATGGAAAAAAGGCAAAAGGAACAATGAGAGCATAGTATGGAGGAGCTGCAAGGACCAGACTTAGCCATTTGAGAGGTTGAAAAGGTGATTTTTTCCAACTTCTCAAAATAAATATCCAAGACCACAGGATTGTAGCCCTCGACGATACGAACTCAACGACCCCAAGAACACCAAAATAGAGTTCGTATGAAGAAATGGCGGCCAAAATACTAAAAGAATCTACAAGTTTAACGAGCAACTATACGGCCAGAGCTATATTTTTGGTCGTATAGCTCCGCCCGTATAGTTGCCAAAAAGGTCAGAAACGACAAGATTTCGTCCTAGAAAAGCTCCAGAACCTTCCCTAAGTCATATGACGGTATTGGGGGAACCCTAGGGCACCCCAAGGCCTATATAAAGGAGGGAGGACCCAAGAGAGAGCCACTAAGCCGTAACCCTTCAGGGGCGAAGCTCTGCCGTCGCCGCCACCCATCCGATCTCCATTGTGGTGGAGCTCTACCTCAACCCCACCTCCGAGATCTAGATCTCCCTCAACACCATCACCATCAAGGCATCCAAGCAAGAAGAAGGGGAGGAGAATGAAGACATCACCACCACCACACATCAATATCCATCTCCATCATCACCTCCATCTCCCTCTCTCTCTTGTGTTTAGTAATTGTAAGATTGAATGCGGTTCTGATATCATTATATATTTATATATGTTTTGCTGTTCATCCATGTGTGAGTGATTGATTCAACTCTAGGTTGAGGTATGATCTAGTGCGCTAAGTTAGAATTTATTGTGATCTAAGATGAGTTTATGTGATCCTTTGGTTCGGAAGTGCCTTTTGCCTTGCGGTGACGCGCGAGAACCATGCATAGTGCACACAGTGTGACAGTCCGATAATCAATTGGGGAACGTTTATTTGTCTGAGAAATCTGTTATAGATCACACATATATTTGCCCATCTAGTACTGGTGAGACCGAAGCCTAGAAGCCCTCTCTCATTCCATTCAATCCTACAACTACAATCTCTTTAATTTAGGTCATATTCCTGTTTACTTTTCGTCTTAGTTTATTTTGTTCTTGTTAAAAGTTCTTTGTTATTAGATACTTTAAACTTCTCTCAATTATCGTTGTTCTATTAACTTATAGAATAGGCTATTTCCAAACCACGGTTTGGGTGCGAAACGTGGCCGCATTGACAATGTGGTTGCGGAGTCGTGTTGTTTCCGTTTGACGATCTCCCATCAGGACAAACTCTTAAATATTTGCTGCTATAAGTACTACAATAACCCTATTGTTGGTGCAGGAATCTAGTCATCAAATTGGCTCCGTTGCTGGGGCGATAAGCGTCTGGTTATTATCTTCCTACTCGCACATAGTTTATTTCCGTTTGTTGCTATTTATCTTACTGCTTTTGATTATTTGAAAAGAACAAAAAAATTAGTTTACCTTTTGTTAGTAGTCTTTTTATTTATTTTAGTTATAGGAAATTCAAAAACGTAGGAACTATGGAAAGTAAAAGTCTTGTGAAGTATGCTTCTCCGAGTGTTGATCATTTACATGCTCCTATTGTTCAATCTGCTATTGATGTGGATGGATATGAGATTAATCCTATGTGGATAAATATGATCATGGAAATAGCTTTTGCAAGAGATCCGGACAATGATCCTTACAAGCATATTGACAAATTTACTTCATTGTGTTCTACGGTGAAGGCAAATGGATGGACAAATGATAAGCTGAATTTATATCTATTCCGGTTCTCGCTGAAAGGAAAAGCTAAAGATTGGCTAAGATCGCATCCCGCGGGACACTTCAATTCATGGAAAGGTATACCCGAAGCTTTTATCGATAATTATTTCTCACAAAAGCAAACTTATGAGCGTAGGCTTCATATCCTGAATTTCAAGCAAAGCAACAATCATGATTTAATACAAGCTTATAGTAGGTTTGCAAAATTGATGCATGATTGTCCACATCATAATTTACCTGATTAGTTATTGTTGAATCACTTTTATGGAGGCTTAAATCACTCTTCTAAGGATAATCTAGATATGATGTGTGATGGTGCATTCCTTGGAAAAACTTTGGAAGAACCTTGGCAACTCTTAAGAGATATACATAATAATTTTCATCAATGGCAATGTGAAATTGTGCATGAAGAAAAACCTCTCCCTACCGATCTAGAGAACTTGGTCAATGAGTTTCTTAAAGATGAAAATAGAAAAGGAATAACTCCTTATGATGATACCTTAGTTAATATGTTCTTTCTAAAGCAATACCTTTCGTAGCTGGTTATTTTAATCATATTAGAATTGCTGCTACTAACGATGGAGAACAACCCTCTACTATTATTCCCATATCTTCCACTTGTTGCATCATTGAAGTAGGAAAGAAGGGTAAGAAGCCTCGTGTTGAATATCCCACACATCTAACATTTGCAGATGAAGTGAAACGGCTTCATGAAGAGTATTGGGGACACATCAATAAGAAAGAAGAAAAAGAAATCAAGGAATGGAATAAATTGAAAGCCACTCTCAAACCTGACCCCCAACTATTCCTGATCCTCCACCTATTCCTGATCCTTATTATTCTTCTGACTTTAGTGATGATGAGGACTTCAATTATTCTATAATCCCTGATAATTGCCGTGAAGAAGTTTTTGATGATTCTAGTAGTGTTTCTTTAAATACTCTTTTCGGGGAAATCAATTATGATGAGCCAAAGATGGAATCTGGTGTGCCTCCCATGCCTGTTTGCTATGACTTTTGTTTTACTAATGAGGTGCAGGAAATTCCGGTGGCAAAGACCAAGCTACTAGATCCAAAGAACATTATGAGATATACCCTCAAAATAGTAATCAAGGCAAAGATTCAAAGTTTGATAATAAATCTTTAACACCCTTTATGCAGGAAGGAAAGAATACATATTTACCGAGCTTGGTGCATCCATCCTCACGTGGCAATGAGAACACTTACAAGATACCAATGCACCACAAGCGGGCACGTCTTAGAAGAAAAAGTATGATATAAATCCTGAAAACACTCATTGGAGGTAAGAAAAATGACTCCTATAACTGCCTACATTGCTGAATAAATGTGGAGTATAAAAGTCTGGCTACTTGGTTACAAGAAAGCGCTTCCCGGGAGGCAACCCGAAAGTCATTAGGCGTCCTTCTTAGTTTTGTGTCTTGAGTCTAGTTGCATTCATGTTGTAGTGGTATTTTTATTCTTTGCATGATTTGCTATTAGAGTTATCTTATTATAGTTTTCAAAAGATAGAATTTATTGTTACTACATGCTGCTGTTGGTCGAAAATTAAAGTTGTTATTTTTCTGTCAAAACATGGTATTTCACTAAGTTAAAGGATAAGAAAGAATTCACGAAGAAATAGAAATTTTCTGATGTATACAGAAGGTTTAACGACCAACTATACAACAGGAATAAAAAATTCCGGCTGTATAGTTTCGGTCATATAGATATCTTTGCCATTGATTTTTTCCTTTCATATGTACTAAGAGTTTAACGACCAACTATACGGCGGGAACAAAAATTCCGGCCGTATAGCTCCGGTCATATAGATATCGGTGCCTGCATACAAATTCTTTTCTAATATACTGAGAGTTTAACGACCAACTATACGGCGGGAATAACAAATTCCGGCCGTATAGTTCCGATCGTATAGATATCTATGCCTTTATATATTTTATTTCCCCAGGACAGACAGTTTGACGACCAACTATACGGTGGGAACATTTTGTTCCGACTGTATAGTTGCACCCGTATAGCTGCGCCACCAGGTGGAAACCCTAAATTTTTGACAGCAAGACAACTATACGGTGGGAAAACGTTGTTCCGGCCGTATAGTTGCGCCTTTATAGTTGGGAAAACCCCTCAAACACCAACTGGAAGGTAACCATTGCTCAAAATTTCATTCTTTTTTCTTCCATCTTCTTCTAAAAAACCTCGAAACACCACCTGAGAGCTTCTCCCATGTTTTAGAGAAGCCAAGCATATGTAAGCAATAAAGTTCTATCTCAAAAAGTCCTTAAGTTGTGATTATCTTTAGTAGTTCATGTTTTCTTTCCGTTTCATTAGTTGGGTGAACGAACTTCGTTCGTACACCAAACTATTGTCTTTTATTTTGTGTGTTATTTTCGCAGGGACTTAAACCTTGTGTGACGATGTTTACGGTAGTGCCAACCATGCAAACACTCGCATGAGCCACTTGGTTGCTTCAACTCAACGTTTCAATAATTAGTGTCTGGTAAAACCTTCCAACTCTAACCTCTTTTAAATAAGCACATAGGGGCTGCACACTCGTGTTTCATATTTTGTATCACTTACACTTCATCACAATCTAGGAGAAGCGTACTTCTAGAATTAGTTTGTTGACTTAAGCGTGGTGCTTAGGTTGATGAACCGACTCAGTGGAAATTGTATTTTTATCACTTGTGAGCTAAACCCGTGTCTTAAAAAACACAAAAATATTTTGTCTTCTTTCTAGTCTTGTTCCTACCATGTTCTTAAGGAAGGCATACACCGGATCGTGAAGCATTCATCGAAGCAAAGGTTCTTTGTTCATCAAAGTAGAGGTTAAAAGCACCTCAACTGTAAAGTGTGTCACCCTTGCTTTCACTTAAGCTTGGGGAGGTAACCACTTCTTATACTCTCTTTTGATAACTGCATTTCTCTTTTGTTTTCATGATCTTCTCAAAGTTCTTAGCTTGGGGAGGTTGTTTTGCATGTGTAGATTCTTGTGCAAAGTTCTTTATCTTAATTTTTTTTCATGCTATTGTGTATCCCTCTGTTTTTAAATGTTTGCTTAGGTGAGTTTTTGTTCATATTTATATAAGGGATATACTTGCTCATGTTAGTCCCCATAGGAGACAAGCCATAGCTTTGATGCACCTTGTTCAACTTTTATCTAGCTTGTGAAAAAATATTGTGATCCTCTAAATATACATTGCCATGTTCTCTACATTTTGAAAAAATATAATAAAGAAGTTCTTCGAAACTTTCTAGTTGTCACTGTTCAGAATTATCTTAAGTGAATGGTTATGGAGTAGCACGACCCCATAGTGCTGGAAATGATGGTCTTAATAGATGCTTACTGAGTGAGTTCAAATAAGAAATGATGTTTCAAAGTTTTGAGATTACATATGCCATAAATTTGTATTGGAAATCAAAGTGAGATATTGCTTTATGTGTGTCTTGCGCTACTATCGCATAACATGGGATGCTAACAACTCAGCTGGTCTTTAAACAATCCAAAAAGAGGAAACTCTCGGAGCTTGGCTATGATTTGCCCAACATATGTAGAAAAATGCTATATTTGGGTATGCATTTGTATTCTCATGGGCCTGCGTTAAAAGCAAAAGTCGGAATACTCCTATGACCGTTATGAGAAATCATTATACCGAAAAGGGAAACCTTGGTAATGGTCACGAGTGTCCTTCCTAGCCTGCACAATCTCGATTGAACATATACCACTCTTTTGGCATGGTCTCGTTACTAAGAAATATATTTTCCATGAGCTCAACAATCAAAGTTTGCACTTAAGAGACTTTAATAGATGGCATGAGTGGGCAACATTGGAAAACTCTATTTATATTTATGATTCACAACTAACCGTGTTCAGCTTTGCCTTATACAAATAAAAGTACAAAAATACAATAAAGTGCATATAGAAGGATCACAAGTTTACTTGCAAGCTAGATTTAACTTTGACATGGGGCATAGAAGTTTTTGACTAATCTCTAGTGATTTGGAATAATATAACTGAGCATAATTTCCTTGTATGATTATGTGCTCTCTTACTTTGAGCTTGCAGGGAAAACAAGGATATGGTGTGTTGATTTCAATGATAAGCAAGATCACATCCATTAAGTTATCGATCCCTTTTGCTTGAGGACAAGCAAGATCTATCTTGGAGAAGTTGATGGCTGTGATATATGGTACGTCCATAACGTATCTATAATTTTTGATGGTTTCATGCTAATAATATGCTTTTGACACTCCTTTTTGTATAAAGTTTATGATTTATTTGGACTAACCTACTAATAGTTGCAAAAGTACACAATGTTCTTGTTTTACACTTTGATATGTAGGAATTACAAAGAATACAAGTGGAAACCTTGTTGGAGTGAAATTGGTATTTTTTCCGGAAATCTGTCTTAGAACTCTTTTTGAAGATGGTCACATTTTGAGTCAAAGACGGCGTCAAACGGACAACTCCTCAACTACAAAGTTGTTGGAAATTTTGTGACAAACATTCTAGATATAAAATTTAGCTGATTCCGAGTCCGGACGAGCCTTTTAGACCCGATTTACTGCAGCCCAAGATGGGGTGACGGGAATCCGAAAAGCTATATAATGGGAGGAAACCTAATTCGCTCAGGGCATCTCCACCCACGAATTTTCAGCCACCAAAGCCACGTTTTTTCCTCCCCATGGATCTCATCTCCATGGGGGAGGTCTCCCAAGAAGCCATGAAG
The DNA here is from genome assembly GCA_910589775.1 of Avena eriantha. Classification (NCBI taxonomy): domain Eukaryota; kingdom Viridiplantae; phylum Streptophyta; class Magnoliopsida; order Poales; family Poaceae; genus Avena; species Avena eriantha. The sequence goes on along the minus strand of OU342746.1, from coordinate 410,998,641 downwards.
GAAGGGGGCGATGCTCCCCCATGATATAGGCGGCGGGGAAGGAGTCCCCCGCGCCGCCGTCGGTGCCGCCGCTGCCCTCTTCACCATCTTCACCGCCATATCCATCACCCAATCCTCCTAGTATGCAGTGGTTCATTCTCCCACACACCTCTGTACCGTCCTATGTAAACATGGTGTTTGATGCTATAAGTTATAATCCTATGATCTATGTCATGTTTGCGTAGTTTCTTTGTTCTTAGATTGAATGGTTGAACGTCTTTGGTTCATTAGAGTTGTATGTTGACATGGTATAGTCCTTTGGTGTCCATTATATTTGTGCACGCATGGATTAAAAATCATAGGGTTTGTAGTATGTGTAAGAGGAAGGGGGAAGTTCTACCGGAGTGACAGAAACCTGAGAACGCGAACCGGAACGTTGCACGTATGGGAGTAAGAGGACCATTAAACTTAAGGCTATGGTTGGGGAAACCTTAATGCATTGATTAGTACTTACGGATGTTTGCTAACAATCCAATCATATAGTACATGTAATTCTAAGTAGTGAAACGCATGTATATTTAGCCTCTCTCACATAGAAAACTACATCAAAGACAATGAACCTGATCTATTCGCTATTTAAACTTGGACAAAGCCACCACAATTACCACCACTATTCTACACTCATGGTTCTGTTAGTTTAGTGTATTTTATTGCTGCAACAACTAGCTTTACTTTTTTGTTATTTATTATCATGCAAAGCTATCTCTATTACTCGTATTGTTGCTCTAGTTTTATTTCCAAACGTTTAGTGTGCATAGAGTTGTATCAGTGGTTAATAGAACTTGAGAGAATATTTATCCTACCTTTAGCTCCTCGTTGGGTTCGACACTCTTACTTATCAAAAAGGCTACACACGATCCCATATACTTGTGGGTTATTAATATACAACACTTTTTAGCAATATAATTTGTGTCATTTGCCTATCATATCATGCTCCATCTAACTATTTCTATGCTTAATATGCATGATTACTTGTTTTTGTTCAATTCAATATGAGCCTTGCATATTTAGTAGTTTAGGTAGAATTTTATCTCTCTTCCTTGTATTTGACATGTGTGTAGGTGTTGATGATGATTATGGACAAAACAAAGGCAAAAGGAACAATGAGAGCATAGTATGGAGGAGCTGTAGGGACCAGACTTAGCCATTTGAAAGGTTGAAAAGTGATTTTTTCCAACTTCTCAAAATAAAGATCTAAGACCACAGGGCTGTAGCCCTCGACGATACGAACTCAACGAGCCCAAGGACACCTAAAACAGAGTTTGTATGAAAAAATGACGGTCAAAATACTAAAAACATCTACAAGTTTAACGAGCAACTATACGGCCGGAGCTATATTTTTGGTCGTATAGCTCCGCCTGTATAGTTGCCAAAAAGGTCGGAAACAACGAGATTTCGCCCTAGAAAAGCTCCAAAACCTTCCCTAATTCATATAACGGTATTGAGGGAACCCTAGGGCACCCCCAAGGCATATATAAAGGAGGGAGGACCCAAGAGAGAGCCACCAAGCCATAGCCCTTCAGGGGCGGAGCTCTGCCGCCGCCGCCACTCATCCGATCTCCATTGCGGCGGAGCTCTGCCTCAACCACACTTCTGAGATCTAGATCTCCCTCAACACTATCACCATCAAGGCATCCAAGAAAGAAGAAGGATAGAAGAAGGAAGACATCACCACCACCACGCATCGATCTCCATCTCCATCATCATCTCCATCTCCCTCTATCTCTTGTGTTTAGTAATTGTAAGATTGAACGCGATTGTGATATCATTATATATTTATATATGTTTTGTTGTTAATCCATGTGTGAGTGATTGATTCAACTCTAGGTTGAGGTATGATCTAGTGCGCTAAGTTAGAATTTATTGTGATCTAAGATGAGTTTATGTGATCCTTTGGTCTAGAAGTGCATTTTGCCTTGCGGTGACGCGCGAGAACCATGCATAGTGCACACAGTGTGACAGCTTGGTAATCAATTGGGGAACGTTTATTTGTCTAAGAAATCTCTTATAGATCACACATATATTTGTCTATCTAGTACTAGTGAGACCGAAGCCTAGAAGCCCTCTCTCATTCTATTCAATCCTATAACTAGAATCTCTTTAATTCAGTTCATATTCCTGTTTACTTTTCATCTTAATTTATTTGGTTCTTGTTAAAAGTTCTTTGTTATTAGATACTTTAAACGTCTCTCAATTATCACTCTTCTAGTAAATTATAGAATAGGCTATTTCCAAACCACGGTTTGGGTGCGAAACATGTCCGCATTAACAACGTGGCTGCGGGGTCGTGTTGTTTCTGTTCGACGATCTCCCATCAGGACAAACTCTTAAATATTTGTTGCTACAAGTACTGCAATAACCCTGTTGTTGCTGCAGGAATCCAGTCATCATAGAGGCGGTTACTTCTCGGGATCTTTGGATATAGCATACTCTTTTGGTGTTGTCGGATCTAATAACGACACAATGTCCTTAATCAATCGACATTGTTCATTGAGCAAGTGAAAGGGAAAGCTCCTCGGGTGAATTGTAGTGACAATGAGAAGGAATACCAACTTGGTTATTACCTAGTAGATGGAATATATCCTGAGTGGGAAGCTTTTGTGAATCCAATACCAATGACTCAAACAGACAAGCACAAGTTGGTTGCTCAACATCAAGGAGGAAGGAAGGACGTGGAGCATGTGTTTGGGGTGCTCTAGGATCGATGGTACATTTTATGGCAGCCGACACGTTTATATGACCGAGGCGATCTCCATCATGTTATGATGGCTTGCATCATTCTACATAACATGCTAGTCGATGATGAAAAAGAAGAGGCGGGCAATATTCTCGATTTGAATGAGGAAGCAGGCTCTTCGATTGTCCTTCCATCTGTGTTTACTCACGATGACATGCTAGCATTTGCCGAGGTACTTGACAGAGATGCTAGAACCCGTAATCGTATGACGCATAGAGCTCTGAATAATGATTTAATTGAGCATATTCGGAAAAAGTTTGGGCCACGATAGATAGAAGTCATGATCTATTATTGATCTATGTAATTCTTATTATCGTTATACATGATATATTGGGACATTATTTTTTATTATATACCCACTTATTTTTGTTCGTGTATTTAACAAAATTTCATATTGGTACATTCCTTAACAAAATTTCATATTGGTACATTCCACGACTAGATTACAGTGTTGAAGTGCTACTATAGATCCCACACACAAATAAATGAAACTCTTCATGATACCACTCACATTATATTCCCACTATGGAGGTAGTATCATAGACTAGTATCATATGCATGATACTAGACTACGATACTCTCCACTAGGGCCAGCCTAAACAGAATCATCATGCGGAATCATAGGCTAAAACTTATCGTCCTTGATCTTGAAGGAAACACTGCCGCAGTTGGCGAGAGGGCCATGTGGCCTGATGGTTTGCCTCTTGATCCCAAAGAAGAATTTGAAGAGATCTAATCTTGGTTTCATACTAAGATATCCCTCACAAAAATTAACGAAACCTAACATCATCGTGATGTTGTTAGGCGGAAGATTATGGAGTTGCACTCCATAGTGCCGGAATACCTACAGGAAGAACTCTGAAGGCAGGAAGGAAAAGCCACGCTCAATATGAGATTTGGTGATCACCCGCTCTCCGTCTTGAGGGTCGGGCTTTGGTTGCCCTATGACCACCCACCATGTGCTCTCTGTTTTCATATAGACGAGGCATTCCGCATTCATATTGTTCAGGTCCTTGTCGGTAAGCTTGTAGGGAAGCCACCACCCCTTGGAAAGTTTCTTCTTGGTGGTGGTGTCCTCAGCTTCAACTTCGGCTCCTTCCTCGACATTGTCTTCGCCTCGGGGCTCCGCCTTGCTTTCCGATGTGGGATTGTTATGTGTCCCCGCCCCACTTTCAATCTCACGGATTTGAGACTCTACCTCGCCTGGATCTATTTGGGCTAGAGGGGAGTGGTAGAGTATCTCCTCCATGGATGGTGAGGAGGAGGCCATGGCGTGGCGGTTGCCGATGATGTTGGTTGTGGTGGATCTCCAGAGAAGAAGGGGACTCTCGGGCGGTGGGTGGATGAAGAAGATGAAGCGAGAGGCGAGAGGTGAGAATGAGGTTTTCACTATGTTCTCACGCTATTTTTAGCCTATGCGAAGAGATACGTGCAACTAGATGGTAATATGAACTCAATATCATGACCGTCGGATTTTTGACGAGTGTCCAATAAGCTACACGGTAACTTCACTGAGGGTAATTTTACTGTGCAAATTATCCTCGATCTCCAAGCGTGGGAAGTAGCGCCATGATTGTGCTTCTACCATTTGGTAAGTTCCGAGGCAACATCTCGCACTAGAAGGAACGTCTTTACGGTGCAACATATTTGTTGAATAGATTTAATTGGAAATGGTCATTGACTTAAAGTCCATTAAAATATTAACAAGTATAAAGTATCGACGAGTCGACTAAAGTCTTAGTCGGTGGAAGTTTTTTGGGAGCACTTCAAGCTTCTTTCGGGACCGTATTGCAACCAAAGACAGCAATATCGAAATACATTGAGCTAGATCGGATGAACTCTGAAACTACTGTAGGGGATATACTAAATGAGTATGTCAACGACGTTTATACCGGCAAACTCAGATGCCTCGATTGTGGTTCCCCCTCCTCCGGCCGACCTCATCGGTGTTGGGAGGGGTGGAGAACCCGATCTATGGGTGAAGTTTTCAATAAAAGTAGTGATATCATCAAATTAGGTTATGGTTATGCTAAACGTCTTCGTCAACGACGTTGACAAGGTTGTTCGATTACTTTTGACTAGAATACTAGTGTTGTTGCTCTTGCCGATGTTGATTAACTACTCTAATAGCTACGCGCGTGCACGTAGTCTTGTCACTGCGGCTCAAATTGAAATTATGGGAGACCCTCCTTGGTATTTTCAGATTGTGGTTTGGTTTCTATCAGTTATCGGTTGCCTTCAGAAAAGTACAAGATGGTGTCTTGAAAGAAGAAAGAGTTTGAAGACCTCAAAGGTTTTTTCTTTTAGACTTTATTTTGTAATCGCTAGAGACATCTTATGTATGTCTACCATATACTATTTGCTACTACGAATATATATGGTATTGATTGTTAAAAAAAACCCGGAGGGATTATTATTTTTAAGTGGTGGCCAAGTGTAGAGCTAGAGAGTAATAATTCCCACAAATCCTGGTTAAAGCGGTGGTGCTGGAGTTACTGCAGTTGGACTTCTCCAGTTCAATTTGGTCTTGGTATTAAATGCACAATTAGCGTGGGAGAAGGAAAAGAGAGGAGAAAAACAGAAGACCAAAGGGAAAAAGAAAAAGAGGCGGTCGCTTCGAAGCGGGAAGCGAAAAGGCGCTAGGAGCATAGGGCGGGAAAGCAAAACCGATGGAAAATGGGAACGGGACTTTGTCACGACTTGTAAGGCCCACGACCTTTCGGCCTCTTCCCACAGAACCGTCGGATCGCTCTAGAAGCCCACGCGATCCGTGGTCCATCTGGCTTAAAGCCCTCGGTGCTTCGACAGTATGTTCTTCTCTTTATTCAGAAACCATTTTTCCTTGTCTAATCGTTTTAGTGAGACAATGCATTTCCTTCTCCGTAACTCGTGTTCTCGCTTTTAAAGCAGTCCAATTCCATTTTCAGATGAAAACCGTTTTTAGTGTTCTCATTGAAATTCATAATCAAGTACTACTAGATGTTGATCATGAACTAGAATCAGCGGGATAGGTTCCTGACAACACCCAGCGGTGTAGCGTGGTTTAACAGTTCCAGCGGTACAGGTTCAGTAGCAAGCAACTTGTAAGCACATCTCTGCAGTAAAGCGTAAAACGCCAACTTTCAAGTTTTAATCGCACTAATACTGTAGCAGATACTGATTCGCTTTGCATCCACTGAAGAAAATAGACGGAAAAACTGCTGAAACAAGCAGGCAGAAGGATTCCGACCATTCAGTGCTCCTCGAGCAGTCACGCCAGTCACAGAAAGGCAGTGAGTTGGATGCAATGCAAACTGCAGAACTTCTCAGGTCACCCTCATGCGTGCTCCAAAATTTCACATGAAGCACAAGTGGAGTCAGCGAACAACCAAGTACAGTCAGAGAACCAAAAAAACACGTTATGCTCCTGCAATGATCTCAATGGTGTGACAACAGTGAAGGCCACCAGGCTTTCACACAACTGGCAATTTACGTTTCACTGTGAACCGAAGCTGGCAAATCATATGCAAGTCTACTCTGTGGCGATAAGAAAAGGAAGACCCCTGAAAGAAGCAAACACTTCAGTTAGTTTCAGATCAGCGGTAGGTAATAGCCCAAGTCAATACAAAAACTGAAACAAGGTATGCATACCAGCCCCCTCTCCTGGAGAAGTAATCACTGTCCAGAGAGACCGCCAGAGCAAGAGCTACCGCTCTTTCAGGTATAGTCAGCTGGCGAACAACGTCTAGTTCTTCAATCTGGAAGCATCATTGAAATGTGAGTTTGAAATCAGCGAGGGATTCTTTAAAAAAGAGTGTAGCGAGCAAAAAATGGGTAAGTACTTAAACTGAAATGGGTCCATATGAACATAAGTTTCACGACAGGGGAACAGATATTTTAAGGCAGATGTTTTTTACGTCTGTCAACTGGGAACACTTACTACATCTGAAGGGAGACCAAATTTACGGCTTTGTCCAGAATCACCAAATCGAATTGCATACTGGCCAGCATCCGTGAAGAGCTGCAATGAAGAAGCAAAGATATATTAATCAGTCATTACTGTTGGTCCTTACAACTGCATCCTCTCTACAAACACAAAACACACTCTGAAAAGATATGAGGTGTACGGTCATGCTATAATTATATCAAACAGTCCCAAGCCAAAACAGACTTATCGTAGCAGAATCATATAATTATGCAATATATGTCGTGCATAACTTAGTGTGCAAAATATTTTCCTTGTGCAGAAGCAATAGCAGTATAGCACTACAGCAGTTTACAACAGTTGTTAGCGATCCATGTGTAAATTGTTAGATCATGTTACTGGTTATGTACTGTTTGAGATATCTATGGAACAAATTCCAACATGAAGTTCCTCTAAATGTAAGAAATGCACATCATTTGATAATTCTCTACTCAAAAGGACATTACCTCAAAACCAATTCCCCTCCAATTACGATCAATCTGGGCTAACACTTTTTCATCCTCATCAATCAGGGTAAAGGTCCAGTTCCAAAATCCAGGATTCTCTACCACAGCAAATTGCTTGTTCCTGAAGAACAAAAAGGTTGAACTCAACCTGTGAGGTAGTATACCAAGACCAACAACTACATACAGAACCGAGCTATTTGACTTGGTCAAAGAAACAAAGGATGGGAGATCAGAAGGCCATGTTACCCCAAGTACAGGTCATAAATTCTACGCCAAAGATGCCAGCGCCTGTGGACTACACCTACCTCCTGATGAAAGAAAAAACATGAATCTTTATCAGCAGTATCATGCATTCACATGAAGATAATACTCACATCTGAATGAGTTCGAACAATCAAGTCAAAATATTTGTGTACCTTGCCATCCACTTCGGCATAAATGGAGCTGTTGATGAGCCAAAATGGCCGGCGGACCTGAACCCAATATCCATAGCATCAATATAGATTTTTGCAGAATTGTTTCTAACAATGTATGAAATGTATTTACAATGAAATACATCGCTTGTTGAAATCTTACCGTAAATATCTCATTACCCATCGCATCAGTAAATTCTGCAACAAATGGCCGTCTTGACCTAAGTAACTGAAGTATCAGCAAAAAGGAACTGTTATAACTTATGAGGTAGTAGCCAGCATCAAGAGAAACAAGCATTAAAAACACCAGATAAAAATGAAAAATAAACACCAACTACAATAAGATACTTTCTTTCCAAAAGATAATGACATGGAGACATTTCCTAGACTTGCAGTTATAAAAATAAATAAATAATTAACTTTTAGCATCATATCTGAAAGTCATGGCACAATAAAGACAACAAAACTTAGAAACAATGTAAGATAAATAGACTAGTTTCAATCCACAAACTTGGCATAGAACAGACCTTGAGAGATACCATGAACATACAGAACAGAAACTTCTACGCTGTCAGCGGTACATTATGAGCTAGATAAGATTCTCTAATTTTTATGCGGTACCTCGATTACCGTATGATAGGACACATTATACATATCAAATTCTGCATGATAACTATTAACTACTCAATTTTTCCTCAGGTAACGTACTGTTTCCAATAAGTTGAAACAGACACCCAGCACATAATACAATCCTTCCAAGCATACCAAGAACTACTTAGTATGATAACATTCCATAGTGTACGACTAGAAATGGGAAAGCAACCAGTTGACCGTGACAGTCAACACTCACCACTAACACCTCTATCCAACCCATCTGATTTACCCATGTCACCATTTTCCCAGTCCCTAAAGCTACATTTGATCCTATTTTCATGTCGCAGAAGAATTAGTGCCAGGTTCACAGTACATAAAATATCATGGCCAATTCTAACTACAAATATGTAGCATTAATCTTTGCAAAAAGAAAAATATAAGAGCCAATGCTAAAAAACCCTTGGCCAGCAGAAAGCAACCAAGGTATCATACAATGGAAAGAAAAAAGCATGCTATACTGAAAGACTTCAGTTATCTGTCCAACCAAAAAATCATGACGAGAAGTGACATACTACCAACCGATACACAGGGAGGATAACGAAAACTCTGGTCAGGTGAATCAATTTCACTAAATTACTCCAAAGTATCAGAATAACTAATACTAATTTAATTATGATCAACCAACCACATAGACATACCTGCCTAAAGATGACATTGCTTTTCTCTCGAATATATCCTACAGGCTGGCATTGGAAGAAAAAAAAACAAGTCAATGCATAAGACCAGGAGAATGAAGCAGACAATGAAAACAATGCAATGATGGAACCAGCTACAATCTGAAAGGAGATACACTTACAGATTGAGGAAAGAGTGGATCCATTATGATAAATCTGCTCTCCTGCATTTCAAATGATAATAGTAAGTGAAAACCATCTAGCTCAGCCAAATTATCATAGTTAGCACAAGCTACTATTTCATTCTGGAAATGACTGGAGAAGCATCCCAGAGCAGCCAGCTTAAATTTGTACATAGTGGCTTCAAAGTTGAGTTACATCACCTGCTCGAAAGAAAACATGAGATTTGCCCACTCCACATCCCTGGCAATAAGGAGGTTGGCTCTTGAGAGGAGAGGCTTCAGTTTAGCCTATAAAACACATATAAAAGTTATCTCGGTTATTCAAGCAGCTATAAATAAATAGATCAAAGTTTGAGCACGCTGAAACTGCTAGAGTTGGATAAAACATCACCCATCAAGTAGAATGCAGGCAGTAGTGAACAAATTATAACAGATTGGCCAGTAGCCTGCTATATTACCCCAGACATATTCATCAACATCCCACTACTCAGCCCTATACAGCTATCCTACAAGGGAGAATCCAATACCAATTCCAAGCAAATTCATCAGATTTGTAGGTAGAGAATACTACATCATGAGTCTGCCATGAGGGTTTACTCTTCAATTATCTGAAAAATAACTTCATCATGCGCTCTCTGTAATCCATTAGTTGCAGGGTCTAAGATAGAATCTACTATAATAAATTCGAATGGTTCTACACATAAACAAAACGCGACGATTAGAGAATCCGCTTGCCTCTAGGTACCCGAGGTCCCGAAAGTCATACTGCACCACCTCGTCGCCGGCCCCTCCCCCAGCCTTCACCCTCCCAACTCCCGCCGCGGCCGACCCGGAATTCACGAGCGCGCGCGCGGCGTTAGCGAGATAGCCGAGCGGGTCTTCGCCGCCACCTTCGGCCTTGGCGACCTCGGCGCGTTTCCCCCATCCCCCCGCAGGGGCCTCCTTCTGCTTTTTCAGCTCCTCAGCCCACAGCTTCCGCAGCCACTCCCGGGGCACCGGGGACCGGTCCCCGAGGCCGCCGGTGCCGCTCGCGAACCCGTTGGATCCTCTGACGTGGCTGCTGCTGGTCCTCGCCGCCGCCCGCCCGGCCGCCGCGGCCTGGGAGAGCAGCCCCCGTAGCCGTCTCATCTGGGGGAGAGAGGGTGGGGGTACGCTAGTCGAGAGCAGGTACGCGGCACCGCTATGGATTGGCGAGCTCTACCCCCAGCCGCCTTGGAGAATCGTCGCCGGAAGGTTCTGCAAGGGAGCAGAAGCACGGGATGGGGGACTCGGCACTTGGCAGGAAGAAGACTGAGGGATCTGAACAACTGACCAAAGCCTGGCCACTTGTATGGGTGGGCTTACTCAACCCGCTACTTGGGCCACCTCGCGCCTCGAGGAGGTAGCCCAGGAATATGGAGCCTATGAAGGCGACCAGGCCGGCAAGTCAAAAAGGGATTTGACTAGTTGCCTTTCGCTCAGCACTGCCCCCGCGCGCCGTCTCAAGCGGTCGGCAACTGGGCCGGTCCAGTTGAGCGTGACCTTTCTTTTTTTCCCTCTTTTTTTCTTCTTATTTTAGACTCTGAATATTTTCATAATTATGATTTAAAAGTAGTGAACATTTTACGAATATTAATAAAGATTTTTGAAAATTATGAAAAAAACTTAAAATTCATGAAAAAAATTTCAAAAAATCATGAACCGGTTTTTCAAAATCCGGGACAAAATTTTAAAATCCCGAACCAAATTTAAAAACCATAAACCACATATCAAAAATCGTGAAGAAATTTCAAAAGTCATGAATCAAATTTAAAAACCCTAAACCATTTTTTTAAATTGATTTTTTTCCAAAAAGTATAATGAACATTGTTCGAGAAAAACAAAAAAGTAAAGTAAAAAAAGAAAACTGAAAACGAAAAAAAGAAAAATCATCTGAACGCAATGGGCCTGACCAACAGGGAGAGCCCCTGTGCGGCGGAAGCCGCCCGCACCACAGCGGGTGGCAATTAGCGTTTTCGGTCAAAAAACGTACCGACTCTACTCTAGGGTCATCGAACGGGCTTAGAGAAATTTGTTTGCGGAATAATCATTTTTTACCGGTAGGCAAACATGTGTGTTTGGCTAGGTACTTGTCCATTTAAATAGCAATGATAAATACTCCCGTTGTTTTAAAATATAAGATGTTTTAACTTTTGTGAAACTATATCCAGACGATTTTTGGTGTAGGTTCAGAGTGAATCGACACCCGTTTCACAAAAGATGAAGCATCTTATATTTTAAAAAGGAGGAAATATTATATAAATAAATTTCCTAAGGACAAAAAAGTGCTTGCGCCGAGGAGTTAATTTTTATATAGATGCTTAAAGACTCCATAAACACCTTCCATTATACATGCTCTAAGGTGAAGCCCACCCAGTCAGGGGCGGACCCAAGTAGAGGCTAGTGGGGCCAAGGCCCCCACTCAAATTTCAAATTCCGTGAGAAATTATTTGAAGATTTAAAGAAAGTTGCCAAAATTTGTTAGATGTGTCTCCACTCCAATGGTTTGCCCCACTCTAATTTGTTTCTGGGTCCGTCCCTACACCTAGTGACATACCAAAAGTTTTGTCTAACAAGATTCAAATCTTGGTCCTAGGGATGCACCACTATGACTATGCTATTAGGCTATATGGTTACAATTTATTAACCCAGGCATATTCTAGCGAGGAAACATGCTTGTAGGAAAATTAATAAATATGAATTTCGATATTTTTTGTAAAAACATTATGTTTCGGTAAAATAGCCATAACTTTTGCATACGATATCGGCTAAAAATCTTTAATATATGGAAAACTATCTACCCGAAATTTCCATCGGGCTTTGGTTGTTTACCTTTTTTAGAATCCCCAAATTCAAAAATGAAAAAAAGTTATGTAAAGAATTAGATTTTTTCTGCAAAAAATTTAATCACACTGGTGCACCATGGGTAAGGTAGGGCGACATTCAAATTCAAATAATCTCCGGCCACCAAACCCACCTACTCCCTTATCTCTTCTCCCTTGTCCCTTGTCCCTTCTCATTTTCTCCTCTCTCCTTCTCCCTTCTTCCTTCTCCTTTTTCTTTCTTTCTTCTCCCGTTCATCGGCCTCCTCCGACCGCACCCTCCACCGACCGCGTCGCCTGCCTTCCACCACGCCATCCTCCGACCGCCCTCCATCGCCACATCCGACCGCCTCGGGCGCCACCTCCGCCCCGTTGAGGAGGCCTCCACCAGCTCGACTCCACTCCGCTAGCACTCACTCGACGATGACGAGGACTAGCGTGACCACGGCCTCCCGCACCAACTTGCGGTGGTAGGTTGTGGCAACGGCCTCCGCGCCCGAGCTCTAGCGAGGCGACGGCGGCAACGAGGGACTTGGTTAGTTTTGTTTTTCAAAATTAGGGTGTTTTATGTAAAAAAAAATAAAAAGTACATATGGCGCACTATGTGGTGGGCCACAATTAAGTGTACTACTGGGTCACCTCTCTCAAAATTAGGGTGTTTTTCAATTACCAGTGGCACCTCTCTCATGACACATGGCTGTTGCGCCACGTGTAAGGAATTTTGCTGCACCACGAGTAGGATTTTTCTTAGTAGTGAAAGAACGAGAATACCTACCAAGTTTGGGTCTCTCCTCGATTTGGGCCTAAAACATGTGAGTGACAAAGAAAAACATGCACCAATTAAACAAATAGAAGCCTAAACATTTACTCGGTGCATTTAACCAATGAGACATTTACCGATGTTACTTGGACATGGTAACATTTCAAAGATGCTGAATGTCACCTTGAGTTACCTCCCTCCACCCTCCACTAAAACTTCATATTGCACGAAAAACTGGTCAAGAGAAACATTTTGTGGTGCAGTGTGAAGTGGTTGAAATGAACATACGATGATACCAAGTGTGGTCCGTCGTTGGAACATCTCACTAGATCTTCATGGTGATACCGGGAATTACACAATTAATTCACACTAGGCCTCAATATGGTGCCTTATGAAGTGCTTGATGAGAACCCTTGAGAAAATGAAACGTGGTTTGTTATTATCTCTTCAGGTTCTTAACCAACACTTGAAAAAGTCTTGGTAGCACCAAGAGTTCCCCCAAACACTTCATACTGGCATTTGAAAATGATGTCATGTGAAGTGCTTGCATGGAACCCATGGTAACACAAATTCTTTTGTATATGACCATCTCTTGAGGTTCTTGACCATCATCGAGTAAATCTAGGTGGCTGATGGCTCAAAATATATCGAGCTCGTTAGGGAACCCCAAGAGGAAGATCTGATGAGCATCTCAGCAAATTTTCCCTCAGTTATGAAACCAAGGTTATCGAACCAGTAGGAGCAAGGAAGCACCTCCAAGGTGTTGTTTCCAACTTGGAATCCTGTACAGCATAACCACAAAACTTTGCCCCCAACTTACAGTGAGGTTGTCAATCTCACCGGTTTTACTGAAAACAAAGGATCAAACGTATTATGTGGAAGATAGTAATTGCTTGTAGAAAGTAAATAGAAAATAGTAAATAGCAGATTGTAGATTGATAGTAAAAGAAAGGACCGGGGTCCATAGTTTAGTAGTGGTGATTCTCCTTAAGATAGATGACATGTTGGGTGAACAAATTATAGCAGGGAAATTGAAAAACATCAAGAAAGCATACATGCATATACTAATCATCTTGACTCCCATGAGATTTGATTGGGCATTACAACATTATACATAAACCGTAATCCAACTGCATCTATGACTAATAATCTACCTTCAGGTTATCATCTGAACCCCCTCCAGTATTAAGTTGCAAGCAACAGATAATTGCATTAAGCATTATGTGTAAAGTAAACAATACAATTGTTCTATGAACAAAAGATTGCTGTTTTCTTCCTAGTAGCAACAATACATCTAGTACCTTAGAGATTTCTGTCACTTCCCCAGATTCCTAGAGGCATGAACCCACTACCGAGCATAAATACTCCCTCTTGGAGTTGCTAGCATCTATTCGGCCAAGATAACTACTAACAACGGAGAGCATGCAAGATCACAAATAACAAAGACATGATAGAATCAATAATCAATCTGAAATAGCATCTCAATATCCATCGGATTTCCGCAAACACAACATGTATGATTACAAATAGATGATCTTGATTAGGAACGGAGCTCACAAGATTGAAACATGGTAGCACAAAGGAGAAGAACCAACCATCTAGCTACTACATGGACCTGTAGTCTAGGGATGAACTACTCACGCATCACACCGGAGGCAGGCATGGTGATGAAGAAGGCCTCCAGGGTGAATTCTCCCCTCCAGCAGGGTGCCGGGAAGAGCTTCAGATCCCTCCCGATCTAGGGATGGAGATGACGACGGCTACAGACTCTTTCATAGAATTTTGATCGGGTACTTAAGGTTTGTGTATCGAAGGCAATATATAGGCGAAAGGGGAGGCCGAGGGGGTGCCCTAGGCGTCCACACCACCCCGTGGCACGGGCCAGGTCTGGCCGCGCGGCCAGGTGGTGTGGCCGGCCTCTGGCCCCTATCCGCCTCGTCTTTTGGCTCCGTGTCCCCCTCGGTGAAATATTGACTTTGGCTTTTGTCCCTCCAATTCCGAAAATATTCATTTTCTGACTTTCCTGGAACCAAGAACAGCAGAAAACAGGCAGCTGGCACTATGGCATCTTGTTAATAGGTTAGTCCAAGAAAGTGTATAAAAATACTCCAAAGTGTGGACAAAACATAAGAAGGTAGATATAAAACAAGCATGGAACATCAAAAATTATAGATACGTTTGAAACGTATCAACATCCCCAAGCTTAACTCATGCTCGTCCTCGAGTAGGTAAGTGATAAAAAGAAAGAATAATTTTTGAGGTGACATGCACCATCACAAACTTGATCAAAGTATTTGTAAAACATTGATAGCCGGGATCATAGTACTCTAACATAGCATAAAAGATATAGTTCTAATATAAGACATAGCAACTATGTTGTAACATGAAAGGATACAAATAAAAGATTCATGAATAACAATGCTTTGCAAGACGTTTGTTTGTTTCACATAAAGAAAGCATAATGAGAATGGCATTCAGCTTGTCCCTCATAGAGTAGCAAAATATAAATGCATAGGACACCTTCAAAGTTCATAAGGGTGACTAGATACAAATAGTTTAAGAACGAGCAATATCAAAGTTATGCATCAATCAACAAGTCTTGGGATAATACACATTAAACTAAGAATGGCCACTATGCTCTCTCAATAGGTGCATAAAGATAGAAGATGGAGACTCACATAAAAGTAAAAGTAAACCCTTTCATAGAAGGAAGCAGGGATTCAAGTCTCATAAAGAGCTTCCAAAAATTATGGTACTTATTAGCTTTCAGCTCTCGTTGCCCCTATCATAAGAATATTTAGGTGATTAAGGTTAAAATGACACAACTAAGAGGATATGCTTGACAAGTTATAAGTTGAAATCTCATGCCCCTTACTTACGAGTACTGAACCTTATGCTACTCAACTCCAGTCACAAGTAAGCTCTTGTCATTGTAAGTACATATGTATCATAGAGAACCGCCAACGGGTATTCCTTGCCCCATGACACATGAGCTATCCCATATCAAATTGACAAGGAAACAAACAATGAGCATCACAGCGATCTTATTATTTACTATTTGCATAGGTTTTTATTAAGGATGCTTCATAGAATGCTCATTATGGTCATGCTGCAAGTTTCCACCATGATTAGGCATGGCTTAGGCTAGCGGCCCAAGCGTTTCTCTAACACATATACAAACTCCATGATCTTACAAGTTCCCCTTTTATTTCACACTGCCGGGATCCATAAGCAAAAGAATCATGATATAAACGAAATAATAAGTGCAATGTTGAAAGAGTTCCCCATGATACATGGTTCTGTTAACTTCAACTTATAAAACGCAAGCATACAAGCAACAAAGATGGACACAATGGTTTAAGATTATTAAGTGCAAGAAAGTAAAGTGTGCCATCAAGTTCGGGAGAGCTTTAATCACTAATTTTCACGTACCAAGTTTAATTCGGGAGGTAGATAAAAACATGAATATACTTGGAATAGAAAATGCTAATAGGTAGGTATGGTGGACTCTCTGGAATAACTTGGTTTTATTTGGAGTTGGATGCATGAGTAGAACTAATACTTGGTTATGGAGGCTAGCAAAAGACTAGGAGCGACTAACTAAGAGAGCAATAATGGTCATAATCATGCAAAGTGACACATTATTAATTAAAGCATAAAGTAATATTACAAGTCGAAAAATAAAGGATCATAAAGTTTATGGTGACTTGGGATAGTCTTAACATGGTGTGACATGCGCCAAGTCAACCCAAATAAAGCATCAAAGGAGAATACCACAATACTATGCTTTAATATGCTAAAACAACGCATGATTATTTCAAGGCACATTAAGCAATCTCAATTGTTTATAACATGTCATGCTACAGAAAAATTACTAAGCATAAAGCCAAAACAATACCAAGCATGACATGACAAAGCATAAACCACAGCCAAAAACAAGCTCCTTTTACCACTTAAGCATGAACTTTTCCGCTCTTTTCCAATCCAAACCAATCTTATTTGAAAACTAATGTATGAATGAGGGGATCCAACCAATTTATTCAAGCAAACTAAGAAAAATAAAATGAAAATAAAGACGCTTCAAGAACAACACAACTGTACATGAAACAATAAAAATGAAGTGTTCGGAAGAAACCTGAGATTTTTATTGATGAAGAAGGGGATGCCTTGGGCATCCCCAAGCTTTGACGCTTGTACTTCTTGGATATTTCTTGGGGTGACACGGGGTGGCATCCCCAAGCTTGAGCTTTAGTCCATTCTTCATCTCATTACATCATTCTTTCCCTACACCTGAAATTTTTCCTTCATACAAAACTTCACACAATCTTCATTAGCAACATTAGTGTACTCAAGATACTAAGTCTTTTGGTTCAGTTCCAACACAAGTAAAACTTCCATTAAAACACAAGCTACTGTAGAACTTCCCTCAAAAATCTCAATTCTCCAAAAAGAACCCAAAAAGGAATCAACAAGAAGCAAATGCAAATAATAGCAGAAATCTATCAAAACAGACCAATAGGTAGAAACCGATTTTTTCGAAAACCTTATGTTGCTCAAATCAAAAAGTGTTGAACTAACGAAAATTGTATAAAAACCTGGGGCAGAAGCACAAACAATTACAGCTCAATCCGACATACATAGATTTTTCACGAATTTTTACAGTGAAGCACAAAAATATATTTCGGGACAACAACTTTCCCAAGCCTTACTTCTCTCTCATTAGAGGTTACTCTTGGTACAAAAACCACACAAAAAAGATAAGGAGCGGTTATTACAGAGGTAATAACTTCCAAGACTCAATAAAAGATTCCTAACGAAATTTGGGTTATCTCCTAATAAGTGCTTTTCTTTAACGCATTTGAGCTAGGCATGATAATTTCGATGATGCTCACATAAGAAATATAAATTGAAGTAAAAGAGAGTATCAAGAAGCAAATTGAAAACACATTTAAGTCTAGACCACTTCCTATGCATAGGAATCTTGTATGCAAATAAATTCACAAAGAACAAAGCGACAAGCATAGGAAGATAAAACGAGAGTAACTTCAAAACTTTCAGCAAATAGAGAGGTGTTTCAGTACCATGAAAACTTTTACAACCATATTTTCCTCTCTCATAATAGTTTTGAGTAGCCTCATGAATAAATTCAACAGTATAACTATCACATAAAGCATGCTTTTCATGATCTACAAACACATAATTTTTATCAAGCTCAAAAATAGTGGGATTAAAACCTTCTAACCCACTTTTAACAATCTTATAACAAGATGACTGATCAATCTCATTTTCAATAGTACTGCAATTAATATTATCAACCAATATATGACCATCATCTAGAGCTTTATTATAAACATTTTCAAAAGAATCCACATGAACATAACATTCATCCTTTTTTGGTAAGCATGGGAGACAATCAAATAATGTAAGGGGTAAAGAGTTACTCTCATTAGAAGATAGGAATGGGTAGATCCATTCTTCCTCCTCTTGATCATCACTCTCCTCCTCTTTTTCATCCAATGAGCTTCCAGTTTCAGCAATTTCTTCTTCCATAGGCTCCTGCAAGGCATTAGTCTCTTCCATTGGTGGAGAGCATCTATTTAGATATTCAAGAATATACCTATTTTCTTCCTTGTAATTATCATAGCAAAATTTAAGTATATCATAAACCTCATATTTATAAGGTGCATCATCAGTATTTTCAAGCAAATAAGCTAGTTCGAATGCACCCTTCTAAGCAATGAATTCTTCAATTTTTTCCACATTATAAAAGTCATAATTTCCCTTAACATAAGATATGGTAACATCGTCACTATACTCACATTGAAAAGGGAGGTGTTTATACCTCTTACAGCAACAAGATTTATCAAAGCAATAAGTAACATTATAAGTAGAGTACACGTTTCTAGCAATGGTATACAATTTATCAATTTGTTTCCATAAGTGTTTCCCTTTTTGTGACAAGCGGCGTTCGTTATAATAATATTTTTGTTCTTCTGTGAACCCACCTTGACAATTAGATTCAGTTTCAAAGAAACCAACCATTGATAGAAAGCATGATAAAGCAAGACAATAATAGACCAATGAAAATAACAACTATAGTAGGAACTATTTTTTATATATTTTTGATAAAAATAACAAGCAAACAAAGCATAAATAAACTAAGTAAAACAAAAAACAAAGTAAAGAGATTGGTTATGAGGGACTCCTCTTGTGAATATGTCCTTGACTCCCCGGCAACGGCGCCAAAAAAATAGCTTGATGGCTCAAAATATATTGAGCTCGTTGGGGAACCCCAAGAGGAAGGTATGATGAGCACATCAGCAAGTTTTCCCTTAGTTATGAAACCAAGGTTATCGAACCAGTAGGAGCAAGGAAACACCTTCAAGGTGTTGTTTCCAACTTGGAATCCTGCACAGCATAACCACAGAACTTTTCCCCCAACTTACAGTGAGGTTATCATTCTCATCGGTTTTGCTGAAACAAAGGATTAAACGTATTGTGTGGAAGATAGTAATTGCTTGCAGAAAGTAAACAGAAAATAGTAAATAGCAGATTGTAGATTGATAGTAAAAGAAAGGACGGGGTCCATAGTTCACTAGTGGTGATTCTCCTTAAGATAGATGACATGTTGGGTGAACAAATTACAGCGGGGCAATTGACAAACATCAAGAAAGCATACATGCATATACTAATCATCTTGACTCCTATGAGATGTGATTAGGTATTAGAACATTATAGATAGACCGTAATCCAACTGCATCTATGACTAATAATCTATCTTCAGGTTATCATCCGAACCCCCTTCAGTATTAAGTTGCAAGCAACAGATAATTGCATTAAGCATTGTGTGTAAAGTAAACAATACGATTGTTCTATGAACAAAGGATTGTTGTTTTCTCCCTAGTAGCAACAACACATCTACTATCTTAGAGATTTCTGTCACTTTCCAAGATTCCTAGAGGCATGAACCCACTATCGAGCATAAATACTCCCCCTTGGAGTTGCTAGCATCTACTCGGCCAAGATAGATACTAACAACAGAGAACATGCAAGGTCACAAATAACAAAGACATGATAGAATCAATAATCAATCTGAAATAGCATCTCAATATCCATCGGATCCCCGTAAACACAACATGTATGATTACAAATAGATGATCTTGATCATGAATGGAGCTCACAACATCTAAACATGATAGCACAAAGGAGAAGAACCAACCATCTAGCTACTAGATGGACCCGTAGTCCAGGGATGAACTACTCATGCATCACACTGGAGGCAGGCATGGTGATGAAGAAGGCCTCCAGGGTGAATTATCCCCTCCGACAGGGTGCCAGGAAGAGCTTCAGATCCCTCCTAATCTAGGGATGGAGATGACGACGACTACATACTGTTTCGTGGAATTTTGATCGGATACTTAGGGTTTCTGTATCGGAGGCAATATATAGGCGAAAGGGGAGACCGAGGGGGTGCCCTAGGAGGCCACACCACCCCCCGGGGCGGGCCAGGCCTAGCCGCGCTGCTAGGTGGTGTGGCCGGCCTCCGACCCCTCTCCGTCTCGTCTTCTGGCTCTGTGTCCCCCCCGGCGAAATATTGGCTTTGGCTTTTGTCCCGTCCAATTCCGAGAATATTCATTTTTTGACTTTCCTAGAACCAAAAATAGCAGAAAACAGGCAGTTGGCACTGTGGCATCTTGTTAATAGGTTAGTCTAATAAAATGTATAAAAATACTCCAAAGTATGGATAAAATATAAGAAAGTAGATATAAAACAAGGATGGAACATAAAAAATTATAGATGTGTTTGCAACGTATCAGTGGCACCCAAAGTTCCCCTCAATACTTAATCATGGCATTTTAATTAATGCCTCATGAAGTTCTTATAGGAAATCCATGGTGAAATAAAACATGCTTTGCATCAATATTTTCCAGGGTCTTGATCAGCATTGAGTAAATCCCAATGTCAACAAAATTCCCAAAACACTTCACGATGCCATTTGAATTTGTATCTATTGAAGTGCTTGTAGGGAAATTATCGTAATACAAATCAAGTTTTCGTATTGATCATCTCTTCATGCGATTGAGTTCCCCCAAACACTTCAAGCTGGCATTTGAAACTGCATCTCGTGAAGTGCTTGCAGGGAACTCATGATAATACCAAGCATGATTCACCACTAGTAAAACTCTTGTGGTTTATGGCTAATATCTTGTGAATGCTTGGTTGCACCAAGAGACCAAACACTTCGCACAATCCCATGAAATTGTTTCTTAATAAAGTGCTTAAAGGGAACTCTTGGTAATATGAAACTTGATTTCCCATCAACGCATCGATCTCTAACGGTTCATGTCCTGCAATATCTGCTAAATGCTTGGTTACACCGAGAGTTCCTCCAAACACCTCACATAAGCCCTCGGGAAAGGTGCTTAAAGGGAACTCCTGGTAATACCAAACTTGGTTTGGCATCAACACATCAATCACTTATGGTTCATGTCATGCAATATTTGCTAAATGCTTGGTTACACCAAGAGTTCCCCTAAACACTTCACATAGTACCTCTAAAGGTGCTTCATAAAGTGCTTTAAGGGAACTCCCGGTAATACCAAACGTGGTTCGCCAATCATACATCTCCCTTATGTTTTGTGGTTAGTATCTACAATGTGTGGTGACACCGACAACTCCCCCAACACTTAAGAAAAAAACCCTAAATAATTAAGATGCTCCCTAAAGTGGTAGAAGGAAACTCCTGACAAGGCCAAACTCAGTTAGTACTCATCATCATGTACTCCCTCCGACCCACATTAGTTAACTCAAGTCAACTAATTTGGGTCGGAGGGAGTATATGAATATCCAAAACAGCTAATTCCAACCTTGAGTTCCCCCAAAAACTTCACTGTCCACAACTCCCTAGCCCAAATGCACACACTTACAAAAGTGTCGATGCAACAATGAGACATAACACTAGTAGAAAAAGGGTCTTTGGTCCAGCCCCAAAATCCATTGATCCCGATTCTAATAACAATTCGGGACCAATGTCAGGCATCGGTCCCGGTTCATGCCGCCAGGACATTGGTCCCGGTTCATCTCGAGGTATTGGTCTCGGTTTATGGCATGAACCGGGACCAATGGTCAGCGGAGCATTGGTCCCTTTTTAGTCCCGGTTCGGAACATAAACCGGGATAAAAAATTCAGAAATTCTCTGCCGCGGCAGGAGAAAATCCCCCTGAATTGCCTTCTAGTTTCAAAAACATGTCGCAGAAAATTGTAAAAAAATCAAAAAATAAGATCCTTTCAACTGTAGTTGTATTTAGTGATACAATTGTCATGAAAATTAACAAACTTGAATTTCGACTTATTTTGCAAAAAAAAGTTATAAAAACTTCAGATGGCCGCTATTTGTGCATACGATGTCGGAAAAAAACGTATAATATATCAAAATGATCGGAAAAAAATTACGATACCGAGGGCAACATCCTTAGGCCGTTTGCAATTTTTATAGATTTTTGAAATTCAAAAAGAGTCAAAATTCAGATTTTTAATTTTTTTAAAAATAATTCAAATAAAATAAAAAATGACATATTTGGATTCCTCACATTTTAAAAAAATTAGTTCAAAAAAATAAAAAATGACATATTTGGATTCCTCACATTTTTCTGATAATAATGGACATATTATTTGTGGAATTTCGATTTATGGATTTAAAGATATGAATTATGCCATATTAAATGAATTAATGTAAAAATAATAATAAAACATATTTTATTTCTATATTTATTCAATATTAGTATTACTTAGTCATTTTTGTACATTAAAATCATGTTTGTAACTCAAATTATAAGAATGTGTGACTCACAAGATGCATGAGTTAATGTCATTAATAGCATACTATAGACATAAGGTTACAAGTGGTACATAGGAAGGGGGATGGAAAGAAACTAAGATGTTAAACGTGCTAGGGGTGGAGTACGTTAGGATGGGTGACCGACCGGAAAGTTGAACCAAAGATTAGAATTTGAAAAAAAACTAAGTGTGAATTAGAGGCTTCGGGTGAGAGATTAACCAGTCCAAATATTCATAGATTCAAAAAAAATCGAAAAAAAATTATTTTTTGAAAAAATAAATAGAAAAGACCTTTGGTCCCGGTTCATGCCACGAACCGGGACCAAAGGTCCTACGGCGAGCGCACGCGATGGCGGGCCACGTGAAGACCATTGGTCCTGGTTCGTGCCAGAACCGGGACTAGCATTAGTCCCGAGTGATTGGTCCCGGTTCAAAATCCGGGACCAATAGCCCTTATGAACCGGGACCAAAGGGGTAAGCTAGTTACTGAAGTGATCTGCTCTTGTTCATCCCTGTGGACCACACTTTGACCTGATTAATCTACCTTGTCGATGAGCATATAGGAGGCTGGTATTTATAAGTCTAGACGAAAGACTACAAGATGCAGCGGCAAGCAAGTTTGGTGGCTCGTGTGGTGTGCAAGTGCATACATGGCTTTGGCGCCGGATCGATGAACCTAGCAATGCACCTAGCCGTGATGCAGCCTAGGTTAATAAGCTGGTCTGCTAGAACCTAGCAATGTGGGCCTTTTTGGGCCCTAGATTTGAAGCTCCGAATCATGCAAAACCTCATGGAGTAAAGGTGCGTACCCACTGGTTTCTGTCCCCGAACATTTCTATCAGCGCATGCATGCAAAGGGACACATGGGTCACAAACTGGTGTATAAAATGTTTGCTAATTATTACTAGTTGTAGAAAACGCTCCATTAGCAATAATACTAAGGTCTCATCGGTGGATGTAGTCTTGCAGTACCGGTGCCTGACCTGAGCTGAAATCACCGTGTACATGTGTACATAAACTAAGTGCAGTACTATTTCACTTGTCTTTGTTAGAATATGTATATCGTGTATAGGCTAGAGATAGACTAGGACTCTACGTTGTATTCCAAATCCCCACCTACCCGTGTACCTTTATATAAACCTACAAGGGTCATTGGAATAAACACCAAAATATTAGAGATTCATTATTCTTCACATGGTATCAGAGCGGTTAGCCTCACGGTGCCGATCCTAGGTTTTTTCTACCACTTCCGCAACGCGCCGCCCCCGAGGAGATCAATCTCCTCTCCTCGGGGGCGCGGCACCCGGTCTCGATCATACATTGGATCGGTTCTTAGATTAGATCCTAGATCAAATTTCTTTTTCCAATCTATATATTAGATCGAGTTTAGCCAAATAAATTCCCTACGTACACCCAAATCATCCTGCGCAAGTCAATACAGATCGACCTCAAATCATGCATACGACGCACGCCTCCATGTCTCGGCGCAGACTCCAAGGCCACACACGAGGCCGCCCCTTCATCGCCGCTGCCACAAGAGGGCATGACAGCATCGGCCTCCATGGGCTCCGGTGGAGGACCTCATGCATTGGAAGAAAAACCGATTTTTTTATTCTTTGCGTGGTAGTGACTCCCCCCCTCCCCCCCAGCGTCTCTCTCCCCTCCTCTGCTTCGCCCCTGCCCCCTCCGCCGGAATAGTCGGCCGGAGTTGGGCAAGGGGAGGCACCGGAGTAGATAGGGCCCCTAGGCGTACGTGTAGTGGCCGTATGGCCGTAGTTTTGGGCGTTCTGCCCGGGTGTGGAGTGCTAGATCTAGGCGACCAGATCTGGCCCCTAGGGTTCATCGACGACGTGCTCAGGCTCCTTTGGCTGGAGCTGGCGGCGGATCCGGCGGCCACCGCATCAGCAAATAATGGTGTGGTCGTTTTCTGCCTCCTCTTTCTCGCTGGGCTTGCGTGTCTCCCTCTCCCTCTGTCCGGCCATGGTGGCGAGGGGCGAGAGTTGGGGCACGCATAGCAGTGGGTCTCCAGAGGTGGAGGGGGTTCTTCCGTCCTGGTGCGTGTGCGCGGCACCAAGCGGAGGTCGTCTTCGTCTGCAGCTGTTTCTTCTCTCTGTCCAGCCTGCCGTGGTGGCGAGGGAAAGATGGAGGAACAGAGGCGGCAAGCGACCGTCTCCCTTATCCTCGTGCACTGCTGCTGTTCTCTCAGCGACGCCGTTGCTACTCCTTCTCACCTGGACGGCCGTGGAGGTGAGGGGGTGGTGAAGAGCAACGATGTGGTTGTTGTCGGGGCGACAGTGGCTTGTGAAGCTGCTTATCGGAAGCTCCATCAACGTCGGCAATGGTGTGCCGCCGTTATCTGTGGCTAGGAGAGCCAGTTATTCGCTCGGAGAAAGCCGAGCTTTTTCTTCCGCATCTGGCGGAAGCTTCTCGTTGTCCTGTGCGTGAGGACCAAAGTTGGCATCGCACCAAGTGGCATGTTCCCCGGCGGCGATGCGGACTCCAGGACGACGACAACCTCTGTGTGCGGTGGCGAAGGGCGAGGACCTGATTGTTTTTTTCTCATTCTTTCTAGGGTCCTTTCTACAAGGGTGCCGTCCTTTTTCTCTAACCCCCCTTCGATTAGGGGTGTCTTTGTAATTGTTCCCACCGCTTTGAATTTATGAGCAGCTTCTGGGCCCTTTGGGCCCTTTCCCGTTCAAAAAATAATAATTCTTTGCGTGCAGGGCTACCACGGACTCCACATCTCCGTGCATAAACTACGATCTGGTAAACGACGCGGTCATGTACAAGTCTCCGTACGCCGCGATGCTGCGTGACACGCGAGTGTCATCCGGTCAAGCGTCGCTTCTGCTGAGGCCACTACTACGTGACGATCTGCACTGCACCGAACGACTACACCAACTAATCACTGCATCAAGCCGGACAACATCGATCCAAATCACAACGTTAAACTGTACGACTACATCACGCTAGGAGAACACAACCACGACATCGACATCACCATCGCCACAAGGGATGCCTTCAAGCAATGATCTACGTCATGCCTACTACGATATCGCCGACAACATCATCCCCAAGGTCTACATTAACGTGGTTTTCATCAACATCTTCGTCAACGCACATCGCCGCCGCCACTATATCATCCACACGATGGACATACAACTACGATGCCCTCTGACAATACACGTACTGCAAGGGACGACGATGGCGTGGCCGCGTCCACGACCCCGGCGACGGCATCGACCGCGTCCATGTCACCGATGACTGCATCAACAAACCGGCATCACAATTGTGATGCCCCTACGACCGCGCATACAGTTCTGGCAAAACCGTGTGTGCCTGGTGGCTGCCTCTAGTCCTGGCAAAACTGGTGGTCTCACCTATGACCGCGTCCGCGAGACGCCCTCGACGGTACCTTTACAAGGTACAAAACGTCCACAACTGCAGCTCCGTCAACAACAACAATAGCAGCAGCAATAACAACAACAACAACAAAAAACGTGCAATTTTTTGCGTCTCCGGCAATGGCGGCCACACAACATACGACGACTACGACATCGACCACACCCACCTCGACCATGGTTACATCACGATCGGCTACCTCGACATCGACATCAAGAACAACGTCTACAACAACTCAAGAACTTCATTCAACAGTATCCGCGTCGTCACTTGCGTCCACGCCACTCCCGCTGTGACTACGGGAGGGAAGAGAGGCACCAGAAGGGGACGCAGTCACCGCTCCTAGGTGCTAGCCATGATCATGTCCACGCAGATGATGATGACAAGGAGGTGAAGACGACAGAAGCGCAAGATTTCAAATCCAGTCGCAAACGTTCGTTTCACTCCCACTACGACAAAGGGGATGTTAGAATATGTATATGTGTATAGGTTAGAGATAGACTAGGACTCTATGTCTTATACTCCAAATCTCCACCTACCCCATGTACCCTATATAAACTCCACAAGGGTCACTGGAATAAACACCGAAATATTAGAGATTCATTATTCTCCAGTCTTAACCAGCTGTGTGGATGTTGGTAATCGTTCTGTTGAACTTGCATGTTCACAATGTTTAATATAGGCCAACTAGCTATTACATCAATCAATAAAATAATGTTACTCCCTCCGGTCCATATTAATAGTCTCAACTTTTTTATAGATTCATATGTATAAAGTTAAATATTTAAACTAGATGCATGCATGCGAATCTAGACAAAATTGAGGCTATTAATTTGAATCGAAGGGAGTAGAACACATTTGGTAGGATAGAGCACATGGAACAAATCTGGTAATTCCGTTAGAAAATCAGTCTAATTCAACGGGCTGCTTATCTAATTAAGTAATTATGCGTGACTGTATGGGCAGGCAGCATAAAGGCACTGATGGCAACATGCTCTCTGCCAGTGCCACCACAGAATCGCTGACTCATATTCCCAAAATCTGAATGCCAAACTACAACAGAGGGAAAAGCTAGCTACAAGAAGGCGTCCAGGTTCAGTGTACCCGGTCCCTATCATCCCGTTCAAAGTTGAATACGTACTCAGATGACAATCTTCAAAGCAGGTCAAATTAGTGAGGCTGAGGCGGCCTCTAAAAGGGACATGGAGATCGATACTTAGTTAGTGGTAGTATAAGTATCTTTGGAGAGAAGCATCATTCCAAGAGGGCAAGATGATGATGCGTCAGGAGATATTCTCCATCCTCGTGCTCATGCTGTAGGAAGAGGAGGAGAGGCCCTAGGTCGTCTCGCATTGAGTTCCCCCAATCACTTCTTGGATGGTTTTAGCCAGTTCGATGTTCCTTCAGTTCAGTTCTGGTAGGGAGGAGGGTTTTGTTGCTCCCTTGCTTGTGTTTGTTCGTAGGGCCGGGTGATGCATGGAGATGCATCATCTTCTCTGGTCCTCTTGCTGCCTGGTGTTGCAGCTCTTGATTGTACTATGTTGTATCAGGGCAAACAATAATAAATCTTCACCTTTGAGCCTAGCTACTCTTGTTTGTTACTATAGAAGTATCTCCTATTGGTTGCTTGTGATCTTTCGTTTTTTGTGTTTGGTTGTCCTGGCCTTCCTCCCGCAACGAAAATGTATGTGTCTATGTTTCTGGATGCCATCGCTCATGTATTTCCAAGGAAAGAGCGAAAAAGGACAAACTAAGGCCGAAGGTAGATCCTCCTAGTATCACTGGTAGAAAAAGGGTCTTTGGTCCAGCGCCTAAATTCTATTGGTCCTGGTTCGTTTCCTTAATCGGACCCAATGCCAGGCACCGGTCCCGGTTCATGCTGTCTGAGCATTGGTCCCGGTTCATCTCTAAGCATTGGTCCCGGTTCGTGCCATGAACCGGGACCAATACCACCCGCGTAGCTCTGCGGAGTATTGGTCCCGGGTCATGCCATGAATCGGAACCAAAAACCCCGCGACGGTCCGTAATCCGGGACAATCTAAATTAATTCGAGACAGAAATTAAATCGAGGCAGAAACTGAATTGATCAGTATTTTTGAAAAAATCTTTCACAAATTAATCGAGACAAAGATCTAAATCGAGACATTTTATTAATTCGACCACAAATTCTTTCTAAACAAAGGTGCGATTTTACAATTTTTTTCCTAGCCGACAATTTCACTTCCGCTGTCCTCCGAGCCGTCGGCTTCCTCGTCGTCGTCGCACGAAACCTCCACGACTTCCGCAATGTCCGGGAGACGGAGCTCCTCTGCGCGGCGAGCGGCGTCGATGGCGGTGTAGATGGTCCGCCCAGGGACATACCAGAACCTCTCCCACCCTTCTCGGTTGTGGAGATCCGGGTGCACCACGCGCCCGTAAACGATGTGGTTGCCAAGCTTGGCCTTCCGCTTCTTCTTGAACAGCCGGGGCCAGTACGGGCTGGCCGCCGCATACCGGGGCAACGCCCTCTTCCACGCGGGCATCTGGCGGCGACGCTCCACGATTACGCTCTCCATCTCGTATCCGCCGGGGACGAGGAGCGGAGCCACCGACACACCCGCGTAGCTGATGCGCCATCCGGCGGGCACCGTCGCGCGTGGCGGCGTGAGGATGTCATAGTACGCGAACATCATCGCCTCATAGAAGTTGAGCGTGAGCACCTCCATGGCGGCGCGGTGGAGATTGGAGAGGGAGGGGAGGCGAGACGACGACGCGGTGGAGAGGTGTAGAGGGCGAGGCGATGGCGCGGTGGAGATTGCAGAGAGGCCGAGGCGATGGCAAAAGCGACGCGCTGTGGCCTCCTATTTGTACACGGAGACGACGAAGCGACGGTGTGCATTGGTCCCGGTTCATGCCACGAACCGGGACCAAAGCCCCTCCCCGCGACACGTGGCGGCCCAGCAACGCCCCCCTCCCCCCACCCAGGTCATTGGTCCCGGGTCGTGCCATCAACCGAGACCAATGACCTGGGTGGGGGGGGGGGGGGTGCCTGGCCACCACGCGCCAGAGGGGAGGGGCTTTGGTCCTGGTTCGTGGCATTAACCGGGACAAAAAAACCCTCCCCTGGCTATAAACAAGCCCAACTCATCCACTTATTTTTTCTGAAATTTTGTGTGGGAGGTGGATGCTAGGTTTTTTTCTTAACACTGCACACAAGGTGTTCGACGAAATGTCCGAGCCACGCTTAAGTTTGCACAACACGGTATCCTCGGCCGAGGTTAGCAATCTTATCTTCTTTATCTGTAATTGATACAAAAATATTGCATGTGTCCATGTAGGGTGGTCATTTCACTATTCACGATGTCATTGTCATGGTTAATTATTATGACGCAGATTGATGCGCGGATGCGATGGATATACGGCGACCGACGCGATTCCGATTTTATTGCAGGCCTGCATAAATTTATCGATTTGGCTAAGGCAAACAAAGTGGATAATTTTATGCCTTGTCCCTGCGTCGACTATCGGAACGTGGCAGAGCACTCTGCCCCGAGAATCCTTCAAAGCCATCTGCTTCGGAGAGGTTTCATGCCTGGATATTATTGTTGGGCCATGCACGGAGAAAGAAGGTTAGGCTGGAAGAAAATGAAGAAGAGGAGGATGATGACAACTATCCTATGTCCCCTGAAGAATACGGTGATACTGCAATGGAAGACAATGAAGAAGAGGGAGGCGGTAATGAAAAAGAACAACGGGCATCGGATGAGCCCGCTGATGGTCTTGGTCGGGTCATTTCTGATGCAAAGCAACAATGCGATATAGAAAGGGAGAAGCTTAAGTTGGAGGCTATGCAAAAGGATCACAAAAAGTTATTGTACCCAAATTGCGAAGATGGTAGCACAAAGCTCGGTACCACACTTGAACTGCTGAAATGGAAGGCAGAGACTGGCTTATCTGACAAGGGATTTGAGAAATTACTGAAAATAATGAAGCCGAAGCTTCCAAAGGATAACGAGCTGCCCGAGACAACTTACAAAGCAAAGAAGACTATCTGCCCTCTAGGATTAGATGTGGAGAAGATACATGCATGCATTAA
This sequence comes from Avena eriantha, assembly GCA_910589775.1. Lineage (NCBI taxonomy): Eukaryota > Viridiplantae > Streptophyta > Magnoliopsida > Poales > Poaceae > Avena > Avena eriantha. Next base: position 410,968,678 of record OU342746.1, on the reverse strand, counting down.
TGACTGCATCCTGTACCGTGGTGAGAAGTACGAGAATATGGATAAATGTCCGGTATGCACTGCATGTCGATACAAGATCAGACAAGATGACCTAGGTGATGTTGAGGGCGATGACAAGCCCCCCAGGAAGAGGGTTCCTGCTAAGGTTATGTGGTATGCTCCTATAATACCACGGTTGAAACGTCTGTTCAGAAACAAAGAGCATGCCAGGTTGTTGCGATGGCACAAAGAAGAGCGTAAGAAAAACGGGAAACTGAGACACCCCGCTGATGGGTCGCAGTGGAGAAACATCGAGAGAAAGTACTCGAACTTTGCAGGTGACGCGAGGAACTTATGGTTTGGTCTAAGTACATACGACATGAATCCTTTTGGGGAGCAGAGCTGCAGTCACAGCACCTGGCCAGTGACTCTATGTATCTACAACCTTCCTCCTTGGTTGTGCATGAAGCGAAAGTTCATTATGATGCTAGTGTTGATCCAAGGACCGAAGCAACCCGACAACGACATTGATGTGTACCTAAGGCCATTAGTCGATAAACTTTTACAGTTGTGGGCAGAACCAGGTGTAAAGGTGTGGGATGAGCACAAACATGAGCCATTTGACCTACGAGCGTTGTTGTTCGTAACCATCAATGATTGGCCTGCTCTTAGTAACATTTCAGGACAGTCAAACAAGGGATACAATGCATGCACACACTGTTTAGATAAGACTAAAGGTACATATTTGGATAAATGTAAGAAGGTTGTGTACCTGGGGTGTCATAAATTTCTTCCGACCAATCATCAAGTAAGAAAGAAAGGCAAGCATTTCAACGGTGAGGCAGATTACCGGAAGAAGCCTAAGCTCCCTAAAGGTGCTGATGTATTTGGTATGGTGAAGGACCTAGAAGTAATCTTTGGAAAGGGTCATGGCGGTCAATCTGTTCCGAAAGACCCCATTACCGGACACACGGCCATGTGGAAAAAGAAATCTATATTTTGGGAGCTTGATTATTGGAAAGACCTAGAGGTTCGTTCTTCAATCGACGTGATGCATGTGACGAAGAATCTTTGCGTGAACCTGCTAGGCTTCTTGGACGTGTATGGGAAGACAAAAGATACACCAGAAGCACGGGAGGACCAGCAACGTATCAAAGACCCATACAACAAACATACTGATAAAGGACGTGAATACTTAAGCAGCTACGCTCTTACCAAAGCAGAGAAGGAAATCTTTTTTGAAGTCCTTTATAGTATCAAGGTCCCGGCTGGCTTCTCATCAAATATAAAGGGAATAATAAATATGGCAGAGAAAAAATTTCAAAACCTGAAGTCTCATGATTGCCACGTGATTATGACGCACTTGCTTCCGGTTGCATTGAGGGGGATTCTATCGGAAAATGTTCGATTATCCATTGTGAAGCTATGTGCATTCCTCAATGCAATATCTCAGAAGGTAATTGATCGAGAAAGTCTGGAAAGGCTACAGAAGGATGTGGTCCAATGTCTTGTCAGTTTTGAGTTGGTGTTCCCCCCGTCCTTCTTCAATATTATGACGCATCTCTTAGTTCACCTAGTCGAAGAGATTTACATTCTCGGTCCTGTATTTCTGCATAATATGTTCCCCTTCGAGAGGTTGATGGGAGTCTTAAAGAAATATCTTCATAACCATGCTAGGCCAGAAGGAAGCATCTCCAAGGGCTATGGAACAGAGGAGGCCATTGGATTATGTGTAGACTTTCTTCCTGACCTTAAGCCGATTGGTGTTCCTGAATCACGATATGAGGGGAGACTGAGTGGAAAAGGCATGCTAGGAAAGAAAGCAATGATATTTAGGGACGGGCATTCTTTGAATCAAGCACACTACACAGTTCTACAAAGTTCTACCTTCGTGGATCCGTATATCGAGGAACACATGAATGTTATATGCTCCAAGTTCCCGGGGAAGGATGAATACTGGATTAAAGAAAATCACATGGAGACTTTCGACACTTGGTTGCAATTACATCTCATGAATGACACCACTATTGGAGATCAGCTCTACTTGTTGGCCGCGACACCATCTATGACTGTATTGACTTTCCAAGCGTACGAGATAAATGGGAATACATTTTACATGATTGCCCAAGATAAAAAGAGCACCAACCAAAACAGTGGTGTCCGCTTTGATGCAACATGCGAGAATGGGAAAAAGGACACATACTATGGTTACATAGAGGAGATATGAGAACTTGACTATGGACCTACTTTGAAGGTCCCTTTGTTTCGGTGCAGTTGGGTCAACATGAATGGAGAAGGGGTAAAGGTAGACCAGCTGTATGGAATGACAATAGTGGATCTCAAGAATATTGGTTACAAAGACGAACCATTCGTCCTAGCCAATGATGTGGCTCAGGTTTTTTATGTGAAGGACATGTCCTCTAGACCAAAAAAAGAAAAAATAAGGAAACGAATACATCAGACGATGAGTCCAGGTGTCACATAGTTCTTTCAGGGAAAAGAAACATCGTGGGAGTCGAGGACAAGACAGACATGTCAGCAGATTATGATAAGTTTGATGAAATTCCGCCCTTCACCGTGAAAACTGACCCAAGCATCCCGTTAAGCAAAGAAGATGCTCCATGGTTATAGCCTAAGAAGCGATCATAGGCAAGGGATCGACATACGCGACGAAGGATTCATACCCTAAACCCTATGTAAATCTATGTAATGTATGGAAACTTTATGTGATGTATGAAAACTTTATATGAGAACCTCGAACATGATAGGTCATTTTGTGAAGGATTTTTTGGTACCAATGCCAAACTTTAATTTTGTGGTTGCTTCACAGAACACCCCGATTTCGGCACCTCAAAAATGGAAATTGGCTTTTTAGTGCGTCGAAAAGGAAAACTCCTCCTGCAACATTGTAAGCCATCCCGATTCCATTAGTCCCGATTCCATTAGTCCAGGTTTGTGGCTGGACCGGCGGGGATAAAGAGGGGCCTTTAGTCCCGATTCCTTAGTCCCAATTTTTTAATAATAATAAATGTCTTGAGTGTTAGTCCCGGTTTGTGGCTGGACCGGCGGGAATAAAGGGGGCCTTTAGTCCCGATTCCATAGTCCTAGTTAGGAAACCGGTACTAATATATCGTTTCCTGAGGACTGGATCCTCCGGAATCTCCCTGAAGTTGGCCATAGTGTTGTCCCTGCTCTTGTAGTTCATAACTTCTCTAGCTAGATCAATATGTCGGGGAGCTAACTAATTTCACATATTAGGGAGTGCCTCTATGGCCAGCTTTAGAGAGATTCAAGAGGACTGGATCCTCCGGAATCTCCCTGAAGTTGGCCGTATTGTTGTCCCTGCTCTTGTAGTTCATAACTTCTCTAGCTAGATCAATATGTCGGGGAGCTAACTAATTTCACATATTAGGGAGTGCCTCTATGGCCAGCTTTAGAGAGATTCCTGAGGACTAGATCCTCCAGAATCTCCCTGAAGTTGGCCGTAGTGTTGTCCCTGCTCTTGTAGTTCATAACTTCTCTAGCTAGATCAATATGTCGGGGAGCTAACTTATTTCACATATTAGGGAGTGCCTCTATGGCCAGCTTCAGAGAGATTCCTGAGGAATGGATCCTCCAGAATCTCCCTGAAGCTGGCCGTAGTGTTGTCCCTGCTCTCACACCATCGTGTTTGCAGTTGATAACTTCACAAGGATGCATATTTATAGATTAAGCAGCATGACATAGTGTCGACAGTCACGACATAATGTCGACACTCACCACTGTCATAATGCCGCAACACACTAAAATAGTGTCGCCACTCACGAAATAGTGTCGCCACTCACGAAATAGTGTCGACACTCACTGGCGTAGTGTCGCCACCCACATTTAGTCTCGGATGGTGTCTCCAACCTGGACTACAAGTTTACCTTTAGTCCGGGTTGGAGACAGAAAATGGTTTGGATCATTTTTGAATTTCTTATGCCCGTTTCAAACCATATTCAAAACGGTGGGGATGAAGATTCCTAGCCCGGGGCTGAGCCTCGCTGAACTTGAAGTGGATCTTTGATGAAATAGCATGTTGTGAACCTATAAATGATTTTGAAAAAAATTCACAAGCATTATATCATGTACTTGTAGTTCAAATCTGGGAAACCTCCTACCGATTCGGCAGGAATTTGTATTTTTCATGAGGGATGGACGGAAAGGTTCCAGATACACCGGTTTGAAAATTGTCCATATAAGGTGGTCTAGTATTTTTTAAAAATGGGTTGGTACCAATGCCAAACTTTAATTTGGTGGTTGATTCACAGAACACCCCGATTTCAACAACTCAAAAATGGAAATTGGCTTTTACGTGCGTCGAAAAGGAAAACTTCCTCCCGTAACATCGTAAGCCATCCCAAGATGCACATGTGTGCACAATATGGGCACATTATCACAAACTATGCCCTGATTCTAGCCATAACATTGCTGGTTTGACCTAAATACCATGAAACCTCGAACATGATAGGTCATTTTCTGAAGGATTTTTTACGATGTTTGCAATTTTTCAAGTTCAATATTTTTCCTTGCAACTATGACACATAATATGACACCATGCGAATGTTTCACATTGTTTGGATCATTTTTGAATTTTTTATGCCCGTTTCAAACTATATTCAAAACGGCGGGCATGAAGATTCCTAGCTCGGGGCTGAGCCTCGCTGAACTTGAAGTGGATCTCTGATGAAATAGCATGTTGTGAATCTATAAATTATTTAAAAAAAAATTCACAAGGATTATATCATGTACCTGTAGTTCAAATCTGGACAACCTCCTACCGATTCAGCAAGAATTTGTCTTTTTCATGAGGGATGGACGAAAAGGTTCCGGATACACCAGTTGAGAAATTGTCTATATAAGGTGGTCTAGTATTTTTGAAAAATGGGTTGGTACCAATGCCAAACTTTAATTTGGTGGTTGCTTCACAGAACACCTCGATTTCGGCACCTCAAAAATGGAAATTGTCTTTTTCGTGCGTCGAAAAGGAAAACTTCCTCTTGCAACATCGTAAGCCATCCCAAGATGCACATGTGTGCACAATATGGGCACATTACCACAAACAATGCCCTAATTCTAGCCATAACATTGGTGGTTTGACCTAAATGCGATGAAACCTCGAACATGATAGGTCATTTTGTGAAGGATTTTTTTATGATGTTTGCAATTTTTCAAGTTCAATATTTTTCCTTGCAACTATGACACATAATATGACACCACACGAAGGTTTCACATTGTTTGGATCATTTTTGAATTTCTTATGCCCATTTCAAACTATATTCAAAACGGCGGGCATGAAGATTCCTAACCCGGCTTCTTAGTTAATGAAATATGCAGAAAAATTAGTTAAGGAATTTTAAATTGAAAATGGCATAAATGTTTATAATTTGAATGAATTTTTGATTAGTTATTTAAATTGAAGCACTTTTCCTGTTGAAAGTTTTTTCAAATTCCAAATTATGCAATAAATATTTGGTAATGCAATTTTAATTGAAAATAGTAAAATTGTATAATTCAAATAAAAAAATTTGAAAATAGAAAATGGTTTTTGATTAGTTATTTAAATTGAAGCACTTTTCCTCTTGAAAGTTTTTTAAAATTCCAAATTATGCAATAAATATTTAGTAATGCAATTTTAATTGAAAATAGTAAAATTGTATAGTTCAAATAAAAATATTTGAAAACAGAAAATGGTTTTTGATTGGTTATTTAAATTGAAGCACTTTTCCCGTTAAAAGTTGTGTGAAATTCCAAATAAATAATCATCTTAAATTGAAACATATTATTAATTAAAGAAGAAAACAAGTTTGAAAATGGCAGGAAGACCAAAAGGTTTACAAAAATCTGAAAAAACGGGTCAATGATCCCGGTTCGTCCCACCAACCGGAACCGATGATCCTGGGTGCGCGTGCTGCTATCAACCAGCCTTTGGTTCCGGTTCGTCCCACCAACTGGGACTAAAGGCCCAACGGTCCCGGCTGGTGCTATGAACCGGGACCAAAGGCCCGCGCACATGGCAACACAACAACGCTCCTGCCCAGACCTTTGGTCCCGGTTCATCCCAGCAACCGGGACCGTTGATCCTTTGGTCCCGGTTGGTGGTACGAACCGGGACCAAAGGCCTGTACAGTTACAGCGCCGACCCTTCCTCCTCCCCAACTCCCCCAAATCATAGAGCACATCCACGCACGGCTAAGAAAAATTTGCGGCGGAGCAAAATCACGCCATCAGGCTACCCAAATTTAGAGCGGCCGCTTCACGCCGTCGACGCCCGCCGCCGCCACGTCACCACCATAGACGCCCGGAATCGAGAGGCTCTCCTCTGGCCGGAATCGAGCCCGAAGTCGTCACCTTCCCGAGCTCCGGCCGCCGTCGATTCGCCGCCGTCGGACCTCCCATTGCTTCCCCGACCCCAGCATCGCGCTCGTGGTGAGCCAGCGGTCCTCATGTACCCTCTATCTCGCTTCCTCTCGCTCTCAGTCGTCTCTGCGTCGATCACCGTCCACCGCCGCTGCAGAAGCTTGTCACCGGCGTGGCTCTGGTGACCTATTTCGAGCGGCGCGGCCATATATAGGTTCAACACACACGCCTGCATCTAGCGCCCTTGCTCTCGCTGCCCCGCGCGCAAAGGATCAAGAGATCCTTGCTCGACAGAGGAGATCCTCCATTGATGACGTCATTTCTCTTTTTTTAGTTAATCTTTTCTGTAATTGTTTTATTAATTGAAAGTGCTGACAGGTGGGTCCAACAAGTCAGGTTTTTATTCTTTTTGGAAATGTTTTCTGAAATTAATAAAAGTCTGACATGTGGGGCTAGATGGAAAATAATTTTTAATAATTCCAAAAATGTTTTTTTATTTTAAAATGATTTAAAAATGGATTAAAAATAGGGAAAATCATAACTAATTCATTTTAAATCAGAAAAATGTGTATAATATATCAAAATGTTGAGAAAAAATGAGCTTTACAATTTAAAAATGTAAGAATTCATATTCATACAACTTTGAACCTTACTTTACATAGAGGAATACCGACACCCTCTAAGTATCATCGGTTCGATGGTTTGTCCACCTAGGACATTCCGAACCGATTTAGAAAATAAGTGCATAGTGTTTTGCATTATTTGTGTTATAGTAACTTGCGATCTTAATTTGCAGATACTATGGATCCAACACAGCAAGATACTATGATTCCAGAACATCAGGAAAACATCCTCCACGGAATGATCTACGAAAATGAAGATATCAATATCGATGTCACCCGTGATTTTCTAAACGATTCCGGTCAGGGAGATGAGTCTCTCAGCCGAGGAGACGGCTCCGGTGAGGTAGAAGCCGAACCCTAGGACAGGGGAGAAGCCGATGAGGGAGAAGGCGACGGCTCCGGCGGAACCTTAAATCTAGCAAACACCGGCGAGGTGTATATATGTATTTTTGTAATTAAAATGTTGCTGTCTATATATATACATGCATATATTAACACTCTTTCTTATTTTAGCCCTTCGGATCGAGAACTTCTTCCATAAGAACGAAACGAGGCCCAACAAAAAAGTTGGATGCCACTATGAGGTATAGGCTCGAAGTGGTCGGTGTAGATGGCAAACCGCAAGCTCCCGTCGATGTCGCAAGAAAATTTGTCAAGCAATGCGGAGTTCTTGTGAGGGACTACATCCCGATCACCGTTCAAGAATGGAATCAGCCAAGCGGCGGTGGAGTCCCGTATGTCGGCGACACCGCCAAAGATAAGTTTTTTGACAAGCTCATGATTAATTTCCTCCTGCCGATGCCAAATGTGAATCCAGATGAGGAGGAGAGAGCAAGAATGGAGCTTGTGCAAAGATTCAAGAAGTTTGCTCTCATCAAGATGGCCAATGCATTCAAGAACTAGAAGAAGAAACTGTACAATAACTTTGTCAAGGTAGAGAAGACTCCGGATTTCAATCCAGGCGGCTATGCTAAGTTAAGACACAAGTGGGAGGATTTTGTGAAGTACAAGACATCGGAGAAAGCTAAGGAAAGGTCTAGAATAAATACGGAGAACACTGCTAAGAAACTGTACCATCATAATATGGGGCCTGCTAGCTACGCCGGTTGCATGCCTAAGTGGGATGCACTTGAGGTCAATTACATTGCTGCCGGGATCAGACCAGAGCCCGCAACATGGACACCACGGGCAAGAAACTGGTTTTACGGCCATGGGGGCACATTGGACAAAGAAGGGAGGGAAATATATAATCAGAAACACAAAGATGATCCCCTACTGCCCATCGACGATATTAGAAATGCAGTAGATGATGTTGCAGCGGGACGGTTCATTCCTGATAGAGAGAACAACAAGCTCACACGCGTCCTTAAAAATCCTGAACACGAAGGACGAGCACGAGGCACACCAGGATCCAAGTCGTGGAAGGTTGCCTTCCCCGCGGAAATGAAGAGATATCCCGATAAAAGCCATCAGAGGAGAAAGGAAAGGGAGGAAGCTGAGAAAGTGGCCGCTGCAGATCGGCTGCGTAATGTAGAAGAAGCACTAAAGCGTCACCAGGATCAACTCGACAGACTTAGCCAGCAAGGTACTAGCGGCCAATCTCAACGGCATGTGGTAGAAGCTACATTCGATGGTACCGGTGCCCTATCGAATAAGAAAAGCAGCATCGCTTCCACGCAGCTCCATGATGTTGATGATGATGCACTGATGACGGCTCCTCCTAAACGCTACCCAGTGGATGATATCACAGAGAGCACAACTTGTAAGCTAAAGGTGCATGTTATGAACTTAAGGGTGACGCGGCGGTCGGCATGGCCGTACCAATTGCGCCTAACCCAACTTGGCATTGCAGACCGGTTCCAAAAGGGTACGCTGTCGTCATGGTGGATGATGTGAAGGAAGATTTTGAGGAGCTGAAGCTAGACCACCCTGCGGGAGAAGATATGGAGCTGACTCAACTAGGAGAAGCCAAAGGGGGGACTATTGTATGGCCAAAGGAGCGCATCGTGCTTCCAAATTATGTGCCGCCAAGGCCAACCACTCCTCAGAGCAGCAATGCACCTTCGCCGCCACCTCACCATTCTCTAGCGCAACCGTCGCCTTCACCGCCTCACCACTCAGCGCAACCGTCTCCATCGCCGTCTCAGTCGTCTCCGCCGCCACATCAGCCGTCTCCGTCCCCTGAGCCTCAGAGACAAAAGCGGAAGCATACTAAGAGGGGAAGCACCACCAGCAGCAGCAAGAGCACCTCATAAGAATATGAAGAAGCTACCTTGCGAGAAGATAGATGAGAAAACTGCTATGGCCGCAGATGCCCATTATGAAAAGTGGAAGATTGACATGGCTAACAAGAAAAAGCCGATAGAGCCATTCTTCCTGTTCACCGCAGAAGATAAAGCTAAAGCAACCGCGCTTAAGATTTAGCTTCACCAACCCATAGCGCTCACATCAGACTATAATTGCTCTATTACCAAGTCGGCTGAGGCAAAAGAGCGGAGAGTCGGGAAAGAAGTTGCCCAGCTCGGACAACAGAAAAATCAATCGATCGAACCGCTCAAAGTGTATGATACCAATGAGTGGAGAGCCCAGGAGCGGCATGATCTGAACATTGATCCGGAGTTTGTTCGACTGTACGGAGAAAATGCCCAATTATATGGACTGTCTATTACTAAGTACATGAGCCATATGGATAAGTTCGAGGGGTACCAAGAAACAACATACGTGTACCAGTACGGGGCTCCTCTCGTCAAACCTGAGTTAGTCAAAGATCTATCAACAAAAATGCGAAGATTGCATAACTGGTACATTTAAGCCCGTGCTGAATCCAAAAACTGGATCTATGCTGCATATAAACACCACCATTATGGTCATGAAGATGGCTTTCTACTGATCGAATTTCCAGAATTATTTCAGTTTTACCAACAAGACGCCCTCAACAAAACTATCGTCAGTGCCTATTGTTTGTAAGTATTATTAATTTCTGTAATTAAGTATTTCTAGCTCAGCTCATTCGTTGCTTGTATAATCTTACTCATCACTATACTAATTATATATGGAAAATGAAGATTCTCGAATGCAACAAAGGACAAATCTATGACCTTGGGTTTGTTGACTGCAATTTCGTTCATGAAGTTACTCTAAAAACGAATCCCAAAGAGACAGAGGATAACTTGCTACAAGCATTGACGCATTTCAGCAACAGAAGAGAAATACTATTTCCTTACAACGTTGGGTGAGTGTTATTATCTTGTACACATTATATTTTCGCTTACTCGATGTTAAGCGTATAATTGACTCGTGTTAATTTTGTTAGTGTGTCCAGCTTCCACTATATTCTGTTAATCATTGCTGTTGACATCGGAGTAGTAAAAGTCCCGGACTCGAAACACACACCATTAGAAAAGTGGGCGAACATGCAGGAATGCCTCTAGAAGGCTTGGAAACGGTTCACCGCCAAAACTAAGGGTGTTTGGAAGCCAGAGCTTACATTTCAACCATTGACTGTAAGTACTACTTGCTAGATCCACGCATCTCTTTGATTCTAGTTTCAATACCACCATTATCATGCTTGATTATTATCTTGATTGAATTCCGTTCTCGTAAAGTGCTTAAGGCAGGAAGCCGAGAATAACTTATGTGGACACTATGTCTGCGAGTTTATTCGCCAGACGACCAAAGAGAAAGGCGTAGACCGGAACATCAAAAAAATTGAAGTACGATAAACAATAATCATAACTTTATTTTATTACCACCAATTATGTTTAGTTTCATTCATATATATTGATCCCCTTCTTTAAATTAGATCGAACGGATGCGGGACGGTCTTCTATCACAAGAACGCGTGCAAGCAATTCAAGAGGAAATTGCCGGATTCTTGTTAGAACAAGCCATAGATCCGAAAGAAGAATACTATTACCCAGTTCATTTGGAAGGGTGAAGTGTAAAAAAGTAGATGTAAATTAGATCAAATTCGTGTGAGTACCGTTTGTAATTAATATGTTTCGACCAAGAAGACGGATGAGACGGTGTATAATATATTTGTCATCATGATGTGTAATATATATATCGTGGTTTCATTATTGCTGTATATATGTAGTACCATTAAATTGAATACAAAACACCAAATAAATAAATAAATAAAAACCCTGTGGCGGCACAAAAATAGCCCAAAAATCCTGCCGCGGCACAAAACCCTGCCGCGGCACAAAAATAGCCCGAAAATCCTGCCGCGGCACAGAGACCAATGATCCCGGTTCGTGCCACGAACCAGGACCAATGATCCACCCCCCTCGTCTCTCGCGCTCCCACGTGGAGACCCATTGGTCCCGGTTCGATCCACACTAGTAGAAAATGGGCCTTTGGTTCGGGCCATTAGTCCCGGCCGTGGCTGGGGCCGGGACTAATGGTCCGAACCAGACGGCCCGAGGAGGCCGAGGCATTATGTCCCGGTCCGTAAGGAACCATTAGTCCCGGTTTGAGATACAAACCGGGACAAATGGGTCTGGGCAGGCGCACGTGCTCCTGGCAGAACCTTTAGTCCCGGTTTGTATCTCAAACCGGGACTAATGGCCTGGCCCTATATATATGCACCCATCCCTCCACTCTCTCCTGTTTTTTTCCTATGTGAGAGGTGGGTATAACTTTGTGCTAACTTTTTTTCTTCATATGCACTAGAGGTGTTCGGTGAAATGCCTATTAGAGCGATGCCACTTGAGTTCACACAAGACAAAATATGATATGAGGTGCCAGAGCGACACTTAAGGTTTCTCCTCTTTGTTTTGAAGTGTCCTAAAAGGTTAGCAACTATTTTCTCGTTTTGACTGCGCGGTACTAATTTAAGCATCGTGATTGTGTTTGATATATATGCATGGTTGTATGATGCAGATGAGCCACCCATGGATGTACGGTGACCGACGCTCTGACGCTTACAGAGAAGGCGTGCGTTCTTTTCGCCTTGTGGCCGAGGCGATCAAGCGGCGGGATGGTTTTATGTGTTGTCCATGTGTTGAATGTCGGAATGAGCAGGCTCACACTTCCTCAAGAGTCATTCAGAGCCACCTCCTTCGGTCCGGTTTCATGTCCGGCTATAATGTTTGGACCAAGCACGGAGAAAGAGGGGTTATGATGGAAGACGGCGATGAAGAAGAGAACGATGATGACAACTACCGATCTATGTTCCCTGAATACGATGATACCGCAGTTGAAGATAATGAAAAAGAAGGGGGTGAATAACGGGAACCAGATGAGCCCGTTGATGATTTTGGTCGGGTCATTAGTGATGCAAGGCGAGACTACGACACAGAAAAGGAGAGGTTGCAGTTCGAGCAGATGTTACAGGACCACAACACATTGATGTATCCAACTTGTGAAGATGGCCAGAAGAAGCTGGGTAGCACACTGGAATTGTTGAAGTGGAAGGCAGAGACCGGTATGACTGACTCGGGATTTGAAAAGTTGCTGGTAATAATGAAGAAGCTGCTTCCAAGAAATAACCAATTGCCCTCCAGTACGTACGAAGCAAAGAAACTTGTCTGCCCTCTAGGATTAGACGTGCAGAAGATACATGCATGCCCTAATGACTGCATCCTCTACCGCGATGAGAAGTACGAGAATATGGATAAATGCCCGGTATGCACTGCATTGAGGTATAAGATCAGAAAAGATGACCTTGGAGATGTTGAGGGCGAGCAACCCAGGAAGAGGGTTCCTGCCAAGGTGATGTGGTATGCTCCTATAATACCACGGTTGAAACGTTTGTTTAGAAATAAAGAGCATGCCAAGTTGTTGCGATGGCACATGGAAGACCGTAAAAAAGACGGGATGTTGAGGCACCCTGCCGATGGTCGGCAGTGGAGAAAAATCGAGAGAGACTTCCCGGACTTTGCTGGTGACGCAAGGAACTTATGGTTTGGTCTAAGTACCAATGGCATGAATCCTTTTGGGGAGCAGAACTGCAGTCACAGCACCTGGCCCGTGACTCTATGTATCTACAACCTTCCTCCTTGGTTGTGCATGAAGCGGAAGTTCATTATGATGCCAGTGCTCATCCAAGGCCCAAAGCAACCCGGCAACGACATTGATGTGTACCTAAGGCCATTAGTTGATGAACTTCTACAGTTGTGGGCCAAACCAGGTGTACGTGTGTGGGATGAGCACAAACAGCAGGAATTTGACCTACAAGCGTTGCTGTTCGTAACCATCAATGATTGGCATGCTCTTAGTAACATTTCAGGACAAACGAACAAAGGATACAATGCATGCACGCACTGTTTAGATGAGACTGAAAGTATATATCGGGATAAATGTATATATATATAGTTATATACACACGCGCTCGCTCTCAAAAGAGTTTCAACCAGATCATCAACATTCCGTTTGATCAAACGTATCATCAACGTTACATAGGTCTGTTGTTACTTAAGAAGCCAAAGTCTAGTGAAACCAGTAGGCTGCAGCGCCATCACCCCTCGGTGGTACCCGTAACTCAAGAGGCGGCGGTGACGGGCGCCCTACATGAAAACAACATAAGAAGTTTAATCAACTCATCAATTGCATATGCACTACATGAAAGCAGGAAGCAGCCGACAACCCTTACCTCTTGCTCAAGATGACCTCATAGGAGGCGTGGACCTTCCAGTAGTAGCCAAGGACTGTAACGGAAGCTAGAAAACAGAGCCACAGGACAGCAAGACCAACGAGCTCGGAGATAAGTAGAGATGCCATGGCAAAGACATAGAGCACCGAAGCGAAGTAGAAGAAAACCGGAACGACGCTAATGAAAACCGCTCCGTTCAGCCAGCCAATGACGATGGTGATATGGATAACCTGGAGGAAGCCAATGGCTCCGAATAAGCTAACCGCCACATCAAACGCGGGCCTGCCAACGAGAAGATGTCAAATGAGGCGGGGCGCATAGAAGAAAGACATAAATGAGGCCATAAACTAGGATCCTGTCCTCCTTCCTGTAAACACGGACGTTGGCAACAGCGAGTAGAGCGACTATCGCGGTGTCGTTTCTCTACCTGTGATCAACGAGAGTTACGCCAAACACAGCAGCATCTAGAAGTGATATGATGAGCATGAGGACCATACCCAAAACACCGGTCAAGAGAGCACTGGCAAAGTAAGCTGCAAGCCAGGTGTAGGTGAGGGGAAGGAAGATGTTTGCCAGCGGGGTAGACTCTGTGGAGTAGTAGACGGTGCAGCAAAATAGATGGCAGACGATGATAATGGATAAGGTACGCGTGGCGAGCACCAAGTCACAACTGGAGCAACGAAGAAGAGGTACGACAATCACAACGAGGACCAGCGAGAGGGTGAGCAAGCTACGCTTGTCGCCACAGGCGGTGACGGGAGGAAGGGACCTAGAGAAAAAGCAGAGTAAAACTGGTCAAGTTCATCACCTAGAATTAGCCTGGGTCAATTAATTTGACAGAAGGATGTGTACATACCTGTTCCGCGGGTAGCTCAAGGAGCAGTAGGCATGAAACCTGAGTCGGTAGGCAAGGGACGCGCTGAACGCTGCAACACGTAGCCTCCTTAGGGTGAGAATGATCTCCAGGCCCAGGCGAAAGCCAACAAATGTGAAGTAGATTATGAGACAGAGGCACAGGACAACCCTGGCAACAGAATCGCTCTTGGGGATGGGGATCATGGAGCCTAGCAGGAGCAGGGAAGGGGTGGCAAACCACATGCAGCGGGCCGTCTAGTCGATGCTCACGGCATTGGCGATGGCGATGGCCCTCTCGGTGCCGCCGTTGCTCCACTAGGCAAGTGCGATGCCTAAGAAGAATACCGTGAGCAGGAAGTCGAGGTAAAGAATGAGCAAGCTCACCACACGGCTAACAATTTGGCTGACAACGAAAGACAGGAGGGCCGTGTAGGAGAGGGAAATTAAGAACCTGCCTAGTGGAGTAACATCCTCAACTAAAAATACACATGAGGAGAAGAACAAGGCAAAACAAGGAACAGGGAGAGCTTCGACCCGGGGAGCACCAGGTCACCGCCGGAGGACCAGATGAGAGTAGCGGGGATTACTACCGCGGGTGCTAGCGAAGGGAGCAGCCTGCGACAGTCGCGGAGGACCGAACCCAACTTAGTTCGCTCCTCCGCGCAGTTGGAGGGGACAGAGGATTTCTAGACAGCTCACGATCCACCACAGACGGGACCTTGGGGCCCATCGGGGCGACGGCGGAGGCAGAGGAGGCGGCGGCTACCTAGGGTTCGTGGAGGCGCAACTGGATCTAGGGGAAATGCTAGGAGACGGTGGGCGGTCTTTTTACCTTTTCTTTTTTCCCTCTTGTGTTCATCACAAGCGAGTATATAGCATAAAACCACCACAATTTAGTTTGATCAACTCGTCAATTGCGTATGCACTACACGGAAGTAGGAAGCAGCCGACAACCCATACCTCTTGCTCAAGATGACCTCATAGGAGGCGTGGACCTTCCAGTAGTAGCCAAGGACTGTAGTGGAAGCTAGAAAACAGAGCCACGGGACAACAAGACCAACGAGCTCGGAGATAAGTAGAGATGCCATGGCAAAGACATAGAGCACCGAATCGAAGTAGAAGAAAACCAGAATGGCGCTAGTGAAAACCGCTCCGTTCAGCCAGACAATGACGATGGAGATATGGATCACCTGGAGGAAGCCAATGGCTCCGAACAAGCTAACTGCCACATCAAACATGGGCCTGCCAACGAGAAGATGCCAAATGAGGTGGGGCGCATAGAAGAAAGCCATCAATCCTATGAGGCCATAGACTGGGAGCATGTCCTCCTTCATGTAAACACGGACGTTGGCAACGGCGACAAGAGCGGTTGTCTCAGTGCTGTTTCTCTGCCTGTGATCAGCGAGAGTTACGCCAAACACGGTAGCAGCTAGAAGTGATATGATGAGCATGAGGACCATACCCAAAACACCGGTCAAGAGAGCACCGGCAAAGTAAGCTGCAAGCCAGGTGTAGGTGAGGGAAAGGAAGATGCTTGCCAGCGGGGTAGACTTAGTGGAGTAGTAGACGTTGTAGCAAAATAGATGGCAGTTGATGATAATGGATAATGTACGCGTGGCGAGCACCGGGTCGCCGCTGGAGCAGCGAAGAAGAGGTACGACAATCACAGCGAGGACTAGCGAGAGGGTGAGAAATCTACGCTTATCGCCAGGGGCGGTGACGGGAGGAAGGGACCTAGAGAAAAAGCAGAGTAAAACTGGTCAAGTTCATCACCTAGAATTAGCCTGGGTCGATTAATTTGACAGAAGGATGTGTACATACCTGTTCCGCGGGTAGCTCAGGGAGCAGTAGGCATGGAACCTGAGTTGGTAGGCAAGGAACGTGCTGAATGCTGCAACACGTAGCCTCCTCAGGGTGAGAATGATCTCTAGGCCCAGGCGAAAGCTAACAAATGTGTAGTAGATTATGAGACAGAAGCACAGGACAACCCTGGCATTAGAATCGCTCTTGGGTATGGGGATCATGGAGCCTAGCAGGAGCAGGGAAGGGGTGGCGAACCACATGCAGCGGGCCGTCTAGTCGATGCTCACAGCATTGGCGATGGCAATGGCCCTCTCGGTGCCGCTGTTGCTCCACTGGGCAAATGCACTGCCTAAGAGGAATACGACGAGCAGGAAGTCGAGGTATAGAATGAGCAAGCTCACCACATGGCTAATAATTTGGTCGACAATGAAAGACAGGAGGGCCCGATGGCCCAAAATATATCAAGCTCATTGGGGAACCCTAAGAGGAAGATATGATGAGCACAACAGCAAGTTTTCCGTCCGTTACGAAACCAAGGTTATCGAACCAGTAGGAGCAAGGAAACACCTCCAAGGTGTTGTTTCCAACTTGGAATCCTGCACAACACAACCACAAAACTTTGCTCCCAACTTACAGTCAGATTGTCAATCTCACCGGTTTTGCTGAAAACAAAGGTTTAAACGTATTGTGTGGAAGATAGTAATAGCTTCCAGAAAGTAAACAGCAAACAGTAAATAGTTGTAGATTGATGGTAAAAGAAAGGACCGGGATCCATAGTTCACTTGTAGTGATTCTCCTGAAGATAGATGACATGTTGGGTGAATAAATTACAGCGGGGCAATTGACAAACATCGAGAAAGCATACATGCATATACTAATCATCTTGACTTCTATGAGATTTGATTGGGCATTACAACATTATATATAGACCGTAATCCAACTGCATCTATGACTAATAATCCACCTTCAGGTTATCATCCGAACCCCCTCCAGTATTAAGTTGCAAGCAACAGATTATTGCATTAAGCATTGTATGTAAAGTAAACAATACGATTGTTCTATGAACAAAGGATTGTTGTTTTCTCCCTAGTAGCAACAACACATCTAGTACCTTAGAGATTTCTTTCACTTCCCCAGATTACTAGAGGCATGAACCCACCGTCGAGCATAAATACTCCCTCTTGGAGTTTCTAGCATCTACTCGTCCAAGATATCTACTAACAACGGAGAGCATGCAAGATCACAAATAACAAAGACATGATAGAATCAATAATCAATCTGAAATAGCACCTCAATATCCATCGGATCCCCACAAATATAACATGTAAGATTACAAATAGATGATCTTGATCATGAATGGAGCTCACAAGATCTAAACATGGTAGCACAAAGGAGAAGAACCAACCATCTAGCTACTACATGGACCCGTAGTCCAGGGATGAACTACTCACACATCACACCAGAGGCTTGCATGGTGATGAAGAAGGCCTCTAGGGTGAATTCTCCCCTTTGGCAGGGTGCCGGGAAGAGCTTCAGATCCCTCCCGATCTAGGGATGGAGATGACATCGGCTACAGACTCTTTCGTGGAATTTTGATCAGGTCCTTAGGGTTTCTATATCGAAGGCATCTTATAGGCGAAAGGGGAGGCCGAGGGGGTGCCCTAGGCAGCCACACCACCCCCTAGCACGGGCCATGCCTGGCCGTGCGGCCAGGTGGTGTGGCCGGCCTCTGGCCCCTCTCTGTTTCGTATTCTGGCTCCGTGTCCCCCTCGGTGAAATATTGACTTTGGCTTTTGTCCAGTCCAATTCCGAGAATATTCATTTTCTAACTTTCCTGGAACCAAAAATAGCAGAAAATAGGCAGCTGACACTATGGCATCTTGTTAATAGGTTAGTCCAAGAAAGTGTATAAAAATACTCCAAAGTGTGGAAAATACATAAGAAAGTAGATATAAAACAAGCATGGAACATCAAAAATTATAGATACGTTAGCAACGTATCAACATCCCCAAGCTTAACTCCTACTCGTCCTCGAGTAGGTAAGTGATAAAAAGAAAGAATAATTTTTTACGTGAGATGCACCATCATAAACTTGATCAAAGTATTTGTAAAACATTGATAGCTGATATCATAGTACTTCAACATAGCATGAAAGATATAGTTCTAACAATAAGACATAGCAACTATGTTGTAACATGAAAAGGCATAAACAAAAGATTCATGAATAACAATGCTTTGCAATACATTTGTTTGTTTCACATAAAGAAAACATAATGAGAATGGTATTCAGCTTGTCCCTCATAGAGTAGCAAAATATGAATGCATAGGACACCTTGAAAGTTCATAAGGGTGACTAGATACAAATAGTTTAAGAACAAGCAATATCAAAGTTATGCATCAATCAACAAGTCTTGGGACAATGCACATTAAACTAAGAATGGCCACTATGCTCTCTCAATAGGTGCATAAAGATAGAAGATGGAGACTCAACATAAAAGTAAAAGAAAGGCCTTTCTTAGAAGGAAGCAGGGATTCAAGTCTCATAAAGAGCTTCCAAAAATTATGGTACTTATTAGTTTTTAGCTCTCATTGCCCCTATCATAAGCATCTTGAAGTGATTAAGGTTAAAGTGAACAAACTATGGAGTATATGCTTGACAAAGTATAAGTTGGAAATCTCCTGTCCCTTGAATACGAGGGCCGCTCCTCATGCTACTCAAGTTTAGTTACCGGTAAGTTCTTGTCATAGTAAGTACATGTGTATCATAGAGAACCGCCAACGGGGTACCCTTTGCCCGATGATACGGAAGAATCCCCATATCAAAATGACAAGGCAAGCAGACAACGAGCATCTCAGCAATCTTCTTATTTACCATGGGAAAATGGTGCCTTTTTTCTCTCTTTCCTCTTTTCTCATCTCTTTTTTTCTTTTCTTTTTCTCTTTTTCTCAATCTCTATCTCTTTTTTATAAGAAGAATGCTTCATAGATTGCTCATTATGGTTACGCTGCAGGTTTCCACCATGATTAGGCATATATTAGACCAGCGGCCCAAGCGTTTCTCTAACACACATACATAACTCCATTGACTTACGAGCTCCCCTTTCATTTCACACCGACAACATCCATAGACAAAAGAGCATGATATCAACTAGGTACAAAGTACAAGTGCAATGTTGAAAGTGTTCTTGACAACATGGTTCTGCTAATCCCCAACATATAAGTGCAAGCATATATAACATAGATGACACAATGGTTCAAGTTTATTAGGGGCAATAAAAGTAAAGTGTGCCATCAAGTTCGTGAGAGCTTTAATCACTAGTTTTCTCATAACAAGTTTAATTCGGAAGATAGATAAAAACATGAATATACTTGAAATAGCAAATGTTAATAGGTAGGTATGGTGGACTCTTTGGAATAACTTGGTTTTATTTGTAGTTGGATGCATGAGTGGAACTCATACTTGGTTATGGAGGCTAGCAAAAGACTGGGAGTGACCAACTAAGAGAGCAATAATGGCCATAATCATGCAAAGCGACAAAACATCATTAATTAAAGCATAAAGCGATATTACAAGTCGAAAACTAAAGGATCGTTGAGGCTATGGTGACTTGGGATAGTCATAACATGGTGTGAGCATGTGCCAAGTCAACCCAAATAAAGCATCAAAGGAGAATACCACAATACTATGCTTTAATATGCTAAAACAACGCATGGTTCTTTCAAGGCACATTAAGCAATCTCAATTGTTTATAACATGTCATGCTACAGCAAAAATCACTAAGCATAAAGCCAAAACAATATCAAGCATGACATGACAAAGCATAGGCCATAGTCCAAAAACAAGCTCCTTTTTACCACTTAAGCATGAACTTTTCCTACTCTTTTCCAATCCAAACCAACCTATTTGAAAACTAATTTATGAAAGAGGGGGTCAAACCAATTTATTCAAGCAAACTAAGCAAATGAAAACCAAAAACAAAAAAATGAAGACGCTCCAAGAACAACACAACTGTGCATGAAACAATAAAAATGAAGTGTTTGGAAGAACCTGTGATTTTTATTGATGAAAAAGAGGATGCCTTGGGCATCCCCAAGCTTTGACGCTTGTACTTCTTGGATATTTATTGGGGTGACACGGGGTGGCATCCCCAAGCTTGAGCTTTAGTCCATTCTTCATCTCATTACATCATTCTCTCCTTACACCTGGAATTTCTCCTTCATACAAAACTTCACACAATCTTTATTAGCAACATTAGTGTACTCAAGATAATAAGTCTTTGGTTCAGTTTCAATCACCAATAAAACTTCCATTAAAACAAAATCTACTGTAGCACTTCCCTCAAAAATCTCATTTCCCCAAAAAAACCCAAAAAGGAATCAACAAGAAGCAAATGCAAATAATGGCAGATATCTGTCAAAACATACCAGCAGGAAAAAACCAATTTTTTCGAAGACCTTCAGTTGCTCAAATCGAAAAGTGTTGAACTAACTAAAGTTGGATAACAACCTGGGGCAGAAGAAAAAAAAATCACAGCTCAAACTGACGTACAAAGATTTTACATGAATTTTTACAGCTAAGCACAAAAATCTGTTTCGGGACAGCAACTTTCCAAACATTACTTCGCTTTCGTTAGAGGTTACTCTTGGCACAAAAATCACACAAAAATGATAAGGAGAGGTTATTACTGAAGAAATAACTTCCAAGACTCAACTAAAACTTTTGGGTTATCTCCCAATAAGTGCTTTTCTTTAAGGCCTTTGAGCTAGTAATTTGAGAGGATGCTCACATAAGAAATATGAATTGAAGCAAAAGAGAGCATCAAGGAGCAAATTCAAAACACATTTAATTCTAACCCACTTCCTATACATAGGAATATTATACGCAAATAAATTCACAAAGAACAAAGTGACAGACATAGGAAGATAAAACGAGAGTAACTTCAAAACTTTCAGCAAATAGAGAGGTGTTTCAGTACGTTCAAAACTTTTACAACCATATTTTCCTTTCTCATAATAATTTTCAGTAGCTGATGACCCAAGATATCTCGAGCTCGTTGGGGAACCCCAAGAGGAA
This sequence comes from Avena eriantha, assembly GCA_910589775.1. NCBI lineage: Eukaryota > Viridiplantae > Streptophyta > Magnoliopsida > Poales > Poaceae > Avena > Avena eriantha. Next base: position 410,947,368 of record OU342746.1, on the reverse strand, counting down.
GGTATGATGAGCACAGCAGCAAGTTTCCCTCAGTTATGAAACCAAGGTTATCGAACCAGTAGGAGCAAGGAAACACCTCCAAGGTGTTGTTGCCAACTTGGAATCCTACACAACACAACCATAGAACTTTGCCCCCAACTTACAGTTAGGTTGTCAATCTTACCGGTTTTGCTGAAAACAAAGGATTAAACGTATTGTGTGGAAGATAGTAATAGCTTGCAGAAAGTAAACAGAAAACAGTAAATAGTTGTAGATTGATGGTAAAAGAAAGGACCGGGATCCATAGTTTACTAGTGGTGATTCTCCTTAAGATAGATGACATGTTGGGTGAACAAATTACAGCGGGGCAATTGACAAACATCGAGAAAGCATACATGCATATACTAATCATCTTGACTTCTATGAGGTTTTATTGGGCATTACAACATTATACATAGACCGTAATCCAACTGCATCTATGACTAATAATCCACCTTCAGGTTATCATCTGAACCACCTCCAGTATTAGGTTGCAAGCAACAGAGAATTACATTAAGCATTGTGTGTAAAATAACAATATATTGTTCTATGAACAAAGGATTGTTGTTTTCTCCCTAGTAGCAATAGCACATCTAGTACCTTAGTGATTTCTGTCACTTCCCCAAATTACTAGAGGCATGAACCCACTATCGAGCATAAATACTCCCTCTTGGAGTTGCTAGCATCTACTCGGCCAAGATATCTACTAACAACGGAGAGCATGCAATATCACAAATAACAAAGACATGATAAAATCAATAATCAATCTGAAATAGCATCTCAATATCCATCGGATCCCCGCAAACATAACATGTAGGATTACAAATAGATGATCTTGATCATGAATGGAGCTCACAAGATCTAAACATGGTAGCACAAAGAAGAAGAACCAACCATCTAGCTACTACATGGACCCGTAGTCCAGGGATGAACTACTCATGCATCACACCGGAGGCTTGCATGGTGATGAAGAAGGCCTCCAGGGTGAATTCTCCCCTCCGGCAGGGTGCCGGGAAGAGCTTCAGATCCCTCTCGATCTAGGGATGGAGATGATGGCGGCTACAGACTCTTTCGTGGAATTTTGATCGGGTCCTTAGGGTTTCTGTATCGGAGGCATCTTATAGGCAAAAGGGGAGGCCGAGGGGGTGCCCTAGGCAGCCACACCACCCCCTGGCGCAGGCCAGGCCTGGCCACACAGCCAGGTGGTGTGGCCGGCCTCTAGCCCCTCTCCGTCTTGTATTCTGGCTCCATGTCCCCCTCGGTGAAATGTTGACTTTGGCTTTTGTCCCGTCCAATTCCGAGAATATTCATTTTCTGACTTTCCTGGAACCAAAAAATAGCAGAAAACAGGTAGCTGGCACCGTGGCATCTTGTTAATAGGTTAGTCCAAGAAAGTGTATAAAAATACTCCAAAGTGTGGACAAAACATAAGAAAGTAGATAAAAAACAAGCATGGAACATCAAAAATTATAGATACGTTAGCAACATATCAGGGCCGTGTAGGAGAGGGAAATTAAGAACCTGCCTAGTGGAGTAACATCCTTGACTGAAAAGACACATGAGGAGAAGAACAAGGCAAAACGATGAACAGGGAGAGCTTCGACCAGGGGAGCACCAGGTCACCGCCGGAGGACCAGATGAGAGCAGCGGGGATTCCTACCGCGGGTGCCAGCGAAGGAAGCAACCTGCGACAGTCGCGGAGGACCAAACCCAACTTAGTTTGCTCCTCTACGCAGTCAGAGGGGACAGAGGATTTCTGGACGTGTACCACCGAATCGGACAGCTCACGATCCACCACGGACGGGACCTTGCGGCCCATCGAGGGGTGGCGGCAGAGGTGGCGGTGGCTACCTAGGGTTCGTGGAGGCGCACCTGGATCTAGGGGAAATGCTGGGATACGGTGGGTGTTTTTTTTACTTTTACTTGTTTCCCTCTTGTGTTCATCACAAGCGAGTATATAGCATAAAACCACCACAATTCAGTTTGATCAACTCGTCAATTGCATATGCACTACACAGAAGCAAGAAGTAGCCTACAACCCATACCTATTGCTCAAGATGACATCATAGGAGGCGTGGACCTTCTAGTAGTAGCCAAGGACTGTAGTGGAAGCTAGAAAACAGAGCCAGAGGACAGGAAGACTGATACATTGCAAATGTATCTATAATTTTTGATGTTCCATGCTTGGTTTTATCCACTTTCTTGTGTTTTGTTCCAACTTTGGAGTACTTTTCATATGATTTCTTGGACTAACCTATTAACAAGAGCCACAGTGCCAGCTGCCTGTTTTCTGCTGTTTTTGGTTCCAGGAAAGTCAGAAAATGAATATTCTCGGAATTCGACGGGACAAAAGCCAAAGTGCCTATTTTTCCGGAAGTCATCAAGTGCCAGAACACGAGACGGAGAAGGGCCAGGGGCCACCACACCACCTGGCCGCGCAGCCTAGCCTGGCCCGCGCCAGGGGGTGGTGTGGCCGCTCCCGACACCCCCTCGGCCTATCCTTCCGCCTATATATTGCCCTCAGGACGAAAACCCTAAGTACCCGATCAAAAATCCATGAAAGAGTATGTAGTCGCCGTCATCTCCATCCCTAGATCGGGAGGGATCTGAAGCTCTTCCCGGCACCCTGCCAGAGAGGGGAGTTCACCCTGGAGGCCTTCTTCATCACCATGCAAGCCTCCGGTGTGATGCATGAGTAGTTCATCCTTGGACTACAGATCCATGTAGTAGCTAGATGGCTGGTTCTCCTCCTTTGTGCTTTCATGTTTAGATCTTGTGAGCTCCGTTCATGATCAAGATCATCTATTTGTAATTCTGCATGTTGTGTTTGCGGGGATCCGATGGATATTGAGATGCTATTTCAGATTGATTATTGATTCTATCATGTCTTTGTTATTTGTGATCTTGCATGCTTTCTGTTGTTAGTAGCTATCTTGGCCAAGTAGATGCTAGCAACTCCAAGAGTTAGTATTTATGCTCGATAGTGGGTTCATGCCTCTGGTAATCTGGGGAAGTGACAAAAATCTCTAAGGTACTAGATGTGCTGTTGCTACTAGGGAGAAAACAACAATCCTTTGTTCATAGAACAATCGTATTGTTTACTTTGCATGCAGTTCGTAAAGCAATAATCTGTTGCTTGCAACTTAATACTGGAGGGGGTTCGGATGATAACCTGAAGATAGATTATTAGTCATAAATGCAGTTGGATGGCGGTCTATGTATTATGTTGTAATGCCCAATCAAGTCTCAAAGGAGTCAAGATGATTAGTATATGCATGTATTGCTTTCTCGGTGTTTGTCAATTGCCCCGCTGTTATCTATCTTAAGGAGAGCCACCTCTAGTGAACTATGGATCCCGATCCTTTTTCTTTACATACAATCTACAATCTTTTACTGCTTTGTGTTTACTTTCTGCAAACTTTTACTTCTTTCAATTCGATACGTTTAATCCTTTGTTTTCCGCAAAACACGGTGAGATTGACAACCTCATCGCAAGTTGGGGACAAAGTTCTGTGGTTGTGTTGTGCAGGTCTCCTTGTTGCTACTAGCACCGGTAGTGCGCCCTGCCAAAGCTCAGCTAGTAACACCTTTGGGGTGTTTCCTTGATCCTACTGGTTCGATTAAACCTTGGTTTCATAACTGAGGGAAAACTTACTACTATGCTCATCGTACCTTCCTCCATGGGTTCCCAACAAGCTCTACGTCGAACGGCGAGGACATCAAGATTTTTCTGGCGCCGTTTCCGGGGAGTCAAGGACATCTTCACAAGGGGAGTCCCTCATAACCAATCTCTTTACTTTGTTGTTTTTGGTTTGCTTAGTTTCTTTTTGCTTTGTTTGCTTGTTTCTTTATCAAAAACACAAAAAAATTAGTTTTACAAGTTTGCTTTCTTATTTTAAGACCAAAAAAAATGACTACTCTTGAAAACACTAAGTTGTGTGATCTCACTAGCACCAACAACAATGATTTTATAAGCACACCTATTTCTCCACCTGTGGCTGAAAATACTTTCTTTGAGATAAAACCTGCTTTACTCAATCTTGTTATGAGAGAGCAATTTTCTGGTATTGGTAATGAAGATGCTGCTTCCCATCTAAATAACTTTGTTGAACTTTGTGAGATGCAAAAGCATAGGGATATATATGGTGATATTATTAAGCTGAAATTGTTTCCTTTCTCTTTGAGAGGAAAAGCTAAAGAATGGTTGAATTCCTTAACTAGGAATAGTATTGATTCTTGGACCAAGTGCAAAGATGCTTTTATTGGAAAATACTATCCTCCTGCTAAGATTATATCCATGAGAAGTGAAATAATGAAGTTTAAACAACTTGATAATGAGCATGTTGCTCAAGCTTGGGAAAGAATGAAATCTTTGGTAAAGAATTGTCCCACTCATGGACTGACTGCTTGGATGATCATCCAAACTTTTTATGCAGGATTGAACTATTCTTCAAGGAACCTATTGGATTCTGCTGCTGGAGGTACCTTTATGACCATCACTTTGGGTGCTGCAACAAAACTTTTGGACAATATGATGGTTAATTATTCTGAATGGCATACTGAGAGAGCTCCACAAGGTAAGAAGGTAAATTCTGTTGAGGAAACCTCCTCCTTGAGTGATAAAATTGATATTATATGTCTATGCTTGTTAATGGGAAATCCCATATTGATCCAAATAATGTTCCTTTAGCCTCTTTGGTTGGCCAAAAAGAGCAAGTTGATGTGAACTTCATAAGAAATAACAACTTTGGCAACAATGCTTATGGTAATAATGCTTATAGGAACAATTTTGGTAACAACAATTATAAGCCATATCCTCCCAACAATGGTAATGCTTATGGAAATTCTTACAACAATAATAAGAGTGCTCCCTCTGAACTTGAAGTGATGCTTAAAGAATTTATTAGTAAACAAACTGCTTTCAATAAAACTATTGAGGAAAAACTCTCTAATGCTGAAAGAAATATAGCATCTTTGGCTGAAGCTCAATCTACTTTGAATAAAATGGCTGCTAAACCTGAAACTAATGAGAATCCCTTTGCAGCTACTAATGCCATACAAGTAAGAATTGATGAAAATGTTAGACTATTAGCTGAATTACATGCTAAGTGGGAAAGAGAAGATGAAATTGCTAGAAACATTAGTGTTTCTACTATTACCACCACTAGTGTTGAGGCTAGTAATAGTTCTACTACTTTAGATGATAAAGTTTATTTTGATCTTGATGGTTGCAATATCTCTGAAGTTATTAAGTTCCTACAAAAGCTTGCTAAAAGTCCTAATGCTAGTGCTATGAACATGGCTTTTACAAAACACATTACCGATGCTCTCATAAAGATTAAAGAAGAAAAGATGAAACATATAGCTTCTATTCCTATAAAGCAAGAAGATGGTTGGGAACTCATCATTAATATGAAAGTGAATGACTTTGATTTCAAAGCTTTGTGTGATCTTGATAGTAGTGTTTCTATTATGCCTAGAAGGATTTATGATATGCTTGATTTGCCTTCTCTTGAAGATTGTTATTTGAATGTCCCACTTGATGCTAATGCTAAAAAGAAACTCATGGGGAGTCTTAATGATGTTCTTATTATGGTTAACGATTCCTATGTCCCCGTTGATTTCTATGTTTTGGATGTTGAATACAATGCTTCTTGTCCTATTACTTTGGGAAGACCTTTTCTTAGAACTGTTGGTGCCATCATTGATATGAAAGAAGGCACCATTAAATATCAACGCCCACTCAAGAAAGGTATAGAACACTTCCCTAAAAAGAGAGAAAACATTTCTTTTGCTTCTCCTATGAAAACAAAATTTGGTCTTAATGCTTCTTCATTTGAGAACACTTGATTCTTTCTTTGCTTCTTATGCCTAACTTAAAGGTGTTAAAAAAAGTACTTATTGGGAGATAACCCAAAAGTTTTAGATGAGTCTTGGAAGTTATTACCTCTGTAATAACCGCTCCTTCCTTTTTATTTGCTTTTTGTGCCAAGAGTAACCTCTAATGAGAGAGAAGTAATGATTGGGAAAGTTGCTATCCTGAAACAGATTTCTGTGCTTCACCGTAAAAAATGTGAGAGAGATCTGTATATCGGATTGAGCTGTAAGTTTTTGTGCTTCTGACCCAGGTTGTTATCTAACTTTCGTTAGTTCAACACTTTTTGATTTAAGCAACAGAAGATCTTCGAAAAAGTCGTCTTTACCTGCTGGTCTGTTTTGACAGATTTCTGCCATTTTCTGCATTTGCTTCTTGTTAGTTCCTTGTTGAGTTCTTTTGGGGAATTGAGCTTTTTGAGGGAAGTGCTACAGTATCTAGTGTTCTAATGGAAGTTTATTTGGTGTTAGAACTGAACCTTAAGACTTATTTATCTTAAGTGCACTAATGTTGCTAATGAGATTGTGTGAAGTTTTGTATGAAGGAAAAATTTCAGGTGTATGGAAGGAATGAGTAATGAGATGAAGGATGGACTAAAGCTCAAGCTTGTGGATGCCACGCGTGTCACCCCAAGAAATATCTAAGAAGTACAAGCGTCAAAGCTTGGGGATGCCCAAGGCATCCCCTTCTTCATCAATAAAAATCCCAGGTTTCTTCCAAACGCTTCATTTTTATTGTTTCATGCACAGTTCTGTTTTTTTGGAGCGTCTTCTTTTTCGTTTTTGTTTTGGTTTTTCATTTTCCTTGGTTTTCTTAGTTTGCTGAATAAATTGGTTGGACCCCCTCTTTCATACATTGGTTTGCAAATAGTTTGGTTTGGTTTGGAAAAGAGTAGGAAAGTTCATGCTTATGTGGTAAAAAGAGCTCGTTTTTGACTGTGGCCTATGCTTTGTCATGCGTCTTGATATTGTTTTGGCTTTTATCTTAGTATTCTTTGTTGTAGCATGACTTGTTATAAACAATTGAGATTGCTTAATGTGCCTTGGATGAATCATGCGTTGTTTTAGCATATTAAAGCATAGTATAGTGGTATTCTCCTTTGATGCTTTATTTGGGTTGACTTGGCACATGCTCACACCATGTTATGACTATCTCAAGTCACCATAGCCTGTATGATCCTTTAGTTTTCAACTTGTAGTATCACTTTATGCTTTGATCAATGATGTTTTGTCGCTCTGCATGATTATGGCCATTATTGCTCTCTTAGTTTGTCGCTCCTAGTCTTTTTCTAGCCTCCACAACAAAGTATGAGTTCCACTCATGCATCCAACTCCCTAAACCAAGTTATTCCAAAGAGTCCACCATACCTACCTACTAGCTTATGCTATTCCAAGTATATTCATGCTTTTGTTTACCTTCCACTTGTTATGAGAAAACTAGTGATTAAAGCTCTCACAAACTTGATGGCACACTTTACTTTATTGCCTCTAATAAACTTGAACCATTGGGTCCTTCTTTGTTGTGTATATTCTTGCACTTTATAAGTTGAAATTAGCAGAACCATGTTCCATGGGGAACGCTTTCGACATTGCACTTGTACTTTGTACCCCGTTGATATCATGTTCTTTTGCTTACGGATCCTGGCGGTGTGAAATAAAAGTGGAACTTGTAAGATCATGGAGTTTGTATGTGTGTTAGAGAAACGCCTGGGCCGCTAGCCTAAGCCATGCTTAATCATGGTGGAAACTTGCAGCATCACCATAATGAGCACTCTATGAAGCATCCTCAATAAAAACCTATGCAAATAGCAAATAAAAAGATCGCTGAGATGCTCATTGTCTGCGTGCCTTATCATTTTGATTATGGGAAAGCTCCTGTATCATGTACAAGGGGTACCCCATTGGCGGTTCTTAATGATACACATATACTTACAATGCCAAGAGCTTACTCGTGACTAAAGTTGAGTAGCATGAGGATCGGTCTTCGTAAGTAAGGGGCATGAGATTTCGGTTTATAACTTGTTAAGCATATCCTCTTAGTTGTGTCACTTTAACCTTAATCACCTTAAAGATGCTTATGATAGGGGCAATGAGAGCTTAAAGCTATAAGTACCATAATTTTTGGAAGCTCTTTATGAGAGTTGAATCCCTACTTCCTTTTATAAAGGCCTTTCTTCCACCATTATATTGAGTATCCACCTTCTATCTTTATGCACCTACTTTGAGAGCATAGTGGCCATTCTTAGTTCTATGTGCATTATCCCAAGACTAGTTGATTGATGCATAACTTGATATTGCTTGTTTTAAACTATTGTATCTAGTCACTCTTATGAACTTTGAAGGTGTCCTATGCATTTATATTTGCTACTCTATTGAGGGACAAGCTGAATACTACTATGCTATGTTTTCTTTATGTGAAACAAACAAACGTCTTGCAAAGCATTGTTATTCATGAATCTTTTGTTTGTGCCTTTTCATGTTGCAACATAGTTTCTTTGTCTTATTGCTAGAACTTTGTCTTTCATGTTATGATTGAAGTACTATGATCCCAGCTTTGAATGTTTTACGAATACTTTGATCAAGTCTTTGATGGTGCATATCACCTCAAAAATTATTCTTTCTTTGTATCACTTACCTACTCGAGGACGAGCAGGAGTTAAGCTTGGGGATGTTGATACATTGCAAATGTATCTATAATTTTTGATGTTCCATGCTTGGTTTTATCCACTTTCTTGTGTTTTGTTCCAACTTTGGAGTACTTTTCATATGATTTCTTGGACTAACCTATTAACAAGTGCCACAGTGCCAGCTGCATGTTTTCTGCTGTTTTTGGTTCCAGGAAAGTCAGAAAATGAATATTCTCGGAATTGGACAGGACAAAAGCCAAAGTGCCTATTTTTCCGGAAGTCATCAAGTGCCAGAATACGAGACGGAGAAGGGCCAGGGGGCCACCACACCACCTGCCGCGCGGCCAGGCCTAGCCCGTACCAGGGGGTGGTGTGGCCGCTCCCGACACCCCCTCGGCCTATCCTTCCGCCTATATATTGCCCTCGGGACAAAAACCCTAAGTACCCGATCAAAAATCCATGAAAGAGTCTGTAGCCGCCGTCATCTCCATCCCTAGACCGGGAGGGATCTGAAGCTCTTCCCGGCACCCTGCCGGAGAGGGGAATTCACCCTGGAGGCCTTCTTCATCAACATGCAAGCCTCTGGTGTGATGCGTGAGTAGTTCATCCTTGGACTACGGATCCATGTAGTAGCTAGATGGCTGGTTCTCCTCCTTTGTGCTTTCATGTTTAGATCTTGTGAGCTTCGTTCATGATCAAGATCATCTATTTGTAATTCTGCATGTTGTGTTTGCGGGGATCCGATGGATATTGAGATGCTATTTCAGATTGATTATTGATTCTATCATGTCTTTGTTATTTGTGATCTTGCATGCTTTCCGTTGTTAGTAGCTATCTTGGCCAAGTAGATGCTAGCAACTCCAAGAGTTAGTATTTATGCTCGATTGTGGGTTCATGCCTCTGGTAATCTAGGGAAGTGACAGAAATCTCTAAGGTACTAGATGTGCTATTGCTACTAGGGAGAAAACAACAATCCTTTGTTCATAGAACAATCGTATTGTTTACTTTACACGCAGTTCGTAAAGCAATAATCTGTTGCTTGCAACTTAATACTGGAGGGGGTTCGGATGATAACCTGAAGGTGGATTATTAGTCATAGATGCAGTTGGATGGCGGTCTATGTATTATGTTGTAATGACCAATCAAGTCTCAAAGGAGTCAAGATGATTAGTATATGCATGTATTGCTTTCTCGGTGTTTGTCAATTGCGCCGCTGTAATTTGTTCACCTAGCATGTTATCTATCTTAAGGAGAGATACCTCTAGTGAACTATGGATCCCGGTCCTTTTTCTTTACATACAATCTACAATCTTTTACTGCTTTGTGTTAACTTTCTGCAAACTTTTACTTCTTTCCATTCGATACGTTTAATCCTTTGTTTTGCGCAAAACACGGTGAGATTGACAACCTCATCGCAAGTTGGGGACAAAGTTCTATGGTTGTGTTGTGCAGGTCTCCACGTTGCTACTAGCACCGGTAGTGCGCCCTGCCAAAGCTCAGCTAGTAACACCTTTGGGGTGTTTCCTTGCTCCTACTGGTTCGATTAAACCATGGTTTCATAACTGAGGTAAAACTCATTGTTGTGCTCATCGTACCTTCCTCTTGGGGTTCCCAACGAGCTCTACGTCCAACGACGAGCACATCAAAGACCAACGAGCTCGGAGATAAGTAGAGATGTCATGGCAAAGACATAGAGCACGGAAGCGAAGCAGAAGAAAACCGGAACGACTCTAGTGAAAACCGTTCCGTTCAGCCAGGCAATGACGATGGTGATATGGATCACCTGGAGGAAGCCAATGGCTCCAAACAAGCTAACCGCCACATCAAACACGGGCCTGCCAATGAGAATATGCAAAATGAGGCGGGGCGCATAGAAGAAAGCCATCAATCCTAGGAGGCCATAAACTAGGAGTCTGTCCTTCTTCCTGTACACGCGGACGTTGGCAACGGCGATAAGAGCGGCTGTCTCGGTGCTGTTTCTCTGCCTGTGATCAGCGAGAGTTACGCCAAACACAGCAGCAGCTAGAAGTGATATGATGAGCATGAGGACCATACCCAAAACACCGGTCAAGAGAGGACTGGCAAAGTAAGCTGCAAGCCAGGTGTAGGTGAGGGAAAGGAAGATGTTTGCCAGCAGGGTAGACTCTGTGGAGTAGTAGACGGTGCAGCAAAATAGATGGCAGATGATGATAATGGATAAGGTACGCATGGCGAGCACCGGGTCACCGCTGGAGCAGCGAAGAAGCGGTACAACAATCACAACGAGGACCAGCGAGAGGGTTAGCAAGCTACGCTTATCGCCACAGGCAGTGATGGGAGGAAGGGACCTAGAGAAAAAGCAGAGTAAAACTGGTCAAGTTCATCACCTATAATTAGCATGGGTCGATTAATTTGACAGAAGCATGTGTACATACCTGTTTCGCGGGTAGCTCAGCGAGCAGTAGGCATGAAACCTGAGTCGGTAGGCAAGGAACGCGATGAACGCTGCAACACGTAGCCTCCTCAAGGTGAGAATGATCTCCAGGCCCAGGCGAAAGCAAACAAATGTGTAGTAGATTATGAGACAGAGGCACATGACAGCCCTGGCAACAGAATCGCTCTTGGGGATGGGGATCATGGAGCTTAGCAGGAGCAGGGAGGGGTGGCGAACCACATGTAGTGGGCCATCTAATCGATGTTCACGGTGTTGTCTATGGCGATGGCCCTCTTGGTGCCATTGTTGCTCCACTAGGCAAATGTGATGCCAAATAAGAATGCGGTGAGAAGGAAGTCAAGGTATAGAATGAGCAAGCTCACCACATGGCTATTAATTTGGCCGGCAACGAAAGAAAAGAGGGCCATGTAGGAGAAGGAAATTAAGAACTTGCCTAGTGGAGTCATATCCTCGACTGAAAAGACACATGAGTAGAAGAACAAGGCAAAAACGAGGAACATGGAGAGGTTCGACCCGGGTAGCACCAGGTCGCCGCCGGAGGACCAGATGAGAGTAGCGAGGTTTCCTACAGCGGGTGCCAGCGAAGGGAGCAGCCTGCGACAGTCACGGAGGACCGAACCCAAATTTGTTCGCTTCTCTGTGCATTCGTAGGGGATAGGGGATTTCTAGACGCGGACCACCAAATCGAACACCTCATGATCCACCACGGACGGGACCTTGCGGCCCATTGGGGGCGGCAACGACGGCGTCAAAGGCGGCGGCGGCAGAGGTGGAGGCTACCTAGGGTTCGTGGAGGCGCAACTGGATCAGGGGGAATTGTTGGGAGATGGTGGGCGGTTTTTTCCTTTTTATTTTTTCCCTCTTGTGTTCATCACAAGCGAGTATATAGCATAAAACCACCACAATTCAGTTAAAATTTAGTTTGATCAACTCGTCAATTGCAAATGCACTACATGGAAGCAGGAAGCAGCCGACAACCCATACCTCTTGCTCAAGATGACCTCATAGGAGGCGTGGACATTCCCGTAGTAGCCAAGGACTGTAGTGGAAGCTAGAGAACAGAGCCACATGACAGCAAGACCAACGAGCTCAGAGATAAGTAGAGATACCATGGCAAAAACATAGAGCACGGAAGCGAAGTAGAAGAAAACAGGAATGGCGCTAGTGAAAACGGCTCCGTTCAGCCAGCCAGTGACGATGGTTATATGGAGCACCTAGAGGAAGCCAATGGCTCCGAACAAGCTAATCGCCGCATCAAACACGGGCCTGCCAATGAGAAGATGCCTGATGGCTCAATGCACGGTGCCCAGACAAATGCTTGATGGCGGTGTTGATGTAGAGCTCATTGGGAACCCCAAGAGGAAGGTATGATGAGCACAGCAGCAAGTTTCCCTCAGTTATGAAACCAAGGTTTAATCGAACCAGTAGGAGCAAGGAAACACCCCAAAGCTGTTACTAGCTGAGCTTTGGCAGGGCGCACTACCGGTGCTAGTAACAACGTGGAGACCTGCACAACACAACCACAAAACTTTGTCCCCAACTTGCGATGAGGTTGTCAATCTCATCGTGTTTTGCGGAAAATAAAGGATTAAACGTATCGAATGGAAAGAAGTAAAAGTTTGCATAAAGTAAACACAAAGAAGTAAACAGTTGTAGACTGTATGTAAAGCAAAGGACCGGGATCCATAGTTCACTAGAGGTGGCTCTCCATAAGATAGATAACATGCTGGGTGAACAAATTACAGCGGCGCAATTGACAAACACCGAGAAAGCAATACATGCATATACTAATCATCTTGACTCCTTTGAGACTTGATTGGGCATTACAACATTATACATAGACCGCCATCCAACTGAATCTATGACTAATAATCCACCTTCAGGTTATCATCCGAATCCCCTCCAGTATTAAGTTGCAAGCAACAGATTATTGCTTTACGAACTGCATGCAAAGTAAACAATACGATTGTTCTATGAACAAAGGATTGTTGTTTTCTCCCTAGTAGCAACAACACATCTAGTACCTTAGAGATTTTTGTCACTTCCCCAGATTACCAGAGGCATGAACCCACTATCGAGCATAATACTAACTCTTGGAGTTGCTAGGATCTACTTGGCCAAGATAGCTACTAACAATAGAAAGCATGCAAGATCACAAATAACAAAGACATGATAGAATCAATAATCAATCTGAAATAGCATCTCAATATCCATCGGATCCCCGCAAACACAACATGCAGAATTACAAATAGATGATCTTGATCATGAACGGAGCTCATAAGATCTAAACTTGAAAGCACAAAGGAGGGGAACCAGCCATCTAGCTACTACATGGATCCGTAGTCCAAGGATGAACTACTCAAGCATCACACCGGAGGCTTGCATGGTGATGAAGAAGGCCTCCAGGGTGAATTCCCCTCTCCGGCAGGGTGCCGGGAAGAGCTTCAGATCCCTCCCGATCTAGGGATGGAGATGACGGCGGCTACAGAATCTTTCGTGGATTTTTGATCGGGCCCTTAGGGTTTTCGTCCCGAGGGCAATATATAGGCGGAAGGAGAGGCCGAGGGGGTGCCGAGAGCGGCCACACCACCTCCTGGCGCGGGCCAGGCCTGGCCGCACGGCCAGGTGGTGTGGTGGCCCCCTGGCCCCTCTCCGTCTCGTATTCTGGCACTTGATGACATCCGAAAAATAGGCACTTTGGCTTTTGTCCCGTCCAATTCCGAGAATATTCATTTTCTGACTTTCCTGGAACCAAACACAGCAGAAAACAGGCAGCTGGCACTCTGGCTCTTGTTAATAGGTTAGTCCAAGAAATCATATGAAAAGTACTCCAAAGTTGGAACAAAACACAAGAAAGTAGATAAAACCAAGCATGGAACATCAAAAATTATAGATACATTTGCAATGTATCAACATCCCCAAGCTTAACTCCTGCTCGTCCTCGAGTAGGTAAGTGATAAGAAGAAAGAATAATTTTTGAGGTGACATGCACCATCAAAGACTTGATCAAAGTATTTGTAAAACATTCAAAGCTGGGATCATAGTACTTCAATCATAGCATGAAAGACAAAGTTCTAGCAATAAGCAAAGAAACTATGATGCAACATGAAAAAGCACAAACAAAAGATTCATGAATTAAAATGCTTTGCAAGACGTTTGTTTGTTTCACATAAAGAAAACGTAGCATAATAGTATTCAGCTTGTCCCTCAATAGAGTAGCAAATATAAATGCATAGGACACCTTCAAAGTTCATAAGAGTGACTAGATACAATAGTTTAAAACAAGCAATATCAAAGTATGCATCAATAAACTAGTCTTGGGACAATGCACATAGAACTAAGAATGGCCACTATGCTCTCAAAGTAGGTGCATAAAGATAGAAGGTGGAGACTCAATGTAATGGTGGAAGAAAGGCCTTTGTAGAAGGAAGTAGGGATTCAAGTCTCATAAAGAGCTTCCAAAAATTATGGTACTGTAGCTTTCAGCTCTCATTGCCCCTATCATAAGCATGTTTAAGGTGATTAAGGTTAAAGTGACACAACTAAGAGGATATGCTTGACAAGTTATAAATCGAAATCTCATGCCCCTTACTTCTGAAGACCGATCCTCATGCTACTCAACTTCAGTCACGAGTAAGCTCTTATCATTGTAAGTACATGTGTATCATTAATAACCACCAACGGGGTACCCCTTGCACATGATACGGGAGCTTTCCCATAATCAAAATGACAAGGCAACAGACAATGAGCATCTCAGCGATCTTTTTATTTGCTATTTTCATAGGTTTTTATTGAGGATGCTTCATAGAGTGCTCATTATGGTGATGCTGCAAGTTTCCACCATGATTAGGCATGGCTTAGGCTAGCGGCCCAGGCGTTTCTCTAACACACATACAAACTCCATGATCTTACAAGTTCCACTTTTATTTCACACCGCCGGGACCCGTAAGCAAAAGAACCTGATATCAACGGGGTACAAAGTACAAGTGCAATGTCAAAAGCGTTCCCCATGGAACATGGTTCTGCTAATTTCAACTTATAAAGCGCAAGCATATACACAACAAAGAAGGACCCAATGGTTCAAGTTTATTAGAGGCAAAAAAATAAAGTGTGCCATCAAGTTCGTGAGAGCTTTAATCACTAGTTTTCTCATAACAAGTTTAATTTGGAAGGTAAACAGAAGCATGAATATACTTGGAATAGCATAAGAGTAGGTAGGTATGGTGGACTCTTTGGAATAACTTGGTTTAGGGAGTTGGATGCATGAGTGGAACTCATACTTGGTTGTGGAGGCTAGCAAAAGACTGGGAGCGACAAACGAAGAGAGCAATAATGGCCATAATCATGCAGAGCGACAAAACATCATTGATCAAAGCATAAAGTGATACTACAAGTTGAAAACTAAAGGATCATAAAGGCTATGGTGACTTGGGATAGTCATAACATGGTGTGAGCATGCGCCAAGTCAACCCAAATAAAGCATCAAAGGAGAATACCACTATACTATGCTTTAATATGCTAAAACAACGCATGATTCATCCTAGGCACATTAAGCAATATCAATTGTTTATAACAAGTCATGCTACAGCAAAGAATACTAAGCATAAAGCCAAAACAATATCAAGCATGGCATGACAAAGCATAGGCCACAGTCAAAAACAAGCTCTTTTTACCACATAAGCATGAAGTTTCCTACTCTTTTCCAAACCAAACCAAACTATTTGCAAACCAATGTATGAAAGAGGGGGTCCAACAAATTTATTCAGAAAACTAAGAAAACAAAAGCAAACGAAAATGAAAAAGAAGACACTCCAAGAAAAACACAACTGTGCATGAAACAATAAAAATGAAGCGTTTGGAAGAAACCTGGGATTTTTATTGATGAAGAAGGGGATGCCTTGGGCATCCCCAAACTTTGACGCTTGTACTTCTTGGATATTTCTTGGGGTGACACGCGTGGCATCCCCAAGCTTGAGCTTTAGTCCATTCTTCATCTCATTACTCATTCCTTCCATACACCTAAAGTTTTTCCTTCATACAAAACTTCACACAATCTTTATTAGCAACATTAGTGCACTTAAGATAAATAAGTCTTAAGTTTCAGTTCTAACACCAAATAAACTTCCATTAGAACACTAGCTACTCTAGCACTTCCCTCAAAAAGCTCAATTCCCCAAAAGAACTCAACAAGGAACCAACAAGAAGCAAATACAGAAAATGGCAGAAATCTGTCAAAACAGACCAGCAGGTAAAGACGAATTTTTTCGAAGAACTTATGTTGCTCAAATCAAAAAGTATTGAACTAACGAAAGTTAGATAATAACCTGGGGCAGGAGCAAAAAATCTTATATATCAATCCGAAATACAGAGCTCTCTCACGAATTTTTACGGTGAAGCACAAAAAACTGTTTCGGGACAGCAACTTTCCCAATCATTACTTCTCTCATTAGAGGTTACTCTTGGTACAAAAAGAAAATAAAAAGGATAAGGAGCGGTTATTACTGAAGTAATAACTTCCAAGACTCATCTAATACTTTTGGGTTATCTCCCAATAAGTACTTTTCTTTAACCCCTTTAAGTTAGGCATAAGAAGCAAAGAAAAAGAATCAAGTATTCTCAAATGAAGAAGCATTAAGACCAAATTTCTTGCCCTTACCTCTCTTACTTTTATTCTTAACCTTGGGGAAAATATGATTGTTTGGTGGAGAAGAAAGGTGCATGGTCCCTTTTCGCACATCTATTATTGCTCCAAGGAGTTCTAATAGGGACCTTCCAAGTGTAATTTGTCCTTTCCTGCACATTCAATAACAAGATAATCAATAGAAATCGTTTTCCCAAGGATCTTTGTAGACACTCCATCAGCTATTCCAAGAGGAAATATGGTAGTATTATTAGCAAGAGATATTTCTTTTCCTCCTTCAGTGAGCCCCCAAGTATTCAGAGATTTATAAATATCTTTGGGCATGAGACAAAATTCAGACATGATATCACAACGAGCTTGAAAAGTTTTGGTGTTCATCTCAATCTTTACTGTAGGGAACCACTTTGATGGTTCAGAGTTTATTGGAACATAATTGTGATGCTCCCTAAGCGTGTTATAACAATTTTCTAAGCTAGTAGTGCTAGCCTCAAGAGTATTCAACCTAGCAAATATTTTTGCGAAAGAAATATCAGTTTGGCTAGGCATGTTGTAAGTGAGGATCAATTTATTTATAGCATTAATAGCATCATCCTCATTACATTGGAGGAAATCTCCTCCCACAATAGCATCTAAAGCATATCTATAGCAAAGAGCAATCCCAAGGTAAAAACTGCTAAGGAACAAGCTTTGAGTCATTTTAGGCTCAGTTTTTTCATGTAGATCAGAGATTCTAGACCAAGCTTCTTTAAAACTTTCCTTAATTCCTTGTTTAAAAGTGAAAATCATTTCCTCGGGTGACATAGTGATTAGAGCAAGGCTAGACATAGTGGCAACTTAGGATAGGAACTAATTTTTTTGTGTTTTTGAAAAGAAAAGCAAACTAGTAAAACTATTTTTTGTGTTTTTGAAGAACAAAACAAGAAAACAAAGCAAAAAGAAACTAAGCAAAACAAAAACAACAAAGTAAAGAGATTGGTTATGAGGGACTCCCCTTGTGAAGATGTCCTTGACTCCCCGGCAATGGCGCCAGAAAATCGCTTGATGGCTCAATGCACGGCGCCCAGAAAAATGCTTGATGGCGGTGTTGATGTAGAGCTCGTTGGGAACCGCAAGAGGAAGGTATGATGAGCACAACAGCAAGTTTCCCTTCGTTATGAAACCAAGGCTTAATCGAACCAGTAGGAGCAAGGAAACACCCCAAAGGTGTTACTAGCTGAGCTTTAGCAGGGCGCACTACCGGTGCTAGTAGCAACGTGGAGACCTACACAACACAACCACAAAACTTTGTCCCCAACTTGCGATGAGGTTGTCAATCTCACCGTGTTTCGCGGAAAACAAAGGATTAAATGTATCAAATGGAAAAAAGTAAAAGTTTGCAGAAAGTAAACACAAAGAAATAAATAGTTGTAGATTGTATGTAAAGTAAAGGACCGGGATCCATAGTTCACTAGACGTGGCTCTCCATAAGATAGATAACATGCTGGGTGAACCAATTACAGCGGGGCAATTGAGAAACACTGAGAAAGCAATACATGCATATACTAATCATCTTGACTCTTTTGAGACTTGATTGGGCATTACAACATTATACATAGACCGCCATCCAACTGCATCTATGACTAATAATCCACCTTTAGGTTATCATCTGAACCCCCTCCAGTATTAAGTTGCAAGCAACAGATTATTGCTTTACGAACTGCGTGTAAAGTAAACAATACGATTGTTCTATGAACAAAGGATTGTTGTTTTCTCCCTAGTAGCAACAACACATCTAGTACCTTAGAGATTTCTATCACTTCCCCAGATTACCAGAGGCATGAACCCACTATCGAGCATAAATACTAACTCTTGGAGTTGCTAGCATCTACTTGGCCAAGATAGCTACTGACAATGGAAAGCATGCAAGATCACAAATAACAAAGACATGATAGAATCAATAATCAATCTGAAATAGCATCTCAATATCCATCGAATCGCTGCAAACAAAACATGCAGAATTACAAATATATGATTGATGCCTACGCACTTCTATTCTTGTAGACAGTTGTTGGGCCTCCAAGTGCAGAGGTTTGTAGAACAGCAGCAAGTTTTCCCCCAAGTGGATTACCCAAGGTTTATCAAACTCAGGGAGGAAGTGACCAAAGGTATCCCCTCTCAAGCAACCCTGCAATCAAGATACAAGAAGTCTCTTGTGTCCCCAACACACCCAATACACTTGTCAGGTGTATAGGTGCACTAGTTCGGCAAAGAGATAGTGAAATACAAGTGGTAACGGTGATAGAAGATAACTTGATGGCGAGGAAAAGACTAAAGGCAAACTGAAATAAAGAAGGAAGCAAGCAAACATGTAACAGATCTAGTAGCAAACGGTGTATCAATTCTTAGAAACAAGGCCTAGGGATCATACTTTCACTAGTGAACACTCTCATATAAATATATTCTCTTCATGATACTACTCTTAACTACTCTCCGGTTGGACACTCTAATCATTGGTAGGGCCATAACAGCACTCCTCAAAGTAAGCCTTTCCCATCTAGAAAACCCCACACTGTCACCTTGAGTACTAGATGAGTCCAACAAACACCACAATTTCATAAAGACATCCAACTCCAAATATAACTCATAACAAGTATAGCCTAAGTGCCACCATGGTGTCCACGTTGTCACTTTCACACACATGGGGAGAGCAGAGATATATTAAGCACTTGAGTAGCAAGGTAGATCTACTAGATTACAAAGCTCATGATCACAATATGATCATGCATAGAGAGAGAGAGATGAACACATAGCTACCGGTAGAACCCTTAGCCTCGAGAGAGATCTACTCCCTCCTCATCATGGGAATCAGCAACGGTGATGGAGATGGTGATAGAGATCGATGGAGATGGCTCCGGGGGCACTTCCTCGTCCCGGCAGGGTGCCGGAACAGAGACTTTCTGTCCCCCAAATCTCCCCTTCGGTGGCGACGGCGCTGTGGAACTTTTCGTGGCTAGAGGATTGACTATTTAGGGTTTTGGCTTCGGGAGGCTTCTTATAGGCCAGAGGGCAAGGTCGGTGGGCGGCTAGGGGGCCCACACCATGCCCTGGCGTGGCCTAGGTGGACCCGCGCCTAGGGGTGGTGTGGCCACCCTATGGCCCCTCTCCGACTCTCCTTTTGGCTCCGTGAGTCTTCCGGGAAAATAGTAACTTTGGCTTTTGTCCCGTCCAATTCCGAGAATATTCATTTTCTGACTTCCTGGAACCAAAAATAGCAGAAAACAGGCAACTAGCACCGTGGCATCTTGTTAATAGGTTAGTCCAAGAAATCATATGAAAAGTACTCCAAAGTTGGAACAAAACACAAGAAAGTAGATAAAACCAAGCATGGAACATCAAAAATTATAGATACATTTGCAATGTATCAACATCCCCAAGCTTAACTCCTGCTCGTCCTCGAGTAGGTAAGTGATAAAAAGAAAGAATAATTTTTGAGGTGATATGCACCATCAAAGACTTGATCAAAGTATTTGTAAAACATTCAAAGCTGGGATCATAGTACTTCAATCATAACATGAAAGACAAAGTTCTAGCAATAAGACAAAGAAACTATGTTGCAACATGAAAAGGCACAAACAAAAGATTCATGAATAACAATGCTTTGCAAGACGTTTGTTTGTTTCACATAAATAAAACATAGCATAAAAGTATTCAGCTTGTCCCTCAATAGAGTAGCAAACATAAATGCATATGACACCTTCAAAGTTCATAAGAGTGACTAGATACAAATAGTTTAAAACAAGCAATATCAAGTTATGCATCAATCAACTAGTCTTGGGACAATGCAGATAGAACTAAGAATGGCCACTATGCTCTCAAAGTAGGTGCATAAAGATAGAAGGTGGAGACTCAATATATATGGTGGAAGAAAGGCCTTCATAGAAGGAAGTAGGGATTCAAGTCTCATAAAGAGCTTCCAAAAATTATGGTACTTATAGCTTCCAGCTCTCATTGCCCCTATCATAAGCATCTTGAAGTGATTAAGGTTAAAGTGAACAAACTATGGTGTACATGCTTGACGAAGTATAAGTCAGAAATCTCATGTCCCTTGTATACGAGGGCCGCTCCTCATGCTACTCAAGTTTAGTCACCGATAAGTTCTTGTCATCGTAAGTACATGTGTATCATAGAGAACCGCCAACGAGGTACCCCTTGCCCGACGATACAGAAGAATCCCCATATCAAAATGACAAGGCAAGCAGACAACGAGCATCTCAGCATTCTTCTTATTTACCACGGGAATATGGTGCTTTTTTCTCTCTTTCCTCTTTTCATAGTATCTCTTTTTTTCTCAATATAGGACTCTTTTTTTATAAGAAGAATGCTTCATAGACAGCTCATTATGGTTACGCTGCATGTTTCCACCATGTCAGCATGGATTAGACCGGCGACCCAGGTGTTTCTCTAACACATATACATAACTCCATGGACTTACAAGCTCCCCTTTCATTTCACACCGATGACATCCATATACAAAAGAGCATGATATCAACTATGTACAAGTACCAAGTGCAATGTTGAAAGCGTTCCCCATGAAAGCATGGTTCTGCTAATCCCCGACAAATAAGTGCAAGCATATACAACATAGAAGACACAATGGTTCAAGTTTATTAAGGGCAAGAAAAGTAAAGTGTGCCATCAAGTTCGTGAGAGCTTTAATCACTAGTTTTCTCATAACAAGTGGAAGGTAAACAAAAGCATGAATGTACTTGGAATAGCATAAGCTAGTAGGTAGGTATGGTGGACTCTTTGGAATAACTTGGTTTAGGGAGTTGGATGCATGAGTGGAACTCATACTTTGTTGTGGAGGCTAGCAAAAGAATGGGAGCGACAAACTAAGAGAGCAATAGTGGCCATAATCATGCAGAGTGACAAAACATCATTGATCAAAGCATAAAGTGATACTACAAGTTGAAAACTAAAGGATCATAAAGGCTATGGTGACTTTGGATAGTCATAACATGGTGTGAGCATGTGCCAAGTTAACCCAAATAAAGCATCAAAGGAGAATACCACTATACTATGCTTTAATATGCTAAAACAATGCATGATTCATCCAAGGCACATTAAGCAATCTCAATTGTTTATAACAAGTCATGCTACAGCAAAGAATACTAAGCACAAAGACAAAACAATATCAACCATGGCATGACAAAGCATAGGCCACAGTCAAAAACGAGCTCTTTTACCACATAAGCATGAACTTTCCTAATCTTTTCCAAACCAAACCAAACTATTTGCAAACCACTCACAAAGATGATAATAAATAAAGATTAGGGAGCTTGTCTCACAAATACACAAAGAAGAACTAAAAAGTTCTAAGCTGAAAGCACGAGAAAACTAAGGCTAAACACGGTGCTAGCAAAAGAGAACACTCACAGAACAATAAGAATGAAAACTAGAGTGTTCTAGGCAATGAAAACGGAGCGTGTCTCTCTCCAAAAGAAGTGTGTTGGGATCCAACCAACTTATTCAAGCAAACTAAGCATACCAAGCAAATTAAAACTAAAAACGAAAACAAAGACGCTCTAAGAAAAACACAACTGTGCATGAAACAATAAAAATGAAGTGTTTGGAAGAAACTTGGGATTTTTATTGATGAAGAAGGGGATGCCTTGGGAATCCCCAAGCTTTGAGGCTTGTACTTCTTGGATATTTCTTGGGGTGACACGTGTGGCATCCCCAAGCTTGAGCTTTAGTCCATCCTTCATCTCATTACTCATTCCTTCCATACACCTGAAATTTTTCCTTCATACAAAACTTCACGCAATCTTTATTAGCAACATTAGTGCACTCAAGATAAATAAGTCTTAAGTGAAATGGATCGTATGGGCACCTGGAGGGGGGTGAATAGGTGCTACACCAATTTTTTTAATTCTTTTTCAATTTTAGGCTTAGCACAAAGGGTAAATTCTCTAGAAAAACTATTAGGTGGAATTTCCCTATATGCAAACCTATCTACTAGCAAGTAAAGAGCGAGTGGAAGAGGAACGAGTAAACCGAAGTGAAGCATGCGGAGACACAGGATTTGTTTGACCGCAGTTCCTTCCTTGTTAAGGGAAGTACGTCTGCGTTGGAGGGGTGCGCGGTACTAAGACCACCACGCCACAAAAGGCCTCACCCTGTTCTCTGATGGATCTCGCCACAAAAGGCCTGATCCACCTTCCACTATAGGTACCCTTCGAGGCGGGCACCGGCGCCTTTACACAACTAGCGGGGCAACAACTCCACAACAACTTGGAGGCTCCCGAAATGACAATAAGCTGCCACAAGAACAAACTTATCAAATACAATAAACAAGATCTAGGTATTGACAAGAATACTAGATCAGGGATTTCTCCAAGTGAATGGAGAGGAGTTGAAGCGCCTGATTCTTGATGATGATGAACTTCTCCTCCTTCAATTCCACCAAAGATCAAGACCTTCGGGTGGTTGAAGTGGGAGATCGAGAATGAGAGCTCTTGCACAAGGTCTGGTCAATTTTGAATGAATCAAGAAGTTCTGAACGTTGGGGAAGAAGGGGTATTTATACCCCCCCTCCCTTCAGAAACCAGCCGTTGCAACCTTTGGGGGCTAGATTATCCGGCCCAAGTGAGGGTCGGAATATCTGGTCTGGGGAAACACCGCCCCAGACTCGGAATATCTGGCAGATAATCCGCCCCCTCTCAGAGCGTTGCACCGAGCTTGCCCTTGATCAACTTCTGGGGGCTGGATTATCCGGTCCTATGCGAAGGCCGGATTATCCGTCCTGGGGAAGAAAAACCGCCCTAGTTCGGATTTTCCGGGAGAAAATCCGACCGGATACCGAGCGACACGCATTGGCCCTTTTGCTCAAAAAACTGGAGGCCGGATTATCCGGCCCATGCGACACCCGGATTATTCGGCCTGGGGAGGAAAAACCGCCCCAGTTCGGATTTTCCGGGAGAAAATCCGAACAGGTACCGAGCGACGTGCCTTGGTTACCTTTGAGCGATGAGGTAGGCCGGATTATCCGGCCCTTAGTGGGGCGGATTATCCGGCCCTTAGTGGGGCGGATTATCCGGCCCCCCTCAAAACTTCCTGCACACTTAGCACACATGAAAAGTCTCCATAGTATTGTTATCTAACACGCAAAACATAGGAAAACATGAAATGTTCTTTCAATCTCCCCCTTTTTGGTGTTAGATGACAATACCAGGATTTGCAGGAGAAAGACACAAGACAGACAGAGATAACTTATGAAAGAGACTCCCCCTCAATGTGTGCATAATAGAGTTTTGCATTGGAATACAAATGCACACAAATAGGTGAATCTATTCCATAGACATATGAGCAAAAACACATACCACCGAAGTAGAGAATAGGCATCCTTGACATAAATCACAATTATTACCGGATAACCAATATGAGCGCGCCTTCCGTGATATACCTCCAGCAATAGGATATGAATAGATAGATCCATAAGCATAATCCATGATATGAAGTCCATAGGCATAGGATAATCCAGACAACCACAAAAAGTCTCAAACAACCACAAATCATGAATTTAAAGTTCAACGCTAAATGGGCATAAGCAAGAAATAACGAATAGAAAAGTGCAAGTGCTTATGCCCGACCCATGCAAATCCACGGACATCCTAATAGAACTACTTCTCCCCCTTTGGCATCAAGACACCAAAAAGGGAGAAGAGCGATGCTAGCGCCCCATGGGATCACTCATCGTAGTCCTTGTCCTCGTCTTCATTCTCTGCCTCATCCTCATCTTCAAGGGTTGGAGAGGCTCCGGGGAGGGTGAGGGGTGGCAGGCGGCGGCTGTGGAGGAGGAGAGGGCTAGGGGAGAAGTGCTGCTCGATATGAGCCCTTCCCCCCAAGCCCTGCCCTTTAAGATGAAATCCGCCAGGGCCGGATTATCCGGCCAACACTTGGGCCAGATTATCCGGCCTCAAATCTGGTATTCTGTTACACACAGAACCAGGCCCGCGCGTCCCCAATCAACACCCCCACAAGGTGTACAAGGGACTTGTGTGCAAGAATAGATGGCTTAGGGGTAGGGAAGGCTTGGGATTAAGAGAGCCAAACTGAGATGTACTAGACACTCAAACTTGCAAAATCCAAATCAAATAAAAGCCAAGAGTGAGTGTGATTCCCATAAGAACATGAGAGAGCAAATAACATCCAAAAAGATCCAATTCTCCCCAAGGGAGAAGGCGGTGGCCGACGCCACCTTGTTGGAGTGTATGGTGTGACACCGCGAAGATATATCCTAGGTTCAAGACCAATACTCATCAATAAGCTCATATATCACAAAATGATATTAAGAGAAATGATTTATCTTGCTTTTGGCATTATGGGGGGAGGGTTAGCCCAATGAGTTAGAACCACACTCCCCCTATATCCATGCCCACACCTAGACCAAACAAGGATTGAGATGTATGAGTGAGTGCATGGGTAATCAAGGCAAGCTCCCGGAATCAATGATATTTAGCTCATTCCTCAAATAGCAGAATCTTGCTTCATCAAGTGGCTTTGTAAAAATATTCGACAGTTGGTTCTTCGTGCTCACAAAGGATAGATCAATATCGTCGCGAGCAACATGGTCTCGAATAAAATGATTCTGAATCTCAATATGCTTCGTCCTAGTGTGCTGAACAGGATTGTACGCAATTTTGATAGCACTTTCATTATCACATAAAAGAGGCACTTTGTCACAATTGACACCGTATTCCTTTAAAGTTTGCCTCATCCACAATAATTGAGTACAAGCGCTGGCAGCAGCAACATATTCAGCTTCGGCGGTGGAGAGATATATACAATTCTACTTTTTGGAGGACCAACATACAAGAGATCTTCCCAAGAATTTACAAGCTCCAGAAGTGGATTTCCGATCATCCTTATCACCGGCCCAGTCTGAGTCAGTATAACCACATAAAGAGAAATTGGAGCCCTTGGGATACAAGAGACCAAAGTTGGGGGAATGAACCAAATATCAAAAGATCCTCTTGACCGCCACTAGGTGGCTTTCTTTAGGAGCTGCTTGATACCTTGCACACACTCCCACACTCAACACAATATCGGGTCTAGATGCGTAGAGGTAAAGAAGAGAGCCGATCATGGACCGGTATACCTTTTGGTCCACATCTTTACCATGAGGGTTAAGTTCAAGATGACACTTTGTTTGCATCGGAGTGGCGACACCATTTAAATCCGTCATCTTGAATCTCTTGAGCATGTCTTGGATGTACTTTGCTTGATTAATAAAGGTTCCTTCTCTAAGTTGCTTGATCTCGAATCTAAGAAAGAATCGCAATTCCCCCATCATAGACATCTCAAACCTGTCCGTCATAAGCTTTGAAAATTCATCGTTAAAAGCTTTGTTAGTAGAACGAAAGATGATATCGTCTACATATAGTTGGCATACGAAGAGCTCCCCCTTAACCTTCTTAGTAAAAAGAGTGGGGTCGATTTGCCCAACTTCGAATCCACAATCTAACAAAAGCTCTTTAAGGTGCTCATACCACGCACGTGGGGCTTGTTTAAGGCCATAGAGTGCCTTATCGAGTTTGTAGACATGGTTCGGAAAGTTAGGATCCTCAAACCCTGGGGGTTGCTTTATGTATACCAACTCATGTAGAGGACTGTTAAGGAAGGCACTATTGACGTCCATTTGCTGCAACTTAAAATTGTTATGAGCAGCATAAGCAAGTAGGATACGGATGGACCCAAGGCGAGCCATTGGAGCATAGGTCTCGCCGAAGTCGATGTCCTCAACTTGGGAGTAACCTTGTGCCACAAGTCTTGCCTTGTTCCTCACAACAATGCCATTCTCATCTTGCTTGTTCTTGAAAATCCACTTGGTGCCGATAACATTGCGGCACTCTTTGGGTTTCTCCATGAGTTTCCAGACTTTGTTGCGCTCGAAATTATTCAATTCTTCATGCATAGCAATAACCCAGTCTGGGTCATCAAGAGCTTCAAAGACCTTCTTAGGTTCCAAAACTGGCCAATTCTCTTCTTGTAGAAACCCTTCGTCGAAGATCACCAACAACCTTGTCGAGAGTGTGACCCCTCAACTCAAGGTTACGATCAGCCCGAGCCTTGCATCGAAGTTCAATAAGTTTGTTGTCTCTTGGAGGAGGAGATTCATCACTTGAGTCTTCATTGGAAGCATTTTCTCCGCCTTTATAAGTAACTGGAACAACAGTAGTAGGTGGTGGAGACACATGCCCTTGAGGTGAATCCATAGCCGTAACAGGAGGCTTCAGAACTAGAGAGTTAGGGCCGGATAATTCGGCCGATGGAGAGGCCGGATAATCTGGCATGTGAGTACTTGCCGCAACTTCATCAGGGGGCCTGGGACTTGCTTGAACTGGTGAGGGGCCGGATAATCCGGGGCTAGCCGGAAAATCTGGCCTGGAGCTTGCGTTGAAATCTTCACCAGCAGGAGCAACATGGTCAGCTGTAGCAGGGTGGTCGGATAATCTGGTGTCAACCGGAAAATCCGGCCTAGAGCTTTCTGGAACATCTTGACCTTCAGCAGTTGATGGAGATGGTGTAGAAGTTGCCCCCGTGGTTGGAGCATGTTGAGTATGTGTAGATGATGGCTCTATATGAGTAGAGCATTGTCCTTCCCGGTCCGCCACAAGGGGTTCCTCAATGGGGTGGAAGAATCCCACGCCCATTCTTCTTATGGCATCTTGGGGTATTTCAACATCTGCATCACAAACACCAACTTGCTCCGCACGGGAACCGTCATTTTCCTCGAACACCACACTACAAGATTCTACAACAGTTCCGGAGAGCTTATTGTAGACTCTATAAGTGTGGGATTCGGCACCATAACCAATAAAAATACCTTCTAAAGCCTTAGATTCAAACTTAGATAAACGAAGTCCTTTAATAAGAAAGAAACACTTACACCCGAATACCTGAAAGTATGAGATGTTTGGCTTGTTACCGGTAAGTATTTCATATGGAGTCTTGTCCAAGATCTTGCGGAGGTATAAACGGTTGGATGAATGACAAGCAGTAGAGATTGCTTCAGCCCAGAAGTTATATGGAGATTTAAATTCGGCTAACATTGATCTTGCCATGTCCATTAGAGTTCGATTCTTCCTCTCGGCTACACCATTTTGTTGAGGGGTGTACGCAGCGGAATATTGATGTCTTATCCCCTCTTCACTTAGGAACTCATTTAAGGTGTAGTTCTTGAACTCCGAGCCGTTATCACTCCTTATAGCCAGAATGGGGATGTTGTGTTGACGTTGAACCTCGTTGGCAAAGTCGATGACAGTTTGTTGAGTTTCACTCTTCAACTTGAAGAAATAAACCCAAGTGTATCTTGAGTAATCATCAACAATCACTAGACAATACTTCTTCCCACCGAGGCTTGCATGAGATGGAGGTCCGAAGAGGTCCACATGAAGGAGCTCCAAAATCCTTTTCGAAGAGATAATGGTTTTCTTTCGATGAGGTGAATCATGCATTTTCCCTTCAACACACGCCCTGCAAACACGATCTTTGGCAAAAGAGACATTTTCTTTTAGTCCAAGAATGTGGCCACCCTTGTGGAGACTTTGCAAAGTTCTCATATTGACGTGGGCTAGTCGGCGATGCCATAGCCAACCCGCGTCAGCCTTTCCGAAAAGACACATCGGGCCTATAGTGGTTTTCCCCGAAAAGTCCACCACGTACAGGTCATTTTCGACATATCCCACGAAAGCGACTTTTAGAGACTTGCTCCACAAGAGTACCACTAAATCAGCATCAATGTAAACTGCAAAGCCCATCTTACCAAGGGCCCGAACTGAAAGTAAATTGTACCCGAGGGTCTCAACAAGCATGACGTCCACGAGAGAGATATCGTGAGCCACCACAACTTTGCCGAGACCCAATACCTCAGATTTTGACTTGTCACCATAGGAGACGGTAATGTGATCAAGGTTTGGCCGCATCTCCGTGATCATCTCCTTGCTTCCGGTCATATGACTCGTGCAACCGCTATCGAGTACCCATTTAGAACCACCGGAAGCATAGCCCTGCAAGAAAATTACTTCTTGGTTTTAGGTACCCATTTTTCAATGGGTCCTCTCATGTTAGTAACAAGGGTCTTGGGAACCCAAATAGACCAAGGAATGTAACAATCATAAGGCCCTACATAACTAGCATAAACATCACCATAACAATCACAATATAGTTCAAAGTTAGGATTGTTGATCCCTGCAAAACCATCATAATTAGTCTTGTCATTGGTAATGTTGCTAGTCTTCGATTGAGCAGTCTTGTTGTTTTTCTTGCTCTTTATCTTGGGTATGTAACCAAGACCTTCTTTACTATTGTTTGTCCTTTGCCTGCTCAGTATCTCATCAATAACCCCTTTACCTCTGTGTTGAGAACTTCTTGCAAGATCTTCTTTTCCAAAGGATGAAGTGGAGGTACTTGGCACATCATACCATTTCAATTGAGTTTGGAGCTGGTCATGAGACTCATTTAGAGTAGAATGATCACTCTTCAATGCCCTTTGAGCACTTTCAAGATTATTAAACTTCTCCAAAAGTCTAACATGAACAGCTCCAAAGTCAATCTTTTCTTTCTTTAGTTTCTTTACCTTGGCAAGAGCATGGTCACGCTCTTTAATGAGCTGAACTACAGCTTCTTCTTGTGAATCCACAAGGGATTCGAGTCTTTCTTCCAAAGATACTCGAGCTTCCTCTTCCCCTTCCAAGGCATTCTTCAAAGAAGCTATCTCCAAGGTATCTTCTCTTTCAATTCTGCCCTTTTCTTCAAGGAGATCTTCAGCTTGGGCAAGTTGACTCATAAGAGCATCAAAATGGAGTTTGTGCTCACCTTGTAGGTTAGTGAAAAAAGTATCCAAGGCAATAACTTCTTCTTTCATTTCAAGACTGTCATGATCATCCATATCCAAAATTATGTTGGTCTTAGGAAATGAAGAGCTAGAAGTTGATACCTCGGATCCTCTTGCCATTAGGCAAGTGGAGTTGTTGTTGATGGTGTTCTCGTTCGGCGAATCAAAGAGAGAGGAGGGAGTCGATGTCGTGGCTATAGCAGCCACTTCGCGGGAAATATCATCATCCTCTTCATCTTCACTTGCGGAGGAGTATTCCTCTTGAGCTACAAGGACAATCTTGGGTTGCTTCTTGAAAGGGCCATTCTTCTTAATAAACGGCTTCTTCTTAGGAGCTTTAGATTTCTGTTTAAGAATGAGCCTGCCACCATTGTCTTCTCTATTTTGATAAGGACACTCGGCAACAAAGTGCATTCTATCTGCACAGTTGAAGCAAGTTCTCAATCTTGGGCCACTTTCTCTTCTTCCATTTGACCCGTTCTTGCGCTCAAGGTCAGACTTGGCTTTGGCAGGGTCCTTCCAAAAGTTCCTTGCATAGAATGCCATGTACTCACCATGAGCAGGTTTGACCTCATCGGGGCAGTCCATGGATACCCCCTCAAAAGCTCCTTCATCTTCCTCTTGCTCAACAACATTGGCTTTGAGAGCCACATTGACACCCTTTTGCATTGCAATGGCCCGAGCACGGGCATCTTTAGCATTCTTTGCCGCCACTTTGAATGACGCCATTTCTTGCATGACTTCCTTGGATGTCATTTGATGATAGTTGTGTCTACCTTGCAGGCTCTTCAAATCCGTTGGCTCGAAAGGCATTAAGGCACTCACATATTTTCTTTTTATCCAAGCATCATCAATGTGAGTGGATCATACCTGTTTATCCAAGCACCATCCAACATGTAGAATCCCTCAGCTTCATTACTAAGGGCATCATACCTGTTTCTTCTCATGCTTTCATTTCCAACGAAAAGGTCTGTAAGAGCATCCCACGCCTCTTTAGCTGTGTTGAGATGTTCAATGTGTGGCATGTCCTTGGGACCCACACCCAGTTGTATCATGTGGAGAGCGGTGGCATTCAACTAGCTATCCACAACTTCCCTTCTCGTTAGATTGGTTTGATCTCCAATATGAAGACCTTCTTCAATAATCCTCCACAATTCAATAGAGGAGCTGCAAACATGAGATTTCATTAGGAATTGCCATTGGTTAAAAGAGGATGCAGTGAGCTTGGGTGGATCACCCCTATTGTTTATATGAGGATGAGGGATAGGTGGGTCGGGGGAATATACGTGGCGAACCTCACTATATTCCTCCTTACCACTTCCCTTTTTGGAGGTGGAACCATTTAGTTTTTCACCTTCCACATCATCATCCTTGGATCCGGTGTTACCCTTTTCCTTAGATGATGGTGTGGGAGCCTCAGAGGAGGATGGAGATGGGGCTATGGATGATGTAATGCGAGCAATCATTTGATTCATCTCCTCCGTCTTGGCCTCAAAGGATTTCAACAAGGTTGTTTCCAACGACTTGAGATCATCCATTGTGACCTTATCCACAGCCTCATTTCCATCATCCTTGGTACCCATACTACTCTTAGGCGGTTAAGCCCGAATTAAGAGTCGGGGCTCTGATACCAATTGAAATGGATCGTATGGGCACCTAGAGGGGGGGTGAATAGGTGCTACACCAATTTTTAATTCTTTTTCAATTTTAGGCTTAGCACAAAGGGTAAATTCTCTAAACAAACTATTAGGTGGAATTTCCCTATATGCAAACCTATATCCTAGTAAGTAAAGAGCGAGTGGAAGAGGAACGAGTAAACCGAAGTGAAGCATGCGGAGACACAGGATTTGTTTGACCGCAGTTGTAACACCCTCGAATCGGCCCAATGCAAGTTTTAGCCCTTTCCACCAAACCCGCATAGAAACGATTCAAGGACACCCACCAGGCACTTTCGTGCGGGTGGAAAACGAAGTAATACCATTACACAACAGTCCTCGATGGGACCCATGGAACAGATATATATACAATAGCGACTCAGGAGTCAAAAATACAGATATACAATACAAAGATCCAAATCACCTTGAAAACGATAGAGCGTCCGACTACGGACAAGATGCAAATGGGGCTAAGAGCCCTGAAGAATAACCGATGGCATCCATAACCCTGCCCAGGCCAAGCCGGAACGGTATCCCTGCTAACGACGTTGATCACAAACCTGCTAAAACAAAAGGGGTGCTGACAAAGGGCAAAGGAGAAAGAGGAGCGTCAGTACTGAGGCCAGTACACGGCGAGGCTAGAATTCGGAGGCTCTCGCCTACATAGGTATGGTGGACTGCAGCGGCGGCGAAGCATGCACTAAACAACCTATAGAGACTCGATAAACTGTCGGCTATTAGAGAGAGGTAAGAAAGACCTATTCGGCTCCATCCTGATACTAACACCAAACATACCCATCCTGGTATTTCCCCCTCGAGACCAAACGAGGAAGTCAGACCAAGGAGCTCACACAGTTGGCAATTTTACTCATTCCGTTATAGTTGCAGCACTTACTAATCAGATATAGATAGCAGGAGTCATCCTAAAGCAAAAGTAGTGGGCAGCTTTAATTAACCATTCTGTGGTAGTTGGAACATTTACTAGTTAGATATAATTGTCCTGAGGAATCCCAAAACCCAGCAGTTGTTGGCACTTTTATCACATTCCATTGGAGTTGCAATACTTACTAGGCAGGTATAGCATGTCACAAAACAACCTAGATCCACCAGTTGTTCGCATTTTTAATATCCATTCCGTTATACTTGAGCTAATTACTAGTCACATACTAAGTCAAATTTAAAGCACTACTTTAGTTATGCTTGTCTATGATCGAGATACTGTGCTCCAAGTCGTCCATAACCGCGGACACGGCTTTCAGAAAGTTTTACCCTGCAGGGGTGCACAAATAGCAACACACACACGATCAACCTCGGAAAAACCAAATCAAAACCCAACGAGGCTTTCACGACAAAGCAATCACAGGATTCATAAAATATTTCAGGGCGCCACCCCACTAAGCTACCCGCAACGAAGTTGGCCGGCTCCGGAACGGACCCAAGGTTTGGGAGAACGGCTGTAAACGACTGGGAACCCGAAAGTGTGACTGGGCTTGTCGATACCGTGAAATCGTGCCGCGATCCAAAACAGTACAGGTGCTCCACGCACAACCGTAAATAAAGCAGTAAAGCATGGCATAAGTACATGATAGTAATAAAACCCCAAACTAGTTTGTGCCCCAAGAAATAAGAAATGAATCAAGCTCTGGCTAAGGGGGATTCATAGAGCCTCCCGTATGTGGATAGTGCGAATAGTCAAGGAACAGGTATCAAGTACTCGGGGTCCTACGGGACACAAGTGGGCATAAAAAACAAATAGCATATATTGCCCACCGGTGCCTCTTTCATTAGTTGTCCCAGCAATTTAATAGTTGTATTTAAAGTCATGATCATCTCCACCATAAAGCATCTCCACCATTAAGCATGTGCCAACCTTCCAATAACGGTGGAACAACAACGACGCGAAGCAGCACCTGAGCAAGCAACTACGACTCGCAAGGCCGACTATCTATCAAACAACAGGCAATAGGATGTGTCCATGGCAATATAGAGGCTGTAAGGAGTATAAATGGTACACGGAAACTAAAGCATCGCGACACGAATAGCAATAGATCAATAGGAGGAAATAAAGACTATAAATGCAAAATAGGTAGAAGGGGAAGAGATGCTCACCTGGGAAAACACTGCCGAAGGAGCATATCCGGAGAACTTGTCGATACTCGCATCAACTCATCGGCCTAATCCGCGAAGAAGCAAACACTAGAAGAAACACCGGATGCAATATTTAATACTACGGCAGAAGATCCGGCATGCTTATGATATGATGCATGGCATGGCATAGATGTGGTGCAATTAGACAATATTAAGCGGAACCGGGGTCCCGATAATTAATTACACGGTTCAAGTTATTTAGATACCCCGCAATTTAAATGTTGCCTTAACAAGGCAAAACATGGCATCGGTTCGCTACACAAATTTAAATGGTCCAGAATAAGACAAAGATATCCTGCATAAACACTCCATATTTAATTATGAGGTGAATCGGCATAATGCCCCCAAACCACAAATAGGTATGCATGCATGAACAATTTAATATGCGACAGTTGATAATGTCATATTATAAAAATAGGGGCTTAGGGTCACACATCTGGGTTCGGAAGATCTTAGTTCCGAGGGTCCGGGGTCCGGTCTCAGGGTTCGACGGGGTCAGCAGGAACGGTCTTCGGATCTTGGGTCGGGTCGTCAGTTTTTCCCGGGCCAAAGGACTTGGCGTCTGAGAGACGATCTTGACGTTGCATGTCGACGATCTTCGGGTACGGGGCCTCAGGGTTCCCATGTAGGAGATCTTGGTGTACTGGGGCGAAGTGCTCGAGTGTCGGTGGCGAACTCGGGTTTGTGATGTCACGACGGTCTTTGAGTGGCACCATGTACAACCTTCGAAAATATTGGCATCGAGTCGGCCTTGTCGGCGGGGAAAGATCTTGTCGGTAGTTGTTGACGAACTTGAATTGGCATCGGTCCCACCTCGGTTGTCGGGTGTTGAACCCGAGGTTCACACCTTTAGGCCTTCGGATAGGGTCATCCTTGCGTTGGCACGAGAAGCTCGGGAACTTTAGAAGCACACGCACAGGCCACCAACACTCGGACAAACTTCTATGTTCGTCTTCAAATCGAGCAGCACAACAACACTAGCGAAGAGCGGCCGGAGACAAAGCCTCGACCCTGTAGGAAACTGCTCAACTTGTGATACACGTACGCTCCCGAGAGGAGGCACGCAGGGGAGGAGCTTGGCGAGGCTGCGTCCGGCTAGGGCACCTGGCAGTAGGGACGGGGGCAAAGGGGAGGGCGTCGGCGGAGGCAGAGCTTGGACGCAGGGCTCGGGAGCGAGGTCGCGGGCCCGCAGAACGCGAGGACGGCGAGGTCTGGGTGAGGAAGCCTCGGCTCGAGGCCGAGCGGTGGCAGGACAGCGGCGGCCGGAGATAGCTCGCAGGGGGCGGCTGCTGCGGCGAGGACGGGGGCGAAGGTGAGAGGTCCGGCGGCGGGGCCTGGTGGCGGCGGGGATGGAGCGGATGAGGAGGCGAGGAGGAGCGAGGGAGGGAGGCCGACGGGGCTCCGCGAGGGGCGGCGACGCGGCCAGAGAGGAGGGTCGCGCGGGCGATGGAGAGGGGTGGTTTGGACGGCGGCCAACCGTGGGAGAGGAGGCACTGGCAGAGGCAGAGAAGGGGCGCCGGGGCGCGATGCGGTCGGCCGGGGTCGCAGGGCCGGGCGGATGGAAGAGAGGGCGGGGACGGGGCCCGTGGAGTCGGAGAGGAGGAAGCAGGGCGGCGGCCTGGTGAAATGGATCGTATGGGCACCTAGAGGGGGGTGAATAGGTGCTACACCAATTTTTAATTCTTTTTTGATTTTAGGCTTAGCACAAAGGTAAATTCTCTAGATAAACTAATGTGTGGAATTTCCCTATATGCAAACCTATCTACTAGCGAGTAAAGAGCGAGTGGAAGAGGAACGAGTGAACGGAAGTGAAGCACGCAGAGACACAGGATTTGTTTGACCGCAGTTCCTTCCTTGTTAAGGGAAGTATGTCTGCGTTGGAGGGGTGGGCGGTACTAAGACCACCACGCCACAAAAGGCCTCACCCTGTTCTCCGATGGATCTCGCCACAACAGGCCTGATCCACCTTCCACTATAAGTACCCTTCAAGGCGGGCACCGGCGCCTTTACACAACTAGCGGGGCAACAACTCCACAACAACTTGGAGGCTCCCGAAATGACAACAAGCTGCCACAAGAACAAAGTTGTCAAATACAATAACAAGATCTAGGTATTAACAAGAATACTAGATCAGGGATTTCTCCAAGTGAATGGAGAGGAGTTGAAGCGCTTGATTCTTGATGTTGATGATGAACTTCTCCTCCTTCAATTCCACCAAAGATCAAGACCTTCAGGTGGTTGAAGTGGGAGATCGAGATTTAGAGCTCTTGCACAAGGTCTGGTCAAATTCGAGTGAATCAAGAGTTCTGGACGATGGGGAAGAAGTGGTACTTATACCCCCTTCCAAAAACCAGCCGTTGCACACTTTGGGGCTGGATTATCCGGCCCAAGTGGGGGCCGGATTATCCGGTCTGGGGAAACTCCACCCCAGACTCGGAATATCCGGCAGAAAATCCGCCCCCTCACAGTGAGACGCGCCGAGCTTGCCCTTGATCATCTTCTGGGGGCCAGATTATCCGGTCCTATGCGAAGGCCAGATTATCCGGCCTAGGGAAGAAAAACCGCCCCAGTTCGGTTTTTCCGGGAGAAAATCCGACCGGATACCGAGCGACGCGCCTTGGCTCTTTTTGCTCGAAAACTAGGGGCCGGATTATCCGGCCCTTGCGAAACACGGATTATCTGGCCTGGGAAGGAAAAACCGCCCGAGTTCGGATTTTTCGGGGGAAAATCCGACTAGACACAGAGTGACGCGCCTTGGCTTCCTTGAGAGGTGAGGTAGGCCGGATTATCCGGCCCTTGGAGGGGCGGATTATCCGGCCCCCCTCAAAACTTCCTGCACACTTAGCACACATGAAAAGTCTCCATAGTATTGTTATCTAACACGCAAAACAAAGGAAAACATGAAATGTTCTTTCACCGGGCGGTGGGGTCGAGCAAGGTGGGCGGTGGCGAGGCCCAGGTGGACGATGCGGTGAGGTGGGGGAGAGAAAACGGGGAAGGTGAGGTGTGGTCGGGGACAGGGGAGAGCGAGGTGGGCCAGGAGGTGGGTGTGCGTGGGGATCGGGCGGGAGATGGTGGTGGGGCGACCAGGTGGAGCGATGGTTGGGTAGGTGGTGGTGGGAAACGTGCAGGGGCGGCGGGGTGTGGTTCGGTGTAGAGGAGGGTGGGCAGGTGGAGGGGAGTGGGGCCAGGAGGGATGAGGTGGCGCACAGGGAGTGGCCGAGGTGAGGTGACGATAGGGTGGGAGTGGTGAACAGGTGAGGGTGGCGGCTGGGTTAGATAGGCTGGATAGACTAGGTTTGGCTAGATATTTTTAGACTAGGGTTTGGAGGTGGCCGGCCAGGCTTTCGGGCCTGGCGGCCTGCCTCCTAAAAACAATTTGAAAATTTTATTTATTTAAAACGGGGCTTTTGCAAACCGTATTTAGACAAACCAAAATATTCCGGAGACCCGGGTTTTTATTTGAAATAAAGACGGGGCTTATTTAGAAAAACAAAACCAGGCTTTTCTAAAATAGTTTTAGACAAAACCATGCATGATGATGACGATGCTCAAATGCAATGTGGCATGATGACATGAGCATGCGGTCATGATGATGCAATGCACAAAAACACAGCGATTTTCTAGTAGTGGTTTTAGCGGGATGCCACAATTCGACACCACTAACATTGGATCTCGCCCTCGAGATCCGCCTCATGGTACCGGGAAGAAGGCCGACGATCAGAATCTTTTCGCTTCATGTAGATCCTCGCGACATCACTAACAAGATTGTTGCTCCATCTTGAAATCGGCGACACCACCAACAAGGGGTCGTTGTCCATGGTCGTCGAGAAGACACTCTGGAAACAAAGGACGAAGGTAAAGGTATCAAGAGATAAGGCCGCCTTTAACTTCCGTGGAAGGAGTAAAATCGTAATGATCCACCGATTCAATGTACAAAAGTGCACAATGAGAAGGCGGGTAGGGTGATCAGTCCATCCCGTACTCAAAGCATCCTTCTGTAAATGAATCGCAGAATCGTGCAACCAACTCTCGGGATCAGACTGAAGATCGACAAGCGAGGTTCGGAAACAAAAGAGTGATGCTGGTTCTGTATCGGATCTGGCGTAGATGATGTCGTCGCATTGGGGACCACCGGAAGATACAAAGAAACATCGTATGAAAAGACACAATGATCAGGTTTTGCGATGGTTCCATTGGCATGAACAAACACATGCTCAAGGTATACTCCAACTTCACCAATGCTCATCCATCTCATATGCTTTTCAACGTTACAGATATCTATCAAGGGGCACATACGGAGAAAGAGTTCAAGGACAAAAGATTGGATGAAGGTACAACAGCGGAGAAGCAGATTGATAATTGTAGAACCACCATTATAAAGGGAGGAAGCGAAACCCTGAAGGTACGATAGAAACCCAACCATAGGAAATCCTGGACTCGAACAAAGGATAAGAGAGTAGAATCAAAACACACAGAGGTAAGAGGAGAACAACAGAGGGGTAAGGAGCAAAAGCAGACCTAATCAGATCTATCCAACCGATTTTTTTGCAAAATAGTTTTAACACTCTACTTCGGCCGTTAGCTAGGTTATCCTACAGGCTGGACAAGTGGGGTATCATAACTGCTGAGCTCTGATACCACTCTGTAACACCCTCGAATCGGCCCTATGCAAGTTTTAGCTCTTTCCGCCAAACCCGCATAGAAAAGATTCAAGAACGCCCACCAGGCACTTTCGTGCGGGTGGAAAACGAAGTAATACCATTACACAACAATCCTCGATGGGACCCACGGAACAGATATATATACAATAGCGACTCAGTGAGTCAAGAATACAGATATACAATACAAAGATCCAAATCACCTTGAAAACGATAGAGCGTCCGACTACGGACAAGATGCAAATGGGGCTAAGAGCCCTGAAGAATAACCGATGGCGTCCATAACCCTGCCCAGGCCAAGCCGGAAGGGTAACCCTGCTAACGACGTTGATCTCAAACCTGCTAAAACAAAAGGGGTGCCGACAAGGGGCAAAGGAGAAAGAGGAGCGTCAGTACTGAGGCCAGTACACGGCGAGGCTAGAATTCTGCGGCTCTCGCCTACATAGGTATGGTGGACTGCAGCGGCGCGAAGCATGCACTAAACAACCTATAGAGACTCGATAAACTGTCGGCTATTAGAGAGAGGTAAGAAAGACCTATTCGGCTCCATCCTGATACTAACACCAAACATACCCATCCTGGTATTTCCCCCTCGAGACCAAACGAGGAAGTCGGACCAAGGAGCTCACACAGTTGGCAATTTTACTCCTTCCGTTATAGTTGCAGCACTTACTAATCAGATATAGATAGCATGAGTCATCCTGAAGCATAAGTAGTGGGCAGTTTTAATTAACCATTCTATGGTAGTTGGAACATTTACTAGTCAGATATAATTCTCCTGAGGAATCCCATAACCCAGCAGTTGTTGGCACTTTTATCACATTCCATTGGAGTTGCAATACTTACTAGGCAGGTATAGCATGTCACAAAACAACCTAGATCCACCAGCTGTTGGCATTTTTAATATCCATTCCGTTATACTTGAGCTGATTACTTGTCACATATTAAGTCAAATTTATAGCACTACTTTAGTTATGCTTGTCTATGATCGAGATATTGTGCTCCAAGTCGTCCATAACCGCGGACACGGCTTTCAGAAAGTTTTACCCTGCACGGGTGAACAAATAGCAACACACACACAATCAACCTCAGAAAAACCAAATCAAAACCCAACGAGGCTTTCACGACAAAGCAATCACAGGATTCATAAAATATTTCAGGGGGCCACCCTACTAAGCTACCCGCAACGAAGTTGGCCAGCTCCGGAACAGACCTAGGGTTTGCGAGAACGGCTGTAAACGACTGGGAACCCGAAAGTGTGACTGGGCTTGTCGATACCGCGAAATCGTGCCGCGATCCAAAATAGTACAGGTGCTCCACGCACAATCGTAAATAAAGCATTAAAGCATGGCATAAGTACATGATAGTAATAAAACCCCAAACTAGTTTGTGGCCCCAAGAAATAAGAAATGAATCAAGCTCTGGCTAAGGGGGATTCATAGAGTCTCCCGTATGTGGATAGTGCGAATAGTCAAGGAACAGGTATCAAGTACGCGGGGTCCTACGGGACACAAGTGGGCATAAAAACCAAATAGCATATATTTCCCACCGGTGCCTCTTTCATTAGTTGTCCCAGCAATTTAATAGTTGTATTTAAAGTCATGATCATCTCCACCATAAAGCATCTCCACCATTAAGCATGTGCCAACCTTCCAATAACG
The DNA here is from genome assembly GCA_910589775.1 of Avena eriantha. Classification (NCBI taxonomy): domain Eukaryota; kingdom Viridiplantae; phylum Streptophyta; class Magnoliopsida; order Poales; family Poaceae; genus Avena; species Avena eriantha. The sequence goes on along the minus strand of OU342746.1, from coordinate 410,907,772 downwards.
GTGGAACAACAACGACGCGAAGCAGCACCTGAGCAAGCAACTACGACTCGCAAGGCCGACTATCTATCAAACAACAGGCAATAGGATGTGTCCATGGCAATATAGAGGCTGCAAGGAGTATAAATGGTACACGGAAACTAAAGCATCACGACACGGATAGCAATAGATCAACAGGAGGAAATAAAGACTATAAATGCAAAATAGGTAGAAGGGGAAGAGATGCTCGCCTGGGAAAACACTGCCGAAGGAGCATATCCGGCGAACTTGTCGATACTCGCATCAACTCATCAGCCTAATCCGCGAAGAAGCAAACAGTAGAAGAAACACCGGATGCAATATTTAATACTACGGCAGAAGATCCGGCATGCTTATGATATGATGCATGGCATGGCATAGATGCGGTGCAATTAGGCAATATTAAGTGGAACCAGGGTCCCGATAATTAATTACACGGTTCAAGTTATTTAGATACCCCGCAATTTAAATGTTGCCTTAACAAGGCAAAACATGGCATCGTTTCGCTGCACAAATTTAAATGGAGTCCGGAATAAGACAAAGATATCCCGCATAAACACTCCATATTTAATTATGAGGTGAATCGGCATAATGCCCCCAAACCACAAATAGTTATGCATGCATGAACAATTTAATATGCGATAGTTGATAATGTCATATTCTAAAATAGGGGCTTAGGGTCACACATCTGGGTTCGGACGATCTTGGTTCCGGGGGTCTGGTGTCCGGTCTCAGGGTTTGACGGGGTCAGCGGGAACGGTCTTCGGATCTTGGATCGGGTCGTCGGTTTTTCCCGGGCCGAAGGACTTGGCGTCCGAGAGACGATCTTGGCGTTGCATGTCGACGATCTTCGGGTACGGGGCCTCAGGGTTCCCATGTAGGAGATCTTGGTGTACTAGGGCGAAGTGCTCGAGTGTCGGCGACGAACTCGGGTTTTCGGTGTCGCGACGGTCTTTGAGTGGCACCATGTACAACCTTTGAAAACATCGGCATCGAGCCGACCTTGTCGGCGGGGAAAGATCTTGTCGGTAGTTGTTGACGACTTGGATTGGCCTCGGTCCCACCTCGTTTGTCGGGTGTTGGACCCAAGGTTCACACCTTTAGGCCTTCGGATAGGGTCGTCCTTGCATTGGCACGAGAAGCTCGGGAACTTCAGAAGCACACGCATAGGCTACCAACACTCGGACAAACTTCTATGTTCGTCTTCAAATCGAGCAGCACAGCAACACTAGCGAAGAGCGGCCAGAGACAAAGCCTCGACCCTGCAGGAAACTACTCAACTTGTGATACATGTACGCGCCCGAGAGGAGGCGCGCAGGGGAGGAGCTTGGCGAGGCTGCGTCCGGCCAGGGCACCTGGCCGTAGGGACGGGGGCAAAGGGGAGGGCGTCGGCGGAGGCAGAGCTTGGACGCAGGGCTTGGGAGCGAGGTCGCGGACCTGCAGAACACGAGGACGACGAGGTCTGGGCGAGGAAGCCTCGGCTCGAGGCCGAGTGGCGGGAGGACAGCGGCGGCCAGAGACAGCACGCAGGGGGCAGCTGCTGCGGCGAGGACGGGGGAGAAGGTGAGAGGTCCGGCGGCTGGGCCTGGTGGCGGCGGGGATGGAGCGGACGAGGAGGCGAGGAGGAGCGGGGGAGGGAGGCAGACGGGGCTCCTCGAGGGGCGGCGACGCGGATAGAGAGGAGGGTCGCGCGGGCGACGGAGAGGGGTGGTTCGGACGGCGGCCAACCACGGGAGAGGAGGCACTGGCAGAGGCGGAGAAGGGGCGCCGAGGCGCGATGCGGTCGGTCGGGGTCGCGGGGCCGAGCGGATGGAAGAGAGGGCGGGGACGGGGCCCGTGGAGTCAGAGAGGAGGAAGCAGGGTAGCGGCCTGGTGGCGGGGTCGAGCAAGGTGGGCGGCGGCGAGGCCCAGGTGGATGATGCGGTGAGGTGGGGAGAGAAAACAGGGAAGGTGGGGTGTGGTCGGGGACAGGGGAGAGCGAGGTGGGCCATGGGGTAGGTGTGCGTGGGGATCGGGCGGGAGATGGTGGTGGGGCGACCAGGTGGAGCGATGGTTGGGCAGGTAGCGGTGGGAAACATGCAGGAGCGGCGGGGTGTGGTTCGGTGCAGAGGAGGGTGGGCAGGTGGAGGGGAGTGGGGCCAGGAGGGATGAGGTGGCGCACAGGGATTGGCCGGGGTGAGGTGGCGATGGGGTGGGAGTGGTGAACAGGTGAGGGTGGCGGCTGGGTTAGATAGGCTGGATAGACTAGGTTTGGCTAGATATTTTTAGACTAGGGTTTGGAGGTGGGCGGCCAGGCTTTCGGGCCTGGCGGGCTGCCTCCTAAAAAATTTGAAACGGCCAGGCTTTCGGGCCTGGCGGGCTGCCTCCTAAAAAATTTGAAAATTTTATTTATTTAAAACGGGGATTTTGCAAACCGTATTTAGACAAACCAAAATATTCCGGAGACCCGGGTTTTGATTTGAAATAAAGACGGGGCTTATTTAGAAAAACAAAACTAGGCTTTTCTAAAATAGTTTTAGACAAAACCATGCATGATGATGACGATGCTCAAATGCAATGTGGCATGATGACAAGAGCATGTGGTCATGATGATGCAATGCACAAAAACACAGCGATTTTCTAGTAGTGGTTTTAGCGGGATGCCACAGCAGTTCCTTCCTTGTTAAGGGAAGTACGTCTGCGTTGGAGGGGTGGGCGGTACTAAGACCACCACGCCACAAAAGGCCTCACCCTGTTCTCCGATGGATCTCGCCACAAAAGGCCTGATCCACCTTCCACTATAGGTACCCTTCGAGGCGGGCACCGACGCCTTTACACAACTAGCGGGGCAACAACTCCACAACAACTTGGAGGCTCATAAAATGACAACAAGCTACCACAAGAACAAACTGATCAAATACAATAAACAAGATCTAGGTATTGACAAGAATACTAGATCAGGGATTTCTCCATGTGAATGGAGAGGAGTTGAAGCGCTTGATTCTTGATGATGATGAACTTCTCCTCCTTCAATTCCACCAAAGATCAAGACCTTCGGGTGGTTGAAGTGGGAGATCGAGAATGAGAGCTCTTGCACAAGGTCTGGTCAATTTCGAATGAATCAAGAAGTTCTGAACGTTGGGGAAGAAGGGGTATTTATAGCCCCCCCCCCTTCAGAAACCAGCCGTTGCAACCTTTGGGGGCCGGATTATCCGGCATGGGGAAACACCGCCCCAGACTCGGAATATCCGGCAGATAATCCGCCCCCTCTCAGAGCGTCGTGCCGAGCTTGCCCTTGATCAACTTCTGGGGGCCGGATTATCCGGTCCTATGCGAAGGCCGGATTATCCGGCCTGGGGAAGAAAAACGCCCCAGTTCGGATTTTCCGGGAGAAAATCCGACCGGATACCGAGCGACGCGCCTTGGCCCTTTTGCTCGAAAAACTGGAGGCCAAATTATCCGGCCCATGCGACACCCGGATTTTCCCGCCTGGGGAGGAAAAACCACCCCAGGTCGGATTTTCTCCGTACCGAGCGACGCGCCTTGGCTACCTTTGAGCGATGAGGTAGGCCGGATTATCTGGCCCTTAGTAGGGCGGATTATCCGGCCCCCCTCAAAACTTCCTACACACTTAGCACACATGAAAAGTCTCCATAGTATTGTTATCTAACACGCAAAACATAAGAAAACATGAAATGTTCTTTCACTAGTGGAGTAACATCTTCGACTGAAAAGACACATGAGGAGAAGAACAAGGAAAAAATGAGGAACAGGGAGAGTTTCGACCCGGGGAGCACCAGGTCGCCGCCGGAGGACCATATGAGAGTAGCGGGGATTCCTACCACGGGTGCTAGTGAAGGGAGCAGCCTACGACAGTCGCGGAGGACCGAACCCAACTTCGTTCGCTCCTTCACGTAGTCGGAGGGGACAGAGAATTTCTGGACGCGGACCACCGAATCGAACAGCTCAAGATCCACCACGGACGGGACCTTGTGGCCGTCACGGGCGGCGGAGGCGGAGGCGGAGGCTACCTAGGGTTCGTGGAGGCGCAACTGGATCTAGGGAAATGCTGGGAGACGGTGGGCGGTTTTTTCTTTTTCTTTTTTCCCTCTTGTGTTCATCACAAGCGAGTATATAGCATAAAACCACCACAATTCAGTTAAAAATCAGGTTGATCAACTCGTCAATTGCATATGCACTACACGGAAGCAGGAAGCAGTCGACAACCCATACCTCTTGCTCAAGATGACCTCATAGGAGGCGTGGACCTTCTAGTAGTAGCCAAGGAATGTAGTGGAAGCTAGAAAACAGAGCCACGGGACAGCAAGACCAACGAGCTTGGAGATAAGTAGAGATGCCATGGCAAAGACATAGAACACAGAAATGAAGTAGAAGAAAACCGGAACGGCGCTAGTGAAAACCGCTCCGTTCAGCCGCCCAATGACGATGGTGATATGGATCACCCGGGAAGCCAATGGCTTCGAACAAGCTAACATCCATATCAAACGCGGGCCTGCCAACGAGAAGATGCCAAATGAGGCGGGGCGCATAGAAGAAAGCCATCAATCCTATGAGGCCATAAACTAGGAGCCTATCCTCCTTCCTGTAAACGCGGACGTTGGCAACAGCGACAAGAGCGGTTGTCTCGGTGCCATTTCTCTGCCTGTGATCAGCGAGAGTTACGCCGAACACAACAACAGCTAGAAGTGATATGATGAGCATGAGGACCATACCCAAAACACCGGTCAAGAGACCACTGGCAAAGTAAGCTGCAAGCCAGGTGTAGGTGAGGGAAAGGAAGATGTTTGCCAGTGGGGTAGACTCTATGGAGTAGTAGACGGTGCAGCAAAATAGATGGCAGATGATGATAATGGATAAGATACGTGTGGCGAGCACCGGGTCACTGCTGGAGAAGCGGAGAAGAGGTACGACAATCACAGCGAGGACCAGCGAGAGGGTGAGCAAGCTAAGCTTGTCGCCACGGGTAGTGACGGGAGGAAGGGACCTAGAGAAAAAGCAGAGTAAAACTGGTCAAGTTCATTACCTAGAATTAGCCTGGGCCAATTAATTTGACAGAAGGATGTGTACATACCTGTTCCGCGGGTAGGTCAGGGAGCGTAGGCATGAAACCTGAGTCGGTAGGCAAGGAACGCGTTGAACACTGCAATTTCCCCTCAAATTGTGCGATACGACAAGTTCTGTTTACTGATAAACTTCGGCGCCAACATGTGACAACAAGAGGGCAACCTAAACGGAGCCGACCTCTTTCGGTTCGGTTTTATGATATGTGCGTGCCGATCTGTACAACTTCGGCATCATTTAAAATGGTGCCAACCTCAAGGATCAGATTCCGAATTAGTTTTGAGGAGGGGTCAGATTCGGTTGAAGTTTTCAGATTTGGGCTGATTTGGCAAAAAAATACGGAGCATGGGGACGAGGGATTTATACTAAGGCCCCGCTTGGTTGGCTGTTTTTTAGCCCAAAACGGCCGTTTTAGTCGGAGCCCATTATATTACAGCCCGACACCAGTATTGGCACTTGGTTCCCTGTTTTTTCCCCTCCGAAACATTTCTGGCCCATTTACAGGCGAAAATACGACGGACGTGCAGGCGTATATTTCGTTTTGGCTCGACACTCCCCAACCCTAGCGACAGACGAGCGGGGCGGCGATTGGCGGGGCGGCGATGCAAGGTCTTCGACCGGCGGGGCGGCGACTGGTGGCACAAGGTCTGCGCGGGGCGGCGACTAGCGGGGCTGCGGCGGAAGCAGCTACCTGTCCCGTCCAGCGGCGGCGCAAGATGTCCACCTCTAGCCCGTCCGGCGGCGCAAGGTCTGCCGCTCCAGGTCCACCTCCACGACACCAACGTCACTGCGCTCCTCCCGCCACCGCCCTACCTGGTAACGCCACCTCCACGATTTCCAAATCTTTGGTCCAAGCCTAGTCCGTATGGTATAAATCTTGTTTACAAACTTCACTGCTACTACAGGCTTTAGATAGTTATGTGCACTAGGTTAAGATTGTTGGTGTGCACTTGCTTCTGTACCAATTTACAAAAGCGTTTGTTCAAATTGTTTAGCAAACAACATGTTTCTCTTTTTATGCATGCCAAGTCCACAGGACAAATACTTGAACAGATTGATCAGTTTTGGAGTTCATCTTAGAAGCGACTGAATTATAATGGAAACATAGAGTACTGTTAGCTCTCCAGAAACCAAAAGCGGTGGGCAATTGTGGTGTTGCTTATTTTCTGAATTCTGAACAACTAGCTTTGATGTGTTTGATTTCAGCGTCTTTCTAAACTCAAGTTACTTGGTTAGGAACACCCCTTTGGCTGAACAATTTCCCAAGCTGTATAACATAACCTTGTAAAATGAATTTTTTCTGTTGCTTAGATTTACTATGATGTACAATTCTAAAATCTGACACATAGGAGAAATGTCCTTGACAACCATGACGCCCTTGGATTCATCTTTTACTGAATGCGTTAAAGTGATTTTCTCTGATGTAAACTGAATAAGGACTGCGGCAGTTTGCAGTACAGTCCATGAAATTAGTTTACTCACAGCAGATAAGTGTCCCATGAAATTAGTTTACTCATAGCAGATAAGTATCTTTACTCACTTGAAATTTTAGCTTTGGATTAGGTTAGAATATTGGATTCTGGATGCATATTAATCTCTAGTCGAGGATGGTAATAGTGCCACTAGTAGAGTAGGTTTTTACTGCATTGGATTATTTGGTAGAGAAGAAGAGCGAAGATTTTTACTGCATTAGATTACTGCTTGTACTGCATTTCAGTCAGATGGTAATAGTGTTATTATAAATAGATATGTTTGTCAATAAGATAAGGCCAGGAAGGAAATACCCTTTTTGATGTTCCTATCTAGGAGTTACTATTTCCAAATCTGTGTGCTTCCTATCTAGGAGTTCTTCCGATTCTACCTCGTAGACCATCGTAGGAGTTCGTCAGACTAGGCTGTTATGTTAGGATTTGCTAGATCAAGGTCAGACTAGGCTTGGACCTTGACCTCAGCCTCTGTACTCAGCATCTGGAGAAGTATTTCTGTGTTGATTCTTCAGAAGCTACATTATTCTTCAAAATGTCTGAATTGTTGTTATTGTCATGTTATTATCTCAAGCATATACTACTTGTTTGTCATTCATTCTGTTACAAGTAGGATCTGATGGGTCATTCATGTTATTATCTCCTGGCAACCTGAACCTGATCATAATTCAGTGCGACAGCTAGACAAGTTGTTATGACAATATTGTAGGATGCTGAGAGCCTGAGACTTGCTATGCTGAAAATATCTTTGTTCTCCTCAATCTTTATTTAGTATAGCATTTATGTAATCAGTTGGAACGACAGTAATAGCCGCAATGCTGTGTTCTTCCAGTTTTCCTTGTTTATTACTACTACTGCTGATTTTAAGAAATCACTCCTTTTAAGTCATGAAGATTATGAAATGTTCATGTCCTCTGAGTTCAAGAGAAAAACTTAGTTATGTACAATTATGTGTTTTTCGAGAGATCACTTTATACATGTTTTCTACTATGAATTCAGTTTAGCCTACCTTGTAGAACTTGTAGATGGTGTTTAAAGAAATACCAGCAGAACTTGTAATTCTCAAACATTTGTCTACAAGACCAGCAGAACTTGTAGCTAGTGTATATTAAAAAATAGGACACGTTGGCATGGCCACTGTTGGTCGGTTGTGTGCTATTTAAAAAAATAGAACTTGTAATGCTTCTACTGCATTTCAGTCAGATGTTACTATGATACACAGCTTTCTTGTTCTATACACAACTTTCTTGTTCAATAAATAAATGTGAAATACACAGCTTTCTTGTTCTATATGATACATGGTCTTGTTCTATATGATACATAGTTACTATGATACACAACTTTCTTGGAGTTAAATTCACTAGTATCAGATATATCTCTCTCCTCTGTATATAGCATGTATTGTTACTATGCAATTTCCACTATTTCAACAAATGTGATGTTACACTTAATGTGTTGTTTTTAATGCATTCGTAGGATTAGATGAGTAATTTGGAAATGGTGATGACTGATTCCGAGGAGGAAGAGGATGAAGAAATGATTTTCCTTATTTTTCCGGCATTATACAAACTGTCCAAGAAAATTAGAACCCCAGTGAATACTTCTGTCCTCACGGGTCCCATGTATATTAGAGAATTACTTGATGGTCATCCTACTAGATGTTATGATGTTTTAAGAATGGAGTTCCATATTTTCCAAGAACTTTGTGATGATCTTAGGTCTAGAAAACTTCTGGAAAATTCAAGAGGGGTTAGTGTGGAGGAACAATTAGGTATGTTGATATACATGTTGTCAAGAAATGCAAGCTACCGTACATTGACAGACAGATTCCAGCGTAGCCCAGAAACAGTCCATAGGCATATCAATGGTTCCATTAATGCGGTCACGTCATTGGCATATGATTTAATCATGCTTCCATCCACGAATCCTCATATCAAGATTTCGTCAAGTCCCCTCTATTGGCCATACTTTGAGGTACATTTGATCTGTCTAATGTATGTTAGAAATACCTATCCTTTCATGACACATATAATTTAGTACCAATAACTTCTATTTGCAGAATTGCATAGGAGCGATAGATGGGACTCATATCCCTATGACAGTAAATGAGAATGAAGCTGCACCATATAGGAACCGAAAGGAACTCTATCTCAGAATGTCATGGTTGCTTGTGATTTTGATTTGAGTTTTACTTATACTTCAAGTGGTTGGGAAGGGTCGGCGTCTAACACCGGGGTTTTAAATTCTGCTATCCAGTCTGGGTTTCGTGTACCCGAAGGCAAGTACTATTTGGTTGATGGAGGGTACGCGAATACACCAAAGTTTCTTGCCCCATACAGAAATGTTCGGTACCATCTAAAAGAGCTGGCTAGGGGAAACTGTCGCCCAAGAGACTATAAAGAACTTTTCAACCTTCGGCATGCCCTACTAAGGAACATTATAGAACGCATAATAGGCATCCTAAAGATGAGATTCCCTATTCTGAAAGTTGCAACACACTATCCCATAGATACTCAAGTGAAGATCCCCTTGGTGGCAATGGTGTTGCACAATATAATCCGAAGCCAGAGAGGTGATGAAGAATGGCTTAAAACTCAAAAGATGCACATTCATCCTAGTAAATATGTGGATGTTCCTACTGGAGACATGACACTTAGAGATGATTCAACACCCTCAGAATCGAGGAGAAAGTTGGGCAATGCTCTTAGAGATGAAATAACAAAGAAAATGTGGGCAGATTATGAAAGAAGTAGGGCTTTGAGAGTGAAAAGGAGATCAACTCGATGAGCATTTGCTGTTTTTTTTGTGCATAAGAAAGGTTTGTCATGAATTGCTGCGATAACTTGTTCTTTTTTATGTACATAAGAAAGGTTTGTCATGACCTTTTGCAATAACTTTTTTGTTTGTTTGTCCTAGGTTACAATGGCACAAAGAGCAAGATGGACATCTCAGTATGAAAAGGGGCTTGTGGATGTACTTACAGAGTACAACTTTTCTCACTACCGTGGTCAAAATGGATGGACTACCGAAGGTTGGAACCGAATTGTGAAAGATTTGAACGACCAATTTCCAGAAGCAAAGTTTGTTAAGTCCCAAGTCCAAGACAAAGAGGGTCAATTGAAGAAAGAGTACAAAGTAGTCAAATCCATTGTCAATAGAAGTGGCATCTCATGGAATTCAACCAGTTGCATGATAAACACCACACCTGAAAAATGGGAGAAAATAGTTGAGGTTGCTGGTTTACATCATTCTTGTTCTTTGTGTATTGTTGCCTCATTCTTTCCACAACAGTCTATTTGAATTTCACTCATTATTTGCGTTTGCAGGAGGACCCAAAGTTCAGAAGGCTACAGGGCAAGGAGTTCCCTTTGTTTGATGCACTAGATTTGCTTTATGAAGGTAATATTGCTCAAGGTAAACATTGTGTGACTTCTAGCCAACCTCCACATATCACTAGTAGGAAACGTCAAAGTGATGAGAGGCAGAGCACTAGAAATGTGGCTCCAAAAATCAGTGTTATGACAAGTCAAAGGTTCAGTGAAGATGAAGGGCAAAACAGGTTCAGTGAAGTTGAAAGAACGAGTGCTAGTGGAAGGAGTCTTTCTTATCAATCTCAAAATGATGATGAACTTAACCCTCAAGGTGGAGAGGAGGATCAAGATGTGCAAAGGAGCTTTGATCAAGAGAATTCAAGAAGTGGTAATGGTGGCGCACAATCAGTAAGAGCTAGAAAGCATAGGAGCCACACATCTGTTCCGGTCCCACGCATTGAAGAAACAATGTCATAGTTTGTCAAACTCAAGAGAGAACAAGCAGGAATTAAAGAACAAGCATCAGGAAAACAATACTCCATTCCAAAATGTTTAGAAGTACTTAATGTCATGGTTGATGTGTCTGATGAGATCAAGATTCTAGCCTATGATGTTTTCAAAGATGCATCAAATAGAGAGCTTTTCCTTTCTTATGATCCAAGACTTCGTGGTTTGTGGTTGAAGAAGGAGGTCGGCAAGCTGGGAATTCAGTTACCTCCATGTAAGTAGCTCATTGCCTTTTATTTTAGTACTATTGCCTAGTTTATGGTATTTCCATCCTTAAATTGTTGTTGTTCTTGCTGGTATTGACAGGATTAGTAACGAATGCATAGAAGTGAGGTTTATGCCATCCTCATTTTCTTTTATTTGTTCTTGATGATAGGTTAATGGACATGTACTTGCAGTAATTACTTTTCCTGAAACTGCCTAGATAAGGAAAAGAGCTAGCTATAATTTGGTCTCATGTGTGTGTGTATGGGCAAAGGCAAGAGCTTTGCTTCTTTTAAAGCCTGGAAAGGTTTGCAATTTGCATGCATGCATGCATGCATGTATTTGGTTCATTACGAATTTCTAATATTGGTAATCATAGAACAAGTTGTTTTTTAATATTTATTTCTTTTATTCAGGATGCCAAGTTCAAGTCTTCAGAAGTCCATACGAGTTCAAATCTTCAAAAGTCCATACGAGTTCAAATCTTCAGAAGTCCATCTGAGTTAAAGACTGTTGAACGGCTATTATTTGTAATTTAAGTAATCTACTTTGTTATTGATCTGAACTGAAGTTTGAGAGTCTCAAAGGTGCATGTTCAAAGATTATTCGTGTATGCTAATAATTATTATGTTTATATTCATCAGAAATGCAAGTTAATGTGGATAACTGTTAAAATGACATGTGATGTTTTTATGTAAGTTAACGTGGACTGCTCTTGTATGTTGTATTGTGTATGTTGAAAGATTCAATTTTTATGTTGTATACTGTGTATGTTGTACTGCGTAGGATGGGTTGTATTGTGTATCCAAATCCACCAAACTGGCCTCCGAAGCGGAGCCGTATATTTTACATGTGCACGTCTAAATACCCTTGTAAGTAAACCGGAGCCGGAAACAAAACTTGCCTCCCAAGCGGGACCTAAGCATGAAATCGTGTACGCTCGACACACATAAATTGGAAGAGACGTGTTTAATTAAGGAAGAGCGGTTGCATGATGTACATCTTATTCTCACAAGCACTAGTAGAAATACCCCCTTTGGTCCCGGTTCATAAGGGCCATTGGTTCCGGATTTTGAACCGGGACCAATCACTCGGGACTAATGCTGGTCCCGGTTCTGGCACGAACTGGGACCAATGGGTCTTCACGTGGCCCGCCATCGTGTGCGCTCGCCGTAGGACCTTTGGTCCCGGTTCGTGGCATGAACCGGGACCAATGGTCTTTTCAAAAAAAATCGAAAAATAAAAAAAATTGATTTTTTTTTCAAATTTTTTTGAATCTATGAATATTTGGACTGGTTAATCTCTCACCCACAGCCTCTCAATCACACTTAGTTTTTGGTCAAATTCCAATATTTGGTTCAACTTTCTGGTCGGTCACCCATCCTAACACTACTCCACCCCTAGCACGCTTAACATCTTGGTTCCTTCTCATCCCCCTTCCTATGTACCACTTGTAACCTTATGTCTGTAGTATGCTATTAATGATATTAACCCATGCATCTTTTGAGTCACACATTCTTATAATTTGAGTTACAAACATGATTTTAATGTACAAAAATGACTAAGTAATACTAATATTGAATAAATATAGAAATAAAATATGTTTTATTATTATTTTTGCATTAATTCATTTAATATGGCATAATTCATATCTTTAAATCTATAAATCGAAATTCCACAAATAATACGTCCATTATTATCAGAAAAATGTGAGGAATCCAAATATGTCATTTTTTATTTTTTTGAATTATTTTTTAAAAAATAAAAATCTGAATTTTGACTCTTTTGGAATTTCAAAAATCTAAAAAAATTGCAAAAAAATAAAAATCTGAATTTTTTCCGATCATTTTGATATATTATACGTTTCTTTTCCGACATCGTATGCACAAATGGCGGCCATCCGAAGTTTTTATAACGTTTTTTTGCAAAATAAGTCGAAATTCAAGTTTGTTAATTTTCATGACAAGTGTATCACTACATACAACTACAGTTGAAAGGATTTTATTTTTTGATTTTTTTACAATTTTCTGCGACATGTTTTTGAAACTAGAAGGCGATTCGGGGGTGGGATTTTCTCCTGCCGCGGCAGGATTTTGGGCATTTTTCCTGCCGCGGCAGAGAAGGTGGCAGAGAATTTCTGAAATTTTTTTAATCCCGATTTATGTCCCGAACCCGGGACTAAAAAGTGACCCTTTGGTCCCAGTTCATAAGTGAACCGGGATCAATGCTCCGCTGACCATTGGTCCCGGTTCATGCCATGAACCGGGACCAATACCTCGAGATGAACCGGGACCAAAGTCCTGGCGGCATGAACCGGGACCGATGTTTGGCATTAGTGCCGAATTGTTATTAGAACCGGAATCAATGGCTTTTGGGGCTGAACCACCTCTGAGCTTCGATCTCAGGCTACATAAGTACGGGTGATACATCCATTGTACAGTAATATATTAACAAAAACACCATGGATCGGCATTGTACGTTCGTGGCACTGGCACGTGGCAGGCAGCATCTCCATCAGGTCTCCTCGAAGTCCCTGAGCTTCCAGTGGCCATCGGGACCCCTGACCATGCACCGGTTGTTCACGACATGCCAGTTAGGCGGCACAGGGTACTCGTCCTTGAGCGCGTCGGCGCCCTTGTTCACAAGCGCCACGTCGCGGTCCACCACCAGCCGGAACCCGCCGGCGGAGCCCTGGTAGCCGGCGACGCCGTGCAGGTAGCACTCGAGGTTGTGGCGCGTCTGCACGGTGCCTGGCTGCTTCAGGTACGGCGACCGGCCCGTGTCCACGGGCAGCGCCGCCGTCGCAGAGTCCACGTACCCGATCGGCGGGTACAGCGGCACCACATCCCCGTAGTTCTTCACGTGGAGGGCGCGGAGGTCCGGGAACGACGCGAAGGCGGACCGGAACTTGTCGTCGCCCACGTGCGGGCTCGCGAAAAGGATCGCCGTCACCGGACACGGCGACTGGTTATTGGAGCGGGAGACGGCCGGAGGCACGTTCACGCCGTGGGCCACCATGTCGACGGCGTTGAGGGTGGCCAGCGAGGCGCCCAGGCTGTGGCCGGTCACGGTGATGCTGGTCTCCTCGTCCTTGTGAAGCTCCATCAGCCTCCGAACCTCCTCCACGACCTGCGACCACCATGGTCCATGTATTATACTATTATGTCACGCGTGCACGCTTGTTCAACAAGTTAGTAAGTAGGAATATTTGGTGGAATGTCGAGGGACGCCTAACGGATTAGATAGCTGAAGAATTAAATTGGCATTAAATCCAAAGGCGCGCGCAGCTTTCATGCGTCGATCGATCCAACAAAGTTTTGCGTCAGGAGATGGATGTCTTGAAGGAACCAACGACACGCTGCCAGCTGCCTGACCTTGTCGAGGGAGTGGGGGCTCCGATAGATCTTGCATCACACACTGTAGATCACTTCTAAATTTGTTTACAAGTCGGCAGAAACCCCCATGCATCCCGCTTCTATAGCATACCTACCTTTCAACTTTTCAAGTGTTATTAATCCACTTGCCTATCTATATATATATCTGACACTGATCAATACACTTCAGTTTCAGGAAGATAAAAATGCTTAGCAAGAGTGGAAAGCAGAGCCCCCAATTTTAAACTAAATTTGAGTTAGATCATTTGCACCAATTTGTAATAAGTAAATTAAAGTCCATATAAAGCCCTAGGTAGGTGGTACTAAGAAATACATATATGGTGAAAAGAACATTTAGATCGAAGTGAAGGACGGAGAAAACCAATGTATCAATTTTAGCACCCATATTTTGATCAAACACCCGTTAAACATAAATACTAATATATGTATAAAAATTACGCATATGATCCTATAGACGTCTTCTCTCAAGGTCTGGACCACAAGCCAAATTCCCTTTAGGGTTCGTGCTACAAAATAAATAAATAATGGTAACAAAGATAGCTATTTTTCGGATTAAGTGATAGAGATAGCTATTAACACTTAATACTAGAAAAATACATTTGTAAAATCTTGAAGAAAATCACTAACATATACATTGAGTTGAATCTTAGTTATCCACCCCTATATTTTCAAGGTATACTTCCATTTTCTATGTTTTTGAAGAGAAAATGAGAAAGCAAGTATTTTTTATTACAAAACTTACGCTTATTTTGTAAGTTTGTAGGTTAAGCTATAGAACTTGGTCCTCACACCCACGGATCATGAAATGGTCCATGACTAGACCTAGAGAACAGCCATAACCTGTTTCTAAAAATCCGCTCTCATATATGTATCACTATTTCTTGTAATCACTTTTAGCATTCGTTGTACCCTTATTTTTCTTTTTGTATTTTTTTAAACAACACTTTTAAAAATGGTCCAAGGTTTAATTATACGGTTTCAAAGAGTTTATAGTTTTTTTAGATCTAAGAGTTTATAGTTTATTCTCGAAAAATAAGAGTTTATAGTTTAATAGTATGAACGGTTATATAGGTAGTTCTAACTTTCAGGTCTGACCAAGCAGAATAATTTAGGGTTTAATAAATAGTAGATTTTTTTTTGTACGCAGAATGATGCATGTTCAATAAAATTCTCTCCAATCTCAGGAAAAAAAAAACTCTCCCGTATAGGCATGTGATGCATGCATGCTTGCTTGGCTCGTGGCTTCTGGTAATCAAGACGAGATTCAGCAAAGGAAAGTAACGTTCACCTGATCTCTGGCGCTGGCCTGGTTGTACTTGGAATCCTCGTCGCTGGACGTGTACACTGACAGAAACCCATGGTGCACCACGGCGCCCCCGTTGCCCTCCGCCGCAGAGCCCAACACTGGCGCGGCGGACGTCGGCGTGAAGTCCAGATCATTCACCCACTCCAGGCTCTCCACCGTGCCGCGCCACGCCACCACGATGTCTCGCCGACCGAGAGCCGCCACGCCCTCGTCCGTGGCCACGGCAACGTAGCCCATCCAGTTGGACTCCCGGCACCACGGCTCCTCCATCAGCGCCGGCAGAGGCAGCACGAAGAAGGCGTCCGGCACGGACGTCGAGGATAAGAGCGGCGGCCGCATGGTGATCTTCGGCAGAAGAAGACCGCAGGTGGCGTAGAAGAACTTGGTGACGGCGTAGAGCCCCGGGCGGGACACGCCGGCGCGGGACACGCCGGCGCGGGAGAGCAGGTCGGCGTGGCCGTAGATACATGAGCCGGCGTGCGGGGAGCGGCGCTGCGAGTTGAAGCCGTCGTAGGTGGCCTCCGCGAGCTCGCCGTAGGCGATGATGGAGGCGCGCAGGTCCGGGTCCAGCGGGTCCAGGAGCCCCTCCCACGAGCCCGAGCCCTGAAGCTCGCGCCACCGGCTGGCGATGCTCCCGAGAGCCGGCCTCGGCGACGACATCGTCGGCATGGGCGCCAGGCCGGCGAGTGCGGTGGGAGTTTGTTCTTGTTGTTGTTGAGCCTCAGCTACGTACGTGTCCTCGGGGGCGCTATAGAGCTGTGAATCTACCATGATTGAATTTTTGGCTAGTAGATTGAGCTAGTATTGGCTTGTTTCGTTCAGCTTGGGTGTGTGTATTTAGGAATTCCGTGTATTTATATCGTTGCTAGTCCTCGTCTATCGGCACACGGGGACTCGTGCGGTGGCATCGGCTGTGGGACTGGAATGCCTATGACTAGAGTCTAGAGCGGTACTCCGCCTTCTATTTTTCAGTAAAATGGTACTCCCTCCGACCCATATTAGTTGACTTGGATTGATATATGAATTTAAACAAATCCAAGTCAACTAATATGGGTCGGAGGGAGTAGAGATCACCGGACGATCGCATCGTCCTGGTGTGACCTCCCGCACCCGCGTGCAAATAGTTAGACAACGTGGTCTCATTCTTATTCGTTCCTTCCTTATCTCTTTCTCGTATCTATACCGGTGAGCCGCCGCACCTCATCCTCCACCTCGCACCGCCGCCATGGCGCCCTCATCTCACGCAGCTTCTCTGGCTTGCCTTCCTCGTGTCCCTCCACGCCTGCGCAACTCCCTCAACCTCATGGCCTCCTCCCCGAGATGGACGCCATGGCTGCCGTCCTAGGCCTCCACGTCCACCTCGACTCCGTGTGTGCCTTCCTGCAAGAGCTCTGACCCCGACCCCCTCGAGATGGACGCCATGGCCGTCGTCCTAGGCATCGAGGACGACAGGCTCACCTCCTACAGGGGTCTCGCTGAACGTCGTCGCGCTTCTCTCCTATCTTCCACCTCCGGCAAGAACCGGTGATTCGTGGTGGCGACTCCTATGCATGCTACCTACTGCCATGGATTTTGCTATCGATGGCTGCCGTTATTGCTACCGACGGCCAGCACATTTGCTATGCAGGACTTTTCATGTTGTGAATTTTTGCTAGGATGGAGACTTTCTTTTTGCTACAATAGTTATTCTCATACGCTACCTACTGCCAATGTTTTTGCTACAACTATATTATGGTCTTGCTACAATAGCGCAAAATTTTTGCTACTACATGTCCGGCGAGGTCTTCGGCGAAGTAGGTTTTTTGCTACATTAGCAAAAAAAAATTGCTACCACCGTTTATTGGGTTTGCTACAATAGGTTAAATTGTTTACTACGTTGTCTCGGACGAGATTTTTTCCCGCGAGCTTTCTGGGCCGAACTATTTTTTTGCTACTGCGGCAAAAGCGGACCTTTTTTTGCTACTGCGGCAAAAGCGGGATTGAGGGCAGTTTTTCTATTTTCTGGGCCAAATCGTGTTTTGCTACCGCGGCAAAAATGGATCTTTTTTGCTACCGCAGCAAAAGCGGGATTTGGGACCATTTGGGGACATGTGGCGTGCGGGGAAGGAGGACGATGGGAAGCCTCCCATCGTCCGGGGAACGCCTAGCACTTGACTATTTTTAATCAATTTCATTGAAAAAATATAACCATCAATATTATCAAATTAGTATCAAAATGTTTAACATAAAATGTATTTTTATAACTTACTCCGTATCTATTTAGTAGTATTGTAGATTTTGATATTGTCTTCTAGTATATATTATATTTGGTTAAACAAAATATGCTTTGAGCACTATAGGTATTATTTAGTAGAACGTGGGTAAAACATTGGTGTTTGTTGTATGTGGCCTTGGCTGACCGCTGTCCTTGTGAAATGGAAATGGCGAAATTCGAGTGAAATTCGGCAATTTCATTAGGGCACGGTAGGAAGTTTTACCGGACCAAACAATTTGAATTATGGTGAACTTTTGTTTATATTTTAAAATATTTTAATTTTTCTTGAAGTTGTCCAAAAAATCAATCTTCGGTCACTGTTTAAATTAAGATCCTTGCATTTCATCCGAGATTTAGCCCGAAGTCCAGGTAAAAAAATCCCAACCAAAACCCAAATCCTTTTCTTCAACTATGGTAGTGCATATTGGTATCGCTATGTGTGGTCTTGGCTAATCGATGCCCCTTCAACTATGTCAGCATTGCACATCGGTGTGTCTTATGTTTGGTGTTGGCATGTCCCTTACAATCTTCCGCGGTAGTTACTCCCAAAGTGTGGTGAGGTAGTGGGGAGGGTCGGGATGAGTGGTGTCTTTCACTAGTGTTGTGGCCCAATGGTACATGCAATTTTTCGTTGGAAGTATGCCTTATGCTGGTGCTCGTGTTGCTCCTCGTCGGAGTTTTTGGCTCTGGGTTTCTCGAGGTTGTTTAGATATTGTAACATGGTGTGGTTGGTGTATGTGGCATGGTATCGGCTGTTTGATGCAGTTCAACTAGCTTGCAGTACACTTGTGTCTTTGGCAAGGTCTCGGCGAAGCTCCTCTCTCGAGTTTATGGCTACCGAGTCTAGCCACCAATCCACCATCCTTTTTCGACTACCTCTTTGGCTCTTGTTTTTTCCTTGGAAGGCCTCTGGCCTTGGCAAGTCCATACGTTTATTTTCCATGTTGTCGTTCACTCTCGCGCGGCACACCAACAATGATTGTTTCTTCCTCAGCTATTTCATGCCTAATGGTAAGATGTTTAAGTGGACTTGGCCCCCATAGGGCGTTCTTGGTTGCCGGCAGCTAATTTGGGTTCCTTCCTGGCTAGGCCCTAGGGGCATGTCTCCGCAAAAACAGCCTTCAGCCGTGTTGTCATTTCGTTTCGTTGGCTGCATTGATCCTTAGGCCCCAAATCTACCCCGTGATTGGTTGTTGGCATACAAGCAGTAATTGTTGTTTCGATGCAACAACCATGTGTTTGGTTGTATGCAGGCAAGATTGCGGTCACCTCTAATCTATGGTGGTCACCTTACCATGGAACACCTCCATATGTCACGCAAGGACTAATGAAGTAGCGGTTCATCACAGTTCATCCATAGAAATACTACTAGTACCTAACAAATATACTCAGGCCTAGCTACTACGAATGGCAGTTCATCAATTGATCCTACGGAGGGATGAAATTGCATTTTATCATTATAGTCTCGTGGTGATGAAAGGGGAAATGCAATCTTCTTTTTCTTTTTCTTCTTGCCCGTTTTCTTCATGATCTTCTTCTCACTGTGTATCATTAACTTTGTCATCCCGCATTGCTTGCGCCCACTCCATCCTCTTGATCTTCCAGGCTTCGTTGTTATTTAGCTTGATGCCATGTCCAGTTTCAACTCCATCAACATCAATTGAATCCTCGTCTAGGAAAAAATCATCAAGAACCCAACCCAAGATCCAGTTGTGAAGAATGCAGCAAGCAAGCACAAGCTTCACCTAAGTCTCGATAGTGTGGAAACGTTTCTGGTCAAGGATCTTGAATCTATTTTTCAATGCAGCAAAAGCCCCCTCTATGGTGATCGTAAGGCTAGAGTGTCGTGGTGTTGAACACGACAGTGCCATCGGGGATGGCATGAGAGGGGACAATCAGGATGCTATTGGTGGCTACTCGCAACGGGTTGGGACTAGATACTGCAAACACAGCAATGTACCCAGGTTCGGAGCCCTCTTGTCGAGGTAACACTCCTACTCCTACAAGGATCTACTATCTCGGGGGCGGTCGCCCAGTACAAGTGCTCCTTGAGCTGTTTCCCTAGCTGCTATGGAGAGCTAGAGGAAGAATATAAACTACTGAACTTGTTAAATCTAGAGAACTTACCTAGAACCCTAGCACTACCCTCCCTTATATACTGGTTGGGAGAGGTAGATTACAATGTGGGCTCTAGGGTTTACTATTTGGGCTTCGGGTTTACAAAGCGGGATGGCTGGACGGGCCCAGCCGGTGGGCCAGGACCCGATCAAGCCTCCAGTATAGGGGGGCAATGCTACACTGTCTCGGTGCCTTTGCTTTGGGCGTCATCTGGCGCTTTACCCATCAGCCGGTGCTTTAGTGGTCAGCTTCCAGCCTTGGCGCTTTGGCGCGGGTGTCTTCTAGCGCCGGCACGGTGGAGCGCCAGCCTGTTCGGTCAAGGGTGAGCTCAGTAAGGAGCGTCACCCCCTCCGTACCTTGGCCAACGGATCCGAGGCAACCGGGTAGAGGTGGCCACCCAGACGGCTCTTCTGGTCATCAGGCTAGACGGGCCAGCCGGGGAATCTTGAGGGCGGACCGGATGAAGTGGTCCACCTAGTTGTGGTTCTTCGTCTTGCGGCCATCTGGCCAGGCATCCCTGGAGCCGGCTAGTTGAGCCTAGCTTGGCCTACCCAGGGGTCATCCTTCCTACATAGAATGTCCCTGATTGAACAATTCCTTACCATGAAACACCTCCATATGTCACGCGGCGACTAATGAAGTAGCGGTTCATCACAGTTCATCCATAGTAATACTACTAGTACCTAACAAATATACTCAGGCCTAGCTACTACGAATGGCAGTTCATTGATTGATCCTACGGAGGGATGAAATTGTAGTTTATCATTACAGTCTGGTGGCGATGAAAGGGGAAATGCAATCTTCTTCTTCTTTTTCTTCTTGCTCGTCCTCTTCATGCTCTTCTTATTCTCAATGTATCGAACTTTGTCATCCCACATTGCTTGCGCCTGCTTTATCCTCTTGATCTTCCAGGCTTCGTTGTTATTTAGCTCGATGTCATGTCCAGTTTCAACTTTATCAATATCAATTGAGTCCTCGTCTAGGAAAAATTCATCAAGACCCCAACCCAAGATCTAGTTGTGAAGAATGCAGCAAGCAAGCACGAGCTTCACCTGAGTCTCGATAGTGTGGAAAGGTTTCTGGTCAAGGATCTTGAATCTATTTTACAATGCAGGAAAAGCCCTCTCTATGGTGATCGTAAGGCTAGAGTGTATCAGATTGAACAATTCCTTGGGGTTTGGGGTCTATTCCTCGGACTGAACTTGTTAAGATGGTATCTTGTTTTCCTGAAGGGTGGTAGAACCCCATGTCGACATGCATATCCAGCATCTCCAAGATAGATCCTTCCCAACCTGCTAGGACATAGGTGAATTTCATTTCAAAATCAATAGCACCCAGCACATTCTGGCTGGTGTAGTACTTCCTTCTTCTGTAGGTTGTTGCCTGAGCTTCCGACACTCTTGCAGTCCATCGATAACACCTATGCAACCATGTGAACACATAATCCAAGCATCATGACAAGGAGAAATGTAGTGGTTTCAACAAAGGAAACAAGATGATGTTCACTCACCCTGAAATATGGCATCCATTTGTGGTTGTTTTGTATCTTGCTAGGTGTGTGACCACTTGGGGTTTTGATCATCTATTCCCTGATCTCCCCAATTGCATGCAACACTTGCTTGAATGGCGAGCAACTGTCTCTGTTGACCTCCTAAATGTGTTATGGATCACTCTAAACCTCTGGTTATGACCCATAACATGAAGAAACATTGGAACTTGTTCCTCAACAAAGGTGTGGATACTATCTTCCAGCAATCCTCGATCCCTAAACCTTTTGACCGGTTCAAAGAAAGGGGCTCTAGCCATCCGCGGCATTTGGAGAGACTCTACATCGGTTGAGTTGTAAATGTAGTTCAGATTTACCATCCTCTCCTGATCTTGGTGCATCATAGGGCCGTATGTGAGCCTAGGAATGGCAACATGCCTAACTCCTCTCTTGTGGAGCGGCAGGATTCGGGCTTGAATCATAGCCGTGAGTGTTGTTGCTTGATGGATCAGATCTAGCTGGTTACCCTAAGCAAATCGATCAATGATGAGTACTAGCTATATCGACACTGCGTACTATCTACTAACACCGGGGCAGAAAGGACAGTAGGGGCGTGGCTTACCTCCTCCACATCAGACAATGGAGTGCAGCCAGTGTGGGAGAAGAAAGGCCCTTGGTTCGGATGCCTGCGTCGGTCCTATGCTGGAGAAAGAGGACAGCGCCGATCCGATGAAACCCTCGATCAGCGATGTCGTCGTCGACGCCGCAAATGGAGGTTTTTGTCTTAAGCCCAAATGTCGGGAGGTCAACGAAAGAGGGAAGGTGCGCGGCATACCCGCTTTTCGCATCGCCACGGCCTGTCCCTGAAAAAATTGTTGATTCGGGCATCCCCCGTGGCCTGCCTGCCTCGGAGGTGCTTTAAAACCTGTGCGTGGCACAACGTGAACTGCGGATAGCCATCCAATCACGTGTTGATGGTATCCAGCGTGTCTGTCCCGGGCCTAAAACGCCATACCAAACGCGCCCATAGTGTCATGATATTTCAAGGTAACACATCTTAAAATTATATAAGATAGCTTTTCGACTCTGAATCAAGTGGACAGTTTAGCTTAGTCGTGCGAGGGTTTGCTTATGTCTAAGTCGGACTCTTGAGAAAAAACACCGCTGGCTTAGATGTACTCCCTCCGTTTGAAAATATAAGATGTTTTAGGTTTATAAAAAAATGTATCTAACCTTATTTTAATGTGTAGATTCACTCTAAACTTAAGGTTAACCTACGTACTTCCTTCAGATGTATCTACACAAATTTGACTCAACTAATATGGATCAGAGGAAGTACTAAAATAAGTCTAGATATATTACTTTATAAAGATAAAACATCTTATATTTTGAAACGGAGGGAGTAGATGGACTTGTAAGCACAACCGACCAAATGAAGAGCGATCCAGGAGTGAGAATACCCGTGCATCGAATGGAAATGATTGTACAGTTCCTCTTTGATGGGTCATCCGCCTACTGTTGGCACGGCCACACGACGCCGCAAGCAGCGCAGCGCAGCGGAGAGACGTGCAATCCACCGTCACCAACGGTACGTCGGACAATCCAACGCGCACTGCTCGGGGGGAATCTGGTCAGCTAATAAGTTCTTCCGGCGGTCTTGAGCTAGCTGCGTGCAAGTGTCTCTGGTCAGCCGTCTAATTGCGTGCAAGCCTCAGTTGCTTGCGCCCGCCCGCCAACGAGCGTGGGAGCCTCCGACCATGACACCGAGCTAGTCGCGTCATGCTCTTGGAAACAAGATGAGGTGAGAAGAAGGACAAAGATCCAGCCAAGAAACTAGTTGTTTCCGCCACAGTCCGTGCTCGTGTCGCGTGAGCTGTGATGTGAGCCAGCAACACGACGACGGGAAAAAGATAAGAGGCGAGCGAGCAGCGATCCCTGTACTGTACCACCGTGAAAATGCAGTCTGTGGTGCGGAGACCAGGGGTGGCTTAACTATGAGTGGTCGTGTCAGTGGTAGGTTTAACTTGACGATGGCAGTGTCTTATACTGTACCACCGTGAAAATGCATGTTTCGTTTTCGGCGAGTCTGTTCGGGGCAGGTGGTGCTGTCCTCTCTCTCTCTCTGACTTCTGTTTTGCGCAACGGTGGCGGCAGCGCTCCCCTGCTGCTCAGGTATCTCGGGCGTCGTCAAACGTACCGAAGTCTCAAGAGACCGTGTCAACAGCTTCTTTTCTGTTCTATACTCTACTACTAGTACAGTTCACGGCTTGACGGCACAACGCCCCCAGCCCGCTTCAACCATTGCCAGTTCCAAGAATAGCTTTCCAGCAGCTGCTTACACATTCAGGAGGTAAAACGTTTGCTTCCTTCGTACAATCAGCCTGATCGGCACGAGAAATTTACTTGATTGGCTAAAACGTGCAACACAAGCTTATGCTTCACCTTTGTCCCCAATCGAGAAAAGGGTCCATTCCTCTCCGGCAAGAATTAGTTATGCATTCATTCATCACGCCCCGTCCTCAAAGCTACACTATAGTATCGATCAGTTGCCTTCTCCAGCCTCCAACTAACAAGAGAAGCCTCAGCTCATCTTACCAGTATCTGTTGCTTCCACACTTTGGGCTGACAGTTGTGCACAGGTTCCTCTGAGGACACGCATCATTCCATAACAAAAATGGCTTCTTCACAGTGTTGCACAGCCAAACTTCAACTGCTACTCAAGGAACACTAGCGCCACATCAGTACTTCAAGAGAGGTTTGTTTAACACGCGAAATGACAGAGAAATGAGCCACGCCCCTGTAGAACATCCAGATTTCAGGTTTTCACCGTGCTGTCAACCGAGGCACGCAAAGGTATCCCTGTAGAACATCCAGAATTCAGGTTCACCATGTACTGTCAACCGAGGCACGCAAAGGCACTGGTGTCACTGTTCCCGGCATTACAAGTCATAGTTCTGGTTGGCATCAAGCCACAGCATTTTATTGTCGAGCACACTACCCCCTCGATGACCCCGGGGCAGAAGGGGGGCAAGGAAAGCAGCCGAACAAAAAATTCAACAGATCTCATAAAGTTCATGGTGAATTGTTAGGGTCTGAGCAGGGCGCCTAGCTCTCCTGCGCGAACTTGATACCCTTCTCGATCGAAGACATCAGCTCGCCCTTGAGGCTCTCCAGTCCCTCCTTCTCGAAGGCGGACAGCTCGCCCAGCCCAATCACTTCCTCCACTCCGTTCTTGCCGAGCCTTACCTGCAATACCAAAGGAAGTAGTGTTCAGCACACCAACTCCATCTTCTCATGGAAATTAACAAGTTGTACTCCCTCCGACCCATTTTAGTTAAATTAGATTCATCTAAAAACGAATGTATCTAGTCAAGTATTAGTGCTAGATACATCTGAATCTAGATAAATTTGAGTATATGGGTCGGAGGGAGTAGAATAAAATTGGTAATAAGTGTTGGAATCTGGGTTAGCATAGCAATGATGTCCTAGGAGTGTCTGGAATATTCTAGTGAGTGTTGGAGCCTGAGTTAGTGTAATAGTAGTACTCTGGTAGAGTCTAGAGTATTCTAGGGAGCGTTAGTATAGTAGTAGTGTCCTACTAGAGTCTAGATCATTCCAGTGTATGAGTGAATATGTAAGGCTAAGTTGTGCTATATATAAGAGGGTGTGGAGGTCCATGGGACTATGCCCATCCAGAATTTTTCCCTAAAGCCAACATGGTATCAGAGCTAGGCTCCTCCTATCCCTAGCTACCACCGTTCCACTGCTCACCACCCACCCCGGCTCTTGTTGTCAACAACAGCAGGCACATTGTAGTCACCCAAGCGGCGGGAGGCCGCACCATATTGCTCTCTGCAGGCAGTAGCCACCTCGTGTTGCACGGTGCGTTATGTGAGGCTTGGTTGCTGCTCTGCACGAGGGTTGCTCAGAAAGCTAGTTAGAAATGGTGCAATTGAGATGCTGATAGGAGGATAGTAAGTTGGCGAGGTTGGATTTGGGGACCAAGAGAAACTGAGGATGGAGGAGGACCTCTGATCTGGTCAGAGATGGGCAGATGTTGAGGCGATGCCGGCAGTAGTGAAGTAGTTGGGCATCTGTGTTATGGAGGTGATGGCTGTAGCGCAGTGGTGGAGCTTGAAGAGAAGATGTTGGTAGAGGTGTGGTAATGTAGATGGTAAGGGAGGAGCTTGATGGTGATGGCTGAAATTGTGTTGCTGGAGTTGTCCAAAAGAGATGGTAGAGGCCATGGTGACCGAGGTGAAGATGGTTGAGGCAAGATGGTCGGAGGGTTGATGGAGAGGAGGTAGAGGTCAAGCATGTGACCGTGTTGGAGAGGTGGAAGGCATGTGGAGGTCAGGAGAGTGGAACTGTGGATAGCTGACCAGTGAGGTGAGGCGGCTGTGGCCCTGTAGGAGCTGTTGTTGAGGTGAAGCAGCCGTGGTTCTGCAGGAACCAGAGTTGATGAAGAGGCAATGGCGATGCTCAAGCTGATGATGGAAGGCGTGTGGTGCCGCTGTTGTAGGTGCCGGCATGAGAAGGCGCATGGTTGGAGAGGCAATAGTGGACAAACACAAGAATGATTAGAGGTGGCTAGCTTGATGCAAAGTTTGTGCATGGTGATGTTTATGGTGAGGCGGCTGTGGCTCTGTAGGAGCTGTTGTGAGGTGAGGCAGCCGTGGTTCTGCGGGAACCGGAGTTGATGAAGAGAGAATGACGATGCTCAAGCTGACGAGGGAAGGTGTGTGGTGCCGCCGTTGTACGCGCCGGCGTGAGAAGATGCATGGTTGGAGAGGCAACAGTGGACCAACGGAAGAAGGATTGGAGGTGGCTAGCTTGATGCAAAGTTTGTGCATGGTGATGGTGTTGTTGATGCGGCATGTGGCGTAGCTTGAACGGTCAGTGTTGGATGGGTGCTTGACCGCAAATGGTGAAAGACCAATGGAGCAAGAGCTAGAGTAAAATACTCTCATGTATCTGTGGGCGCTTGTAAGCTAGAAGTGTAGTGGTAGTAAGTGTCATGGAGTTGTGGCAAGATGGTCATGGTGACTGACCCATGCCCATCTTGAGGGGGAGTGTTGGAATCTGGGTTAGCATAGCAATGATGTCCTAGGAGAGTCTGGAATATTCTAGTGAGTGTTGGAGCCTGAGTTAGTGTAATAGTAGTACTCTGGTAGAGTCTAGAGTATTGTAGCGAGCGTTAGTATAGTAGTAGTGTCCTACTAGAGTCTAGATCATTCCAGTGTATGAGTGAATATGTAAGGCTAAGTTGTGCTATATATAAGAGGGTGTGGAGGTCCATGGGACTATGCCCATCCAGAATTTTTCCCTAAAGCCAACAATAAGCACGCTCGAATTTTAAAGCATGTCTGCTCAGTGAAAACATTTTATAAAAACAGGGGAGAGGGTCCCTCGCCACTCATCATGAAACCAAATATGATCACAGTGTAGCACATGAATGCATCAGTGACACATGGGACATGCCTGACCTATCTACATGTATGACCACTTCATGAACTTTTAAATCAGACAAAAAAATTAGAAATCAACAAAATGCAGGGCATGTGACCAGATATCACAAAGTAACCTACGCTTTACATACTTGCGTCCGGTGTCGGAAACATAACGCTGATTATAATGACTAAGCATGCAAGCAAATTTCGTGCATGAGTGAAAATGTTGTCAAGCTGTTTAAGCACTTGGCATAAAAACGAAACATGAGGATTATCAAGATAAAATCTCACAAATAATATGGTGGCACATATGAATTATACAGAGACACAGGGAACTCACCTTGGAGGCAAAGAATGGGAGCTCTGTTACGGTTGATTGCACAAAGGAGCACTCTACAATGTCAGGAACACCATTGAGCCCCTTCAAGCATGCATCTCCAAAAACTGCACCAGCATATCTGTAAAATCATAAGATGAAATATGTCAGGAAAAAGCAAATAATGCAAAGGATTCAGATCTATAATCAGCATACAATCTAGAATGTGTTGATATAAAACAAGATATTACTATAGAGTTCAGTTCATCTGCACAGATCAATGTGGCCACATCTCATTTCAGATGGTAATTTTCAACTAAGTGAGATAAATGAGTACAACGTGCTTGACATAATTGAATTGAGCAGCTATTTCACGTGACAGCAGGAACAGAAGATTAATAGTGGAATGAGAAAATCCTTAGGAAATGTTAGTCCCTACAATTACTAAGTAGGTCAGTACTAGAACAAATTCAGGAATCCAGTGTACAATATAATTTACAACCAGATGCGTCAGTTGCACTTGTGTGGTGAACGTGGAACTGCTGATAAATGAACGGAAAACAGCTTCACATTGTCCATATTTGGAGGTAAAGCACTGCTGTGGACATAAAAGAAAATGGATACTGGAAAAACTACAATACACTGATCAGTCAGACCAAATAGGTTATACAATACTGAATTTGGCCGTATAGTTGCGATTGGCCAGGACACCTAGCAATTGACTAGTTGCAGAGTATATAAAGGTTTATGCTACTTTCAGATTCTATACAAATAGTATACACATGTATAACAGCATGTTAGTTTCAAGAGCAAACTAGCAGAAAATGGATATGCTCAGGAACGTTTGTATGTTTATTCACAGACTTACGCCATTGACAATGTTGCTGATCCCTTTCCAGCCTTTGCTTCAACAACTTCCGTCCCACCATCTTGTGTCCTCTTGGTGAGGGCCTTAAGGTCCTCATGGGACAATGCATTACTAGCAGGAGTAGCCTATATCAAAAGTATAAAGATGGAGCTGTTAGCTTAAGAGGTGGGCGGCACAGCATATGGTAGAGACATCATACAATTAATATAGCATTAGTAGTTGCATAGACAGATGACAAGGTTACTACACTAGATGGAGATGCATTTGACTCATATCCAAAAACTGCATTCTCTTTGCTAAATCTACTTGCATGCTTTTCCGCGAGGATTCAGAATGATTTCCTTTACATATCCTATATAGTTCTGTTATCACTAAGTATTTAGACTTCACAATTTCTGCAGATCAGTTTGGGTTGTGACTGAAGGAAATGGAACAAAAAAAGTCAAGAGACTAGGATTCCACACCTGTGAGAACAGTGGCAGGATGGTAATACCAGCATGTCCACCGACGACAGGAACATTGACCCCTGCAAAAGATCACAGGAACCACTCAGAATTAATGGACAGAGACATACAATCCAACATTGCGATCTCAAAATTCTCTATGGCTGTTCATACCAGTGACAGGCACGTTTGCCTTCCCAGCGTAGAATGTTTTAGCACGAACAACATCAAGAGTGGTGACACCAAACAGCTTCTTCTCATCAAAAGTACCAGCCTTCTTGAACACCTCAGCTGCAATCGGGACAGTCGAGTTGACAGGGTTGCTGATCATATTGACGAGGGCCTGACCAAAAGTATAAACAACAAGTCCACCATGAGATTGGTACATATATTAAAAAAAACTTCACAAATGACACTTGACATCTTCGCAGTACAGTGGTATCATAAGCATGCTTAAACAACCCACTCGTGTCACCTTTGTCAGTGGCAGTATACACTACACTAAAGTGAAAATGTAAGGGGGAAGTTCAAAGTCAAAGCCAAGGTCTGAAGCAAACGTGCCTACTAGAAACAGCAAACCAAATTGCCACAGAAAAGTAACACCTGGCTTTGGCAGTGGTAATACCCTTTGATTAATCAGTGGCAAACCATTATTGTAGACTTACACAGTTACACTACTTACAACGATTCTATGCCACAATGTGACTGCACTTCCCCAGGACTTAACTGAACATTGTCAAGGTCAAATCGTAGGCACAGTCTGAAGGTTGAAGCAAGTGTGCCTACTAGAAACATAATGCACCATTTGGGGAGGAGAGTAACACCCGACTTGCAGTGGCAGGCCGGTTCATTTGGGGAAAACAGTAGTTATAGAGTACTAATCCGATGCTGCTATGCAAGTATGTGACTGTTGTGCCCCAAAATCATAAATGAACCAAAAACTATACCATAGGATGGGCAGAGAAAAGCAATTCCAGGCTCCCTGAACTTGCTGAAGCTCTTGCAGTACGTGTGGCTCTCACGTTTGCGCAGGAGGAGGGTCTGGACAATCTCATTATTGCCACAGATTGCCTATCTCTGGTCCAACGGGTATGCTCCAGCTATAGGGATCGCTCAGCTTGTGCTCCTGTTGTTGAAGACATAAAGGTTTTGGTAGCTGTATTTGGCTCCTGCTCTATTATTCATGTTAGCCGTCTTCAGAATGTTGCTGCACACTGTTTAGCACGTTCGTGTGAGTCTTTGTCTAGTTATGTGTGGTGTGGTGTGCCTCTGGATTGTATCCGAGAGACAATTTGTATTGAATCTCTATCTGGTTGATTAATAAAGTACACCCGTTTCCCTCAAAAAAAAATTGCCACAGGAAAGTAACACCTGGCTTTGGCAGTGGTAATTTGATTGATCACGGGCAAACCATTATTCTAGACTTACAATACGTACAACGATTATATGCCACAATGTGACTGTAGTGCCTCTGTGCCCCAGAACTTAACTGAACATTGTCAAGCTCAAATCTTAGAAGCATGGTCTAAAGGAGTAAGCAAGCGTGCCTCCTAGAATAGCACATTTGGGTAGGAAAGTAACACCCGACTTGCAGTGGCAGTCAGGTTCAGGTTCATTTGGGGCAAACAGTAGTTCTAGAGTACTAATCCTATCCTGCTATGCAAGTATGTGGCTGTTGTGCCCCAAAATCATAAATGAACCAAAAACTACACACGGGATGGGCAGGCAAAAGCAATTGCAGGCAGCCCAAAACCACGACGCATTCAGCAACCAAATCCATTTAGTCATTCACGGGGTGGCAAAGTACAAGCAATCCGAAACAGCCGAACTCAAAAAATTGCCATATTCGGCAACTAAATCTATGTGCCTCCACTGCAGATCTACAGTGACAAGTGTGTGAGAATGTGCTTTGCTTATGTTGGGGCAGTGCTTCCCTTGACAATGTCGGCACTGATCTTGAAGAGATCGTCCCTGGTCAATGCCGGCAAAATTACCAATGGGGAGGGAGACAATTGCCCAACCAATTGGGCTGGAAAGTATCACCTGACTTGGAAGTGTGGAAGTGTGGTTCGGTTTATTTGGGGCAAACCATTGCTCTAGAATTCTGGTTTCCATCAATCTAATGCTTACTGGGTGGGTGCCACTGCCTCAGACCATAAATGAGCGCTCGATATGCAACTTCGAAGCATCCGAAAGCGAAATTGCCATATTCGGCAACCAAATCTACTGCAGATCTACAGCGGCAGAGTGTGAGAAGATGGTTTTGCTTACGTTGGGGCAGTGCTTGGCGATGGCGGTGCATAGGCCCTTGACAATGCCGGCGTTGATCTTGAATAGGTCGTCCCTGGTCATGCCGGGCTTCCTGGGCACGCCCGCCGGGATGATGACCACGTCGGCGCCCTGCAGGGCCTCCGCGAGCTGGTCGTCCCCCATGAACCCCTTGACCTGCAGCGCAATTACCGGAATCCAAACACCGTCGGTCAGACTAGTACAGACAGACAGATCCAGCCGAGCGAGGCGCGCGCGGGAGGGGGGAGGGGGTAGGTACGGACCAGCGCGGGGGTGTTGATGTGGGAGACGTCGGCGGCGACGCCGGGGGTGCCGGCGATGTCGTAGAGGGAGAGGGAGGAGACGAGCGGGTTGAGCTTCATGAGGAGGGCCAGCGGCTGGCCGATCCCGCCCGCGGCCCCGAGGATGGCCACCTTCCGCTCCGGCTGGGCGGCCGAGGAGGAGTAGTCCCGGTGGCGGCGCAGGTGCTGCGACGCGGTCCTCAGCAGCGACGGCCTCATCTCGGCGTCGGAATTTGGCTGCGCCTTCTCCCTCGCTAAGCTGGAGCTCTGGTGCGCGTGTGTGTGACGGGAGAGCGGGGAGAGGGGAAGAGAGCCTGTGGGAGTGGGAGTGGGAGGCGGCGGCTTTAACAGGTAGTAGTAGGAGCAAGTGGATGGACGGGGGTGAAAAGCTGGCGAGCGGTTCGACGCCTCCGCCGATGCGATGAGATTTTTTTGTACACGGGTGGGTGGGTTTTTGCCTGGCCGAGGCACCACCTGCGCACCACGCTTGTTAATGGCGACTTGCACGATGGCAAGTCTCTTGGCAACCAGCACGGACCTCGGCATTGCGAATTTGCAACCTCGCTGCGTGAAACTGAACTGGAACCACAGGTTCGAGGGGACAGATTGATGTGACAGTCGCTTAGAGCAACTCTAGCCGATCTCGTAAACGCGCGGCCTGTAAAACGCACTTTACATTCGTCAAACAAAAGAATATTGGCATCTTTCGTCTAGGGCGACACTGACACTAGGACACAGTTTTCATATTTTGGCAGTCAAAGTGATAACAAATGACACCATAAATTTACACAATGAAGCACCACACGATACCAATTACACCTAGCCTCTGCAACAACGCATGCCCTAGCGGCCTACGGATGCATACAGTCTAGAAAAAAGAAAAAAGAATTACAAAAAAAAGGCCCGCTATAGAGAACTAATCCTCAAAGCAATGACACTGGCCAGTTAAGGCGTCCACCAAGAAGGAAACAGTGTCCAAGCGGCGCCGTTGCCCGATCAAATATCATAGGTTTTCACCCTAGAGAAAGTCCTCGCTCACAAAACAATGCCTTTAACAAGTTTATTGTCAGGCACAACCAGTTAAGGCCAGATCTTGGATTTTCACACTGTAAGGTAAGACTGGGAACTCCTCCTGTGTTGACTTCCAGCACCAGCACTCGCTGCAACGAGTCCCAGATCACGCAGACAGTTCTCCGTCGCCACAAGAACTAAAATCACCATCGCTACCCTCATATTTCCGCTTTCCTGACATTCTCCGCATCTGACTTCACCATGGCTCAAAGAATAACACTTGGTGGGAACAAACAACAGAGTTTCGCAACGCTCCCGCTGAAACCAAACCGTTAGAAAAACAAGGTACGCACGACCGAATACCTTCCGATCCAGCGATCTCCAGGCATGATACGCCCATGGGAGTTCGCCTGTGGAGCCTTCCGGAACCCGCCTCTCCAGACCAGATCAATGAGGGCAGACATCAAGCAAATCTTCGTCTTCGTTCAAAAGAAACTAAAGGACCACCTCCTTTATTAGATCCGATGCAGCGATCCCCACACCGCTGGCCGGTTCTCGGAGAGCAGATCGAGCAGGCAATTAGGGATAGAGAGCCGATCTAGGTCTTCTAAACGGAATCCCATCGACGGCACCTCCTCCACCAGATCGCCACACGCTCCACGCCAGCAGAGGCCATCGCCTCCAGATCCAAGCTCCCATGAAGCCACCGCCGGCCAGAGCCGTGAAGACTTCGATGGCGAGGGGGGCCGTCCAGGGCTGGCATTCTCCTCCCTATCACCGCGCTGGGGCCGGGAGGCCAGATCCCCGCCGTCCCCACCACCGGCGCCGCGCACTTAGGCCGGCGGCCATCCAGGGGCGACGAGGAGGGAGAAGGATGGAAGGGGAGGGGTGGCGGCGGGGTTAGGGTTTGGCCCCCTCGGTCGCCAGGAGGGGGTGACGTGAGGGGGCGACAGAAGGGAAAGGGAGCTAGCTAGTCGCCCCCACGCCATATATGCGAAGATCAACCCATGTCGTCCTTCCCGGAGGCACCTCCATCAGCACCACTGCTAGCCGTAGCACCAAGACTCGTCGGAACACCACCATCATCACCTGCACGGGCACCACCACTAGCCGAAGCATCAAGACGAGCTTGCCTTCTCCTTTCAATGATCTTCGCTTCATATCCCACCACTCTCTTTTGTAGGCATCTGATACATTGCAAATGTATCTATAATTTTTGATGTTCCATGCTTGGTTTTATCTACTTTCTTGTGTTTTGCCCATACTTTGTAGTACTTTTCATATGATTTTTTGGACTAACCTATTAACAAGAGCCACAGTGTCAGCTGCCTGTTTTCTACTGTTTTTGGTTCCAGGAAAGTCAGAAAATGAATATTCTCGGAATTGGACGGGACAAAAGCCAAAGTGCCTATTTTTCCGGAAGACATCTAATGCCAGAATATGAGACGGAGGAGCTGGGGGCCGGCCACACCACCTGGCCCACGCCAGGGGGTGGTCTGGCTGACCCCAGCACCTCCTCGGCCTCTCCTTCCGCATATATATTGACCCGATCAAAAATCCACGAAAGAGTCTGTAGCCACCGTCATCTCCATCCCTAGATCGAGAGGGACTGAAGCTCTTTCCGGCATCCTACCGGAGAGGGAAATTCACCCTGGAGGCCTTCTTCATCATCATGCAAGTCTCCGGTGTGATGCGTGAGTAGTTCATCTCTGAACTACGGGTCCATGTAGTAGCTAGATGGTTGGTTCTCCTCCTTTGTGCTTTCATGTTTAGATCTTGTGAGCTCCATTCATGATCAAGATCATCTATTTGTAATCCTACATGTTGTGTTTGCGGGGATCCGATGGATATTGAGATGCTATTTCAGATTGATTATTGATTCTATCATGTCTTTGTTATTTGTGATCTTGCATGCTTTCTGTTGTTAGTAATTATCTTGGCCAAGTAGATGCTAACAACTCCAAGAGTTAGTATTTATGCTCGATAGTGGGTTCATGCCTCTGGTAATCTGGGGAAGTGACAGAAATTTCTAAGGTACTAGATGTGTTGTTGCTACTAGGGAGAAAACAACAATCCTTTGTTCATAGAACAATCGTATTGTTTACATTTCACGCAATTCGTAAAGCAATAATCTGTTGCTTGCAACTTAATACTCGAGGGGGTTCAGATGATAACCTGAAGGTGGATTATTAGTCATAGATGCAGTTGGATGGCGGTCTGTGTATAATGTTGTAATACCCAATCAAGTTCCAAAGGAGTCAAGATGATTAGTATATGCATGTATTGCTTTCTCGATGTTTGTCAATTGCCCCACTGTAATTTGTTCACCCAGCATGTTATCTATCTAAGGAGAGCCACCTCTAGTGAACTATGGATCCTGGTCCTTTCTTTTACATACAATCTACAAACTGTTTACTGCTTTGTGTTTACTTTCTGCAAACTATTACTTCCTTCCATTTGATACGTTTAATCCTTTGCTTTTAGCAAAACCGGTTAGATTGACAACCTCATCGCAAGTTGGGGGCAAAGTTCTGTGGTTGTGTTGTGCAGGTCTCCACATTGCTACTAGCACCAGTAGTACGCCCTGCCAAGGCTCAGCTAGCAACACCTTTGGGGTGTTTCCTTGCTCCTACTGGTTCGATTAAACCTTGGTTTCATAATTGAGAGAAACTTGCTGATGTGCTCATCATACCTTCCTCTTGGGGTTCCCCAACGAGCTCCACATCAACACCGAGCCATCAGCATCCATGGTGCACGGATCCATTATCATTGTCTTTTTCTCATTTAGTATGATTCTTCTCTCCTCCAAAGCGGCCTTGCGCTTCTCATCTTCCCGAAGTTTTTCCTACCTTGCAAGCTTCGTGGCATTCTTCTTATCCATCATGATCACCTTTGCTTCCAATGTCTTGGCCATGAATGCTTCCTTTGACTTCACCATTTCATCAATTGTATCTCCCAAACTAGATGTTTCAGCTTCAAGTTTAGCTTCTCTTTTGCCTTAATGTTTCCATCCGCATTTCCCTTGTTTCTTCCCCCACTCTCCTCATCACTAGCATCATCTAATTGAAGCAAGGCTCCTTTCTTTGGTAGTGGTTATTGCTCCCTCAACTTCCACCTGTCCATATGTGCTAGCACCTTTCAACATTGTTGAAGTGTAGATGGTTTCCCCTTGGAGCCAGCCATAGCTTTGTACCTATTCATTGCAATAGTTCATACGGTCACAATGGAAATGCATTTGTTAGCAACATGATCACAAAATAAAATAAATTCATTTGTTAGCAACATTATCACAAAATCAAAATGAGACGCACAAAACACTCACATAGTCATTGATAGTTATGTCACTTGGAGCTAATTGTCGCACTTTCTCCATATCTCCACTCTAACGGCTACAACAAGTCGGTAGTACAGTTGACGAACATGTTGTTTGCGTGAAAGTGTAAGATGGTTTACCAAGAGAGGGGAATAGGTTTCTACAAAATTCTTTATAATCTTTTGCAAGTTTTAGGCTTTGCGGAATATAAGTGTGTCTAAATGCAAACTAGGTGAGGCAACCTAGATGATGATACAAGATACTTCAAGCACAAAGGCTATCACAAAGTAAATAACACAAGTAGGAGATTGGTTAAGGAAGAACCAAAGCACGCGAAGACGAAGATGTATTCCCGTGTTCACCATCTTTGGGAAGGGGACTACGTCACGTTGGAGAGGTATGAGGTTCCACGAAGGATTCCCCAATGCCACGAAGGCTCACCTTCTTCTCCGAGCCTATCCCACGAAGGAATATCTCACTTACTCGTGGTAGACTTAAGGTAGTCTTCAAGCCCTCACAAACTTTCCACGGAGCAAATCACAAGCCGAATGCCTCCGGGCGACCCTAGCCGCCTAGGGTTTTCCACAAAACCAAGAGTAACAAGCTAACTAGATGAACTCAAGGGAGAATGAAGTTTGGCTTGGTGGAAACTTAGATCAGGACCTCCTCTTGCTTTCTACCAAAAGGATTTGGAAATGGTTAGGTAGAATAGGAGATCCTCAAGGAATTGTGTTTCAACAATGGGGAGAGAGAGAGAGCTTCAAGGATGAGTATGTAATGGAATGCCTAACTCTCAGTGGAGAAGAAGGATGTATTTATAGTCCGGGGTGAAAAAGGAGCCGTTTGGAGGGTCCTGCGGTGAAATCGGCAATAAGTCCGGAAGAGCCGAACCATGCGCCAGAAATTCCTACGGACCGGTTTCTGCGTGGATCATTCCGGCGGAGAACCGAAACCCTATGCAGTCATCCATTCCAGCGTGCGCCAGGAATTTTCGGTGGTGACCAGAAATTCTGGCGGCCACTCCAGCGGCATCGGGATTCTTGTTGATTTCTCAAGACCCTCTTTCTAGCTCTTTTTCCATAGCGACCTTCTGCCCCCCCTTGAGTGGGTGTGTGGCTGAAGATGATATGATGTGTGTGTGGTGTAGAACATCCCCAAATAGTGCATCGAGATCACCCCTCTTAATAGTGCGGTGCTTCCTACTAGACTCAAAAGAGAAATAAGAGAGAAAAGTAACGAAAATACCGGCTCTTCACTTCATAAACAGATGGGGGTCACATACCACCTCTCATCATCAAACGCGGACTATCACCTGTAGGGATACTAGTAGAAACATTAGCCCGCTCTCTAACTCCAGTGTCACGATTAACCAAAAACTGGATAAGGGCATTTTGCCCTTTCACAGCGGTATTGTTGTTGTCGGGGCTCGACGACGGATAGAGATGGAGCGATAGGAGAAATTTGATATGGTGCATAGGCATCTTATTTTTCAAGCTATCACCCGCAAGCTTTGCGTGCAAGGACACGGCTTGGGCATCGGGACGACGACGACGATTGGCTCTTCTGGTCGGGCCACTAAAGTAGCACCAGTGGCTTGTGGGACGATGTGGTGCCCGCGCGATTCCTCTTGTTGGTGTTAGAGGCGGCAATAAATAGGCAACCGCACCGGCGGCCGGGGGCACCAACACTTAATGCCGGAGCCACGGGAGGGGACGGTTGAGGATGTGTGACTGCAACTATGAGATGTACTACCTCGTTGATGGCATCTATCCAAAATGGTCAGTTTTTGTTAAGACAATCTCCGACTCTTTAGGTCCGGCAAAGTCTCACTTTGCTTCACGCCAAGAGAGTTGCAGGAAAGATGTGGAGTGAGCATTTGATGTGTTGCGATCTCGATTTGCTATTGTCATGTACCATGCTCTTACTTGATCTCAAGATCAGATGTGGTTGGTGCTAAATGCACGACATGATTAGCGCGAGTGAGCGCAAACACCTAGCGTGATCGCCGTATAAGTGCATGGGTCCTCTTATAAATGTCGATCACCTGTAAATGCATGGGTCCTCTTGTAGATGTCGATCCCCTATAAGTGTGTGGGTCCTCTTGGAGATATTGATCATCAGGAGCCCGCAGATTGGGTCTGCATATGGAGATTAGTGACGAGGCTCAAAAGAGAGAGGGTGTTGCCTCTGCTCCAGTGAACTTCATTTTATTTGTGTTCAAAACTATGTTCGTATCATGTAATGGTGCATGAATTGGTCAGATTTTATTTATATTGTCTACTTTCTGTCAATTTGGACACCTACAAGCGTATTCCAACATTTCATATGTGCCAAGTTAGAGCGAGGTTAAAGGAAAACTTGAAGGGGCTGGGATTTGAATTATGTGGTTCAAACTATATTGGTATCATGGTTGAGATTTGAATTACGTGTCTAAACCAATTGCGTTTTCATTATACTTTGTAATTTATAAACTATTTGCGTTTTACTATAATTGGGAGTGGCACGTCCAAATGACCGACGGTCGTGTCAGTGCTCCTAAACAACCAGAATCTCAGTTTATTTGGCCGAAAATCACTACGAAGCCTACTGGAGTAAGGCGCAAAATTGCATCCGCAAGTCTATTTAGACTAAAATCATAACGAAGCCTGCTGGAGTAAGCCGTCTGACATGAAAAAAAGGCTACATGGGCAAACGAGACAGGTGAGGTCAGACACGGAATATGTTTCATCACATCAGATGAAACAAATCAAAACGCTCCAGATGCTGTGATTAGATTAACCGAAGACCAAAACCAGAGCTCCGGATGTACACAGATAGAGCCCAACTGATCACCAGAAACATATGCAGAAACCGAAGATAGATTTATATGATCCACAGTAAGCCAACATGCATAATAATTATACTGATAAACCATTTAAGTAACACAGCAATGTGGCCGACAACAAATCCATGGCAAACATGTAGATCAATGTCACACACAGAGTTTCTCAACCCAGGAAAAACATTCCGGCTTGACTATCAAGCCTTTTCATCAACCTAAAAGCGACAGACTCATGTAGGAAGCACAATCTCTGTCTCTCAAAGTTCGACAAGACTCAAGATCCTTTCTCTACTCGATCAGATCGTCATCGTCATCTGGCAGTGGTTGTGCAGCTGCGGCGGCAAGCTCAGCCTCGTGCCTGCAAACAATATATCAGAAGAAAACAATCAGCAATCCCCTCATTTTGAAAGAGGAGCATCTGCAGAACAGAGTTGGTACAAAAAGTGGGATGAATGAAAACAGAGGACGACACTTACTGTTGCTGCATAGCCAAGTCAAAGGTCACTTCCGGAGGTTTGAGAGCCACGGCCTCAACAAAGTGAATGTTGGCATCACTAACATCATCAAATACAAACAAGAGTCAGTATAACTGGCACTTAAGATACCAATGAATAGGCAAGAGAATACAATGGGGAGGGGAAATTACCCAGCCAACTTCCTTGCAAGGTAAAGGAAGGGCTTCTCAAAGTTGTAGTTGCTCTTAGCAGAGATTTCATAGTACTGCAGGTTCTTCTTCCTGTGGAATGTAACTTGCTTGGCCTTAACCTGCCTGTTCTTCACATCAACCTTGTTACCGCAGAGAACAATGGGGATGTTCTCACACACCCTGCATGAGAATTATAGGACATCAGAACCCCGAAGCATAATCCAGACATTCATCAAAGAAGATTACAACAGAAACAGACCTGCACAAGTCTCTGTGCCACGTAGGAACATTCTTGTAAGTCAGCCTTGAAGTGACATCAAACATAATGATCGCACACTGACCATGGATACTGCAAAATTAATAAAAAGGAACAATCAGTAAAACATATTAAAAAACACCAACATGTATCAACAAGTAGTGTTAACACAAGAAAAGTACTATAAGCATTTAACTGAACTTCAAAGCAAATGTCCTTAACAACAAATATTAATTGTAGGAAACAATTATAAGTTAACCAAGACATCTACTCGTTGAGACAATTCAACTAATTCGCATGCAGAGACATCAGATGAAACTTGACTGTCTTCAGAATAACTAACAACCTATCAACAACAAATTAATAATTTAGCTAAGGAAAACCATTCCAACTTAACCAAGAGATCTAACTACAGAGATAACACAACACAATCATATGCAGATACATTAAGTAACACAACACTTACTAGTATCCATCCCTAAGACCACCAAACTTCTCTTGCCCAGCAGTGTCCCAGCAGTAGAAACGAATCTTTCCACAGTTGGTGGTGAAATCCAATGGGTGAACTTCAACACCAATGGTTGCTGCAAAGAATAATGAAATGCTTTCTTTAGCTGCTATGCAGGCTAAAATATAGGGTTAACACAGAAACTTAATTCATTGCACACATACGTTCGTATTTCTTCTCAAACTCTCCAGTGAGATGCCTCTTCACAAATGTGGTTTTACCTGCAACCAGTTAAGAAATAAAAATCAGAATCTGATGCTGACTCATGGGAGAAAAATAGCCAGAAAAAGAGAACTACTTCCTTTGTTCAATATTATAATACCTTGTCAATACAAACTACATACTAACTAAAATGGATGTATCTAGACGTGTTTTTATGTTAGGCTTACTTATTTTGGTCCATAACTCAGTCCACATTGAAATATCTACAAGGTTTTATAATAGTGAACGAAGTGAAGTATCTAGTATTCTACAGCAGAGCAGACAACATTGTTGTAAATTTACAGCTTACAAGTGCTATGCTGGTGCATTTCAGAACACAAATTATCAAAGAAACCAAACCAACAGATAACACTAGTAAAATGAGTGCATCCTAGAATAACTTCCCAACAGATGTCAGTAGCTAATTCAGTGCATTAAGAATAGCTTCCTACTTTACTGATTCTACACTCCAAGATGCATAGTTTTACTGCAGTAGATCAGTTTTACTGCAACAAATGCATTGTTTTACTGCTGCCAACGC
Source organism: Avena eriantha (assembly GCA_910589775.1). Classification (NCBI taxonomy): domain Eukaryota; kingdom Viridiplantae; phylum Streptophyta; class Magnoliopsida; order Poales; family Poaceae; genus Avena; species Avena eriantha. The sequence continues at coordinate 410,867,687 of OU342746.1, read as the reverse complement.
ATAGTTCTTCTACAGCAGAATAAGTAGTTCCAACAACAAAAACAATTCAATTAGTTAGGACGCCCATCACAGCACCAAAAATGGCCTTTTTCTCATTTTTGTAATAATACTCATTTAGTTACTAGACAGAAGATCAAGACATAACTATTCATGCAACTGCTTATCAGCAATGTTCGCTCTAAATGGTCATACAGATTTCACAATCTCCGTTACATTGGTAATTTTGTTAATTCAATAGTAAATATAATCCTATCGCAGGACAAATAGCAGGTTGCTGCCTAATAACTCCAGTCTTATCAATTAGGAACTACACCAGTAGTTTTTGTGTGTTCAAACTATGAACGCCCGATTTACTACTATTCCCCATTAGTGAATCGGAATCGAAAATCTACGAGCGCCTGGTTTACTACTATTCACGTTCCCGCTATGCAATCAATAGACCAAATATTTCGTCGGATTTCAGAGGCCACACAGGGCGATGACCGATCAGATCTCGTCGAGACGACACCGAGCGGACGCATCAAACAGATCACGGCCCGCTCTGCAAAGGCATACACACAAACCACCGAGAGAAGGGCGGGGAAACTCACCAGTCCCGCCATCGCCGACGATGACGAGCTTGAAGCTGGGGTACTCGACGGTCCCCTGGTTCGGCAGCGCCTGCAAAACACCAAAACAGACACAGATCAGACCCACGCGGCCCCGGATCCCAGGCCAAATCGAACGGAAATCAGGCGCGTGCTCACCATCGGAGCGAACGGAGGCGGCGACGAGGGGTGCGTGCAGGAGGAGCGTGTTGGGGGTCGGTGCGGCGGAGCAGCAAAACCCTAGTATTCGAATTGGAATTGGGCGAGGCCCGTGGAGGCGGAGGAGGGGGGTTTTATATAGAGCGGCGGCGTTTATTAATTGTTTTTTTCCTGGTCCTGGGGTTATTGTTAGCTTTGGATGGACGCAGGAATTTCGGCCGTCGGATTCCCGGTCGGTGTGCCGTGTGCGCGGATCGCATCGAGCTAGCTTTCGTCCCACGCGAGATTTCCGGCCGTCGGATCCGGAAGGTGCCGTTGGGAGAGGCCAGGTGGGCCGTCTGCTTTGTTCCGCGATCTGCACGTGAAGGGCCGTGCGGTCTCGTTGTGCAATTTCGTGTAATTGGGCCCCGAGCGACTTCGGCTTTGCTTGCTTGCGGCCTAGTGAATGCTTCAAGACTTCTCACCAACAACAAATAAACAAACAGTCGACGAACGAAAAAAACTCCATCCGCAAGAAAAATGTTCCAATATTCGTCCGGTTCCCTTTTGTGAAATAACTCCATCCACAAGAAAAAATGTTCCAATCTTCCTTCGGTCCCTTTTGTGTGTATGATGGCTGAGCCGACAGAGGAACCAGATTTTTTTAAAAAAAATTCACCGATCTATCAATAATCATCAATTACTATAGAAGAAACTAGGATTTAACCCGTCTCGCATCTACAACCTATTGTGAGGTTCGCTAGTTCTTAGTTACTCCCTCTATTTTAAAATATAAGATATTTTACTTTTGTGAAAGAAGCGTATATAGACCATTTTTAGTGTTTAGATTTACTCCAAACCTACACACTAAAAGGAGTCTACATACACTTTCTTCATAAAACTAAAACATCTTATATTTTAAAAATGGAGGAAGTATAATCTTTATCTTTACTTATTATTAAATCAAAGAGTAATGCTACACTTACGGACAGTTTATACGAAAAAGTTTTACGAACCCAAGGATGTAGCAGTAGAAATCAGCATCGGATCCGTTTTTTCGGGGTGGATAGAAAGTTTAACCAATCCAATCACTACAAGTCAGCGCGTAAGGAGTCCGTAGCATGCAGAGCCCGTAAGTCCAGCATTACCGTAAATCAAAAGAGGTGGTGAGCAAACCGGCACACTAAAACGGAGAAAAAAGTTTGCATCGCGGATACCTCTCCTGATTTTTGAACCACCAGGCCTCCTCTCTCTCACGAGTCCACGATCACACTATCGCTCGTTTGTGTCACCTCCCCATTCTATTGAGGAACCATCGTCCTGGAGAATGTGGATACCGCAGTGATCGTCATGACCGTGATGGTGGAGGACACCGTCACAACGATGATGACAACCATTCCTATCATCGTGATGATTGGGGCCAACGTGACAATGGTGGTCGTTGGCATGACCATGCACCCACCCCTATGTCAATGTCATTTGCCAGATATGTAAGATCCATGGGCACCCTGCAAGCGACTACTAGTGGCGATATCAAGATGACAAATATGATGATGGTGATAGAGGAAATCGGGGTGCTCATTTTGCCTTTTATGGAGTTGACACAAATTGGTACTCTGACACTAGTGCCACAAGCCACATCATCGGAGAATCGAACAAGCTCTCCACTCATGACAAGTATTAAGGGCGTGATCATGTCTACAAGGCAAATAGTAACGGTGTGCACATTAGTTATATTGGTCATTCAGTCTTACGCACCCCAAATAGTTGTAAGGGAACGCGTTATGCAAAACAAAAAATAACACATAACTGAAAGGATAGAGATGTCGTCTAGATTGGGGTGAATAGGAAATTTAAAAACTATTACGGTTTTGGCTTGATAGAATGCGGAATTAAACTAACGTTTATTTTACAAGCACAAAACCTAAATACACTAGGCTCAACTAAGTGCACCTACAACAAGTTAAGCTAAGCAAAATAGCACAAGATAAATATACCACAAGTGATAGGCAAGATATAAGTACTTCAAGCTTGATGGTTATCACAAGGAAAGTAAGCTCGGGTATAGAGATAACCGAGGCACGTGGAGACGAAGATGTATTCCCGTGTTCCCTTACAAGTAAGGTACGTCACGTTGGAGAGGTGTGGGATTCCACGAAGGATTTCCAACACCACGAAGGCTCACCTTCTTCTCCGAGTCTATCCCACGAAGGAATATTCCCTTTCCTTATGGCTAGCTTTTCCTCCACTCCGGAGATGGCAAGCTCCACAACCACTTCACAAGCTCCACGAAGGAGAAGCCCGGGTCTCTTCACAATCTTCCACGAAGAGGACACCGTGGCACCAACTGCCAAGCCAACTAGGAGGTCACCCTCTAAGAGCAACAAGCTCATGGTCTCTCACTCGAACAAATCGTAATGGAGAGCTCAACACTTGTGCAAGAATGCAAAGCAAGAACACCAAGGGTGTTCAAATCCTTCACTCTCAAATCCCACCAAAGCAACAAGTGCTAGGGAGGAATTAGAGAGGAAGAACAATGGTGGAAGTCAACCAATGACTCCAAGATCTAGATCCAAAGGGTTCCCCTCACTTAGAGGAGGAATTGATTGGTGGGGATTGTAGATCTAGATCTCCTCTTCCAAAGCCCTCAAAAAGATGCAAGAATCATAGGAGGGAAGGAAGAGGAAGCAAGCTCAAGAGGGTCAACAATGGAGGTCAATTTCGTGCTCAAAAACACCCAAAAACGTTGGGGGAAGAACCCCCTTTTATAGGGAAAAGCAAATACGGCCGTTGGAGAGAAAACAGCGAAAACTTCGGTTCCAAAGTCGGTTGGACCGGCCCCAGAATCGGGAAACTCGGTCCCCAGGCCGGAGGACCGACCTACAAACCGAAATACCTCTGTTTGCCAACCCGGAATAGACTCGGTCGTGAAAACCGGAAAATCCGGTCTAAGATCCGGTCTACCGGAGCTGGAACCGGACCGTCCGGTGTGGGGCTCGGTTGAACCGGATCCACAACCGGGATGAAACTGGCTTCACAAAAAACGCAATAACTTTTGCATACAGACTCCGATTTCGATGATCTTGGGCTTGTTTTGACGAGGACAACAAGCTCTACAATATGGTGCATGAAAACATCATAGTACAACAAAGGAAGATAGAACCAAATGAGGAAAGGTATGGAGCCTCACTATAAGAAGAACCGGTAAAACCTTCAAACTCGAAAACGCCATATAAGATGCATACGAATTCCGTTTTCGATGAACTTGGGCTTGTTGAAGAGCTAGCAACAAGCTCAAGAACCTCACATAGAGAAAATACCAAGAAGCAACAAAATAGGAAGATGCAAAGTATGCAAAGGATTGAGCTCCCTAAGACAATGTGATCGAGTTACCCAACCGAAAGCCCCTCTTGATAGTGCGGCTATCTATCCTATAACCTGGTCTCCTAACAACCACCTTGAGACCGGTAAAAGGAAAACCTACTAAGGCCATACCTTTGCCTTGCGCATCCCGCTTGATCTTGATGACAATGCTTCAAGCTCCATCCAAGCCGGAATGCATCACTTGATCATTGTTGCTTCGTGAAGACTCGTAATATGCTCCCCCATACACCACTATGGGATAGCTTCATTAAGACACATCTTCACATGTCCATTATCACAAATATGGATGGCAAGCTTCAAGCAAATGATCTTCTCGAGATGCTTATCTTGAACTTGCCCTTCTCAAACTTTGATGACGATCACCACTTGATGTCATCCTCTCATGGGTTATATGAGATCTTCACTCTTGAAGCATTCCCATGGAAAGATACCTATCCCATATAGAAAAAGCAAAGGCACATATATAATGGGTTAGTTCATGATGCATAAATGACAAGGCTTACCATACCACAAGATCCATGTGGTCATTCTTTATGCTTCACGTGTTGACCAACTTGAAATCACTCTTCACTCTTTGTATTGGTCAACCAAGTATCTTCTCATGCTCCATCTCAATATCTTGAGGTACATAAAGAATTCTTCATTTGATTACATGCTCTAAATCTTAGTCAACCATAGCTCAACTAATGAGGCTATCATGACACCGGCTTAGAGCCATATCTTGAATTCTTCTATTGAGATCACACTCTCAAGATCTTGAACATATCATATTCTTCTCTTCAATTCAATGATATTGATGCCAAAACTCAAGGTATATCTTTATCTTCATGGCATCCATACTTGAATCCAACACATGAACTACAAGCATGACCTATGGAATATTCCTTCATATAAAACTCAATGAAAACATTAGTCCATAGGGATTGTCATTAATAACCAAAACCACACATAGGGGCAGTTACCCTTTCAATCTCCCCCATTTTGGTAATTGATGACAATCACAACAAGAGGGTTTATATAATGAATATTAGAAACAAGTACGCAACTTATCCGAGAATAAGTTGAATACAAGAGGTTGTATTTGATATGGTTAAGCAACACAAAGATACTAGCCCATATCAAAACCGATTCTACTCACACAAACGACAACTAATGCAAGAGATGTGAGTAGAACCAACATACATAGAGCAAACTCCCCCACAATATATGCACGTGTGATGAACTTGAATTTCACTGCATACATTGTCAAGCGTAACATTTGGGAGAGTTTCCACTATATATTCAACCATGCAATACATAATAAAGATGAAATGCATGAAAGGCAAACACTTAAGAACAAACCAATCTTAAGTAGAAAACCATTTCCCTTAAAACCCTCTAAACTTCTCCCCCATTGACAACAAGTGTCAAAATGGATGACAAAGTTAGAAGGCCAATATAGTTCAAGTTCCTCCCAAGGTGTGCATTTCTCATAATATGAGTGAAATCATATGCACATATCCAATGACGAATACTTGGAGGAAATCAACTACATTGAGGATCAAATATTGCTAAAAGGATAACAAGGTGAAGAAACTTCAACGGATGAAGCAAGCAATCAAAAGATCCAAATAATCAAATGGACAAATAGTGATCTAAATGAAATAAGGAAGCTCCCCAAGGTTTGTGCATAAATGAGTTGTTTCATTTGAATACGATATGCACAAGCATGGAATCCTCACTCCCTCTATATCATTTAGAACACAACCAAGATACAAGGAGTAGAGATATAAATCAATACACTTGTTAAGACAAGCTTAAGTCCAAAAGAAACCAATTATGAGATATGAGTGCGCGAAGATGCAATAAAAGTAAACCGAGCACTCATAAATCAAGACCTTACCAAAACCATTAAAAACTAAGCGGATAAGTGAGATGGTTGGCAAAAGGCGAGGGTATCAAGGCGAGAGATTAACACTCTTGTGTATATAAGTTTCTAATTGGGAAACCATGGGAATAATCCACAAAGAAACATCCACATATAAGAGGTTAATAAAGATAAGAAAACATGATATCCAAGAGGAAGTCATAATATATACCAAAAAAATGATATTTTGCTTAAGTGCATATATATAGCCCATGGATCTATTTTCTCTTATGGTATATCAATGAACTTCACAAAAGAAAAAGAAAACCTCAAAAACATCACAACTAACACTAAGGGAACTAATGCTGGTTGGGATATTTTGAGAAAGGCAACAAGTATCAAAAGGAAGGATTCAATGCAATTTCAACAATATTGCATATGAAAGTACCTTGAAGAATTGATATGCAATAAATTGCTAGAAGGCATATTTGGGATTGGTGAATCATGAACATGATTTTATATACTCCCCATTATATGCATCATCTCAAATTACTCACATAAGCAATAAGGATAGAAAATTCTTTCAAAGATCCTTGCAAGAACCGCAACGTTTACAAACAAATAAATTCATGCCAAGATGCAACCTACAAGAGATTGGATGGAAGAATAGTATGCATGAATAAGATACTTGTTACCGAGATAGCAATGGTATGATGTAGTAGATAAGAATTCTTTGATCATCCTAGCTTGGCTCCAATTATCATGAGGTGACAACACGTTCCTTATAGATAAGACAAGCATCCATTGCATCTCCAATGTACCTAAAACAACATTCAAATACATCTTGGTCCCCATACTTATTGGGTCCAAAGTGGTTAGACTAACCACAACACATAGGACATACTCCATAAAAATATGTGCATATTTAGAGATGAAATTTGAATTTCATGCACATCATAGCCGTTTAAGGATTTGATGGAGTATACCCTATATATTGGATCAAAGAAAGCAAAATATGATATAAGATATACATTTAGTAAACATGCATGCACGAGACTTTCAAGAACTAATGAATATATAATTTCGACAAAACACCAAAATATTCAAGAAGGCATACAAGGTGTAACAAAACACATTTGTTGTCCAAACTATGTCAAAGAATCAAATCAACACAAGATTTGCTCAACAAAGTTCAACAAATGAACCAAGCAAAAACTATTGAGCATAAAAGATGGGATAAAAAAACAAATGCTCAAAGATTTATCTCATTCAAGCAAATAACACAGAAGAAAGAATGAGATAACAAACTCCCAAAAGAGCAAGGTTTCAACAAATAAACCAAACCCTTAACACTTTTTACAATGGCACAAGGTTCCGAGAAGAAAAGGTTTTTCTTCCACTAAAACCACATTTGATAATAATCAAAAACACCATCAAAGAGATGTTCAAAATCCAAGGAAGACAAAGGGAGCCACAACAATTTTTGGAAAGAAAAAAAAGGCAATAGGAGGTGAAATCCAAGGTGAAGATAATCCACAAATTCTACCACACCCAAGTATATCAATTGTCGAAGACAATCAGTGTATTGGAATTTATTTCCGGTGGTATATTGCACATATATTAAAGATAAATCTTCACAATAAAAAGCATAGGATAGGAATAAAAAGATTAAGCACTATGCAAAGATAGAGATTCTTGATAGCTTCAACTAGTCACACAATCATGCAAAGCAATGATTCAAATAACTTGAAGCAAATGGTCTCCCAAATAAGATATAGAGATATGCATTTGAGGAAGGCCACACCAAGAATTTCTTACTCAAGCAAAGACCAAAAAGATGAGCAATAAAAGCTTCTAACAAAAAAATTAGATCTTGTTTGAGCAAACATGCCACCTAGATACAAGATAATCAACAATATCAACTCTAAGTGGCACCACCTAATATGTTCACATTTCCTAGGATTGTGATATGCAAAAGTAGCATATTACTTCCCCATAATGTGGTATTCATTTTTTCTTAATAAGAGGAAAAACAACCTCAACTAGAGATAATTAATGGACATTTAGAATTTGAATTTCTCATGAGTATGACACACCACATAGTGACTAGATAAGCTTGCAATATCAATACTAAGTGGTTGTACTCATGTACACACATTTTAAGGTTTGAGAGATGCGCGAGGCATATCACTCTCCCAAAAGGGATGTTCCATTAATCACTCTAAAAGAGCCCAAAAAGATATCATCAAGATGCATTAGAGGCTCAAAGAAAAACACACAAGTAAATGATGTGCCAAACACATATACATACTTGAATACACAAAATAATCAAGCATTAAGCACAAAAAATACAAACACATACTTGGTACAAAACCAAAACATGTAAAGGGGCAAGTAACTTTCAATATAAAAGAGTTGAGTGCGAGTTACCGCAAAGAGGCGCATTGGGTATATCGTAGGGAGATGATAATCCTTATAACTTGGCTTGATCAAATATAGTATATGAAGATACCTTAATTCTTCATGAGCTATCCAAGTCTCCAATGTCCTCCAATAACACCTATTGATCAAGTTTGAGCTTGTTGGTCCCCAACCAAGTTGGGTCCTAAGAGGTTAGTCACAATAGGCTTGGAAGACCAAATGGTTCGTTTCTTGACACCACTTTGAGTTCCAACAAACTTGGCAAACACATTGCCATCCTTATCCTTCCCAAGAGAATAATAATCATCAACAATGATAGGGTTAGATAAGGTACCATTTGAACATGAAGAGGCCAAGTGCCCATTCTCACGACATATGTAGCAACAAGTGCTCCCATTTCTCTTCTTTATTGATTTCTTGTCTTGGGGAGCCTTATCTTGATTCTTCTTGGGAAGTGGCCTAGCTTCGACTTGAGGTTGAGATTGGGCTTGATCTTGACCTTGTGGCCGCTTCCCTTGTTGCTTATCATTCAAGCAGTTTTTCTTCAATGGACAACATCTTACATGATGTCCTACAACCTTGCACTTGAAGCAAATAATCTTAGATGAATTCTTGACTTGGTCTTGGCTCTTCTTCTTGTAGCTCTTGGACTTGTTCTTGTTATTGGAGTTGAATCCAAGTCCACTTTTATCATTGGGGCATTTTTGCACACTCAAAATATTATCGAGTGTGGATTTGCCTTCATGACTCTTTTCCAAGTCTTTCTTCAAAGAAGTGACTTGGGCCTTGAGCTCTTTGATTTCCTCTACATGGTTAGTATAAATAGAGGTACTGGAGGAAGTGGAAGCTTCATTGTTAGAGCAACAAGGCAAAGCAAGTAATCCAACACAAGTTTTATCAATAGTATGACAAGAAGGATCACTAGGACTAGCACATGGCAAAATAGCATTTTGAGTAGAAGTTGTGCTAATGTCCAAATGAGGCTCACAAGATGTTACCTTAGTGATACTTGCCTCACGAGCTAACTTTAGCCCATCATAGGAGATTAGAAGATCATTATGAGAGGCCAAGAGCTTTTCATGACTTTCTTCCAATTTCCCATAATTGCTAGTTAGCAACCCAAGTTGAGCCCTTAGCTCAACATTCTCCTTTAGGGTAGATGCTTCACAAGAGGTAGAGTTAGTAGCACTAGCATCATTAATAGATTTTTCCTTTTCAAGCTCATAAGATTCAATTTTTTGTATGAGGAGACAATTAGTGTGCTTCTCCTTGGCAATCTCTTGCTTAAGGAGATTGAATCTCCGACTCCCATCATCAAGTTGGAAATCCAACTCCTCTATGGTTTCCGTTTGTTTAGTTATGGTGTCCATAACGTGTTTGATACAAGCAACGGCCTTATTATTACCATGAAGGGAGGTACACAAAAAGGTCAGCTCAAGCACAAGAGCTCTAGTATCCTCATCACTATCATCATTATCATTGCTATTATCTAGAGAAGATATCTTGGGATCCAAAGTAGGAGATACCTTTGATCCTCTTGCCATAAGGCACATGTGAGCACGGGAGGATGAAGATGAGGATATTCTTGAATCTTCATTCATGATTGTGTCTTGCTCCATAGGGTGTTTGATTTCCTCTACATTGTTAGATACACGACTAGAGGAAATAGAAGCATTTTGTTTATTGGAACAAGACAAATCAAGCATATCATCTACACTAGTACTCAAATAATTTCTAGACAATATGCAAGGACTAGAAACACAAGGGGATATATAATTATCGTTGCAAGAAGTGCTTAAGTCCAAACTCTCTACACCATTAGCATTTATAGAACATGAATCATTGGTGTAAACAGAATCACTATCATCATTACATATGATTTCCCCACTCACCATGCCATTACCTTGTGACTTGTCACATGTAGGTGAAGTGGAGGGAATTGAAATCTCATCACGGCCAGAGGTGGAAGCCACTTGGAGATCTTCATGATGTGAAGGAGAAGAGAGCTCCTCGGAGATACCACCGACCCTATGAGAAATGGACCCACCAAATATTTCTTTAAGCTTGGTCCACATCTCATGAGATGACTTGCGCTTTACATTTGTCAAGAAAAAATTAACTATGGGGCTCAAGGAGAAAATAAGCTCATTAGATACTTGAGCTTCGAGATGTAAATTTTTCTCATCCTCTAAAGATAGATTTTGAGGATCCATCGGAGGAGAAAAACCTACATTTAGAAATCGCTCAATATTTGGACACAAGGTCCGAAGATTACAAAGCAAGCAATTTCTCCACAAAATATAATTTGTGCCATCAAAGATAATTGTGTCATTGTGCTCTATACTACTAGCCGACATCTTTACACTCTAGGCGGTGAAGCCTAAACAAGGAGAGACCTTGCTCTGATACCAATTGAAAGGATAGAGATGTCGCCTAGAGGGGGGGTGAATAGGCAATTTAAAAACTATTACGGTTTTGGCTTGATAGAATGCGGAATTAAACTATTTATTTTACAAGCACAAAACCTAAATACACTAGGCTCAACTAAGTGCACCTACAACAAGTTAAGCTAAGCAAGATAGCACAAGATAAATATACCACAAGTGATAGGCAAGATATAAGTACTTCAAGCTCAATGGCTATCACAAGGAAAGTAAGCTCGGGTATAGAGATAACCGAGGCACGCGGAGACGAAGATGTATTCCCGTGTTCCCTTACAAGTAAGGTACGTCACGTTGGAGAGGTGCGGGATTCCACGAAGGATTTCCCAACGCCATGAAGGCTCACCTTCTTCTCCGAGTCTATCCCACGAAGGAATATGCCCTTTCCTTATGGCTAGCTTTTCCTCCACTCCGGAGATGGCAAGCTCCACAACCACTTCACAAGCTCCACGAAGGAGAAGCCCGGGTATCTTCACAATCTTCCACGAAGAGGACACCGTGGCACCAACCGCCAAGCCAACTAGGAGGTCACCCTCCAAGAGCAACAAGCTCATGGTCTCTCACTCGAACAAATCGTAATGGAGAGCTCAACACTTATGCAAGAATGCAAAGCAAGAACACCAAGGGTGTTCAAATCCTTCACTCTCAAATCCCACCAAAGCAACAAGTGCTAGGGAGGAATTAGAGAGGAAGAACAATGGTGGAAGTCAACCAATGACTCCAAGATCTAGATCCAAAGGGTTCCCCTCACTTAGAGGAGGAATTGATTGGTGGGGATTGTAGATCTAGATCTTCTCTTCCAAAGCCCTCAAAAAGATGCAAGAATCATAGGAGGGAAGGAAGAGGAAGCAAGCTCAAGAGGGTCAACAATGGAGGTCAATTTCGTGCTCAAAAACACCCAAAAACGTTGGGGGAAGAACCCCCTTTTATAGGGAAAAGCAAATACGGCCGTTGGAGAGAAAACAGCGAAAACTTCGGTTCCAAAGTCGGTTGGACCGGCCCCAGAATCGGGAAACTCGGTCCCCAGGCCGGAGGACCGACCTACAAACCGAAATACCTCTGTTTTCCAACCCGGAATAGACTCGGTCGTGAAAACCGGAAAATCCGGTCTGAGATCCGGTCTACCGGAGCTGGAACCGGACCGTCCGGTGTGGGGCTCGGTTGAACCGGATCCACAACCGAGATGGAACTGACTTCACAAAAAACACAATAACTTTCGCATACAGACTCCGATTTCGATGATCTTGGGCTTGTTTTGACGAGGACAACAAGCTCTACAATATGGTGCATGAAAACATCATAGTACAACAAAGGAAGATAGAACCAAATGAGGAAAGGTATGGAGCCTCACTATAAGAAGAACCGGTAAAACCTTCAAACTCGAAAACGCCATATAAGATGCATACGAATTCTGTTTTCGATGAACTTGGGCTTGTTGAAGAGCTAGCAACAAGCTCAAGAACCTCACATAGAGAAAATACCAAGAAGCAACAAAATAGGAAGATGCAAAGTATGCAAAGGATTGAGCTCCCTAAGACAATGTGATCGAGTTACCCAACCGAAAGCCCCTCTTGATAGTGCGGCTATCTATCCTATAACCCGGTCTCCCAACAACCACCTTGAGACCGGTAAAAGTAAAACCTAGTAAGGCCACCCGCTTGATCTTGATGACAACGCTTCAAGCTCCATCCAAGCCGGAATGCATCACTTGATCATTGTTGCTTCGTGAAGACTCGTAATATGCTCCCCCATACACCACTATGGGATAGCTTCATTAAGACACATCTTCACATGTCCATTATCAGAAATATGGATGGCAAGCTTCAAGCAAATGATCTTCTCGAGATGCTTATCTTGAACTTGCCCTTCTCAAACTTTGATGACGATCACCACTTGATGTCATCCTCTCATGGGTTATATGAGATCTTCACTCTTGAAGCATTCCCATGGAAAGATACCTATCCCATATAGAAAAAGCAAAGGCACATATATAATGGGTTAGTTCATGATGCATAAATGACAAGGCTTACCATACCACAAGATCCATGTGGTCATTCTTTATGCTTCACGTGTTGACCAACTTGAAATCACTCTTCACTCTTTGTATTGGTCAACCAAGTATCTTCTCATGCTCCATCTCAATATCTTGAGGTACATAAAGAATTCTTCATTTGATTACATGCTCTAAATCTTAGTCAACCATAGCTCAACTAATGAGGCTATCATGACACCGGCTTAGAGCCATATCTTGAATTCTTCTATTGAGATCACACTCTCAAGATCTTGAACATATCATATTCTTCTCTTCAATTCAATGATATTGATGCCAAAACTCAAGGTATATCTTTATCTTCATGGCATCCATACTTGAATCCAACACATGAACTACAAGCATGACCTATGGAATATTCCTTCATATAAAACTCAATGAAAACATTAGTCCATAGGGATTGTCATTAATAACCAAAACCACACATAGGGGCAGTTACCCTTTCAATCTCCCCCATTTTGGTAATTGATGACAATCACAACAAGAGGGTTTATATAATGAATATTAGAAACAAGTACGCAACTTATCCGAGAATAAGTTGAATACAAGAGGTTGTATTTGATATGGTTAAGCAACACAAAGATACTAGCCCATATCAAAACCGATTCTACTCACACAAACGACAACTAATGCAAGAGATGTGAGTAGAACCAACATACATAGAGCAAACTCCCCCACAATATATGCACGTGTGATGAACTTGAATTTCACTGCATACATTGTCAAGCGTAACATTTGGGAGAGTTTCCACTATATATTCAACCATGCAATACATAATAAAGATGAAATGCATGAAAGGCAAACACTTAAGAACAAACCAATCTTAAGTAGAAAACCATTTCCCTTAAAACCCTCTAAACTTCTCCCCCATTGACAACAAGTGTCAAAATGGATGACAAAGTTAGAAGGCCAATATAGTTCAAGTTCCTCCCAAGGTGTGCATTTCTCATAATATGAGTGAAATCATATGCACATATCCAATGACGAATACTTGGAGGAAATCAACTACATTGAGGATCAAATATTGCTAAAAGGATAACAAGGTGAAGAAACTTCAACGGATGAAGCAAGCAATCAAAAGATCCAAATAATCAAATGGACAAATAGTGATCTAAATGAAATAAGGAAGCTCCCCAAGGTTTGTGCATAAATGAGTTGTTTCATTTGAATACGATATGCACAAGCATGGAATCCTCACTCCCTCTATATCATTTAGAACACAACCAAGATACAAGGAGTAGAGATATAAATCAATACACTTGTTAAGACAAGCTTAAGTCCAAAAGAAACCAATTATGAGATATGAGTGCGCGAAGATGCAATAAAAGTAAACCGAGCACTCATAAATCAAGACCTTACCAAAACCATTAAAAACTAAGCGGATAAGTGAGATGGTTGGCAAAAGGCGAGGGTATCAAGGCGAGAGATTAACACTCTTGTGTATATAAGTTTCTAATTGGGAAACCATGGGAATAATCCACAAAGAAACATCCACATATAAGAGGTTAATAAAGATAAGAAAACATGATATCCAAGAGGAAGTCATAATATATACCAAAAAAATGATATTTTGCTTAAGTGCATATATATAGCCCATGGATCTATTTTCTCTTATGGTATATCAATGAACTTCACAAAAGAAAAAGAAAACCTCAAAAACATCACAACTAACACTAAGGGAACTAATGCTGGTTGGGATATTTTGAGAAAGGCAACAAGTATCAAAAGGAAGGATTCAATGCAATTTCAACAATATTGCATATGAAAGTACCTTGAAGAATTGATATGCAATAAATTGCTAGAAGGCATATTTGGGATTGGTGAATCATGAACATGATTTTATATACTCCCCATTATATGCATCATCTCAAATTACTCACATAAGCAATAAGGATAGAAAATTCTTTCAAAGATCCTTGCAAGAACCGCAACGTTTACAAACAAATAAATTCATGCCAAGATGCAACCTACAAGAGATTGGATGGAAGAATAGTATGCATGAATAAGATACTTGTTACCGAGATAGCAATGGTATGATGTAGTAGATAAGAATTCTTTGATCATCCTAGCTTGGCTCCAATTATCATGAGGTGACAACACGTTCCTTATAGATAAGACAAGCATCCATTGCATCTCCAATGTACCTAAAACAACATTCAAATACATCTTGGTCCCCATACTTATTGGGTCCAAAGTGGTTAGACTAACCACAACACATAGGACATACTCCATAAAAATATGTGCATATTTAGAGATGAAATTTGAATTTCATGCACATCATAGCCGTTTAAGGATTTGATGGAGTATACCCTATATATTGGATCAAAGAAAGCAAAATATGATATAAGATATACATTTAGTAAACATGCATGCACGAGACTTTCAAGAACTAATGAATATATAATTTCGACAAAACACCAAAATATTCAAGAAGGCATACAAGGTGTAACAAAACACATTTGTTGTCCAAACTATGTCAAAGAATCAAATCAACACAAGATTTGCTCAACAAAGTTCAACAAATGAACCAAGCAAAAACTATTGAGCATAAAAGATGGGATAAAAAAACAAATGCTCAAAGATTTATCTCATTCAAGCAAATAACACAGAAGAAAGAATGAGATAACAAACTCCCAAAAGAGCAAGGTTTCAACAAATAAACCAAACCCTTAACACTTTTTACAATGGCACAAGGTTCCGAGAAGAAAAGGTTTTTCTTCCACTAAAACCACATTTGATAATAATCAAAAACACCATCAAAGAGATGTTCAAAATCCAAGGAAGACAAAGGGAGCCACAACAATTTTTGGAAAGAAAAAAAAGGCAATAGGAGGTGAAATCCAAGGTGAAGATAATCCACAAATTCTACCACACCCAAGTATATCAATTGTCGAAGACAATCAGTGTATTGGAATTTATTTCCGGTGGTATATTGCACATATATTAAAGATAAATCTTCACAATAAAAAGCATAGGATAGGAATAAAAAGATTAAGCACTATGCAAAGATAGAGATTCTTGATAGCTTCAACTAGTCACACAATCATGCAAAGCAATGATTCAAATAACTTGAAGCAAATGGTCTCCCAAATAAGATATAGAGATATGCATTTGAGGAAGGCCACACCAAGAATTTCTTACTCAAGCAAAGACCAAAAAGATGAGCAATAAAAGCTTCTAACAAAAAAATTAGATCTTGTTTGAGCAAACATGCCACCTAGATACAAGATAATCAACAATATCAACTCTAAGTGGCACCACCTAATATGTTCACATTTCCTAGGATTGTGATATGCAAAAGTAGCATATTACTTCCCCATAATGTGGTATTCATTTTTTCTTAATAAGAGGAAAAACAACCTCAACTAGAGATAATTAATGGACATTTAGAATTTGAATTTCTCATGAGTATGACACACCACATAGTGACTAGATAAGCTTGCAATATCAATACTAAGTGGTTGTACTCATGTACACACATTTTAAGGTTTGAGAGATGCGCGAGGCATATCACTCTCCCAAAAGGGATGTTCCATTAATCACTCTAAAAGAGCCCAAAAAGATATCATCAAGATGCATTAGAGGCTCAAAGAAAAACACACAAGTAAATGATGTGCCAAACACATATACATACTTGAATACACAAAATAATCAAGCATTAAGCACAAAAAATACAAACACATACTTGGTACAAAACCAAAACATGTAAAGGGGCAAGTAACTTTCAATATAAAAGAGTTGAGTGCGAGTTACCGCAAAGAGGCGCATTGGGTATATCGTAGGGAGATGATAATCCTTATAACTTGGCTTGATCAAATATAGTATATGAAGATACCTTAATTCTTCATGAGCTATCCAAGTCTCCAATGTCCTCCAATAACACCTATTGATCAAGTTTGAGCTTGTTGGTCCCCAACCAAGTTGGGTCCTAAGAGGTTAGTCACAATAGGCTTGGAAGACCAAATGGTTCGTTTCTTGACACCACTTTGAGTTCCAACAAACTTGGCAAACACATTGCCATCCTTATCCTTCCCAAGAGAATAATAATCATCAACAATGATAGGGTTAGATAAGGTACCATTTGAACATGAAGAGGCCAAGTGCCCATTCTCACGACATATGTAGCAACAAGTGCTCCCATTTCTCTTCTTTATTGATTTCTTGTCTTGGGGAGCCTTATCTTGATTCTTCTTGGGAAGTGGCCTAGCTTCGACTTGAGGTTGAGATTGGGCTTGATCTTGACCTTGTGGCCGCTTCCCTTGTTGCTTATCATTCAAGCAGTTTTTCTTCAATGGACAACATCTTACATGATGTCCTACAACCTTGCACTTGAAGCAAATAATCTTAGATGAATTCTTGACTTGGTCTTGGCTCTTCTTCTTGTAGCTCTTGGACTTGTTCTTGTTATTGGAGTTGAATCCAAGTCCACTTTTATCATTGGGGCATTTTTGCACACTCAAAATATTATCGAGTGTGGATTTGCCTTCATGACTCTTTTCCAAGTCTTTCTTCAAAGAAGTGACTTGGGCCTTGAGCTCTTTGATTTCCTCTACATGGTTAGTATAAATAGAGGTACTGGAGGAAGTGGAAGCTTCATTGTTAGAGCAACAAGGCAAAGCAAGTAATCCAACACAAGTTTTATCAATAGTATGACAAGAAGGATCACTAGGACTAGCACATGGCAAAATAGCATTTTGAGTAGAAGTTGTGCTAATGTCCAAATGAGGCTCACAAGATGTTACCTTAGTGATACTTGCCTCACGAGCTAACTTTAGCCCATCATAGGAGATTAGAAGATCATTATGAGAGGCCAAGAGCTTTTCATGACTTTCTTCCAATTTCCCATAATTGCTAGTTAGCAACCCAAGTTGAGCCCTTAGCTCAACATTCTCCTTTAGGGTAGATGCTTCACAAGAGGTAGAGTTAGTAGCACTAGCATCATTAATAGATTTTTCCTTTTCAAGCTCATAAGATTCAATTTTTTGTATGAGGAGACAATTAGTGTGCTTCTCCTTGGCAATCTCTTGCTTAAGGAGATTGAATCTCCGACTCCCATCATCAAGTTGGAAATCCAACTCCTCTATGGTTTCCGTTTGTTTAGTTATGGTGTCCATAACGTGTTTGATACAAGCAACGGCCTTATTATTACCATGAAGGGAGGTACACAAAAAGGTCAGCTCAAGCACAAGAGCTCTAGTATCCTCATCACTATCATCATTATCATTGCTATTATCTAGAGAAGATATCTTGGGATCCAAAGTAGGAGATACCTTTGATCCTCTTGCCATAAGGCACATGTGAGCACGGGAGGATGAAGATGAGGATATTCTTGAATCTTCATTCATGATTGTGTCTTGCTCCATAGGGTGTTTGATTTCCTCTACATTGTTAGATACACGACTAGAGGAAATAGAAGCATTTTGTTTATTGGAACAAGACAAATCAAGCATATCATCTACACTAGTACTCAAATAATTTCTAGACAATATGCAAGGACTAGAAACACAAGGGGATATATAATTATCGTTGCAAGAAGTGCTTAAGTCCAAACTCTCTACACCATTAGCATTTATAGAACATGAATCATTGGTGTAAACAGAATCACTATCATCATTACATATGATTTCCCCACTCACCATGCCATTACCTTGTGACTTGTCACATGTAGGTGAAGTGGAGGGAATTGAAATCTCATCACGGCCAGAGGTGGAAGCCACTTGGAGATCTTCATGATGTGAAGGAGAAGAGAGCTCCTCGGAGATACCACCGACCCTATGAGAAATGGACCCACCAAATATTTCTTTAAGCTTGGTCCACATCTCATGAGATGACTTGCGCTTTACATTTGTCAAGAAAAAATTAACTATGGGGCTCAAGGAGAAAATAAGCTCATTAGATACTTGAGCTTCGAGATGTAAATTTTTCTCATCCTCTAAAGATAGATTTTGAGGATCCATCGGAGGAGAAAAACCTACATTTAGAAATCGCTCAATATTTGGACACAAGGTCCGAAGATTACAAAGCAAGCAATTTCTCCACAAAATATAATTTGTGCCATCAAAGATAATTGTGTCATTGTGCTCTATACTACTAGCCGACATCTTTACACTCTAGGCGGTGAAGCCTAAACAAGGAGAGACCTTGCTCTGATACCAATTGAAAGGATAGAGATGTCGCCTAGAGGGGGGGTGAATAGGCAATTTAAAAACTATTACGGTTTTGGCTTGATAGAATGCGGAATTAAACTATTTATTTTACAAGCACAAAACCTAAATACACTAGGCTCAACTAAGTGCACCTACAACAAGTTAAGCTAAGCAAGATAGCACAAGATAAATATACCACAAGTGATAGGCAAGATATAAGTACTTCAAGCTCAATGGCTATCACAAGGAAAGTAAGCTCGGGTATAGAGATAACCGAGGCACGCGGAGACGAAGATGTATTCCCGTGTTCCCTTACAAGTAAGGTACGTCACGTTGGAGAGGTGCGGGATTCCACGAAGGATTTCCCAACGCCATGAAGGCTCACCTTCTTCTCCGAGTCTATCCCACGAAGGAATATGCCCTTTCCTTATGGCTAGCTTTTCCTCCACTCCGGAGATGGCAAGCTCCACAACCACTTCACAAGCTCCACGAAGGAGAAGCCCGGGTATCTTCACAATCTTCCACGAAGAGGACACCGTGGCACCAACCGCCAAGCCAACTAGGAGGTCACCCTCCAAGAGCAACAAGCTCATGGTCTCTCACTCGAACAAATCGTAATGGAGAGCTCAACACTTATGCAAGAATGCAAAGCAAGAACACCAAGGGTGTTCAAATCCTTCACTCTCAAATCCCACCAAAGCAACAAGTGCTAGGGAGGAATTAGAGAGGAAGAACAATGGTGGAAGTCAACCAATGACTCCAAGATCTAGATCCAAAGGGTTCCCCTCACTTAGAGGAGGAATTGATTGGTGGGGATTGTAGATCTAGATCTTCTCTTCCAAAGCCCTCAAAAAGATGCAAGAATCATAGGAGGGAAGGAAGAGGAAGCAAGCTCAAGAGGGTCAACAATGGAGGTCAATTTCGTGCTCAAAAACACCCAAAAACGTTGGGGGAAGAACCCCCTTTTATAGGGAAAAGCAAATACGGCCGTTGGAGAGAAAACAGCGAAAACTTCGGTTCCAAAGTCGGTTGGACCGGCCCCAGAATCGGGAAACTCGGTCCCCAGGCCGGAGGACCGACCTACAAACCGAAATACCTCTGTTTTCCAACCCGGAATAGACTCGGTCGTGAAAACCGGAAAATCCGGTCTGAGATCCGGTCTACCGGAGCTGGAACCGGACCGTCCGGTGTGGGGCTCGGTTGAACCGGATCCACAACCGAGATGGAACTGACTTCACAAAAAACACAATAACTTTCGCATACAGACTCCGATTTCGATGATCTTGGGCTTGTTTTGACGAGGACAACAAGCTCTACAATATGGTGCATGAAAACATCATAGTACAACAAAGGAAGATAGAACCAAATGAGGAAAGGTATGGAGCCTCACTATAAGAAGAACCGGTAAAACCTTCAAACTCGAAAACGCCATATAAGATGCATACGAATTCTGTTTTCGATGAACTTGGGCTTGTTGAAGAGCTAGCAACAAGCTCAAGAACCTCACATAGAGAAAATACCAAGAAGCAACAAAATAGGAAGATGCAAAGTATGCAAAGGATTGAGCTCCCTAAGACAATGTGATCGAGTTACCCAACCGAAAGCCCCTCTTGATAGTGCGGCTATCTATCCTATAACCCGGTCTCCCAACAACCACCTTGAGACCGGTAAAAGTAAAACCTAGTAAGGCCACCCGCTTGATCTTGATGACAACGCTTCAAGCTCCATCCAAGCCGGAATGCATCACTTGATCATTGTTGCTTCGTGAAGACTCGTAATATGCTCCCCCATACACCACTATGGGATAGCTTCATTAAGACACATCTTCACATGTCCATTATCAGAAATATGGATGGCAAGCTTCAAGCAAATGATCTTCTTGAGATGCTTATCTTGAACTTGCCCTTCTCAAACTTTGATGACGGTCACCACTTGATGTCATCCTCTCATGGGTTATATGAGATCTTCACTTTTGATGCATTCCCATGGAAAGATACCTATCCCATATAGAAAACGCAAAGGCACATATATAATGGGTTAGTTCATGATGCATAAATGACAAGGCTTACCATACCACAAGATCCATGTGGTACATTCTTTATGCTTCATGTGTTGACCAACTTGAAATCACTCTTCACTCTTTGTATTGGTCAACCAAGTATGTTCTCATGCTTCATCTCAATATCTTGAGGTACATAAAGAATTCTTCATTTGATTACATGCTCTAAATCTTAGTCAACCATAGCTCAACTAATGAGGCTATCATGACACCGGCTTAGAGCCATATCTTGAATTCTTCTATTGAGATCACACTCTCAAGATATTGAACATATCATATTATTTTCTTCAATTTAATGATATTGATGCAAAAACTCAAGGTATATCTTTATCTTCATGGCATCCATACTTGAATCCAACACATGAACTACAAGCATTACCTATGGAATATTCCTTCATATAAAACTCAATGAAAACATTAGTCCATAGGGATTGTCATTAATAACCAAAACCACACATAGGGGCAATTACCCTTTCAATAACCAAGATGCAATGCGAGGAGAGAGGCAGCGGAACATACCCTCGAATATCGATCTAGCAGAAGTTTGGCAATGCGAGGTTGATGAAGACAAGGATCGATCCCCTCAACAAGACTTATCAAGTCGGGAGGAGATATATTATCCCACTAATGGCTCCCATGATCTAGGTCACCAAGCATAGCACCTCCATCGGTATCCACACATACGAGGTTAACTATACCGCGTCGAGGTGTGATAAAGCACACAATCGAAGCGGGAACGTGTCGATGAAGATCCGACAGTGCTTCCGCAGTCCCGACTAGATTAGATCTAAGCGGTGGTAGAACTCGGCAGTGCTACCATGATGGCAATGAGGATCTTCGCTTGACGATGATGCAACGACGACACAAGAAGAAGAAGGAGAGCACTGAGAAGAGGTGGCAGCCGCCAGCGTCACGAAGGCAGTGGTGCAGCTGGAGGTAGTGGTGGGGCTGGGGCGAGGCTCTCCAAAACGTGTGTCGTTTGCCCTTGCCCTACCCCTTCTTTTATAGGTTTGGGGCATCCCAGCGAGAGTAGAATTGGGACTCCTACTGACATGGGTATATCCTGTAGGTACTCGAG
This sequence comes from Avena eriantha, assembly GCA_910589775.1. NCBI lineage: Eukaryota > Viridiplantae > Streptophyta > Magnoliopsida > Poales > Poaceae > Avena > Avena eriantha. The sequence goes on along the minus strand of OU342746.1, from coordinate 410,845,537 downwards.
CCTTGTATATATGGTCCAGATACGGTGGAAGCTCACGGTGTTGCCACGGCCCAATGAAGAATTCCAGTGGCCTACGGCTTACCAATAACTTGCGAGACAAGAAAAAGTCTAAAGATAGAAAGTTTGAAGGGCAAACCCTAAATTGTAACCGACTCGACCTTCTACCTGAGACCTGGCCTATCTATATAAAGGCTAGGAGGGGGCGGCGAGGAGGACACATGCAACCCTAGTTTCCACAACCCTTGTCAGATTGCATCTGCGCACCATTGTAATCTTCGATTCCTTCGTTAATTCCAAGAGCAGACAAGCAGGAGTAGGGACCTCTACGAGGCCTGAACCTGGGTAAACCTTGTGTCCCTGTGTGCTTGTTTGCTAGCCGATTGATGCTTCCAGCGCTCCCTCCTTCTCCAAAACCCAAATCAATAACAATGGGCATTGATGAGTTAAACCCTCGTCACCTACTCTCTCTTTCTCTCTCAAACACCAAAGAGAAGGAGAGTTGGAGTCAAACCCCAACCCCTCCCCACATCCCACCATCTAACTAAAGGAGGGGTTGGGGTCCAAATCGGACCCCTCCCCTTCCTCCCCCACATGCACCATTCCCTAGAAGCCCATGGGCCCCTTCGGCCCATGATGCCTGATGACCCACAAGTATAGGGGGTGTATCGCAGTATTTTCGATAAGTAAGAGTGTTGAACCCAACGAGGAGAAGAAGGTGTTGGCGAATGGCTTGGAGCAGGAATTCTCTATAAATACTTACCAAACAGATTTTTAGGGGTTTTTGATAATGCGGGTAAATAAAGTATGAGTAAATAAAAGACAATACGAATAAATGCAGCAAGTGTCCCAATCCTTTCTTTAGCAAAGGACAAGCCGGTTGTATTACTTAATATGACCAAACGTTCTCGAGGACACATGGGAATATCGTCAAGTGCTTTCGCTTCATATAGTTGATTAATCTTCTTTAGTTTGCTAAGTGTTGTGTGGGTGAACCTGTGCTAATGTACCGACCTTCCTAGGACTAATACACATTTGTGATTATACCCCTTGCAAGCATCCGCAAGTACAAGAAAGTAATTAAGGTAGAAACCTAACCACAACTTTAAACTCTAAGAACTTGACGTCCCTTGTGCAAAGGTTTCCTAACGGGGGTTCTGGTTTCTGTCACTCCGACAACCCCTACGATTAGTAACCAAATACACAATGCATTCCCCTAGGCCCATATAGGTGAAGTGTCATGTAGTCGACGTTCACATGACACCACTAGAAGAAATACACCACAACTTAAATATCAAACTATTGAATCTTTCTCAACACAATTCCACTACTAACAACATGACTTCTCCCATGTCCTCAAGAACTAAATGAACTACTCACAAGACATCATATGGATCAAGATCAGAGATGATATAATGATATGTAACAATCTGAACATAAACGATAATTCAATGGTTCACTCAATAGCATCAACTACAAGGAGTAATCAACACTGGGAAAGTTTCCCCTAAGAACTATGCAAGATTCAACCCAATTGTTACAGCGGTATGAAGTGGTGATGATGGTGCTGGTGGAGATGATGGTGGTGGTGATGATGATGATGATGATCCCGATGAAGTCCAGCTTGATGGTGGTGTTGATGGCGACAATCTCCCCTCTTCGGGAAGGAATTCTCCCGGCAGAATTTTGTCTGCCGGAGAGATCTTTCTCTCTCGGTGTTTCCGCCCCGTAGAGGCGGCGGAATCTTTCTATGGTCGCTCCCCAAGTCTTAGGGTTTCGGGAAGATAATATACGCCAGAGGGGAGAGCCTGGAGTGGGCCAGGGTGGCCACACCACCTGGTGGCGTGGCCTAGGGTGGCCCGCGCCAGGGGGTGGTGTGGGCCCCCTGTGGCCCATCTCCACTCCCCCTTCTGGCAATCTCCGTCTTCTGGAAAAATAGGATTTTCCATGTATTTCCTGGATTTTCTGATGTTCGCAAATTTTGCCTCCAAACATCACCTTTTCCATCAGAATCCTCACCGCAGCGGTCCATGCTCCAAAAGTCACCAACCATGCAAAAACATATGAAATAACATAAGTATCATCTCGTAATATGAAATTTATCAGTAAATAATAGTAAATTATGATATAAAATAGTGATGCAAAATGGACGTATCAACTCCCCCCAAGCTTAGACTTCGCTTGCCCCCAAGCGAAAACTGAGCTCAATAAACATGACCTCGGGTTTATGGAGTGAAGAGTCGATAAAAGAATACATACAAGAAGCATCACATTTCATCAATACATAAATCATAATAAAAGATAACTCATTATTATATAACTTAACTTGCAATAAGTAGAGAAAGCACAATAAAGATAAATAAAGTAAATCATAATTGGTAATGGAAAACTTAGCTCTTGGTCGAAGAATAGTTGACAATTTGCAGGAGTTCAAAAATAACTGGTTTTCAATGATAGCTTTCAAAGTAGTAGACACTAAGATAAGAGCAATGTGCAAAACAAGGAAAATAAGAGACATGATTGAATAAGTCATCATATGAATGAATGAAACACAACAACTCAAAATACTTGCTGAGGTAAAAGGGGATAGGTTTACTGACTCAACTAAAAAGTAAAAGAAAGGCCCTTCGCAGAGGGAAGCAGGGATTTCAAGTTTCATAAAGAGCTTCCAAAAATGATGGTACTTATTAGCTTTCAGCTCTCATTGCCCCTATCATAGGCATCTTTAGGTGATTAAGGTTAAAGTGATCAAATATGAGGATATGCTTGACAAGTTGCAAGTTGAAAATCTCATGTCCCTTGAATATGAGGGCCTCTCCTCATGCTACTCAAGTTTAGTTACCGGTAAGTTCTTGTCATAGTAAGTATATGTGTATCATAGAGAACCGCCAACGGGGTACCCCTTGCCCGATGATATGGAAGAATCCCCATGTCAAAATGACAAGGCAAGCAGACAACAAGCATCTCAGCAATCTTCTTATTTACCATGGGAATATGGTGCTTTTTCTCTCTTTCCTATTTTCTCATCTCTTTTTTCCTTTTCTCTTTTTCTCAATATCTATCTCTTTTTTTATAAGGAGAATGCTTCATAGATGCTCATTATGGTTACGCTGCAGGTTTCAACCATGATTAGGCATGGATTAGACCAGCGGCCCAGGCGTTTCTCTAACACATATACATAACTCCATGGACTTACAAGCTCCCGTTTCATTTCACACCGACGACATCCATAGACAAAAGAGCATGATATCAACTAGGTACGAAGTACCGATGCAATGTTGAAAGCGTTCCCCATGACAGCATGGTTCTGCTAATTTACAACTTACAAAGCACAAGCATATATGCAACATAGATAGGCACAATGGTTCAAGTTTATTAAGTGCAAGAAAGTAAAGTGGGCCATCAAGTTCATGAGAGCTTTAATCACTAATTTTCACATAACAAGTTTAATTTAGAAGGTAGATAAAAACATGAATTTACTTGGAATAGCAATAATGCTAATAGGTAGGTATGATGGACACAAATGGCATAGGTTTTGGTTTAAGGATTGGATGCACGAGAAGCATGCCCTCTCAGTACAGGTTTTTGGCTAGCAAGGCTGGGTAGCAAGCATAAGAGTTGAGGGAAACAAACAAACATACAATCTTCCTTGGAAGCACAAAAGATCTTATCTAGAGAATAATAAACTTATGAGCAACTCAAGAAAGATGATGAAATTATATTTATTTAAAGTACTTTTATCTTTTTCATCCAATTCTCTAAATAGTGTTGCTACTGACCGAGCCAGGTTTGCCAAAACCAACTAAATTAACTCAATGATCCCAAAGTGATACCAATACTAATGACAAGATCAATCATATAACCGTGAATTGAAACCTAATATAAGATATGCAAAAGAGTGAATGATAGAACTTCTCATTAATATTCCATAACGGCAACACACACCAAGGGATACATAGATATCTAACGAGAGGGGGGGACACTTCCATAATGCAAACCATCCTACATGATAACTTCTCAATTCATGATATGACTCTACTAAAAAGGTAAAAAGATAGAAGATAGTGATGTGATACCACGACACTCCCCCAAGATTGGAACAAACCAAGGGGATGCCAAAACCTGATGACGAATTACTCCTTCGGTGGTGGTGATATTCTTCGATTGGCGCGAGGAAATCTTCTAGTATCTTGTGAAGTCTGTTATTCTCCTCTTGAAGCATATCCACCTTCCTCCTCAAGACTCGGTACTTGTCGCATAACTCATCAGTTACTCGTAGAGCTTCCACTGCTACAGGACAGGAACTAAGATCTAGAGTTGGAGGTATCAGCCCCTTCATTCCTACTGTTATGTCCTTTACTTCCTCCCTGCCGTTCTGATCCATGTCTTCGCGCCTAGTTGCGATCCTTTCTTCTTCCACCCATCCTACGAAGGTCTTCTGCTCAAGATTGTGATGGAGCTCGTGACGGCGTCGCAACTCGTAATCCTTTGAAGATGAAACCCTGAACGACATCTGAACAAAACAGACCGAAACAAAAACACGATGAGAACATGATATACGAACCTCGGAAGATCCGGGGGATTATATATTATGAAGTTTTACAACAAAAGGAAGGTACTGGGAGAAAACGGGTCGGAGACGGAGTCCGGGGCGGCCACACCACCTGCTGGTGCGGCCAGGGGGGCGCGCCAGGGGGTGGTGTGAGCCACCCTGGCTCCGTTTCCGTCCCTCTTTCGCTTCGTAGCTTTCCTTGTTGGATAAAAACTACAAAAATATAACTGGATAGTGATGGGTTCGTAGCATGGAAAACAAAAAAATTCTACCACAAGAACGAACAAAACCCAGATCTAATCTAGATAAAAGCCAAGATCTAATCTATTAGACATGTGCAACGAGATAGATCTGTACTAACCCTTGTAGATCTGAAAGCGTTACGAGATTAGATCTCGTGGTTGATGTAGTCGATCACTTGCCGATCTCAAGATCGTGTGGACGATCCTTCCGGCGCCGCGTTCCGGCAGCGCTTCCGCAGTCGGTCACACGTACGGAGTCGAAGCAGACCTTCCTCTCCTCGTTCCAGCGAGAAGCGGAGGTAGTAGATCTTCTCCACGGAATCACAGCATCACGACGGCGTGGTGGTGGTGGTGGAGTAGAGAATTCTGCAGGGCTTCGCCTAAGCCTGAACATAAGAAAGGAGGAGGAGAGAGGCGGCGGATATTTGGAGTTGTGGAGTAGGGCCTGGAGGTGGCGCCCCCACCCCTCTATTTAAAGGGGGGAGGCGCCATGGGAGGGGGAGTCCTAGTAGGACTCCCCTCCCTCCTATGGCCGGCGGATTGGGGAGGGGGGAGGAGTCCTCCTCCCCCACGACTCCTTGTCTTGCCCCACAAGGAATCCTTGATCCCTTTCTTGGTTTTCAAGCAAACTCCAAGAAATCATCCAGAACCTTCCGGAACGTTCCGAAACCTTCTAGAATCCTCATACAAATACTCCGGAACATTCCCTAACTCAGAAAATGATCCCCAATATATGAATCTTATTCTCCAGACAATTCCGGATCTCCTCGTGATGTCCCGGATCCAATCCGAGACTCCGAACAACATTCGGTCTCCAACGCACATTCCATATCTACTTAAAACAACTTCGAACCTTAAGTGTGTCACCCTATGGTTCGTGAATATGTAGACATGATAGAGACACATCTCCTATCAATAACCATCAGCGGAACCTGGAGATCCATAATGGCTCCCACATACTCAACGATGACTTCGTGATCGATTGAACCATTTACATACGAAACCAATTCCCTTTGTCACGCGATACTATACTTATCCGAGGTTTGATCGTCGGCATCTCCATACCTATTCTACCTTGTTACTGATAAGTACTCTTTACTCGTTCCGTGATATGTCATCCCTTGTGACCCAGTCACATGCTTGCAAGCTAACTAGATGACATTCCACCGAGAGGGCCCAGAGCATATCTATCTATCATATGGATGGACAAATCCCAATCTTGGTCCACGCGCTTCAACACATACTTTCAGAATACCCAATGACACCTTTATAACCATCCAGTTACGAAGCGGCGTTTGATGTCATCAAAGTACCCATCCGGTGATGGTGATTAACACAACCTCATGGTCAAAGGATTAGGTTACTATGCATTTAAAAGCTTATAGCAATACGAACTTAATGACTTGATCTTATGCTACGCTTACTATGGGTGTATGTCCATCACATCATTCTCCTAATGATATAACCTTGTTATTAATCACATCCTAACGTCCATGATTAGGAAACCATGATCATCAATTAATTAACAAGCTAGTTCAACAAGAGGCTTACTAGGGACTCTTATATGTTTAAAAAACACACAAGTATTAGTGTTTCCTAATAATACAATTATAGCATGGGATGTAAACATTCATCATAAACACAAAGATATAATAATAACCACTTTTATTATTGCCTCTTGGGCATATCTCCAATAGTCTCCCACTTGCACTAGAGTCAATAATCTAGATTACATGGTAATATACCGAACACCCATGGCGTTCTGGTGTTGGTCATGCTTTTCCCTAGGGAGAGGTTTAGTCAACGGATCTGCCACATTCAGATCAGTGTGTACTTTGCAAATCTTTATGTCACCATCTTGGACATACTCGCGAATAGCGTGGAAACGTAGCTTGATGTGCTTCAGCTTGCTATGTGACCTTGGCTCCTGTGCATTAGCTATGGCACCTGTGTTGTCACAGTAGATGGCCATCGGGTCCAGCGCACTGGGAACCACGCCAAGTTCGGTAATGAATTCCTTCATCCATACGGCTTCTTGTGCAGCCTCCGAAGCAGCTATGTATTCCAATTCAGTTGAAGATTTCGCCACAACGCTTTGCTTTGCACTCCTCCAGCTCACTGTAGCACCATTCAACATAAATATGTATCCCGACTGTGACTTCGAGTCATCCGGATCGGTGTTCCAACTAGCATCGGTGTAACCGTTTACAACAAGCTATTCATCACCTCCATAAGAAGAACCATATCCTTAGTCCTATTTAGGTACTTTAGGATATTCTTGACCGCTGTCCAGTGCTCCATTCCAGGATCACTTTGATATCTGCTAGTCAAACTAACAACATGTGCTATATCCGGTCTTTTACACAGCATGGCATACATGATAGAACCTATGGCCGAGGCATAGGGAATATTATTCATTTTCTCTCTATCTTCTGCCGTAGCTGGACTTTGAGCTTACTCAAGGTCTTACCTGACAACATGGGCATGAACCCTTTCTTGCTATCTTCCATTCTAAACTTCTTTAGAACTTTGTCTAAGTATGTACTTTGTGAAAGCGCTATTAGGCGTCTTGATCTATCTCTATAAATCTTGATGCCTAGAATATATGCCGCTTCGCCAAGATCCTTCATTGAAAAACTATTATTCAAATAGGTTTTGACGCTATTAAGAAGTTCTATATCATTCCCAATCAACAATATGTCATCTACATATAGTACTAGGAATGCTACAGAGCTCCCACTCACTTTCTTGTAAATACAAGCTTCTCCATAAGTTTGTATAAACCCAAATTTTTTGATTACTTTATCAAAATGTTGATTCCAACTCCGGGATGCTTGCTTCAGTCCATAAATGGAGCGCTGAAGCTTGCATACCTTGTCAGCATCTTTAGGATCGACAAAACCCTTGGGTTGCACCATATACAACTCTTCCTCAATGTCACCATTAAGGAACGCCGTTTTGACATCCATCTGCCAAATCTCATAATCGAAATGTGCAGCAATTGCTAACAAAATCCTCACAGACTTTAGCTTCGCTACTGGTGAGAATGTCTCATCATAGTCAACTCCTTGAATTTGTTGTAACCCTTTCGCGACAAGTCGAGCTTTATAGACGGTAACATTACCATCAACATCTGTTTTTGTCTTGAAAATCCATTTGTTCTCGACAGCCTTACGGCCATCCGGTAAGTCCACCAAAGTCCACACTTGGTTTTCGTACATGGATCCCATTTCGGATTTCATGGCTTCTAGCAATTTGTCGGAATCTGGGCTCACCATAGCTTCTTCATACGTCGTAGGGTCATCAGCGTTGTCCACCAACATGACGTTCAAGGCAGAGTCGTACCAATCAGGAGTGTTACGAACCCTCGTTGACCTGCGAGGTTCAGTAGCAACTTCGTTTGAAGTTTCATGATCATTATCATTAGCTTCCTCTCCAATTGGTGCAGGCGGCACAAAAACATCTTCCGATGCTGCGCTACTCTCAAATCCGAGAGAAGGTTCAATAACCTCATCGAGTTCTACTTTCCTTCCAGTCACCTCCTTCGAGAGAAACTCCTTCTCAAGAAAGGATCCATTCTTGGCAACGAAAACTTTGCCTTCGGATCTATGATAGAAGGTATACCCAATTGTTTCTTTAGGGTATCCTATGAAGACGCATTTCTCCGCTTTGGGTTCTAGCTTATCAGGTTGTAACTTCTTTACATATGCTTCGCAACCCCAAACTTTAAGGAACGACAACTTAGGTTTCTTACCAAACCACAATTCGTACGGTGTCGTTTCAATGGATTTAGATGGTGCCCTATTTAAAGTGAATGCAGCTGTCTCTAATGCATAGCCCCAAAACGATAGTGGTAAATCTGTAAGAGACATCATAGACCGAACCATATCTAAGAGAGTTCGATTACGACGTTCGGACACACCATTACGCTGTGGTGTTCCCGGCGGTGTCAAGTGCGAAAGTATTCCACATTTCTTTAAATGCATGCCAAACTCATAACTTAGATATTCACCTCCGCGGTCAGAACGCAGAAACTTAATCTTCTTGTTACGATGATTTTCCACTTCACTTTGAAATTCCTTAAACTTCTCGAAAGTTTCGGAATTATGTTTCATAAAGTAGACATACCCATATCTACTTAAGTCATCCGTGAAAGTTAGAACATAACGATATCCACCACGCGATGCTACACTCATTGGACCGCACACATCGGTATGTATTATTTCCAATAAGTCTGTAGCTCGCTCCATTATTCCAGAGAATGGAGTCTTAGTCATTTTTCCCATTAGACATGCTTCGCATCTTTCAAGTGATTCAAAATCAAGTGATTCAAGAAGTCCATCAGATTGGAGTTTCTTCATACGCTTCACTCCAATGTGACCAAGACGACAGTGCCACATGTATGTAGAATTATCATTCAATTTTATTCGTTTAGCATCTATGTTGTGAACATGTGTATCACTACTATCGAGATTCAGTAAGAATAAACCATTCACCTCAGGTGCATTACCATAACTGATATTACTCATATAAATCGAACAACCTTTATTCTCGGACTTAAAAGAGTAACCGTCTCGCAGTAAACAAGATCCAGATATAATGTTCATGCTTAACGCAGGCACCAAATAACAATTATTCAAATTTAAAACTAATCCCGAAGGTAGATGTAGAGGGAGCGTGCCGACGGCGATCACATCAACCTTGGAGCCATTTCCAACGCGCATCGTCACCTCGTCTGTCGCCAGTCTTCGCTTATTCTGCAACTCCTGTTTCGAGTTACAAATATGAGCAACCGAACCAGTATCAAATACCCAGGCACTACTACGATTACTAGGAAGATACACATCAATAACATATATATCAAATATACCTTTCTTCTTGATGTTGCCATTCTTCAGATCCGCCAGGTACTTGGGGCAGTTATGCTTCCAGTGACTAGCACCCTTGCAGTAGAAGCACTCAGTTTCAGGCTTGGGACCAGCCTTGGGCTTCTTTGCAGGTGCGGCAGCTTTCTTGCCGTCCTTCTTGAAGTTTGCCTTGTTCTTAGGCTTGCCCTGTCTCTTGAAATTGGTGGTCTTATTGACCATCAACACTTGGTGCTCCTTCTTGATCTCCACTTCAGCAGTTTTCAACATGGACGATAGTTCAGGCAACGTCTTGTTCATGCAGTGCATATTGTAGTTTATCACAAAGTTCTTATAACTCGGTGGCAGTGATTGGAGGAGACGATGAATCCCCAACTCATTACCCAACTCTTGGAGCTTGTTTGCGTACCCAGACATGGTGAGCACGTGCTCGCTAACGGAGCTTCCCTCTTCCATCTTACAGTTAAAGAACTTTTTGGAGGCCTCATAGCTCTCCATGGCCGCGCGAGTCTCAAAAATTAGCCTGAGCTCCTTAATGATCTCGAACGGGTCGTGGTGCTCAAAACGCTTTTGGAGCTCCGCTTCTAAACCGTACAGGATGGCACACTAAACTGTGGAGTAATGATTTTCCCGAGTGGCGTAAACATTCTTTACGTCATCGGTGGCATCATCTGCAGGTGGGTCACCCAGCGGTGCTTCGAGCACATAGGTCAACTGACCAACCCTAAGGACGATCTTCAGTCCACGGAACCAGTCCGTGAAATTGCTTCCATTGTTCTTAAGCTTTTCTTTCTCTAGGAACACATTGAAATTAATGGAGGGGGTCACCATAATCGACAACAAATTTGCAAGTAGTTTAGACTAAGTTTATGATGAATTGAGTTCAAATTTAATACTTAAGTTAACTAGGTGAACTCCCACTCAAAACAACATCCCTCACATTGTCTTAGTGATTACACGAACCAAGTCCACTACACCAAGTCCGATCTTCACGAGAGAAGATGTAGTTTCATCGGCAAACAATCTTCATGTTCATCATATCATTTATATGACTCATGCTCTACCTTTCGGTATTCCATGTTCCGAGACCATGTCTGTACATGCTAGGGTCATCAAGATAACCTTAGTTTCCGCATGTGCAAATCTGGCTTGCACCCGTTGTATGCACACGTAGAATCTATCACATCCGATCATCACGAGATGCTTCGAAACGACGAGTCTTAGCAACGGTGCCAACTAAGGGTGAACACTTTATTACTTGATATTTAGTGAGAGGGATCATCTTATAATGCTACCGTCGCAATCTAAGCAATACAAGATGCATAAAGGATTAACATCACAGGCAATTCATAATTAGTGTGATATGATATGGCCCTTTCTTCTTGCGCCTTTGATCTCCATCTCCAAAGCACGAACATGATCTCCATCATCACCAGCATTGCGTCAAGGTCAGTGGCGCCGCTTCATGGTTGTTCATCATCACTAGCAACTATTACAACTACTTGGAATAAAGCTATTACAAGATGAATAGACACGCAGGTCTTAACAGAATTAAAGACAACCATTAGGCTCCTGTCGGTTGCCATATTACAACAAGGATCATTGCATACATCAAATATAATCACAATCACATGATGGCCATATCACATCACAAAACCCCTGCAAAAACGAACAAAACCCAGATCTAATCTAACGAACAAAAAAATTCTACCGCAAGAACGAACAAAACCCAGATCTAATCTAGATAAAAGCCAAGATCTAATCTATTAGACATGTGCAACGAGATAGATCTGTATTAACCCTTGTAGATCCGAAAGCGTTACGAGATTAGATCTCGTGGTTGATGTAGTCGATCACTTGCCGATCTCAAGATCGTGTGGACGATCCTTCTGGCGCCGCGTTCCGGCAGCGCTTCCGCAGTCGGTCACACGTACGGAGTCGAAGCAGACCTTCCTCTCCTCATTCCAGCGAGCAGCGGAGGTACTAGATCTTCTCCACGGAATCACAGCATCACGACGGCGTGGTGGTGGTGGAGTAGAGAATTCTGCAGGGCTTCGCCTAAGCCTGAGCATAAGAAAGGAGGAGGAGAGAGGCGGCGGATATTTGGAGTTGTGGAGTAGGGCCTGGAGGTGGCGCCCCCACCCCTCTATTTAAAGGGGGGAGGCGCCATGGGAGGGGGAGTCCTAGTAGGACTCCCCTCCCTCCTATGGCCGGCGGATTGGGGAGGGGGGAGGAGTCCTCCTCCCCCACGACTCCTTGTCTTGCCCCACAAGGACTCCTTGATCCCTTTCTTGGTTTTCAAGCAAACTCCAAGAAATCATTCAGAACCTTCCGAAACATTCCGAAACCTTCTAGAATCCTCATACAAATACTCCAGAACATTCCCTAACTCATAAAATGATCCCCAATATATGAATCTTATTCTCCAGACAATTCCGGATCTCCTCGTGATGTCCCAGATCCAATCCGAGACTCCGAACAACATTCGGTCTCCAACGCACATTCCATATCTACTTAAAACAACTTCGAACCTTAAGTGTGTCACCCTACGGTTGGTGAATATGTAGACATGATAGAGACACATCTCCTATCAATAACCATCAGCGGGACCTGGAGATCCATAATGGCTCCCACATACTCAACGATGACTTCGCGATCGATTGAACCATTTACATACGAAACCAATTCCCTTTGTCACGCGATACTATACTTGTCCGAGGTTTGATCGTCGGCATCTCCATACCTATTCTACCTTGTTACTGATAAGTACTCTTTACTCGTTCCGTGATATGTCATCCCTTGTGACCCAGTCACATGCTTGCAAGCTAACTAGATGACATTCCACCGAGAGGGCCCAGAGCATATCTATCTGTCATATGGATGGACAAATCCCAATCTTGGTCCATGCGCTTCAACACATACTTTCAGAATACCCAATGACACCTTTATAACCACCCAGTTATGAAGCGGCGTTTGATGTCATCAAAGTACCCATCCGGTGATGGTGATTAACACAACCTCATGGTCGAAGGATTAGGTTACTATGCATTTAAAAGCTTATAGCAATACGAACTTAATGACTTGATCTTATGCTACGCTTACTATGGGTGTATGTCCATCACATCATTCTCCTAATGATATAACCTTGTTATTAATCACATCCTAATGTCCATGATCAGGAAACCATGATCATCAATTAATTAACAAGCTAGTTCAACAAGAGGCTTACTAGGGACTCTTATATGTTTACAAAACACACAAGTATTAGTGTTTCCTAATAATACAATTATAGCATGGGATGTAAACATTCATCATAAACACAAAGATATAATAATAACCAATTTTATTATTGCCTCTTGGGCATATCTCCAACAGATAGAATTTTTGCGGAACTTTTCTTACCAGAACTGTTACCTATTCAAAAACGGACTCTGCAGGTCTCTGAATTCGGTCTTTGATAAATTTTTCCGGAGTTACTACTTGAATAGCATCAATATCTTCATTGTATGAATCTCCAGCAATATAGTGCTTGAATCGATGACCATTCACCAATTGTGTAGTGTTATCTTTTAAAGAAGAAATTTTTATTGCACCTGAACGATATACTTTTTCGATAACAAAAGGTCCTTCCCATTTTGAAAGTAGTTTCCCTGCAAAGAATCTGAGACGAGACCTATACAATAGAACCTTCTCACCAACATGGAACTCCCTCTTAAGAATTCTCCTGTCGTGCCATCTTTTAGCTTTTTCCTTAAAGAGTCTAGCATTCTCATATGCTTCACTTCTCCATTCATCCAACAAACTTAAGTCAAACAATATTTTCTCACCAGCTAGTTTACAGTCTCTATTAAGTTCTTTCACTGCCCAATAAGCTTTGTGTTCTAATTCTAAGGGCAGGTGGAAAGCTTTCCCATAAACCATTTTGTAAGGAGACATTCCCATAGGATTTTTATAGGCAGTCCTATAAGCCCATAAAGCATCGTTCAACTTTTTAGCCCAATTTTTTCTAGATCTATTAACAGTATTTTGCAAGATGGATTTAATTTCTCTATTTGATAACTCTACTTGTCCACTAGTTTGGGGATGATAAGCTGAAGCAATTCTATGATTAACATCATATTTAGCAAGGGTCTTCCTAAAACCACCATGAATAAAGTGAGAACCTCCATCAGTCATAAGATACCTAGGCACTCCAAACCTAGGAAAGATAATATCCTTAAGCATTTTTAAAGAGGTCTCCCCATCAGCACATTTTGTAGGTATGGCTTCTACCCACTTAGTAACATAGCCAACAACAACAAGAATATGGGTATAACCCTTTGAAGGGGGGGGGAAGGACCCATGAAGTCGAATCCCCAACAGTCAAATGGTTCAATAACTAGAGAGTAATTCATAGGCATCTCATTGCGTCTAGAAATGTTACCTATTCATTGGCACTCATCACATGATAAGACAAATTTTCTTGCATCTTTAAAAAGGGTAGGCTAGTAAAAATCTGATTGTAGTACCTTTTGTGCGGTTCTATCTCCCGCGTGATGTCCTCCATAGGCACTACCATGACATTTCTGCAATATCTCCTTTTGTTCATATTCTGGAATACATCTTCCCATAATACCATCTACTCCTTCTTTATATAAATGTGGGTCATCCCAAAAATAATGCCTCAAACCGTAAAAGAACTTCCTTCTTTGCTGAGTTGTAAAAGTTGGAGGCAAATACTTGGAGACAATAAAATTAGCATAATCAGCATACCAAGGGCTCCCTCGCGAGCTTACCCCTACTGCAGCCAACTGTTCATTTGGGAAACTATCATTAACACGCATATGATCAAAAGAAATGTTTTCCAATTGAGATAAATTATCAGCTACAGGATTTTCAACACCTTTCCTATCTACAATATGTAGGTCGAACTCTTGTAATAGCAGCACCCATCTAATAAGCCTAGGCTTAGCATCTTTCTTCGTCATAAGGTACTTAATAGCAGCATGATCAGTATGAATGGTAAGTCTTGAGTCAACAATATAAGGTCTAAACTTATCACAAGCAAAGACAACAGCTAAGAATTATTTTTCAGTAGTAGCATAATTCCTTTGAGCAGCGTCAAGAGTCTTACTAGCATAATGGATAACATTTAACTTTTTATCTATTCGTTGCCCAAGGACAACACCTACAGCAAAATCACTAGCGCCACACATTATTTCAAAGGGTAAGCTCCAATCAGGTGGTTAAACGATAGGAGTAGTAGTTAAAGCCTTCTTTAGAGTTTCAAAAGCTTCCTTACAATCATCATCAAATACAAAGGGTACATCTTTTTGAAGAAGATTAGTGAGGGATTTTGATATCTTAGAGAAATCTTTAATAAACCTTCTATAGAAACCAGCATGACCAAGGATACTACGAATACCTTTGATGTCTCTTGGACAGGGCATTTTCTCAATTGCCTCAACTTTAGCTCTATCAACTTCGATGCCTCTTTTAGAAATTTTATGTCCAAGGACAATCCCTTCATTCACCGTGAAGTGGCATTTCTCCCAATTAAGAACAAGATTAGTTTCTTCACATCTCTACAAAACTTTATCGAGGTTGTGCAGACAATTATCAAAATAAGTTACATAGACAGAGAAGTCATCCATGAACACTTCCACAATTTCCTCACAAAAACCATGAAAGATAGCAGACATGCATCTTTGAAAAGTAGCAGGAGCATTACATAAACCAAAAGGCTGTTGGAAATATGCCCTAGAGACAAATAGTAATAAGGACTATTATCATATTTCATATAGTTTATGATTAAGTTTTATATCATGTTATAACTGTATTGAGTGGAAACATCAATACACGTGTGATATATAAACAACGAGGGGTTCCTAGTGAAACTCTAGTCACTGGTTCATTGGTCAACAGATGATCATGTTTCCTGATCATGTGGCATTTATGCCAGTTGGAAATGGAGTCAACACATTCTGAGAATGAGATGATGAACCAATACCCAACCTAAACATCGTGACCCGATCATGTCACGAAGTTCAAGTTACGATGATTGGAGATGGATCCTCGTAGACTATTCCTTAGACCATGAGGCTATATCTATCACTGTCTCCCGAGAGTGCTTAGATATCATCAAGCGCCATTTGGTAATATAGTGGTTATAAAGGTGTGTTCAGGTACTCGGAGGAAACCATAGAGGCAATATATGTCAAGAGCGGGATTTGTCTGTCCATGCGACGGGAAGATACTCAAGGGCCCACTCGGAGAGGTTATATCCAATAGCTGCGCAGTGTGTGATTTGATCACATGGATATCACTTGTCGGAGCGAGTCAAGTAGCATTGTTCGATAATGAGAGTGAACATGACATGGTGATGTCATTGATCAGATCTCGGGCAATGCAAGTATCGAGAGACAAAGGGAATAAGACACGACTGTCCTGGTTCAAACGACGAAAGATCTTCGCGGAACGCACATGGGTCACATGGCCATCCAGGTCCCTTTGTCGATCATTGGTGCGGGAGTGTCCCGACCATGTCTGGAGTCTTCCCGAACCATGGGGTATCACTCTTAAGGGCTTGATGATGCTTAGAGAGTGTTTATAGGATCAGTAGAATCACCGAAGAATAGTAGAGAGAAAACCGGAAGGGTTTCGGTAAGTCCAGAGGATGTCCAGAGTGGAGGTGGAAGTGTTCCATAGCCATGTAAGTTGAATAATATGTGAATGAATGTTAAATATTGATTTAATCATTTATTCATAATTACTTAATAAAGAGAAAATCAATTTAAAAGGTCAAAAGGCTTAATGGGCCAATTCCTGGAGGGAAGAGGGCCCATTAGGGAAAGGAGAGAGGGAGAAGAGGCAAGGGGGGTGGCCGGCTGGGCCAAGCCCCCCATGCGGGGCCCACTAGGGCTGGCCGGCAGCCTCCCCTCCCCCTCCTCTCCTTTAGTCCCACCCCGGGACTTTGAGGGAGGTAGTACCTCCCCTCGCCTATATATAGTGGGGGTATTTAGCAAGATAAATACAGCCAATAATCAATAAAGGTCTTCTCACTTTTGGGAGGACCTCTAATTGATTTTTTTCTCCCTCCCTCTCTCTCTCGTGACCGTGGTCCCAAGTTTGGACTGCGCGAACGAGAGACATCTTCATCGCGGAGCGCCGTCATGCTGCGGGATTCGGATCCAGGAGCTCTACTTCCGCAACTGCTGCTAGATCGGGGAAGCGGGAGTCATCTTCAGGCACCGGACGTGTGTAACTCCCCGCGAGGTGTCGCACTTTAGGCACTCAAGTTGTTGGAGCACAAGGACTTCATCACGACCTTGAGGTCGGCTTCGGCTCGTCTACATCAACCACGCTCTCCTGAGCGTTGACAATGCTTTTCGGTCTTCAAGGGTAAGTTCGCGAAAATCCCCTCCCATTACTGTATTACTAATAGATAGGTCCTGGCAGCATCAGGGGTTCAGGGGCGTAGGGTAAATTTTTATTGTTTTCATACGTGGAACCCCTACGGTGGTATCATAGCTAGATCTATGCGTAGTAATGCTAGTACGGGTAGAACACACGAGATGTAGCATGTGGGCGTTGATCTTTTAGTTGTTACCCTCCCATGTGTACTTGTGTATACCGCAGTAATGCTTGATGAAGCGGCCCCCAACCGACTTTACGCGTTCATGCACGAGATTGTTCCACGCTTAACATACGACTTGTACCTTATAAAGTGGCTTAGGGAGGGTGTCTGTCTATCTCGCATTAGTTGGTATGCTATTTGCAACGGAGGGCCCTGAAAGGGGTGTAGTAGAGACAACTACTTGATCAGCGTTGTGCTGGAAGTTCGTAGGTAAGAATTCTTGTGCGAAAGCCCATTCAGCCATGTAAAACATGCAAAGATAAAGTAGAGGCGTCTAACTTTGTTTTGCAGGGGGGCGTTGCTTTGTGATATGGACTACAACGCCGGAATGACACCAGTACCCTGGTGTCTACAGCGCCAGAACCCTAGCGCCAGAATCCGGTGACGACGGATGGAGATTACGATGTGAAGGACCATATCACATCGCATTTACATTCAATGTTATTATTTGTATATCTTATTGTGTGCTAGTATTAGATACTCGACGGTAGCCTAATAAGATGATCCTTGTTAAAATTACCAATGATTGTGTTCCCCCTTAGTCTGCACCACCAAGAAAGTTCTTCGGTATAAGGCAGGTCGTGATGATCGGGGGAGATGTGGCTGATAGGGGTCGTGTTATCACTAGGAACCCTTCTGGGGATAGGTGTTTCTGAGTGGAGTTATTATTAACTCATTTAATTATAAACTTAGTCTAAATTCCTTTTTTGCAAATTGTAAATGTAGAAAAGTTCTCCCCGATGCCACCTTTCCTGTTGACGATTGATTGGTTAGAAGGAGAGAAGCTCAGATTAGATGGATCGAACTTCTCTATATGGGTTGCACGTCTCCACGTTCTTCTTAGCGAGAATGACGTGGTTGACTGAAGGAAATATGCCCTGAGAGGCAATAATAAAGTTGTTATTATGTATTCCTTGTATATAATAGATGTTTATTTTGCATGCTATAATTGTATTGATAGGAAACGTTAATACATGTGTGTTTAATAAACAAAAAGGTTCCTAGTTACGCCTCTCTTATAGACTAGCTCGTTGATTAACAAGATGATCAAAGTTTCCTGATCACGGACATTGGATGTTGTTAATAACGAGGTCACATCATTTGTGAAATGATGTAATGAACATTCATCTGAAGTATAGCATTACGATCAAAGTCATTATATTTATATTGCTATAACATGATACGAAGTAATCTTAGTCATTAGACCATGAGATCATGTTAATTGCTAACACCGGAAGAGTATCTTGATAACATCAAACGTCACACCATAACAGGGTGACTATAAAGGTGGGTTCAGTGCTACTAAGGTGTTATGTTGAGGCTCATCGATCAAGAGTGGAATTTTTCAATCCCGATGACGGATAGATATACTCTGGGCCCTCTCGGTGATATCACATTAAGATAGGTTGCAAGCAAGTGATGTGATCACTAGAATGTTATATCACGGGAACGAGAAAAGAGTGCATGTCGGTAACGAGATCAAACTAGGTATTTGGATACCGATGATCGAATCTCAGACATGTATTATATCATGAGACAAAGGGATTAAGTTACTAGCGTTAAAGGTTCTCACGATCACAGAAGTCATCGTTGAATGTGCAGGAGTCAGTATGGATCTCCAGGTACCGCTTCTGATTATTGATTTGAGAGGGGTCTCAATCATGTCTGCATTATTCGCGAACCGTAGGGTGACACACTTAAGGGTTGCCGAACACCATTTTGGAGCACATATGTTTCAGACGAAAGAATTGCAAAGCGCTGGAATTATTTCGATGGAAACCGGAATTGTTTCGGGTGAAATTGCAGAAACTAGTTCTGCATGTGATATTGAAATGTTGCAAGGGGTTTTATGTGAATGTTTGTTAATTAAAGTAATTAACAAAATTCCGAATAAAATAAATAAAAGAGTTTTATTAAATGAGAGTTGCATTAAATTTGGTGGAAATTTAATGCATGTGAGTGGAATTTTGGGTGGAGGCAAAATTGATGTGAGTGGAGCTTCCACCACATGAATGACGAAGAGGTGGGGGTGATGACCCACAAGTATAGGGGGTTGATACATTGCAAATGTATCTATAATTTTTGATGTTCCATGCTTGGTTTTATCCACTTTCTTGTGTTTTGTTCCAACTTTGGAGTACTTTTCATATGATTTCTTGGACTAACCTATTAACAAGAGCCACAGTCCCAGCTGCCTGTTTTCTACTGTTTTTGGTTCCAGGAAAGTCAGAAAATGAATATTCTCGGAATTGGACGGGACAAAAGCCAAAGTGCCTATTTTTCCAGAAGTCATTAAGTGCTAGAATACGAGACGGAGAAGGGCCAGAGGCTGGCCACACCACCTGGCCGCGCGGCCAGGCTGGGCCCACGCCAGGGGGTGGTGTAGTTGCCCCTAGTACCCCCTCGGCCTCCCCTTCCGACTATAAGATGCTGATGACCCACAAGTATAGGGGGTGTATCACAGTATTTTTGATACGTAAGAGTGTCGAACCCAACGAGGAGCAGAAGGTGCTGGCTAGTGTTATGGATCAGGAATTCTCTGCAAATACTTAGCAAACGGATTTTTAGGGATTTTTGATAAAGCAAGTGAACAAAGTACGAGTAAATAAAAGACAGTAGGAATAAATGCAGCAAGTGGCCCAATCCTTTATGCAGTAAAGGACAAGCCGGTTGTATTACTTCAGATGACCAAATGTTCTTGAGGACACATGGGAAGACTGTCAAGTGCTTTCACTTCATATAGTTGATTAATCTTCTTTAGCTTGCTAAGTGTTGTGTGGGTGAACCTGTGCTAATGTACCGACCCATCCAGGACTAATACATACTTGTGATTATACCCCTTGCAAACATCCATAAGTACAAGAAAGTAATTAAGGTAGAAACCTAACCACAACTTTAAACTCTAAGACCCTTACGTCCCTTGTGCAATGGTTTCCTAATGGGGGTTCAGGTTTTTGTCACTCCGGCAACCCCTACAATTAGTAGCCAAATACACAATGCATTCCCCTAGGCCCATATAGGTGAAGTGTCATGTAGTCGACGTTCACATGACACCACTAGAAGAAGTACACCACAACTTAAATAACAAACTATTGAATCTTTCTCAACACAACTCCACTACTAACAACATGACTTCTCCCATGTCCTCAAGAACAAAACGAACTACTCACAAGACATCATATGGATCATGATCAAAGATGGAATAATAATGTATAACAATATGAACATAAACAATAATTCAACGGGTCACTCAATGGCATCAACTGCAAAGAGTAATCAACACCGGGAAGTTTCCCCTATGAACTAATGCAAGATTCAACCCAATTGTTACAGCAATATGGAGATGGTGATGAGGGTGCTGCTGATGATGATGGTGGTGATGATGATGATGATCCCGATGAAGTCCAGCTTGATGATGGTATTGATGGCGACGATCTCCCCTCTCTGGGAAGGAATTCCCCCGACAAAAATCTGTCTGCCGGAGAGATCTTTCTCTCTCGGTGTTTTCTGCCCCGCAGAGGCGGCGGAATCTTTCTGTGGTCGCTCTCCGAGTCTTAGGGTTTCGGGAGGATGATATACGCCAGAGGGGAGAGGCTGGAGTGGGCCAGGGTGGCCACACCACCTGCTGGCGCGGCCTAGGGCTGCCCGCGCCAGGGGGTGGTGTGGGCCCCTGTGGCACATCTCCACTCCGTCTTCTGGCATCCTTAGTCTTCTAGAAAAATAGGATTTTCCGTATATTTTCCCAAATTTTCTAATCTTCGCTAATTTTGCCTCCAAACAGCACCTTTTCCATCAGAATCCTGACTGCAGCGGTCCATGCTCCAAAAGTCATCAACCATGCAAAAACAGATGAAATAACATAAGTATCACCTCTCAATACGAAATATATCAATGAATAATAGTGAATTAAGACATAGAATAGTGATGCAAAATGGACGTATCAACTCCCCCCAAGCTTAGACTTCGCTTGTCCCCAAGCGAAACTGAGCTCAATAAACATGACCTCAGGTTTATTGAGTGAAGAGTCGATAAAAGAATACGGACAAGAAGCATCACATTCATCAAATACATAGATCATAATAGAAGACAACTCACTATTATATAACTCAACTTGTAATAAGTAAAGGAAACACAATAAAGATACATAAAGTAAATCATAATTGGTAATGGCAAACTTAGCTCTTGGTCGAAGAATAATTGTTAATTTGCTGGAGTTCACAAATAGCTGGTTTTCAATGATAGCTTTCAAAGTAGTAAACATAAAGATAAGAGCAATGTGCAAAACAAGGAACATAAGACACGATTGAATAAATCATCATATGAATGAATGAAACACAACAACTCAAATTACTTGCTGAGATAGAAGGGAGTAGGTTTACTGACTCAATCTACAAAGTAAAAGAAAGGCCCTTCAAAGAGGGAAGCAGGGATTGCAAGTCTCATAAAGAGCTCCCAAAAATTATGATACTTACTAGCTTTCAGCTCTCATTGCCCCTATCATAGGCATCTTTAGGTGATTAAGGTTAAAGTGATCAAATATGAGGATATGCATTGACAAGTTGTAAGTTGAGAATCTCATGTCCCTTGAATACGAGGGCCACTCCTCATGCTACTCAAGTTTAGTCACCGGTAAGTTCTTGTCATCGTAAGCATATGTGTATCATAGAGAACCGCCAACGGGGTACCCCTTGCCCGATGATACGGAAGAATCCCCATATCAAAATGACAAGGCAAGCAGACAACAAGCATCTCAGCAATCTTCTTATTTGCCATGGGAATATGGTGCTTTTTTCTCTCTTTCCTCTTTTCATAATATCTCTCCCTTTTTTCTTTTCTCTTTTTCTCAATCTATATCTCTTTTTTTATAAGAAGAATGCTTCATAGATACTCGTTATGGTTACGCTGCAGGTTTCCACCATGTCAGCATGGATTAGACCAGCGGCCCAGGCATTTCTCTAACACATATGCATAACTCCATGGACTTACAAGCTCCCCTTTCATTTCACACCGACCACATCCATAGACAAAAGAACATGATATCAACTTGGTACAAAGTACCAGTGCAATGTTGAAAGCGTTCCCCATGACAGCATGGTTCTGCTAATTCACAACTTACAAAGCGCAAGCATATACGCAACATAGGTGAGCACAATGGTTCAAGTTTATTAAGTGCAAGAAAGTAAAGTGTGCCATCAAGTTCGTGAGAGCTTTAATCACTAATTTTCACATAACAAGTTTGATTTGGGAGGTAGAAAAAACAAGAATTTACTTGGAATAGCAATAATGCTACTAGGTAGGTATGGTGGACACAAATGGCATGGGTTTTGGTTTAAAGGAGTGGATGCACGAGAACAATACCCTCTCAGTACAGGTTTTTGGCTAGCAAGGCTGGGTAGCAAGTATAAGAGTTGAAGGAAACAAACAAACATACAAGTGATAAAAACAAACATGCAATCTTCCTTGGAAGCACAAAAGATCTTAACTAGAGAATACTAGACTTATGAGCAAATCAAGAAAGAAAGATGATGAAATTATTTTTCTCTAGAGTACTTCTATCTTTTTCAATCAATTCTCAAAAAGTGTTGCTACTGACCGAGCCAGGTTTGCCAAAACCAACTAAATTAACTCAATGATCCCAAAGTGATACCAATACTAACAACAAGATCAATCATATAACCATGAATTAAAAACTAATACAAGCTATGAAAAAGAGTGAATGATAGAACTTCTCGTTAATATTCCATAACGGCAACTCACACCAAGGGATACATATCTAACGAGAGAGGGGACACTTCCATAATGCAAACCATACTACATAATAACTCCTCTATTCATGATATGACTCTACTAATAAGGTAAAAAGAAAGAAGATAGTGATGTGATACCGCGACACTCCCCCAAGCTTGGAACAAACCAAGGGGATGCCAAACCTGATGACGAATTACTCCTTCGGTGGTGGTGGTATCCTCTCATCTTCGTCCGTCTTCCAGGGTAAGGGCTTCCCATCAACAAAGGACATCGTGGTTTCCAACATCCTGAAACTTGTAGCAGCACTTATGTGTTTAAACCTAGCCTCATACTCACAGTTTTGATTCTGAACATCATAGAACTACACTTGCAGTTTGTTCGTTGTTTGGCGGAGTCAGAGGACTTCGTCTTTGAGTTCAGCAGTCTCCTTTTGGTGCTCGGTGATGAGTTCGGAACAAATCTTATGGATCATGTCCACTTCGCGCTCCGCCATCTTCTTGTTCCTAAAGACTTCTTGCTCCAGTGCTTCCATCTTGTCCTCTAGACTTTCTTTACCCTTAGGGCCTTGAACCTCTTTAATCCGGACCTCCCCACCTCCGAGCAACAACTCCTTGGGATGAATCTTCAACTCTCTCATGTATGGGTTGATGATCTCTTCTAAGGAATCTCCCTCGGCTGATCTAGTGGAAGACATTGTGGCTAAAAATCTGGGATTCTACCTAGCAGAAATAGATCGAAACAAAAACATGACGAAAACACGATATACAAACCTCGGAAGATCCGGGGGGTTATATATTACGAAGTTTCGTAACAAGAGGAAGGTACTGGGTGAAAACGAGTCGGAGACGGAGTCCGGGGTGGACTCACCACCTGGTGGCACGGCCAGGGGTGGGCCCGCGCCACAGGGTGGTGTGAGCCACCCTGGCTCCATTTCTGTCCCTTTTTTGCTTCGTAGCTTTCCTTATTGACTAAAATCTGCAAAAATATAGTTGGATAGTGTTTTTGCGGAACTTTTCTTACTAGAACTGTTACCTATTTGAAGACGGACTCTACAGGTCTCTGAATTTGGTATCTAGTAGATTCTTCCAGAGTCACCACTTGAATAACATCAATATCTTCATCTTTATACACTTATTACTTGAGTCATAAAACCTTTCTCTTTCTCATTACACCATTATCTCCACTACCTGGAAATTTCTTTCACACAAAACTTCACACAGTTCTCATTAGCAACATTAGTATAAGTGAAGTGATAAAACCTTTTGTGTCCAACTTCAACTGAAAACCATCAAAACATAAGCTACTGTAGCAACTCCTTCCAAAAACCCTAAAAGAATTCAAAAAGGAAATCGAATAAAGAAGCAAATGCAAGAGTAGCAAACTCTGTCAAAACAAACCAACAGGTGAAGATCAATTTTTTTGAAAATCTTCTGTTGCTCAAATCAAAAAGTGAAAATCTAATGAAAGTTAAATAACAACCTGGGGCAGAAGCACAAAAAATTACAGCTCAATCCGGCATACAGAGATCTCTCACGAATTTTTATGGTGCAGCACAAAAATCTATTTCAGGACAGCAACTTCCCCAAATATTACTTCTCTCTCATTAGAGGTTGATCTTGACACAAAAACCAAACAAAACGGATAAGGAGCGGTTATTACCGAAGTAATAACTTCCAAGACTCAAAGAAACAAAAACAAACTGAAAGCAAAAACAAATTGGGTTGTGTCCCATAAAGCTCTTTCTTTATAGCCATTAAGATGGGCATGATAATTTTGAAGATGCTCACTCAGGAATGTGAATTGAAGTGAAAGAGAGCATTAAGAAGCAAAAACACACACACATTTAAGTCTAACCCACTTCCTATGCAAGGGAATTTTGTAAACAAACAAGTTGTTGAAGCCAGAGGCTACTTGCATAGGAAGGCAAAAGAAGTGCAACATAAAAACTTTTAGCATAAAACGAGGAAACTTGATATTATTGAGATACATAAGAACACTTTTCCCTCTCTCATAATAACTTTCAGTATCATGCATAAACTTAACAATATAGCCATCACAAGGGCCATCATAGCAATGATCACTTATTCTAACAGAAAACACAGGAATACTAGCTCTCATAACACTACTTTGTGAAACAATATTAGAGGTATCCTTACAAAGGATAGTGTCTCCCTATTTTTCATAATTAGTAACAAAGTCTTTCACATTTGCTATTATAGGTTCATCAACCATTTGTTTATCAGGTTCACCAGCTTTGATTATACTTCCATTAACCATACTAGCTATCATAGAATGTTCCTTAATCTTAACTGGGAAAGGCATTTTCTCAATGTAAGGTTTAGGTAAAACATGATTAGGAGTATAAACTTCAGTATTTCTTGCAGGAACACTCTTAGAAATATCTTTATAAGGTTCATGATACTTATTCCACTTCTTTTTAGGCACTTCAATATAGGAAGCAAAAGCCTTAAAATAAGAAGCAATAGCTTGAGAATCTTGACCATAAGCTTTTTTAATATTTTGAAAGTCATCAGTTCCCATAAAAGATTCAATGCATTCATAATCATAATTTATACCTGACTTTCTACCTTTGTCATTCTCCCAAGCTTCAGCATTGTCTTGAATACGGTCCAGAAGATCCCATTTAGTTTCTTCTTCCATACGAGTGCATGATCCAGCACAAGAGGCATCCAATAAATCTTTATCATGTAGAGGGAGCCTTGCATAAAAGTTATTGATAATAATATTGTTGGGGAGCTCATGAATGGGACATTTAAGCATTAGTAACTTCAATCTCCCCCAAGCTTGAGCTGTACTCTCTCCATCAAGAGGCCAAAAGTTGTATATTTGATTTCGATCTTTATGAATCTCACTAGGAGGATAAAACTTTGAATAAAAGAGAGGCACTATTTCCTCCCATTCCAGAGCTTGACCATTCTTCAGCAGCTTATACCATTCCTCAGCTCTTCCTTTTAGTGATAATGAGAATAACTTCTTCTTAACTTGATCTATAGTAATACATGCACACTTGAACAACCCGCATAATTCGTGTATAAAGAGTAAATGATCACCGAGATGGACAGTTCCATCCCCAACATAGTAGTTATCCATAACACGATCAATAATTCTTGTAGGTATTTTGAAAACATCATTCTCAGCAGGTGGTGGCTTATCTACTACCTTAGCAGTGGTAGTAGCATTACCAAATAAGAAACTCACCGAATTATCCATAACAAAAATAAAGCAACTAGCAGAAGTAAACAATACTCACAGTAGAAGTTTCCTTTACCAGTTCCACTCTCCAATAGCGCTTCATCCCCGGCAACGGCGCCAGAAAATAGTCTTGATGACCCACAAGTATAGGGGGTGTGTCGTAGTGTTGGGGATATACTTTCCAGGTATCCTCACAGTTCCTCACTGACCAGGGTGGCCCACTTCGGGTTAGAGCTTTGCTTCACAGGCGGCCCAGTCAGGGAGAGAAGACGGAGTACAATCCGGCTACGGGAAGGCCTAGAAGACTTACCGACTTAGGCCCATAATGTTACTTGTAGTTCAAGATGTACTCTGTAACCAACTCTTAGTCGTAGCCGGATTGATCTCTCCCGTAAACCCTAGGCCGGATATCTATATAAGCCGTCCTAGGGAGAGCCTTTAGGGCACTATCCAATATTTTAGACCCCCAACTCGCACATGCGATTGACGGGTTCGTAGCATGGAAAACAAAAAATTTCTACCGCAAGAACGAACAAAACCTAGATCTAATCTAGATAAAAGCCAAGATCTAATCTATTAGACATGAGCAACGAGATAGATGGGAACTAACCCTCGTAGATCCGAAAGCGTTAACGAGATTAGATCTCGTGGTTGATGTAGTCGATCACTTGCCGATCTCAAGATCGTGTGGACGATCCTTCCGGCGTCGCGTTCCAGCAGCGCTTCCGCCTTTGGTCAAGTAGACGATCCTTCCGGCGTCGCGTTCCAGCAGCGCTTCCGCCCTTGGTCAAGTTGACGATCCTTCCGGCGCCACGATTCGGCAGAGCTTCCGCAGTCGGTCACACGTGCGGAGTCGAAGCAGACCTTCCTCTCCCCGTTCCAGCGAGCAGCGGAGGTAGTAGATCTTCTCCACGGAATCCCAGCAGCACGACGGCGTGGTGGTGGTGGTGGAGTAGAGAATTCTGTAGGGCTTCGCCTATGCCTGTGCAGAATATGGTGGAGGAGAGAGGCGGCAGAGATTGGACGTTATGAGAGCGTAAGAGGAGGGGGCGCCCCTGCCCCTCTATTTAAAGAGGGGAGGGCGCGCCAGGGAAGGGGAGTCCTTGTAGGACTCCCCTCCTATGGGGCCGGCGGGTTGGGGAGGTGGGGAGGAATCCTCCTCCCCCACGACTCCTTATCTTGACCCAACAGGACTCCTTGATCCCTATCTTGATTTTCAAGCAAACTCCAAGATATCTTCTAGAACCTTCCGGAACATTCCGAAACCTTCTAGAATCCTCATACAAACACTCCGGAACATTTCCTATCTCATAAAATGATCTCCTATATATGAATCTTATTCTCCGGACCATTCCGGATCTCCTCGTGATGTCCCGGATCCATTCCGAGACTCCGAACAACATTCGGTCTCCAACGCACATTCCATATCTACTTAAAATAACTTCGAACCTTAAGTGTGTCACCCTACGGTTCGTGAATATGTAGACATGATAGAGACACATCTCATATCAATAACCATCAGCGGGACCTGGAGATCCATAATGGCTCCCACATACTCAACGATGACTTCGCGATCGATTGAACCATTTACATACGAAACTAATTCCCTTTGTCTCACGATTTTATACTTATCCGAGGTTTGATCGTCGGTATCTCCATACCTAGTTCTACCTCGTTACTGATAAGTACTCTTTACTCGTTCCGTGATATGTCATCCCTTGTGACCTAGTCACATGCTTGCAAGCTAACTAGATGACATTCCACCGAGAGGGCCCAGAGCATATCTATCCGTCATATGGATGGACAAATCCCAATCTTGGTCCATGCGCTTCAACACATACTTTCAGAATACCCAATGACACCTTTATGACCACCCAGTTACGAAGCGGTGTTTGATGTCATCAAAGTACCCATCCGGTGATGGTGATTAACATAACCTCATGGTCGAAGGATTAGGTTACTATGTATTTTAAAGCTTATATCAAACGAACTTAATGACTTGATCTTATGCTACGCTTACTATGGGTGTGTGTCCATCACATCATTCTCCTAATGATATAACCTTGTTATTAATGACATCCAATATCCATGATCAGGAAACCATGATCATCCATTAATCAACAAGCTAGTTTAACAAGAGGCTTACTAGGGACTCTTTTATGTTTACAAAACACACATGTATTAGTGTTTCCTAATAATACAATTATAGCATGGGATGTAAACATTTATCATAAACATAAAGATATAATAATAACCACTTTATTATTGCCTCTTGGGCATATCTCCAACAGTCTCCCACTTGCACTAGAGTCAATAATCTAGTTAAAAACTTGTGCATTCAACACCTATGGCTTTCTGGTGTTGTATAGACACCATTGCTAGTGGTAAACATAATCTTCGGATCTGACACTTCCAGGTCCGTGTGTATTTGCATGTCCTTGCGTCTCTACGCATTACTCATTCTCCAATGAGATGGCATTGTATAAATTTGGTCCTTTGGTGAGACCTTTAGTTCCTCGGGATTAAATCATGTTGATACTATTGTCATAAAATGTATCTTCATAGTATTATCCCGCTATGAACCACACCTAGTTTGATAACAAACTACTTAACACAAATGCCCTCCTTTGCTGCTACTATAGCAGTTTATATACTTAGCCTTTTGTTGTAGTATCTGTCACAATGTTTTAACTTTGGTACTCAACCAAATCCGTTATGGAACTTCCTTTCATTACATTGTGCCACCCATAGTTTAAATTGAGATAAACTTAATTTGTATCCTGTGACAAAACTAGTATCAATGTAACACTTTACAATGAACTACCTTTAACTATTTGTCACTTATACATGATATATTCTTAGTTCTTCCAAATCTCATAAGAATATTTTTACTATTGTCCAATGATAATCTTATGAATCATTCTGGTATATGCTCATAACATTTAGAGCATAGGACATATCTGGATGTGTACATCTCAAAGAATGATTGATCAAAATATTCTTGTAATTTCACCAAGTGTCAAAACACTTGAATCTCGTGTCAACACACTCGAATCTTGATTCAGTCCTTTCCGTGCATCAAGAACCTTTCTTGTTGTTTCTATATTGAACTCATTCAACATTTTATCTATGTACATTTGGCAAAACCATATTAGCGCCTCAATCTATCCATATAGACATTGATGCCTAATTCTTGGGTTATGCCTAAGTCTTTCATCAAAATGAAATTCTTAACCTGTGTCAATATAAGATACATCATTTCCAATCAACAATATGTCCTCTACATAATGTATTAGAAATATGTCTCAGCGCTCCCACTTAATTTCTTGCAAATGCAAGCATCTTCATCATCTCCGATGAATTTAAACTCTTTTAACAGTTTCATCATGGTGAAGATTCCAACTCCGCTATGCTTACTTCAACCATTGAAGTTTTGCATACTCTTTTAGCATCCTTTGAATTAACAAAACCCTTTGGATCGTGTCATGTACACGTCCTAGGTAACTATTCTATTAGAAGAACTTGTTTTGTTTGTTCAACTACCATATACCAAAATATATGTAGTGGTTGCTACATTAATCCGTCCAGACTAAATATCGCTATGAAAGATCAAATCTTATCATAGTCAATTCCTTGAACATTGTCGTAAACTCTTTCCGACATGTCGACTATTTCATAGATCTGAAACATCCATGTCTATTTCTTTATAGATCCAAACACGACCGATAGGCTTCACGCCTTTCCGGAGGGTCTTCAAAGTTCAGAAACTTGATTTCTTGTGTATGGATGCTATCATGGATTCCATGACTTCTAGTCATTTTATGGAGTCAGGGCCCATCATCGCTTCTTTGCATGTAGTCGGTTCATCATTGTCAAAACAATAACGACTTGCTTATCAAATCTTACTATTTGATTCTTACTGACCCACATGGTTCTATAGGAACTCTAATCTCCGAGATCACACCTTTTGTAATCACGAGAGCCATGAGCATTGTGGCCGTCACCGGGACACTTTCCGGCGCTGCGCTACTTAGCACATATAGCTAAGGTTCCACAACCTTATCAAAGTTCTATTGTCCTCCCACTTAACTTTTCACGAAAAATTCCTTCTCAAGAAACTTGATGTTCCAAGTAACAAACTCTTTTGTCCTCAGTGTTATGGAGAAATTCCCAACAAATTCTTTGGGATAACCTACAAAGACGTGCTTATCCGACTTTGGTTGTAAACATTTTACTTATGCATAACATACCAAAATTTTAAGAAAAGACAATTCAGGTTTTATCCCAAACCATGACTTATATGGTGTCATTTCAATGGATCACGATGGAGCTCTTTTCAGTGTAAAAGCGGTAGTCACTAAAGCTTTAATCTTTAAAAACATAATGGCAGTTTTATAAATGACACCCTTGATCTTACCATCTCAAACATGGTTTGATTTTATCTCTCGAATATGCCATAATCCTATGGTTTATCGAGAAACACAAATCACAGAACAATTCCTCAAGTCTTAGGTGTTTTTGCTAAACATGTAACTCAAATATCTTCCTTTATGATCGAATCATAACCTCTTTATTTTCTTGTTACAATGATTTTCAACTTCATCTTGAAAGTCTTTGATCAATTTTCAAATGTTTCATACTTCCTCCTTATTAAGTAAATATACATATATTCACTCAAATTCTCGGAGAAAGCATATGAAGTTGAAATCCATCGCTCTTGACTACATAATGGGCTTCATACATCTATATGTACAAGTTCCAATAAGCCAGTCATTCGTTCCTTTTGGCCTATGAACAAAGTTTTAATTATCTGTAGAAAGTTTCACAAGCGTCATTTGATCAAAATCAAAAGACTCCAAAATTCCATCAACATGGAGTTTCTTCATGTTTTCTTTCCAATATAATTTAAACAGCGATGTCACTTCGCAAGTGATCTTTCAATCTTTTGTCTTGCGACATTTTAGCAATAGTGTTTATGGATGTGATTTCT
Organism: Avena eriantha; assembly: GCA_910589775.1. Lineage (NCBI taxonomy): Eukaryota > Viridiplantae > Streptophyta > Magnoliopsida > Poales > Poaceae > Avena > Avena eriantha. Next base: position 410,814,315 of record OU342746.1, on the reverse strand, counting down.
CCCACAAGACTTGTAAAAGTTCATCCATCCTTTATGGAATACGGTAATTATTTGAACAACCATTGTTTTCGTAATACCGGAACAAAATAACAATTATTGAAACAAATCTTGAAGGCAAGCTTTGATGTTAACGAGCAACACAACAACCCTTTGTTTGTTTTTGATGAACATCATCACTTATTCTCTTGCTAGTTACTTAGGCCATTGTAGCTCATGAATTACGTTGTCCTGTATGACATAGCATACCAACCAATTCGGTATCCAATACCGGAGAACCACATTGTTTAACAAGCAAGGAATACAACCATAACATGTATATCTTATATGTGCCTAAGTTGGACATCTCCAATCTTTTCTTTTCTGCCAAATATTTTATAGATTCTCTTTCAGCAATTTCTTTTCTTTTAAAAGAATCTATTAACATCAATAGCGGTGTCATCAACATGACACATGGTACAAAGCATATATAGTCAACTAGTAATACCTTTGGACTTGCACTTTGAGGTGGATCACCATCATCAAATGTTTGGTGTTCTTTCAAAAATCCATTCTTTAGTAATCTTTTAGCGTAGTAAACATTTTACTTACATCTTCTATTCATCCTTATCATGACAACTTTCATGATCAAGCTGCTATAGCTTATAAAGGTGAATTGTGAGTATAATGTTTCTTTTTCAAAACCTTTTGGAGGATTAGGACGACTAGCGTCTCCAACCTTCACAAATTCTCATCAAATATGAGGACGTATACTCTATCATGTTGTAACCAACACATTGTTTTAGATATCGCAATACCTTTCACATATGATGGTTTCTGAAACATTGCTTTCAGCTCTTAGATAAACTTGATATTAAAAACAATCTTTTGAGTATCAAGAATCATGGAGGCTAACATGATACATTAGATACTAACACTGGAATTGTTACTCTTGATTTAATACTATTTATTAAACTTCATGGAGTAAATTGAGTTTGCTGAAAGTTTGCAATAGGACTTATAAATTTTAATTGACACTCAAAACAATACGATACCAGTTCGTAAAGCAAATATCCAGAATTTCTATAGTTCCACTATCTCAACTATAACTAAGCGTAAGGTGGTGAACGGATGCCAATGACTACAACAAACTATGCAAATTCACTTTGATTATGTTTATGATAAATTGAGTTCGACTAATCCAAATTACAAATGAAATCCCACTCAAAACAACATCCCTCAAGTTGTTTTAGTGATTACATGAACCAAATCCACTACACCAAGTCCGATCATCACGTGAGATGATGTAGCTTTAAAGGCGAACAATCAACATGTTCATCATATCATCCATATGACTCATGCTTTACCTTTCGGTATTCTGTGTTCCGAGACCATGTTTGTACATGCTAGGATCGTCAAGGTTAACCTTAGTTTCTGCATGTGCAAATCTGGCTTGCACCCGTTGTATGCACACGTAGAGTCTATCACACCCGATCATCACGAGATGCTTCAAAACGACGAGTCTTAGCAACGGTGCCAACTAAGGACGAACACTTTATTACTTGATATTTAGTGAGAGGGATCATCTTATAGTGCTACCGTCGCGATCTAAGCAATACAAGATGCATAAAGGATTAACATCACAGGCAATTCATAATAAGTGTGATATGATATGGCCTTTTCTTCTTGCGCCTTTGATCTCCATCTCAAAGCACGAACATGATCTCCATCATCACCAGCATTGCGTCAAGGTCAGTGGCGCCGCTTCATGGTTGTTCATCATCACCAGCAACTATTACAACTACTTGGAATAAAGCTATTACAAGATGAATAGACACGCAGGTCTTAACAGAATTAAAGACAACCATTAGGCTCCTGCCGGTTGCCATATTACAACAAGGATCATTGCATACATCAAATACAATCACAATCACATGTTGGCCATATCACATCACAGAACCCCTGCAAAAACAAGTTAGACGCCTCTAATTTTCTTTGCAAGTTTTACGTGGTTTGGGGCTTTCGCATAAGACCGATCTTACCTACGAACAAGGACCACAACGTTGATACAAGTGTTGTCAAGATGCTCATTGTAAATTGAATCTTAACTATGGTGGGAGAGACAGACACCCGCAAAGCCACTTGTGCAAAGCAAGTTGCACGTCAAGCGTGGAGCAAGTCTCATGTGCGATGACATGTAATGTTAGCCCGAGCCGCTTCATCCCACCATGCCGCAAGATGCAAAGTACACGCTAAGACACCGACAACAAAAGCATCAACGCCCACAAAAACATTGTGTTCTACTCGTGCAACAGATCTACGCATAAACCTAGCTCTGATACCACTGACGGGTTCGTAGCATGGAAAACAAAAAATTTCTATCGCAAGAACGAACAAAACCTAGATCTAATCTAGATAAAAGCCAAGATCTAATCTATTAGACATGAGCAACGAGATAGATGGGAACTAACCCTCGTAGATCCGAAAGCGTTAACGAGATTAGATCTCGTGGTTGATGTAGTCGATCACTTGCCGATCTCAAGATCGTGTGGACGATCCTTCCAGCGTCGCGTTCCAGCAGCGCTTCCGCCTTTGGTCAAGTAGACGATCCTTCCGGCGTCGCGTTCCAGCAGCGCTTCCGCCCTTGGTCAAGTTGACGATCCTTCCGGCGCCACGATTCGGCAGCGCTTCCGCAGTCGGTCACACGTGCGGAGTCGAAGCAGACCTTCCTCTCCCCGTTCCAGCGAGAAGCGGAGGTAGTAGATCTTCTCCACGGAATCCCAGCAGCACGACGGCGTGGTGGTGGTGGTGGAGTAGAGAATTCTGCAGGGCTTCGCCTATGCCTGTGCAGAATATGGTGGAGGAGAGAGGCGGCAGAGATTGGACGTTATGAGAGCGTAAGAGGAGGGGGCGCCCCTGCCCCTCTATTTAAAGAGGGGAGGGCGCGCCAGGGAAGGGGAGTCCTTGTAGGACTCCCCTCCTATGGGGCCGGCGGGTTGGGGAGGTGGGGAGGAATCCTCCTCCCCCACGACTCCTTATCTTGACCCAACAGGACTCCTTGATCCCTATCTTGATTTTCAAGCAAACTCCAAGATATCTTCTAGAACCTTCCGGAACATTCCGAAACCTTCTAGAATCCTCATACAAACACTCCGGAACATTTCCTATCTCATAAAATGATCTCCTATATATGAATCTTATTCTCCGGACCATTCCGGATCTCCTCGTGATGTCCCGGATCCATTCCGAGACTCCGAACAACATTCGGTCTCCAACGCACATTCCATATCTACTTAAAATAACTTCGAACCTTAAGTGTGTCACCCTACGGTTCGTGAATATGTAGACATGATAGAGACACATCTCATATCAATAACCATCAGCGGGACCTGGAGATCCATAATGGCTCCCACATACTCAACGATGACTTCGCGATCGATTGAACCATTTACATACGAAACTAATTCCCTTTGTCTCACGATTTTATACTTATCTGAGGTTTGATCGTCGGTATCTCCATACCTAGTTCTACCTCGTTACTGATAAGTACTCTTTACTCGTTCCGTGATATGTCATCCCTTGTGACCTAGTCACATGCTTGCAAGCTAACTAGATGACATTCCACCGAGAGGGCCCAGAGCATATCTATCCGTCATATGGATGGACAAATCCCAATCTTGGTCCATGCGCTTCAACACATACTTTCAGAATACCCAATGACACCTTTATGACCACCCAGTTACGAAGCGGTGTTTGATGTCATCAAAGTACCCATCCGGTGATGGTGATTAACATAACCTCATGGTCGAAGGATTAGGTTACTATGTATTTTAAAGCTTATAGCAAACGAACTTAATGACTTGATCTTATGCTACGCTTACTATGGGTGTGTGTCCATCACATCATTCTCCTAATGATATAACCTTGTTATTAACGACATCCAATATCCATGATCAGGAAACCATGATCATCCATTAATCAACAAGCTAGTTTAACAAGAGGCTTACTAGGGACTCTTTTATGTTTACAAAACACACATGTATTAGTGTTTCCTAATAATACAATTATAGCATGGGATGTAAACATTTATCATAAACATAAAGATATAATAATAACCACTTTATTATTGCCTCTTGGGCATATCTCCAACAGCGATACCCTTGTATCCCATATTCTGGCTCTGCCGTATTACTGGATTGCTAGCAGGAGTAGGATTCGTCCAAAGCCGGTGGATTCGAACATGGGTAAACTTGTGTGCTCACCGTCCCGGAATACCGTATGTCTCACACCCCTCTCTTCCGCATGCCTCGAGGACCCCCTCATGGCGTACTTGTCCTCAATCCGACGACAGTTTGCGCCCGCCGTGGGGCCAGTGAGCTTCGGATCTGCGTTCCGAGCGGAATCTGCAAGAATTGGAATTGGCGAGACCATCGCCGTTGGTCGCATCCTCTACGCCAGCGACGTCCCTCTCATCGTTCTCGACGAGACTTGGATTCCGGCTAGGGAGGTTGTGACTGCCTATACAATCATGTCTTTTGGCGAGATCGATGTTTACATCGGTTTCACTGAAACAGCCCAACCCACCCCAGCGGTGATGATAGAGGCAGAAGAATCTTCTGGGTCCCCTTTGTCCGCGGAGGCGGCAGAGTTCCCGATCTCAGAAAACCCTAATCCCACCCAGCCCGCACCAGTTGCGGAGATAGTGGAGAAATCCGAGCCTGAAGAAGACCTGGCGGACCAAGTCGAATCTAGAGTGGATCTCCCTGGAGAAGCCGGATCCCAGATCGACCCACCCGTGGAAGTCGAAATCTAGGAGGAGCATATCAGCGACACTGATTCCGGCTCTGACGATTCCGGGACAGACATGCCTTTCCTGAGGTACACATTAAGACGTATGATACTGCAAGGCGAAAGCGCAGATGCAATCCTCGAGGCCATTAAAAGTTTCGATATGGCTGATCGCGAAAGCCGTAGGTACCTCAGGAAGCACGCGTCGCACTTCGTCGGATACGTAGGATCCGGATCCGGCTCTGCCGATGCTGGAGAAAACACCGACTCTGTGCTGGAGGCAATTGGAAGAAACGTCGATGTTCCCGCATCCTCGGATGAGTCTATGACATCGACAAATTTCCGAAAGTTCTCCGTGGAATATGAAGAGGAATACAACTCCAAAGCTGCAGAAGAAGGAGAAGCCATGGATGAAGGATCCGGGGAACACTCTCCCAAAGCGCAGGATGACATGGACGTCAGAGATAATCCTGAAGTCCAGATGTCCGAAAGTATCGATCAGAGCTTGACTCCGGGAAACGGACCCAAAGCCGTCTTTGCTACCGGCGCTGCCAAGAAGGCAAAGAAGAAGAACAAGACCCCGGCAAAAGACCCTCTCACAGAAGAGGTGATTGCTGAGGAATACGAGGAAGAGTCGAATGGAGCACTTATCCCGGACGAGCCGAAAAAAGAAGCATCGGTGGATGGACACGTGATCACAGAAGGTGCGCGTAAACTCATCGATGCCGCATTAACCACACCTATCCCTACAACTGTAGAACTTACTGCGGATGAGCTGGATGAAAGGGCCCAAGCCCTAGAAGCGCGTCGTCAACAACTCCTCGATGAAGCCAAAAACATCGAGGTGGAGAAGAAACGCATGTCAACCAAGGAATACATGTCTCGGTTGCATCAGAAGACACGGAAGCGTCACACCAATGATGACCAATTCCCACGTGTCCGTGCCGTCCTTTTTGGGGATGAGATGGGGAAGCCACGGAAAGACAGCAACGGAGACTAGGTATACCCAACCCCAATACAGAATACCGTGGCATCCCGAGAAATTCTATCGGCTAATCTAGGACCAGAGGAGATCCGTTTGGGTATTAAGCTACTCAACAAGGGACTGGAGCAGCAGAAGGTCGCCCTGTCCGGAAGTCAAAAACTGGTCTCGGATTCTGACCAATGTCGCACAGTCCGGCATGGGCTGACGTAAGATCCCATTACGTTCGGGCGCAGTACCATCACCCCGAACGCAGGGAAGACAATTATTCAAGAACCGGATCGTCGGGACAACATCGCAGAACTACACATAACTGGAGCAATGTCGCTCCAGCGGCCGAGAAAGACGCGATCACTGCACTGAATCCGAGGAATCCTCCCCGACGAGAGTTCAACGATCGAAAGGGAGAAGATAAGGAGAAACGTCGGGAGGAGGATCGCCAGAGAATGCCACCTCCTAGACATGAGAGCCATCCGGCTGAGCCTCACCATGGTGGGAACAACGGACGAAGGAACGACGGAAACCATGCTAGAACAAGCCGGCAGGGGCTCGTCATAGTCAAGAACCTCCCCGAAACCGGAATAATGACGCTCCTGACGAAGGTCGGTGATCAGCCGGAAACAATTCAGCTGCCCCACCCCCTCCACCAGGCAGTTATCACAACGGCCCCCAAGGAGGGAAAGGACGACATGGCGGAGGAGGTGGTGGCAGAAGCCGAAGTCTGGCTCCAAGGCACCGCAGCCACAACCGACATTCGGGACGATCTCTATCCCCGAACGACGCAAGGCACATGATCAACTCCAATATAGAGGCGCGGCGCTATGAAAACGACGATTTCTACATGGGCCCAAAGTGTTTTGGACCACGCGTCAGAGCTACAAAATTCCCGGAAGGATTTGCTATCTCAAGGCACATCCAAGCCTACGACGGCATTGCTTGGCCAGATACCTGGCTACAGGATTTCTTCCAAGCTTGCTGCATCGCCAAAGGCGGAAACAGCCTGGTCGCAACCCGATATCTCCCACTTATGTTGCGGAAGACGGCGTGATCATGGCTCAATGAACTTCCGGAGAACACCATCCATAACTGGTATGACATGCAAAGTGCGTTCTTTCGGAATTTCGAAGGCACATATCGGAGGCCCTGTACGGTTAGAGACCTACAGCGTTGCACCCAGAAAGGTGGAGAAACTTGCCAAGATTACCTCGGACGATGGATCGACACCAAGAACTCCTGTGAAGGAGTAAACGATCAAACTGCGATTGAAGACTTCATCGCAGGACTCCCAATTGGTCTACTACGTCACTGCTTGAAGTGTGATAAGGTCACTGATCTAGGAGAGATGATAGAAACAGCGAGCAAGTATGCAGATGCTGACGACGATGCAGAGGGATTACTCAATGTCCTGGTTGTGCCTCAGTCGGCAAAACAACCAAAACAACAAGCTAAGAAGTGCAAAAATACCTCGGAAGAGAAACCCAACGCGGAGACAACGGTGGTCACTACTGTTTCCGGGTCTAGAGGACGAGGAGGACGTGGCGGAGGCCGCGGGCGTGGCCGTGGGACATCAAGGGTCCAAGGTAGAGGAGAGCAACAACCAGGCAAAACCTACACTTGGGCCGACATTGCCAATAACCCATGTGTGCATCACTTGGACGCCAATGGGGGCTCGTCCCACACCAACACTGAGTGTCATTTTAACGATGACATCAAGAGAGATGATACCGCGAGCTACAAAGCTAAGCAGAAGAAGGGAAAGAAAAATCCCGAAAAGGACAAGGAGACCAAGGAAGATTCCGACATGGAGGAAGCCGATGCTTCAAATCCCAAGTCGGAAGGGAAGAAAACTTTTCCCACCAAGAAGGACACTTACGTCACCTTCCTCGGATCTCAACCAGCAGAGGTCAAGAAAGCAGTTCTCCATGAGCTCAATGCAATAGTTCCGGCTGTGCCTCAGTATCTGGACTAGTCGGAAGTGGCAATCACATTTGACCGTGCTAATCATCCGTCTAAGCTACACAGGCGAGGAAAATACGCCTTAATCATCAACCCACTTATTGACGGTCATGGTTTCTCCAAGACCCTCATGGACGGTGGTACAAGTATCAATATTCTCTATGTCGAAACGCTACGCCGGATGAAGATGTCGGAAACACAGCTGAACCATAGCTCTGTGATCTTTCACGGAGTTGTCCCAGGAAGACAAGCTAATTCCCTGGGAGAGATTACTATGGATGTTACCTTTGGAACACCAAAGAATTATCGGACGGAGGCACTTTCCTTCAAAGTGGTCCCGTTCAAGAGCGCATACCATGCTATATTCGGACGTCCGGCTTACTGGGCTTTTATAGCTCGTCCGTGTTACATTTACAATATGATGAAAATTCCAGGTCCCAACGGCGTGATCACCATCAGGGGAGACCTGAAGAAAGCGCGAGAGTGCGAGGATGGAAATGCTGCCTTTGCCGAAGCCGTGCTACACGCCTAGGAGTACCAGGAGATCAAGAAGAGCATAGATCCGTCTGAGATGCCCGCGATGAAGAAGGAGGTGACAAAGCCAAATCCGGAGTTCAAGGCATCAGAAGAGACGAAGACGACGCCATTGAAGGATGATGACCCCTCCAAGGTGACCCAGATAGGCGTAGGCCTAAGTAGCGCATAGGAAAGCGCGCTCGTCAAGTTCCTCCAAGAAAATCAAGATATCTTCGCATGGCAGCCATCTGACATGACCGGAGTACCTAGGGAACTTGCCGAGCACTCTCTAAATGTAAACCCAAATGCTAAACCCGTCAAACAGTCCTTACGACTGTTTGGCGATGAAAAGCGTAAGGCAATAACTAAGGAACTAGCACGGCTCGAGTTAGCCGGATTCATAGAAGAGGTCATCCACACTGAGTGGTCGGCCAATCCTGTAATGGTCCCTAAAAAGGACACCACTGATTTAAGGATGTGTGTTGATTATACTGCCTTGAACAAGGCTTGTCCCAAAAGATCCGTTCGCTCTGCCTAGAATTGATCAAGTCATCGATTCTACGGCAGGCTCGGAACTCCTCTGTTTTCTCGATGCATATTCCGGTTATCACCAAATCCGGATGAAGGAATCTGACAAAGTCAAATCTTCATTCATAACCCCCTTCAGAACCTTCTATTTTGTTACGATGCCCTTTGGGCTGAAGAATGCAGGAGCTACATACCAAAGCACGATGCAACGTTGCCTCCATGACCAACTCAGACGCAATGTACATGCATACGTGGATGATATCGCGGTGATGTCCAAAAAGAAGGAAACACTGATTTCCAACTTGGAGGAGACGTTCACCAATCTACGGAAATACAATATCATGCTTAACCCGAAGAAATGCTTCTTTGGAATACCAGCCGGAAAATTATTAGGTTTCATCGTGTCTCAAAGAGGCATAGAGGTGAACCGAGACAAAATTAAGGCTATACTAAACATTTCCAGGCCAACTCGCCTGAAGGACATACAAAGACTAACTGGTTGCATTGCTGCGGTCAGTCGATTTGTAAGCCGACTTGGTGAAAGAGCCGCACCATTATATAAACTCCTGAAAAAGACCAAGGATTTTGTCTGGACGGACGAAGCTGAAGCTGCACTACAAGATCTGAAAAGAGTACTCTCATCTGCTCCTATCCTTGCAGTGCCGGAACCTCAGGAACCGATGTTGCTTTACATTGCTACGACAAATAAGGTTGTCAGTATCGTCATGGTGGTGGAGAGACCAGAGGAAAATCAGGAACACCTGGTGCAGCGTCCGACGTACTTTGTCAGCGAGGTCCTGACAGAGTCCAAACAGCGGTATCTGCATTATCAAAAGTTGGCTTACGGTGTTTTTCTAGCATCTCGTAAGCTACGACATTATTTTCAGGAGCATCGAATTACCATGGTGAGCAAAGCTCCCATGAGAGACATAATCAACAATAGTGACGCCACAGGACGCGTCGCCAAATGGGGAATAAAACTTTCAGCTTTCGATATTGAGTATAAACCCCGGACAACAATCAAATCCCAGATCCTTGCTGACTTTGTCGCTGATTGGACAGACACGAAGGAGAACATGATCCTCCCTGAGTCGAAATATTGGACCCTCTTTTTTGATGGGTCTAAGGCTCGAGGGGGCTCGGGGGCTGGCGTGGTGCTCAAATCACCCCAAGGAGATAAACTTTTATACGTGTTGCAGATCCACTTCACAGCGACAAACAACATTGCCGAGTATGAAGCACTGCTGCATGGAATCCGGATTGCTAAGGATATTGGCATCCGACGTTTGATGTGTTACGGAGATTCGGATCTTGTTGCTCAGCAAGTCTCGGATATTTGTAATGCAAATAAACACATGGCAGCATATAAAGCTGTCGTGGATGATCTATCTAAATCGTTCGAAGGGTTTGAAGTTCAACACATCCCTCGAGCAGAAAATGAGGAAGCAGATGCACTATCTCGGATAGGCTCTGCGTGGAAAGAGGTCCCGGATGGCGCTTTTTTAGAGCACCTCAAAGTTCCCTCAATAAAGGGAGTAGATGAGGAATATCCGACCAAATCCAACTCACCTTTGATAGCAGTTCTGGCTGTAATTCCCAGCTGGACTCAACCCTACCTCGATTATTTGGTAGATGGCAAATTACCCGAAGAGAGGTGCTGAGCCGGCAGATCATCCGACGAGCAAAAGCCTATACTATTGTTAAAGGTGAGCTCCATAAACGGAGTGTTTCTAGGGTCTTTTAGCGCTGTGTATCTCCGGAAGAAGGAGTGGAAATCTTAAGGGAAATCCATGAAGGCGAGTGTGGTCACCACGCTGCAGCCAAATCTTTAGTGGCAAAAGCTTTCAGACACGGATTGTTCTGGCTTACAGCTCAGGCAGATGCCGAACGATTAGTCAAGACGTGCAAAGGCTGCCAAAAGTATGCCAAGCAAGCTCATGTTCCGGCTGATCAGCTGCAAACAATACCTATAACATGGCCCTTTGCGGTCTAGGGGCTTGATATGGTAGGACCATTTAAACGAGCTCCAAGTGGATTTACTCACCTCTTAGTGATGGTGGATAAATTCACCAAATGGATCGAGGCTAAACCTTTCACTAGTTGTGATGGAGCAACAGCCAAAAGATTTGTCGAGGATGTTATAATCCGGTATGGTTATCCGCATAGCATTATCACGGACAACGGGAGTAACTTTTCCATGGGAGAATTGGCTGAATTCTGCGACGAGCAAAATATCCGGCTTGACATTGCGTCAGTCGCACATCCACAGGCTAACGGACAAGTCGAAAGAGCTAATGGTTTAATCTTACAAGGCCTAAAACCGAGACTCGAAGCACCACTACGACGTGCTGCGGGGGCTTGGGCAGAAGAATTACCCTCTGTAATTTGGAGTTTATGAACAACTCCGAACAGGTCAACAGGATACACACCTTTCTTCTTGGTCTATGGCGCAGAAGCAGTTGTTCCTAGTGATTTAATTCATACTTCTCCTAGAGTGGCCGCGTATATCGAAGAGGATGTCGAGATTTCTTGACAAAATGATCTCGACTTAGTTGAAGAAGTTCGCGTTGTTGCTGAAATGAGATCTATAGCCTATCAGCAGAAGTTACGCAAGTATCTGATACGTCCATTTTGCATCAATATTCTATGTCTTAATTCACTATTATTCGTTGATATATTTCGTATTGAGAGGTGATACTTATGTTATTTCATCTGTTTTTGCATGGTTGATGACTTTTGGAGCATGGACCGCTGCAGTCAGGATTCTGATGGAAAAGGTGCTGTTTGGAGGCAAAATTTGCGAAGATCAGAAAATCCAGGAAAATATACGGAAAATTCTATTTTTCCAGAAGACTCAGGATGCCAGAAGATGGAGTGGAGGTGGGCCACAGAGGGCCCACACCACCCCATGGCGTGGGCAGGCCTAGGCCGCACCTAGGAGTGGTGTGGCCGCCCTGGCCCACTCCAGCCTCTCCCCTCTGGCGTCACGAAACCCTAAGACTTGGAGAGCGACCACAGAAAGATTCCGCCGCCTCTGCGGGGTGGAAAACACCGAGAGAGAAAGATCTCTCCGACAGACATATTTCTGCCGGGGGAATTCCTTCCCAGAGAGGGAAGATCGTCGCCATCAACACCACCATCAAGCTGGACTTCATCGGGATCATTATCATCATCACCATCAGCACCATCATCACCATCTCCATATTGCTGTAACAATTGGTTGAATCTTGCTATAGTTCATAGGGGAAACTTTCCCGGTGTTGATTACTCTTTGTAGTTGATGCTATTGAGTGAACCATTGAATTATTGTTTACGTTCAGATTGTTATACATCATTATTCCATCTCTGATCATGATCCATATGATGTCTTGTGAGTAGTTCGTTTTGTTCTTGAGGACATGGGAGAAGTCTTGTTGTTAGTAGTGGAGTTGCGTTGAGAAAGATTCAATAGATTGTTATTTAAGTTGTGGTGTACTTCTTCTAGTGGTGTCATGTGAACATCGACTACATGACACTTCACCTATATGGGCCTAGGGGAATGCATTGTGTATTTGGCTACTAATCGTAGGGGTTGCCGGAGTGACAGAAACCTGAACCCCCGTTAGGAAACCATTGCACAAGGGACGTAAGGGTCTTAGAGTTTAAGGCTATGGTTAGGTTTTACCTTAATTACTTTCTTGTACTTACGGATGTTTGCAAGGGGTTTAATCACAAGTATGTATTTAGTCTTGGATGGGGCGGTACATTAGCACAGGTTCACGCACACAACACTTAGCAAGCTAGAGAAGATTAATCGACTATATGAAGCGAAAGCACTTGACAGCCTTCCCATGTGTCCTCGAGAACGTTTGGTCATCTATAGAAATACAACCGGCTTGTCCTTTGCTGCATAAAGGATTGGGCCACTTGCTGCATTCATTCTTACTGTCTTTTATTTACTCGTACTTTGTTTACTTGCTTTATCGAAAACCCCTAAAAATCCGTTTGCTAAGTATAGTTCAAGATGTACTTGTAGTTCAAGATGTACTCTGTAACCAACTCTTAGTCGTAGCCGGATTGATCTCTCCTGTAAACCCTAGGCCGGATATCTATATAAGCCGTCCTAGGGAGAGCCTTTAGGGCACTACCCAATATTTTAGACCCTCAACTCGCACAGGCGATACCCTTGTAACCCATATTCCGGCTCTGCCGTATTACTGGATTGCTAGCAGGAGTAGGATTCGTCCAAATCCGGCGGATTCGAACCTGGGTAAACTTGTGTGCTCACCGTTCCGGAATACTGTACGTCTCACACCCCTCTCTTCCGCATGCCTCGAGGACCCCCTCATGGCGTACTTGTCCTCAATCCGACGACACGCAGTATTTTCGATAAGTAAGAGTGTCGAACCCAACAAGGAGCAGAAGGTGTTGGCTGATGACCCACAAGTATAGGGGGTGTATCGCAGTATTTTTGATAAGTAAGAGTGTCAAACCCAATGAGGAACAGAAGGTGCTGGCTAGTGGTATGGATCAGGAATTCTCTGCAAATACTTAGCAAACGGATTTTTAGGGGTTTTCGATAAAGCAAGTAAACAAAGTACGAGTAAATAAAAGACAATAGGAATAAATGCAGCAAGTGGCCCAATCCTTTATGCAGCAAAGGACAAGCCGGTTGTATTTCTATAGATGACCAAACGTTCTCTAGGACACATGGGAAGACTGTCAAGTGCTTTCGCTTCATATACTCGATTAATCTTCTTTAGCTTGCTAAGTGTTGTGTGGGTGAACCTGTGCTAATGTACCGCCCCATCCAAGACTAATACATACTTGTGATTAAATCCCTTGCAAACATCCGTAAGTACAAGAAAGTAATTAAGGTAAAACCTAACCACAGCTTTAAACTCTAAGACCCTTACGTCCCTTGTGCAATGGTTTCCTAAAGGGGGTTCAGGTTTCTGTCACTCCGGCAACCCCTATGATTAGTAGCCAAATACACAATGCATTCTCCTAGGCCCATATAGGTGAAGTGTCATGTAGTCGATGTTCACATGACACCACTAGAAGAAGTACACCACAACTTAAATAACAATCTATTGAATCTTTCTCAACGCAACTCCACTACTAACAACAAGACGTCTCCCATGTCCTCAAGAACAAAACGAACTACTCACAAGACATCATATGGATCATGATCAGAGATGGAATAATGATGTATAACAATCTGAACATAAACAATAATTCAATGGTCCACTCAATAGCATCAACTACAAAGAGTAATCAACACTGGGAAAATTTCCCCTATGAACTATGCAAGATTCAACTCAATTGTTACAACAATATGGAGATGGTGATGAGGGTGCTGATGGTGATGATGGTGGTGATGATGATGATGATCCCGATGAAGTCCAGCTTGATGGTGGTGTTGATGGCGACGATCTCCCCTCTCCGGGAAGGAATTCCCCCGGCAGAAATCTATCTGCCCGAGAGATCTTTCTCTCTCGGTGTTTTCCGCCCCGCAGAGGCGGCGGAATCTTTCTGTGGTCACTCTCCAAGTCTTAGGGTTTCGTGGGGATGATATACGCTAGAGGGGAGAGGCTGGAGTGGGCCAGGGCGGCCACACCACTCCAAGGCGCGGCCTAGGCCTGCCCGCGCCATGGGGTGGTGTGGGCCCCCTGTGGCCCACCTCCACTCCATCTTCTGGCATCCCGAGTCTTCTGGAAAAATAGGATTTTCCGTATATTTTCCCGGATTTTTTGATCTTCGCGAATTTTGCCTCCAAACAACACCTTTTCCATCAGAATCCTGACTACAACGGTCCATGCTCCAAAAGTCATCAACCATGCAAAAATAGATGAAATAACATAAGTATCACCTCTCAGTATGAAATATATCAATGAATAATAGTGAATTAAGACATAGAATAGTGATGCCAAATGGACGTATCAACTCCCAAGCTTAGACTTCGCTTGTCCCCAAGCGAAACTGAGCTCAATAAACATGACCTCAGGTTTATGGAGTGAACAGTCGATAAAAGAATACGGACAAGAAGCATCACATTCATCAATACATAGATCATAATAGAATATAACTCACTATTATATAACTCAACTTGCAATGAGTAAAGGAAACACAATAAAGATACATAAAGTGAATCATAATTGGTAATGGCAAACTTAGCTCTTGGTCGAAGAATAGTTGATAATTTGCTAGAGTTCACAAATAGCTGGTTTTTTCAAAGAAAGCTTTCAAAATAGTAAACATCAAGATAAGAGCAACGTGCAAAGCAAGGAACATAAGAAACATGATTGAATAAATCATCATATGAATGAATGAAACACACCAACTCAAAATACTTGCTGAGATAGAAGGGAATAGGTTTACTGACTCAACTACAAAGCAAAACAAAGGCCCTTCAAAGAGGGAAGCAGGGATTGCAAGTCTCATAAAGAGCTCCCAAAAATTATGATACTTACTAGCTTTCAACTCTCATTGCCCCTATCATAGGCATATTTAGGTGATTAAGGTTAAAGTGAGGTCCAATCTGAGTTATATGCTTGACAGACTATAAACTGAAAATCCCAAGTCCCTTGAGTACGAGGGCCGCTCCTCATGCTACTCAACTTTAGTTACCGGTAAGTTCTTGTCGTCGTAAGTATGTGCGTATCATTGAGAACCACCAACGGGGTACCCCTTGCCCGATGATACGGAAGAATCCCCATATCAAAATGACAAGGCAAGCAGACAATGAGTATCTCAGCAATCTTCTTATTTACCATGGGAAAATGGTGCTTGTTTCTCTCTTTCCTCTTTTCATAGTATCTCTTTTTTTCTTTTTCTCAATAGCTATCTCTCTCTTTTTTATAAGAAGAATGCTTCATAGATATCATTATGGTTACACTGCAGGTTTCCACCATGTCAGCATGGATTAGACCAGCGGCCTAGGCATTTCTCTAACACACATAACTCCATGGACTTACAAGCTCGCCTTTTATTTCACACCGACGACATCCGCAAACAAAAGAGCAAGGCATCAACTAGGTATATATTTACAAGTGTTGAAAGCGTTCCCCGTGACAGCACGGTTCTACTAATCCCTAGCCTATAATTTGCAAGCATATAACTTTCATGGAGAGTTCACAATGGTTCAGGTTCATTAAATGCAAGAAAGTAAAGTGTGCCATCAAGTTCGTGAGAGCTTTAATCACTAATTTTCGCATAACAAGTTTAATTTGGGAGGTAGATAAAACAAGAATTTACTTGGAATAGCAATAATGCTACTAGGTAGGTACGGTGGACACAAATGGCAAAGGTTTTGGTTTAAAGGAGTGGATGCACGAGAAGAATTCCCTCTCAGTACAGGTTTTTGGCTAGCAAGGCTGGGTAGCAAGTACAAGAGTTGAAGGAAACAACCAAACATACAAATGATAAAAACGAACATGCAATCTTCCTTGGAAGCACAAAAGATCTTTAACTAGAGAATACTAGACTTATGAGCAAATCAAGAAAGAAAGATGATGAAATTATTTTTCTTTAGAGTACTTCTATCTTTTTATTTTCAACTCTCAAAAAGGTGTTGCTACTGACCGAGCCAGGTTTGCCAAAACCAACTAAATTAACTCAATGATCCCAAAGTGATACCAATACTAACAACAAGATCAATCATATAACCACGAATTGAAAACTAATACAAGCTATGAAAAAGAGTGAATGATAGAACTTCTCATTAATATTCCATAACGGAGACTCACACCAAGGGATACATATCTAACGAGAGAGGGGACACTTCCATAATGCAAACATACTACATAATAACTCCTCTATTCATGATATGACTCTACTCATAAGGTAAAAAGATAGTGATATGATACCGCGACACTCCCCCAAGCTTGGAACAAACCAAGGGGATGCCAAACCTGATGACGAATTACTCCTTCGGTGGTGGTGGTATCCTCTCATCTTCGTCCGTCTTCCAGGGTAAGGGCTTCCCATCAACAAAGGACATCGTGGTTTCCAACATCCTGAAACTTGTAGCAGCACTTATGTGTTTAAACCTAGCCTCATACTCACAGTTTTGATTCTGAACATCATAGAACTACACTTGCAGTTTGTTCGTTGTTTGGCGGAGTCAGAGGACTTCGTCTTTGAGTTCAGCAGTCTCCTTTTGGTGCTCGGTGATGAGTTCGGAACAAATCTTATGGATCATGTCCACTTCGCGCTCCGCCATCTTCTTGTTCCTAAAGACTTCTTGCTCCAGTGCTTCCATCTTGTCCTCCAGACTTCCTTCACCTTTAGGGCCTTGAACCTCTTTAATCTGGACCTCCCCACCTTCGAGCAACAACTCCTTGGGATGAATCTTCAATTCTCTCATGTATGGGGTGACGATATCTTTTAAGGAATCTCCCTTGGATGATCCAGATGAAGACATTGTGGCTCCAAATCTGGGATTCTACCTGGCAGAAACAAATCGAAACAAAAACATGATGAAAATATGATATACGAACCTCGGGAGATCCGAGGGGTTATATATTACGAAGTTTCATATCAAAAGGAAGGTACTGGGAGAAAACGAGTCGGAGGCGGAGTCCTGGGTGGCCTCACCACCTGGTGGCGCGACCAGGGGTGGGCCCGTGCCATGGGGTGGTGTGGGCCACCCTGGCTCCGTTTTCGTCCCTTTTTCGCTTCGTAGCTTTCCTTATTGACTGAAAACTGCAAAAGTATAGTTGGATTGTATTTTCACGGAACTTTTCTTACTAGAACTGTTACCTATTTGAACACGGACTCTGCAGATATCTGAATTTGGTATTTAGTGGATCCTTCCGGAGTCATCACTTGAATAACATCAATATCTTCATCTTCATACACTTAATACTTGAGTCATAAAACCTTTCTCTTCCTTATTACACCATTATCTCCACTTCCTGGAAATTTCTTTCACACAAAACTTCACACAGTTCTCATTAGCAACATTAGTATAAGTGAAGTGATAAAACCTTTTGAGTCAAACTTCAACTGAAAACCATCAAAACAAAAGCTACTGTAGCAACTCCTTTCTAAAACCCAAAAAGAATTCAAAAAGGAAATCGAATAAAGAAGCAAATGCAAGAGTGGCAAAATCTGTAAAAACAGACCAGCAGGTAAAGATCCGACCGACAGAGATCTCTCACGAATTTTACGGGGAAGCACAAAAATCTGTTTCGGGACCGCAACTTCCCCAAATCTTACTTCTCTCTCATTAGAGGTTGATCTTGACACAAAAACCAAACAAAACGGATAAGGAGCGGTTATTACTTAAGTAATAACTTCCAGGACTCAAAGAAACAAAAACAAACTAAAAGCAAAAACAAATTGGGTTGTCTCCCATAAAGCTCTTTCTTTATAGCCATTAAGATGGGCATGATAATTTTGAGGAAGCTCTCATAGGGATATGAATTGAAGTGAAAGAGAGCATTAAGAAGCAAAAACACACACACTTTTAAGTCTAACCCACTTCCTATGCAAGGGGATTTTGTAAACAAAAAAGTTATTGAAACCAGAGACAACTTGCATAAGAAGGCAAAAGAAGCGCAACATAAAAACTTTCAGCATAAAGCGAGTAAACTTGATATTATTGAGATGCATAAGAACACTTTTCCCTCTCTCATAGTAACTTTCAGTATCATGCATAAACTTAACAATATAGCTATCACAAGGACCATCATAGCAACGGTCACTTATTCTAACAGAAAACACAGGAATACTAGCTCTCATAACACTACTATGTGAAACAATATTAGAGGTATCCTTACAAAGGATAGTGTGTCCCTCTTTTTCATATTTAGCAACAAAGTCTTTCACATTTGCTACAATAGGTTCATCAACCATTTGTTTATCAGGTTCAACAGCTTTATTCATACTTTCAACCATACTAGCCATCATAGAATGTTCCTTTACCTTAACTGGGAAAGGCATTTTCTCAATATAAGGTTCAGGTAAAACATGATTAGCAGTATAAACTTCAGTATTTCTTGCAGGAACACTCTTAGCAATATCTTTATAAGGTTCATGATACTTATTCCACTTCTTTTTAGGCACTTCAATGTAGGAAACAAAAGCCTTAAAATAAGAAGCAATAGCTTGAGAGTCTAGACCATAAGCATTTTTAATATTTTGAAAGTCATCAGTTCCCATAAAAGATTCAATGCATTCATAATCATAATTTATACCTGACTTTCTACCTTTGCCATTCTCCCAAGCTTCACCATTGTCTTGAATACGGTCCAGAAGATCCCATTTAACTTCTTCTTCCATACGAGTGAATGATCCAGCACAAGAGGCATCCAATAAATCTTTGTCATGTAGAGGGAGTCTTGCATAAAAGTTATTGATAATAATATTGTTGGAGAGCTCATGAATGGGACATTTGAGCATTAGTAACTTCAATCTCCCCCAAGCTTGAGCTGTACTCTCTCCATCAAGAGGCCAAAAGTTGTATATTTGATTCCGATCTTTATGAATCTCACTAGGAGGATAAAACTTTGAATAAAAGAGAGGCACTATTTCCTCCCATTCCAGAGCTTGACCATTCTTAAGCAGCTTATACCATTCTTCAGCTCTTCCTTTCAGTGATAATGAGAATAACTTCTTCTTAACTTGATCTATAGTAATACATGCACACTTGAACAACCCGCATAATTCGTGTATAAAGAGTAAATGATCACCGGGATGGAAAGTTCCATCCCCAACATAGTAGTTATCCATAACACGATCAATAATTCTTGTAGGTATTTTGAAAACATCATTCTCAGCAGGTGGTGGCTTATCTACTACCTTAGCAGTGATAGTAGCATTACCAAATAAGAAACTCAGCGAATTATCCATAACGAAAATAAAGCAACTAGCAGAAGTAAAAAAATACTCATAGTAGAAGTTTCCTTTACCAGTTCCACTCTCCAATAGCGCTTCACTCCCCGGCAACAGCGCCAGAAAATAGTCTTGATGACCCACAAGTATAGGAGGTGTATCGCAGTATTTTCGATAAGTAAGAGTGTCGAACCCAACGAGGAGCAGAAGGTGCTGGCTAGGGGTATGGATCAGGAATTCTCTGCAAATACTTAGCAAACGGATTTTTAGGGGTTTTTGATAAAGCAAGTAAACAAAGTACGAGTAAATAAAAGACAGTAGGAATAATGCAGCAAGTGGCCCAATCCTTTATGCAGCAAAGGACAAGCCGGTTGTATTTCTATAGATGACCAAACGTTCTCGAGGACACATGGGAAGACTGTCAAGTGCTTTCGCTTCATATAGTCGATTAATCTTCTTTAGCTTGGTAAGTGTTGTGTGGGTGAACCTGTGCTAATGTACCGCCCCATCCAAGACTAATACATACTTGTGATTAAACCCCTTGCAAACATCCGTAAGTACAAGAAAGTAATTAAGGTAAAACCTAATCATAGCTTTAAACTCTAAGACCCTTACGTCCCTTGTGCAATGGTTTCCTAATGGGGGTTCAGGTTTCTGCCACTCCAGCAACCCCTACGATCAGTAGCCAAATACACAATGCATTCCCCTAGGCCCATATAGGTGAAGTGTCATGTAGTCGACGTTGATACGTCCAAAACGTATCTACTTTCCTGAACACTTTTGCTATTGTTTCTCCTCTATACTTGTGTGATTTGGATGCAACTAATGCGAACTGATGCTGTTTTCAGCAGAATTGCCTTGGTGTCTACTTTTTGTGCAGAAAATCAACTATCAGGAAAAATCCCGAAAAATATGCCAAAAATCCTATTTCACCTGAAGACTCCAGGAGCCAGAATACGAGACGGAGAAGAGCCCTGGGGTGGCCACACCACCTGGTGGCGCGAGCCAGGCCAGGCCGCGCCAGGGGGTGGTGTGGGCCCCCCAGGCACCCCCTCGGCCTCTCTCTTCGCCTATAAGGAGCTTTCTGACCTAAAAACTTCTAGGGGTTCGACGTTTTTCCAGAAGGAGTTCCGCTCCTCCGCCACCACCAGATTCCACGAAACAGTACCAGAAACTCCGTTCTGGCACCCTGCCAGGACGGGGAATTGGAGGAGATCATCGCCATCATCATCACCATCGCTTCTCCATCGACCATCCATGTTTCCCCCATCTATGAGTGAGTAATCCCCCGCTGTAGGCTATGGGGATGGTAGGGATTGGATGCGATCATTCATGTAATGGCATCAGATTGTTAGGGCATGGTGCCTAGTATCTTTTATTAGTGCTTTATGACTTTGTTGCGACTTGTTGTGCTTAATGCTTGTCACTAGGGCCCGAGTGCCATGATTTCAGATCTGAACTTATTATTGATTCATTATGATAGTATTGTTTCTGGTCTTATCTACAAGTTGTATACACACGTCGTTGTCCGGAACCTATGGCCCCGAAGTGACAGAAATCGGGATAACCGGAAGGGAAAGGCTTTGATGTGAGGATCACATGTGTTCACGGAGTGTTAATGCTCTGCTCCGGTGCTCTATTAAAAGGATCACCTTAATTGCCAGCAGTTCCCTAGAGCCCCCGCTGCAAACGGGCTGGCAGGACAAAAGATGTTGTGCAAGTTCTCATTGCGAGCACGTATGACTATATATGGAACACATGCCTAGGATTGTCTAGTACTTGGATGCTTTATCTTATTTATCTGCAATTGCCCTATGTTCTGATTGCTATGTGAATTGTCTTGTCCATGCAACGCCCGTCCATCCATCCCTATGCCTACCGCACTCGAATCCCACTGTTTACTGGTATTGTTACTACTGTCTTTACTTTACTACTGCTGCTACTTTACTATTCCTACTACAAAAATGTTGCTACTGATAAACTGTTGTGAGCAAGATTGTTTCCAGGTGCAGCTGAATTGACAACTCAGTTGTTAAGGCTTATAAATATTCTTTGGCTTCCCTTGTGTCGAATCAATAAATTGGGTTTAACTTCCCTCGAAAATACTGCAATACACCCCCTATACTTGTGGGTCATCAAGACTATTTTCTGGCGCTGTTGCCGGGGAGCATAGCTTTATTTATCAAGTTCACTTGGATTCTCTATTGTTCGCTGCTACTCATCCGTCATGGGTAAGTCTCGTGATGGCAAGGTTCCTATTTTACCATCCACTACAAGAAGAGGTACGATTCTGAACACCTCTACTGCTCTTGATTCACCGTCTATTTTGAGTAAGTTCCTTACATCACCACATACACATGCTACACACACTGCTACTACTGCTGAATCTGAAACTTCTAATACTTATGATGCTGCTTCTACTGTGCTTGATAAAAGTGGTTCATTAGGTCCTTTCCTAGATGCTACGATTGCTAGAACTATAGCTGGAAATACCGAAACTCCTAATGAAGGCACTGCCACACCTGTTAGCTCACCTGAGTCTAGTAAGAGTTATGATGCTGAAGAAGATTATGTTGAGATGACTGATGAGTTTATTGAAGAATGTAGGAACACCCATGATAGGAGCGCTGCTAAGAGTCTCCTTGAGAGGCGTACTATTAGACCCAAATTATCTCTTGATGCTAAGTTTGCTGCTTCTCCCATAAACATTATAGATGAAGATTATGATTTCTCTCTCGATCTATCTTACATAGCTATTGTCAAGAAAGAACCTTTTTGTGGGACTAAGAATGAAAGTGCGGTAGCACATATGAATGAACTTTCTACTATGAGTGGCCTGTTTTCTGATGATATTAAGATGCGTACTTATTTTTTTGCTAAGATTTTTCCTTTTTCACTAAAAGGAGAAGCTAAAATGTGGTTTAGTAATTTACCTCCTGGATCTATTGATAGCCCTGAGTGCTTGATTAGTACTTTCCTGCAGAAATATTTTCCTCCTAGTGCTAGACATGCTATTTCGCAGGAACTTTTTGATTTTAAACAGGGAGAAAAAGAGGTATTGCCCGAATCTTGGGCCAGGTTTTGTGCTTTGATTCATGCACAGGCTGGAAGTCGTTTACCTAAGAATGAGCTTCTTGATATATTTTATAATGGACTAACCGAGGAATCTAGGACATACCTAGATAGTTGTGCTGATTGTGTTTTCAGGAATAGGACTCCAAAGGAAGCTGAGGAATTAATGGCTAAAATAAGCAAGAATTATGAAGACTGGACTCCTCCTAAACAAGCTATACCTGAAGTAATTGTACCTGAACCATCTATTCCTGTTCCTATGCCAACATCAAACAAGAGGGGAGTTATTGAATTAAATGATGAAGTGATGAAGGAAGCTAAGAAATGTCTTAAGGAGAAGGGAATTAAAGCTGTAGATGTCAAGAATTCACCTCCTATAGAAGAATTATGTAAGCCTATTCCCTACTCATCCACTATTGAGGTACACTCTCTCCAACACTTTGATGAAGGTGATATCCCTTATTTGAAACCTCCTCATCAATGCTTAGAAGAATTTGATATCTTTATTGTTAAGCAAGATAACTTTAATAAAAGGGTGCAAAATCATCTTATGGAAAACACTAGAGCTATTGTTGAGTTGAAAGATATTGTGGAAAGAACCTCCAATGATGTTAAAATGATTGTTAAACACTTTCAAATGGTTCAAACTCAAATAGATCAACTCGTTAAAGTGCAAAACGACTTCTAGTTAATGCTGCTAAAGAAAAACATGCTTATGAGATTAGAACTAGAAGTGGTGCTGCTACCCAGGATCCTCTATATCCTGAGGGGCATCCCAAGAGAATTGAGCAGGATTCTCAACAAGCTGAAAATAGTGGTTCTACTTGTAAGAGAAGGAAAAAGAAACATAAAACTGTTGTAGAACCCTCTGAACCTGCTATAGATCCTAATAGTATATCTATCTCTGATGCTGAAACTGAAAGTGGTAATGAAGAAAATGAAGTTCCTAATGAAGAAAAAGTTGAAGAAGAACCTGAAAACCACACTAAGACTACTAAATACACCAAAGAAGATTTTATTGCTAAGAAACATGGTAGTGAAAGAGAACCTTGGGTCCAAAAACCTATGCCTTTCCCTGATAAGAAACACAAGTCAAAGGAAGATGAACAGTACAATAAGTTTTGTGAGTGGATGAAGACTTTATTCTTGCAAATTCCTTTGATTGATGCTATTAAATTGCCTCCTTACTCAAAGTATATGAAGGATATTGTCTCGAATAAAAGGAAGATCCCTAATGAAGAGATCTCTACTTTGCTTGCTAATTATTCTTTCAATGGTAAGGTTCCTAAGAAACTTGGAGACCCAGGGATTCCAACTATCCCTTGCTCTATTAAGAACAGTTATGTTAGAACTGCTTTGTGTGATTTGGGAGCTGGAGTTAGTGTTATGTCTTTCTCTCTCTATAAGAGGCTTCAACTTGAAAAATTGATACCAACTGATATATCTTTGCAAATGGCTGATAAATCTACCACTATTCCTGTGGGTATATGTGAGGATGTACCTGTTCAGGTGGCTCATAATTGCTTGATATTAACTGATTTTGTTGTGCTTGAAATGCCTGAAGATGATAATATGTCTATTATTCTTGGGAGACCTTTTCTTAATACTGCAGGAGCTGTTATTAATTGTAATCAAGGAAAGGTGAGCTTCAATGTTAATGACAAGGAACATACTGTCTATTTCCCCAAGAAGATTGAAAGGACTTATGGCTTGAATTCAATTGAACATGTTGAAGGCATTCAAGTTGGAGAAATATATTGTCCCATACCAAGAGAAAAATTTGAAATTATTATGATTGGGACCATTGCTATTAAGGTTAAGGTAACATAATCATTAGTGGAGTACAAAGTTTTGTCTCATATGCAATTGTTTTGGTAGCAAGACTTGATCAACCTTGCTAACAAAAGGATTCCATTGAACAAAACAATGTTTTCATTATGATTATCTCCGTTTATTTCTATCCTTTGCATCTTAGTTTTTGTTTTCGTTTAGTTTTCTTTGTGTTGTTAGTTGCTTGCATGCTAGCACTTCTGTAGTTCTAGCCTTGTTTTGTCCTTGCATCATGTTTCCAAAAAAAAATGTGCCTGTCAGAAAATCATTCTTCTATTTCTGAAAATTGCCCAAAAATAAAGTGTCTCGAAAAATTCTAGAAAATTCATATTAAATTTTTACGTGAAAAAAGGGGCAGAGGAGTACCTGGTAGGTACCAGGGGGGCCACCAGGCATGCACACCATGTGGTGGCGCGGTCAGCCCTGGGTGGCGCCCTGCCCTGGTGTGGGCCACCCCTGGCCCCCCACTACTTCTCTCACCTGCCACTTTCTTCTCTCTCCCGAGTAAGCTCTAGTTCATAGAACAAAATCGCGTTCTCTCTGTGCTTGCAATCGATTTCTTCGATCTCTTTGCTCAGCCCATCTTTCTTGCGGAAATTTGGAGCAATTGTTCCTTAGTATGTGACTCCTCCCTTTGTCCAAGTAGATTTGTGTTTAGTGGATTATATGTTGAGTATTTTGCTGCTGTAGGCGACTAGTTTTGAGAGCTTGTAAGCTTGTTTGATGCTTAGAGATATAGTTTTGATGCATGTTTAGGCCTCTTGCAAGTCCCTATGAGTGAAATCCTTCATTATATTTACTTTGCAATCACTTGTTTAATAGGTGTTTAAATTTCAGAATACCAAGCATGAACCACCGTACTTTTGGAGAGATATTTGAGAGTGATGCACCTAGGAGGTCGAGGCCCTCAAGAACAACCTCTCAAGCTAGGCCATCATACAATGAAGACCTCATTGCAACACGCATTGGCAGTGAAAGGGATGATGGAGATGCTCACCCATCCTCTTTTCCTTGTTTTACTTTCTTGCAAGCTGCAGGTATTCTTGATGATTTCTTGCTACTGATTGAGAGGGTTGGTTTGACCTCTTATATGCAAGATGAGAGTGCACAATACGCTATGCTCACCAAAACTTTTGTTGAGAGCTTCTCATTTACTAACACACCCTATCAATCTACTGTCTCTTTTAAAATCTATGATATGCCCTTCACCATGCCTTTGGAGAGATTTTGTAGTATTGTAGGTGTGCGTATGACAGGGACCGTGAAGAAAATTCAAGGGCGACCCGCTGATTTGTTGGAGCTATACCGAGGGGTGACCAATGATGATGACCACGTGGCGCAACGCGGAAAGATAAGAAATATCCAACTCCCTGCTCTTAGATACTTTGCATATTATCTTGCTACTAGTGTATTGGGTAGGGAGAACACTAGTAATATCTCCAACTATCATTTAGCATTCCTTGCTGCTGCGCTTAACAATGATACTCGGTACAATCTTGGCTCGCTTATTGCTCGCCGCCTAGCTGCTAGGGGGCCTATCTATGGGGGCATCATTGCTTCACGCATAGTCAATGCATTAGGTCTTTCAGTGGATCCCGATGATGCTATGCTGGCACCACAGAGGCTTGACCTTGTTGCCATGAAAACTCATCACTTTGTCACTGCTACCTCTAATTTGAACAATCTAGTCTATAGGATGCTTTTCACTGACGGGGATGAAAGGGAGATCCTTTTGCCATAGCCTGCTTTGTTTAGTGTTGACAGGAGACCATGGTCGGGCTCCAAGGAGGAGGTGGACGAGCAGCTTCGCTTGCTGGGTTTCCATGAGCAGCACCAGGAGGATGTGCCCTCCTATGATTACTCCGTACATTACAGAGGGACGTACTCGAGCTCGCACCAGGACGAGGGTACCTCATCGTCGTACCACGGTGACACTTCATCCTGGCTAGCCTAGGATTGATACCCACTTAGGCCAAAAGCCTAAGCTTGGGGGGAGGTACGCCGACACCGCACTCATCTCCATATCATGTTGCGTCGGTACTTTGTATATTCATGTTTTCATTCTCTTTTTAGTTTTTGATTCTTCTTTGCTTTTGCTTTCTAAAAACACAAAAAGACCAAAAATGTTTTTGTTGTTTCTCTTTGGTTTGCTTCTTCTTTTTGCCTTGGTTTGCTTTTCCCTTTTTGCTTTGTTTGAACTATTCAAAAAAAATCCAAAAAGATTTTGCTTTGTTTTTCCCTTTTTAGTTCTTGTTTAAAAATCGAAAACACCAAAAGTATTTGTCGTTCTTCTTTGGTTTTTGTGAGTTTGCTATAGGGTTCGGCAGTTCTCAGTGGAATATTGGTTTCATATTATTATTCAAGCCACACAAGTGAAGACCAATAATGAGGATTAATGACAACTTGAGGCGTGGTAAGAGGCTGGTAACGAACTCTATTTGTTTTCATTTTTGTACATATACTCATCACTGTGGGCATGCTTAGTCCATTCATGTAGAGTGTATGTTATCTTTGGATGCTTAGTAGTTCTTGCTTTCTTGTGATTAGCTCCAGCTCGCTAATAGTTTGCAGCATGTCTTATGAATGTTTGCTTGCATTACTCTATTTATAAATTGGTATGACATCGTGGTATCCTCCTCTGAATGTTTCATTTGATTGACTTGGCACATGCTCACGCATGCTCATGACTGTAATAATCAGTTAAGCCTTGATGAATTATTTTGCCTTGAGGATCTTGAATCACTTTCTTGCCATGAGTAGTCTTGTTTTGTTGCAAGCATGATAATGATAGCTATTGCTCTCTCGTTTGTCACTCCCTTACTATTGCTAGCCTTCACTTCCACTGAGTGTTTTACTCATGTCTCCAACTCCCTAAACCAAACATTTCCAAAGTGTCCACCATACCTTCCCATTAGCATCATTTGCTACTTCCGTGCATATTCAATGTGCCTTGTTTTCTTCCGAATAAAATGTTTGCTTGTTATGGGAAAATTAGTTAGTAAAGCTCTCACGAACTTGATGGAACACTTTATTTTCCTGCACTTAATAAACCTGAACCACTGTGAACTCTCCATGAAAGTTATATGCTTGCAAATTATAGGCTGGGGATTAGCAGAACCGTGCTGTCACGGGGAACGCTTTCAACACTTGTAAATATATACCCAGTTGATACCTTACTCTTTTGTTTGCGGATGTCATCGGTGTGAAATAAAAGGGGATCTGTTAAGTCCATGGAGTTATGTATGTGTGTTAGAGAAACGCTTGGGCTGCTGGTCTAATCCATGCTGACATGGTGGAAACCTGCAGCATAACCATAATGATATCTATGAAGCATTCTTCTTATAAAAAAAGAGAGATAGCTATTGAAAAAAAGAAAAAAAGTGAGAGATTTATGAAAAGAGGAAAGAGAGAAAAAAGCACCATTTTCCCATGGTAAATAATAAGATTGCTGAGATACTCATTGTCTGCTTGCCTTGTCATTTTGATATGGGGATTCTTCCGTATCATCGGGCAAGGGGTACCCCGTTGGCGGTTCTCAATGATACGCACATACTTACGATGACAAGAACTTACCGGTAACTAAAGTTCAGTAGCATGAGGAGCGGCCCTCGTACTCAAGGGACTTGGGATTTTCAGTTTATAGTCTGTCAAGCATATAACTCAGATTGGACCTCACTTTCACCTTAACCACATTAAAGATGCTTATGACCGGGGCAATGAGAGCTCAAAGCTAACGAGTACCATACTTTCAGCATTTGGAAGCCTTTCAAAATTATTCAAAACCTTTTTTCTTCTACTTGTTGAGTCTCCATATATTGTTTGAGCACCTTCTTGAGAGCATAGTTGTCATTCTTTGTGTGGGCCCCCCAGGCACCCCCTCGGCCCCTCTCTACGCCTATAAGGAGCCTTCTCACCTAAAAACTTCTGGGGGTTCGACGTTTTTCTAGAAGGAGTTCCGCTCCGCCGCCACCACCAGATTCCACGAAACAGTACCAGAAACTCCGTTCTGGCACCCTACCGGGATGGGGAATTGGAGGAGATCATCACCATCGCTTCTCCATCGACCATCCATGTTTCCCCCATCTATGAGTGAGTAATCCCCCGCTGTAGGCTATGGGGATGGTAGGGATTGGGTGCGATCGTTCATGTAATGGCATCAGATTGTTAGGGCATGGTGCCTAGTATCTTTTATTAGTGCTTTATGACTTTGTTGCGACTTATTGTGCTTAATGCTTGTCACTAGGGCCCGAGTGCCATGATTTCAGATCTGAACTTATTATTGATTCATTATGATAGTATTGTTTCTGGTCTTATCTACAAGTTGTATACACACGTCGTTGTCCGGAACCTATGGCCCCGAAGTGACAGAAATCGGGATAACCGGAAGGGAAAGGCTTTGATGTGAGGATCACATGTGTTCACAGAGTGTTAATGCTTTGCTCCGGTGCTCTATTAAAAGGATCACCTTAATTGCCAGTAGTTCCCTAGAGCCCCCGCTGCAAACGGGCTGGCAGGACAAAAGATGTTGTGCAAGTTCTCATTGCGAGCACGTATGACTATATATGGAACACATGCCTAGGATTGTCTAGTACTTGGATGCTTTATCTTATTTATCTGCAATTGCCCTATGTTCTGATTGCTATGTGAATTGTCTTGTCCATGCAACGCCCGTCCATCCATCCCTATGCCTACCGCACTCGAATCCCACTGTTTACTGGTATTGTTACTACTGTCTTTACTTTACTACTGCTGCTACTTTACTATTCCTACTACAAAAATGTTGCTACTGATAAACTGTTGTGAGCAAGATTGTTTCCAGGTGCAGCTGAATTGACAACTCAGTTGTTAAGGCTTATAAATATTCTTTGGCTTCCCTTGTGTCGAATCAATAAATTGGGTTTAACTTCCCTCGAAAATACTGCAATACACCCCCTATACTTGTGGGTCATCAGACGTTCACATGACACCACTAGAAGAAGTACACCACAGCTTAAATAACAATCTATTGGATCTTTCTCAACGCAACTCCACTACTAACAACAAGACTTCTCCCATGTCCTCAAGAACAAAACGAACTACTCACAAGACATCATATGGATCATGATCAGAGATGGAATAATGATGTATAACAATCTGAACATAAACAGTAATTCAATGGTTCACTCAATAGCATCAACTACAAAGAGTAATCAACACCGGGAAAGTTTCCCCTATGAACTATGCAAGATTCAACTGAATTTTTACAGCAATATGGAGATGGTGATGAGGGTGCTGATGGTGATGATGGTGGTGATGATGATGATGATCCCGATAAAGTCTAGCTTGATGGTGGTGTTGATGGCGACGATCTCCCCTCTCCGGGAAGGAATTCCCCGGCAGAAATCTGTCTGCCGGAGAGATCTTTTTCTCTCGGTGTTTTCCGTCCTCCAGAGGCGGGGAATCTTTCTGTGGTCGCTCTCCGAGTCTAGGGTTTTGTGGGGGATGATATACGCTAGAGGGGAGAGGCTGGAGTGGGCCAGGGCGGCCACACCACTCCCAGGCGCAGCCTAGGCCTGCCCGCGCCATGGGGTGGTGTGGGCCCCCTGTGGCCCACCTCCACTCCATCTTCTGGCATCCTGAGTCTTCTGGAAAAATAGGATTTTCCGTATATTTTCCCAGATTTTCTGATCTTCGCGAATTTTGCCTCCAAACAGCACCTTTTCCATCAGAATCCTGACTTCAACGGTCCATTCTCCAAAAGTCATCAACCATGCAAAAATAGATGAAATAACATAAGTATCACCTCTCAATATGAAACATATCAATGAATAATAGTGAATTAAGACATAGAATAGTGATGCAAAATGGACGTATCACTGGCTAGTGGTATGGATCAGGAATTCTCTACAAATACTTAGCAAACGGATTTTTAGGGGTTTTTGATAAAGCAAGTGAACAAAGTACGAGTAAATAAAAGACAGTTGGAATAAATGCAGCAAGTGGCCCAATCCTTTATGCAGCAAAGGACAAGCCGTTTGTATTACTTAAGATGACGAAACGTTCTTGAGGACACATGGGACGACTGTCAAGTGCTTTCGCTTCATATAGTTGATTAATCTTCTTTAGCTTGCTAAGTGTTGTGCGGGTGAACCTGTGCTAATGTACCGACCCATCCAGGACTAATACATACTTGTGATTAAACCCCTTGCAAACATCCGTAAGTACAAGAAAGTAATTAAGGTAGAAACCTAACCACAACTTTAAACTCTAAGACCCTTACGTCCCTTGTGCAATGGTTTCCTAAGGGGGGTTCAGGTTTCTGTCACTCCGGCAACCCCTACGATTAGTAGCCAAATACACAATGCATTCCCCTAGGCCCATATAGGTGAAGTGTCATGTAGTCGACGTTCACATGACACCACTAGAAGAAGTACACCACAACTTAAATATCAAACTATTGAATCTTTCTGAACACAACTCCACTACTAACAACATGACTTCTTCCATGTCCTCAAGAACAAAATGAACTACTCACAAGACATCATATGGATCATGATCAGAGATGGAATGATGATGTATAACAATCTAAACATAAACAATAATTCAACGGTTCACTCAATAGCATCAACTACGAAGAGTAATCAACACCGGGAAAGTTTCCCCTATGAACTAATGCAAGATTCAACCCAATTGTTACAGCAATATGGAGATGGTGATGAGGGTGCTGATGATGATGATGGTGGTGATGATGATGATGATGATCCTGATGAAGTCCAGCTTGATGATGGTGTTGATGGCGATGATCTCCCCTCTCCGGGAAGGAATTCCCCTAGCAGAAATCTCTCTGCCGGAGAGATCTTTCTCTCTCGGTGTTTTCTGCCCCACAAAAGCGGCGGAATCTTTCTATGGTCGCTCTCCGAGTCTTAGGGTTTCGGGAGGATGATATACACTAGAGGGGAGAGGCTGGAGTGGGCCAGGGTGGCCACACCACCTGCTGGCGCGGCCTAGGGCTGCCCGTGCCAGGGGATGGTGTGGGCCCCCTGTGGCTCATCTCCAGCCCCCCTTCTGGCTTCCTTCGTCTTCTGGAAAAATAGGATTTTCCATGTATTTTCCCGGATTTTCTGATCTTCGCGAATTTTGCCTCCAAATAGCACCTTTTCCATCAGAATCCTGACTGCAATGGTCCATGCTCCAAAAGTCATCAACCATGCAAAAACAGATGAAATAACATAAGTATCACCTCTCAATACGAAATATATCAATGAATAATAGTGAATTAAGACATAGAATAGTGATGCAAAATGGACGTATCAGATACCCTCAGGACGAAAACCCTAAGTACCCGATCAAAAATCCATGAAAGAGTCTGTAGCCGCCGTCATCTCCATCCCTAGATCGGGAGGGATCTGAAGCTCTTCCTGGCACCCTTCCGGAGAGGGGAATTCACCCTAGAGGCCTTCTTCATCACCATGCAAGCCTTCGGTGTGATGCATGAGTAGTTCATCCTTGGACTACGGATCCATGTAGTAGCTAGATGGCTGGTTCTCCTCCTTTGTGCTTTCATGTCTAGATCTTGTGAGCTCCGTTCATGATCAAGATCATTTATTTGTAATTCTGCATGTTGTGTTTGCGGGGATCCGATGGATATTGAGATGCTATTTCAGATTGATTATTGATTCTATCATGTCTTTGTTATTTGTGATCTTGCATGCTTTCCGTTGTTAGTATCTATCTTGGCCAAGTAGATGCTGGCAACTCCAAGAGTTAGTATTTATGCTCGATAGTGGGTTCATTCCTCTGGTAATCTGGGGAAGTGAAAGAAATCTCTAAGGTACTAGATGTGCTGTTGCTACTAGGGAGAAAACAACAATCCTTTGTTCATAGAACAATCGTATTGTTTACTTTACACGCAGTTCGTAAAGCAATAATCGGTTGCTTGCAACTTAATACTGGAGGGGGTTCGGATGATAACCTGAAGGTGGATTATTAGTCATTGATGCAGTTGGATGGAGGTCTATGTATAATGTTGTAATGCCCAATCGGATCTCAAAGGAGTCAAGATGTTTAGTATATGCATGTATTGCTTTCTCGATGTTTGTCAATTGCCCCGCTGTAATTTGTTCACCTAGCATGTTATCTATCTTAAGGAGAGCCACCTCTAGTGAACTATGGATCCCGGTCCTTGTCTTTTACATTCAATCTACAAACTGTTTACTTCTTTGTGTTTACTTTCTACAAACTTTTACTTCTTTCCATTCGATACGTTCAATCCTTTGTTTTCCGCAAAACACGGTGAAATTGACAACCTCATCGCAAGTTGGGGACAAAGATCTATGGTTGTGTTGTGCAGGTTTCCATGTTGCTACTAGCACCGGTAGTGCGCCCTGCCAAAGCTCAGCTAGTAACACCTTTGGGGTGTTTCCTTGCTCCTACTAGTTCGATTAAACCTTGGTTTCATAACTGAGGGAAACTTGCTGCTGTGCTCATCATACCTTCCTCTTGGGGTTCCCAACGAGCTCTACATCAACCACGCACCAGCACTTTTCTGGGCGCCGTGCATTGAGCCATGAAGCATTTTTTTGGCGCCGTTGCCGGGGAGTCAAGGACATCTTCACAAGGGGAGTCCCTCATAACCAATCTCTTTACTTTGTTATTTTTGTTTTGCTTAGTTTCTTTTTGCTTTGTTTGCTTGTTTTCTTTATTTAAAAACACACAAAAATTAGTTTTACTTGTTTGCTTTCTTATTTGAAAACCCAAAAAATGACTACTCTTGAAAACACTAAGTTGTGTGACTTCGCTAGCACCAACAACAATGAT
Source organism: Avena eriantha (assembly GCA_910589775.1). Lineage (NCBI taxonomy): Eukaryota > Viridiplantae > Streptophyta > Magnoliopsida > Poales > Poaceae > Avena > Avena eriantha. The sequence continues at coordinate 410,781,053 of OU342746.1, read as the reverse complement.
TTTATGAGCACACCTATTGCTCCACCTGTGCCTGAAGATACATTCTTTGAGATAAAACCTGCTTTGCTCAATCTTGTTATGAGAGAGCAATTTTTTGTTATTGGTAATGAAGATGCTGCTTCCCATCTAAATAACTTTGTTGAACTTTGTGAGATGCAAAAGCATAGGGACATAGATGGTGATATTATTAAACTGAAATTTTTTCCTTTCTCTTTGAGAGGAAAAGCTAAAGAATGGTTGAATTCCTTAACTAGGAATAGTATTGATTCTTGGACTAAGTTCAAAGATGCTTTTATTGGAAAATACTATCCTCCTGCTAAGGTTATATCCATGAGAAGTGAAATAATGAAGTTTAAACAACTTGATAATGAGCATGTTGCTCAAGCTTGGGAAAGAATGAAATCTTTGGTAAAGAATTGTCCCACTCATGGACTGACTGCTTGGATGATCATCCAAACTTTTTATGCAGGATTCAACTATTCTTCAAGGAACCTATTGGATTCTGCTGCGGGAGGTACCTTTATGACCATCACTTTGGGTGCTGCAACAAAACTTCTGGACAATATGATGGTTAATTATTCTGAATGGCATACTGAGAGAGCTCCACGAGGTAAGAAGGTAAATTCTGTTGAGGAAACCTCTTCCTTGAGTGATAAGATTGATATTATTATGTCTATGCTTGTTAATGGGAAAGCCCATATTGATCCAAATAATGTCCCTTTAGCCTCTTTGGTTGCTCAAGAAGAGCAAGTTGATGTGAACTTCATAAGAAATAACAATTTTGGCAACAATGCTTATGGTAATAATGCTTATAGGAACAATTTTGGTAACAACAATTATAAGCCTTATCCTCCCAACAATGGTAATGGTTATGGAAATTCTTACAACAATAATAGGAGTGCTCCCTCCGAAATTGAAGTTATGCTTAAAGAGTTTATTAGTAAACAAACTGCTTTCAATAAAACTATTGAGGAAAAACTCTCTAATGCTGAAAGAAATATAGCATCTTTAGGTGAAGCTCAAGAATTGATGAAAATGTTAGACTATTAGCTGAATTACATGCTAAGTGGGAAAGAGAAGATGAAATTGCTAGAAACATTAGCGTTTCTACTATTACCACCACTAGTGTTGAGGCTAGTAATAGTTCTACTACTCTAGATGATAAATTTGATTTTGATCTTGATGGTTGCAATATCTCTGAAGTTATTAAGTTCCTACAAAATCTTGCTAAAAGTCCTAATGCTAGTGCTATGAACATGGCTTTTACAAAACACATTACTGATGCTCTCATAAAGATTAAAGAAGAAAAGATGAAACATAAAGCTTCTATTCCTATAAAACAAGAAGATGGTTGGGAACCCATCATTAATATGAAAGTGAATGACTTTGATTTCAAAGCTTTATGTGATCTTGATAGTAGTGTTTCTATTATGCCTAGAAGGATTTATGATATGCTTGATTTGCCTCCTCTTGAAGATTGTTATTTGAATGTCCCACTTGATGATAATGCTAAAATAAAATCATGGGGAGTCTTAATGATGTTCTTATTATGGTTAACAATGCCTATGTCCCCGTTGATTTCTATGTTTTGGATGTTGAATACAATGCTTCTTGTCCTATTACTTTGGGAAGACCTTTTCTTAGAACTGTTGGTGTCATCATTGATATGAAAGAAGGCACCATTAAATATCAACTCCCACTCAAGAAAGGTATAGAGCACTTCCCTAAAAAGAGAGAAAAGATTTCTTTTGCTTCTCCTATGAAAACAAAATTCGGTCTTAATGCTTCTTCATTTGAGAACACTTGATTCTTTTTCTTGCTTCTTATGCCTAACTTAAAGGCGTTAAAGAAAAGTACTTACTGGGAGATAACCTTAAAGTTTTAGATGAGTCTTGGAAGTTATTACCTCTGTAATAACCTCTCCTTATCCTTTTTATTTGCTTTTTGTGCCAAGAGTAAACTCTAATGAGAGAGAAGTAATGATTGGGGAAGTTGCTGTCCCGAAACAGATTTCTGTGCTTCACCGTAAACATTCGTGTAAAATCTCTGAACGTCTTTTTGAGGCGTGAATTTTTTTGATTCTGCCCCAGGTTGTTATCTTGAGCAACAGAAGGTCTTCGAAAAAATTCGTCTTTACCTACTGGTTTGTTTTGACAGATTTCTGCCATTTTCTTCATTTGCTTCTTGTTGGTTCCTTCTTGAGTTATTTTGGGGAATTGAGCTTTTTGAGGGAAGTGCTACAGTATCTAGTGTTCTAATGGAAGTTTATTTGGTGTTAGAACTGAACCTTAAGACTTATTTATATTGAGTGCACTAATGTTGCTAATAAAGATTGTGTGAAGTTTTGTATGAAGGAAAAAATTTCAGGTGCATGGAAGGAATGAGTAATGAGATGAAGGATGGACTAAAGCTCAAGCTTGGGGATGCCACGCGTGTCAACCCAAGAAATATCCAAGAAGTACAAGCGTCAAAGCTTGGGGATTCCCAAGGTATCCCCTTCTTCATCAATAAAAATCCCAGGTTTCTTCCAAACGCTTCATTTTTATTGTTTCATGCACAATTGTGTTTTTCTTGGAGCGATCCTTCTTGGCACGCTGGCAGCAAAGAGACTGGCGATCCTGGACGAGCAGTGCGAAAGTCTGGGCCTTCTGGTCGGCATTGGCATGGTTCTGGTTGGCTAACTCCCTAGCATTGTCCAGTTCCTACTTTTTGTCATGCAGCAAGAAGTCAAGATTCTCCACTTGACGCCTCAACTCTGGGTGACTTGGCATCTCCATCGGCATTCCCATGAAGTCATGTCTTGCATTATGGGCAAAATGGGTTCCTTGAATTTTGTTGACGCTGAGGGCACATAGACGTGCGAGAGCTTCATGCATTGCCCTGGCTAATCCATCTAGCCAGTTGTCCTCTCTCACGAAGAACTGAATTCTCCCAGAAGTTGGTGCTTCAATGCTTCCTCTAAGGTCCGCGGTGACTAGCCACTATAAGTCTCCTCCTGGGGGGTCCTGGAAGTTGAGCTCCAAGAAGCTCCGGATGTGGGCGTCCCAGTAACTCCGACAGTGAATCCAGATCCCTCTCGAAGATCAGCTGACCTCCGTTTCCCAACTGGTAGAACTTGCTGAACTGAGACTCCATCTACAAGAATTTAGGATGAGGAAGTTAGTGAAGTGATCAAGTGTGTCAAATTTTAAGTACTAATGTAAGAATTTTGAGGAACATGAAGTTTTGAGAAAGAATGAATCCACAAGGATAAGAGAGGAGATAGTTTTTCATAAATACTCACTTTGGTTTTGAAACTAAGTTTTTGTTTGGACGTCCATTCTAACTAGGGTCTCCTATGGTCAGGATGGCTCTGATACCAACTTGTCAACACCCGGATTTTTAATCCTAGATGCCCGTTATGCCATACCTCGCAATCCCAGGATTACCATTTTTGCGAGACATAACGGACTGGATATCACAGTACATCATCCATTACAAACCATACATAAGGTCTTACACAAATAAGGATCTCATGATCCAGTCTTAATACAACAAGCAGTGGAAATAAAAGATAAGCGTAGCGGTGGGGTCCATCTTCAGGGGCACAGGCAATGCTGACGAAGGTAGATAGTCCTAGTTATCATAGCCGTCCTGCTGGCCATATATCTTGATAGTCTCCTTCATAGTCTAGCCATGAGAATACCCAGGGACAAAAGCCATGAGTACTCTTTAAGTACTCGCAAACTACCTCTAACAAGTAATACAGTTCTAAGTTAAAGTGCTAGGTCTAGGTTTAACTATAAAGTTAAGTTTGAAACCTAAGCTGAGTTCTAAAGCAAAGAAAGATAAAATAAAGTTCTAGAATCACTTAAGTTGGGAAGCTATTGTCATAAACACAAACCTGTTGTGGTCAAGTCAAGATTCATCATTCATTTCATAAGTTGTTTGGAAAACATCTGACAACAAAACAGTATGGCCATTCCAACTGTCCATAACCGCGGACGCGGCTATTCGAATAGTTTGACACTCTGCAGAGGTGGTACACTTTCACCACAAGATTCGATACATCTGTCAGGGATAACCCTAAATCATCATACTTAGTATGGAGATAATCAAACATAACTTTCCCTTTACACACCCTAGTATAAGCACCTCTCCTATGAGCATGGCCTCCCAACCATGACCATCTGTCATCTTGGGCACTGCATAGGTGGACAACATTGAGAGGTAGCCTCAGCTCAAACCTCTCCCGCGAGGGAACTAATACTAATGCATATAAATTTCCAGCTAAGCCTTACCCAATTCAGGTAGTGTGGTTGTACGGTAAATTTGGAATGGTATCGCATCCGAATCAAACCATCAGTTTTATAAAAGGGTTAAGGCTCATGCCTCAACATTTCATCATCATATACCATTTGTGTTTCTCAACACATGTCAAAACATTTCAATAGAATGACTCATCATTCCAAGGTTTTCACAATTCATTTTCACCAAGTGTTCCCATCTAAAGTGACTCAAGTTTTTGATCTAATCTAAACTACTAAGTTAAGAGTGTTCACTAAGGTGGAAAAGATGGGTTCAATCTCATGCCATAGAATGACATCTAAAGGGGTTCTAAATAGGTCAAGTTTTATACTCTTTATGCTACCTTAAAAACAAGTAAAGAACTTTGGGTAAAGTAAAGGGAGTAAAGCTTGTAAATAAGACTTGGGGTATCTAATAGTCAAAGTAGTGTGACCAAAGCATGCCTAAAGCATCTTTGCTAAACCATCTAGTTTAATCTTAGCTTGCTAAGCATTATACTTGCAAGTGTTAGCTTGCATTGTTAATGGTGGCTTGCCTTGTGCAGTGCAGTGGTTGAAGTTTTCTTCCTCTTCTTCTTGGTAGAACTCCTCCTCCTCGAAAGCTTGGTCGGTACTATCGTCTATAAATACATACGGAGTACACAATCACCAAACAATACTTAACTAGTCTACTTAGCATTCTAAGACACACATTTGATGATCTATTATCATCTCAAGCATTACAAGTTTAATTTAATAGTTTCACTCTTTTTAATTTAGAAAAGTAATTTCTACTCATTGAAAAATTAACTAAGATTTAATATTCACCACTTAAAATATGGGATCATGTGGACACATGTCATCACCACATATTCTAACATGTGAGAATGTGATTTAAGGGTTGGATCATAATTACTTTGGTTTAAGTTCATTATTTAATGATTAAAGTGACTAGAAATGCCTATATAGCATTATTTTGGTACTAGTCTAAAGTCACTGCATGTAAACATTAATATTATTACATATTCAGATAGGATGATGAATTGTGATTTTTGAGAGTTGGAATCAACTCCAAACCTATCTTGGTTGATTTTATAAAAATGTTGCAAGGTGCAAATGCTTCTATTTTGTTATTTTTACTAGGAGAGATCTATAACTCTAATTGAATTAAATCCAACGGACTTGGATAGATCATTTCAATACCTTTCAGGCAAAATTAGTTTCATGCAATTTGGATTTGTCAATCTCTCTGAATTGATTTTCAAACCCAGAGACAGAACTACGTTTAAACTAAAAAGGAAAATCTTAATTCAAACTAACTGGGTCGCGCGGGAAACTCTAACGGGCTGGCCCAGGGTCACTCCGCGGCGTGGGGCTCAACTGACAGGGGGGCTCCACAAGTCAGCGGCTCATAACGCGCGAAGCGGTACGGGACGATGTGGGTCGTTAGATTAGAACGGGGATCAACGGCTATGGCTTGTCGTCGACGACGGACCTGTCGCCGGCGAGCTCGAACCCTAGCGGTTTGATGGGGGTGCATAGGGGGCGTACCAGGGCTCCAGCGACAACGGCGAGGCGGGCAAACGGACTGCTGGTCGACGGCAAGGTCAGGGACGGTCGAGATAGAACTAAGTTTGAGTTGTTTTTCTTTGGGAAAAGTTTGGGAATGATTTAGGTGATGTTTATTTCACCTAAGAAACATTTTACCACCAAAGAATCACATAACCATGGCAATTCAAATCAATTCCTAACTTAAATGCACATACACATGAATGCTTTCATTTTTAATTTGGGAAAGTTTTTGTTAACCCTAAATTTGATGATTTGGATCTTGATAAGCTTGGATTAAAGTTTTGGGATGTTACAAACCTTCCCCCCTTAAACAAAATCTCGTCCCGAGATTTACAAAGTAACTAGGAACTAAAGAGATATGGGAACTCTGTCCTAATGTAATCTTCGCTCTCCCAAGTGGCTTCCTCCTCGGTATGGTTGCTCCACTCAATCTTGAGAAACTTGATGCTCCTGGTTCTGGTGGTTCTGTAGCCTTCTTCTAAGATACGGATGGGCACTTCCCGATAGGCCAGGTCATTGTTGATCTCTACAGCCCTGTGATCGATGTTCTTGAAAACTTCAGTCTTCTCGGGCACTTCCAAGCATTTGCGAAGTAACGAGATATGGAACACATTGTGGATGGCTGACATCTCTTCGGGCAGTTCCAGTTGATACGATACTTCTCCTCGACGGTTCAGAATATGGAAGGGCCCGATATATCTGGGGGCCAACTTTCCTTTCAGACTAAAGCGTTGAGTTCCCTTCAATGGCGAAACCTTGAGATATACAAAATCTCCGACATTGAAAGTCAGGTCTCTCCTTCTCTTGTCAGCATAACTCTTTTGTCTGGATTGGGCGGTCTTGAGGTGCTCACGGACTTTGTGAACCTTCTCTTCCGCTTCTCGGAGAATGTCGGGTCCAAAGATCTGACTCTCTCCTACTTGCGACCAATTCAAAGGGGTACGACACTTTCTTCCGTATAAGAATTCAAATGGTGCCATCTGCAAACTAGCTTGATAACTATTGTTATATGGGAATTCTGCGAAAGGCATGCAGTCTTCCCATTTTGATCCGTATTCCAACGCACAAGCTCTAAGCATATCCTCTAGGAACTGGTTGACTCTCTCAGTCTGTCCATCAGTTTGCGGGTGATAAGCAGTACCGAAGTTCAACTTGGTTCCTAATCCTTCCTGAACTTTCTGCCAAAACCTTGAGGTAAACTGGGTTCCTCGATCTGATACGATGGTCTTGGGGGTTCCATGGAGACTAACAATTCTAGCAATATACAGTTCTAATAACTTCGCACTCTGGTAGGTAGTCTTGACAGGTATAAAGTGGCCTACCTTGGACAGTCTATCAACTATGACCCAGATTGAGTCATTTCCCCTACTAGAAGTAGGCAAACCGGTGATAAAGTCCATTCCTACGGAATCCATTTCCATTCCGGAATCTGCAATGGTTGCAACAGTCCTGCAGGCCTCTGATGCTCTGCTTTGACTCTTTGACAGATGTCACACTTAGCGATGTAGCTTCCGATTTCTCTCTTCATCTTGTGCCACCAAAATTGCTCTTTCAAATCCTGATACATCTTCGTTCCTCCAGGGTGGATAGAATAAAGAGTATCATGGGCTTCCTTCATGATAACTTGCTTCAGCTCCAAATCTGCTGGCACATAGATACGTCCTTTGTACCACAGTACTCCTTCTTCGTCTTCCGTGAATCCCGGTACCTTTCCTGTACCAATACGACGTTTGATTCTGTCGATACTTTCATTCCCCTTTTGGGCTTCCTTGATTTGGCTAATCAAAGTGGGTTGAAGTTCAATGCTAGCTAAGAATCCTTTGCTAACTAATTCAGTCCTGAACTGCTCCAACTCTTCATACAAACTTGGCTACTTCTCCTTGATCATGGTGTTTAGCCTACATGGCAATCTGCTAAGACCATCCACTACCACATTGGCTTTTTCGGGGTGATAGTGAATGTCAAGGTCATAATCCTTGATTAACTCTATCCATCTCCTTTGCCTCATATTCAGCTCCTTCTGAGTGAAGATATACTTTAAACTCTCGTGATCTGAGTAAATCTCACAGCAATTACCCATCAGATAATGACGCCATGTCTTTAATGCTAGGACCACAGCTGCTAGCTCAAGATCATGGGTCGGATAGTTCTGCTCATGCTGTTTCAGTTGTCGAGACAGATACGCGATGACTTTGCCTCCTTGCATCAATACACATCCTAGAACAATCTTGGATGCGTCACAATATACATCAAATGGCTTCTTGATATCTGGCATGATCAATATTGGGGCTGATATCAATCTTTTTTCACCTCCTGAAAACTTGCTTCACATTTGTCAATCCATTCAAACTTCTTGTCCTTCTTCAACAATTGGGTCATGGGTCTGGCGATGCTCGAGAATCCTTCTACGAACTTGCGGTAATATCCCGCTAATCCGAGAAATGCACGGACTTGGGTTTGAGTGGTTGGGGCTTCCCATTCTTTGACATCTTTGATCTTGGCGAGATCAACAGAGATTCCTCCGGTAGACACAATATGTCCTAGGAATCCTACTTCTTTCAGCCAAAACTCACACTTGCTGAATTTGGCATATAATGGGATGCTCTCTCGGGGTTTCTAGAATGCTTCTCAGATGTTGCTCATGCTCTTCTTCTGACTTGGAGTAGATAAGGATGTCGTCGATAAACACAACTACAAAGTTATCTAGGAAATTCATGAAGATCTTATTCATGAAATTCATGAAATAAGCAGGGGCATTGGTTAATCCAAAAGACATAACCGTATACTCGTATAAACCATAGCGAGTAGTAAAGGCGGTCTTCGGAATATCCGTTGCACGAATCTTAAGTTGGTGATAACCAGTCCTAAGATCAATCTTTGAGAATACCTGGGCTCCAGTCAATTGATCAAATAGATCCTCTATCTTTGGCAAGGGGTACTTGTTCTTGATGGTAACGTCATTCAACTTTTTGTAATCTGCGCACAAACGATTGCCTCCATCTTTCTTGTCGACGAATAACACTAGTGATCTCCATGGCGATGCGCTTGGTTGAATCAAGCCTTTTTCAAACATAGCATCCAACTACTTCTTCAGTTCCACTAACTTTGAGGGGTTCATGCTATAGGGTCTCTGGGCTATGGGTCCGGTTCCGGGGATTAGTTCGATAATGAACTCAATATCCCTATCCGGGGGCATACCTGGCAATTCATCTGGGAATATGTCGGGGTATTCACAGACTACTCTGACTTGGTCAATAGTGGGCAGGGCTATACTCTTGTTGCACTTGAATTGACGAGGTAAGGTTTCAGAGATATGCTCTATTGTTACTCCAGAACTACTGGTCATGGTGATGGCTTTCTTAGAACAGTCTATCAGTCCTTTATGCCCTGACATCCAGTCCATACCTAGTACTACTTCCAATCCTTTGGTTCCAAGTACAATTAGGTTGGCATAAAAATGTATCCCATGTATTCTGATTGTCGTGGTGGTGTCATGCAGATGCCATGGATAGGCTAAAGGTGGGGACTAATACTCGCTAGGGGAATCCAGGGAGGGATAGCGAAGTGATTCTCCACACAGAAGTTTGTATTGATTTCCTTCCAAGGTTACAAGTGCTCCTAGAGCTGTATTGGCGAGAGGAGGAAGAAGGAGCTCTCTTACTCTCACCCACAGATCACACCTGAAACCCTAGCCCAAAACGGAATAGCAGAGAGACCAACCCCTCCTACAGAAGCCCTAGCCCCCCTTTTATAGGGGAGGCTCGATTCCTGCCTAGGGCATACGTGGAGGCATATTCCTAAGAATATGCCTCCTACCAATGGGGTAAGCCGACCGGGGTGCTTTTCCCCTGCGTCATGCTTGCTTTAGCTACGTGAGCCTCTGTGGCGCCCGCGTCAGCCGACATGGGCTTCGTCACCCCTGTCGGCCATGACCAGGTGGTCCCGCTCTTGTCCGCTTCGCTCATGCAGTGCGTACCGGACCCTCTTTTAGACCAGCAAGATTCCTTCCTTCTCCTAGAATCCAATCATGACCCGGATCACATCTGACCCGGGCACCCCTGTTCCTGCATACAAGCAAACATCCACTTCCGACTTACTTCCTAAGCCGGTCGAGACTTAGTTAGGCGAACGCCCCCTGGTCCGGGTTACTCCATGATTCGGCCCGCCTTGAGGTGACCCGGCCAACATTCGCTTTGGCTTTGCCGAACCTCGGCTAACTCGGCCCTTATACCCCGGCGTGACCCTACCCGGGGGTATCCCCCCAACATTAGTCCCCGAAGCTGGTGCGGTCTTAGCTGCCTTGGCCACTGAGGCCACATCAGGTTCAATCTTGTGCCCCGGTCGCTATTGCCGAGTTATCTCTTTACCTCGGATTGTAGATTTACGTTCCCTTCGCACATTTCAAGTTTTCACTTGCCGGTCGGGTTACCACAGTTCCATCCGGGTCTTGCTTCCTTCTCTCGTACGCTAACCCATGTGAAGGGTAATCATTATGTCGTCTTATTTTAAGGGCCTGCACAGTAACCGCCACAGTGATTGTCAGTTATCACTGTGCGCGGGTCACGTCATGCCTGCCTCCTCCTTTACCGCATCAGTGCGTCGCGTCACTGGATTCTCTCCGCCCTGTGGTCCTCCGTGTGGCTCCCCACTGATTGGTCCGTACGGGTGATACACGGCCACTGCGTGTGGTCGGTCCACAGGACGCGATCCCACTCACCCCCGGTGGGAGTGGTTAAATAGCGAAGGGGTGCATCCCTTAGGATTTTCCCCCTCCGCGCCGTTCTGCCCGTTGCTATTCTTCTCCGTCTTCCTCGCGACCGCGCTGCCACCAGCACTGCCAAATAGCAACATCGCCGCCGCGCTTCTCCGTCGCACCTCCGCGACGCATATTCCTCGCTACGGGTCCTCGCCAATCTCGGCCTTTGTCCCCCGCCGCCTCGAGCTCCAGCGAGGGCCTCGAGGACGAGATGATGGAAGAAGAACTCATTGTTGCTGAACAAGAGATGGAGGAGGACGCCGCGGCGGCGGACCGCGGTGCATGGGCCGGCTCCTGGGTCTGCCAGGACGACCTGGACTGGCTCTACCGGACCAGACGCTCCCCGCCGGCGTCGCTGCTCGCCTTCCTTCTAACGAATTGGCCCCCTCACCCAATCCAGGCGAGTTTGTCATGTTCTTGTCCCATTTCCAACAGGGCTTCGGCTTGCCGGTAAGTGATTTTTTCCGGGACTGGCTCAGTACGTACCAACTCCAGCCGCACCACCTTCCAGCGAACACCATCACCTCTCTCTCTGCCTTTGCCTCTACGATTGAAGGCTACGCCGGACTATGGCCCACGAAGAAGCTATGGATCCGGTTCTTCGGCCTCCGTTGCAATGTCATTCCCAACATCCACGCTGATCCAGAGGACAAGCGCTCACTCAATTCGGAGCGGCCTCCATTTCACCCTGGAGGTTTTCCGTCTTTCCCCGGGTCACCGGGTTAGAGTCTTGCAAAGGTTGGGCCCGGACCTTCTTCTATGTCCGGAATACGGGCACTGAAGACTTGATCCGGTTGCTTCCCTACACTCCGGGTCCACCTAACCCGGATCTGTGGGATGAGATCCCCAAGAAGCCCACAGCCTTGGCCAACCAAGTGAACAAAAGGTTCGCGGAACTGAAGGAGCTCGGGCTACGCAACGAGGATGCCATGATCACTTTTGTGCGTAACCGAATCTCACCCCTTCAGAAGCATACCCACAAGGTGTGCCACATGAGCTTTGGCCGCGATCCTAACCGGACCTCGTCCTTCAAGCTGAGCAACACGGAGATTTACCACCGGGTTAAGGCTCTCTTCACCACCCACAAGGACTTCTCCACTGAGTGGACTTGGGGGATTGAGCATTTCTGCCGTGACCGGCTTCCTCCCATGGTGAGCTTCATGTTGCAAACTTACCCCGGACTAATTACATGTCAGTTATTGTCGCATTTTTGACTCTTTTGTTCGTTCTTTTCCTCAGCAATTCCTTCAGCAGACCCTTGAAGACGGCACCAATCCGACCCTTAAGTGGGCGCCGGACCGGGAGACTCCGGATGAGGAAGAGCCGGACCAGGAGATGTTCCTCCCCATGACTGACGCCACGAAACGACCCACGGGTAAATCCTCTTCTATTAGAGATTGGCCCGATGATGAAGATGACTCGGATATCGAGGTGATTGAACCTTTTGAGGTTGTCCCCCTTTCTTTTGCTTTTCCGCCATCAGCTCACCCCGGCGGTCATATCCACGAGGATCCCCCTCTCGCTACGAGCGAACCTGTTCCGCTGGCATCGAAGAAGAAACGCGGGGCTTCTTCAAGTTCTTCTTCCGGACCTTCCCAGCCCATTAAAAGGCGAAAGAAGTCCGGGGACAAGACTGCCTCCAAACCAGCAGGCAAGGCCCTCGCACGAAGGGCTCGGAAACCGAAGGAGGCCGAAACCTCGGATGCGTAAGTCATTCTTTCTTCTGTAACTTGTTCTTCCTTACTTCGTCGTAATTTTTCTTCTGACTTTATTTGATTTTGCAGGGCTCCGGTGGAGGTCCCTCAAAGTGGATCTAGCATTTCTTCCCCTCTCTGACCTAGCCCTTCTCCCCGTCGTGACGACGAGTCACGCCCACTGAGCCCTATTCCAGAGGGTTTTGCGGCCGCTCCGGGTTCAGCTCCACCTCGGCAAGAAGAGGGTAACCTTGGAGCGGGGGAGACCGGCCCAGCCGGAGCAACGGCATCCACCGCCTCGACAACGCCTCAACCAGCAGCCACTGAGGCTACTTCAGCTCCAGCACCAGTTCCAGTACCAGCAACCAGACCAGCGCCAACTCTAACCTCGGCATCAGCACCAACTCCGGCGGCGAAAGCTTCAGCGCCGGCACCAAGTCCATCAGCGAGAGTACCAACGCCTAGTTCCTCTGCATCTTTGGAGTCTTCTAAACCTCGGCAAGGAATTACCCTGGCAATTTCTAAGGGGAAAACCGCTGCTATGACTTCTTCAACCCAGCAAGCCAAGGGCAAGAAAGCTCCAGACGCTGCCAAGCCCACTGCCGTCGAGTCTGGGCAGCGCACCCTTGTGTCAATGCTCCCCAAGAAAACACCAGCAGCAAAGGACGTGCATGCCAAGCCAACCGATGCCCAGCAGTTGGTTCTCCATACCAGCCCCGCCCTTGCCTTGGTGGAGAGAAATAAGCGCATGCAAAGGGCTTGGTGACGCCCCATATGCCCACCGGTGAACGGTACCCTCCGAGCCTGATGGAATTTGTTATGAATTGGAACAAGGCTGAGATAGTTCAGGATTCTGATCTCCCGGAAAAGTTCGGTCCTGCCGATTTTTCCGCTCAGATGAACACAGCGGCAAAGGCAATTAACCTCGCTGGGCGAATGATGGAGGTACGTCGCTTCCCCCTTACAAGTTGTAGATAATAACCATTAGTCCCCGAGCCTCCGGGGGAGTAACTTGTTAGTCGGCCGGATGCTCTTTTAGAAAACTAACGTAGCTCCATGAGAACTCTGAATATGCACTCACGTAGAGCCGGGTTAAGTTCCACTTGGCCTGGATTTTAGTACACTTTGAATATGCACACACCTAGAGCCGGGTTAAGTTTCACTTGGCCCGGATTTTAGTACACTTCGAATATGCACACACCTAGAGCCGGGTTAAGTTCCACTTGGCCCGGATTTTAGTACACTTCGAATATGCACACACCTAGAGCCGGGTTAAGTTCCACTTGGCCCGGATTTTAGTACTCTTCGAATATGCACACACCTAGAGCCGGGTTAAGTTCCACTTAGCCCGGATTTTAGTACACTTCGAATATGCACACACCTAGAGCCGGGTTAAGTTCCACTTGGCCCGGATTTTAGTACACTTCAAATATGCACACACCTAGAGCCGGGTTAAGTTCCACTTGGCATGGATTTTGGTACACTTCAAATATGCACACACCTAGAGCCGGGTTAAGTTCCACTTGGCCCGGATTTTAGTACACTTAGAATATGCATCAAGCTGACTTAAGTTTCTGTATCCCTTTTAGTTGACCACCAACCGCCGGAGTGCTGAAATCCAACGCTTGCTGGATACCCACAAGAATCTTCGCACAAAATAGGTTACACTTATTGCAGAATACGAGAAGAGGGGTAAATTTCTTCCTTAACGCTCCTTCGCTTTGCTTCGTTTTCCTTTGCTGGACTAATCTGATTGCTCGGTTTCCGCAGCTGGGGTGGAGGCTGAAAACAAGATAATGCGGAAGAACTTGGAGCAGATCAAGGGTGCGTCCTTTTTGTCCGTCTTTACCGTGCTTTCCATCGGCTTTTCCTCCTTGGCTCGGCAAACATTCATACCTCGGCACTGCCGGGCCAACACACTATTTCAGCATCGCTTGAGGATAGTGTGCCCGTGCCTGATATGATGCTGCATTTTCTCGAACAAGCAGGGCAACACCAAGCCGAGCTAAAGAAGAAAGATGATGAGCTCGCCCTCCTCTGGACCAAAGACGATGAGATATCCAAGCTCAAGGCTGAGATGGCTAAGATGAAGGCGCAGCACCAAACCGAGCTAAAAAAGGCTGGCCAGGACTTCACCGAAGAACGTGAGCGCCTCAAACTCCAAAATGCTAAGGACCGTGAGCTTCTTCAGGAAGCCGAGGTCAAACTTGAGTCGGAAAATGCTGAGCTTGAGCAGCTTCGGAAGAGGCGTGATGCTTGTACCAAGGAACTGACCCGGATTCACAGCCACATCTCACGTAATTTCTTTTCCCTTATCCGCCTTTTTCCCCGGTTACTTCATACTTCTTGTTTTCTCAACTTCGTCCTTTGCCTTGTTTCCCAGGCCACTTTCCAAAGGGTACAGCTATTGCAAGTGCTGCTGTTGCCAATTTCCGCCAAGAAAGGGTACTCCCGTCGCTCCTGACGGTGAGAGCATTCCCTTTGACATGGAGGACCTATTGGTCAGCCTGTCGTCTCGCGTGGAAATCATTAAGAACTACGACAAAGATCTCCTTGATGTCTCAGTCCGAGTCTTCAACACTTTCTGGCCCGCTGAGGACGCTCCGGAGAGAGTTACACATCTCGCTGAAAAGCTTTCGGAAATCGAGACCCAGCTCGACCTCTGGAGAGAGTCCGCTGGACGTGCCGCAGCCGACACCATCCTTCACCACATTCTGACGTGGTATGAGAAGATAGATCTCAGCCTCCTCACACGCCTGTGCACAGGATCCAAATGGACAGACGACCCGGAGTGGGTAGCTCGGCGCCGGGCTTGCGCCCACAGCCTCATCGAGTATGCCCCATTCACGAATGGACTGAGGGTCCGAGCTTCCTGGAAGTCGCTGGCGAAGAAGTTGAGAACGTTGAAGATGACTCGGGTGAGGACGAAGAGGACACTGCCTCGGATATGAAGAGGGCGACGATAATGCCGAACTTCCTCCCGCTGCTCCTTAAGTAAAAACACTTGAAAATTTATGAGATCCCCGGTATGCCGGGTGGAATTGTATTTCAAACATATGTGATATTTTGCTACTAAGTGCTTATGCCGGAGTAACTTGGGCGTAGTCCCCAAGTTCCTTTTTCTTGTTCGTTCAATCTTTTGGCTCGGATTGTGTCTACCTTGATTCGGTTTTACAACTTACGAATCCGAGCTTCAAAATAGTTTTAACAATACTGGGAAACTTTTAGACTTAGCTCAAAAATAAAACTGTGTAACAACTTGGAAATGAATATGGGGTTAGTCCGAAACACAAACGTCGGCTCGAATAAATTCTTTTCCTTAGTCGTTTTTCATGTGCTACGCAATTCCAAACTTGTTCTCTTGCTTGCCATGAAGTCAATTCTTGTTGGACAGCAGCAAGTCAAAGAGTTGGGTTTTTGGTGCTCACACACTACTAATCCAAATTAAGTAGAATAACTTATTCCAGCTGATGCGCAAAAAACAACAAACATTATTAAGGCAGTCCCCGAGTTACTGCTCGAGGTGCCAACATTCCATTGATAAACTCATTGCCGACATACATACCGACATATGAGATAACTCGGATACATACACTCTTTAGTTAAGTGTAGAAAGGACGAAGTAGAGCTATATTCCATGGTCGCTTAGATTCCTCTCCGGACCTGTCCGCCTTGTTCTTTTCCTGTGGCTTTGCATCTATAAGATAGTAAGAATCGTTGTGCAATGCTTTGCTCACGATGAATGGCCCTTCCCATGGGGGGGATAATTTATGCATTCCAGTAGTACGTTGTACCAACCGGAGCAGATCGCCTTCCCGAAAGACTCGGGGCACACTTTCCGGCTATGATAGCGTCAGAGATTTTGCTGATATATGGCGGATCTGGACAGTGCTAGTTCTCTCGCTTCTTCCAGCAGATCAACATCATTTTGCTGGGCTTCTTGCACTTTGGCTTCTGTGTATTGGGTGACCCTAGGCGAATCATGCTCTATGTCGGCTGGTAATACAGCTTCTGCCCCATATACCAGAAAGAATGGCGTATAGCCTGTTGATCGATTCGGAGTTGTTCTTAAGCTCCATAGTACCGCTGGTAGTTCTTCTATCCAGCACCCCGCTGATCTTTGCAGTGGCTCAATGAGCCGGGGTTTTATCCCGGATAATACTAATCCGTTGGATCTTTCCACTTGTCCGTTCGATGCGGGGTGGGCTACCGAGGCTACGTCCAGCCGGATCCTCTTATCCCGGCAGAAACGCGCAAATGCTCCTTCCGCAAAATTCGTGCCATTATCAGTTATGATACTGTGAGGGTAGCCGTATCTCAAGATGATATCTTTGAGAAACGTTACAGCCATAGCTCCATCACATTTTCTTATAGGCTTTACCTCAATCCACTTCGTAAACTTGTCCACCATTACCAGAATGTGAGTCATATTTCCCCTTGCTGGTTTGAATGGGCCAACCATATCCAAGCTCCATACGACAAATGGCCAAGTGATTGGGATGGTCTTGAGTTCCGACATTGGCATATGTGTCTTGGTAGCGTACCTCTGACAACCATTGCATTTTCTCACCAGATCTTCCGCTTGCTCTAAGGCATTTGGCCAGTAGAATCCGTGCCGGAAAGCTTTTGCTACCAAGGCTCAGGATGAGGCATGATGCCCGCACTCCCCCTGATGTATATCTCGGATGATTTCAAGCCCTTCTTCCGGGTCAACACACCGCTAGAGGACATTGGTCACACTTCTTTTCGCGCACCAGTTCCTGTGTCAACGTCCATGGGCACAGCTCTGGATTCGGTGTCCTCCGGGACGTAGATTGACTCGGATTCTAGGGATGGCCTGATCGATGGTTTCCGGAGGTGCTCTAACACTACACCTAGTGGAATTGCTTGTCTGGTTGACCCGAGCTTCGACAGCATGTCGGCAGCCTCATTTTCCACCCGGGGTACATGATGAAACTCGCATCCCTCAAAGTAACCAGATATCTTCTGCACATGAAATCTGTATAGTGCCATGTTTGGATCAAGGGTGTCCCACACTCCGGACACTTGCTGCACCACCAAATCCGAGGCGCCAAAGCATATGATCCGACGTATGCTAATTTCTTTTGCTACCTTGAGCCCATGCACAAGTGCTTCGTACTCAGCGACATTGTTTGATGCCGTGAAATGGATCTGCAGCACATATTTCAACTGGTCCTTTTTTGGCGATGTGAGTACCACTCCGGCACCTAGCCCGGTTTTGGTTTTTGATCCATCAAAGTGCATTCGCCAATAGTGCAGATCAGGAAGTGGTGGTTCGTACTACACCTCGGCCCAGTCCACGAAAAAGTCTGCCACAGCTTGAGATTTGATTACTTCTCGTCTGTCATATTGCGGTGCGTAAGGAGCTAGCTCAATTGCCCATTTTGCAATTCTGCCGCTCGCATCCTTGTTACTCATGATCTCGGATATGGGGGCCTCACATATGACACGGATGGGATGCTCCTCAAAGTAGTGCTTCTGTTTCTTGGCGGCCATGTACACGCCATATGCCATTTTTTGATAATGTGGGTAGTTGTGCTTTGAGGCTGACAACACTTCACTCAAATAATACACCGGCCTTTGCACCGACTTATCTTCCTCATCGCACTCCACCACTACCACTGCACTTACAACTCGGTTGGTTGCGGCTATATAGAGTAACATTGGCTCCTTTGATAGTGGTGAGGCTAGCACTGGTGCCGTGGCTAACATCTTCTTCAGGTGGGTAAAGGCTTCATCGGCCTGCGGTGTCCAAACAAACTTATCCGACTTTTTCATGAGTTGGTAAAGAGGCAATGCCTTTTCTCCCAACTGACATACAAACCGACTTAACAAGGCCAGGCAACTTGTGAACTTCTGGACATTGTTAAGACACTTCGGAAGTTCCATTCATTCGATGGCCCGGATTTTGGTTGGATTAACCTCGATACCTCGGCTGGAAATAAGAAAGCCGAGCAATTTTCCAGCCGAGACACCAAAGGTGCATTTTTTCAGGTTAAGTTTCATCCGGAACCTTCTTAGGTTCATGAACGTTTGCCTGATGTTGTCAAGGAGCGTTTTGCTTTCCTTGGTATTGATAACCACATCATCCACGTACACCTATACATTTTGACCTATTTGGTCATGCAAACATTTTTGCATACATCTCTGGTACGTTGCCCCTGCATTACGTAAACCAAACGGCATGGTGCGATAGCAATAAGCCCCGTACGGGGTAATAAACGTAGTCTTTATTTGATCATCCGGATTCAAAGGTATCTGGTGGAAACCAGAATATGCATTGATGAATGACAACAGTTCACATCCAGCAGTTGAGTCTATGACCTGATCTATTCTTGGCAGCGGAAATGGATCTTTCGGACACGCCTTGTTCAGGTTCGTGTAATCAATACACATGCGTCAAACCACTGCCACGTTCGGGTCATCCTTCTTCTTCTCCACCAGCACCGGATTAGACAGCCAATCCGGGTAAAGAACTTCCATGATGAATCCTGCGGCTAGCAACCGAGCTATCTCATCCCCAATGACTTTCCTCCTATCTTCGGTGAAGCGGTGGAGTGGTTGCTTCACCGGCTTAGCTCCGGGTCTCACATTTAAAGAGTGCTCGGCCAACTCCCTCGGAACACCTTGTAAGTCCTGTGTGGACCAAGCAAAAGTGTCCCGATTCTCACGGAGGAAGCTGACGAGCTCGCTTTCCTATTTATCACTTAGCCCGGCACCAATTGTTACGGTGCGCTCTGGGAACATGCCATCGACATTAACCTTCTTGGTATCTTTCGTGGCCTGGAAGGAAACAGATCCATGCGGGTTACTCAGCGCCGGCATATACTGCTGCGCTAACTGAGCCAAAGCTGCCACTTCTTGAATTTTCCTTTTTTCCTGCGCAATCACAAGCGACTCGGCTAAGTTTGATCCGGCCGACGCACACTCCATGGAACGTCGGAAGTCCCCAGCAATGGTAATCACTAAGTTTGGTCCGGGCAATTTCATCTCCAGGTAGCTAACATGACAGCTCGCCATGAACTTGCTCAGGGCTGGCCTTCCGAGTAATGCATGATAGGCGCTTTCTAAGTTCACCACTTCGAACTCCAGATTTTCAGTTCGGCAGTTGTCTCGTGTGCCGAACAACACATCAACCCGGACTTTGCCTATGGGCTCACAAGAAATGCCGGGCACAATGCCATGGAAAGTTGTCCTCGTGGCCTGGAGCATGTTCTCCGAGATACCCAACTTGCGCATTGTGTCCGCATACATGATATTTATGCTATTGCCATTGTCGATCAACACCTTTGAGAATCTTACGTTAATGCTAGGTCCAATGAATGTAGGATCCAGCACCAACGCATATGTACCAGGGCTTGGCATGAGCTTGGGATGATCCCTGATGCTCCAGGTGATTTCCTGATCGGACCAAGGCATGTACCTCGTCACTGCAGGCATTACTGCGTTCACCTCCATATGCCTACGCTGCAAGCTTTTTCTATCAGTTTCCTCTATGGTGAATACATAGTAGCTCTGGTGATGCTCCCTGTACTCGTTTCTCCCCTCGTTTCCGGAGTGCCTCTGATCCGGCTGATGCTGATTTTCTACCTGATGCATTGCATCCCTCCTCTCATTGTTATCATACCTCGGCGGAGGGGGAGGCAACATTAGCTGTTGCATGTTTGCTCCGGAGAGCAGTTGCTGCCGGGGTAACTCCTGCCGAGGCTGATCATTCCGGGGTGCCTGAGCATTTCCCGAACCACCTTGTTCGATCTTGCGCATCCACTCACATTGCCTCGTTGTATGACCCACTGGGTTGTTCGGATTTGGCGTGTGAAACTTACACGGCTGGTCCAACATCGACTCATAAGTATACCTCGGACGGTCTTTCCTTTCTTGCCACTAGTTCTTTTGCTCCGGTGTCCAAGTTTTCTTGCCATCGTTTCTTGGGGTCCACTGCCCTCCAGTTTTCTGGCGCTGGCTACCCCCTGCTCCGGGCTGATCTTGATTCACAGCCGCAACTTGTTGCGAACCATATCGGTGATCTGGTCTATCATCTCTTCTTTTTCCTCTGTAGTCATTCCTCCGGGATGACCCGGATCCATCCCTCTGATAGTACTCATTGCTTGACTCGTTTGACGCGAGCCTTGGTTGGGTCGGATCACCCAACACATACGAGTCTGCGATCCGGATCATTTCTGCCAACGTAGCTGGCATTTTCCTTTGCAGCTTCATCCACAGCTCGCTTCCATATCTGCATCCCTATGCAAACCATGCTATGGCCTGTGATTCTATCACGCCCTCACATGAGTTTCTCACGGTACACCACCGGGTCAAGAACTCCCGGTCTGTCTCATTAGGTCTTTGCTTGCACATAGCTAGGGTCTGTGGCCTATTTGGCCTCTGATACGTACTCGAGAAATTGCTGATGAACATTTCCTCAAAGTCTATCCAGCAGTTGATGCTTCCTGGTGGCAAATTGTTCAGCCATACCCTCGCCGGGCCTTCCAACATCTGGGGTACGTATCGTACTGCCCATCTCAAGTTGCCGGTGGCAATTTTCACGGCTGTAGCATAGTTTATCAGCCAATCCTCCGGCTTTGTACTACCGTCATACGTCATGCCCCTAGGCAGCTGAAAGTTCGGTACTGGTGGCTCTTTCATGATCCGGGGTCCAAAACATGCTGGACCTAGTGGACCTTGGCATTCAATCTATTCCGACCTATACAGTAGATCCAGTTTCAACCTCGCATCATCCGGCATCATATCCCTGCTCCCCAATCTCGAACAAAACCCTATCACATGATAGTCCGGTCTTGGGTATCCTGCGTTAGCCATCTCCGAATCACCGTCGTTGTACTGGTTTTGCTCTTGTGGCGCACCTTTCTGTTGTATACCTCGGCAGGCACTGTGCTCTTGCCTTGGTATGTTCCGTTGCTGCGGTTGTCCTGCTCCAGCCGAATTTCGCTGTCCGGCATTGCCGTTGACAACGTTCCCTTGACCGGCATTGCCTTGGTCGCGGTTACCTCGGCCAGCTTCGCCTCGGCTCACACTCCGTCGATCATCATTTTTCTGCGCTTCTTTTCCTTTCCCTGCCTGCATCGGGTCATACGGGACGATCTGTTTGTTTCGTCTGGCCGAGGTTACCACCTCTTCTCTCCTTGGACCGCCATGAGGGGACGATGCGTCTCCAGCGGATTTCTCCATGTTACCAACCGCCGAATGGACGATCCTGGAGGCTCCATCTCTCTCCGGGTTAGCCCTGAGCAGTTCCTCGTTTTGCCTATTTGCAATCTGAACCAGCTCGTTAACCCTATCTTGCTGTCTTTGCTGGGCTTCACCCGTCAGTCCCTCTAACTCGGACGCTGCTGCATCCGCTGCTCTGAGGTTCTTGGCCGGGGTACTATACCTCGGCAGCCCCATGGACAAACAGTTTTCTGATTCCTCAATTCCAGCATCACCCTCTCTGTTCATCTCGCTCATGAGATTTCTCCCTTTCACTTTTACATTATCAACTTTGTTCACCTTAGTGTACTCACGCAGTGTCATGTTCGACGACAGCTGGGCCGCGGCTATTTTCTTTGCACCCTCTAGTATTTTCTGCCTAGTTTCTTCTAGCTCGGCTTGTGCACGAGCTGGATCTACCGCTGCAACTACAGGGTTTGCCAAGATGTCCATTGAAGGAAATATGCCCTGAGAGGCAATACTAAAGTTGTTACTATATATTCCCTGTATATGATAGATGTTTATTTTGCATGCTATAATTGTATTGATAGGAAACATCAATACATGTGTGTTTAATAAACAAAAAGGGTTCCTAGTTATGCCTCTCTTATAGACTAGCTTGTTGATTAACAAGAGGATCAAAGTTTCCTGATTATGGACATTGGATGTTGTTAATAACAAGGTCACAACATTTGTGAAATGATGTGATGAACATTCATCTGAAGTATAGCATTACGATCAAGTCATTATGTTTATATTGCTATAACATCATACAAAGTAGTCTTAGTCCTTAGACCATGAGATCATGTTAATTGCTAACACCGGAAGATTATCTTGATAACATCCGGTCTTGTACATAGCATGGCATACATTATAGAGCCTATGGCATACATTATAGAGCCTATGGCCGAGGCATAGGGGATCTTATCCATCATCTCTCTTTCTTCCGCCGTAGCCGAACTTTGAGTCTTACTCAATGTCTTGCCTTGCAACATAGGTAAGAACCCCTTCTTACTTTCGTTCATATTAAACTTCTTTAATATTTTATCAAGGTATGTACTCTACGATAGCCCAATTAGGCGTCTTGATCTATCTCTATAGATTTTAATGCCTAATATATATGAAGCTTCACCAAGGTCCTTCATCGAAAATTTGCTGTTTAGATAACTTTTAACACTGTTTAAAAGATCTATATCATTTCCAATCAATAATATGTCATCCACATATAGTATCAGAAATGCCACATTGCTCCCACTCACTTTCTTGTAAATACAAGCCTCTCCATAAGTTTGGACAAATCCAAACTCTTTGATCACCTCATCAAAGCGGAGATTCCAACTCCGGGATGCTTGCTTCAGTCCATAGATGGATCGCTGAAGTTTGCACACCTTATCAGCATCCTTAGGATCGACAAAACCCTTTGGTTGTATCATATACAACTCTTCTTCAATATTACCATTGAGGAACGCAGTTTTGACATCCATCTGCCATATTTCATAATCGAAATGTGCAGCAATTGCTAACATAATCCTAACCGACTTAAGCATCACTACGGGAGAGAATTTCTCATCGTAGTCAACTCCTTGAATTTGTCGAAACCCCTTTGCGACAAGTCGAGCCTTATAGATGGTTACATTACCATCAGCATCAGTTTTTATTTTGAAAATCCATTTATTCTCAACGGCCTTTCGATCATGAGGTAAGTCCACCAAGGTCCAAACCTGGTTTTCGTACATGGATTCCATCTCGGATTTCATGGCTTCTAGCCATTTGTTGGAATCAGGGCTCATCATCGCTTCTTCATACGTCGCAGGGTCATCTATTTCATCAATCATGAAATTCATAACATGATTGCCGTACAGTTCAGGAGCTGCACGTGTCCTGCTTGACCTGCGAGATTTGTAGTGTCCTCTTTCGGAGTTTCATGATCAATATCATTAGCTCTCTCTTCATTAGGTGAAGTCAACTCCGAAACAACTTCCGGTGCTGCGCTACTCGCCATTTCATGAAGAGAAGGTTCAATAACCTCTTCGAGTTCTACCTTCCGACTACTCACACCTTTCGCGAGAAACTCCTTCTCAAGAAAGGATCCATTCTTGGCAACAAAGACCTTGCCATCGGATCTGTGATAGAAGGTATACCCAATCGTTTCCTTAGGGTATCCTATGAAGACGCATTTTTCCGCTTTGGGTTTGAGTTTATCCGGTTGAATTTTCTTCACATAAACATCACATCCCCAAACTTTAAGAAATGACAGCTTAGGTTTGTTTCCAAACCATAATTCATACGGTGTCTTTTCAACGGATTTAGATGGTGCCCTATTTAAAGTGAATGTAGCAGTTTCCAGTGCATAACCCCAAAATGACAGTGGCAAGTCAGTCAGAGACATCATAGATCAAACCATATCCAATAAAGTACGATTACGACGTTCTGACACACCATTACGTTGTGGTGTTCCGGCAGGCGTGAGTTGTGAAACTATTCCACAGTCTTTCATATGTGTGCTAAACACGTAACTAAGATACTCTCCTCCATAGTCGGACCGCAGAAATTTGATCTTTCTGTTACGATGATTTTCCACTTCATTCTGAAATTCTTTGAACTTTTCAAAGGTTTCAGACTTATGTTTCATCAAATAGATATATCCATATCTACTCAAATCATCCGTGAAAGTAACAAAATAACGATATCCACCTCGCGCCGACACACTCATTGGTCCACACACATCAGTATGTATGATTTCCAATAAATCTGTCGCCGTTCCATTGAACCGGAAAACGGCGTTCTAGTCATCTTGCCCATAAGGCATGGCTCACATGTATCAAATGATTCAAAATCAAGTGATTCCAAAAGTCCATCAGAATGGAGTTTCTTCATGCATTTAACGCCAATATGACCTAGACGGCAGTGCCACATATATGTAGATATATCATTATCAAGTTTAATCCTTTTAGCATCAACATTATGAATATGCATAATACTACTATCGAGATCCAATAGAAATAAACCATTCAACACAGGTGCATGACCATAAAAGATATTATTCATATAAATCGAACAACCATTGTTTTCAAATTTAAACGAATAACCACTTTGCATCAAACATGATCCGGATACAATGTTCATGCTCAGTGCAGGCACTAAATAACAATTATTCAGGTTTATAACTAATCCCGATGGCATATGGAGAGGCAGCGTTCCGACGGCGATCACATCAACTCTTGATCCATTGCCGACCCGTAACGTGACCTCATCCCTTGCTAGTTGTCGCTTGTTCCGCAGCCCCTGAACCGAGTTACATATATTAGCAACCGATCCCGTATCAAATACCCAGGTGCTACTGCGAGTACTAGTCAAGTACACATCAATAACATGTATATCATATATACCTTTGTTTGCCTTGCCGGCCTTCTTGTCCACCAAATACTTGGGGCAGTTGCGCTTCCAATGGCCAGTCCCCTTGCAATAGTAGCACTCGGTGTCAGACTTAGGGCCAGCTCGGAGTTTCTTTTCAAGCGCGGCAACAGATTTGCCGCCCTTCTTTCCCTTCTGCTTGCCTTTCTTGTCCTTCTTGAAACCGGTGGTCTTATTGATCATCAACACTTGATGTTCTTCCTAATCTCCACTTCTGCAGTCTTAAGCATTGACAGAAGCTCGGGAAGAGACTTCTTCATGCCCTGCATATTATAGTTCATCACGAAGCTCTTGTAGCTAGGTGGCAGAGATTGGAGAACACGACGTATGCCTAAGTCAATGGGAATCGTTATTCCCAAGGACAGAAGCTTATCAGCGTACCCAGACATTTTGAGTACGTGCTCACTAACAGAGCTGTTCTCTTCCATCATGCAGCTAAAGAACTTTTCAGAAGCATTATAACTCTCTACGGCAGCATGGGTATCGAAAATCATTTTCAATTCTCCCATGGTATCAAAGGCATTGCCATTTTCAAAACGTTTTCGAAGTTCTGGCTCTAGCCCATACAGTACGCCGCAATGAACTAAGTTGTGGTCCTCCTGATGAGTTATATAGACGTTCTTTTCCTCGTCAGGGGCATCAGGAGCTGGTGGGGGGCCTAGCGGCGCCTCTAGCACATATTGCTTTTGTGCAGCAGTGAGGAGAATCCTCAAATTCATAGCCCAGTTGGTGAAGTTGTTACCATTCGCAGCAAGCTTCTCTTTCTCCATGAACACATTGAAATTAAAAGCAGGTGGTGCCATCTACAACATAATTTGTAAAATATATTTAGACTAAGTTTATGATAGATTGAGTTCAACTAATCCAAATTACTAATGAACTCCCACTCAAAAACGACATCTCTCGTGTCCTTTTGGTGATGACATGAACCAAATCCACTACACCAAATCCGATCATCACGTGAGTCGGTGTAGCTTCAAAGGCGAGTATCTATATAGGCATCATATCAACTATATGACTCATGCTTAACCTTTCGGTCCGTGTTCCGAGGCCATGTCTGTACATGCTAGGCTCGTCAAGTAAGAACCTTAGTATTCGCGTGTGTAAAACTGTCTTACACCCGTTGTATGAAAGCGTAGAGTCGAGAACACCCGATCATCACGTGATGCCTCAAAACACGATCCACAAAATGGTGCATACTTAAGGAAGAACACATTTTATCTTTATATCTGAATGAGGGATCATCTTATAATGCTACCAAAAGCACCAAACTAGCAATATAAGATGCTAACATCTAATGTGTGAAGTGAGGTGATATGGTCCATGCATTTGATATCTATCATTTGCATCATGGTATGATCTCTATCATTCCTTTGTGTGTAAGGCCAAGGTCTATGGAACTTACACGTTAAGTGAGTTGTAAGAGTATCTATCATACATCTACTTACAACAATACCATATCAAGACACGAGCCCAGCAACGATCTAAACTAGACGCCTCTAATTTATCAATTGCAAGTTTTACGTGGCTTAGGGCTTTCAGAGATAGAACCGGTCTTACCTACGAACATGAACCACAACGAGGATAACCAAGTTATTAGCAACTCGTTGTAAATCAGATATTGACTATAGTAGGAGAGACAGACACCCGCCAGCCACTTATGCAAAAAAGTTGCATGTCAGTCGTGGAACCGGTCTCATGTACGATGACATGTAAGGTTGGTCCGGGCCGCTTCATCCCACTATGCCACCAATATCCAAAGTACATAGAAGATGCAATACCATGATCATCATCGCCCACATATAAACATATGTGTACTACCCGTGCAAAGCACCTATGCATAGATCATGCTCTGATACCACTGTTGGGTCCGCAGCATAGAAAACAAAAAATTTCCTACGATGAGAACTATACGCCAAGATCTATCTACTAGATACAGAGCAACGGGTGGACATACATCCATGGAGAACTTACCCTCGAAGACAACGAGTTTTGTTAACGAGTAGGAACTCGTGGTTGATGTAGTCGTACGCTTGCCGATCTCAAGATCGTGTGGAAGTCCGAGCGCCGCAAATCAGCAGCGCATCCGTCCTCGCACACACGTTCAAGACACCGGACAACCTCCACCTCCTCGCTCCAGCGAATCAGCGGAAGCACCAACTCCTTCCAGACGCAAGGCCACCGGGAACATGTATCTCGCTAATCCGAGACCATGGGGGAATATCTAGAGGGGGAGAGAGATCCTTCACGAGGAGGTGTGAGGATGAAGGAGGGAATGGGTGGCCTTTTATAGGAGGAGGGGGTGCCCCCTCTCTCCATGGCCGGCGCATGGGGGGGGTGACCCCTCACCTCCCCCATTCATGTGGTGGTAACCCCTCCACATTAAATTGCCTCTTCACATTCCCTTTTAAAGTCTCCACTTTAAATGCATTAAATTTCTCCAAATTTAATGCTCTCTCATTTAATAAAACTCTTTTATTTATTTTATTCAGAATTTTGTTAATTACTTTAATTAACAAACATTCACATAAAACCCCTTGCAACATTTCAATATCACATGCAGAACCACTTTCTGCAATTTCACCCGAAACAATTTCGGTTTCTATCGAAACATTTCCTGCGCTTTGCAAACCTTTTGTCTGGAACATATGTGCTCCTAAATGGTGTCCGGCAACCCTTAAGTGTGTCACCCTACGGTTCGCGAATAATGCAGACATGATTGAGACTCCTCTCAGATCAATAATCAGAAGCGGGACCTGGACATCCATACTGACTCCTGCATATTCAACAATGACTTCTATGATCGTGAGAACCTTTAACATTAGCAATTTGATCCCTTTGTCTCATGATATAATACATGTCCGAGATTCGATCATCGGTATCCAAATACCTAGTTTGATCTCGTTATCGACATGCACTCTTTTCTCGTTCCCGTGATATAACATTCTAGTGATCACATCACTTGCTTGCAAGCTATCTTAATGTGATATCACCAAGAGGGCCCAGAGTATATCTATCCGTCATCGGGATTCAAAAATTACACTCTTGATCCATGAGCCTCAACATAACACATTCATAGCACTGAACCCACCTTTATGGTCACCCTGTTACGGTGTGACGTTTGATGTTATCAAGATACTCTTCCGGTGTTAGCAATTAACATGATCTCATGGTCTAAGGACTAAGACTACTTTGTATGATGTTATAGCAATATAAACATAATGACTTGATCGTAATGCTATACTTCGGATGAATGTTCATCACATCATTTCACAAATGCTGTGACCTTGTTATTAACAACATCCAATGTCCATGATCAGGAAACTTTGATCATCTTGTTAATCAACAAGCTAGTCTATAAGAGAGGCATAACTAGGAACCCTTTTTGTTTATTAAACACACATGCATTGATGTTTCCTATCAATATAATTATAGCATGCAAAATAAACATCTATCATATACAAGGAATATATAATAACAACTTTATTATTGCCTCTCAGGGCGTATTTCCTTCAATAGAATAGTGATGCAAAATGGACGTATCAATGCCACCTAGGGTTTTACCTTTATTAATTGTTCTGAAACTTCGGGAAATCCTAGAGACCTCCGGATTGTTCTAGGACTTTACTAGATTAATCCTATGCATTCCATTAGTGTGCATAACCATTTTGAACACCTCTCGGCAATATTCCGGACCCCTCCAATATATCCTAAAACTTTTCGAACTCACATCGAAATCAATTCATTTGCAAATCTATAATCACACTCACATTGTAACATTACGAGGATCACATTGTAATCACACTCACATTGCCTTATCCCTGGAAACTCAAGGAGTGGGATGCTCATTACGAGGAGAATCACAAACACGAGGAAGGACCTGTGACAACAATATATGCTTGGGGAGTTTCACCTAGTCTACTATGCTTTTTAGTTTATCATATGCATCTAGTTGTGGTTTTTAGTTTGGGAGTGGTTTTATATTTTATCTTAGTTGATTTGAAAGATCTTAGAGCATTATCATGTATCCTTGGTCGAGTAGTTTTTAATATAAAATATAAAGTATGGTGTCATCCATGGTTCCGTTATTTGGAGATTTATGGATAACACTCATGCAGATGATCACATCTTGTTATAGGTTTCAATTACATCTAGCCTTGAAACATATTAAATTGAGCATGTTGGACAAGCATAGAGTTTATCTCAATAAATAAAGATACAATAGGTGAAAATTTCAAAGAACCTTATGATTTAATAAATATTAAATTTGGAATTTGAAGGAGAGATGTGGTCTAGAATAAAAAGCTAGGAACAGATGCTAACATAAATTGGTGTTACGAATCATTCAATACATATTCTCTAATGGGAAGTGAACGGAAGGTAGGCACCCGAGGATTCGGTTAGCCATGTTATGTGAAAGTTAAAAAGGTGGAAATAGTATACGACATGATTGAAAGGTCCATATATAAATTTTATGTTGGGGTTATTAATAAACAAGACCGCTAACCAATACCATATTTTGTGGTGATGGTGTTTAGTTGTTCAAGAGAAATACTTGTGCATATGGTTGAACTTCATATCTATCTTGTTCTCACCATTTTCTTTGTTTAGTTGGTTATCTTATGAGAGTTTATCTCTCTTGCAAAATCATCTATACGACTATGAATAGTACAATGGTTACTATTGAAAGTTAATGTGAAATTAAAGATGATTCAATTGTCCAACATGCAATGATTGTTTTACTCCAAAGTAAAGTGTAGTTTCTAGAACTTCTATTTATGTTGTCATCATTTGCATGGATTTAGTTTATAATTTTATTAAGATAACTGAACGTGCACAAGTTGATGCTACGATGCTCGTAATTCTTTTATCAACCATAAGCTCATTGATACATGATATGATATATTCGTTTATTTGCTCGAGGACGAGCAAAGGTTTAAGCTTGGAGGGGTTGATAAGTGCATTTTGTATCATCATAATAGCCACATATAGATCTATTTTATATTGTTATTTGCGTTAATTCACCATTGTTTATGAATTTTAGATTAATTGCAGGACTTTCCTACAAAGTCCATTGTTTTGGTATTTAATTTTTGGAGGCAGAAAACCTCCTTTTTCGTATTTTGCTATCTTAGGAACTTTCCGGACACAAATTAATATGAGTAAAAATACCATAAGAGTTTTTCATCAAGAGAAGGACTTGAGGCACTAGAACCACGCGAGAAGAGCCATGAGGGCTAAAGGAGGCCAGGTGGCGCGACCACCTTACTAGGTCGCGCCACCCAGGCCTGTTTGAGCCTCAGACATCGTCTTAGCTCTCCCTTTTTATACACGCCCCCGTTCCACGCAAACATCTACACCATATTTTTCGCAATATTTACAAAGGCGATAGTGGAGGCGAAAGTCTTCTCCTACTCCAAAGAGGGCAGATCCTGATGCTCTGAGGCCTCCGCGGAGGGGGAAATCAAAGTCGTTGTCATCACCACTCCTCTTTGGCATAGGGGGAGGATTCTCCATCATCCCCGACATAAGGACCATCTCCATCTCAAAGATCCACATCGTTGCCCTCATAGTTTGTGGTAAGATCGAACCGTGGATATTGTTTAGTTCCTTGTGCATGATTGTGCTTGGGAACTTGTCATTATTTAGTGGTGAAGTTATATTTTCTGATTTTGTTGTATTCCATATGCCACTGATTCATATCATGTTTCACTGTTGTGAATAGTTTCTCATGTTCCTGAGGGCATATGATGAATTGGCTATGTTTTTTATATAGTACACAATGAGTATATGTTCAAGTTTTAATTTTTTATGTGGTCCTATGATGGTAATATACGAACATCGACTGCATATTATTTCACCTATATGGGGTCATAGGGCTGCACCTTATAGTGTAATATAGAGATTAGGGAGGGGCGAAATGACATAAACCGTGTCCTAAGACTTTGAGTTGCATTAGTGAGGTTCTTGATTAGGGACCTTAGATGTAAATCAGTGGTTGGACTTTTATCTCTTAATGAATCCTTTGTTTGCACATGTCTTAGGACAAATCATTAGGGGTGTATTTGCACATGTATATGGTGCACCTATTTTAGACTCTGTTCAAGAATTAAACTTGACAACATGTTTACTCTGCTGGTGTAGAAATCTTTAAGCTAAGTAAGTCCATATCGCTCTCGAGAACGTTTTTCACATATAAGAACACACACTTGAGCTTGTCCTCTTGATGCATAGAGGACCAGTCTTTCTCTGAAAAGATCATTTACTTTATTATAGCTTACTTTACAACAATTTACTTTTCTATAGACTATAAACACCAAAACACCAAATCTTTGCATCTCTTATTGTTTTACTTGTAAGACTTGCTAACCAATACTTTCAGCTCCTCGTGGTTTCGATAACCTTTTCTTTATTAAAAGGTACTACAATAGGTCTCCTGCAGTTAGGAGACATCAACGTTTAGGTGGAGGCAGAGCATGTCATGTCTTCTGTGTAACTTGTGCCATAGCTGGGAGAGGGACTGGTTACGTAATAACCCGAAGGCGCAAGACTATGATAACCTGTGTACGCCCGACACCAGGACACTAGGGTAGCATGTCGCAGGGTTGTACACGTACCCCCCAACGTATTCGTAGGAGGGTACCATGTACCCAAGATACGCTTGGTTTGCCGGTGGCGCGGAGCTAGGGTTGAAGTAGTCAGCCTCTGGCTCCGCGTAGTAGGCCTCCAGACGTTAGCGGTATGAGGGCTTGGCAGTCACTTCAACGTTGCCGAAGTAGTTTTGCGTGAGGTCGGCGGAATGCTCAGAGTATATATTCTTCCCCTAGCACTAGGATCCCGGGGGATTCCACGCTCTGAGTTCTAGTGGTAGCCTCCGGGTCTTCGATGATGGGGAGATCGACAACGAGCTCCTTCCCAAGCGGGCTCGATCCTATTTACATGATGTAGGCACCCCTGTCTTGCACGACAACTGACGAAGGATAGTTTTCAAGATCCCACGGTAGCCCCACTTCCAAAAATCGAAAGAGAGTTTATTTGTTCGACAATCAGCCCGAGTCACGAGGTTTGGATCTCAAAGACAAAGATGTGTGTAAAACATAGAGGATTCCCTCATACTTTATTATAAGATGATCAAGAGATCGTACAATGTGTTTACAAGATAATCTCGACGGGTTTATAACAAGACCCGGCGAGGGTAGATGAATATAGGGCTTATGGCTAAAGCTAATGGGTATAACTTGGACGATTATGGCGTGTTCTCTTTAGGTAAATGTCTTCAAGTATATATAAGCGTCGTGGTGTAATAGTTTCCCCTTTTCACGACAGTTCTTCATCTTGGTTGCATGTTAAGTTGATCTTCAATCTACCTTGGACATATGTCTGATCTTCAGAAACCTTTAGGGAGTCGTCTTGCAGTCCCGCAGGTCGGGTTGGCTGAGAGGTTATGGTCGTAGGCCTTTGAATCTTGTTCGTGGAGGTCTTCATGGGAAGGAATCGTGGATTAGACCCATGCATCATATAGGCCAAAATCCACCCATCACCGATACTTGGAGATGCAGACCTTGTATGTCAATACTCTGATCTTGTACAAGATCCATGCCTCGAAATTGTCCTAACATCAACACTCTTCTTCACGGGGCCGACATACCTACTCATCCTCTCGACGTACCTGGTTGAACACCTTGGAGATGTAGACCTTGTACATCAATACTCCAATCTTGTATAAGATCCGCCTCCAAGGTGTCCAAGCAGTAACAACTTTTCTTCACGAACAGAAAGAACACCACAGAAATATAAGTATATGGAGCTAGGAGGGAGAAGAGAGAACACCAGCCAAAGGCAACTAGTAGGTATATGAGCTCGGTGGGTTGGTAACGCTCCTTATATAGAGATGCTAAAGGAATGCGGGAAAAAATGGCGCTAAAATAATCCCGAAAAAAAGGGAAGGGAAAAACTTTGCCTTGTTCAATTGGGTGGATCCCTTCTTTGCTGTGTATTACACACGACAAAGATGGATCACATCTTTGATGTGTGGAATTACGCACGTCAAAGAGATGGGCCCACTCGCGACCGGTGGGCGGGTAAGGACGAGGCAAAGTTTTGGCGGGATTTTTTCCGCTCCTTGTGGCGGAGAAGGCGGGAATGTTTTTGCTGAGTGCCGGAGACGACTCATTATGTGCGAGGGGAAGGCATGTGTCCTTGCAGATTTGCCGAGTGTATTCTTTAATCTTGGCCGAGTGTTTTTGTTTGCCGTGTGTTTTTCTAGATTTTTGCCAAGTGTTTTTCTTTGCCATATGCTTTTGCGAGATTGTGCCGAGTTTTTTTTGCCGTGTGTTGTACTTAGCAAAGTTTGGATTTGCTAAGTTTCGGTAATAATACACTCAAAGATTATTTTTTGTTAATGCCTACCATGGTAGAGGAAGATTAAATACCATTGGCCGTTGGTTGCAGGCCACGACCCAAAACCGATATCATCTTCATTCCTATATCCGACTGACCACCCACACGGTGGTCGGTTGGAGATGGCCTAAGAGTAGGGTTGCAGAGCGGCCCGCAAAAAACCTTTTTTTAGCTTTGAAGCTGTCCGGTTATTCATTAGCAGGATGGTTTGCCTCCAGTAGATTTGTAGTACTAATTTCACGCTGACTTCGCGGGACCCGCATCTGCAACCCTACCTAAGAGCCACAACAAACACCACAACTGCATGTAAACCAGTTTGAGCATGGTATATGCAATGTGCATGAACGGAGAGGATGGGAATGGATGAGCGAGAACATCGCAAGTATGAAGCATACACGCAGAGAACATGGTAAAAGTAAACCAGTTTGAGCATGGTATATGCAATGTGCATGAACGGAGAGGATGGGAATGGATGAGCGAGAACATCGCAAGTATGAAGCATACATGCAGAGAACATGGTAAAAGTAAACCAGTTTGAGCATGGTATATGCAATGTGCATGAACGGAGAGGATGGAAATGGATGAGCGAGAACATCACAAGTATGAAGCATACACGCAGAGAACATGATAAAAGTTGGTTACATTGGCACTGGCACGAGGGCACAAATTCATGTCCTCTCATGGGGAACAGGGAAAAAAAGGAACAAACTCTGGATCAATCAATCAAGAAAAAGGCACACCAAGAACAATTTGGATTTAAAACGTTTATTTATATTTAATAACTGAAGCAACCGTCTATGAACAACTACGTACGTGTAAATTACAGTGCCTGGATGATGACTCGTGTACGACTGAACTCACACACCCTGTATGTCTCTCGATCTGTATCGCCGGCGGCGTCGAGCACATCACGGAAGAAGAGCGAATCAATCAATCATTGCAGGTTTTCGTTACTACTACTTAAAATCAATCAGCAACAATAATGATAAATCCCTATCTAGCTAGCTACTACCTTAATTCTACTCCGAAATACACACTTTCGATCCGATCAAAATACTCCGTTGCTAATAATTAATTAATCAGAAATCACTGGCTAGCTGGTGGGACGAAGGATGGGATGGCGGAGACCCTGGGCACGGGCACGGGGAACCTGTGGATGTCGTCGGCCCATGGGTTCCCGGTCTCCGTGGCCGGGTTGATCGACCGGAGCGCCCTCCACACGGCGCTGTTGCACTTGAACCCAGAGCCGAAGGCGATCTGCCACGTCCTGTCCCCCTTCTTGATCCGCCCTTTGGCCTCGGCGTATGCGAGCTCGTACCAGAGCGAGCTGCTGGAGGTGTTGCCGAAGCGGTGCAGCGTCATCCTGGACGGCTCCATGTGCCACTCCGACAGCTGCAGGTTGCTCTCCAGCTCGTCCAGCACCGCCCTCCCGCCGGCGTGGATGCAGAAGTGCTCGAAGGCGAGCTTGAAGTCCGGGATGTAGGGCTTGACCTTGGCGTTGAACAGCTTCTTGGCGGCGAGCGTGGCGAAGAAGAGGAGCTGCTCGCTGACGGGGAGCACGAGCGGCCCCAGCGTGGTGATGTTGGTCTTGAGCGCGCCGCCGGCGATGGCCATGAGGTCCTTGGAGAGGGAGACGCCCGTCTTGCCGTCGTCGTCCTGCTGCTGGTAGACGCACCCGAAGGCCCTGTCGTCGGCGCCCTTGTGCGTGCGCACCGTGTGCACGAGCTGGTACTTGGAGCGGCTGCGCGCGGCGCGGCGGTTGGAGAGCAGCATGGCGGCGCCGCCCATGCGGAAGAGGCAGTTGGAGACGAGCATGGAGCGGTCGTTCCCGAAGTACCAGTTGAGGGTGATGTTCTCCATGCTGATGACCACGGCGTACGTGTTGGGGTACACCTGGAGCAGGTCCTTGGCGAGGTCGACGGAGATGAGGCCCGCGCTGCAGCCCATGCCGCCGAGGTTGTAGCTGACGACGTTCCCGCGCAGCTTGTAGTGGTTCACCACCATGGCGGAGAGCGACGGGGTCGGGTTGAAGAGGCTGCAGTTGACGACGAGGATCCCGATGTCTTTGGGCTTGACGCCGGTCTTGGCGAAGAGCTGGTCGAGGGCGCCGAACATGACCGTCTCGGCCTCCCGGCGCGCGTTGGCCATGGACGGGTTGGGCGGGAGGTTGAGCACGGCCTCGGGCAGGTAGGTGTCCTCGCCGAGCCCCGAGCGCTCGACGATCCGGCGCTGGAATTCGACGTTGTCGTCCGTGAAGGTGCCGAGGCGCTCGGTGCAGTCCATGAAGCGCGCCCGGCTGCAGCGTCGCGCGTCGTCGGGCTTGTAGCAGGCGAAGTCGACGAGGTAGACGGGGCGCGGGCGGGTGAGGAGGTAGGCGGTGCATGCGGCGACGAGGAGCGCGGAGCAGGCGAGGACGGAGACGAGGTTGTACTGGAGGTGGCGCCAGAGGTCGGCGAGGTCGCGCGGGGTGAAGGTGGAGAGGTGCGCGGCGACGAGGCCCGGGAGCGGGAGCACCGCCAGGTAGGCGCCGTGGGTGATGAGGTAGTGGTACCCCAGCTTCACGTACTTGAGCTTCACCGACTGCGTGAAGTCCGGCAGCCGCGGCGCTGGTGGTGGGGTGGGTGTTGTTGTCGCGGCGGCGGCGGCGGCCGTGCCGCGGGAGGAGCAAAGGTTGCCTATGGTGGCCGGCTGCGTGAAGTCCGGCAGCCGCGGCGTTGGCGGGCTCCTGTCGCCGAGATCGAGATCGATCGCGAGGCTCGGCGGGTTTGGGGGGAGGGGAGGCTGGTTGGACGTACGTACGTGTTGGGCCTGGCGAAACGGGCGGCCGTCGGCTTATATAGATGGAGCGGTGGAGCTAGCTAGCGGCTTTCCAATCCTAGTCGGAGCGAGGTGTAGAGACCTGCAGTGACAGCAGGGATAATAGTTTCAGTTTCAGACACGTACTGTACTGTACGAACGACTTGGTTGATTAGGCGACCTACTACTAGTACTAATCTCCCCCGCAAAAAAAAATACTAGTACTAATCTGTATAGTAGTGGGTTCAGAGCTGACCTTATCGATCGGTTGTAGAGCGTGACCGTGACGGACCCCGATCGAGGGTAGGGAGCCGTGTCGATCGACCGGACGCGCGTGGTCCGGAAACGAAATCCCGGCGGCAGGGAGGTGCCGGGCCGGGAGACGCCGCTCACGCCCTCCGCGTGTCACAGGGTTTGCGACGGCCGACGGGAAACGCAGAGCGGATACACAGGGACGTGCGCCGAGGGGAAGGACGAGTTTTTACCATGGACGAGACACTAGTACTAGTTTTTACCATGGCCTGATTCTGAATGATCCTCGTCGATAAATCTCGTGCCGAAAATACATTGATTATCGGTATCTGCGTCCATCCGATCTTGGGTCCCTTTCATCACGCAGGGAAGCCATTGACGATCATCGCTTTCACGCGGGAACCGTTCCAGCAAGCTTCCTCAACTTTCAGGTGAGTGAAACGGATGGAGCAGGTCACAGCGGTAGCCTCGCGGTCCATGTCTTGAGATTTTTTAATACCAGCAGTTACTAGCGGTTTTTGCATCAACGAACGCTGACCGGAAGCGGAAGGGAACCCCTCTGATGAGCTTCGCAGATCAACGACTCGATGGCATTCTGACTGGTCAATGCACAATGATTGCAGTAGAAAAAAGAGTCAACTTTTAGGTACTGTACGTAGTACTACTACGTATTTTCTTTGTGAATGGAACATGTGCTCGCAGGTCAGGTAGGAGCACGTACTTGCGCAGATCAACAACTGGACCGGCTCCTCGTTGGTCAGGCCAGAATGATTAGAGTAGAAAACGTGACTTGCTTTAGGTTCCAAAGAAAAAAAAGAGCGTGACTTGGGGCGAGGTTTGGTGTCGTCCGACAGCGCCCGCCGTGTCTTTGGCTCAAAATTGCAACATGGATATATCCAGAATCCGAGTGTTTTTATGGAAGTACTAGTAGAATGCGAGAATACACAAAAATCGCTTTAGAGCTCGAGGTACGTGCCACACGATTTTAAAAAAGAAAAAAAACTGAAAACAACATTTTAAAGTTTCAAAATATACAAAATCCTACAGGTAGATAATGGTGTACACTACCAACATACAAAATCGCAACCAAAAATACCTATATTACGGGCTTAACAAAACCAGATAAAATCTGACAGAATTTGGGGAACGGATTGAAATTATGCACTGTTCACAATACTTTACAACTACTCCCTCCGATCCAGATTAGATTTGAATGTATCTTTTAGCACTAAACGATACAGATCATCGGAACCGGGCAAATCTTGTCGTAATAGAGCTTGTTGTACTAGACGGATAGAAAGTCATCGTTCTAAGACCCCAAAGGACTAGTGCACCAGAGTAGCAACCATCGCCAAAGACCACCAATGTAGATCGGAAGATTTTGTCGTTTTTGTGCAGCCCAAAATACATGGTGTCTCGAGTCGAGATTTCTTTTCCATGTTAGTAGAGTACATTATTTTCTATCTGCTAGATGTTTTTGCTCGGACGATCGCCCATGACACAAATGTCCGCCCTACTATACTATATACTCCCTCCGTTTTAAAATATATAATATTTTACCTTTGTGAAAGGAGTGTATCTAGACCATTTTAGTCCGTAGGTTCACTCCAAAACTAGATGAACCTACATACTAAAGGGGTCTAGATACACATGCACTCTATGCACAAAGCTAAAACATCTAATATTTTAAAACCGAGGGAGTACTTCACAAGCTTACAAGTGGAGATGAACTCACAAGTCAGGTACTTGCGCAGATCAACAACCACATGGAGCTTTGATTGGACAATTCGAATGATTGGAGTAGAAGAAAAAGTGTAAGCATTTTCAGGTGTATGGCTCAGCTACATCTGCAAGATATCCACCATCTTAGTGTTCTACCGGTTTAAGTATGATACCAACAACACTACACAAGGTTACAAGCGTGATTATTCTACCGCATAATTCGTACTGAACACGAGTGTTTTATCAACTTACGCAAGTATAATAGAATGCAAGAATACAGAAATTCGCTTTAGAGCTCGAGCTACACGGCACCCCCTTTTTTTTAGAAAAACAAATATTGAAAATAACATATCAGGTAGATAATGGCGCACCCTACCAACATACAAAATCTCAACCGGAAATACGGATTCAACCTGACAGAATCTAGGGAATGGATTGAAATTATGCACTGTTCACTATACTTTACAAGTAAGATTTTGTCATTTTTGTGCAGCCAAAAATACATGGTATCTCGAGTCGAGATTCTTTTTTCCACGTTGGTAGGGTACATTATTTTCTACTACTACTAGATTTTTTTTGCTCGGAAGATTTTGAGACTTCAAAATACAATTTCTGCATTGTTCAGAAAACAGCATCCACGTCGCCCATGACACAAACGTCCGCACTACTACTACCGCTACTTTACAAGTGAAGATGAACCCGCAAGTCAGGTACTTGCGCAGATCAACAACCCGACGGGCGTTCTGAATGGACAATTCAGAATGATTAGAGTAGAAAAGAGTGTAAGCAAATCTTATTAGGTGTACGGCTCAGCAACCTCTGCAGGATATCCGCCATAGATCTTAATTAGTGTTCTATCGATCTACGCAAGTACGACACCAACAATACTACACAAGCTTACAAGCGTGATTTATTCTACCACAGAATTCGTTACGTGTGCTACTCACTCTACATGTGCAGCGACAACTCACAGAGAGCTCAAGCATCAGTCCGTGCCTCGTAGTCGCATTGCTGATTCGCTACATGTACCTCGAGCTCATGTGTACATCGACCAAGATGCTGACAGCTGAGAGTGTACAGATGTATCGTCGTGTCTGTCACTAAGCAAAAAACCCACCCTGAAGAAGTGAGTGAAACTGCGCGGTAGCCTTGCGGTCCATGTCTCCAGTTTATTTAGTGCCGGTAGGTCTCAGCGACTCACCAACGCAACGCTGACAGGAAGGGATCCTGTCAACGGCAGCCTCGGTCGATCCAGCACGAAACACAGAGGCAAGGAACACGCATCCAAGATGAACTCGCGAGTCAGGTGCTTGTGCAGATAAGCAATTTGGCAGCCTTCTGATTGGTCGGTGCAGAATGACACGGCAAGAGAAGTTGTGTTTGGTGTATGGCGATGGCGAGGTTTCTTCCGACAGCGCCGTGTCTTTGGCTCAACAACCCTTGTGCAATTGAAAGATATCCAGAATCCGAGTGGTCTATGAACTTACACAAGCAAGAAACAAAAATACTATTTACAAGTTCCCTTTTTCAATACACCGTTTTGTTTCGAGAGCTAAATGCTTTAACATAATGGGAACTCCTCTGCCGCCAAACTCTACCACAAGCTCGTTTCTTCCGCTAGTCCACGCGTGACATCTGCATGGACAGCGACAACTCCTATGTTTCGACCGTCAGCTCATACTTAATCCTCACATTGCTAGTTTGCTACATGTAATTCGGAGTTCATATGTACATCGATTGATTGGCTGACAGCTGAGTGTCATACGTATAAGCACATGCCTGTCAATAAGCAACCCCGCCTGAGAACGCGTCCCCATCATCGTTGGTCAAGCTCTCGGTTAACCAGTAACCATCCCACGAGCCTCCGACTCTCTACAACAGCAACCAATTCAAAATTACCGGTAGATGGAATGTAGGAAGCAGAGAGATATGCTGATAGGTACCTGAACCATTGTAAACTGGAATATCTCTTCTTCCTCCGGACGAGCTCCTCGGACCCAGACTCTCTGCTTAAACTGGTTCTGTCGGCAGAATGAGATAAACGACATAGTCTTCGTTAAAAGTTGGACAGAGGAGGCTGATAACTGTGAATTTGTTTCAGCATGATAACGTTCATCTTTATTGGTTTACTTTTGACTCGTTCAAACAAAAAAGAAGATGCCAAGTGGAAAACCTCTTCAACCCATAATCTGCTCAATATTTCTCTTTCTTTGTGGGCAAGCAACACCCTGTAAGTGGAATGGTGAAATATCCGCCGGAAACGTTCGAACTGAAACAGTACCAGCGGCAATTAGTAAGGATGACTACTGTTGACTACCAGTCAACATAGATCAGGAGGAAAATATTTCTAGCTTTACCTGTCCAAGATCAAACTGTCGTCCAAAATAAGTTGACCTTTCAAATGGATCAAAGCCTGCAAACTAGAGATAATAAGAATGTTAGATTGATATATAATTAGTTTTCATCAGCACAATTCCTGAGAAGATGAATAATTTCCATGCCTGTGCAATTAGCAATTTACCCGGTACATGACCTCTACCCCATAATCTGGGCGGGGTTTATCATTGTATTTCAAGGCCTCAAGTTGGTATTCCACTGCTTCTTCTGCATTATACTGAAAGATGGAATATCATTTTAAATTGTGTATAAGCTTAAGACTGGAATATTATGATATCTGAAAGTTTCTTTTCAGTTAGGGAATATTACATTCAACCTGGGGCCAAAAGGCTTCTTCTGGCGTGTTTCAAGCCTGAAGTAGAATGGAAGGAATAAGACAGGAAAACTATAGAAAGATCTCCTATGGTAATACACACAAAAAGTGAAATGCCAGCCTAACTGTTACATATCAGGATGTTCGATTAGCCTCCTGCCTACAAGCATACTTCATAGGCAAAGTTACACATGTCAACTGCTAGTTATCTTCTTGCTGTAATTTGTGAAGGTGTTCTCAGTCAACTCCCTTGCTTCTCAGTTATTTATGCAATTCTAAGGTAGGGCTGAAAGTAAAATGCCAATGGAAAATACATGAAATAGAGATAACAAAATAACTTTTCCTCAGTTCAGTAGATCACCGGAGATAAAATAAAATGACGCGCTACAAACGTGCAGTTGACACACATTCCATATGGAAGAAATGGCAAGACCGCTGGACAGAATCGACCCGGATATTTGGCTAGTTGCTTGCCCCTTAAAGCTAGGGTTTTAATTAGGCAAGATTTGGTTTGTTAGGGATAAGATTGAGTTTGCTTCCTTTAGGACATAAGAGATCATCTTACTATAAGCCTGAACGGAAAGGTATTGAAGAGCTGTGCTGCCCTCTGCCACACCGAGAGGACACCCAAACAACCACCTCCTCCTATTAACCACATTCCTCCCTACCTCCTCAGACACACATAACCAGTCCATAACATACTTCTCAGATCTAACTTTCATATAGTTGGTACCACTAGTCAAACAAATCAAACTGAATGAGTAGCTGAGAATAACGCCTTGCACTCTGCAGCCATGCCTGTACTAATATAGCTGTAAGGCTGTGGCTGTTTTAATTGGCGTGAAATATGCCTCTGGCATAACTAGTATTGGTATGGTACCATTTGACAGGATACCGAATTGCGGCGTTGGTGTCAGTTTAATTCATCTAGGCATTTTTTGTGACAAAATGAAGGACCATAGGTTGATAGTTGAACTTTATGAAACTGTCAACCTAGCAGTTCATTTATTCTGATAGCCTCTGTGAGACCTAAACGCTGCAACTGCAGGAAGGATGGTGATTTTTTATCATCATTGATAAGAATAACGTGTCACTAGCTTTTCTAATGGCATACACAATTGAATCACTAAATACACCATTCTTGCCACAAAATGGCAGAATGTTTTCCTAGTTTTGGTCCGATCCACAGCATATACCCCATGGTAAACTACAATCTAAAAAAACGTGGCAGTAACTGTTTTATTTGGGCCATATTCAAATTCCTGCCTTGCTACGCTACCAAAAAAATCCCCAAACTGCTACCAGGTAACCTCATTAACCCAGAGTTGCATTCATGCACCGGGAACAAGGAAGGAAACACAAAAGCACAATCGCAGGTAAAAGGGTGGTACCACAACCGGAGGAGAAGGAGTCCAACATGTCCAAGGCGGAAGGGGAGGCCAAGAATCAGAACCAGGCCTCCCTCGTAACCCGGGCCGGCCGCGCAGACTTGAATCGGCTTACCAAGAGAT
Organism: Avena eriantha; assembly: GCA_910589775.1. Lineage (NCBI taxonomy): Eukaryota > Viridiplantae > Streptophyta > Magnoliopsida > Poales > Poaceae > Avena > Avena eriantha. The sequence continues at coordinate 410,738,733 of OU342746.1, read as the reverse complement.
GGCCCTCAAACGCCCTCCTCCCTCTATTAACAACACTACTTCCTTAGTCTGACAGAACCAGTACATAACATGCTTCTCAGATCTAACTGTCACATTGTTGGTATGGCTACTCAGTACTCACATAAATGCAACTGACTTAATGCCTTGCACTCTGCAGCCGTGCCTGTACTATCTATAGCTGTAAGGTTGTGATTGTATTAGTAGGTGAAAGGTGGCATGGCATCATTGGATAGTGGCGTTGGTGTTAGTCTACTTCATCAGGCCTATTGTAGTGACAAAACGACTTAACCAAAATGTGAAGCCAGCAGTTCAATTAGTCTGTCAGCCTTCATCAAACCTGCACACGGCAACCACTGGAAGGGCGTTGTCTCTTATCATTGCATACAAAAAATTGTCAAGACGTGCATCTGAATACACAATCAAAATTCTTCTTCTGTCAGGTTCCAGTAGAACATGGCAGTTTTTCCCCTTCTACTTTTGATCTGACCCTGAGCACCACATGGTAAATGGTGGCAGTTCTTCTGTCAGGTTCCAGTCACACGTACAGAAATGAGAGGACAAGAACATCCCTAGAAGAAATGTGTCACCCTACCTTTCAAGTTCCTTCCTCGCTGTGCTACCATAAAACTCCCCACTCTGCCACCAGGTAATCTAATCTAATTGACTTAGAGTTGCACACGCGCGCATCCAGTACCAGGAATGAAACACGAAACCATACTCGCAGGCAAAACGGGGAGTACCGACCAGTCGGAGGAGAGGAAGTCCGGCACGTCCGAGGCGGAAGCGGAGGCGGAGACTCTCAACCGGCCCGCCCCCGCAAACAGGGACGGCCGCGCCGGCATGAAACTGCCTCCGCCGTCTCCGTAGCGGACCGGTGCCGGCAGCCGCAAGAGAGCGATCGGCCTCAGGGTCGTGGGAGCCGGCGACGCCATTACAGCCACTGTGGTTTCGTGTCCCCTTTCTCCTCTCCGGTTAACTCCGTCCACTCGCGACAGTGAATTCTCCTAACGGGCCAAGAAGACTCCACGTCCTCACCGGCCCGAGACAAGCCTGCTAAAGCCCAGCACAGCCCGAGGCCCATTATCGTGTCGTTAATCACCACGCTTACGGCTTATCCGTTCGCGCGCCGGAAGCAAGCGGCCACCATGGCGCCAGCTCCTCCTCCAAACCTCTCCTAAACCCCGCCGGCCATGCCCGCTTCCTCCTCCGCCTCCACCTCCACCATTGCCTCCCAGAATGCCCCCTCCGGCCACCGCCAAACCGCACCTGAACCCTCCCCTCCTCCGCTCCCCGCACCTCCTCCCGCCCGCGCGCCACCTCGCCCCGCGGAACAGGCGCCTCGGCTCCTCCTCCACCACCGCCCCACCGAGCGTGGCCGTATATGCGGCGGAGGCAGCGGAATCCACGTTCTCCGACCATAGCGCGGCGCTGAGGAAGCTGTGCGTCCACGGACAGCTGCCGCAGGCGCTCTGGCTGCTCGAGTCCTCCCCGGAGCCGCCCGACGAGGACGCCTACGTGGCGCTCTTCCACCTCTGCGAGTGGCGCCGCGCGGCGGAGGCCGGGATGCGGGCCTGCGAGCACGCCGACGCCGTGCACCCCAGTTTCGGCCTCCGCCTCGGGAATGCCATGCTCAGCATGCTCGTCAGGTTCGGCGAGTCGTGGCACGCCTGGAGGGTGTTCGCTAAAATGCCAGAGCGTGACGTCTTCTCCTGGAACATAATGATTGGCGGCTACGGCAAGGCCGGGTTCCTCGAGCAGGCGCTGGACCTGTACCACAGGATGCTGTGGGCTGGGATCAGGCCTGACGTCTACACGTTCCCCTGCGTGCTGCGGAGCTGCGGGGGCATCCAGGACTGGAGGATGGGGAGGGAGGTGCACGCCCATGTCCTGAGGTTCGGGTTTGGCGTCGAGGTCGATGTGCTGAATGCGCTTGTGACCATGTATGCCAAGTGCAGGGATGTTGGGGCAGCACGGAAGGTGTTTGACGGTATGGCCTTGACGGACTGCATCTCGTGGAATGCGATGATTGCTGGGCATTTTGAGAACCATGAGTGTGAGGCGGGGCTGGAGCTGTTTCTTGACATGCTGGATGATGAAGTGCAGCCAAATCTCATGACGATAACCAGTGTCACTGTTGCTTCTGGATTGTTGGCTGACCTTGATTTTGCAAAGGAAATGCACGCGTTGGCGGTAAAAAGAGGTTTTGCCACTGATGTTGCATTCTGTAACTCCTTGATTCAGATGTATTCGATTCTTGGGAGGATGGGGGAAGCGTGCACAGTATTCTCAAGAATGGAGACCAGAGACGCCATGTCGTGGACAGCCATGATATCAGGGTACGAGAAAAACGGCTTCCCAGACAAAGCTCTTGAAGTGTACGCACTGATGGAAGTAAATAATGTAAGTCCTGATGATGTTACTGTAGCAAGCGCTCTTGCTGCTTGTGCTTCCTTGAGGCGACTAGATGTTGGCATCAAGTTGCATGAGATTGCTATGAGCAAGGGTTTCATCAGGTACGTTGTAGTTGCAAATGCACTCCTTGAGATGTATGCGAAGTCCAAGCACATTGATAAAGCTATCGAAGTTTTCAAGTACATGCCAGACAAGGATGTAATATCATGGAGTTCGATGATCGCAGGCTTTTCCTTTAACCATAAGAGCTTTGAGGCTCTGTACTATTTCCGGCATATGATGGCAGATGTAAAACCTAATTCTGTGACTTTCATCGCTGCTCTTGCTGCTTGTGCTGCTACTGGGTCTTTGAGGTGTGGTAAAGAGATCCATGCGCATGTTTTAAGGCGAGGTGTTGCATCTGAAGGTTATGTACCCAATGCTCTTTTGGACTTGTATGTGAAGTGTGGCCAGACAGATTATGCTTGGGCACAGTTCAGTGTGCATGGTGAAAAGGATGTTGTATCCTGGAATATCATGCTTACTGGTTTTGTTTCTCACGGACATGGCGATATTGCTTTGTCATTCTTCAGTGAGATGTTAGAAGCTGGAGAGCATCCGGATGACGTTACATTTGTTGCTCTATTGTGTGGTTGCAGTAGGGGTGGAATGGTTAGTCAAGGTTGGGAAGTTTTTCACAGCATGACTGAGAAATACTCAATTGTTCCAAATCTCAAGCACTATGCATGCATGGTTGATTTACTGAGTCGTGTTGGGAGATTAACGGAAGCTTACGACTTCATAGGTAGAATGCCAATCACACCAGATGCTGCTGTATGGGGTGCCTTGTTGAATGGGTGTCGGATACACCGGCATATTGAACTTGGAGAGCTTGCTGCGAAATATGTCCTTGAGTTGGAACCTAATGATGCCGGATATCATGTTCTTTTGTCTGATTTATATGCTGATGCGGGCAGATGGGATGAAGTGGCTAGAGTGAGAAAAACCATGCGAGAGAAGGGATTGGAGCAAGACTATGGATGTAGCTGGGTTGAGGTTAAAGGAGATATCCATGCATTTCTTACAGATGATGAGACACATCCACAGATCAAAGAAATAAATGCTGTTCTACATGGCATATATGAGCGGATGAAAGCATCTGGTTTTGATCCTTTTGACTCTCATTCTTTAGAAGATAAAGAAGTATCCAAGGATGATGTGTTATGTGGCCATAGTGAAAGACTAGCTGTTGCTTTTGGTCTGATCAATACCACACCTGGCACCTCTATTTCTGTCACAAAGAACCAGTACACTTGTCACAGCTGTCACGGTATATTGAGGATGATTTCTAAGATTGTTCGAAGAGAGATAACTGTCAGGGACACTAAGGAATTCCACCATTTTAGGGATGGAAGCTGTTCGTGCGGAGGTTCAGGCTAAGGAGACAATATTGTGGCCAACTGCTAATACTAAACCTCGGTTCCAGATCACCAGTACAGAAGTCTTTTGCAACAAGCATTGTGAACTTGATATAGCAATATAGACAATAGCAAGTAGAAGGGCAGCTTCGATATGCAACCATGCCCACCAGCAAGACTGCTGGCTGCTTTGATAAACAGAGCTTATGTTTCGGGTTATATGTAGAAGCTCCATGCAAATTTACAGCTTGGTACACGGCAAAAGATGGTGAAGAGTTACCCGAGATATTGGGAATTTAGCTCCAACATATGTGGACCTTGCAGAAAGTAATCTATTTCTTTCTCTCTTTTTATCATTTAAGTTACAAAAGGTCCTGTTAGGTCCTGTTATTCCTTTGTTAATTCTTTTTATTGCTCCTTCCTTGCAGTCTCCTGATGAATTGCTTCTTGGAGATTATATTTTCTTCCGACAACTTGCCAAAAAAAACCAAGTAAGCTTAATCTAGTAAGGAAGGGCAGGATAGTTGATTGCATGATGTTTTGTCCAATAGGAATAACTGTAATTGTAATGCCTGTCAAGTGTCAACTATAGCCTGTATCATTTTGGAGCTGCATATTTTTGCTGGTTTCATGTTAATTAGTCTATTTGTGAAAGTAGGTACTCCAATATTTTGAGATTACTGGCTATGTCAGTGTGGACCAAGGGCTAGCTCAGTTGTAGCGGCAATGTCTATCTTTCTAACTGGTGTATATTAATTAATTAGAAATCATATCATTACAATCGTGCAAGATCAGCTTCAACAAGGCTGCACCTTGCATAACAGCATCACATCACCTTCTATACAACTGGGAAAAACCTCGTTTGCTCGTCTATCAACTTTCTAAAACTTGTACCCTGGCTAAGTGTTTTAACAGAAGATGAATATCTGTACAGATTCCTGAAGTCACTGATCGCGAGGTTTCTGGCTGACCGAGTTTGCGAATAATTTCTGCACCCCCCCCCCCCCCTCTCAATAATTACCAGTAGGAGTAGTGATCCAAATGATGCCCTTAACCCCCCTCCAAACTTCTGCTCCTTTTGTCATCTCTGAGGATCGGTCCTCATGACGCTCTGCCCATTTCCTTTATGTAACTAACGTCAATATTGGTCCTGTGTCAGCCAGCCTCCGGCTTCCTCCACTGAACCTGTTGGTCGGACTGATTCAGATGAGCCTCCTCTCTTATCTGAGTGAACATAGGGCCTTTGCCTTTAGCACCAACCATACTTTGGCCAGATATACTCCATGAGGACATGTCACTCTTACCGAATATGTACATACCAACGTTTGTAGGTAGTTTTGAAGAACTGCACATACCAAGATGGAGATGTCACTCTTACCGAATATGAAGTCGTTCGGAGGTGCCACTAACTAGCACTCCGAGCCAGTTGGGTTCAACCCTTGATGGGAGCAAGTACCCCTCTGGTATCTTTTTTAAATTTTAAAATATGAAGCTCATATCCTAGGTATTCAGAATAAAATAAGTAAATTTATGACTTGAATTTACATTTGGACCTAAAATGTCCAGAAACCTTGGGGAAAATGGAAAGGGCGCCTCCTTGGTGACCCATTTAGGTAGAGATGCAAGTGTGGAACCTTTAGGGTACCCTCTATTTTAGTCTAGATCAAGCAATTGAACTACTGTACTAATTTTCTCAAAAAGTTAGGATTTGTGAAAATCTAATTCATTTTATTGTACTAAAGGGGGTAAAGGGCACCCTAAAGGTTATCCACTTGCATCCTTACATTTAGGAGCCATCAGCACGGTTGCCAAGACTGACCTGTGTCGGATTTTACAGCATAATCTCCAAAAAGTTTGGCAACTGGGCTGAAAGTGTATTTGCAACTTTATGTTCCTAACTGAAATGATCTTGACTTCTTTCATTTTGCCATGCATCTCTTATCAGTTATTCTTACAACACATTATGTAATGGTTTCATCTGGCCATGTATCATATTTCAGCATATTATACTGATGAAATAATACTGGCTATGTATTGATGTTTGCGGTCTTGACATTTAGATAGTTTTTTGTGCTTGTTCTACAACAGTACTTTGTCTAGACCAAACCTCCATGAGAAGCTGAGAGCACTTTATACCGGGTCCAAAAGTGCTAGTCATTTCTTTCTTCTACAACAATACTTTGTCTAGACCAAACCTCCATGAGAAGCTGAGAACACTTTATACTAGAGTCCTATATTAATACCGACTCTTGCTGGGTCAATGTATGAAATGACTAATATAACTCCGTTCCATAATATAAGCCTTTTTAGAAAGCTGTGTTAGCTTGCTAAAAGGCTTATATTGTGGAACGGAGGTAGTATTTCTTAATAACGTTGTGGTCAACTGAAGATCTCAACAAAAGTAGTGACATCCATAGAACATAGATATCCATATATGTTTTCAGACACCAAAACTGATTTTTGCAGGAGCTTCGGTTTGCAGAAGAACTCCTAAATCGTGAATATCTGTTGAGAATCTGCATATGCATGGTATCCGCCGCTTCAGTTTTGAACCTTTCTGACATATCTGGTAGGGAATGACAAGTAGCTGACTGTTGTAAGACGAACATTACCGGTTGATAATACAACATGTGTGGATCGCCACTTGCAAATTTCTTTGTGTAATTTGGACCGTCTTATGCAGAGTAATCAATGTGCAATCTAGTTTCATATTATTCAGTATGTAATCTACTTCTTTGTGTACTCTGTAGTTTTGTGCCATTTAACTCTTGTGCCTGAAGCTGCTGCTAACACAACGCTACACAACGCTACTGTCTAACCATGTAGAGTGTCGTCCGCATAGCCGGAGGTCTTACTCAGATTGTACCTTGTGATGCTACTTAACGCCTAACTGAACTTGAGCAGGTCCTTGGTTCTCAGCAATGGAGTGGTTTGTCGATTGTCGAATACTAGAAGACTATTCCAATTACTTGTCAATTCATGGTGATTGACGCAACCTGTAGATTACTTAACGATGTTGTACTAGGATAGGAAAAAGGAAAAAACATAGAAGCCCATAGTTTTCGGAGTTCTGTAGTTGTTATGCTTCGTTTTTTACATTGGCTGGTTCAGGATAGGAATACATCCTGGGAGCAGTACCCAAGCCGTGTCTTGCCCATGATGTCAGCTATTCCAGGACATATCTTTGGTTAGGAAATGGTAGATGCATCTGCAGCTATCTACCTTTCCAGTTTGCCAGTGCGCTATCAGTTTCAACCATGGATGCAGATTTATAATGTAATAATCAATCTCTTTTCATGCCATCTTTTGAAATGACCAGTAGAATTGTAGCCTATCTCTATCTGTCGTTATCCGGCACTCCAGGTGTATGACAGACCGTAGAGTTTATGGGAGTTTAGCTCTATTATATTACTTGGAAGCTCAAGCTTTGCTAGTTTAGTTGCCTTGAGAAATTTGGAGGAACCAACCAATGTCTGCATTTTTAGCTGTAAATCCAGTATTTATATATTTTTTCTGCTTGTTTGGTTTAGCGCGTTTGGCGACTAAGGTATGCTTTCAGGGATGGTGCATGAGAGCCTTCGTGCAGTGCTGGATTGCACGAACGCTGTGCAAGTAGTTGATAGGGCCATCATTGGATCGCTACATAACGGCCGCCGCCTCTGGCCAACTGACGGCAACATGTGCAGCGAACGTTACTCATGGAAGCATGGGACAGGGATTCTAGTTGGCAAATAGCTGGTCATGGAATTCTGGACGAGCGGCTATAGCACGTGACTGAATATCCATCCTGCGGTGTATGGAGAATTGTAGGTCCAACATGTTCATGATTCAGAAGCTCGTATCAATCATGTTTTCATTCAAGTGTGTTCCTCCTATACCTATAAATTGTTCTTCTTGTGGGCAAAAAACAACAAGACGGCTAAATATTTTTTTGTCAAACTTCTGTCTAGCGTCACGATTCCTTGTTCATGCGTTTTTTGGTGCAATTTTGTCCTGATGAGACATGCCACAAGTAATACTGCAGGAATTCCAAAAAAGAGTACTAAATCAATATTTGTTTTGCTCAATTGTCAAATACAAACAGTCTAAAAATGAATCATACGTACTACTACGTATTGATGATATAATTAAGCCAACTGCAAGAACACTGCAAAAATTTCGTCTCAAGCAGATCAATCAATCTGTCAGTCTAATTAAGTGGAACTGCTTCTATCCTATGTTTAACCCTCCTTGTTGAAGTTGGCGAGCTCATCATCACCAATGATATTGCCCAAAGATCCCCAATTCGGTTCTTCCCCCTTCACCGTCTCCGTCGGATGCTCACCAATCACCCCGAGGAATTGCTCCATGGGCATGCTGCGATTATCGTCCGCCGCGAAATCACCAAGGGGGCCCGCCGGTGCCAGCAGAGGTTCCGGTGGAGCGACCGTCGAGAACGACCCTTGCTGCTGCTGGTACGGACCAAGATACTGCCCCTCCTCCTCCTGTTGCTGGTTGTACTGATCAACATACTGTTCCTGCTGGCCGTGGTAACCAAGAAGACCCACCGGAGGCGGCGGCGCCTGTAGGCTGTACGTGCTCCTGGACGACGCCACCACGGACACTCCCCTCCGGCAGCAGCTCGGCGATGCCGTCGAAATACTCCTGCGGGACCATGGCTCGGGCAGGTAACTTCTTCTCGTCGGGCCCCTTCTTCACGCCGTCCTCCCCAAAGATGGCTCTCAGTTTGTCCGAGGTGGCGCGCGGCGTGACGTAGACCCTGTAGAGCGCGGGCACGCCGCTCTTGCCGGCGCCGTCGTCGTTGGCGCTGGTGAACTCCTGCATGAGCCACGGCGTCTTGTGATCCTTTCTGGACAACCCGACGTAGAAGCCGAAGCTGTTCTTGGCGCCGTCGGCCTCCAGCTCCTCCTCCTCCTCCTCGCTCTGCTGCTCCAGCTTCGGCCGCTTCTTGCCCTGCTCCAGTTTCTCCTTGCTCTGCTCCAGCCGCCAGAACCCGCCGGTCTCGACGCGGCGGTCGGCGCGCTTGGAGGCGCCCCCGCCCGCGGTCAGGCTCTGGAACCGCGTCTCGCTCAGGAACCACCACGCGTGCCCGCCCCGGCCGCGGATGCTCGCCGGCGGGTGCCGCCGGCGCAGCGCGTCGGGGCTCTCGTCGTAGACGTTGGCGCCGAAGATGTATCCCCGCGTGTCGGCCATCTCGCTGTCCCCGGCGATCCACCGGTTGAGGAATCCCAGGCATTCGTCCCGCGTCGGGCTGAAGTAGACGCCGGGAGGAAGCGGCGGGGGAGGCCGGATGTGGTTGCCGTTGGCTGCGGCGTCGGTTCGTTTCTTGGTGGTTCCTGCTTTCTTGATTGCCATGGAGCCGAGGCCGAGGGTTCGCTGCTACTTGTGTCTGAGTCTGAGTTCGAGAGGAAGTATACTATATATGCGCGCGCGGCTGCTTGTCCTCCCGATGTCGGACTCGACTTTCCATGTTTCTGTGTTCGTCCCCAACTCCCCAAGGCGAGGCTGGGATCGATCTTTCCAAAACAAACAAAGAAACAAACGTGGCTGCCACGCTTGCGTGTTTCTCCACCGTCCGATTGTCAAGGAAGCCTCGTGTCACCATCTCTAAACTCGTAGCAGGCTCGTGATGATGGGATTTGTGGCAAAGAAATAACACTAAGAATGTTTATGAGGACATGGGTACCCATATGTTTCCCTTTGGTTTTATCTCTAAGAGCTCTAAGCTCCCTTGAATTGAAAGCTTCTCCTTACTCTTGATGTGTCGTTGTATGATTCGCTAAAGTGGTATGCTATGTTACTCCCTAAGTATATACCTAGACAATGTCTGTTTAAAAATTAAATGGTCATGATCTAGCGAATTGTTAATTTTTATACTTAACTTGCAAAATAAATTAGTTATATAAAATATATTAACGGTTTAACAATTGAACAAATACTGAGAACATGAATAACGTTCACATCTAACAGTAAAATTGTTCGCTTAGTACAAAATAAAATACAAGTGTTTTTTTAAATATTCATCGATCTAAAAAAATGTCATAGGTTTGAATTAAGATGTTCAATTTTTTTAAAACTATTTACGAGGTTGAAAAATATTCATCGGTCTGCAAAAAGCTCTCAGAAGTCTACATAAATATATTCATGTAATTTCAATAACTATTCACCGGTTTGAAAAATGTTCAAGAGTCTGAAAAAGTTTGCATTGGTCTGAAAAATATGTTGACATAATTTTGAGAAGTTTTCATGGGTCTGAAAATACATTTTTTGGTCGATAATATCCACAGGTCTGAAAAAAGAAGATAACGTAATTTCAAAAAAAATCGTCGAAAAAATGTTCATTGGTCTAAAAATGCTCATCAGTCTAAATTTTTTTCATACTGTTTGTAAAACTAACAAGATGTTCATATGTTCCACAAAAAATATTCATATGCTTTAAAAAGAAAAGGTAAATAAGAATAGAAAAAGAAAATAAGGAGAGAAATGAAAAATCCATGAGCAGATTGAAAAAATGAAGAAACATAAAAAAATTTAGAAAACTAAATTTCAGTGCAAAATGAAATGAAAAGTATTGAATAAAAACAATGACAAATAGAAGGGACGGACTAGAAGAAAATTGTAAAAAGAAAAGAAAGTAAAAAAGATAAAGCACAAAATAAAAAATTCTAAAAACATCGAATGGGAAAGCAGTACTAACGAGCATGCTACACGAACATCCAAAAGAAAGTAGCAACACGAATATCTAAAAGAAAATAGCAATATGAAGTAAGATCTTGGGCTGGCCCATGCGGGAGGCTGCTACAGGCGAGTCGGTGCTCCACCTCGCTATGGGGCCTGTTCATTTGCGGTACCAAAGTTCCCAGCCGAGTGCACTGCGGTACCTAAGTTGTCTGAAATTGCCGCATTTCGAAATGTTGTGCCACCAACTATCGAGAGGGGTCATTTCGAGGCAAACTCATCTCACCCCTACCAAATCCAAACATTCCGTAAAACTTCCCCATGAAGTAGACAGTCGGGACCCCATATGAGTAATATTTCCGTGACGCGAGCACCAACGCGGCAACCACGTAGGCAAAATGAGGGACTAAAGAAGCATGGTGTGTTAGCCAAATTCACAAATCCACTCCCTCCCTCCTTTCGCATGAACCCTAGCACCGGCGGCGTCGAAATCCCCTCTCCAACCATAATGATCTCTTCGAACATTTGACTTCCGGCACCAAGTTGCTGCGCCTACTCGCTGGTACCGAGATCTAATACCAAATGTCGTGCCAGCCGTTAGGACGAAGCCCGCCTCTACCGCCGATGAGCAAAGCAGCGCGAAGGATGGCAGATCCTATTGCCGAGGAAGAAGTACTCCTGGCTAATTGCGGGTGAGCTACTCTTATCTTTGCTATTCGTACTATCTATAACTGCTAGCTGGCTATTGGGATTACAGAGATAGATCGAACCTAGAATTGTTTGCTAGCACGACGCTGACAAACAATTCTTATCCTAGAATTGTTTGCTAGCACTTACACCCAAACACTCAAAAGTAGTGGATGCTTGGCTTCTTGCTGGTTAGAATATCGTAGGGTGTCCTCTTCAAATTCTTTTGGAGGTAGATCCGGTTGGTACCATGACAAGCGGTGGATATGGCCTCAGCCCAAAAGTTACATGGAGACTTAAACTCCGCAAGCATGGTCCTTGCTGCATCCATAAGGGTCCGATTCTTCCTCTCGGCTACACCATTTTGTTGAGGGGTATATGGAGCGGAATATTGATGATGAATGCCCTCTTCTCCTAGGAATTCATCTAAGGTGTAGTTCTTAAACTCGGTGCCATTATCACTTCTAATAGCCAATATATTCAATTCATATTGGTGTTGAACTTAATTTGCAAATTCAATGACGGTTTGTTAGGTCTTGCTCTTCTTCTTGAAGAAATAGACCCATGTATATCTTGAATAATCATCAAAGATGACCAAACAATACTTCTTTCCTCCAAGGCTTTCATGGGATGGGGGACCAAAGATCCATGTGAAGAAGTTCCAAGATCCTTGAGGAGTATAGAGTGGTGGTGGATTTGTGCGATTCATCATGGAGATTCCCTTTAATACATGCCCTACAAACACAATATTTGGCCAAAGAAACATTATCTTTTAGTCACAGAATTTGTTACCCTCTGTGAAGACTTTGCAAAGATGTCATATTGATGTGGGCTAAATGGCGATGCCAAAGCCATCCCACATCGGCCTTAGCCATTAGACAAGTCGTGGTAGGAGTGGGTTTCTTCGAAAAAAGTCCACAACATACAAACCGTTCTCGACATATTCAACGAAGGCAATGTATAGAGTCTTTCTCCATATTATGACCACAATTCCAACATCAAAACATGTGACAAAGCCAATGTCGACAAGTTGAGAGATGGAAAGTAAATTGTATGAAAGTGTTTTGATAAGCATGATGTCCATAATGGACACGTCCGGTGTGACCACCACCTTGCCTAAACCCAAAACCTTAGTATATGACCCATCTCCTTAAGTGATGCACACATTCCTTGGATGAGGATGAACATCTGAGAGAAATTCTTTGCTTCCGGTCAAATGATGTGAGGGACCACTATCGACCACCCATTTTCTCCTCCGGAAGAACATTCCTACAAGCGGAGATCATTTATTGGATTTAGGTACCCATTTTTGAATTGGTCCTTGAAAGTTAGTCATAAGAATTTTAGGAACCCAAATGGCCCATTTGACATAGCCATCAAGTGGACCAACATACTTGGCATACACATGCCCATAAGGATCCCTACAAAGAACACATATAGTATTATAGCTATCATTGAAGTTATTGTGCGTAGGGGTGGAGACTCCGGTCTTCGAGACCCTAGAGACTTCGGCCTCTAAATAAAGAGACTTCCCTTTCTTACCAACTACCTTATCCCCCTCCTTCAAAAAAGTAATTACATTGTAAGAGGGAGTAGGCACAATCTTCTTCTTATTATTCTTATTGTTCTTCTTATTCTTGGACTTGGTAGGGATGCCAAGTCCTTCCTTTTTAACATTATCTCTTTGAGACCTTAAGATATCATTGAGATTCTTCTCTCCTTGAATGCATGTTACAAGGCCTTTGTCAATGGTGGTCGTCAATCTCTTGTTCTCCTCAATAATATCTCCATGCTCATAAGTAGGGTTAGTATAAAATGGCACTTGTATAATAGATAATGGAGGAATTCTAGATTTCTCTTTAGTTACATGCACTTGAAGTTCATGGTTAGCATTTTTAATAACTTTAACAAGAGAAAGAGCATGATCACGTTCTTTAACAAGAGAAACTAGAGACAAATTGTGAAACTCCTCAAGAACATTTTGAGTCTCCATAAGACGGTCTCTTAAGCTACGATCCTCCTCAAGAGCTTGGGAGATATCCACAATCTCATCGGCAGCATCTCTAGCGTGCCTAAGCATCTCAAAAATAGTGTATTCTTTCTCATGAAGAAGCTCAAGGGCTTTACCTAGGTGATTCATACATGCCTCCATATGGACCTTTGTAGTACCATCCATGGTTTCCAAAAATTATCCCAAAGCAACCACTTCCTTTTTTTATTTTAAGGCTAGAAGTATCATCAATAGAGATGGGAGGAGATAAGGGAGTTACCACGGATTCTTGAGCCATGAGGCACTTGGGGTTAACATTTTCATTGGGGGAGTCAAAGAGTGATAATGTTGATGATGTTGGAGCAGAGGAAGCGGTGGCGATGGAGGCCACACCAACCTTCGTTGGTTCTTCATCATCACTTGATTCATCCTAGGATTCCCAAGACCATTGAGCAACTAGCACATACTTGGGGGGACTCTTCATGTTGGTGGAGTTATTGTTGTAGCTCTTGGTTATGTTCTTGTTGCCTTGATATTTTTGGGGAATATTTGGCCTTGTCCTTGCAAACAAGTCTTCCACCATTTTCTTCTTTAGGTTCAAAAGAGCACTCGGTGATGAAGTGATTTGTTTGACCACAATTGTAACATGACCTTAACCTTAGTCCACTTAGTATTGCACTTGGTCTTGAATTCTTCCCTTTGTCCCAAAAGTCCCTAGAAGCAAGGGTTTTAACCTCATTGTACTCATACATGATATCTTCTTCCGTTCTTCCATCGTCTTCCTAAACTTCCACTTCATTTTATTCAATGCTTTCCCTAGACTTCAAATCTAAGTTGGGTGCCTCCAAGCATTCAACACTCTTTTGATCATCACAAGCATTCTTGGTGAGAATTCCCAAGGATACAAACTCATTGAGAACATTATTGGAGGACATGCAAGAATAGTCCATCCTTTCATGAATGGACATAGTCATATGTTGATGGAAAGGCAAGATTACTTGCATGAACTTGTTATTGACCCAATCATCATCCACTCCATTAGCATCATGTTCAAGCATTCTAATCTTAAGAGCGTGATTCTTCTATGGAGGTCTTTGGGGGATTCATATCTTGTCGCAAAAGCATTTGACTCCGCTTTAACTTATTCAAACTTGAGGTCTTGATGCTTTCATTTCCATGGAACAACCTTGTAAGATTGTCCCAAGCTTCTTTGTCCATGGAGTAAGAGCGTACGCGAGTCATGTACTCTGGGGTCATTGCATTGTGGATGATGTACAAGGCGGAGGCATTGAGTTGATTGTCTATTCTTCCATTGTCATCAAGTTTGTTGGATCCCTCGGGTGGAATACCTTCTCAATGATCCTCCACAATTGAGTACATGAATTTTGAAGATAAGATTTCATGAAGAATTCCTAATTAGTGAAATTAGATGCATCTATCTTGGGTGGATCACCATGGTTGTTAATATGAGGCATGGTAATTTGAGTAGGGGAGGCATAATGACTTGGTGGGGGCAATACTTGTCAATCCTACCCTCACTACCTTCAAAAGGTTTGGATGCACCCATGTATTCCTCCGATGTGGCTTTAGTGCTATGGGAGGCACTATCCATCACATCGGGTGGATCAATGTAGTGTTATCATGTGGGACATCTGGTGTAAGAGACTTATCACTTTGGAATTTCACATGCATTTGTCTCATCTCCACCATCATGGTGCATATGAGATCCAAGGACTCATTATTCTGCTTTCATGTCATGGTAGAATCCTCGACAATGGGTGGTTCCTCACTTGTGTTAGATAAACCATCCTTATGCTTTCCTTCGCTCATATTCTCTTAGGCGATGAATCCCAAAATAAGATCTAAGGATCTGATACCAATTGAAAGGACTAATATGAACGACTAGAGGGGTGAATAGGAGCTACTAATTTTTAGTTCTTTTGTGGTTTAGGCTTGACACAAGGTAAATTCTCCAGATATGTAACTACGTGAATTTACCTAAATGACAAGCAAGCACAATTACAAGGTAAACAACAATAAGGAGCTAAGGATAGAGATAACTGCAATGGTGGGCACGAGGATGTTATTCCCGAAGTTCCTTCCTTCTTAAGTGAAGTACGTCTTTGTTGTAGAGGTGGGAGGTACTAAGACCACCAACGCCATGAAGGCATCACCCTATTCTCCCAATCACACACCACGGGGGTGGGTACTTGATCCACTATACGGCATGCTCGTAGGTTACGACCGAGACCTCTCGCAACTCCTTGGGGAACTTCTCCAGAACCGAATTGGAGGCTCCCAAGAAGACCTTGAAGCTCTTACACATGAGGATGAGCATGGAGGTCTACGTCTTCAAGTTAGGGTTTCCTCAAACCCTATAACAACAAGCTTCTTACACAAATGTGGGGAAACACAAATCCCCTCGGTGGAAAGATAGATCTAGGTCTCCTCCCTTGATTCCCCAAAGAGGATCAAGTTCTAGTGGCTATGGGTGGAGATCTTGGAATTTTGAGCTAAACAACAAGGGAGGAAAGAGAGTGGAAGCCGTAGATTTGACTTTGAGAAGAAGGGGACCTTATATAGAAGCTCCCAGAAAATAGTTGTTGTTGTCCACTAACACCGGAGTCTTCGGGGTGACAACACATGACTCTGGCCTAATATCTGCAGGGGTGTACTAGGAGCAAAAGTGGGTGGGCTGAATGTTGGAAATATGCCCTAGAGACAAATAGTAATAAGGACTATCATCATATTTCATAAAGTTTATGATTAAGTTTTATATCATGCTATAACTGTATTGAAAGGAAACATCAATACACGTGTGATATATAAACAACCAGGGTTCCCGATGAAACTCTAGTCACTGGTTCATTGGTCAACAGATGATCAAGGTTTCCTGATCATGTGGAATTTATGCCAGTTGAAAATGGAATCATCTCATTCTGAGAATGAGATGATGAACCAATACCCAACCTAAACATCGTGATCCGATCATGTCACGAAGTTCAAGTTACGATGATTGAATACACCTAGTAGACTATTCCTTAGATCATGGGGCAATATCAATCACTGTCTCCTGATGGTGCTTTGATAGAATCAAACGTCACTTTGTAATACAATGATCATAAAGGTGTGTTTAGGTATTCAGAGGAACTTTTGAGGCAATATATGTCAAGAGAGGGATTTGTCCATCCGCGTGACGGAAAGATAATCGAGGGCCCACTCGGAGAAGTTATATCCAATAGTTGCGCAGCGTGTGATTTGATCACAGGGGTATCACTTGTCAAAATGAGTCAAGTAGCATTTGTCGGTAACGAGATTGAACACGACATGGTGATGTCATTGATCATATCTTGGACAATGCAAGTATCGAGAGACAAAAGGAATAAGACGCGACAATCATGGTTCAAATGACGAAATATCTTCGTGGAATGCACAGGGGTCACATGGCCATCCAGGTCCCTCTATCGATCATTGGTCCGAGAGTGTTCCGACCATGTCTAGAGTGTTCCCGAACTGTGGGGTATCACACTTAAGGGTTTGGTAATGCTTAGAGAGTGTTTACAGGATCAGTAGAATCACCGAAGAAGAGAAGAGAGAAAACCGGAAGGGTTTTGGTAAGTCCGGAGGATGTTCGGAGTGGAGGTGGAAGGTGTTCCATAGCCACAGAGATTGAATAATATGTGAATGAATGTTAAATATTGATTTAATCATTTATTCATAATTATTTAATAAAAGAGAAAATCAATTAAATGGTCAAAAGCCTTAATGGGCCAAATTCCGAAGGGAGAAGGCCCATGAGGGAAAGGAAAGAGGAGAAAGAAGGAAGGGGATGGCTGGCTGGGCCTTGGCCACCCGTGTGGGGCCCACTTTGGCCGGCTGGCGGCTACCCCCCTCTCCCCTCCTTTAGTCCCACCCCGGGACTTTGAGGGAGGGAGTACCTCCCCTTCCCCCTATATATAGTGGGGTATTTTGACCAGAAAAGACAACCAATATTCAATAAAGGTTTCCTCACTTTGGGGAGACCTCCAATTGATATTCTCTCTCTCTCTCTCTCTCTCTCTCTCTCTCTCTCTCTCTCTCTCTCTCTCTCTCTCTCTCTCTCTCTCTTCCGTGACCGTGGTCCCAAGTCTGGACTGCGCGAACGAGAGACATCTTCACCGCGGAGCGCCGTCGCCCTGCGGGATTCGGATCTAGGAGCTCTACTTCCTCAACTATTGCTGGATCGGGGAAGCGGGAGTCATCGCTAGGCACCGGATGCATGTAACTCCCTATGAGGTGTCACACTTGAGGCACTAGAAGTCGTTGGAGTCGCAGGGGCGCGAGGACTTCCACATGACCTTGAGGTTGGCTTCGGCTCGTCTACATCAACGACGCTCTCCTGAGCGTTGACAACGCTTTTCGGTCTTCAAGGGTAAGTTCGCAAAAAGCCCCTCCCGTTACTATATTATTAATAGATAGTTCCTGGTAGTATCAGGGGTTCAGGGGGCGTAGGGTAAAATTTTATTGTTTTCATACGCGAATCCCTAGAGTGGTATCATGCATAGTAATGCTAGTACGGGTAGAACACACGAGATTTAGCGTGTGGGCGTTGAACTTTTAGTTGTTACCCTCCCACATGTACTTATGAATGCTTGATGAAGTGGCCCCCAACCGACTTTATGCATTCATTCGCGAGACTGGTCCACGCTTGACATACGGCTTGTACCATATAAAGTGCACTTTTACTTCGGTGTCCCCCCCCTGAGAAAATCGTTTGGTTCAGAAGTGATCTGAACGGTCAGGATTTGCCTATACCGGTTGGAGAAGTAGGGCCAGATGGCCCTCGGGTGGCCCTTTAAAGCCCAGTAGAACTCGTGCCCGCTTGGGGACCCTATGTTACATACACGTGCGGTTAAATGTACGGTGTAGTATACTGTATATTATACGGTGATGACGTGTCTTGGAAAGCGACTGGTCACGTGATATAAATGGTAACCATCGTTGTCGTCGCCTAGGTCCCAACCATTTTCCCCACCCAATTTGGCAAAATTAACCCCACCGCCCCATTCACCGTCCGGATCTAAATCAGCTCCGGTCACTTTCCCCTTGGCGGCCATGGAAGGACGCGGTGCATCGGACCCCGCCTCCTATGTCAAGAAGAAGATGGGAGGAAACGGAGAAGGGGTGGGAGTTGGCGGTGGCAGGGGAGTTGCGGATGAACTCGTGGCCGGCGAGGGCGCGTTCCGTGCGGATCTGGAGGTGGTGAAGTGTATTGGGGCTGCGGAGGCGGAGAAGGCGGTGGTCGACTCTTCCGGTCAGGAGGTGGGCACAACAGCCATAGCCGCAAGGGCTCGTTGGTGGCGTCTGTGTCGGATTTGGAGGCAAAGAAGGCGGTGGTTGACGCTGCCGCTGAGGAGGTGGGCGCAGCTGCCACAGCTATCAAGGGTCTGCATGCGTCATATTTGGCGGTGGAGGAGGCGGAGAAGGTGGTGGTTGACTCCACCGCTCAGGCGGTGGGCGCAGCTGGCAAGGGCGTGCAGGCGTCAGATTTGGTGGCGGAGGAGGCGGACAAGATGGTGCTCGACGGTGCCGCTCAGGAGGTGGGGGTTGAGCCGGTGGTGAATCTTGTGCAGGAGGATGCGAATAAGGTAAGTATCACCATCGATCTCTTCTGCCCCTCTATTGTTTCAGTGTTGGGCCTAATCGTTGTTAGAAAATCTGTAGATATACATATCTAGGGTTTGAACGCTAGGGTTCATAGTTATTAATTGAAGATTAAGGCCTAGTTTGGCAACAAAGTTTTTCTTAGACTGTAGTATTACAAAACTGAAGTATTCCAGTGCACAGGGGAGGAATACTACAGTTTCTTCATACTATAGTATTTCTCAGTTTTGACAAAAACTGCAAGGCGTTTGGGAAGTGCTATATATGTACAATCTCTTTGATTGATTGTTATGTTTCATGTATGGTTTCTCTTGACCGGTACATGCTTGCATGGCTACTGTATGCATTATTGTTCTGTGAGTTGGATCAAACCATGCTTGTCCTATCATTATTGGATAGATAAGGCCTCAAAGGCATCTGATTGAATGCAAGCACGCATAAAACTAGGATCCTAGGTGCATGTTTCCTGGTCTTCTACGGCAGGTGACATCGGCCGCTGATTGCATGCAAGCATTGTAGCATCTCATCTGTGTAACATCTCTAATGCTACATGGTCTAGTAATAAAATGCTACTTCCTACATATAATTGTTGCATCATAATTATATCATGCTCATGTCATCATGCCACATTGCATTTGAGCATCATATAAAACCCTTTTTCATTTGGTTATCATCTCATATGCACTATTAATTGTATTTGCCTCTTGATATATTGTATTTGGTTCTTGATAAATGCTTGATGCCCAAGTTGAGTTGGGGGGCATATCTTTTATTCACTCCACCACCTTTCTTGTCACCACCCCATCATTCCACCATCCAACTATATGTGAGCCTTGCAAATTATTGGTTTTACCTCTAGCTCATGTGGGATGGGATGGATCCACTTTTACTTCCACATGCTCCCATTTATGCACCATGTTGTTTTCACAATATTGATATGGGGAGAGCCATATGGCCACCTTTGCATGCTATGTGAGTAGTTTCCTTGTCTAGCTTCCATATGGTTTGTTTTGGAATATTTGATCATGTATGAATATAATTATGGCTATATACTTGTCTAGTGGAACACCCACACTAGCAATTCCATTATATTCATTCATGCTTATTTCTTCCACTCTTGGACATATGGGTTTAATCCAAGCCATGTGTTAATTCCTTGTGCATGTATCTTATGTGTGGGTACCATTATTTCATGTCACATGGAACATAAACCCCACATCCCCATCCAACTCTAGTTCTTCTATTTGTTGTTTTTATTTAACCTCTCCAAACCTTTTGCTTGGGGTTTATTCAAATTTGAGTGCATGTGACTAAGTGGGGTCATTTGAGCTTGTATTTGTTTTCACAAATATAGTGTGGCCTAGCTAAGGATCATGCATGAGCCATGCAAACAACCTCTCACCTTCCCTTTTATCTTTTGGAGTTCTTGCTTGAAGTTTTGCATGGGTTTGAATTCAAACAACCTTGTCCTAAACCCTAACCATCCTCCTTCCTAGCTTCGGCTAAGACCCAACCCCTCCCCTTTCTAACATAATCGCCACCCCCACCAGGCCGAGCCTCCCTACCACCACCCTGGCTCGACCCAAAACCCCCTAACCTAGCTACCCTGGCCGAGCCACCCCTTGCTTGACACCTCCCTACCCAGCCGAGCCTATCTACCCTCTCTGTTCCTCTCTCTCCCGCTGCCAAGCAAAACCCCACCGAGCCACCTGCACCATTCCACACTTGAGCCGTAGCCCCAGTCGCCAGCTGCTCGAGCCCCTGGTCCAACCGAGCTGTGCCAGCACGTGAGAAGAGGGAGAGGAGAGAAAGGTGGCCACCACCACCTTTTTCCACCCCAGCTAACCCTCTGTGCACCTCCCCCTCCATCCTTATCTACTCCCCTCTGCCTGGCGTCATCCCCAGACCCCCAGGGCCCTACCCATCCCCACCAAGATCCCCACCTACCCTACTACCCCCTCTCTCCCATCTCCGACAACCTCACCGTCGGCTTCCCTCGCCTACACCGTACCAGGAGGCGGGCGTGGTGCTGGGCTGTCGAGGAAGGCCGAGGAGATCCCCTGCATCACCCCTGTACACGGAGGCGAGGTGGAGACGGCCAGATCCTGCTGCGTCCCGACAAGATCGAGCAAAACCCTAACCAGCCGGTCGTCAGCTCCCTCGGCGATCCCCTGCACCCCGGCCCGAACCACCACCACCGACCCACTCCCGGTGAGCCTCTGCACCTCCCAGACACCTCCTGTAGCTGTTTCGCTTCCTGTACGTGCCGAGCACTCTGTCAAACGCCCACTGTTCATCGCGTTCACGTTCGATCCCCTGTCGTTGCACCGCAGTAGCTTCTTTCTGCGGCGTAGCTCCTTCTAGCATCAAACCTGAACCACCGCAGTGGTGCCTCCTATTTCCGTCAGTTTCATCAGACGAACGCTGAGAAGAAAAACAGTAGCGCTGGGGTTTTTCCGGACAACCCCCCAACCTTTTGTTTTCGCAACCGGTAGTCTAGTCCGAGCCCGCTTGTCATCGGCTGTGGCAGTTTTACAAATAGGCACCCCATATTTCCGCTTCTAAACCCGCAGTCCCTGGCTTCCCCACGTGGCAGTTGCCCTCTCACCCGCTGGCTTGTGGGGCCGATTGAGGCACGGTCCCACTTGTCATCCACTGGGGCTCGCTTCGGCGGCGGTGAGAAAAGTGGTTGCCGCGTTGGTTTCCGCCAGCTCAGCGCGGTCCCACCCGTCAGCTGTAGTGGTTGGTTCCCCTCTGTGTGTAAAAAGTTCCGATCTTATCCGTTTAACAAAAACAATTTCAGAAATGTTTAATATGATTTTAAATCCAGAAATTAATAACTATTAATTGGTAAATCCAAATAATGCAAATAATATATGTTTTTGAATCAAAAAAATGTGAGGAATTCGAATATGCCATCCAAAATAATGTTTGACTAATTTAAATTTTCGAAATTGTTTAATTGCAATAAAAATGCTTTTTCTCAATTAATTAATAACTTTAATTCTATAACTCCAAATCTGATAAATAATATGTCTAAATCGATCAGCGCGACGAGCCCGTTCTGATTATGCATTTCATGGTATAAACTGAATCATGCATAATATAAATATTAAATAATCAGAACTGTTTATGGCAATAAAACTTGGCCAAATAATTAATAAAATGATTTATTCTTGTCCACACACCTCACCCTTGCCATGCTACATTATTGCCATGTAAATTGTGCATCATTCATCATGGCATGATTGGTTGCTTGTCGCATTTTATTCATATGCTTGCGCACTTTATTTATATTGGCCCTTGTTTGCTTGGTTCTTTTCGAATAGACGCCGAGCAGGGGAATTATCAGGAATCCCAGGAGTACTACCCAGATCCATCTCTCGCTTCAACTGAGCTGCCAGGCAAGCACTATCACATGCTTGCATAAATATAGTACCTATTGCATCTATCTTATTCTTGCATCATTGAGTCGCGATTGCATTAAACTGAATCCCAAGTATTGCATAGCCTTACTTTTAAACCCCACCGAAGCTTGTTCCTCCATCCTATGAGCCATTACTACAGGAGTTGTTTGAGCCATGCGAGTCGTAGAGGTTCATGTGTAGGGTTTGTGAGCGTCTGTTGATTAACGAGGTACCTAAACAACTTAACCTGGGTAGTAATGGGATAACTAATGAAAGAGGCACCGGTGGGCAATATCTGTTATTTGGTTTTTCATGCTCACTTGTGTCCCGTAGGACCCTGAGTACTTGATTCCTGTTCCTTGACTATTCGCACTATCCACATTCGAGAGGACCTGTGGACCCCCTTGAGCAAGAGCTTGATTCATTTCTATTTCCTGGGGCCACAAAGTAGTTTGGGGCTTTATTATTATCCTGTACTTATGCCATGCTTTACTGATTTAATTATGATTGTGCGTGGAGCACCTGTACTGTTTTGGATCGTGGAATTTTTTCGCGGTATCGACAAGCCCAGTCACACTTTCTTGTTCCCAGTCGTTTACAGCCATTGACATAAACCTTGGGTCTGTCTCGGAGCCGGCCAACTTCGTTGTGGGTAGCTTAATGGGGTGGCCCCCTGAAATATTTTAGGAATCCTGTGATTGCTTTGTCGTGAATGCCTCATTGGGTTTTGATTTGGTTTTTTCGAGGTTGATCGAGTGTGTGTTGCTATTTGTGCACCCCTGCAGGGTAAATCTTTCTGAAAGCCGTGTCCGCGGTTATGGACGACTTGGAGCATAGTTTCTCGATCATAGACAAGTATAACTAAAGTACCGTCTGTAATTTGACTAAATATCTGACTCATAATTAGTGCAATATTCATGGAATGATTAATAAAAATGCCAACAGATGGGTTGTTCATCCGCTTTCTTGTTGGTAAGCGAGAAGCAGGATGGATCTGTTACTTTATACTTTTATAACTACTGTTTCTAATTAACGGACATCCGCATATCATTGGTTAGGCGGATGGTTAGCGAGTATCTATAGATTTGTTAGTTATTGTCTTTTGCTGCAATTGCGTCAACCCAGGTATATGTCCCCTTTAGAGGCATAAAGACTTGCTGAGTACCCCTAGGGTCTCACACGATAAATTGTTTGATTCAGATGAACAGGTGTATTCGCAAGATGGATACTGGGTGGAGGAAATAGATGATGTTGGTAACGATCACTCGGTGTAGAGATTCCAGGGATGGGGATCCGTGAGATCTGTGGGCGGGATGTGCTTATTTATGTGGCATCTTATGCCGATTTGCTTCTAATCCGTATTCGGATCTTGTTTCCCGCTTCCGCTTGATACTCTGTTGATTGATGTATGAGGAGCTATCCTACACTATTATCTATATCTAGGATATTTGGATCTTGTCGTATGGCGTTGCAATATTTCTATTTCTTTTAGATGGTATGGCTCTAAGAACTGTTGTAAGGTAGCTTGCATACATACTCACTTGTGTATGTATTTGATCTCTTCGCATGTTGCCTACGCCGCTCGCTCTTGTCCCGATGTTCTTGGAAGTGGTTAGGGCGGTCGACGGGCCTACACGTGGGTGGCCCTGGGGCCCCGCTGTAAAACCCTTAACCACTTTTGGTTCATCCAGGCTTGAACTTAGAGCGTAGGGTCCGAGGTTTTTACAATTGGTATCAGAGCCATCCCGCCCTTCAGGGTCTCAGCCAAAATGGTCGTTGTCAGTCTAGCAAATATTTTGGTAGCTATGTATACTAGGGAAAAACAAAATGCGAGAGTAGGAATGCTTCCATTTTTCTTCTTACCCACCCACCCACCCTTTTCTGGTAAGAAAGTGTAACGTTTTCAATCCTCTTCTAAAATTCAAACTAGGATTCACGCGTTCGGGGTTCCATAGTACCATAGGCTGTGTGAGTGTGTGTGTGTGTGGGTAATTCTTTGTCTATCTGTTGCATCCAACTTGTTGTCGCTATCTGCCTTTTGGTTATCAACTGTTGGTACATTCCATACCGACAGGCTTTTGTAAACCGACGCGATCTATCTGATTCGTTGTAAACTGACGCGATATGTCTTACTCTTTGTTATCCGATGCTATCTTGTTTGGGGTGTTTGTTTCCGTAGTTGCTAATCTTTAGGTTCATCTTAAGAAGGAAGAGAGTCGGGATATGTGTTTTACTTATTCATGTGCGGAGTAATGCTTTGAGTGCGGGATGGAGTCGCGACCATACCACTACTTTTATCATTCGCTCTTGTATATTGAATTGGTAGAGTTACTAATCTTGATTCATTAAGTGGTTTTGCCCATATAGTGGTATTTTAATGCCAAAATTTGCGGAAATTTTTTCTTTGATAGTTTTGTGTACCACACTCCTTGTTCAGTCGTGTGCGATATGCTTACTATCTTCTAGGTGCTTTGAACTTTGTTGATATTTTAATATCATCTTAGTAATTTGTATCCTTAATCTTGGTTAATTCCATTTTGGTACTATTTTGGATTATTATTATTCTCCATTATGGTACTGACTTGAGTTTTATATCAATCACAGGATGGCACCACCACGCCGCACTGAAGATGACATACCACCTGAACTGGGGGCTGCGTTGGCAAGTATTGCTAATGCCTTGGGAACAATGCAACAGAACCAGCAACGCTTTGAAGAAAGTGTCAGGAGGAATGAGTTTTTTCCGCTACCTCCACCTCCCAAGCGAGGAGACATCAAGGGCTTTCTGAAGTTTAACCTGCGCCACTTTGAGGTGTCTGATTAGCCACTGGATGTTGATGATTGGCTTCGTGAGATGTCAAGGTTGCTGATGACTGCTGATGTTCCTGAACAAGAATGGGTAAAATGCGCCACTCACCTTCTAAAAGGAGACGCGGCTCTATGGTGGGAGAATTACCTGAAGGCAAACCACTCTGGTTTTCAGCCTACTTGGGAGCAATTCACTGGGGCTTTCAAAGAGCAATACCTGTCAGAAATTGTCATGGAGAGAATGAAGGAGGTATTTCTCAACCTCAAGCAGGGCAATGACAATGTCAACACCTATATCAGAAACTTCATGAATCTTTCTCGGTATGGTGGCGATGAGATCTCTGATGACAAGAAGACACAAAAGAGGTTCAGGCAAGGGCTCAATGCATCTATCAAATATGCAATCACTCATGCAAGGCCGGGGTCTTTTCTGGAACTCTAACATACATCTCTACAGGAAGAAGCCAGTAGGCAAGTGTTCGAGGAGTCTAATAAACACAGTCGTGATGCAGCAAGCTCGTCAGGTATGACAGCTCCTTCTAAGCGCCGCGTATGGGTTCCTAATACCGCACCGCCGCTCCCGGCTCCACCAAGACCTTCAAGCTACGCGGCAAGGCCACCAAACTCCTTCAACGCTGCTCCTAGGGGCTACAACCACAACTACCCTAGAGCGCCTGGTGGAGTCCCTGGCTACGCTGCTCCATGTCCACCTGGTGCTTGTTACACTTGTGGGAACACTGGGCATCAACACTGGAGTTGTCCCATGAATAACAAAGCTCTTCCTCCTCCACCTCCAAGACCTGCAGCAAGTCCTTCTATGGTTCGTGCACCTCCACCTCGGGCTCTCAACATCAACACCAAGCCCGGGTCCACTGTTGCTCGTGCCAACTGTGTCAACGTCGCTCAAGCTGAACATGCACCTGGAGTTGTGATGGGTACGCTTCCCGTTAACTCAGTCCCTGCACGAGTTTTGTTTGATTCTGGTGCATCGCATTCATTTGTGTCTCACAAGTTTGCAAATGAGCATGAGCTAACTGTAGACCCACTGGATAAAAAGTTAATGGTTCTTTCTCCCGGGGCAAGAATGATATCTATCAAGATCAGTCATGGTAACCAAATTCAAATTGGTGGGTCTTCATTTCTGGCTTCCTTGATTGTTCTTGGTAGTTCAGATATTGATGTCATATTGGGCATGGATTGGTTGGCTGCAAATAAAGCTGTGATTGATTGTGCTGAACATTCGGTTTCCTTAAAAATTCCTGAAGGCCACATAGTCTATTCTCCAAGGCAAACTCCTTCTATTCAGCTCTACTCTTTGGGTGTCCAAAACATTGATGTTATGGAAGCTTTGCAAAATGTTCCGGTAGTCCGTGAGTTCCCAGATGTTTTTCCTGAAGAGTTACCAGGTATGCCTCTTGACCGAGAGGTCGAGTTTGTGATTGAGCTTGAACCTGGTACCGCTCCTATCTCCAAGCGGCCTTATAAAATGGGTCCTACTGAGTTGGCTGAACTCAAACGTCAGCTTGATGAACAAGAGAAGTTGGGTTTCATTCAGCACAACACTTCTTCTTGGGGTAGCCCAACCATCTTTGTGAAGAAGCGAGACCGGACCGATCGACTTTGTGTTGACTACCGAGCTCTCAATGAAAAAACCATCAAGAATAAATATCCCCTTCCGCGGATCAATGAACTCTTCGATCAACTTGCAGGAGCAGTGGTATTCTCCAAGCTTGACTTGAGAAGTGGATATCATCAAATCAAGATTCGCAAGGAAGATGTGCCCAAAACAGCTTTCACCACCCGCTATGGCCTGTACGAGTACACGGTCATGTCCTTCGGTCTCACCAACGCACCTGCCACCTTCTCGAGGCTTATGAACTCGGTTTTCATGGAGTATCTTGATAAGTTCGTCGTGGTCTATCTGGATGACATTCTAGTCTATTCTAAGTCAAAGGAAGAACATCAAGAACACATTCGGTGTGTCCTAAACAAGCTTCGTGAGAATCGCCTGTATGCAAAGTTCTCCAAGTGTAAATTTTGGCTTTCCGAAGTCACCTATCTTGGGCACGTCATCTCTGCTAAGGGCATTGCGTCAACCCAGAAACTGTTCGGACAATTGTTGAGTGGCTTCCACCCCAAAATGTCAAAGAAGTCCGGAGTTTCCTTGGTTTGGCTAGTTATTGCCGTCGCTTCGTTCAGAACTTCTCGAAGATTGCGAAGCCTCTTACCGATCTCCTCAAGAAAGGCAAGAAATACCTTTGGTCTCCTACATGTCAAGCTAGCTTTGAAACACTCAAAGAGAAGCTCACTTCCACACCAGTCTTGATTCATCCAGATACATCAAAGCCTTTCCAGATATTCTGTGACGCCTCCTTGCAAGGATTGGGTGCGGTCCTCATGCAAGAAAAGCAAGTCGTTGCTTATACTTCCCGTCAGTTTAACTCATGAGCTCAACTATCCAACACATGATCTTGAACTTGCAGCGGTTGTCTTTGCTCTAAAAGTATGGAGGCACTACTTGCTTGGAAATTGTTGTGACATCTTTTCTGACCACAAAAGCCTGAAGTATATCTTCACTCAGCCGGACCTCAACCTTCGCCAAAGGAGATGGATTGAAACCATCAACGACTTTGATCTTTCGATCAACTACACTCCGGGCAAAGAAAATGTGATGGCTGATGCCCTCAGTCGTAAGGCATATGTGAACAACCTCATGGTGGAAGAACAACAACCTCTCTTGTGTGAGGAATTCCGTCGACTCAACCTCGAGCTTGTACCTCAGGGCTATCTTCATAACTTGATAGCTACCCCTCTCTTGGAAGAAAAAGTTCGCTCCATTCAACTTGGTGATCCTTACACTAAAAACATCATCTCCAAGATTCAGCTTCCGAAGTATGAACCTTTCCACCTTGACGACCAAGGCACTCTATTCTTTAAGCACCGGATGTTCGTTCTGAAGTATCCGGGTTTGAGAGAGCAAGTTCTTAAAGAAGCTCATGATTCTATTCTTTCTGTCCACCCTGGCAGCACTAAGATGTACATGGACCTGAAAACACAATATTGGTGGCCTGGATTGAAACGATATTGTGCCAAGTATGTCTCGGAGTGTGATGTCTGCCACAGAGTAAAAGTTGTCCATCAAAAACCTTCCGGTCTTCTACAGCCATTGAAGCCTCCAGAATGGAAATGGTAGAAAGTAGAGATGGACTTCATAACTGGGTTTCCAAGGTGGCAGAAAGGCAACAATGCAATCTTTGTTGTCATCGACAGGCTTTCTAAAGTGGCTCACTTCTTTCCCGTCAAGGAAACAATTTCTGCAATTCAGTTGGCTGAGCTCTATATCAACAAAATTGTCTCTCTGTATGGGGTTCCTCTTGAGATCAGCTCAGACCGTGGAAGCATCTTCACTTCCAAGTTCTAGGGAAGTTTCCAAAATGCTTTGGGAACAAAGTTGAACTTCAGCCCAGCTTACCACCCTCAATCACAAGGGCAAGTTGAAAGGATCAATTAGATTCTGGAAGATATGCTCCGTGCTTGCGTCATCTCTTTCGGCATGAAGTGGGGAGAATGCCTTCCTTATGCTGAGTTCTCTTACAACAATAGCTTCCAGAAGAGTCTAAATATGGCACCATTTGAGGTTCTCTATGGATGCAAATGCAGAACTCCGATTGGTTGGTCGGGCGCTGGTGAAAGAACATTGTTTGGCCCCGACATTGTAACTCAAGCGGAGGAGAAGGTTCACATCATTCTCGAAAACCTGAAGGTTGCTCAAAGTCGCCAGAAGAGCAACTACGACAAAAAGCACACGGACATGGAGTATGTCCCTGGTGATCTCGTTTAGCTTCGTGTCACTCCCATGAGAGGCACGCACCGGTTTGGTATCAAAGGAACGCTGGCGCCTAGATACATCGGTCCTTTCAAAGTTCGTGGAAGAAGAGGAGAAGTTGCTTATGCTCTTGAACTCCCTGAAAAACTCAAGGTCCATGATGTTTTTCATATCTCTCAACTCAAGAAGTGCTTCAAGGATCCTGGCAGGACTGTGGACCATGAGCTCATCAATCTCCAAGAAGATATGTCTTATCAAGAACACCCCAAAAAAATCCTAGAAGTCGCAGAAAGAAAGACACGCAACAAGTCTATCAAGTTCTGCAAGGTGCAGTGGTCGCACCATTCCGTTGATGAAGCCACTTGGGAACGCGAGGATGAGCTCCGTGCCAAGTATCCTACCGTCTTCGTGTCTTCTTCTTCCTAGAATCTCAGGGCGAGATTCCTGTTTAGTGGGGGAGAATTGTAGAATCCCATTTGTCTAACATCTGTAATGCTACATGGTCTAGTAATAAAATGCTACTTCCTACATATAATTGTTACATCATAATTATATCATGCTTATGTCATAATGCAACATTGCATTTGAGCATCATATAAAACCCTTTTTCATTTGGTTCTCATCTCATATGCACTATTAATTGTATTTGCCTCTTGATATATTGTATTTGGTTCTTGATAAATGCTTGATGCCCAAGTTGAGTTGGGGGGCATATCTTTTATTCACTCCACCACCTTTCTTGTCACCACCCCATCATTCCACCATACAACTATATGTGAGCCTTGCAAATTATTGGTTTTACCTCTAGCTCATGTGGGATGGGATGGATCCACTTTTACTTCCACATGCTCCCATTTATGCACCATGTTGTTTTCACAATATTGATATGGGGAGAGCCATATGGCCACCTTTGCATGCTATGTGAGTAGTTTCCTTGTCTAGCTTCCATATGGTTTGTTTTGGAATATTTGATCATGTATGAATATAATTATGGCTATATACTTGTCTAGTGGAACACCCACACTAGCAATTCCATTATATTCATTCATGCTTATTTCTTCCACTCTTGGACATATGGGTTTAATCCAAGCCATGTGTTAATTCCTTGTGCATGTATCTTATGTGTGGGTACCATTATTTCATGTCACATGGAACATAAACCCCACATCCCCATCCAACTCTAGTTCTTCTATTTGTTGTTTTTATTTAACCTCTCCAAACCTTTTGCTTGGGGTTTATTCAAATTTGAGTGCATGTGACTAAGTGGGGTCATTTGAGCTTGTATTTGTTTTCACAAATATAGTGTGGCCTAGCTAAGGATCATGCATGAGCCATGCAAACAACCTCTCACCTTCCCTTTTATCTTTTGGAGTTCTTGCTTGAAGTTTTGCATGGGTTTGAATTCAAACAACCTTGTCCTAAACCCTAACCATCCTCCTTCCTAGCTTCGGCTAAGACCCAACCCCTCCCCTTTCTAACCTAATCGCCACCCCCACCAGGCCGAGCCTCCCTACCACCACCCTGGCTCGACCCAAAACCCCCTAACCTAGCTACCCTGGCCGAGCCACCCCTTGCTCGACACCTCCCTACCCAGTCGAGCATATCTACCCTCTCTGTTCCTCTCTCTCCCGCTGCCAAGCAAAACCCCACTGAGCCACCTGCACCGTTCCACACCTGAGCCGCAGCCCCAGTCGCCAGCTGCTCGAGCCCCTGGTCCAACCGAGCTGTGCCAGCACGTGAGAAGAGGGAGAGGAGAGAAAGGTGGCCACCACCACCTTTTTCCACCCCAGCTAACCCTTTGTGCACCTCCCCCTCCATCCTTATCTACTCCCCTCTGCCTGGCGTCATCCCCAGACCCCCAGGGCCCTACCCATCCCCACCAAGATCCCCACCTACCCTGCTACCCCCTCTCTCCCATCTCCGACAACCTCACCGTCGGCTTCCCTCGCCTACACCGTACCAGGAGGCGGGCGTGGTGCTGGGCTGTCGAGGAAGGCCGAGGAGATCCCCTGCATCACCCCTGTACACGGAGGCGAGGAGGAGACGGCCAGATCCTGCTGCGCCCCGACAAGATCGAGCAAAACCCTAACCAGCCGGTCGTCAGCTCCCCCGGCGATCCCCTGCACCCCGGCCCGAACCACCACCACCGACCCACTCCCGGTGAGCCTCTGCACCTCCCAGACACCTCCTGTAGCTGTTTCGCTTCCTGTACGCGCCGAGCACTCTGTCAAACGCCCACTGTTCATCGCGTTCACGTTCGATCCCCTGTCGTTGCGCCGCAGTAGCTTCTTTCTGCGGCGTAGCTCCTTCTAGCATCAAACCTGAACCACCGCAGTGGTGCCTCCTATTTTCGTCAGTTTCGTCAGACGAACGCTGAGACGAAAAACAGTAGCGCTGGGGTTTTTCCGGACAACCCCCCAACCTTTTGTTTTCGCAACCCGCAGTCTAGTCCGAGCCCGCCTGTCATCGGCTGTGGCAGTTTTACAAATAGGCACCCCATCTTTCCGCTTCTAAACCCGCAGTCCCTGGCTTCCCCACGTGGCAGTTGCCCTCTCACCCGCTGGCTTGTGGGGCCGATTGAGGCACGGTCCCACTTGTCATCCACTGGGGCTCGCTTCGGCGGCGGTGAGAAAAGTGGTTGCCGCGTTGGTTTCTGCCAGCTCAGCGCGGTCCCACCCGTCAGCTGTAGTGGTTGGTTCCCCTCTGTGTGTAAAAAGTTCCGCTCTTATCCGTTTAACAAAAACAATTTCAGAAATGTTTAATATGATTTTAAATCCAGAAATAAATAACTTTTAATTGGTAAATCCAAATAATACAAATAATATATGTTTTTGAATCAGAAAAATGTGAGGAAATCGAATATGCCATCCAAAATAATGTTTGACTAATTTAAATTTTCGAAATTGTTTAATTGCAATAAAAATGTTTTTTCTCAATTAATTAATAACTTTAATTCTATAACTCCAAATTTGATAAATAATATGTCTAAATCGATCAGCGCGACGAGCCCGTTCTGATTATGCATTTCATGGTATGAATTGAAGCATGCATCATATAAATATTAAATAATCAGAACTGTTTATGGCAATAAAACTTGGCCAAATAATTAATAAAATGATTTATTCTTGTCCACACACCTCACCCTTGCCATGCTATATTATTGCCATGTAAATTGTGCATTATTCATCATGGCATGCTTGGTTGCTTGTCGCATTTTATTCATATGCTTGCGCACTTTATTTATATTGGCCCTTATTTGCTTGGTTCTTTTTGAATAGACGTCGAGTAGGGGAATTATCAGGAATCCCAGGAGTACTACCCAGATCCATCTCTCGCTTCGACTGAGCTGCCAGGCAAGCACTACCACATGCTTGCATACATATAGTACCTATTGCATCTATCTTATTCTTGCATCATTGAGTCGCGATTGCATTAAACTGTATCCCAAGTATTGCATAGCCTTACTTTTAAACCCCACCGAAGCTTGTTCCTCCATCCTATGAGCCATTACTACAGGAGTTGTTTGAGCCATGCGAGTCATAGAATTGCATGTGTAGGGTTTGTGAGCGTCTGTTGATTAACGAGATACCTAAACAACTTAACCTGAGTAGTAATGGGATAACTAATGAAAGAGGCACCGGTGGGCAATATCTGTTATTTGGTTTTTCATGCTCACTTGTGTCCCGTAGGACCCTGAGTACTTGATTCCTATTCCTTGACTATTCTCACTATCCACATCCGGGAGGACCTGTGGACCCCCCTGAGCCAGAGCTTGATTCATTTCTATTTCTTGGGGCCACAAAGTAGTTTGGGGCTTTATTATTATCATGTACTTATGCCATGCTTTACTAATTTAATACGATTGTGCGTGGAGCACCTATACTGTTTTGGATCGTGGAATGTTTTCATGGTATCGACAAGCCCAGTCACACTTTCAGGTTCCCAGTCGTTTACAGCCATTGACACAAACCTTGGGTCCGTCTCGGAGCCGGCCAACTTTGTTAAGGGTAGCTTAATGGGGTGGCCCCCTGAAATATTTTAGGAATACTGTGATTGCTTTGTCGTGAATGCCTCGTTGGGTTTTGATTTGGTTTTTCCGAGGTTGATCGAGTGTGTGTTACTATTTGTGCACCCCTGCAGGGTAAATCTTTCTAAAAGCCGTGTGCGCGGTTATGGACGACTTGGAGCACAGTTTCTCGATCATAGACAAGTATAACTAAAGTACCGTCTGTAATTTGACTAAATATCTGACTAGTAATTAGTGCAATATTCATGGAATAATTAATAAAACTGCCAACGGATGGGTTGTTCGTCCGCTTTCTCGTTGGTAAGCGAGAAGGAGGATGGATCTGTTACTTTATACTGTTATAACTGTTGTTTCTAATTAACGGACATCCGCCTATCATTGGTTAGGCGGATGATTAGCGAGTATCTATAGACTTGTTAGTTATTGTCTTTAGCTGCAATTGCGTCAACCCAGGTATATGTCCCCTTTAGAGGCATAAAGACTTGCTGAGTACCCCTAGGGTCTCACACGATAAATTGTTTGATTCAGATGAACAGGTGTATTCGCAAGATGGATACTGGGTGGAGGAAACATATGATGTTGGCAACGATCACTCAGTGTAGAGATTCCGGGGATGGGGATCCGTGAGATCTGTGGGCGGGATGTGCTTATTTATGTGGCATCTTATGCCGATTTGCTTCTTATCCGTACTCAGATCTTGTTTCCCGCTTCCGCTTGATACTCTATCGATTGATGTATGAGGAGTTATCCTACACTATTATCTCTATCTAGGATATTTGGATCTTGCCGTATGGCGTTGCAATATTTCTATTTCTTTTAGATGGTATGGCTCTGAGAACTGTTGTAAGGTAGCTTGCATACATACTCACTTGTGTATGTATTTGATCTCTTCGTCTGTTGCCTACGCCTCTCGCTCTTGTCCCGATGTTCTTGGAAGTGGTTAGGGCGGTCGACGGGCCTACACGTGGGTGGCCCTGGGCCCCCGCTGTAAAACTCTTAACCACTTTTGGTTCATCTAGGCTTGATCTTAGAGCGTAGGGTCCAAGGTTGTTACAAGCATGTTAAGACTATGGATCTTGCGTGGTGTTTTGGAAGGGCAGCAGCGAGCGCTTTTCTCCATTTTAGCAAAAAAAGAGATCGTGGCTGAAGTTTCCAAAACATTAAAAAACTGTAGTTTTTCGGATACTTCAGTTTTTAAAAGTACGGTATTCTTTGGAGCCAAACACTATAAAGTATTTGATACTTCATTATTTCTAGAAACTGAAGTATTCTTTGACTACTTCAAAAAAACGGAGCTTAATTTTCCATTGCGTAATCAGTACACAGATTGGTTTGGTAATTAGTACACACTAGCATGCATCCATCCCCAGTCCATGCAGTAATTGTTCAATCGTTGTTCATATGGCATTTGCAAATTACCTGTTTGAATTTTTTGTGTTGATGTAAGTATGGTACATGTATACTATTTAGGAAACTGATGAATAGTTTGTATTTAATTCACACTGTATCATTTCAGTTATGTGCACTATGGAAATATGATTCAGTTTAATGGTAGGAATTTTTATTATTTTTCAAATTCAGACTTGCATATTATAATATGTAGTGCTAGTCTGAATTGTAATATGAAACTTCATCAACTTCTTGTTTGTACATTGAGCTCCATGTGTTATCTCATATATTTATCTCTTGGATTCTGCAATTAGTTTAGACTGTTTTCATAAATGGATTATGTCGAATGAACTTATTATGAGTACATGTCCTCATATAATTCTTACTATATCACAAGTATTGCATAAGTGTTATTTGTCCAATTAATTTATTTAGTACTGTGGTACTATATATGCTCTCATGGTTAAAACTGATATGGTACTCCTTTTTTTTAATTTGTTGGCCCTTTTGCCTAGTTTTGGTACATAATGTTAGTATTAGGAGATTTGTAGATCACAATAATGATAGTTTGTATGATGTGTAGTCACGGAAGATTGTATGATAATTAGTTATAGATAGTTCTATGTAAATTAAATTAAATTTGAATATGGTTTAATATGTTTTGAAAGTGTTGTATTGCGTTTTGATAGATTTATATGAATCCAATTTTGCATGTATTTTTTGCCATCCGGGGGGCGAGTCATCATAAGTCATGGTGATAAGCAGAGGAAGCTACAGGAGGTTGATGAACTCAACAAGTTTGAGTTTGAGGATCCTTATGAATTGAACGAGGACGGAAGCCCACTATCGGTGATCATTTCTGATAATTTATTATGCATGCATAAATTTGTCCTGTAGATTATATTTGATAGGATATTGAAATTATTGTATTTTCATGTAGTTTGCCTCTGACGACTCCGCAGAGGAAGTGGATCATAGGAATAAGGATTCCTTCATTTCCAAGGAGATCATGAAGCTAGAGAATCTGGGCGAGTCTGCTTATATGAAGAAGGGCCTATACAGATGCTACTACCATGGCTCCAAGTCGAGGGGTGGTCATCTAGAGCACCTACTGATGCATGTTCGTGCTCTAGCCGAGTCTTCTAAAGATATTCGCGAGAAGGCTGAACATAGGGCTCTGTTGCAGGTGCTTATTATCCGTGGCTTAGCTTAGATGGCAGTTCCACACTTTAACATATGTTCTTAGTTTGTACTATTGTTTATGTGGTTGGATTGTTTGAACCAGTTATCGTAGCCTCCTTTTGGTGTGTTGTCAGAACCAGTACTGATGTTTATGTAGTTTGGAATGTTAGAACCAGTTATCGTAGCCTCCTTTTGGTGTGTTCTCGGAACCAGTTATCGTAGCTTCCTTGTTGGTATATTGTTAATGCAGTTTGTATTGAACAGTTTCGC
This sequence comes from Avena eriantha, assembly GCA_910589775.1. NCBI lineage: Eukaryota > Viridiplantae > Streptophyta > Magnoliopsida > Poales > Poaceae > Avena > Avena eriantha. The sequence continues at coordinate 410,703,017 of OU342746.1, read as the reverse complement.
GAGAACAATCCTTGTTGCTCTGTAATGACCTGATGAAATGTATGACATGTACAGGTTGCATCTTGTATTCTGTTTGTGAAAATCTTGTATCCCTCTAGCAGTCCAGATTGCCCAAAGGGTCACCAGAACTGAAATGAAGTCTCCATGTGATAAAGAGTCCATTATTGAATAAAAATCCAGCATTTAGCGCTTGGCTCTATCGTTTCGCACATGTGTTCAACAACACTTTCATTAGCTAGGCCCATACACAACGGGCCAGTTTAATATCTCAGCTGAACAGTAGGTCCCGGCCCAGCCTATAGGAACGATCGAAGCCCAAATACAACTATACACTTGCTATATCCCAGCCTGTCAGTGTCAGCCCAGCTAGTGAATTTTCAAATTTCCTTCATATAATGCAATTATAATTAGAATATATTTATTTATTTTCAAATTTGTAGGGGGCGCGCAAATTGCGTACCCCCTCTACCATAAATTACGACATCCAACCTTCCACTTGGGGAGGTGGTAGACCAACGCTCTCACAGTGTGCAATCTGAGCCATTGATCTTGGCCACGATCAAGCATTCTTGATCACTCGTTAACCCTGTCTAGGTAAGTATTTTGTAACGGAGAACGTGGGTGTCAAGATATAGTCAGCTCGCCATCGCTATTCTCCTTATGGTATCAATGTGGTACTAAATAAAACAGAATGGTGTGGCAATCTGAATATATTTTGGGCGGGCTTGTCAGCCCAAACAGGCTCTCAATGACTAGGCCCATTAGCTCGAATAGGAGCTCTCTAGGAAAACAATATTAAAGTTCCCTCAAAAAATGTTAAAGATGCTCAGCGTTTCCTCATTTTGTTGTAGTAGGATACATTGCCACGAAACTATCAAAAAAGGGTGGCATCGATTATTTTCATAGGAATTTCAAATTGTGCCTCTGGTTTGGCCTACTACCCCCTCGTGGTGCTGGTTGTCACACCTTGATTGACATTCTAGTACATGGTTCAGGGAAAATTGTCGTTTTTTGCGATTTTAAAATGGAAGAGTCTTTTCTTCCGCAAACATATTGAAAACAAACCTCACAAAAGTGTTTGTTATGTGAAGACACACATCTCTGCCAAATTTGAGATCATTCCGATAAAGTTTGCAGTAGGCATGGTCACCACTTAGCTCATATGCGTAATAAGCCATGAACCTTCTACTCCAAAGGTGCTCTATGGGAGGAGATGGTTAAAATCTTTCATGTCACACATGTTTGTTATTTTTCATGGCAAACAGGGAGCATACACAGGTGAGAGGCCAAGGTTTCACGATGTTTCGTTATTTTTTGAATTTTTGGTGGTCCGGTCAAATTTAGGTCAAAATATCGGCGTCTGGTAAGGCTGCATATTGGTTGGACCTTGATTATGTGAGGCTAGATCCATGTGGAAACATGGTGTCCTCTGTCTTAAAGTGATTTTTAAAAAAATGCATGAGCTCCATTTGTAGTGGGTGTAATTCAAATTTACCCAAGTTTTGCCAATTTTGACCAAACTTTGACCGGTGTCAAAACCACACCCAACTAGTATTCCACAACAAATCACCTGCTCATGTGTGACTCTGGTGTGGCCTACTACCCCCTCGTGGTGCTGGTTGTCACACCTGGATTGACATTCTAGTACATGGTTCAGGGAAAATCGTCGTTTTTTGCGATTTTAAAATGGAAGAGCCTTTTCTTCCACAAAGATATTGAAAACAAACCTCACAAAAGTGTTTGTCATGTGAAGACACACATCTCTGCCAAATTTGGGATCATTCCGATAAAGTTTGTAGTAGGCATGGTCACCACCTAGCTCATATGCGTACTAAGCCATGAACCTTCTACTCCGAAGGTGCTCTATGGGAGGAGATGGTTGAAATCTTTCATGTCACACATGTTTATTATTTTTCATGGCAAACAGGGAGCATACACAGGTGAGAGGCCAAGGTTTCACGATGTTTCGTTATTTTTTGAATATTTGGTGGTCCGGTCAAATTTAGGTCAAAATCTCGGCGTCTGGTAAGGCTGCATATTGGTTGGACCTTGATGATGTGAGGCTAGATCCATGTGGAAACATGGTATCCTCTGTCTTAAAGTGATTTTAAAAAAAATGCATGAGCTCCATTTGTAGTGGGTGTAGTTCAAATTTACCCAAGTTTTGCCAATTTTGACCAAACTTTGACCGGTGTCAAAACCACACCCAACTAGTATTCCACAATAAACCACTTGCTCATGTGTGCCTCTGGTGTGGCCTACTACCCCCTCGTGGTGCTGGTTGTCACACCTGAATTGACATTCTAGTACATGGTTCAGGGAAAATCGTCGTTTTTTTTGCGATTTTAAAATGGAAGAGCCTTTTCTTTTGTAAAGATATTGAAAACAAACCTCACAAAAGTGTTTGACATGTGAAGACACACCTCTCTGCCAAATTTAAGATCATTCCGATAAAGTTTGCAGTAGGCATGGTCACCACCTAGCTCATATGCATACTAAGCCATGAACCTTCTACTCCGAAGGTGCTCTATGGGAGGAAATGGTTGAAATCTTTCATGTCACACATGTTTATTATTTTTCATGGCAAACAGGAAGCATACATAGGTGAGAGGCCAAGGTTTCACGATGTTTCGTTATTTTTTGAATTTTTGGTGGTCCGATCAAATTTAGGTCAAAATCTCGGTGTCTGTTAAGGCTGCATATTGGTTAGACCTTGATGATGTGAGGCTAGATCCATGTGAAAACATGGTGTCCTCTATCTTAAAGTGATTTTTAAAAAATGCATGAGCTCCATTTGTAGTGGGTGTAGTTCAAATTTACTCAAGTTTTGTCAATTTGACCAAACTTTGACCGGTGTCAAAACCACACCCAACTAGTATTCCACAACAAACCACCTGCTCATTTGGAAAAGCCTATTTCTTCTGAGCTTGACAAAGTTTGCAAATATATGATTTTGTCAAGCTCATTAAAATTAATTCATAATTGAATAATAACACGCAGATAATAAAACTTGGGCCGTTTTATTTTTTGACAGTTAACATGTTGGGCCGTTTTACTAGTGGACTAAACTGGGTTGAACGGCCTCGTTATTAATGCGGTTGGCTGCGCGCACGACGACCTAGGTCGTGGTCTTCTCCCGTAGCTCCTCTCGTAATCGTCGTTTTCCCTGGCGCCGCCTCCCATCTCGACGTGGGCGACCTTCTCCGGCCGTCGCTGCTCCGTCGTTGGCCACATCTGCCGTCATCGACCGCGAGGTAACAATACCGAAGAGACTGCCGCATCTGTCATCATCGCATTAATCTGCATACTAGACTATAAAGCAGTTGTGCGTGGTGGATCCAGGTTGCACATCTGAGTTGCGGCGCATTTATCTACATATTAATCTCCATTAATTTGCAGACTAATCTGGATACTTGTGTACTAGTGCAATAATCTTGATTCTCCCTCTTTAGATCGGTTTAATTGTACTCCATTAATTTACTTGTGCACGTTTAGATGATCTAGGATTGGTAGAAACAACCGTGGAGAGATGAATAGGGGTATTAAAGCTCAGTTATTAACATCAATTACTAGCGTCTTGGTCTTGCTGCTTTGGTCCTCCGGCCCTAAAATCCCGAACAGAGGGAGTACATCGTAGGACTTAAAAAAGTTCAGATATAATCTGCCTTGTAGATGCTATCCACCTTGTTAATTGCTAGAAATTTGGTGAGCAGGCAATCCCCGTTTCGTGATCCCCCATTGCCTCTAATTAGTGCACTTAAAAAAGGCTAATTTGTCAGCTCTCAACCTACACATACATGTGATCGCAGACATGTGATCACACACACGAAACTTAACTGAACTTAACTGTATTAATTGCTCTGGTAAATTACATGCGATCACAGACATGTGAACAGACATGTGATCACAAACACATGCGATCACATACATGTCATCACAGACACGAAATTGTATTAATTGCTCTGGTACATTGTCTGAAAACATGCAAATTGCGAGAGTATCGAGGTTTGGCACAGCCATAATTTTTCCTGTCAATTATAATCTGCATTTGAATTGAACTATTTTTTCTGAAAGTGCTATTAATTATTCTTCTTTTCGTTGATTATGACAGCATGAACGACCTTGATGGTGATATTTATTGCAACATTGAAAAATGGTGCAACCTATGTGATAGATTTTCAAGTGCGCAACGCGCTAAAATTGGAGAACAAATTTCCGATGTATGTTGCAAATCCCAAAATCAAGATGCGCGTTGTCTTGCTGCAGTACATGCTAGATGTGTACGATATAGATACTGCGAAGTTTGTGATCCCAGATAATAAATCTGAATTATCAGATGCCGAGTGCATTTATGGTTTATGTAACGTTGACTTGTCTAGAATGAGTATACTTGATGAGGAGGGGATGACGCAAAGTCTCGTATTCCATCATATTTTCTCAGTGATACTACTGGCAACCTAGTCATTGACGACTTAATTAAAGAGATTGTGACAGGTAAAGCCGCAGACGATGACTTCTTCGTAGAGTTGGTCTAGTTCTCCTTGGCACAGTGTGGGCGCCAAACAGTAAACTGATAGTAGCAAAAGATTACTAGGTACTAGTAGAGGACGTGAACAGAATGTCAAAGATTAATTGGAGTGAGTTTACGGTAAATCATCTCATGACACATGTGAGGCTTGCGCTTAAATACAAAAAAGTTAGGCAGTGGCCTAAGGGAAACTTGTCATTACTGCAGGTATACTTTCTATTTAGAACCAATCTAATTTTGATCAAACGCTCAGATATTGCTTCATGTTATATATGTCATGAATTTCTTATTATTCTGTGTAGTATCTTTACTGGGAGAAGGTGAAGGTTGTAGATGATCATTGTAGGCTCAATCCAGAATTGTCCTTACGACCACTCATTCTAAATTGGAAGGACAACGCTGCTACCACAAGGGATGCGTATGACTGTTTAAATGGCCGAGGTGAAGGCGATATTGTGGTAATACATTTTCACTCCTCATACATCTTGAAAGGGCTTATTGTATGTACGGATAGTTCATACTATGAGTAATCTTCATGAGTTGTACTTTCTAACTTGCAAGTTGAAGATAATATTACATTGCAGGCTAGAAAAGACAATCTTAAAAAGGGTTTTAACATTCCGAAGCCGAAAGCAAAGTCGGCCAGAAAATATAACGTGGGAAACTCAAACAAAAAAATGCAAAAGTTGTGCAGGAAGTACTTCTTGAGTCAATGATGGAGCGAGTGATTGAGGGGTTGATGCATAAGATAAGATGGAGTCAATGGTTGAGCGAATGATGAAGAAATCAATGGTCATTTGTGCACGGGTAACACACTATATGTACAATAATGCAAATTATGTTGTAAAGCTATTTGATGCTTTATGTTGATGTTGCTTTTTTCAGAAAGTTGTCGCTATGTTAAATAAGAACGGCGTAATGTACAAAAGCACAGCAGCTTCCATTTCGAAAGAAGGTGCAGATGGAGCAGAGAATGGGTCATTTATGAACGGTCCTGCAATTAAAAAGAAAGAACTTTGGTATGACAATGTCTCTGACGATGCTGAAGTAGATCAGATTGTGAATGAAACTATTCAGTCGCTGAAGGAAGATGGGTTCGATGGAAATGTCACGCCAGAAGAGGGAAAAGTTAGGACTGAGCCTAAAGACCCAATGGGCAGCACTCCTAATAATCCATGGTTAATCGATCATATGGCACCATCTAAATCAGTGTCCTTAGAATTACCAACAGAAATATGCCAATCTTCTCAGGTAAATGGTAAAGAACAGGATGGAGCAACCTCATCTGATGATTCGAAGAGTGTCGATAGCAAAATTGTTCCAACCGAGAAGGTACAACAAGTGACAGGGAAGCGGAAGAAGACAATTTCTACAAAACTCAATGATTATGTTGGGTATGAGCCCCAAAAACGTCGAGCTAAAAAAAACCAAATGGCTAGAAAACTCAATGATTATGTTTTCATATGTTGTGTACGACTGAATATTAATACTATCATTATCTATATTTAGAATGCAGAAATGATTGATATAAAGATTGAGGGTAAATCTAAATTGACTGCTCAGCAAATAGACGTAGCCGTGCGTATGGTTCAAAAAGCAGCAGAGACAGAAGCAACTGGAAAAAAGCCTGTGTACAAACATGAAAACGAAAATGCAGTGTCATCGATTAAGCTGAAAGTAATTCTTGACCATCAGTGGCTTTCCGATCGAGTAAGTTGTAGCTAAATTGCATGTGTGGAAAGAATTTTAATGTACATAAATTTCTTATGAGATAGTAATATGAAATTTCTCTTCTTATAGGTCATTGACGCTTATATTGGAGACTTGTCACTTTGTGTTGGACACGATCGTTGCCTGTTTTCAGCAATAAGGACGATATACTTAATTAAACAAGCGACAAAATGGGCAGTAGCCAAGCAGTCGCAGCATAACATGGACTTCGTTATATCTAAAAGTGGATCTATTGGTAGAGTTATAGACGAGTACTTTTCGTGTTCCAAGGTAAGCACTATTTTATGTTAAGATCGCAAAGCGTCCGTAATTTAATTTATTTTCATTATTACATTTTTGCAGACATATTTCCCGCTTAACATAGGAAATCAGCATTGTACTACAGTTGTCATGCACGTACGAAAGCAGCAGTTCCAAATTCTTGACTCTTTGTATACTTTATCAGTCACGAGAAAGACTGTTGAAACATTGGTAATTCTTTCACAAACTTGTTCAATTAACGTAGAGTCTAAATCAGGCAATTAGACTAAGTGTTTATTTTTGCAGAGATGGCATTTGACATAAAACAAACTAACGAAAGTACAAAAACAAATTATCCTGACGTGTCAAAATGGCCAATAGTACAATATGATATGGCTAAGCAGGATGATGGGTGAGTTTCTATTGCATATTACATCTATTATTATTCCTTAGCCGTGAAACAATTCTGATGACTTATTTGTTTGTTTTAGCAATTCTTGTGGATTATTTGTACTGGAATGTATGGAACACTGGGATGGTGATCGTATGACTGCCGAAATTTCACAGGTATGCTTACGTACTATGCTCCCTCCATCTGCTACAACATACTATTTTCATAACCATTTGGAAAATATTGCAGGCCAAAGTGAATGCTAACAGAAGACTTAAAGTTGCACAAATAATTTTGTCTACTTCAAACGTCCTCGACAATGTGAAAAACAAGGTTATCAAGGTCGCGAATGTCATGACTAGTACTTAAATGTATCAGTGTTGATAGGTTGGGTTTTAGCCCCGCAGAAGGTTTCCCAACCAGTTTATGAAATGCATTTCAGATCTATCTGTAACAAACGAGATAAGATGAATATTTTAATTTGTGTTTATTTTACCGTGTAAAGTAATATTTCATCACATTATTACATGAACACAAACATTGGCCCGGTGGTCTATTATTTCATGCTCAATGGTATACCATGCGCATGGTGTATCATTGCATGCGGAGTTGAAGGTGCGTGCATGCAACAAGTTAGGGACGTAAAATTAACCAATCTAATAAATTGAGTAGAGGCCACACTACACCGGCACATGCTGTATGGTGTATCATTTCATGCTCTCGGTCGTTCATAAATCTAAGAGCCATCCCGCCTCTGAAAATAAGTGATGGAGGGAAGTTTCCCTCCCCCACGGGAGGCTTTGGTGTTGGCGACGCTTCGGCTTCGGCAGCTCCCAATTCGTGTGCTGGAGGTCTATCTTGGGGACAATGGGTGTGGCGGCAGACGGGGAGCGATACCTGCGGCGATGCCCATCGGCACCTCCCTCGCGACAGGGCTCCGCGTGGAAACCCTAGCCCGTTGGGTGGTGTGTCATTACCCTCTTCGGGGCGTCGCCGTGGAGCCCTGTCTCATCCCGGTCTCGACTCTTTGTTTTTGGTAGGCAAGTTTAGGTTCTGCATGGATTTATTCTAAAAAGTGGGAGAAGGACGCGCCTAGAGCGCCGTTAACGGGATCAGTCGGACCCACCTGGCGGTCTATGGGTCGAACTAAATGCACCGGCCCATTGACCAGGACACACTAGAAACAGTTGGTTGAGGAGGGCTCGTCACGGACGACTCCAAACCCTAGCAGACGGTTTGAGGCCACTTCCGATACGGGACGGATCGTCTTCTATCTAATGCGGAAGCTGCGACAGCGATATCCCGCCGGTCGTCGCAACCGACTTAGGGTTCCGGCTCTCGATGTGGATCGACGCACAGTCCAGCGCAATGGAGATCGCGGCAGCTATGCGATCGGATCAGATTAACATGGACGGGATTAACATAAGTGGGCCCAACACCTTTTTTTTCTTCTATGCCTACGACCCGTACATACCTCTTCCGAATCGTATTCGAATACAGCTACATGCGGGGCAATACACGGGTTTGGATCTGACTAAGGCCCGCCCACTACCCACCCGTGAACCAGTCCCCCACTTATCTCAAAGTTTCGGTAGAGAGGGGGACACCGAAGCAAGCCTCTATAAAGTGGTTTAGGGGGGTGTTTGTCTCTCTCGTATTAGTTGGTATACCATTTTGAATGGAGGGCCCCGATCTGAGTTCTGACGCTGTATTATGGTCTGAAATTTTGTGAGCTGGTCCTCTGCCCAAGCACAACGGGCGTGAGCTGGACGGGCAATTCCGGCATGAAGGACGGCCTCTCCGACAGCACCGCCAAGAAGAGCGAGATTGGTCGGTGGCTTCTACGACCATCAAGTTCAGCTTCCCCATGGCCTGGTCCATGACCATGCTCAGCTGGACTGTCATCGAGTACAGGGCCAAGTAGGTACGAGGCCATCGGCGAGCTCGACCATGTCAAAGAGATTATCAAGTGGGGCACGGACTACATGCTCAAGACCTTCAACTCCTCCGCCGACACCATCGACCGGATAGATCGTCGCGCAGGTTCGTCCTAGAGGCAGGCCGATCATCATCCCGGCAGTTCTGTGCTGTGCTGATTTCTCTGTCCCAAGAAATTGGACATCAGCAGGCTCTCTTCTTGCTGCAGGTGGGTCAAGGTGACACCTCCAAAGGCCCCTCGCCGAACGACCACTACTGCTGGATGAGAACCGACCGGAGGAGGGAGGACATGGATTACAAGAGACCTGTCATCGAGTGCCACTCCTGCTCGCCGCCGAGATGGCCGCGGCTTCCATAGTGGGAATTCAAGGACAGCAAGACGTACTCCGACAAGCTAGCTCGTCCACGGTGCCAAGGCGCTGTACAAGTTCGGTAGACTGCAGCGGGGCCGGTAGTCGGTACAGCCCCAAAGCAATGGCTCTGACGACCAGTCACTCTTCTACAACTCCACCAGCTACTGGGATGAGTTTGTATGGGGTGGTGGCGCGTGGATCTACTTCGCCACGGGGAACACGTCATACCTCACGGGCGGGAGCGTTCTGGCTTGGTAGTCCAAACTATGGAGTGTTTACCTCACCTGGGATGACAAGCTTCCAGGATCTCACTCAGGTTAGCATACTTCACACCTATAATTACACAGAGCCTACCCTTGCAGCAAATGCTGGCTTGGTTGCAGCTCAGCCTGTAAGTGGGTACGTTAGCGGCGGCCCACCAAGTGCCCACCTGTGTCTATATAAGTTAAATGGAACACCGCTACATGACCGTACAACACCTGCCCGCCGGTGCCCCACTAAAAAAACTAGACAACACCCCATCAGGCAAAGTCAAACAGCAAAACCAGCCGGCACCCATCGGGAAAAGCTAGCGACCAGTGCATGATCGGACTAGTACAGGCATTCCACTTTCTGATTATACCAACTCATTGCACGAATCATACCAAAACAAAACAAGAACAAATAGGAACACGATTAGAACAGGGTCAGTTCATACACGATATTACAAATAAACCCAAACTTATACAAAACGTTACAAATTTCCCTAAATTCAAAATACAAATTTGGCTGTGATTCCCGTCGTCCGTCTGCAATATCCGTCGTCCCCGTGATTCCCGCGCGAGCCAGAGGCGGACCAGGTTGGATCATGCCCGCCCTCGCTGTCGTCCTCGGTGGCGGAGGGGGAGGCCAATCCCCTGCCAGGTTCCGCGCGAGGCGGAGGCGGACCAGGCCGGATCATGCCCGTCCTCGCTGTCGTCCTCGCCGGCAGAGGTGGAGGCTAATCTCCTGCCGAATTCCCGCGCGAGGCAGAGGCGGCCACGCTCGATCCCCGGCGTCGTCCTCAGGGAAGCAGTACAAGCCTTGGCCACCGCCGCCACCTGTGCGCGCCGCCGCAGAAGCCTTGGCGGCACCCGACGTGCCTCGCCGTGGAGCTCTGTCCCCTGACGCTCCGTCGTCATCGAGCTCCGTCGCTTGACGCGCCGTAGACTACCTCGTCGCCTCCCTCGTCGCTGCCAACTACCTCATCAGCAGCTGGATCCACGCCGGTTGCTGCCACGCTGCACAAGGAGAAGTACATCAGTAGAGAAGAACAACCCCTCTGTCCATTGTCCAGCACATTAAGATCAGCAGAGAAGAGCATTTGTAGATCAGTGTCCTGAAACAATGTAAGCACCCAATGATCTTTTGCCTTCACATCTAGGTGCCTGGAAAATTTTGAATCAAATGCCAGATTGTATACATGGAATCAAATGGCAGATCGTAAAATGACAGTAATGTGCGAGTACAGACTGATTGTGAACTTTGCCAAATGAACAGTGTAGACTGATTTAGAGGCTGGATACAGTAATGATTCAGTCATAGGAGTAGCATAATGTCAGTCTTAGATATTCAGTCATAGGAGTAGCATAGTGTCATTCTTGTATATTCAGTCATAGGAGTACCATAGTGTCAGTCTTGGATACCCCTAAGAGAATTATAACGATTCAGTCACATATGAGTAAGCATAGGTGAAGTAACAGATACCTCAACTTATCATTACTGTATTTGCACTTTGTGAAATAGATAGGGAGGAAATAGATAAGGAGAAGCTTGGCCTTCATAGTAATTTGCACAAATATTGCAAATTATTGTAAATAAACAGAAGCACAATTACTGAATGGGGATTACACAATCAAGAAAAGAGTTCAGACTTAAACATTCAAGAAAAGAGTTCAGATTTGACCCTGATAAAGAAATCATCAAACAGCATGCCTGTCACCTTTGAACTCAGGCAAAAGAAGAGCTTATCTTGCATTATTAAAGAAAACCAAGACCATCAGAATAATCCTACTAGTGGCATTTGAACTTCAGTTCCAATGTACTAATGTATGTATACTTACCACGTCTATGTCGACTTGAAGCTCGGTTGTTCTACTCCATTTAGAACTATAACCGGTTAGATTGACAAGAACAATCAGAAAAATGCAGCTGTTCAATCATATACAAAATGACGACAAGAACAAACTAAAATGCAAGAAGGACCTGCAGATCGAGCAAGCTGTCACTCGACCATCAGAAACTCAATTTACACCTTACCAGAACAGAAGAGAAACTGGTCATCCGCAAACTCAGTTTGGGGCAACCGTGCCTCACCGAGCCTGACAAATGACTGAATTATTTTGAGCATGGCAAAGAACCAGACCAGGTCACCGAGTATATAATTTTTAGCCTGGCAAACAATTGGTAATAGTGCACTTAAGTCCTCTTTAAAAAAGCAAAACAAAGCATCTAATTTCTTGTGCTTGTAATACACATAGCGTCCAATTTCTTGTGCTTGTAATTTCTTGGAGTAATAATTTGGTTAGCTAAGTTGAGATGTGCTATGCACATACATAACTGTCATTATGGTGTACGTGTGTTCAAAGGTGAAAATATCTGTAAGTTGCATTTTTACAACTACAGGAACGTTTAACTATAAGAAATCAGTAATAACTTGAAAGGATCTGAGAATTCTATATGGAAACTTTTCCCTGGAAACTTATTGATATCCTGCATGTTTTCATCATGGTGGTCAAGCTATTGTCACCTTCAGATAGGGGTCGAAGTACTGTAAAATGATCAAGTAGTAGTCTGTCGAAGATTCCATGTATTTGCTAGAGCTAACATGCACTTCCAAATGCTACTACAATGTTTATCTCTGTTGTTGGTAACCGGGACATGAACACAAGAATCGACAAATACAAACTTCTTTGTATTACAAAGGTTTCTTTCCTTGCAATAAAGATGAGGAGCTCAGACTCAGAGGGTTGCTAAATCTGAAAGGGACGAATGTAATCAAGCGTGGGGGCGGTAATCTTACCTTTTTTCGTCTTTTGTTCTGCTGAATCTGGCTGCCGCCCAGCTCCTCCGCACGGACATGGCCGGATATATTCATATATGTAGTTCACCATGGACCTCGCCCGACGCCAGCTTCTCCCCAGGCACCGACTGCTCGGGGGGGAGGAGTGGAGAGATGGGACGACGAAGGTGTGGCCGTTCCTTGGGGCATGGCGCCCGCCGTCATCGCCATGGGGGGCAGGGGCTTGATGTGGAGCGTCGGCGGCGGTGGTGAGCGTGTCGTGACGGTCTGCGAGGATTCTAGTCGTGCCCGTGGGTTTCCACTTTGCGATTTAGATGGGTTTGGGCTGGTGGCGCCGTGGGCAACCCATGTCCACTTACAGGCTGAGTTGCAGCACTGATTTCTCTAGCTGACATCGATACTGGCAGCAGAACTTCAATTGATAAGAACACCATCTTCTCAGCAGTTCCCCCAATGTTCCCAACTCCACCATCAGCTTGGAAACCATGAAGAGGCACGTCCCTGAACATTCATAAGCATCAAATGGAGAGGAACAGATGGTTGTTTGATATACAGCAAAGGCCACAAACAGAAAGCAGACAACATACTTACAGAATTCTACTGTATCGGCATGACTGGATCAGTATAAATCATCTGCCAACCATGGACTGGAAGAGTTGTGTGCAATTTGTGAAACTAATTTTTGAGGTCCTTGTTGTTGTTCATATTCCGAGTTCACGTGTGAAGTTCTTTTTCGTAGAAATGGCACCTTTGTAAGTCTTTTTGTTTTATAGGAGTGACTTATTCGTCACAGTAAAGTAAAGAATGTGTGACCTTCATACAGCTTGTTTTATCTTATTTGCATTACCGCGTACACACTATATACTTCATGGGCAGCATGCTCAAAAAAAGTTCAGACATTATATAGCAATGGAGAATACGGTGACTTATAATTTAGCTGTAATCCAAATGGTGCCATGCCAAAAACTACCAAGTATTTATATATTATGAACATAAAACACAAAAAATCCCTGACTATTTACTGGTAACTCTGACAAATTCCTCATGATAAATATGGTGCCAATTTATAATATATAACAAGAGTAAATTGCACATACACACACACACCTACTGGGGTCGTCGTAACAGAAACACCGACTATACGGGTTTTGTAACAAAAACACCAGCTATCAGGTAGCATTGTAACAAACACTACAATTTTACAAAAGTTAGGCAACATATAAGGATTCAGATACGCGAGATGGAGATCTGACGGTGACGGTGCTAACCAACTCGATGAACTTGTCTATGGTGGATCCAAAGTGGACCTTCCAGGTTGGCTCTGCATGTCTTAATCCTTGTAAAATGACCTATTTTTTGTAGAATAGTGGTATTTGTTACTACGGTGCCCAATAGCCGGTGTTTCTGTTACAAAACCCCGATAGTCACGACTCCAATAGGTGTGTGTTTGCGCAATTTACTCTATAAATAAATCCACTTGATTTACCTTCTGCACAAATCCACTTGATCTTGGCCTCAGAATAATCCTGTGAGTACTGATTGGTGGAGCTTTGGGCTTCACTCTCATCACCACCCAGTGATTTTTCCCTGATACCTTGTGCGCGCGCTCCACCCGGTAAAGAATGTGTGACCTTCATACAGCTTGTTTTATCTTATTTGCGTTATTGCGTACACACTATATACTTCATGGGCAGCATGTTCACAAAATTCTCAGACATTATATAGCAATGGAGAATGTAGTGACTTCTAGTATAGCTGTAATCCCAATGGTGCCATGCCAAGAACTACCAATTATTTATGTATTATGAACAGAAAACACAAAAATTCCCTGACCATTTCACTGGCAACTCTGACAAATTCCTCATGATAAATATGGTGTCAACTTATAATATATAAGAGTAAATTGCACATACACACACCTATTGGGGTAACCATTTGGGTTTTGTAACAAAAACACTGGCTATCAGGTACAGTCGTAACAAACACTACAATTCTACAAAAGTTAGGCAACATATAAGGATTCAGATATGCGAGATGGAGATCTGACGGTGACTGTGCCAACCAACTTCATGAACTTGTCTATGGTGGATCCAAAGTGGACTTCCCAGGTTGGCTCTGCATGTCTTAATCCTTGTAAAATGACCTAATTTTTATAGAAATGTGGTATTTGTTACTACGGTACAGAATAGCCGGTGTTTCTGTTACAAAACCCCGATAGCCGGGTTTTTCGTTATCACGACTCTAATAGCTGTGTGTTTGCGCAATTTACTCTATATAAACAAAGCAAGGAACTTGCAAAAGGGAAATAACAATGTTTGGTGGGGGTTAGATAACAGCAAATGTGAATTACAAATTATTGATGCTGTAAACTGCAATAGATAATGATGATAAGAAAAGACAATTTCTGTATTTGGTCATACTGCAAACTAGATGATCCCGGAAATGTACAGTAGCAAAGGTTCTACCACTTCTAAACAACAACAACAGGGCAGTGCACCAATTATTCCCACGCAGATTGTGATTGTGAGAAGAATCTCAGACTATATTTACCTTCTGCACAAATCCACTTAATCTTGGCCTAAGAATAATCCTGTGAGTACTGATTGGTGGAGCTTTGGGCTTCACTCTCATCACCACACCAGTGATTTTTCCCTGATATCATCACATACTCTCAAGGCAAGGCTCTTTCAGCAAAGCTTCCTATCCAGGGTACTCTCAGTCACAGTCTTCAACAGCTTACATATGCATTAGCACGCCCCATGGACATCTCAATCAAAAACCTTCTGCGTGCAGGATCAACCTCTCATTTGTTAAGCTTGCGCAAGGTCAATGTTGGTCCTAGATAATCTTGTCACTGGTCTCACTATGGGCTTCATTCGCATGGCGTTCTGACATCTTTCTTTGATGCCATCATCAACGGAGTGACAGAGGTCTACCGGCAAGGCCTCCTCACCAGCCTCCTCAATTGCATCCTTCACAAGCTTGTAGGTGTGTTCCCTGGGCAGATGCCCACTTTCTGCCATCTGAATCATGAACCTTCTTGCATCCCCAACGTACGCCCCGATCAGCAGGTCGTAGTGGATGGCCTCCCGCCTGGGCAGTTCGTCGAACACCCTCCGCGCGTCGTCCGGGCGGGGCGCGTGGAGCTGGAGCAGCGCGGTGGTGACGTAGTGGTCCGAGGGGAAGAGGGCGTTCTTGAGGAGGAGCGCGTGGAGCTGCGGCCCGGGGGACGGGGTGACGGGAGGCGGCGGCGGAGAGGGCGAAGGGGAAGGAGAGGTGGTCCGGGGAGGGGAGCGGCTCGGAGGGGGAGAGCATTAGAAGCAGGAGACGGAGGCCGAGGAGCGGGTGGGTCGGCGAGGCGGCGCCGCGTGAGAGGATGCGGAGGAGGGAGTTGAGCGCGACGAGGGAGAGTTCCGGGTGGTGCGGGCAGAGGCCGGCCGTGGTGAGGAGAGCCTGGACGGAGAGGAGCGGCGCGGCCGGGGAGGCGGCGGATGGGCGGAAGCGGGAGGAGAGGAGGGAGTGGCAGAAGGCGAAGGTTGTCTCTGGGAGGAGCATGCTGGTTTGGTTTGGTTTGGTTTGGCTTTGGAGGATGCGGCGGGAATGGGAATGCGTACTGTACTTCTTTGTAATATCGCCTTGCCGCCTCTGGTATGATTGCCAGGACCGTGAGATCTAGATTCGAATTTCTATAGAAAGGGAATTATAAATTTGAGGAAGGAGAAAGTAGCAAAGAGAGAGGGAAGATAGCGTTCATACTTTTCTTTTTTCCTCCCATTTGCTTACAGGGAGTCATTTAACTCCGGTTACCCGCTGAACAGCTGGGCCCACACATACACAACCCACACGCACACGCTATCCTGGAACTCGTAATCTCTACAGGAAAACGCCTCAGCCTATCCCCTTGTCTTGTGTCTAACCTGTTAACACCTGAGGTGTTACACCTTCCCCACCTGCAGAATTTGCTTGTCCCAAGCAATGGCCTCTGGAAAACGAGCACGAACCACATTGTAGTCTTCCCAGGTAGCCGATGTAGCTGGAATGCCAGTCCACTTGATCAAGCATTGCGGCACGGCGGAATTCCCCTTTTGACCAGCCGTTGCTCAAGAATTCTTTCAGGTAAAGGAACAAACCTGTCCAGTTCGGCGATCTTGGGCAAATCAGTGAAAACTGGAGTAAAATCAGGGGTAAACTGCTTCAGCTGGGAGACATGGAAAACAAGATGGATCAGTGCATCTGCTGGGAGCTCCAGTTTGTACGCGGCGTCACCAATGCGTGCCAAGATGGTGAACGGGCCGTAGTACTTGTAGGCGAGCTTGGGAAACAGCCGATTCGCCACCGAGTATTGAGCATAGGGCTGGAGCTTGAGCAGAACTTGCTCGCCCACCTGGAAATGTTGATCGACGCGGTGCTTGTCCGCCTGGCTCTTCATGCGGTGATGCGCAGCCACGAGATGCTGACGGAGGCGTTCTGCCATTTGCTGGCGTTCCTGCAGCATCTCCTCCAAAGGTGCAGATCCTGATGATGACAGCAGTGGCATGGCTCCGAAGTTTGGGTCACGACCATAGAGAGCACGAAACGGGGAGCAGCCCAGGGAGGAGTGGTAGTTAGTGTTGTACCAAAACTCTGCCAAGGGAAGGACTGAACGCCATGTGCGAGGTGAATCATGGACCACACACCTGAGGTACATCTCGAGGCACTGGTTTACCTGTTCGGTCTGACCGTCCGTCTGCGGATGGTAAGCCGTGGAGTAGATTAGCTTGGTATCCATTGCAGTGAAGAGATCTTTCTAGAATGCACTCGTAAATATCTTATCACGATCGGAGACGATCGTCAGAGGCATGCCATGGAGCTTGACAACATTGTCCAAGAAAGCTTTAGATACCTTTTGAGCTGTGAATGGATGACGGAGCGGCACAAAATGAGCGTATTTGGAGAAACGATCCACAATCACCATGATCACATTGTAACCGTCCGACAATGGCAATGCTTCTATAAAATCCATGCTAAGATCCTGCCAGACACCTTTGGGTATTGGTAAGGCTGCAGTAAGCCTGAAGATTTTGTTAGGGAGTGTTTGGCATGCTGACAAACAGCACACTGACGGACAAAGCTCTCGACTTGCATCTTCAAGCCTGGCCAAACAAATAAATTCTTCAGGCGTTGATAAGTAGCTTGAATTCCCGAATGGCCACCAATAGCACTTGTGTGAAAAGCACTGATCAATTTAGTTTGTAGAGCTGAATTAGCACCAATCCATATGCGTCCTTTGCGATGTATAATCCCTTGCTCCAGAGTGTATCCATCCTCGTCTGGTGAGGCTAGGGCTAATTTGGACAGCTTCAGTTGTGCTACTAGATCTGTAGCATAGGAATTTAGAACCTCTTGTAGCCACATAGGTTTGCATTCTGTAATTGCGTGAACTGAGAAACAATGTCCCACTCGTGACAAAGCATCAGCCGCGAAATTTTCTTTGCTTTTTCTATAAATCACTTTAAACTGCAAACCCATAAGACGTGTCATGGCCTTGCGTTGTAGCTCTGATTGTAAAGTTTGCTCTTCCAAGTAACTGAGACTGCGGTGATCAGTTTTAATCACAAACTCAGAGCGCTGTAGGTACTGCCGCCATTTTTCCATAGCCAGAATCAGAGCAAGGAATTCTTTTTCATAAATCGAGAGTTTCTGATGATTGGGACCCAATGCCTTACTAAGAAATGCTACTGGATGTTCCCTCTGCATCAGAACAACGCCGATGCCACTGTCACAAGCATCGGTTTCTACAACAAACTGGCACTGAAAATCAGGCAAAGCAAGAACAGGTGTCTGCGCCATCGCCTCTTTGAGAGCCTCAAATGCTATGGTGGCTGTGTCAGTCCATTCAAATGATTTCTTCTTCAACAAGGAAGTAAGTGGCTTGGCAATGATCCCGTAGTTGCGAACGAATTTACGATAATAGCCTGTTAGGCCGAGAAAACCACGGAGTTCAGTGGTTGTTGTCGGGCGAGGCCACTGTACCATAGCTCTCGTCTTCTCAGGATCGGTGCCTACGCCACTGTCTGAAATTATATGTCTGAGGTACTCGAGCTTCTTTTGGGAATATGTGCACTTGGATTCCTTTGCAAACAACTGGTTCTCGCGTAAGGCTTGCAAGACTAACCTCAGATGTTGAGCATGTAGTTCCAGATCAGCACTGTAGACTAGGATGTCATCCAGAAAAACCAATGCGAACTTGCGCAAAAAAGGAGCCAGAACTGAATTCATGACGCACTGAAAAGTAGCCGGTGCGTTTGTCAATCCAAATGGCATAACCCGAAATTGATAGTGTCCGTGGTGAGTCTTGAATGTCGTTTTAAATTCATCCTCCTTGTTCATGCGGATTTGATGATACCCCGCTCGTAAATCCAATTTGGAGAAAAACTTTGTCCCGGCGAGCTCACCAAGAAGTTCCTCAATCACGGGCATCGGGAACTTGTTCTTTAGAGTGAGCGCATTGAGGCGTCTGTAATCGACACAGAACCGCCAAGAACCATCCTTATTTTGTATCAGCAAGACCGGGGAGGCAAAAGGGCTTGTACTGCTGGTAATCAAGCCCGCGGCTAACATCTCTGAAACCTGCCGCTCGATCTGATCCTTGTGCAGAGGAGAGTATCTGTATGGGCGAGAATTGACCGGCGTTGAATTTGGTAACAGTGGAACTGTGTGGTCGTACTCATGTGTAGCTGGTAAGGAAGTAGAAGTCTGAAACACATCACTGTAGGAGTCCAAAACTTGCTGAATTTCTGCCGATACCGGCACAGTTTCAGTATTCTGATCTGAAGCTGGTTTGACCAAAGCTACTGCCCATATTTCATTTCCTTTGCCCCATTTGAGGTACTCCGTAATTGAGATTTCCTGCAACTCTTGTTGTGGCGCAGTGGTAATTCCCTGTAGAACAACCTCTCTACCTTCATGGAGAATAACCAACTTGCGTTGTTTCCAGTCACATACCATGGGGCTGTGTGCCTCGAGCCAATCCATGTCGAGAATGGCTTCATATCCTCCAAGATCAAGTAAGCGCATGTCAGTTTTAAACGTGGCACCTTGTGCCCACCATTCAAGTTGTTTGACTTGTTGAGTGCTGTCCAGAAATTCGCCATTTGCTACCTTGACACGAGCTGGTGGAGCGGAGGACAACGTGCAGCCCAATCGACTGGCAAAGGAGGCACAGACAAAGCTCGTGGAAGAACCAGAATCGATCAAAATCAGCATGACTTGGTTTTTGACCAGAGCACGAATGCGAATGGTTTTGGCTGCTTCTATGCCCGCTAGTGCATTCAGGGACAGATGGAGCAACTCTGCTGTTGCAGCGTCTTGTAGCTCCAGTTGTTCAAGCACCTCGTCAGATAATTCAGTGTTTGCTTCTTCGTGTGTAAGAGCATGTAGCTGCAGCTGATTCTTACGCGCACACTGGTGGTTGGGATCAAATTTCTCACTGCACTTAAAACACAGCCCATGTTGATGCCGATAATCTCTGAGCTGCTGATCTTTCCACAGCTCGCCCGTACTGCCCGGAGTTGCTGGGCGTGGTGCATCAGCACGCTCAGCTCGTGCAGCAGTGCCTTGACCGCGATTTAGACCACGATGTGCCCAAGGTTCGGAGCGGACCAAGATGTCTTGGTGAATCTCGGCTAGCAGTGCGGCACGATCGACCGTTTCTGGCAGTTGGGCTTCTACTGACCCTCGCAATTCAGATTTCAGCCCCTTGATGAATTGAGAAACGAAGAGTGGCTCGTCATAGTGCGGGTTGTGCATGCAAGCTTGATACATCAGTTTGTTGAACTGCTGCTTATATTCAGACACGGGGCTTGTCTGCTGCAAAGCCAGAAGTTGTTTCATAAACTGCATGTGATCTGCTGCACCAAATTTTGCCTCCACATCTTCCATAAGGGGTCCCCAAGACAACACTGGATGCTGAAGTTTGTACTGCTGAAGCCACAATGCAGCGTTGCCCTCCATATGCATAGTTGCCGTTGTAACCCATAGAGCAGGAGAGATGTTGAACACAGCAAAGTAATCAACGCATTTGTCACGCCAGATTCGTGGATGCTCACCATCAAACCTGGGAAATGATATCTTGGGCATCGACGCTCGACCTCCCAGATGGTGTTCGTCGGAATGTCTGCTTGGTCTACCGCCGCCAGCGCCATCCTCCGCCATTCTACCGCCACCAATACCACCTCCTGCGCCGCCAACGCCGCCTCCCACCACATCTGCACGGGTCTGAGTCAGTCTACCGCCGCCAAGGCCGCCAACCCCGCCACCAACTTCGCCCACACCAACCACCTGACTGGGCGTGCCGTGCGCTATGGTCGCGCTCGCGATAAATCCATCAGGCAGGTCCGTGAGGATGCCCCTGCCGGTGGGGATGACGAGGGTAGGGTCGGTGTCGCCCTCGCCATGAGCCACCGCCACCTGCTCGCGCTGCAGCCGCGTGACCGCCGCTGCGGTCCGATCCACTTGGCGCGCGAGTGCGTCGAAGCGCTTGTTCGTGGCGTCGAAGTGGAGGAGTGTGTCGTGTTGATGCTGGTCTGCCTTCTGCACGGCCACCGCGGTGACCTCCAGCTGGGCCGCCATCTGCTTCTGCGTGGTATCCAACGCTGCGAGCTGGCCGCCGAGGGCGTCGAGCTTCTCGCTCATCCGGCGGAACGCCTCCTCGTTCCTGGACTCGATCTCACCCATCGCCTCTATGACGAATTGGGTCTGTGGGGAAGCCTTGGTAGGGGCCGTCGTGCTCGCTCAGTCCAGCCAACCAGTATCAGGATTTACACGAATCAGAGCAGAAATCGACCGAAATCGAGATGTGCTCCAATCTGAGACCCTCCACCAGGAATTTTACGGCTGTAGACCGAACAGATCCCGGGATCGACTGACCTCTGATACCAATTGTAATATCCCCTTGCCTCTGGTATGATTGCCAGGACGTGAGATCTAGATTCGAATTTCTATAGGAAGGGAATTATGAACTTGAGGAAGGAGAAAGCAGCAAAGAGAGAGAGGAGATAGCGTTCATACTTTTCTTTTTTCCTCCCCTTTGCTTACGGGGAGTCATTTAACTATGGTTACCCGCTGAGCAGCTGGGCCCACACACACACAACCCACACGCACACGCTATCCTGGAACTCGTAATCTCTACAGGAAAACGCCTTAGCCTATCCCCTTGTCTTGTGTCTGACCTGTTAATACCTGAGGTGTTACATTCTTCTTCTTCTTCAAGACTTGTTCTCTAACTTGAACAACATTATCAGCCTTCATGACTCACGAGTTGCTGCAAATTCCCGTAACTTGACTTGCCTTCACTTTTTTAGAGTAAAATGCAAGACAATCAAACTCATGGTATAAGGTCAGGTGTAAATGGATAGAACTAACCCTTTTCTAAATCTTCAACACAAAATGAACAAGATTTCAATTTTAGTCACAATCTGACACTTGCAGGACACCCTGGATGGACTTATGGCAAGGATGATGCGCGGAGGGTCCGAAAACTGATCGGCAGCCGGGGCCTCAAGAAGGTCCCGGCGTGTAGCGCGGTGGAGGTTGATGGCGAGTTAAGCTCGTTCGTGGCGGACGACCAGGCGCATCCGCAGCGCTTCGAGATATGGGACGTGCTTGGGCTGCTCGCGGACCAGATGAGGCCCAAGCTAGAGGAGGAGGAAGGAGAAACAACGAATACCCTCTTTTATTTTTTTTTAGGGAAAGCCTTGTGGCACTTTATTGATTAGACAAAAGGTTACTTCGTCCAATACAAAATCCCAGACTACATTTTCTTTCGACTCATATACATACTTAGCCAAATGATATGCCACACCATTAACTTCCTTTGGGCAATGTTGAAATTCAAGACCCCATCGTGCTTGCCTTGAGAAAACTCTTTGCCATGGTAGCTAAATATGGGTCTCCACGTTACATGCTTTCAGATCGTTATCCGGTGTTCCGGTTTCCCATGTAGATTATCCAAAACAATAGTACTGCCAAAATAATAATAGACAGGAGAATAAACGACGTTTGGTACCAGCATTAAGCAGTTATGACACTATGTTTAATAACCCGTGTAAACAACCAAATTACTTGGAAAGAAAGAGTGCTACAGGACATTCATAGTTTTCCAATTAGCACGTCTATTTCAATTTTGTAGAGAAGAGACAAAGTTCTGTCATTGGCTTGCTTACACACCACACAACCGCACAGTGCATAGACAAACGACAGTAGTTGACATAACAGTAGTAATGATACATTGTTTACATATGACAAAATTTTCCGCACTTCAACACGAGTAGGAGAAAAGCTTGCGCGGTGAAGAGTCCACTAGAACATTTGATACTTAAGTGAAGAATACAAATAATAAAACTACTCAAGAAACAGAAGCAACTTACAAAAAATTAACCCAGCTTAGTTGCTATCACCAGATGATACCAGCACACATCAACAACTGTTACATCTTGGGAGTGACGGTGTGTCGTAACAGGCAGCTTGCTTGGGGGTGGGACCATTTCAAGGCTTTGACGGAAAAAAATAATGGGCTGCCTGTTACTAGTGACACAAGTTGAGATGCTACTGTGGATCATGTCCCATAAATGTGTCTATGAACCGGTGGGCCAAAACCTCCAACAACATCCATCCATTGCTTCTCTACTATAAGAAGTTTACTGTCCAATCGGTGACCAACAAACAGCACCCGATCTTTAAAAGGAACAAGGTCGAAATTATCCATTTTCTCTTGTCTCAAACCTTCATCACGATCTTTTCGCTTAACCTTTCTTTTTGAAGCCTTTTGTGGGTCTGTCTTTTCTGATGATACGACCGAACCATGTGGCAATTGGGCATCCTGAACTGGCACTCCAAAATCAATAAAGCACATTGCGCTGCAAAACAATGAAGTTGTGTGTGCTCAGTATTATGTTCATGATTTGCAGTGTTCTAGCAACAGGTAAAAGACTAGAACAGAATATTAGTTCGCATATACTCAGCTACAGAGGCATAAGACCTGCAGAGCAGTGGGCTCACAATATCAAAACACGGGCAGAATAAGTGAAGTAGCCAAAAGACGTAAAAATTAGTGAAACATTAGAGCTATAGAAGATTACCTTGCACTATATACCACAACTGAAGATGAACATAGTGGAGGAAACGAGAGGCCAATGACCTCTCCAGGAAATTCCTGGAATCTTCTGGGTAAATGATGTGTATAGCGCTTAGACCATTCCCCTAATTGTTTTGCTTCTACATCAAATACATATATCTCATTTTTTGAGGTAGTTATGACAAGGGCATTGTTCTTGGGACAAAAGCCACCAGATGTAACAGAACCATCATTCATTCTCGGTATGAACCAGTGTTGCCTGCAGATAGTGGAAGAAGTTAAGGTATGGTACACAAATACTCCCCCGATGCATAATCATCTCCACTACTTATAAAAGAGAGAACTTCGTGGGAAAATTGAATCTACACCCTTCATCCAGGCCTATCACACAGTCAACAGTCGTTTGTTCTCCCCACCCGAAATTTATGTTCCTTTCCGTAAAAAAACTGCAGCAGGTAAAGGAAATCGCGAAAACTGATTAGATCCGAAAATCACGTTGCGAACTGCCCACGCACACGCACCACTCTTCCGATCCGGTACAGACGCCCATGCCGCCCTCAACTGCGTGAATCAAGATTAGCCCCTGCAGTCATTCCACACATGGTTGGGGATGCAGCCGCCGC
Organism: Avena eriantha; assembly: GCA_910589775.1. Taxonomy (NCBI): domain Eukaryota; kingdom Viridiplantae; phylum Streptophyta; class Magnoliopsida; order Poales; family Poaceae; genus Avena; species Avena eriantha. The sequence continues at coordinate 410,679,060 of OU342746.1, read as the reverse complement.
CTATCCTCCTCGCGATGGGGATGTCATCACCACTTCCGCCGCTCCTCCATGTTGCGGGAGAAGGAGACGCTGCCCCTATTTCTACGCGAGGCCCGGGACAACGCAGATGTTATCGCCCATCATCACTGCCACCGGGGATGCTAACGCTTCCTTCAGATCGACGATGCTTTTATTTTTTCTCGAACAGGCGACCTGACCTTCTGTGCCATGGTGCCTGCCAGCAATGTCGCATGCGATCTTCTTCAGTGCTGCATGGTGAGGAGCATCGAGTGCACTCTTTTTCAGGTTTTTGAAACTGCAAGTTTGATTTATTCCTCCTGTAACTCCGGTAGGGAATCCCTATGATTGAAACCTCTAATATCACAGTAGATTGGGCAGTTGGTATGCATTCTTGCCCTGATCTGTTCTCGCGATTACTGAACTTGGTAATAGTAATAATGTACTAATATACTTCAAGACGAGATATTGTTTAGTTGGCTCCATCATATTTAATTTGGTTATAGTCATCTCTTCTGGATATAAATCACCGTTGAGTTCTAGGTTATAAGACTACAGACTGTTAACACACATACATCTCTGCTGAACCTAACACCCTTCATCACTGCAAATGTTATCCTATTCAGCCAATCGGTAGATCGTACTCAGGTTATAAGTCAGAATAGGATAATCTGTACTCCAGAATCTTGTGATCACACAGAGGTAAGAAAATTCAATTTGTATTATTTAAGAAATAAAGATACATCGAAGTGATAAAGATACATCGAAGTGTACTATTTGCCACATAGTCACGACAAGTCAGGAGAAGAGTTTACCAGAAAAGACTAGACATAGGTTATTCTACTCCCTCCTATCCAAATTCTTATGTACAATCCTCATATCAAACCATTTTATGTCCCATTGAACAAGCATCTGGGTATTGGAGTAATATCTGTTTTGGAAACTATTCATTACATAAGTATAATCTAGATCATTCTCTGTGTAGACAATCAAGCCAAAGAAATACACCCCGAGAGATTTCCTTCTGAATGGAAAGAGGGTTAAGTGATCCAAGCTAGCCAAAGAAAGTACAAGATGACTCATGTAGGATGCTTGTAGCCGAACGATGTGATGATTTAGATTTGTACGTGCGAATTTTGTGGAATTTAATTAATTGACAGAACTAAAAGTAAATACTCCCTCCGTCTCAGAATAGATGTTGGAAGTTTGTCTAAATTTGGATGAACCTAGATACTAAATAGTGTCTAGATGCATCCAAATTTTTAAAAAATTGCGGGCATCTATTTTGAGATGGAGGGAGTAACATATTTTACTACATGTAATCTGCAATATGTATAGGTGTTACTTTTCTTTTTAATCAGAAGACGTGGCTTGGAGATCGTGCATTGCACGTGCAGGTTTACTAGTGAAAACTAAATGTGAGTCTGCCAACTTGCCAAAGTCATAAGCAAAAGGACTGCAAATCAGAACCGGTGAATCGAAGATTATACAGTGTACAGTTGTAAATTACTATCTATACTAGATATGAAGAACATTCAAAGGGTCGCAAACAATTGGACAGTCATGAAGCATACCTCTGGACCTCAAGGTTAAATATGTAGATATCCCCAAAGCAGTTAACTGCAGCCAACCACTGCCCATCTGCGCTTAGAAACATTTTTGTAACAGGTGGTTCTTTGGAATTATTTGTTCCATCCATCTTTCTGGTAGGTTGAAATATTGACTTTTTACTTGTTTTGATATCCACAACCTGATTTTTGCGTAAAAAATGAGTTCAGAAATAAAATAATAGAGATATGAGAAGACACAAAAGAACATTACTGTGGACTCAAATAGTCAACATCTATACTGATTAAATAAAATGCATTTCTACCAAATAAGCCAATTGATTGGGGGCAGACATCTCAAACAATGTACATTCCAAATCAAACCCTCATGATTTCATTATGCGTGCTAAATTCAACAACAGCAAAGGTACTGATATATGGCCCAAAAGACAGACATAAAAATTCAGATTAGCTACTCATGTATGATAATAACTAGGTTTAACACTGAATGGATGTTTTTTAACTATGTATCTAGAACCTACCAAGATAGGGGATCTTGTACACTACAGCGAGGATAGTTTTCAGGCGCAAAGATTGGTTCTTGTATGCTACATACGTGATGCTAACTTTCATCTTAGACAGATAATAGAAATCATCTTGTTATCATTTCCAACATGAGTATTACAAGGAGCAAGATAAAATACTTACATATATTTTTCCATCATTGCAGGATAGTATCAGACAGGGTGATCCATCAACAGTAAACATCATACTCTGAGAACAAGGTATTCCCTTCGGCAACTGTATTTTGTCTAAGTAATTCTTTCCACCCTTATGTCTTAGTTTGAAAAGGCAGGGTTTCACACAATCTGAATAGGCAAATAGAGTTCCATCGGTATTGACAGCACTAGAAATGAAGTTTCTGGACCCCTTACTTTTGAGACGAACAACTTCTCGATGTCGTGTCCTAGCATCTCCTCTCGATGATGTACTTGGAATCAGTCTGTTCTGAACTGACACATGTAGAACATACACACAGTTAGCAGACTGGACAAGCACCACAGAATCTCCATCGGCCGTGCTATCTCTTGCCAGATTTATCAATGGGCGTTGAGGTGCAGGGCAGAAGTTATGAGGTTTAAACTGAGTGAACTCCCGTGCTGAATAAGCAAACAGCTCGGTGTCATCCCCACCAGAAATGAGCATCGGTACACCCAGATGCGCCCACTTGTGGTAACTGAATTCAATAGGCTTTTCACGGCGGCGTATCTTCACCACTTTTTCCTCTGGTAAAGCATCTAGAGAATAAAAGAACACAGATATATCAGTGTAAGGCCAGTTGGAGGTAAGAATACAATATGACACTAACACAAACCTTCTTCACAAACTGGTACGGCCATAGTCAATGCCCTTACATCATGAGAATGGGCTCTGACATATCCCACATAGACCCACTTTTGGGTTTGCTCCTCAGCCACCTTCTCATTATAATCACTGAACTCGTCTTTTGATGCCTTGTACAAAATTACCTAGAGATCCACCATCGAATTAGTGCGCGAAGGGAAACAGTAGGTAAGACATGCTTAACTCAAGGATTTTTTTCATTTGCAATAAAATGTAACACCACATCTAATTGTCAAGTCATGTTCCAACTTAGACGCGATGTATCTACTGCACTTATAGCATCTTGAGTGTTCGAAGGCAAAAACTGAGAAAGGTAAGTTTCTGCAAGTGTAGTTAATCCACCTAACAGCTGTTTCAGCAATGCTACCAACCTGCCCATCAGATCCTGCAGAAAATACCCGGTTCTGACTAGGCACAGTTGCTAGTGCATTCACATCGCCTTTATGATTAGTGTGAGCTTGCAAAAGAGTTCCATGGCGGCTATCCCAAAATTGTACACTCCCAGAACTATCTCCGCTAACAAGGGTTCCACACCTGCATAGCAGCAGGAATAATCAACAAAAGCTAGTTGATGGAGTAGAACATTAAACCTAATAATATGCTTTATCTCACCTCAGAATTAGTAATGACCATATGCAAAGTTCACGTCCACTACCAACCCCTCCTAATCCGGCAGTAATGCGATACTTTTCATGGAATAATGTTGAATCCCAGCATCTAATTAATCTGTGGAACATAGTACAAGAGAATATCGCATAAAATTAATCCATGGTGATTACACTCCCATATAAAAATGATGACCCATAACTGAGATCATCTATAGAAGACAAGGAAAGATGCTGAACAGTCCACTTATATATGCGCAAAAGGTATCACCCAGTCAGTCATAAAACCTATTTACACTGGAATTGGGATGTTAACATACCCATCGCTGCTTCCAGAGAATACAAATTTGGCATCATTACTCCATGTCACACTCAAAACTCGTCCTGTAAGGAAGCACAAAAATAATCACCCAAGTTGAAATAGCTTGCAATATAGGGAGATGAAAGATTTACTACACATACCGCTCACTCTTGGAAGAGATCTATAGTAAGTCAATGAACCAGATTCAGGCACATTATACAAGCGTACAGATCCATCGTCACATGCGAGGGCCAAACGCTTGAATTCATTCAAGCCGTACGAAGAGCTTGTCTTGGAAGAATCATCTTCGTCATCAGAGTTGTCACCATCATCAACATAACTTAAGTCAGAGTCGGTGCAGCCATTATGATTTGCATGGCCATTAGCAACACATGCTGAGCTTTTATTTCCAGAAATCAATTGATCATCTTTAGGCTCCATGGCCATCTGCCAGACTGGTACCCCAACAGTATCTAGGACGGTCTACAAAAGAGAATAATAAAACCACCATGAAGCATACACAAACTTGCAATGAATGATTGAAATATATAACTAACAAAAATCTGCCGCAACCAACTAAAGGAATTTATGCCAATAAACTCCTCAGACATTGCATTTTCTGGGCGAATTACGGTAAGATGACATGGAATTTTTACAACCATTGTCGTGCACAAACCTCAACTTTAGGTCATGGATGGTCATTCCCCACAAGTTGAGAGCAAATAAATATCCCAATGTTGGCAAAATGGAAAGTGCATCTGAATTGGAATTGAAATGTAGCATAAACACACAAACTCGCAGCAGTGGCACCTTTTGGTGTAGGTTGAAGAGATCCCATTCTGCCACCGACCCATCGATGCTGGAAGAGAGCAGCCTCCCTCCTGCTCCGCTTGGCACCCAAACAAGCGACGTGACCCTCGACTCCCCGCTCCCCTGTATAGTCTGCGGCCACAGAAACCCCAAGAAATCAGGTCACAGCAAACTCCCCATACTGGTCGCAGAAAACCACGGCGCTGACGAGAGTGAGGGGGGGAGCGTACAAGCTGGTGGTGCCACCCGACTGAGCCGGGGGAGACGAGCCAGAGCTCGAGGGAGCCGTCTTCTCGCGCGGCGGCGACCTTAGAGGCGCATGGGGAGGTGGCTAGAGCGACGACGGGGGAGGGGGTCCACGCGATGGCGTCGCCGCCTAAGCGGTGGACGCTATGCTTCTCCATGGGAGTCCGTGGCGGCGAAAGCCCGATGCTTGCTGATGCTCTGGCGATCCGCGCGTTCTAGAAGGTTCCGGGAGGGGAGCTCGAGGCCGCCGCGGTGCCGGGCGCGGAGTGGGATGGGGGCGAGGGGTGTGATTGCACTTGAGGGAGAGAGGCGGCTCTCCGCTCGTCTAGGGTTTTGCGGGGAGGGGAGGTCAAGTAGGGTTGGCTTTGGGAGCGGCCGAGACGCAAAGCGTGAGGGCCACGGGAGATGAGCCTGGCGCCGTGGGCCTTTTTAAGCGGCGGGACGGCTTAGTGGGCTTGACATGTCGACAACGTGATTTTGGGCTGTGCTGAACTCACGCCGTTCCGAACTGTTCCAACCGGAAATGCGTCTTCGGCACCAAGGGGGAAGGACCAGGATTGTGTAGCCCGAGAGTGGAGTCAACAGTTGCTAAACAACATTGTCTTCGAAAAGAAGTTCGGCAACTAATTAACAATAATCATCAATACCCTTCTTCAACAACCTCACCGTCTTGCCACGCAGCCGCCTCCTCCTCCTCAAAAAAACCCTAGCCACCGCCTCCTCTCCGCCGGCGATTGACGGGTCCTCGCCTCCTCCGCTTCCGCTCACGCGGGCGAGAGGGGGTGAGGACCCAGGACCTACGCTCGGCGTTTATTAAGGTCCCTAATGTTAGCATCTTTGTGGTGTCGTGGTGGCGCATCTCAGATGGCGGTGGACTATAAAGCCCCGCTTCCCTCGAAAAAATCATCAATACACTAATTGTTCAAAAAAATCATCAATAGACTATAAAGATTTTCAGATACAATGAGGTATCTGATCTGCTCCACCAAAGTAAGGTGGAACGGAATGTGGGGTTGACAACAAGGGGGCGGAAATCCTTAGGACATGTTTGTTAGGCCGGATTTTCGTTTCTCGCATCTAGCGGGAAGAATTTGGCTCGTTTGTTTTGTTGAGTCGTATCAGCCAAAACTTTAGGCCGCTGGGAACATTCAAATCGAGCTCTACGCTCGTGCAAAAAAAGGGAAGCATTGCATCGCCCTTGAAAGCTTAGTGATGACGCGAGCAGCCGCTTTTTCCCAAAAGTCCGAGGGAGAAATTTCGTCACCGCCTGCCGAACCACCACGCTATATATCACCACTTCTCTCACCGCCAGTTGTCGCGCACCACCCCCCCCCCCCCTTCGAGCTCTCAAGCCCGCCAAGATCACCGACGAGCAGGTAAGCGGCGACAGCGCCGGCGGTGGTTGCAGGACGGCTCCAACGGGTGTTCTTCTCCGAGCTCTTCACCGACGACGTGCTCTGTTCCTCCGATACCAGTGAGTCTTCTCTAACCCCACCTCTAGTAGCTTCGATTTGTTAGCAAATAGTAGATCTAGGTGTAGTTTGCGGTAGATCTATGGTAGTATACCCAATAAATTATAGGGTGTAGTCATAGATCGATGCTTTTGTGGTCTTATTGCATGTTTAGGTAGGTTATTGTGTCCCATGCAAAAAAAAGGTAGGTTATTGTGTCTACTTCATGTATGCTTGTGTCCATGTGTAGGTTATTTAGTCTAGGTCATTATATGTGTGATGGTGATACGTGTAGGACATGACCCCTGATGAGTTCAGTCATGCTCTCATGGATTCTTAGAAGACCTTTGTCACTCAGACCCAACCCCAGCTCCTGGCTTTAAGGCTCACTAATACCTTCGATCCGGATTATGGATGCAATATAGTAGTTTTTCCTTATAAAAGACCTAGGTTTATCAAACACTTACAATATGGAATTGAGAATCGTCTACAAGACTTACTAAAGGATTTTTTTCGTTTACCGTACCTTTCCAGTTTACTTTGTATTTTGGTTTGTTTTTAATAGATAAAGATAGGCCAGGGTTAAAGATTCACCTGCAGTTATGCATTCATATGTGATAAAGATAAAGTTAAGCACGTTCATGTGTAAACTGATCTAATAGTGAAAAGTGTTGTGGGTAGTTTTTACCTCAACCTGATAACAAAGCTCATGTGAAAAGAGTCGAGGTAAAGACAATAAAGATACAAGATAATAAAGTTCATATTCAATCACTATACGTTATTCTCATGTAATTAGATGTACATAACCGCCGCGAGGTTTTACCTCAACCCGCAGTCTATGAGGACTACTCGCTCATAATAACAAGATCAAGAATATAAATCATTGTTGAAATACTTGGATTGAAATCAAATATTCTTACAATGGTCGCCCATTCGTAAGGAGATCTCTATTACAAGATGATGGCGATGGTTATGAAGAGGATTGGAGATGGAGATGATGAACTATGGTGGTGTAGGTGTTGTGGATGGATAAGATCTGGGGATGGCAACTCTGTTCTACGGCGGCAGATGTCTCGAATGATCTCGCCCCCTTTACGAAAATAGTTCTATTTGGCCTAAGGAAGGCTCTGACAGGTAGTACGGGTGGGTCTTGCCGGTTCCAATGCTCGTTACGATTCCTAGAGCCGCCTTTTCATCCCATGTTGACTTGGATGTGTTGGCAACGACATTTTCTTCAATAATTACTCTTGATTTCACCATAAAAGTATCATTTTCTACACATCACAATTTAATAAAAGAATTTGCACATCTTTGCAATAATTAGTTATTAGTAGCAAAGCTAAAGACATATTTAGTCTAATTATTGACTTAAAATAAGATTTAAGCGCGGATAGAGATGGCTATTTTCATAGCCATCAACATCCCTAAGCTTAAACCTTGATCGTCCCAGAGCAAAAAACCAAAAATCATAAGAACCTCATCGTTTAAACTAAAATAACAAGAATGTAAATTCACTTACAAGTGATAGTCATATGAGTCCAGCAGTTCTTCCATTCGAAAGCTTAGCAAAGTTAGAGTAGTGCCAAGAAAATTGTTGGGTTTGTAACAAAAAAAATCTACGATGTGAACAACTAAGCACCAAAATCTATCTATCTAGATACAATCAACGAGTGGATATACATCCGTAGAGATCTTACCCTCGAAGACTAAAAAGCTTTGTTAACGAAATCTGATTTCGTGGATGATGTAGGCGTACACTTGTCGATCTCAAGATCGAGTTGAAGTCCAGCACCGCAAAGTAGCAGCGCATCCGTGATCGTACACACATCTGGTACCCCCGACAATTTCTGAGTCCTTGCTCCAGCAAAACAGTGGAAGTAGCAAATCCTTCCAGAGAAAGCCACCGGGAACATGTACTTCGCCAATCCGGAGCCATGGGGAATATTCTAGAGGGGGAGAGAAATCCTTCACGAGGAGGCGTGAGAGTGGAGGAGGAGAGCTCCTTTTATAGGAGGAGGGGGCAGCCAATGGTCCATGTGCATGGTCATGGTGGTGCCCCACCTCTCCCTCCATAATGGTGAGTGGAGTTTCCACTAAGCCCACTCCCATTAAAAACAACTCCACTCACTTTGCATTAATTTTTCACCAAATTTAATGCAAGTTCTTATTAAATAAAAAGTTTTTTATTTTTTTATTCAGAATTTTGTTAATTACTTTAATTAACTAACATTCACATAAAACCCCTTGCAATATTTCGATATCACATGCAAAATCAATGTCAGCAATTTGACCCGAAACAATTTCGGTGTCCATTGAAATAATTCCAGTGTTTTCTTAATCTTTCTCTTGTATCGTATTTGCTCCAAATGGTGTTGGTATCCCTTAAGTGTGTCATTCTACAGTTCGCGAATAATATAGACATGATTGAGACCCCTCTTCGATCAATAATCAGTAGCGGGACCTAAAGATCCATACTGACTCCCACACATTCAATGATGACTTAGTGATCGTGAGAACCTTTGACGTCATAAGTAAATCCTTTTGTACCACGATATATTACATGTCCGAGATTCGATCATAGGTATCCCTATACCTAGTTTGATCTCGTTATCGACAAGTACTCTTTTCTCGTTCCCGTGATATAACATTCTTAGTGATCTTATCACTTGCTTGCAAGCTATGCCAATGTGAATCACCGAGAGGGCCCTGAGTATATCTCTCCATCATCGGGATGGACAAATCCCATTCTTGATCTACGAGCATCAACATAATACTTTCAGAGTACCCAAACCCACCTTTATAATCACCATGTTATGGTGTGATTTTTGATGTTATAAAAGTACTCTTCCGATGTTAACAATTAACATGATCTCATGGTCTAAGGATTAGGGTTACTTTGCATGATGTTATAGCAATTTAAACATAATGAATTTGATTGTATTACTATCCTTTGGGCGAATGTTCATCACAACATTCCACCAATGTTGTGACCTCGTTATTAACAACATCCAGTGTCCATGATGAGGAAACCTTGATCATCTTGTTAATCAACGATCTAGTTTATATGAGAGACATAACTAGGAACTCTTTATTTGTTTATTAAACACACATGTATTAACGTTTCCAATTAACACAATTATAGCATGAGAAATAAACGTTTATCATAAACATGGAATAAGATAATAACCACTTTATTATTGCCTCTCGGGCATATTCCCTTCAGTCTCCCACTTGCACTAGAGTCAATAATCTAGTTTGTAAACTTGCGCATTCAACACCTATGGCTTTTTGGTGTTGTATATATGCGATTGCTAGCGGTAAACATAATCTCTAGATCTGACATTTTTAGGTCCGTGTGTATTTGTATGTCTTTGCGTCTCTACACATCACTCATTCTCAAATGAGATGGCATCGTACAAATTCAGTCATTTGATGAGATCTTAGTTTCTTGGGTTTTAAAACATGTCGATACTATTGTCATACAATATATCTTCATAGTACTAGCCCACTGTATCCACACCTACTTTGATAACAAACTATGTAACACCGCCATCATTTGCTGCTATTATAGCAGTCATATACTCAACCTTTTCTTGTAGTATCCGTCACAATGTCTTAATTTTGGAACTTATCCAAATTCATCATGGAACTTTCTTTCCATTACATTGTGCCACCATAGTCTAAACTGAGATAAACTTAACTTGTATCTTGTGACAAAACTTGTATCAATGTAAGATTTTACAACGAACTATTTGTAACTATTTGTCACTGATACATAACATATTCTTCTTCCGAAGCTCATAAGAATATCCTTACTATCATGCGATCATCATCTTATGAATCATTCTGGTATATGCTCATAACATTTATAGCATAGGACATATATGGACATGTACATATCACGGTATACATTATTGATCAAAATATTCATGTGATTTCGCTCACCAAGTGTCAATACACTTGAATCTTAATTCAACCTTTTTCCAAGAACCTTTCTTGTCATTTCTATATTGAACTCTTTCAATATCTCATCCATGTATGTTTGGCATAACCATATTAGCGCCTCAATATATTCATATAGACATTGATGCCTAATATTCTGGTTTTGCCCAAGTCTTTCATTAAAATCTAATTTTAATGAAATTCTTAACTTGTGTCAGTAAAATATACATCATTTCCAATCAACACCATGTCATCTACATAATATATTATAAATATGTCTCAACACTTCCACTTAATTTCTTGCAAATGCAAGCATCTTCATCATCTCAAGTGAAATTAAACCTTTTAACATTTTCATCACGATGAAGATTCCAACTCTGCTATGCTTACTTCAACCATTGAAGTTTGCATGCCCTTTTAGCATCATTTGAATTAACAAAACCCTTCGGACTATGTCTTATGCATGTCCTAGGTAACCATTATGTTAGAAGAACCTTGTTTCGTTTATTTAACTACCGTATATCAAAATTGATATATGTAGTGGTTGCTACAACAATCCTCCAAAAAAAATATTGTTATGAAATATCAAATCTTGTTGTAGTCAACTCCTTGAACATTGTCGTGTTGGCTATTTCATAGATGTGAAACATCCATGTCTATTTCTTTATAGATTCAAATACGACCGATAGGCTTCATGCCTTTCTGGAGGGTCTTCCAAGTTCAAAAACTTGATTTCTCGTGTATGGAAACTATCACAGATTTAATGACTTCTAGTCATTTGATGGAGTCAGGGCCCATCATTGCTTCTTTACATGCAGTCGGTTCATCATTGTCCAAACAATAACAACTTGTTTATCAAATCTCGATATTTTATTATTACCAGACACATACAGTTCAAATAGGAACTCTAATCTCCGAGATTACAAATTTTGTAGTCACGAGAGCCATGAGCATTGTGGCCACCTCCGGGACACTTTCCGACGTTGCGCTACTTAGAACATGTTGCTTAGGTTCATCAACTTAATCAAAGTTCTATTGTCCTCCCAATTAAATTTTGTGAAAAAATCCTTCTTAAGAAACTTGACGTCCTAAGCGACAAACTCTTTTGTCCTCGGTGTTATGGAGGAATACCCAACTATTTCTTTGGGATAACCTACAAAGACGTGCTTATCCGACTTTGGTTGTAAACATTTAACTTTTATGCATAGCATACCAAATTTTAAGAAATGACAAATTGGGTTTTATCCCAAGCCATAACTCATATGGTGTCATTTCAACGGATCATGATGGCACTCTTTTAGTGTAAAAACGGTAGTCTCTAAATCTTTAATCCTTAAAACATAATGCTAGTTTTTATAAATAACACCTTTGATCTTACCATGTTAAACAAGGTTTGATTTCATCTCTCTCTAACACTCCTATGGTTTATCAGGAAACGCAATCCATGGAACGATTCCTCAAATCTTAGGCGTTTTCCTAAACTTGTAACTCAAGTATCGTCCTTTATGTCCAATCATAAATTCTTTATTTTCTCATTATAATGATTTTCTACTTCATCTTGAAAGTCTTGGAACAATTTTCAAATGTTTCATACTTCTTCCTTATTAAGTAAATATACACATATATTCACTAAAATTTCTAGAGAAAGTATATGAAGTTGAAAGATCCATCGCACATGGCTACACATAATGGACTATATACATCAACATGCACAATGTCCAATAAGTTAGTCATTCGTTCCTCTTTGGCCTATGAACGGAGTTTCAATTATCTTTAGGAAAGACTCACAAGCGTCAATTGATCAAAATCAAAGACTCCAAAAATCCATCAACATGGAGTTTCTTCATGTTTCCTTTCCAATATAATTTGAACGGCGATGTCACTTTATAAGTGATCTTTCAATCATTTGTCTTGCAACATTTTAGCATTAGTTTGTATGGATGTGATTTCTCCAACTAGACTTGTAAATCATCCATCTTCTATGGAATACGGTAATTATTTGAACAACCTTTGTTCTCATAATACTTGAACAAAATAACAATTATTAAAACACATCTTGAAGGCTAGGTTTGATGTCAAAGAAAAACACAACAACTTCGATGAACATCATCACATATTATGTTGTTATTTACTTAGGCCATTGTAGTTCATGAATGTGTTGTTCTGTATGACACTTCACACCAACAAATTCAGTATCCAATATTGGGTTCGCAGCATAGAAACAAAAAATTCCCTAGGATATGAACAACTAAGCACCAAGATCTACCTACCTAGATACAATCAACGGGTGGACATACATCCATAGAGATCTTAACCTCGAAGACCGAAAATCTTTATTAACGGAATGTGATTTCGTGGATGATGTAGTCGTACACTTGCCGATCTCAAGATCGAGTTGAAGTCTAGCACAACAAAGCAGCAATTCATCCGTGATAGCACACAAGTCCGGTACCCCGACAACCTCCGTGTCCTTGCTCTAAAAAAGCAGCGGAAGCAGTAAATCCCTCTAGAAAAAGCCACCAGGAATATGTACTTCGCTAACCTGAAGCCATGGAGAATATTCTAGAGGGAGAGATATATCCTTCATGAGGAGGTGTGAGGAGTATAGGAGGAGGAGGCCTCCTTTTATAGGGGAGGGGACAACCCCATGCCATGGCCGACGGCCATGGTGGGTGCCCCCACCTCTTCCTCATTCATGTGAGTGGAGCTTCCACTAAGCATTCCCACATCAATTCCATCTCCACTCAAAGTTGCATTAATTTTCCACCAAAGTTAATGCATCTCTCATATAATAAAACTCTTTTATTTATTTTATTAAGAATTTTGTTAATTACTTTAATTAACAAAGATTAACATAAAACCCCTTACAACATTTCGATATCACATGCAAAATCAATTTCAGCAATTTAACCTGAAACAATTCTCGTGTCTATCAAAATAATTCCAGCACTTTCATAATCTTTCTCTGTTATCATATTTGCTCCAAATGATGTCGGTATCCCTTAAGTGTGTCACCCTATGGTTCGCGAATAATGCAGACATGATCGAGACCCCTCTCCGATCAATAATCAGCAGCAGGACCTGGAGATCCGTACTAACTCCCACACATTCAGCGATGACTCTAGTGATCATGTGAACCTTTAACGTTGTAACTAAATTCCTTTGTCTCACGATATATTACATGTCCGAGATTCGATCATCTGTATCCCCATACCTAGTTTGATATCATTACCGACAAGTACCCTTTTCTCATTCCAACGATATAACATTCTAGTGATCTTATCACTTGCTTGCAAGCTATGTCAATGTGATATCACTGAGAGGGACCAGAGTATATCTCTCCATCATCGGGGTGGAAAAATCCCACTCTTGATCTATGAGCCTCTACATAACACTTTCGGAGTATCTAAACCCACCTTAATTGTCACCCTGTTATGGTGTGACGTTTGATGTTATCAAGTTACTCTTCTGGTGTGTAATTGCCATGATCTCATGGTCTAAGGACTAACGTTATTTTGCATGATGTTATAGAAATGTAAACATAATTAACTTGATCGTATTACTATACTTCGGATGAATGTTCATCACATCATTCCACCAATGTTGTGACCTCGTTATTAACAACATCTAGTGTCCATGATCAGGAAACCTTGATCATCTTGTTAATCAACGAGCTAGTTTATATGAGAGGAATAACTAGGAACTCTTTATTTGTGTATTAAACACACATGTATTAAAGTTTCCAATTAACACAATTATAGCATGAGAAATAAACATTTGTCATAAACATGGAATAAGATAATAACTACTCTATTACTTCCTCACGGGCATATTTCCTTTAGTCTCCCGCTTGCACTAGAGTCAATAATCTAGTTTGAAATAACTTTGCGCATTCAAGACCTATGGCTTTCTGGTGTTGTATATATGCGTTTGCTAGTGGTAAACATAATCTTTGGATCTAACACTTTTAGGTCCGTGTGTATTTGCATGTCTTTGCGTCTCTACGCATCACTCATTCTCAAATGAGATGGCATTGTATAATTTTAGTCCTTTGGTGAGACCTTTAGTTCCTTTGGGTTAAAACATGTTGATATTATTGTCGTATAATATATGCTCATAGTACTAGCCCACTTCGAACCACACCTAGTTTGATAACAAACTATTTAACATAAATGCCCTCCTTTGCTACTACTATAGCAGTCATATACTTAGCCTATATTTGTAGTATCTGTCACAATGTCTTAACTTTGGAACTCATCCAAATCCATCATGGAACCTCCTTTCCATTACATTGTGCCACCCATAGTATAAATTGAGATAAACTTAAGTTGTATCTTGTGACAAAGCTAGTATTAATGGAACACTTTACCATGAAGTATTTGTAACTAATTGTCACCTATACATAACATATTCTTAGTTCTTGAAAAGCTCATAAGAATATCCTTACTATCGTCCAATGACATCTTATGAGTCATCCTGGTATATACTCATAACATTTAGAGCATAGGACATATCTGGATATGTACATATCACCGTATATGTGATTTGATCAAAATATTCATGTGATTTCACTCACCAAGTGTCAATACACTTGAATCTTGATTCAACCCTTTCCATGCGGCAAGAACCTTTCTTGTCATTTCCATATTGAACTCACTCAATATCTCATATATGTACGTATGGCACAACCATATTAGCACCTCAATCTATCCATATAGACATTGGTGCCTAATATTCCAGTTTTGCCCAAGTATTTCATTGAAATCAAATTTTAATGAAATTCTTAACCTATGTCATTTCCAATCAACAACATGTCTTCTACATAATGTATTAGAAATATGTCTGAGCGCTCCCACTTAATTTCTTACAAATGCAAACATCTTCATCGCCTCTGATGAAATTAAACCTTTTAACAGTTTCATCACGGTGAAGATTCCAACTCCGTTATGCTTACTTCAACCATTGAAGTTTGCATGCCCCTTTAGCATCCTTCAACTTAACAAAACCCTTCGGATCGTGTCATGTACACGTCCTAGGTAACCATTCTGTTATAAGAACTTTGTTTTGTTTATTCAACTACCATATACCAAAATTGACATATATAGTGATTGCTACATTAATCTGTCCAGACTAAATATCGCTATGAAAGATCAAATCTTGTCATAGTCAACTCCTTGAACATTGTCATAAACTCTTTTGCGACATGTCTATTTCTTTATAGATCCAAATACGACCAATAGGCTTTATGCCTTTCTAGAGGGTCTTCCAGGTTTAAAAACTTGATTTCTCGTGTATGGAAACTATCACATATTTTATGACTTCTAGTCACTTTATGGAGTCAGGGCCCATCATCGCTTCTTTGGACGCGGTCGGTTCATCATTGTCAAACACAATAACGACTTGTTTATCAAAACTCACTATTTGATTCTTACCCGACCCATATGGTTCAAATAGGAGCTATAATCTCCGAGATCACAACCTTTGTAATCACGTGAGCCATGAGCATTGTGGCTGCCTCCGGGAGATTTTCCGGTGTTGTGCTACTTAGCACATGTTTCTTAGGTTCATCAACCTAATCAAAGTCCTATTGTCCTCCCACTTAACTTTTGCGAAAAAATCCTTCTCAAGGAACTTGATCTTCTAAGCCACAAACTCCTTTGTCTTCGGTGTTATGGAGGAATACCTGATACCTTCGATCTGGATTCACGGATTTAGTATAATAGTCTTTTTCCTAGTAGACCTAGGTTTAAACAAACCTTGGGAAACAATGCTAAAAGGGATTTAAAAGTACACATCTACAAGACTTTGTTTTTTCGTTTTACCTTCATTTACTAGACCAATCTAGTTTACTTTATATCGTTGATTGCTTCAATGGATGGAGATAGGCCAGGATTGAAGATTCACCTGCATCTGCACATCATATGGGATAAAAGATAATAATAGTCACAGTCATGTGCAATGTTTCAATAGAGATATTCTTTTGTGGGCAACACATCCTAATATACTAAAGGCCTTGCGAGTCATAGGCATAGCAATTTCCTTTTGATCCAACCGGTTGCACAAGGAAGTATCGGACTACACATAGTTATTAAGTGAAAAACACAGATCAAATCCTTAAGGAGAGATGTTGTTATTCCCGAATGGGTTGCTAAGCAACCTTTTCTATCACTGGGTTTCCTATGAGATTGCTGCTAGCCAAGTATCTTACCTCAAGCCTTTATCAATCTCGAGGGTCTTGGGTACCTACAAGTCGAAAGATCGAGGCAAGAGACAAAGAAACAAAAGATAAAATCTCTTATTCAAACAAGACACAATGCTGCCATAGATTAGATGCACATAATTGTTGCGAGGTTTCACCTCAACCCGCAGTCCATGAGGACTACTCACTCATAACAATAAGATCAATGATAGAAAACATTATGCAAAATACTTAGATTGAAATCAAATATTCTTACAATGGTCACCAAATCACAAGGATATCTCAAGTACAAAGTAATGGCTATGGCTAATGGAGAGGATGGAAGATGGAGGGGATGAGCTATGGTGTGGATCTCCTTTGGTGGTGGTGTGATGCAATCTGAGAATGGCAGCCCTCTACGCGGTGGCTAGGACCTCAAAATATATATAGACGCCTTCACGAAAGTTGTAGGGTTTGACGAGACAAAGGCACCGACACATGGTATGGACAGACCGTACGGGCGGGTCGTGCCCGTACCAGTGGTCGTTATGGCGTATGGCGCCTGGTTATTGCTCCAGGATTACTTGGTCATGTAGACTTCCTCAAAATCTTCATTTATGGCTCCTTATTTCGCATTAAAAAGCGTGATTTCCTGCACAACACAATTTAAAGCAATGGTTTCATATCTTTGTAATAATTAGTCATTAGTGGCAAAGCTAGAGAGATTCTTGTCAATTGCTTGACTAAAAACAATGTTTAAACGCGGAAAAAGATGGCTATTTTTGGAGCCATCAACCTCCACAAAGCTCAAACCTTGATCACCCTCGAGCAAGAAAAACAACAATACTATAAGGAATTTTGCGTTTAAACCAGAAACAACGAGAATATGAATTCACGTATAGTCGGTAATCATATGCTTTAAGCACTTCTTTCATTTGAAAGGCTCATCAAAGTTAGAGAGATGACAAGAACACTATACAAGCTTTGATAACTCAAGATAATCAAAGTATAGTTTAATATAAGTATAAATAACTAAGAGTGTAACCGTCAATCCAATTCCTCTAGTAAACCTCAGCTTGCCAAGGGACACTTGGGTGTTTTATAATAGTAAAATCGAGTGAGAGAGTTCATGTCCTAAGTAGCATAATAGTGAAGTGTCTCACTGACACCCACATCACACTTACAAGAAAAGTTTCCTTCCACAATGACTTGGCCCGACGGTCGTCGTAGAAGGTGCGTCTTCCGCGACAAAATTCTCGGCTCGGCCATGGCCGATGGAAAACTTTTTTTTCGGTTTCGCGGCCCTCTACTACGACGAATCTTCTAAAAATGTGGAGGAAGCTCGGCTGACGCGTGGCATAAGCAAGATTTTTGTTTCCTCGCGTGATGTTGACTCGCCGAAGTCTTTTGAGGCGTGTGGGTCCCGGACATCAGTGTCTCTAGCGGACCATACTTTTCGGTCGCACCTCACTGATTTGAACTCGATAACATAGCTCGAGGCGTCTACCGTTTAGTCAGGTGATGGCTCAAAATATATCGAGCTTGTTGGGGAACCCCAAGAGGAAGGTATGATGAGTACAACAACAAGTTTTCCCTCAATTATGAAACCAAGGTTATCGAACCAGTAGGACCAAGGAAACACCTCCAAGGTGTTGTTTCCAACTTGGAATCCTGCACGACACAACCACATAACTTTGCCCCCAACTTACAGTGAGGTTTTCAATCTCACCGGTTTTGCTAAAAACAAAGGATTAAACGTATTGCGTGGAAGATAGTAATTGCTTGCAGAAAGTAAACAATAAACAGTAGATTGTAGATTGATGGTAAAAGAATGGACCGGGGTCCATAGTTCACTAGAGGTGATTCTCCTTAAGATAGATGACATTTTGGGTGAACAAATTACAACGGGGAAATTGACAGACACCGAGAAAGCATACATGCATATACTAATCATCTTGACTCCTATGAGATTTGATTGGGCATTACAACATTATACATAGACCGTAATACAACTTCATCTATGACTAATAATCCACCTTCAGGTTATCATCCGAACCCCCTCCAGTATTAAGTTGCAAGCAACAAATAATTGCATTAAGCAAAGTGTGTAAAGTAAACAATACGATTGCCCCATGGGCAAAGGATTGTTGTTTTCTCCCTAGTAGCAACAACACATCTAGTACCTTAGAGATTCCTGTCACTTCCCTAAATTACTACAGACATGAACCCACTATCGAGCATAAATACTCCCTTTTGGAGTTGCTAGCATCTACTTGGCCAAGATAGCTACTAACAACGGAAAACATGCAAGATCACAAATAACATAAACATGATAGAATCAATAATCAATCTAAAATAGCATCTCTATATCCATCGGATCCCCGCAAACACAACATGTAAGATTACAAATAGATGATCTTGATCATGAACGGATCTCACACGATCTAAACATGGTAGCACAAAGGAGGAGAACCAGCCATCTAGCTACTACATGGACCCATAGTCCAGGGATGAACTACTCACGCATCACACCAGAGGCAGTTATGCTGATTAAGAAGGCCTCCAGGGTGATCTCTCCCCTCTGGTAGGGTGCCGGGAAGAGCTTCAGATCTCTCCAATCTAGGGATGGAGATGACGGTGGCTACAGACTCTTTCGTGGAATTTGGATCAGGTCCTTAAGGTTTTCGTCTCGGGAGGCTTTTATAGGCGAAGGGGCAAGGTCGGTGGAGGCTCGAGGGGCCCGCACCAGGTGGCGGCACGCCTAGGGCTGGCCACGCCACCCTAGGGTGTTGCCTCCCTTCGTCTCTCCTCCGGACTCCGTGTTGCTTCAGGTAAAATATTGACTTTGGCTTTTGTCTGGTCCAATTCCGAGAATATTTTCTTACTAGCTTTTCTGAAACCAAAAACAACAGAAAATATGAAACTGGCACTGTGACATCTTGTTAATAGGTTAGTTCCAGAAAATGTGTAAAAATACTCCAAAGTGTGGACAAAACATAAGAAAGTAGATATAAAACAAGCATGGAACATCAAAAATTATAGATATGTTTACGACGTATCAACATCTCCAAGCTTAACTCCTGCTCATCCTCGAGTAGGTAAGTGATAGAAAAGAATAATTTTTGAGGTGACATGCACCATCACAATCTTGATCAAGGTATTTTTAAAACATTGATAGCTGGGATCATAGTACTTTAACATACCATGAAAGATATAGTTCTAACAATAAGACATAGCAACTATGCTGTAACATGAAAAGGTACAAACAAAAGATTCATGAATAACAATGTTTTGAAAGACGTTTGTTTGTTTCACATATAGAAAACATAATGAGAATGGTATTCAGCTTGTCCCTCATAGTGTAGCAAAACATAAATGCATAGGTCACCTTCAAAGTTCATAATGGTGACTAGATACAAAGAGTTTAAGAACAAGCAATATCAAAGTTATGAATCAATCAACAAGTTTTGGGACAGTGCACATTAAACTAAGAATGACCACTATGCTCTCTCAATAGGTGCATAAAGATAGAAGATGGAGACTCAACATAAAATTAAGATAAAGGCCCTTCATAGAAGGAAGCAGGGATTCAAGTCTCATAAAGAGCTTCCAAAAAGTATGGTCCTTATTAGATTTCAGCTCTCATTGCCCCTATCATAAGCATCTTTAGGTGATTAAGGTTAAAGTGAACAAATACGAGGATATACTTGACAAGTTACAAGCTGGAAATCTCATGCCTCTTGCTTACGAGTATCGTTCCTCATGCTACTCAACTTTAGTCACAGGTAAGTTATTGTCATTGTAAGTACATGTGTATCATAGAGAACCGCCAACGGGGTACCCCTTGCCCGATGATACGGAAGATTCCTCATATCAAAATGACAAGGCAAGCAGACAATGAGCATCTCAGCGATCCTTTTATTTCCTATTTGCATAGGGTTTTTTTCTTTTTTTAATTGAGGATGCTTCACAGATTGCTCACTATGGTTACGCTGCAGGTTTCCACCATGATTAGGCATGGATTAGACAAGGCGCCCAGGCGTTTCTCTAACACATATACGAACTCCATGAGCCTTACAAGCTCCCCTTTCATTTCACACCGCCGGGATCCATAAGCAAAAGAACATGATATCAACTAAATAAAGTGCAATGTTGAAAGCGTTCCCCATGATACATGGTTCTGCTAATTCACAACTTACAAAGCACAAGCATATACGCAACATATATGGGCACAATGATTCAAGTTTATTAAGTGCAAGAAAGTAAAGTGTGCAAATAAGTTCGTGAGAGCTTTAATCACTAATTTTCACATAACAAGTTTAATTTGAAAGGTAGATAAAAACATGAATATACGTGGAATAGCAATAATGCTAATAGGTAGGTATGGTGGACTCTTTGGAATAACTTGGTTTTATTTGGAGTTGGATGCATGAGTGGAACTCATACTTGGTAAATGTGGAGGCTAACAAAAGACTGGGAGCGACCAACTAAGAGAGCAATAATAGCCATAATCATGCAAAGCGACAAAACATCATTAATTAAAGCATAAAGTGATATTACAAGTCGAAAACTAAATGATCATAGAGGCTATGGTGACTTGGTATAGTCTTAACATGGTGTGAGCATGCGCCAAGTCAACCCAAATAAAGCATCAAAGGAGAATACTGCAATAGTATTCTTTTATATGCTAAAACAACGCGTGATTCTTTCAAGGCACATTAAGCAATCTCAATTGTTTGTAACAAGTCATGCTATAGCAATAATCACTAAGCATAAAGTCAAAACAATATCAAGGATGACATGATAAAGTCTAAGTCACAGTAAAAAACAAGCTCCTTTTATACCACTTATAAGCATGAACTTTTCTACTCTTTTCCAATCCAAATCAACTTATTTGAAACTATGTATGAATGCGGGGGTCCAACCAATTTACTCAAGCAAACTAAGCAAACGAAAACTCAGAAAAAAAATGAAGACGCTCCAAGAACAACATAATTGTGCATGAAACAATAAAAATGAAGTGTGTGGAAGAAAACCCGAGATTTTTATTGATGAAGAGGGGGATGCCTTGGGCATCCCCAAGCTTTGACGCTTGTACTTCTTGAACTTTTGTCCGTACTTCATCTTATCACATTATTCTTCCCTACACTTTAAAATTTCCTTCACACAAAACTTTACACAATCTTCATTAGCAACATTAGTGTACTCAAGATAAAAAGTCTTTAGGTTCAGTTTCAACACAAGTACAACTTCCATTAAAATACAAGCTACTGTAGCAATTCCTTTTAAAAGTTCAAGAATTTTGCAAGAACTCAAAGAGAAAGAGATTAAGAGGCAAATGCAAATAATGGCAGAAATCTGTCAAAACAGACCAGCAGGTAAAAACCTATTTTTTGAAGACCTTCTGTTGCTCAAGTCGAAAAGTGTTACACTAAGGAAAGTTAGATAACAACCTGGGGCCGAATCACAAAAAATTACAGCTCAATCCGACATATAGAGATTTTTCATGAATTTTTAGAGCGAAGCACAAAAATCTGTTTCAGGACAGCAACTTTCCCAAACATTATTTCTCTCTTATTAGAGGTTATTCTTGGCACAAAAACCAAACAAAAAGGATAAGGAGAGGTTATTACTGAAGCAATAACTTCCAAGACTCAACAAAAGATTCCTAAAGAAATTTGGGTTATCTTCTAATAAGTGCTTTTCTTTAACGCCTTTGAGCTAGGCAAGAGAAGCAAGAATCAAGTATTCTCAAATGAAGAAGCATCAAGAGCAAATTTTGTTTTAATAGGAGAGGCAAAATGAATCTTCTCTCTATTTTTAGGGAAGTGTTCTATACCTTTCTTGGGTGGGAATTGATATTTAATGGTGCCTTCTTTCATATCAATAATGGCACCAACAGTTCTAAGAAAAGGTCTTCCCAAAACAATAGGACAAGAAGCATTGCATTCAACATCCAAAACATAGAAATCAACAGGGACATAGGCATTGTTAACCATAATAAGAACATCATTAACACTCCCCATGAGTTTCTTTTTAGCATTGTCATCAAGTTGGACATTTAAATAACAATCTTCCAATGGTGGCAAATCAAGCATTTCATAAATCTTTCTAGGCATAATAGAAACACTACTATCAAGGTCACATAGAGCTTTGAGATCAAAATCATTCACTTTCATATTGATGATGGGTTCCCAACTATCTTCTAATTTCATAGGTATAGAAGCTTTATGTTTCATCTTTTCTTCTTTAATTTTTATGAGAGCATCAGTAATGTGTTTTGTAAAGGCCATATTCATAGCACTAGCATTAGGACTTTTAGCAAGCTTTTGTAGGAACATAATTACTTCAGAGATATTGCAACCATCAAGATCAAAATCATAATTACCATCTAAAGTAGTAGAGCTATTGTTTCCCATAATTCGAAGAATTTCAACATTTTTATTAGAGAAGGTTCCATTGGTTTTAGGCATTGTTGCAAAAGGAATGGGGACTTCATTGGGTTTGCTAGCTTCAACATTAGTGGTGGTGATAGTACAAATACTACTATTTCTAGCAATTTCATCTTCTCTTTCCCACTTAGCATGCAATTCAGCTCAGTCTAACATTTTCATCAATTCTAACTTGTATGGCATTAGTAGCAACAAAGGGCTTTTTAATAGCTTCAGGTTTAGTAGCCATTTTATTCAAAGAAGATTGTGCTTCGGACAATGGTGCTATATTTCTTTCAGCATTAGAGAGTTTTTCCTCAATAGTTTTATTGAAAGCAGCTTGTTTACTAATGAAATCTTTAAGCATGACTTCAAGTTCAGAGGGTGCACTTCTATTATTGTTGTAGGAATTTCCATAGGCATTACCATTATTGGGAGGATATGGCCTATAATTATTATTACCAAAATTATTCCTACAGGCATTGTTGCTAAAATTGTTATTTCTAATAAAGTTCACATCAACTTGCTCTTCTTGAGCAACCAAAGAGGCTAAGGGAACATGATTTGGATCAATATGAGCTTTCCCATTAACAAGCATAGACATAATAACATCAATTTTATCACTAAGGGAGGAGGTTTCTTCAACATAATTTACCTTCTTACCTTGTGGAGCTCTCTCAGTGTGTCATTCAGAATAGTTAACCATCATATTATCCAGAAGCTTTGTTGCAACACCTAAAGTAATGGTCATAAAGGTACCTCTAGCAGCAGAATCCAGCAGATTTCTTGAAGAATAATTCAGTCTTGCATAAAAGGTTTGGATAATCATCCAAGCAGTCAGTCCATGAGTGGGACAATTCTTTACCAAAGATTTCATTCTTTGCCAAGCTTGAGCAACATGTTCATTATCAGATTGTTTAAATTTCATTATTTCACTTCTCATAGATATAATCTTAGCAGGAGGATAGTATTTTGCATTTAGTCCAAGAATCAATACTATTTTCTAGTTAGGGATAACAACCATTCTTTAGCTTTTCCTCTCAAAGAGAAAGGAAACAATTTAAGCTTAATAATATCTCCATCTATATCCCTATGTTTTTGCATCTCACAAAGTTCAACAAAGTTATTAAGGTGAGTAGCAGCATCTTCAGTACAAACACCAGATAATTGTTCTTTCGTAACAAGATTGAGCAAAGCAGATTTAATTTCAAAGAAAGTAGCTTCAGGAACAGGTGGAGCAATAGGTGTGCACATGAAATCATTATTGTTGGTGCTAGTGAAGTCACACAACTTAGTGTTTTCAAGAGTAGTCATTTTTCTGTGTTTTTAATATAAAGAAGCAAACTAGTACAACTATTTTTTTGTGTTTTTGATAAAAGAAACAAGCAAACAAAGCAGAAATAAACTAAGCAAAACAAAAAAGTAAAGATATTGGTTATGAGGGACTCCCCTTGTGAAGATGTCCTTGACTCCCCGGCAATGGCGCCAGAAAAAAGGCTTGATGGCTTAAAATATATCGAGCTCGTTGGGGAACCCCAAGAGGAAGGTATGATGAGCACATCAGCAAGTTTTCCCTCAGTTATGAAACCAAGGTTATCAAAACGGTAGGAGCAAGGAAACACCTCCAAGGTGTTGTTTCCAACTTGGAATCCTGCACAACATAACCACAGAACTTTGCCCCAACTTACAGTGAGATTGTCAATCTCACCGGTTTTGCAGAAAACAAATGATTAAATGTATTGTGTGGAAGATAGTAATTGCTTGTAGAAAGTAAATAGTAAACAGTAAATAGTAGATTGTACGTTGATGGTAAAAGAATGGACCGGGGTCCATAGTTCACTAGAGGTGATTCTCCTTAAGATAGATGACATGTTGGGTGAACAAATTACAGCGGGGCAATTGACATACATCGAGAAAGCATACATGCATATACTAATCATCTTGACTCCTATGAGATTTGATTGGGCATTACAACATTATACATAGACCGTAATCCAATTGCATCTATGACTAATAATCCACCTTCAGGTTATCATCCGAACCCCCTCAAGTATTAAGTTGCAAGCAACAGATAATTGCATTAAGCAAAGTGTGTAAAGTAAACTATATGATTGCCCCATGGACAAAGGATTGTTGTTTTCTCCCTAGTAGCAACAACACATCTAGTACCTTAGAGATTCCTGTCACTTCCCCAGATTACTAGAGGCATGAACCCACTATCGAGCATAAATACTCCCTCTTGGAGTTGCTAGCATCTACTTGGACAAGATAGCTACTAACAACGGAAAGCATGCAAGATCACAAATGACATAGACATGATAGAATCAATAATCAATCAGAAATAGCATCTCAATATCCATTGGATCCCCGCAAACACAACATGTAAGATTACAAATAGATGATCTTGATCATGAACGGATCTCACAAGATCTAAACATGGTAGCACAAAGGAGGAGAACCAACCATCTAGCTACTACATGGACCCGTAGTCCAGGGATGAACTACTCACGCATCACACCGGAGGCAGACATGGTGCTGAAGAAGGCCTCCAGGGCGATCTCTCCCCTCCAGCACGGTGCCGAGAAGAGCTTCAGATGCCTCCCGATCTAGGGATGGAGATGATGGCGGCTACAAACTCTTTCATGGAATTTTGATCGGGTCCTTAGGGTTTTCGTCCCGGGAGGCTTTTATAGGCAAAGGGGCAAGGTGGAGGCTCGAGGGGCCCACACCAGGTGGCGGCGCGCCTAGGGCTGGCCGCGCCACCCTAGGGTGTGGCCGCCTCGTGGCGCCCCTTCGTCTCTCCTCCAGACTCCGTGTTGCTTCGGGTAAAATATTGACTTTGGCTTTTGTCCGGTCCAATTTCGAGAATATTTCCTTACTATCTTTTCCAAAACCAAAAACAACAGAAAACATTCAACTGGCACTGTGGCATCTTGTTAATAGGTTAGTTCCAGAAAATGTATAAAAATACTCCAAAGTGTGGACAAAACATAAGAAAGTAGATATAAAACAAGCATGGAACATCAAAAATTATAGATACGTTTATGACGTATCATCAGGCTGCTAGGTCCACATGTCAGCCTCTCATTAGAAGGATCATGTGTATGATGGAATTTTTTCTCCTTCGCTCGCGCTACCCTGTTCCGAAGTTGATAGCGCTGCACGATGCATCTACCGTCTAATCAACCTCCTAGGACCCACATGTCATCCTCTCATTAGAAGAAACGTGTGTATGATGGAAATTTTTCCTTCGTTGGCGCTACCCCATTCTGAGTTGATAGCGTTGCTCAACGCATCTACCATTTAACCAACCTCCTGAGCCCCACATGTCATCCTCTCATTAGAAGAAATGTGTGTATGATGGATTTTTTCCTTCGCTCGCGCTACCCTATTCCGAACTTGATAGCGTTGTTCGATGCATCTACCGTTTAATCACGATATTGGGCCCCACATGTCATCCTCTCATTAAAAGAAACATGTGTATGATGGATTTTTTACCCTTTGTAGCGCCTTCGTGTTCCGAACTTGATAGCTTTGCTCGCTGTATCAGCCGTTTATTTAGGCTGGTGGGTCCCTTATGTCAGTCTCACATTAAAAGAATCATGGATATGATGGAATTTTTTCTTCTCTAGCGCTACCATGTTCCGAACTAGATAGTGTTGCTCGATGAAACTATTGTTTGCTCACGCTGCTGGGTCCCCCATTTCAGCCTCTCATTAAAATAAACATGTACATGCTAAAAAAAAATCTCGCTCGCTCCCCCTGTTTCGAACTGGCTACGTTGCTCGATGCAGCATTTGTATAAGGTCGCGCTGCTAGGTCCCACATATCAGCCTCTCTGTAAATGAAACGTGCATATGATGGACTTTTTTGTCCAAGTCCGCTGTTTTGACCTTGGAAACTTGCTGGGTCCCAGATGTCAAGCACCTCTGTGTAGGAAATGTGTCTATGTTGGGTCCCAGCTGGCAGCCTCTATTTGAAAGAAACATGTGTATGTTGCTGTTTTTTGGGTCCCAGATGTCAGCCTAGGAGTACAAAAAATTCTCATAAAGGCCGAATTAAAAAGATTCTGCGCTAACTCGGGCCTGATGCCCTATTCATCATGGCTTATATTCCATGGGCTCACCTAAATTTAATGGGTTATGGTTGGTGGCCAAAAGACCACGAAAAGGCCTAATTAGAAGGTATTAGGCTATGCGGCTGATAGGCTAATTTCATGGGCTATGCTTGGGCCTGCTGGGTCCAACATGTCAGCTTCTCTGTAAGTGCAACGTGTGTGTGATGGACTTTTTTTCGGTCGCGTCCGCTGTTTTCACCGTGGAAGCCGAGTATGGTCTTACTGCTGGGGCCCTTATGTCAGCCTCTCTGTCATGTTCTGGCTTGTGGGTCCCTGGTGAAGCCTTGTATGTTCTGTCTGGTGGGTCCCTGATGCGAGCCTCTCAGTACAAGTATTTAAACTTTTGTTTTGAACCCACCCTCAAAACAAACTGGGTCCATGATGTCAGCCTCTCCGTAATGCGATATTGCTAGAAAAAAATGTAAACCCAAGATAAATTTGAACAAAAGACCTTCAAATCAAATAAACGTAAACTGAGTGTGTTGCCACTACAACAAAGATATTTATAGAATAAATATCATTAAACTTTTATTAGTACTATAATTTATGTATTAGTCTTCTTAAAAATATTTTGGGTGTCTATGTTTAACTTTTTTAAAATATAAAAGGGTAGCCCTCCTGGCATCTTAATTTATAAAATGCCACATAATGGAGTTTTTTCTTAAAAACATGGGTAGACAGAGTTTTTTATTTTGAGAGGTGGGGGCTATGCCCAAAAGGTCGAATTAAAAAGAGTTTGGCTATTCTACATAGGCTGCTCTACGTGGGTTATATTCCGTAGGGCAGGCTCCATGAGCTTTATTCTCAAATTTTAGTGGGTTGTGCTTAGCAGTCCCCTGACCCCTAAAAGGCCGAATTAATATGTTCTCGGCTATGCTCCATGGGCTCCTTTCTCAAATTACTAGGTTGTGGTCAGCAGTCCCCTGACCCCTAAAAGAACGAATAAAAATATTCTGGGCTAAAGAGGGGCCAAATGAGCTACTAGATTTCTTCTCCTGGTTAATAAAAATGGCATTGTGATGTGCTGGGCCGGATTCGAAACAAAGACCTCAGAGAGGGAGGGGGAAAAGCAATAATTCTTTTTGTCAGCTATTCATGTCAAAATTCAGCAGTACAGAATAAGGTAGAAATATTATCAACAGATTTGAAGTTCATATTCAAGAGCACTTGAACAATTTAGCAACATTTTGAAACTGACCAATTCAGCAATACAAACAATGAAATACCATAGCAGTACAGAGAGAACAAGTTTTTGTTTCAGCTCTAAAAACCTTGTCATGCGATCATTTTATTGTTTTCACCAATAGCACTCGACCATTGGAGCAAGAAAAACTGACGATCAAGTCTGCTTTGAGTACCTTCTTCTCACATCAATGCATGTGTGACCCCCATATGCAACCCAAAATGCCCAAGTCTCGTCTAGATTATGACACGGCCATGTACAAGGGTGACGAGCAATCGTCCGTTTCACATTCAACATCACATGATAGATTCAGCTGCAATTTAAAGTGACCGATTCAACGGTGGCAGAAAATGACCAAAAGAATTGATAGATTCAGCAATGTTGACATTGAAATTCAATGGATGTACAACAATGTGGCAAAGCCAAGTTTCAAAAGGAAAGCGTGACCATGCATTTTCTCCACTCGATCTGAATAAGTCCAAGTACATACGTATTACTATAAAATAGATTAGCAGTAGCTGAACTCTATACAAAATACTTAGTAGAAGTGTAGAACTACATGCTTACACTAAACTAGGAACCACTACATGTCCCATCATACGTACTCGAAGAAATGAGAATGCTTCAGCGTGTCAAAGTGCTGGCCAGGCTGCACGCTTGATTTCCTGCCTAGGACGTGTCTCTCATTTCATTGTCGCCTGTCGGCCTCTAGGTCAGCAGCATACATGTAAAAATTATACGACAAACCAGGAAATTCGGGATCCTTAATTTGGGCAATTCCAATTACGAAGGGAATCTGTCACCAACATAAACTAGCTAATTAGTACAACATTACATACACTCACAGTAGGATCATCACAAGAGGATTAAGATGTGATATCTCACCGGTGAATCTTGTCCGGTGATAGTTTCAGTAGTATGCCAGTAAAGACGCGACTTGGACAAAAAATACATGAGCACTTCCTACGCGGCGTTGGCCGGCGATGGCCTAATCGTTGTCTCGGGTGACCTCTTTACTACAACCTGATTGAAAGTAGCGAACAAGACCAACGACCAAAACCTCACCTCATGTCGCGGAGATTCGCATGCTGCCGACCTGACCGGCCTGATGGACCGGAGCAAGTCCGTGCTATGCCCGTCAATTTGGGCGACGAACAGCTTGCCCTCCTTCTCAATGCCGATGACCTCAGCTTTGAGCGAGCCCGGTGCACAAACCGACACAAACGGGTCCCATTTTTGGGGGCTATATCTGGGCATTGTCATCAAGTGGGCAGATATGAGGTGCTCGACGAACACTTTCTTGACGCCGGTGAACTTGCATCCTGGCTCCATGCAGACACACCGGCGGCAGTTACACGCGATCTTGTGGTCGTAGATATCCTTGTAGGAGACCAAAGTCCAGCAGATGTCGTTGGGCATCTACTACCTTTTCCGCTAGTGACTTAGCGGTACAGCTACTTGGAGCATGAGGGCCAGGCGATGGCGCTGGTAGTGTCCAGACGCTTAGCTATTTTGTTGAAGACGTTGTCGCCGACCTTCGTCTAGACATTGTTCAGCAGTTTGTGCCTCGAATCCATAGCCATCACGTCCAAATGATTGGGGGCAAGGGCGGATCTATGTATGACTGTTGGGCTTATTTGGAGGAGAGGGGTGGCGGCCTGGAAGGATCGATGCTGCAGGTGAGATAGCGAGAAAAATGTGTGAAGTGCGTGCTAGAGAAGATCCAAATGCGACCTCTCGGAGTTGGAAATGGCTCTTTGAAGGAGGGGTTTTTGCCGTGCTCCTACGACTATCTTCTGTCGGGCGTATTGCATCGAGCACGCCGACTAGAGTTATAGAGTAGGGAGTACTATAGGTACTCTAGACTAGCACTCTGCCATGGAGTGGTCTCTCATCACATCTCAGTTATTAGAACTGAGAGATGATTTATTTACTGCTTCCATTTTTATACTACTCCCTCTAGTTCGTATTAATGGCCTCAACTTTGTCTAGATTCATATCAGTTAGATAGAGTAGTTGTAAGTTGAGTCACTTACGTTTTTTGGTACTTCATAGTACGTACCAAAATACCAAGATGCTAAACCTCATATGAACTTTCTAGAAAGGTACCCCTTTGCAAAGATTGGTAAGCCTGCTAAAATTGATGAAACTTCTAGAAAGGCAAGAACCCACGGCCTAAATTGCATCATGCTTGGTGAAAAATAACGATAGGTTCCCAGTTCATATTCAGCAGCATTTCAAAGTGACCAGTTCAGCAATACAAACTCTGAAATTCAATAACAGGATAGCGAGAATCAATTCTTATTTCAGCACTAAAAACCTTGGTGCGGGATGAGTCGCTTTTCTCCGAACACACTCGATCATCGGAGCAAGCAAAACTGACCATCAAGCCTGCTTTTCTGTGCATACTTTCTACTCACATCAATGACTGTGTGACCCACATATGCAAACCAAAATGCCCCAAGCCTCATCTAGATTGTGACAAGGCCATGTTTCAAAAGAACAGTAAGACCATCTACTGCCCTTGATCTAAAAAAGTATCAGTACGTCAGTATTAGTTCTACAAGATACTTTAGTACTATAATAAAAATGACAGAACATTCGACAGATCACTACCATTTGAATGATTCAGCAGCACTGAATAAAACAGAAAAATATCAATAGATTCCAAACACATAATCAGCGGTACTTGACAGATTCAATAACATTTCAAAGTGACCGATTTAGCAGTACAGATAATGACCAAAATTATTGACAGATCTAACAATGCAGACACTGAAATCCAATAGATGTAGCAAGGCCATAATTCAAAAGAACGGAGAGAACATATTCTTGCCATGTTCCAAAAGAAGAACAGGACCATCTACTGGTCTTGATCTAAACAAGTACCAATACATCACTATTAGTTCTTAAAAATACTTTAGTAATAGCAACAATAGAACGTTCGACAGATTCAATGGCACTTGAAAGATTCAGCAGTACTGAATAAGACAGAAAAATATAATCAGATTCCCAGTTTATAATAAGCGGCACTTGATAGATTTAACACCATTTCAAAGTGACCGATTTAGCAGTACAGATAATGACCAAAGGAATTGACAGATTCAACAATGCAGACATTGAAATTCGGTAGATGTAGCAAGGCCATGATTCAAAAGGAAATAGAGACCTTATTCTGCACTAGATCCGTCGGTCTGAACAAGTACCAGTACATAGGTATTACTCCTACTACAAAATAGATTAGCGGTAGCATAACTCCATACAAAATACTCAGAACTACCTTAAGCTAGGAACCACATGTCCCAAAATGATAAGAAAAATCCGGTCGAGGAGTACATGTGTTCAAGTTAGGATCCTCACAAGAATATAAAGATGGGTTAATCGCTAAGAAATAGGGATGCAGAAGTGGGACAAATGGGACAGGTGGGATCCTTAATTTTAGACCCCTAGACTAACTCTAAACTAAGTGGGAGAAGTGGGACTAGTAGGATGTATTTTAACAAATCTCACTTATCCCACTTAGTTTAGAGTTAGTTTAGAAGTCTCCCACATATCCCACCTCTGCATCTACGGTAATAATCTTGTCGATACGAAGCTTGTATTCCACGGTGAACTCCGATGGTTGATTCCGACGACGAGCGACCAGATTAGACCGACAAACCGACAAAGAGCAAGTGGCTTTAGAATTCGCATAGAATACCTTCTCACACAAGCCATTTGGATGTGCAGAGCTCAACTTCACCATGAACTGCGGCAACACGCGCGCCGTCGGCCTGACGCACACGACAGATATCAAGATGACATCGTCACACCCGTCGAATAGCACGCAGAACACCGTGTCATCAAACTCGGTTAGCCCGATATGTACATTTTGCGATCCCGGTGCCGAGACTGGCTTAGAGATGTACCTGCCTTTCCTACCATAGGGTAAAATGCGCAACCTCATGGCGTGGGCTTCTTTGAGGTGGGAGTGGAGCACAAACAAAATTATGGCAAACTCGTAGCCAAGCACCACGCAGTTCCATTGGACTACATCAGCGAGCATTGAACATGAAGACATATTTGGCTAGACAACTCATACCAATTGGGTCTGTCACCAACATAAAATAATTAATTAATTAGTACGACATTACATATATTCATATTAGGATCATCACAAGAAGATTTATATGTGTTAACTCACTCTTGGTTGATATTCTTGTAATCCAGGGGGAATTCCGACAACATCTTGAGAAGCTCGAAGGAAATGCCTTGGTTTCGACAGGTACAACATGAGCCCTTTCAGCGTGACTTCAGCCAACGAAGGCCTGCTCATCTACTCAGATGTTGCTGCCATTTCGATCGAATGGAGCTTATTCCATGACGGCAGCGACCATAACATCACCTTGTACCGCGGCGATTCGCACGCCGCCGACCTTATGTACCCGACGGATAGGAAGATGTCTGTGGTGTACCCTCCAATTAGGGCGGCGAACTCCGTGCCCTCTTTCCCGATGCCGATGATCTCTGGTGCGTGCACCCGGTAAGTCGGGTACCAGTACTTGTTGGAGTAGGTCACTTGGGGCAAATAGTACATCTTTTGGGCAAGTTTCAAGTGGTCAAAGAGCTCGTGCAAAGTTAATGGCCGGTTGACGAACTCGCATCCTCGCTCCGTGCAGGCTGCGCACGGGGCGTAGCAGCACTAGATCTTGTGCTCGTAGATGTCATTGTAGGAGACCAATGAACAACAGCGGTTGTTGGGGCACCTGCTGCCTTTTCCGCCGGAGACCTGGAGGTACAGTGGTACGTTGCTAAAGTATCTAGAATTTTTTATGTTCCATGCTTGTTTTATATTTACTTTCTTATATTTTGTCCACACTTTGGAGTATTTTTACACATTTTCTGGAAACAACCTATTAGCAAGATGCCACAGTGCCAGTTGCCTATTTTCTGCTATATTTCGTTCTAGAAAAGCCAGAAAATGAATATTCTCGGAATCGCACTAGACAAAAGCCAAAGTCAATATTTTACTAGAAGACTCAGAGAGCCCAAAGCAGAGACGGAGGAGGGCCAGGGCCTGGCCACACCATATGGTGGCGCCGGTGACCCTTGGCCGTGCCACCAGGTGGTGTGGGCCCCCTGGCACTCCACCGACCTTGCCCCTTCGCCTATAAGAAGCCCCCGATAGAGAAACCCTAAAGGATCCGGCCTCCAACCATGAAAAGTTCCGCAGCGCCGCCGCCACTTAAGGGGAGATTCGAGGGACAGAAATGTTGGAGATGTGCCCAAGAGGCAATAATAAAAGTGGTTATTATTATGTATTTGTGTTTATGATGAATGTTTACATCCCATGCTATAATTGTATTATTAGGAAACACTAATACTTGTGTGTTTTGTAAACATGTAAGAGTCCCTAGTAAGCCTCTTGTTGAACTAGCTTGTTGATTAATAGATGATCATGGTTTCCTAGTCATGGACATTGGATGTCATTAATAACAAGGTTGTATCATTAGGAGAATGATGTGATGGACACACACCCATAGTAAATGTAGCATAAGATCAAGTCATTAAGTTCGTATTGCTATAAGCTTTTAAATGCATAGTGACCTAATCCTTCGACCATGAGGTTGTGTTAATCACCATCACCGGATGGGTACTTTGATGACATCAAACACCGCTTCGTAACTGGGTGGCCATAAAGGTGTCGTTGGGTATTCTGAAAGTATGTGTTGAAGCGCATGGACCAAGATTGGGATTTGTCCATCCATACGACGGATAGATATGCTCTGGGCCCTCTCGGTGGAATGTCATCTAGTTAGCTTGCAAGCATGTGACTAGGTCACAAGGGATGACATATCACGGAACGAGTAAAGAGTACTTGTCAGTAACGAGGTAGAACTAGGTATGGAGATACCGATGATCAAACCTCGGATAAGTAGAGTATCGCGAGACAAAGGGAATTGGTTTCGTATGTTAATGGTTCAATCGATCACGAAGTCATCGTTGAGTATGTGGGAGCCGTTATGGATCTCCAGATCCCGCTGATGGTTATTGATCGGAGAGGTGTCTCCGTCATGTCTACATATTCACGAACCGTAGGGTGACACACTTAAGGTTCGAAGTTGTTTTTAAGTAGATATGGAATGTGCGTTGGAGACCGAATGTTGTTCGGAGTCTTGGATTGGATTCGGGACATCACGAGGAGCTCCGGAATTGTCCGGGGAGTAAGATTCATATAATGGGGATCTTTTTCTGAGTTAGGAAATGTTCCGGAGTGTGTGTATGGGGATTCTAGAAGGTTTCGGAATGTTCCGGAAGGTTCTAGAAGATATTTTGGAGTTTATTTGAAAAACCAAAATAAGATAAGATAAGATAAGGGAAATTTAAAGAGGAGACTTGGGGGGGGGGGGGGAGGACTCCTCCCCCCACCTCCTTGGTGCGCCGGCCCTAAGGGGT
Source organism: Avena eriantha (assembly GCA_910589775.1). Taxonomy (NCBI): domain Eukaryota; kingdom Viridiplantae; phylum Streptophyta; class Magnoliopsida; order Poales; family Poaceae; genus Avena; species Avena eriantha. The sequence continues at coordinate 410,644,413 of OU342746.1, read as the reverse complement.
GGGCCTAGGGGTGGGAACCCTAGGCCGCACCCCTCCCTCTATATATAGAGGGGTGGAGGCGCCACCCCCCTTTGATCCTCCGCTCTTGCCCCAAGCCGCCTCTCTCCTCCTCCTTCTTTCTGCTCAGGCTTAGGCGAAGCCCTGCAGAATTCTCCACTCCACCACCACCACCATGCCGTCATGCTGCTGGGATTCCGTGGAGAGATCTACTACCTACGCTGCTCGCTGGAACGAGGAGAGGAAGGTCTGCTTCGACTCCGCACGTGTGACCGACTGCGGAAGCGCTGCCGGAACGCGGCGCCGGAAGGATCGTCCACTCGATCTTGAGATCGTCAAGTGATCGACTACATCAACCACGAGATCTAATCTCGTAACGCTTTCGTGTCTACAAGGGTTAGTACAGATCTATCTCGTTGCACATGTCTAATAGATTAGATCTTGGCTTTTATCTAGATTAGATCTGGGTTTTGTTCGTTCTTGCGGTAGAATTTTTTTGTTTTCCATGCTACGAACCCATTAGTGGTATCAGAGACGTGTCTATGCATAGATCTATTGCACGAGTGGAACACAATGGTGTTGTGGGCATTGGTGCTCGTGTCATCTTTTGCTTTGTGTACTTTGCATCTTGCGGCATGGTGGGATGAAGCGGCTCGGGCTAACCTTACATGTCATCGCACATGAGACTTGCTCCACGCTTGGCGTGTAACTTGCTTTGCACAAGTGGCTTTGCGGGTGTCTGTCTCTCCCACCATAGTATAGATCCAATTTACACTTTGCAAATTTTGATTGCACTTGTATCAACATTGTGGTTCAGTTTCGTAGGTAAGATCCGTTCTTATTCGAAAGCCCCAAACCACGTAAAACATGCAAAGAAAATTAGAGGCGTCTAACTTGTTTTTGCAGGGGTTTTGTGATGTGATATGACCATCATGTGATTGTGATTGTATTTGATGTATGCAATGATCCTTGTTGTAATATGGCAACCGGCAGGAGGCTAATGGTTGTCTTTAATTCTGTTAAGGCCTGCTTGTCTATTCATCTTGTAATAGATTTATTCCAAGTAGTTGTAATAGTTGCTAGTGATGATGGACAACCATGAAGCGGCGCCACTGACCTTGACGCAATGCTGGTGATGATGGACATCATGTCCGTGCTTTGGAGATGGAGATCAAAGGCGCAAGAAGAAAGGGCCATATCATATCACACTAATTATGAATTGCCTGTGATGTTAATCCTTTATGCATCTTGTATTGCTTAGATCGCGACGGTAGCATTATAAGATGATCCCTCTCACTAAATATCAAGTAATAAAGTGTTCACCCTTAGTTGGCACCGTTGCTAAGACTCGTCGTTTCGAAGCATCTCGTGATGATCGGATGTGATAGATTCTACGTGTGCATACAACGTGTGCAAGCCAGATTTGTACATGCGGAAACTAAGGTTATCTTGACGATCCTAGCATGTACAGACATGGTCTCGGAACACGGAATACCGAAAGGTAGAGCATGAGTCATATAAATGATATGATGAACATGAAGATTGTTCGCCGATGAAACTACATCTTCTCTCGTGAAGATCGGACTTGGTGTAGTGGACTTGGTTCGTGTAATCACTAAGACAATATGAGGGATGTTGTTTTGAGTGGGAGTTCATCTAGTTAATTTAAGAATTAAATTTGAACTCAATTTATCATAAACTTAGTCTAAACTACTTGCAAATTTGTTGTAGATTATGGCGAACCCCTCCATCAATTTCAATGCGTTCCTAGAGAAAGAAAAGCTTAAGAACAATGGAAGCAATTTCACGGACTGGTTCCGTGGACTGAAGATCGTCCTCAGGGCTGGTCAGTTGACCTATGTGCTCGAAGCACCGCTAGGTGACCCACCTGCAGAAGATGGCACCGATGACGTAAAGAATGTTTACGCCACTCGGAAAAATCATTACTCCACAGTTCAGTGTGCCATCCTGTACGGTTTAGAAGCGGAGCTGCAGAAGCGTTTTGAGCACCACGACCCGTTCGATATCATTAAGGAGCTCAGGCTAATTTTTGAGACTCGCGCGACCATGGAGAGCTATGAGGCCTCCGAAAAGTTCTTTAATTGTAAGATGGAAGAGGGAAGCTCCGTTAGCGAGCACGTGCTCACCATGTCTGGGTACGCAAACAAGCTCCAAGAGTTGGGGATATCGATTCCTAATGAGTTAGGGATTCACCGTCTCCTCCAATCACTGCCACCAAGTTACAAGAATTTTGTGATGAACTACAATATGCACTGCATGAACAAGACGTTGCCTGAACTATCGTCCATGCTGAAAACTGCTGAAGTGGAGATCAAGAAGGAGCACCAAGTGTTGATGGTCAATAAGACCACCAATTTCAAGAGACAGGGCAAGCCTAAGAACAAGGGCAACTTCAAGAAGGACGGCAAGGAAGCTTCCGCACCTGCAAAGAAGCCCAAGGCTGGTCCTAAGCCTGAAACTGAGTGCTTCTACTGCAAGGGTGTTGGTCACTGGAAGCGTAACTGCCCCAAGTACCTGGCGGATCTGAAGAATGGCAACATCAAGAATAAAGGTATATTTGATATATATATGTTATTGATGTGTATCTTACTAGTAATCGTAGTAGTGCCTGGGTATTTGATACTGGTTCGGTTGCTCATATTTGTAACTCGAAACAGGAACTACGGAATAAGCGAAGACTGGCGAGAGACGAGGTGACGATGCGCGTTGGAAATGGCTCCAAGGTTGATGTGATCGCCGTCGGCACGCTCCCTCTACATCTACCTTCGGGATTAGTTTTAAATTTGAATAATTGTTATTTGGTGCCTGCGTTAAGCATAAACATTATATCTGGATCTTGTTTATTGCGAGACGGTTACTCTTTTAAGTCTGAGAATAAAGGTTGTTCAATTTATATGAGTAATATCTTTTATGGTAATGCACCTGAGATGAATGGTTTATTCTTACTGAATCTCGATAGTAGTGATACACATGTTCACAACATAGATGCTAAACGAACAAAATTGAATGGTAATTCTACATACATGTGGCACTGTCGTCTTGGTCACATTGGAGTGAAGCGTATGAAGAAACTCCATTCTGATGGACTTCTTGAATCACTTGATTTTGAATCACTTGAAAGATGCGAAGCATGTCTAATGGGAAAAATGACTAAGACTCCATTCTCTGGTACAATGGAGCGAGCTACAGACTTATTGGAAATAATACATACCGATGTGTGCGGTCCAATGAATGTAGCATCGCGTGGTGGATATCGTTACGTTCTCACTTTCACGGTTGAATTAAGTAGATATGGGTATGTCTACTTTATGAAACATAAGTCCGAAACTTTCGAGAAGTTTAAGGAATGTCAAAGTGAAGTGGAAAATCATCGTAACAAGAAGATTGAGTTTCTGCGTTCTGATAGCGGAGGTGAATATCTAAGTTACGAGTTTGGCATGCATTTAAAGAAATGCGGAATACTTTCGCAATTGACACCGCCGGGAACACCACAACGTAATGGTGTGTCCGAACGTCGTAATCGAACTCTCTTAGATATGGTTCGGTCTATGATGTCTCTTACAGATTTACCGCTATCGTTTTGGGGCTATGCATTAGAGACAGCCGCATTCACTTTAAATAGGGCACCATCTAAATCCGTTGAAATGACACCGTACGAATTGTGGTTTGGTAAGAAACCTAAGTTGTCGTTCCTTGAAGTCTGGGGTTGCGAAGCATATGTAAAGAAGTTACAACCTGAAAAGCTTGAACCCAAAGCGGAGAAATGCGTCTTCATAGGATACCCTAAAGAAACAATTGGGTATACCTTCTATCATAGATCCGAAGGCAAAGTTTTTGTTGCCAAGAATGGATCCTTTCTTGAGAAGGAGTTTCTCTCGAAGGAGGTGACTGGAAGGAAAGTAGAACTCGACGAGGTTATTGAACCTTCTCTCGGATTTGAGAGTAGCGCAGCACCAGAAGATGTTTTTGTGCCGCCTGCACCAATTGGAGAGGAAGCTAATGATAAAGATCATGAAACTTCAGTCGAAGTTGCTGCTGAACCTCGCAGGTCAATGAGGGTTCGTACCACTCCTGATTGGTATGACTCTGCCTTGAACGTCATGTTGGTGGACAACGCTGATGACCCTGCGACGTATGAAGAAGCTATGGTGAGCCCAGATTCCGACAAATGGCTAGAAGCCATGAAATCCGAAATGGGATCCATGTACGAAAACCAAGTATGGACTTTGGTGGACTTACCGGATGGCCGTAAGGCTGTCGAGAACAAATGGATTTTCAAGAGAAAAACAGATGCTGATGGTAATGTTACCGTCTATAAAGCTCGACTTGTCACGAAAGGGTTCTGACAAATTCAAGGAGTTGACTATGATAAGACTTTCTCACCAGTAGCGAAGCTAAAGTCTGTGAGGATTTTGTTAGCAATTGCTGCACATTTCGATTATGAGATTTGGCAGATGGATGTCAAAACGGCGTTCCTTAATGGTGACATTGAGGAAGAGTTGTATATGGTACAACCCAAGGGTTTTGTCGATCCTAAAGATGCTGACAAGGTATGCAAACTTCAGCGCTCCATTTATGGACGGAAGCAAGCATCCCGGAGTTGGAATCAACGTTTTGAAAGTAATCAAAAAATTTGGGTTTATACAAACTTATGGAGAAGCTTTTATTTACAAGAAAGTGAGTGGGAGCTCTGTAGCATTCCTAGTACTATATGTAGATGACATATTGTTGATTGGGAATGATATAGAACTTCTTAATAGCATCAAAACCTATTTGAATAATAGTTTTTCAATGAAGGATCTTGGCGAAGCGGCATATATTCTAGGCATCAAGATTTATAGAGATAGATCAAGATGCCTAATAGCGTTTTCACAAAGTACATACTTAGACAAAGTTCTAAAGAAGTTTAGAATGGAAAATAGCAAGAAAGGGTTCGTGCCCATGTTGTCAGGTAAGACCTTGAGTAAGACTCAAAGTCCAGCTACGGCAGAAGATAGAGAGAAAATAAATAATATTCCCTATGCCTCGACCATAGGTTCTATCATGTATGCCATGTTATGTACAAGACCGGATATAGCACATGCTGTTAGTTTGACTAGCAGATATCAAAGTGATCCTGGAATGGAGCACTGGACAATGGTCAAGAATATCCTAAAGTACCTAAATAGGACTAAGGATATGGTTCTTTCTTATGGAGGTGATGAACAGCTTGTTGTAAATGGTTACACCGATGCTAGTTGGAACACCGATCCGGATGACTCGAAGTCACAGTCGGGATACATATTTATTTTGAATGGTGCTGCAGTGAGCTGGAGGAGTGCAAAGCAAAGCGTTGTGGCGAAATCTTCAACTGAATCGGAATACATAGCTGCTTCGGAGGCTGTGCAAGAAGCCATATGGATGAAAGAATTCATTACTGAACTTGGCGTGGTTCCCAGTGCGTTGGACCCGATGGCCATCTACTGTGACAACACAGGTGCCATAGCTAATGCACAGGAGCCAAGGTCACATAGCAAGCTGAAGCACATCAAGCTACGTTTCCACGATATTCGCGAGTATGTCCGAGATGGTGACATAAAGATTTGCAAAGTACACACTGATCTGAATGTGGAAGATCCGTTGACTAAACCTCTCCCTAGGGCAAAGCATGACCAACACCAGAACGCCATGGGTGTTAGGTATATTACCATGTAATCTAGATTATTGACTCTAGTGCAAGTGGGAGACTGTTGGAGATATGCCCAAGAGGCAATAATAAAAGTGGTTATTATTATATCTTTGTGTTTATGATGAATGTTTACATCCCATGCTATAATTGTATTATTAGGAAACACTAATACATGTGTGTTTTGTAAACATAAAAGAGTCCCTAGTAAGCCTCTTGTTGAACTAGCTTGTTGATTAATTGATGATCATGGTTTCCTGATCATGGACATTGGATGTGATTAATAACAAGGTTATATCATTAGGAGAATGATGTGATGGACACACACCCGTAGTAAGCGTATCATAAGATCAAGTCATTAAGTTCGTATTGCTATAAGCTTTTAAATGCATAGTAACCTAATCCTTCGACCATGAGGTTGTGTTAATCACCATCACCGGATGGGTACTTTGATGACATCAAACGCCGCTTCGTAACTGGGTGGTTATAAAGGTGTCATTGGGTATTCTGAAAGTATGTGTTGAAGCGCATGGACCAAGATTGGAATTTGTCCATCCATATGACGGATAGATATGCTCTGGGCCCTCTCGGTGTAATGTCATCTAGTTAGCTTGCAAGCATGTGACTGGGTCACAAGGGATGACATAACATGGAACGAGTAAAGAGTACTTATCAGTAACGAGGTAGAACTAGGTATGGAGATACCGACGATCAAACCTCGGATAAGTACAGTATCGCGAGACAAAGGGAATTGGTTTCGTATGTAAATGGTTCTATCGATCACGAAGTCATCGTTGAGTATGTGGGAGCCATTATGGATCTCTAGGTCCGCCTGATAGTTATTGATAGGAGATGTGTCTCTATCATGTCTGCATATTCACGAACCGTAGGGTGACACACTTAAGGTTCGAAGTTGTTTTAAGTAGATATGGAATGTGCGTTGGAGACCGAATGTTGTTGGGAGTCTCAGATTGGATCCGGGACATCACGAGGAGATCCGGAATCATCCGGAGAATAAGATTCATATATTGGGGATCATTTTCTGAGTTAGGAAATGTTCCAGAGTATTTGTATGAGGATTCTAGAAGGTTTCGGAATGTTCCGGAAGGTTCTGGAAGATTTCTTGGAGTTTGCTTGAAAACCAAGATAGGGATCAAGGAGTCCTTGTGGGGCAAGACAAGGAGTCGTGGGGGAGGAGGACTCCTCCCCCCTCCCCAATCCGCCGGCCAAGGAGGGAGGGGAGTCCTACTAGGACTCCCCCTCCCATGGCGCCCTCCCCCTTTAAATAGAGGGGTGGAGGCGCCACCCCTGGCCCCCTCCACCACTCCAAACCCTAGCCGCCTCTCTCCTCTTTCTCTCTTCTGCTCAGGCTTAGGCGAAGCCCTGCAGAATTCTCTACTCCACCACCACCACCACGCCGTCGTGCCGCTGGGATTCCGTGGAGAAGATCTACTACCTCCGTTGCTCGCTGGAACGAGGAGAGGAAGGTCTGCTTCGACTCCGCATGTGTGATCGACTGCAGAAGCGCTGCCGGAACGCGGCGCCGAAAGGATCGTCCACTCGATCTTGAGATCGGCAAGTGATCGACTACATCAACCACGAGATTTAATCTCGTAACGCTTTCGGATCTACAAGGGTTAGTACAGATCTATCTCGTTGCACATGTCTAATAGATTAGATCTTGGCTTTTATCTAGATTAGATCTGGGTTTTGTTCGTTCTTGCGGTAGAATTTTTTTGTTTTCCATGCTACGAACCCATCAAATTCGGCAACGAAGTGGAAGTGGTCACCACAATTGTAACATGACCTCATTTTTGGACCATTTTCCTTTCTTCCGCTTGAGCCATTTCTTTGTTCAAGTTCAGACTTTGCCTTGTTGGGATCTTTCCAAAAGTTCCTTTCATTGAATGCCATGTAATCACCATGAGCGAGTTTGATTTCCTTGGGATAACTCATGATGATGATATCATTGTTTCTTTCTTCTTCTTCACGCTCAGCCACATTGAACTTCAAGGCAATATTAACACCCTTTTTGCATACCTATGGCTAGAGCACGAGCATCTTCAGCGTTCTTTGCTGCAACCTTGAATGCATCCATCTCTTGCATAACTTCATTGGAAGTCATAAGATGGCAGTTATGTTTTCCTTGGAGACTCTTCAAATCAGTGGGTTAAAATGGCATGAGAGCACTCATGTACTTCCTATTGATCCAAACATCATCAACATGGGAGGCACCATGATTTCTAATGTGTTGGCAATAGACTTGAGTCTTCGATACATGTCTTCATGGTCCTTTCCATCCATCATGTAAAAACCTTTAGCTTGATTGCTCAAAGCATCACACCGGTTTCTTCTCATGCTCTCGTTTCTGATGAACAACTTGGTAAGGGCATCCCAAGCTTCCTTGGCTGTGTTGAGGTGTTCAATGTGCGGCATGTCCTTGGGACCCATGCCAAGTTGGATCATGTGCAAAGCGGTGGCATTAAGATGACTATCAACAACTTATATTATTATCATATTGGTTGGATCTACAACATGGAGTCTAACCTCGATAATCTTCCACAACTAAATGAATGAACTGCACACATGAGATTTCATCAAAAATTTCCATTGATTAAACGAAGATGCAATTAGTTTGGGTGGATCACCCCTATTGTTTATATGAGGATGAGGGATTGGTGGATCAGGAGAGTATAGATGAGGAACCTCACTATAATTCTCCTTCCCACTTCCCTTTTTGGAAGAGGATCCATTATCCTTGCTATCACCCCCAACCTCCACATCATTAGACTTAGTCGAAGCATTATCCTTTGATTTGGAGGGTGTGTCCTCAGGAGGAGTGGGAGATGCGGGTTTAGTGGGAGGCATGAGCCGCACTATCATTTTCACGCATCTCTTGCATTTGGGTTGCCATGGTAGAAGTCAAGGATTTTTTCAATCCCTCGAGATCTTCCATGATAACCGGAACACTAGCCAAAGCTTCACCCTCCGGTCTAGTACCCATACTCTATTAGGCGGTAAAGCTTAAAATAAGAGTTGAGGGTCTGATACCAATTGAAATGGATTGTATGGGTAGCTAGAGGAGGGTGAATATGTGCTACTCAAAATTTTAATACCTTTTCAATTTAGGCTTGACACAAAGGTAAATTTTCTAGATATGCAACTAAGGTGAATTTACCTATATGCTAACCTAGCTACTAAACGAGTAAAAAGCGGTGAGAGAAACAAAGTAACCGAGAGTGGAGCACGCGGAGACACATGATTTGTTTTACCACAGTTCCTTCGTTTTTAGGGGAAGTACATCTGCATTAGAGGGGTGGGTGGCACTAAGACCACCACACCAAAATAGACCTCACCCTGTTCTCCGATGGATCTCCCCACAACTAGCCTGATCCACCTTTCCACTATACGGTACTCTTCGAGGCGGGAACCGACGTCTTTACAACAAGATCGGGGAACGCATTCACACCTGAATTGAAGGCTTCCGAGATTACAAAGCTGCCATAACAAACAAGTTTATCAAATTTAAAAATGTACTAAAATGAATACTTTCAATTGTAATCAACTATTGAAAAAAGATCAATTTAATAAATAAATAAATATAATATACTATTATTATTTTTCCATATATATTCATTTCATTACTTTAGTAAAATAAAATAAAAATAATATTGAGAATTCAAAAGCGATCGCTTCGATAGATATTCACTAATTAATTCGATAAATATGCATTTCTTTTTTTTGGATCGACGTTTCGCCAGATATTCATTTCATTAATTTAGTACAATAAAAATAGCACTAATATTTAGAATTCAATTTAAATAATCGTATCGAAAGATATTCATTTAATTAATTTGACAGCTGTTGATTTCATTTAATTCTTTATTTTGGATTGACCGTTTCGCCATATATTCATTTCACTAATTTACTAAAATACAAATAAAATTAATATTTAGAATGGAAAAGCGACGGTGTCGAAAGATATTCATTTAGTATATTACTAAAATAAAATATAACATTAATAGTTAGAATTTGAATTCGACCGTTTCGACGAATATTAATTTTAGCAAATTAATAAAATCAAATTTAAATGAGAATTAGCTGTGGTGATATAATGTGTTTAAATGTAGCATTGATTTTGCAATATTTTATCGCTAGACCTTTCTAATACACCAGGCAGGGCGCGACCCACGCGGCTGGGAGGGGCTCAGGGTCTTATCTTGGGCCCGAAGCCGGGTCTATATGAACAAAAACAACAATACATTATATTTTACTTTGAAACATTTTTTTTAGGGGATTACAAAACATAAAACTATTTTTTTGCGGGGGTACGAAACATAAAACTAATGATTCACTTATTCAAAGTTAAAATAATATTTCCGGCGCGAATATTTCAGTACACGGACCAGGCCCTACAATTTCTGTTCGGGCTTTAGAATGCCCATCCCAAATCGCGGCCCATCTTGAAGCCCGATCCGGCCGGGCCCGGCCCAGCCCAGCCCGGGGTGTGCCCCAGGGCAATGCGGACCACCCATTTGCTCCCGCTCCTCCCGCACCCACGGTTTCCCGGACGCCGGTGCATGCCGCGCTGCCTCCGCCTCCACGTGTACACTGCTACATCACTCTGCCGGGGCTACAAATAAGCTGCGAGGGGCGAGCAAGCGTGGATGGTCAGACACACACAGCTCATCAGCCTTCACACACTCCCCGCGCGCAGTAGCCAGCTCCACCCTCGTTCGCCTCATGGGCCACTTCGCCTTCGGCTGGCAGCACGGTATGGACCCCGCCGTCGCCTCCTCCCTTGCCGGCGCGCTGCCCCTCCCGTCCGCTCAGGGCGTCGCCGCGATGACCAACGGCGCCGGCCAATCGTACTGCGTCGACCCGTCCATGTGCACGCCCGTCCTGCCCTCGGTCCCGCCCACCGTCGCGGAGGCCGAGGCCGCAAGGAGGCGCCAGGAGGGGGAGAACGCCGCGATCCGTCTCGTGAACCTCCTCGTCGCGTGCGCCAGAGCCATCCAGGAGGGTGACTACGCGGCGGCCGCCGGCAACCTGACTGAGGCGCGCATGGGACTCGGTACGACGGTCACAACGGCCGCAGGGATCGGCCGCGTCTTGAGCCACTTCGCCGCCGCACTGGCGCAGCGCCTCTTCCCGGCGTCACCGAGCCACACCGTCGCCGCCTCGTCGGCGGAGCACGCCGGCGAGCTGTACCGCCAGTTCTACGAGGCGGGGCCCTACCTCAAGTTCGCGCACTTCACGGCAAACCAGGCCATCCTGGAGGCGTTCGACGGCTGCGACTACGTGCACATCGTGGACTTGGCCATCATGGAGGGCGTGCAATGGCCAGCGCTCATCCAGACCCTGTCCCTCCGCCCCGGCGGCCCTCCGTCCCTCCGCATCACCGGCCTCGGGCCCGCGATGGCCGAGCTCAAGGAGGTAGGCCTCCGCCTCGGCGAGCTCGCGCGCGCCGTGAACGTGCCCTTCGCATTCAGCGCGATCACCTGCGACAGCCTGGACGCGCTGCAGCCGTGGATGTTCCAGGTCGTCCCCGGCGAGGCGCTGGCCGTGAACTCCATCTGCCAGCTCCACCGCCTCCTGGTGGACCCGGACGCGGCGTCGACGTCCCTCCCCTCGCCCATCGACGCCGTCCTCGGCTGGGTCGCCGCCATGCAGCCCAAGGTGGTGACGGTCGTGGAGCAGGAGGCAAACCACAACAGGCCGACGCTGGTGGAGCGGTTCGTCAACGCGCTCTACTACTACGCAGCAGTGTTTGACTCCATGGAGGCGATGTCCGCTTACCGCGGCACCTTCGCCACCGGAGGCCTCGGCGCGGAGGCGTACCTGCAGCGGGAGATCTTCGACATCGTGTGCGGCGAGGGCAGCGGGCGCGTGGAGCGCCACGAGCAGCTCGACCTCTGGTACCAGCGGCTCTGGCGCGCCGGGCTGGCCCAGGTGGCCCTCGGGCCGTGCGCGACCCAGCAGGCGACCGCGCTGCTCCGCACGTTCGCGGGCGCCGGGTACCACGTGCAGGAGGTCGCCGGCTGCCTGACGCTCATGTGGCACAACGAGGCGCTGTTCACGGCGTCAGTGTGGCGCGCGGTGCCAACGAACACTGCCGCCGGCGGCGGCATGGTGGACGAGCAGGATTACAACAGGAAGAGCAGCAGCGAGTGCAGCGGCGGCCACCAGGAGGCTGCTCCTGGGGGAATAGCCATGCCGTGAGAGCGCGCGAGAGAGCGTTTTGAATAATGGAGTCGATTCGTTTGTTGGTGTTAGTCTGGTCTGGGAGCATCACATCTGATTGATTGATTCATCGAGTCTAGTTAAATTGGTCCGAGGTTAAGTTGCAGTCGTCAGGTCAAAATTCATCGAGAGATCATCGAGTCTAGTTAAATTGGTCTTATGAAACTTTTTTTTATATCAATTCGAAGTGGACTGTTTTTTATCAATTCGTGGTCAAAATTCGAAGTGGAAGCACTGTTCGGTATATCTGCACTTCCACTTTCCAAGTACAGCACTGTGTTGCGGGTTCCTTCTGGACAAGTCCTGTTCTGTTCATCTGCAGGTTTCTTGTCAGACCAAGGATGTCTTGGCAGACCTGTCAAATGTCATACCATCCATAGGGTAACTCGAAACATGAGCTAAACTAGTAGCTCGTGATTTGGCTCAACTTGACCCGAAGTCGATGTCTAACAAGTCGAGCCGAGCTTGTTTATTCATCCAACCTAAACGAGCTACTCATGAGCTACTCGTTTAGCTCATTAAAATCTTTCAAATACATAATTTGAATTTTTTCATAAATGAATGTCAAACTACTAATGTTTCTTGCACCTATAATGGTGTAGAGCTACTATATTTTTATTGATCTTGCTTTTTTGGAATTATGGAAGTACTATGTTTGTTATAATTATGAATTAGTAGAAAATTTCTTGTTTTCCTAGCATATGTGCATGTTCACAACTTAGAGTAAGATAAACGAGCTACCCTAAAGAGCGAGTCGAGCCGACTCGGCTCGAATTCCAGCCCTAACCCTCCATCCGTGCACAACGATTAGCTGTCTGCACTGGTATTCTGTTAAGACTTAAGACCACACACGGCATAGTATGTCTGCAGTCTGGGGTTCTAGCAGTGCCGGTCCTTTTGCGGCTTCTGTTCTCCCCAGCATGCACAGATGGATCGACGTACTGGTGTCAGATCAAGGAGTTTCTGAGCTCTGTCATACTGCTCCGTCCATTCTCAGCATTGCCACTTAGTCAGTTTGCCACAATGGACCCCAACGAACCGGAGCTGGGAACGCTCATGCTAACTATCCAGGGCAAAAGAAACCTGCAGGTGACGTGCACAGGTCAGACTGTTAGAGCTAGTAACCATCCGTTGCACAAACACGGATGGCATCAGGACTTCAGCAGCAGTCATTGGCCGGCCCATACAAGGACCTGCGTATATTTGACCCAGAAACCTGTCCAGCTCCATCTATCTGCTACCATGACAACGGGGTTTAGCTCCAACATACGTGATATTTGGTGCGTAGATTCAGAGTGAATCTGTACATAAAAGGTGTCTAGATATATTCGTTTTATAAAAAATAAAACATCTTATATTTTGAGACGGAGCGAGGAGGTGATATTTGCGACAAGGTCCAAATAAAAGGATACAGGGAACTCCATCTATCCGTTTACACCCTCATGATCAGTGTTCATTTTCTTGTCATGTTTTTTGTGTTTCATATCGATATGGTATTCGTTTGAAATCTATTCGATTTAAATGAAACTGCAATGAATTTTTGTCATCTCAGAAATATTCTTTATACACATCCAACACATATTTAGATTATTTCACTAGTTGTTTTTCAACCAAATTACTCGTTTATCTCGATTTCGAAAAGAAAATCCACAATATTTAATTACGGTTTCATATAAATATTAAAAGACATGCCATGTCGATATGGAAACGACTAATGTATGCCGAGGGACTAGCATGAATCACGATGAATGTGGATGGCCATTGAAACACTGTTAGGGCACGGTTCCGTTAGGAAATACTTTCGTATGATCGACCCCATGATCGAGATAGACATGTTGCCTCGACGCTGGTGCCATGCACCACATCGGCGAGCTATATGGACGCAGACGACTGGGCCTGTCGCGGCTTCTTTTCTCTAGAGATGCCACCGACCGCCCCGCGCTCGAGGCCTCGATTAATTCGGAATAGATGGCCTCGAGCGCAGGGTCATCCCCGCGCTCGGCGCTCCGCTCAAGACTATACCAGACCAACTGATTAATTCGACACCTAAAACTGATTGTAGAAAAAACGCGCCTCAATCGGCGCAGAGACCGGAAGCATTTCCTTCCTTTTAGAGAAAAATAAATCCTAGTCGCCGCTCCGGTTAAACATGGTCCCCTCCCGTGTTGCTCCGCTCGGGCAGCACCAGAGGCCAAACTGTCGTTGCATGTGGAATGATAGTGACTGAGAAGGCTAGATAGAGGTGGGGTAAATAGCAGGGAAGCTATCGACGGTGTCTGCAAATGGGATTGGATAAAGCCAACGTAGCGAGACGCATGAAGTACCCAGGTTCGGGGCCGTCGTATGGAAGTAATACCCCTACTTCTGCCGATCTGACTATGGTGTGGTATGAGCGCTACAAGATGCTTCTCGAGCTGTATGAACTGCCTATCTACTAAAGTCCAACCCTTGCTACGAGAGCCTCGCCCCTTATATAGGCTGGGGGCAGCGATTCTACTGGCCAGGCCGGCTGGCGGGTCCTATAGGCGGGCTCTAGCCGGCTGGTCATCTACAGCGCCACATAGTGGCGAGTCTTGTCGACAGTACACGCCGTGCGGTGCATCGTGGGCACAGTGAATGTCGTGCAAGCCGTTGGGAGCATGGCGTCAGCAATCAACCGATGTGCCCCCGTCAGCCACAAAGTCATTGGCATGGGCCTCGTTCCTGCTTGCTTTACGTCTTGTCGATAGGCCAAGGCGTACCGCGCACTGTATCACACGTCACCCTATCTACTGCCGCCATCTTAACTGTGTCCGGCTAGGATCGTCTAGCCGGACCGACATATTGCCAATCTTATTTTATCTGTCTAGTCTATGCGCCGGCTTGCCCTGGTCCAGGTTCTCCCTTTGTGCCCTGTCTTGTGCTTCCGTTCGGCTAGGCCCCGCTAGCTAGCCATGACTTGCTTGCCTTGTTCTTATCCGACTAGGCTATCCGAGGGTCTTCCCCCGACACTAGTCTCCGAGCATGTGTAGATTTTGCCCTTAGGTGAAATGTGCGCGCGCTCCCCTCCTTGTCTGAACTTACGTCTGGCTGATATCTGGCGGTTGCAATGCTCTGTGACGTCAGTGCTGACGACAGCCACGCCCACGCACGCCATCATTGCGATGTTGCGTGCAGCGTCGCGTCCCATCGCACGTCGCCTAGGGAACCGTCGCTCGACACTTCAGTTTCTGCAACCGGATCTTCTGCGCACGCAATAATGAGTGCAAGTACACAGGTCGTTTGTAGCTAGTTTCGAAATAAAGATATCGATCCCACCGGGAGCAGGAGTTTGAAGTCTAATAATTTTTAAATTAAATATTGCAATAGAAATGCTAAATAAAGTTCTAAATAACAAGATAAAATACGAGTATTGTGTAAATAGGTGTTTTTGGGTTTTTGGTATAAGAGAACAATAAGTAAAGTAAAGTAACTAAACACATAAAGTAAGTATCGCGTATGTAAAAGAGATTTGGAACTGCAATAGGGAAAAAGTGTTATCAGGGAGTAACGGATACACCACTAGCATTCTAAAAAGCTAAAATAAAGATTATTATCATTTATATTCTCAACTATGTATGTGTGGGAGAAACTCCGTATTTGGAAAAATAGGCAGCAACCACTGCTCACATCATCCTCATAACCACAGCTGTCAACAATCGACATCAATCGGATTACTGTGCTATTAAGGGACTTAATCCCGTAGGACGTATCCCATAGCATGGATAGTGTTCCGTGAGTTTCCTCGGTTGCCAAGTTGATACGTAAGGGGTGCCAACAGCTTTATAGTCACTGTAAGTGCTAACACACCCCGTCTACCAACAAGTAGTTCCCTCCATCAAGTCCCCATGAGAGGTCGACTTCTCTCAACATCAAGATGAAGATAATCTAACACATGGTCACATCGATGAATATCATAATAAACTTTATCTTATTTCAATCTTATACTAGGGTTTCTCCATCTCCCCAAAAACTAATGATCTACTCAGACATGGAGGCAATCAACATCATGGCAATGACAATGGAATCTATTATAGATGAATATCACTTGTATAAATCCACAACGAGTACGGGAATTACAATAAGATCTAGACAAGATGTAGATAGGATGGATGGAGATGGTGGTGATGCAGTGGTTGGCGATAAAGATTGATGCCTTAGCCTCCCGGATCTGCGTAGGGCAAAGATGGATCCCCGGTGGACAAGTTCCCCCTCCAGATGCCTTCCGGAGGCGAGGTTTCAGTGATTTCTAGTTGTTCTGTATGTCGTCTTCCCGATCCAGTTGCACGGGGTGAAACTAGGAGGCGGTGGCGGCACCAACTATACGGCGGAAACTATATGGTCGGAAAATTTATTCCCGCCGTATAGTTGGTTGTTAAATCGTCTGTATACTTTGATTGCTTCGAGTTTTCTTCTAGTATTATTGATATTTCCTAAATAAGTTATTTATGTTGTTTTTGACTCCTTTTCTCTCTAATACAACTTCTCCAAGAATTGTGTCCATTATATCCATCATCTATCCTGATCCTGGTGAAAATAGACATAAAATGTACGCGCGAACGCCATAAAATACCAAGATCCTTGAAAGGGCATGTATGCCCCATGTGTGGTTTTGGTAATTAATGACAATCCCTATGGACTATTGTGCAAATTGAGTCTCACTTGTAGGTTTGTCCATTGGCATCGCTTGGACCATGTGTTGGTTTCAAGGATGAAAAAGAAGAAGCATTGTTCAAGGACTTTGTGCCTATTGGAATCAAGTTGAAGAAAAAGATCAAGTATGTCTTGAAGAAGAAGAAGAAGATGGAGTTCGTTATGGCTTTCTACAAGACATCATCATCAAGAATTGTTGTGCAAGCTCACGGTGCGCCATCTCTAGAAGATCTCATGCTTGGAGCTTGCCATCCTCGGCGTTCATGGAGTGATGAAGACAAGATCAAAGAAGAGGTTTTCCCATGGAGTATGGGGGAGCCATTCTCAAGTCTTAATCAAGCAAGAGCAAGCAAGAGCAATCAAGAAAGGTGTTGCATCTTGAAGGTGACAAGATCGTCTACATCAAGCTCAAGTGGGATGCTCAAGGCAAAGGTATGATCTTATAGGGTTTCTATTTTACCGATCTCTTGTAGTGTTGGGAGACCGGGTTTAGGATAGACAGTCGTACTATCAAGAGGGGCTCTCGAGTGGGTGACTCATTCGTATCTTTTGGAGAGAGATCAAACCTTTGCATACATAGCATCATCTTTCGTGGTTGTTGTTTGGTTCTTGTCCATGTGAGGATCTAGAGCTTGTGTTATCTTCATAACAAGCTCTAGTTCATCAAAAATGGATTTCCCTGATATATCTTATTGCCGTTTTGTTTCTACGGGTTTTCGGGCTCTACACCTTGGGAGATATCTCACATATATATTCATAGTATTTTCTCCCTTGGTGATACCCAATATTTCTACTTTTTGTTGGATTCTACTCATTGTTATCTTTCCAACAAAATTGGTTTCATCTCGTTTGGAGTTCGGATGCAAAAGTTGTGGCAGCTCCGGTTCTAGAGTTTTTGCCTGGCCGGTAGTTCCGGCGGGCCACCGGTAGTACCGCTAGGGCAGTTTGCCGTTGGTAGTACCGATGTTAATTCTGGCCCAACTTCCGGTAAACCCAGTTTTGGTTCAGTACTCTCTCTGCCTGGTTTGCGCTATTTGTCGGTACTTCAGTCGGAATCTTGGGCGGTAGTACCGGTGACCACCGATAGTACTGGCCGTCCTCATTTTTGTGTTCGTTCACATTGCTATTTTTGGACCGTTGGCTGAGTGCCACCAGTAGTACCGGACACTCACCGGTACTACCGACCGTGTGCGAAACTGTGAGTAACGGGCAGATCGGGGAGCCCTTTAAAAGGAGCTCCCCTTTCTCCTTCGGGCTTAATTTTCTCTTTCTTGGTTTTTGGATTTCTCTCTCCTCCATTGTTGACCTTGAAGAGCTTGCCCTCTCCCCTTTCCCCTCCTATGATTCTTGCATCTTTTTGAGGGATTTGAGAGAGGAGATCTAGATCTACAAGCCCCACCAAGCCAAATCCCTTCTTTGTGAAGGAATCCTTGGGATCTAGATCTTGGAGAGTTTTGTGTTCTCCTCTTGTGTTCTTCCTCCCTTATTCCTCCAATAGCTTTTGTAGCTTTGGTGGAATTTGAGAGTGAAGGACTTGCCTCTTGCATTTGGTGCATAGGTTTGAGTTATCCTCGGAGATTCAGCGAGTTCAAGCCCTTGAGCTTGTTTCTCTTGGATTCTTGGAACCCTAGACGGTTGTGTGGTTGGTTTGTTGACCTTTTATGGTCTTGTAGCCTTTTGTGACATTGTTGCCTTTTGTAGCTTTTTAGCCTTTGTGGCATTGTTCCTGGGAGCCCTCCAATTGTTATGGAGTTTGCCCCAAGCCTTGTACGGGTTCGGTGACCGCCCTCAAGTGTCCCATAGTAGAACGTGAGTAGGCCTTTGTGGCGAGCTCACGGGAGAATAGCGTGAGCCTTTTGTGGCGTCGGTAGGTTGTGTGCCTTTGCATCTTGGGGTGAGGCCTTGTGTGGTGTTGGGTGAGCATCAATCCACCACACCTCGAGGTGAGCCACTTGTGGTGTTCGAAGTACATTGCGCCCCCGCACCTCTCCAACAGAGACGTAGCTTCTTTGGAAGTGAACTTTAGGAAAAAATCATCGTCTCCGCGTCCATCGATTATCTCTCAACCGAACCCTTTACTTATGCAATTTACATTGTGATAGCCATCGTGCTTGAAGTATTATATCTTGCTATCACCTTGTTGTTTATCTTGCTTAGCGTAGGTTGTTGGTGCACTTAGTGAACCTAGTGAATATAGGTTTTGGCTTGATAATTTAATCGTTAAGTTTATTCCGCATTTATTAGAGCCTAAACTGTAATAATTTTAAAATGCCTATTCACCCCCTCTAGGCGACGTCCATTTTCCTTTCAATCCTATATCTATAGTGCAAAATAATAATATAAAACATGATACAAATAAGCACTCATCACGCAACGCTGCCACACGTGATCCTGAGCGGCGGGTGGGGTGCGGCGTGGCCCAGCGGGTGCCACGCGGCGACCTAGACGGTTGCTCTCCCCAGGGGTTAAATACCGCTTGGGGGAGCAGTTCTCCCCACCCCGTTGCTCCCTTTCCCCATTTTCTTCCTTGCACTTGCCATCACTCCTCGCCCCACCTCCACTTTCTCTTTGCCGACCTCGCCACGCCGCCCGTTCGTGGTCCCCGGAGACATGCCCCCCCGCTTCTCGATGCTCGCAACAACCATGGAGGAGGAGGTGATTGCATCGGATTGCGGCGCCTGGTGTGGGTCCTCGGTGACGGAGGACCACATCGCCAAGTACCGTGCCTCGCGGGTCCTCACTACAAGATTTTGTATATCTTATTGTGTGATAGTATTAGATACCCGACGGTAGCCTAATAAGATGATCCCTGTTAAAATTACCAATGATTGTGTTCTCCCTTAGTGTGCACCACCAAGAAAGTTCTTCGGTATGAGGCAGGCCGTGATGATCGGGTGTCAGACATATCTACGTTCGCATACAGTGGGTGTAAGCCATGTTGCACAGCGAATACACTAAGGTTGAGTTGGCGAGCCTAGCATGTATAGACATGGCCTCGGAACACGAATGGTCGAAATATCAAGCATGAGTCGCATGAATGATGTGACCGACGTTTAGCGTCCATCCTTGAACCCACATTGATGGCCGTGATGATCTGGAGAGATGTGGCTGATAGGGGTCGTGTTATCACTAGGAACCCTTCTAGGGATAGGTGTTTCTGAGTGGAGTTATTATTAACTCATTTAATTATAAACTTAGTATAAATTCCTTTTGCAATTATAAATGTAGAGATGGCTCACCGTGAAGCTTACTTTATCATTGAGGAATGGGTAAAGGGTAAGAAACTTAGACTTGATGGATCCAATTTCCCTAGTTGGCTTGTGCGCCTGAATGATCTCCTTACTAGGAATCATGTGGTAGACTACATACGCCGCATAGTGGATTTGACTGAGCCAGACCACTATGAGACCTACAAGAGCTGGCAGACCGCTACTATCGTCAAGAGATGTCCACCTATATTCAGATAATAATGGTTACGGGATGGTGGATGAACTCCATTCGCTCATGGGTGGTCTTGATCCATATTTGATGGTGGATCAGTTGAGAGCAGAGTTCATAGGCCATGTGCGCATGTGGAAGCACGAGCTGCTTGGAGAGTTCCTTTCCATACAGATGGAGGAGCACACATGTCTGAAGGGTCACTTGGAGCGCATGCTTGATGCACACATGAGACTGGTTCACTTCGTGAATTACTAGATGGATGATCTGTTTGTGATAGGCGTACTGCTTCGATCGTGGCCTCCTAGCTACGAAGAACATGTCCAGAGTACCATCATGAGTGGTGATACGGAAACATTGGATTTCCAAGAGTTCATATTACATTTCAGGAACGTAAAGGTTGAACCAATCACCGGAGAGGTCATCAATGACAAAGGTATATATTTGATATACAATTTTATAAATGTTATAATCTTGCAAACAAATTTGCAGTGTTAAGTATATTTGATACTTGTTCTGTTTTGCTGAAAACAGGTCCTTCTGCATGAGAGGTGCTTGCTGGAGAGGAGGTGATGTTGCGTGTTGATGGCGAGCATGATGCTGATGGCCATCGACACTCTCCCTCAACATTTATCATTTAGTTTATGTTTAGGATGATTATTGTAATCAAAATATTATGAACTTCTTTAGTGTGTCTCACACTTTGTGAGACGGTTATTTATATAAGCTTGTAACAAACAATTGTTCTACTTTTATGAATGATTTCTATCCGTGTTCATATCTTGTTAGATTATATATGAATTATCCTTGTTGTTTGAAACTAATTGATAAAACATGAACATTTGTAAAATATTGAAATGCTTTAAAAATATCCAACTTAATGATATGTTCATTAATGAATAAAAACCATTGTTTAAATTCAAAGTTATGTGATAATATGTGAAAGTCATTCGATTTCTTATCACATATAAATCATGCCTAAGTTCGGAAAAATAACTTGAACACCGTGTATTACTTGAATACAAAGTGTTTAATAAATTGTTAAAAGTAAATACATATTCGATGTATTGTGTTTTAACGAAAATGGTAATTATCATTGTATGATTGTTTAAATGTGTAAAGATGTTTACCAAAGGAAACATGAGTATGAAACTATTTGATTTGATCAAAGTGTTTCATCAAACAAAGGGTATTAAAGATAAAAAAGAATCTAATTACTATGATTTGATCAATAGTAATGAAATTCGACTTTATAAGAATGGCATAAGGAAATTGTGAATGCAAAGCGTTTTGAAACGTCAGAATGCAAAGCATCACAATCTGATATTAGATATCAAAATGGGTAAATAAATGGTGCCAAATAAATCGTTGTAGTGTAGATGTAGAGACCATTAGTTATAAATAGTTAGCACTCAATTAGAAAATATAGTGAACCATCTGGATTCGTGAAAGCGGCTCCATATCTAGTATGGATCATCATAAAAGTTTTGGAGGTTATTCGATATAACCAATACAATAACGAATAAGTCCTTGAAGAGTATTCATTGGAAACTTTGAATACAAAATCCATAGCTGAAATCAAAAGGAAAGCAAAACTTGTATTGCTTGGATTTTGGTACATTTTTTAGAAAGTTCGCATTCAGTGATATTTCTCGATTATGGAGCAAATGGAAGATAGTGAAAAACATGATGAGGATTCAAAACCCTGCATCAGAGTGTTGAGAAGCGCAACGGAAAATGTTCCTGAACGATTCTCTTCACAAAGGAAAGAATCAATGATAATGATCATTGTGTTTTCCCCACAGGTGTTTTTACTACATTAAGTAGAATTCAAAATGTAACCCATATCTTGTATGGAGACATTTATGAATCATTTGTCATGATTATTGGAATATGACGTACCTACGAACTACTAAGGAAATAATGGTAAACTAGAATTATGAGAAATCCTAATAATAAAATTCACTTGAGATTAGAAAGCAATTTGTTGTTGAATCTCACAAGTAAAAGGGTTACTTGAATTTTCCCAAATGACTGCAAAGCCATAGAGTAAAAGGGTGTGAATGACAAAAGCACAATTTGTCAAGTATTGGACGAATTCGATTCATGTGTGCTTAATGTCTAGTGGATTTAAGACTAGTAGAAGTACTAGTATCTCATAGTAAAACTCCAAGTTTGATATTTGATCAAAGGATTTTGAAATTGTTCAAAATTAGCGAGTAGATATGCAATTTGCATGAAATTTAGTGGGAGCTATGAAAGTCTTCCTAAAACAATATGTGAATGCATATTTTTTAGTGGGAGCAATATAAGTCTCAAATTCAAATATCTAGGAACATAGTTTGAGTAGAGTAGTGACTCATACCCAAATATGTTAGAAACATATTTTTAGTGGGAGCTTATAGGTGTGATTCTTAAGTGTGTTAAGAATAAAAGTGCAAGTACAGATAAATAATGATTTATAAGGTGTAGAAGTTGATAATAAGTGTATTATGATATAATGTAGTATTCCTTAAGTGATTCTGAAAAGGGTTTCAGAATAGAAGTTAATTAAGGAACTGGTCCTTAATAACTCAAGTTAGGAATAGTATTAAGTTTAAACATCAATGGTTGAAAGAAAGAAAAGGATGATCATCATCCACTATGTTGAGACATAGGTTCTATCTTAGAAAACCATGATGATAACTTAACATAATATATGATCCAATAAGGAACGTATAAAAGTGATTAAGTTTGAATCACAAAATGTTGAGCTAAGTTTTCCGCAGTATCTAATAGAGAACTGTAGACATGTTTTCCAAATCAATAAAGGATGACATATCGTAAAGCATAAAGGATTATGTTATAAGGGAATATGTTGGAAACTCCTGTAAATACCGATTAATGTCAAGTAGGAAGCGAGGTGAACAAAACATTGAAAGTCGCACAGGGTGCACTCATGTTTCGATGAATACATTTATAATAATAGATACGGGTACCATCTAAAGTGTTGTATAATGTTATGGCGGGGATAGTTCGCTTTTAACGTAGAATGATGTGTCCCAGGGCACAGTGCCCATGAGAAAGCCCTCGAGGTTGATCTAAAGTCACTGTAGGCTCCTGGAATCAAGCCTCGTGCTGCTTCCATAGCGACGATGCATACACACAGATGTTATCATGTGATGATAAAGTATTAATGTCAATCAAGGTGACATTAGTAAGTTGCAAAGGATTTGGGACTGTAAAGTACAGACCCAAGACTCAACCTCTTCCATGAGCAAGCATGTTCAGGGTATCGGTTATGGTGCCAACGATTAAGAACAAATGCATCTAGTGTATTTGTACTCTAGTGCAAGTGGGAGACTGTTGGAAATATGCCCTAGAGACAAATAGTAATAAGGACTATTATCATATTTCATATAGTTTATGATTAAATTTTTATATCATGATATAACTGTATTGAGTGGAAACATCAATACACGTGTTATATATAAACAACCAGGGGTTCCCAGTGAAACTCTAGTCACTGGTTCATTGGTCAACAGATGATCAAGTTTCCTGATCATGTGGCATTTATGCCAGTTGGAAATGGAGTCAACTCATTCTGAGAATGAGATGATGAACCAATACCCAACCTAAAACATCGTGACCCGATCATGTCACGAAGTTCAAGTTACGATGATTAGAAATGGATCCTTGTAGACTATTCCTTAGACCATGAGGCTATATCAATCACTGTCTCCCGAGAGTGCTTAGATAGCATCAAGCACCACTTGGTAATACAGTGGTTATAAAGGTGTGTTCAGGTACTCGGAGGAAACCGTAGAGGCAATATATGTCAAGAGCGGGATTTGTCCGTCCATGTGACGGAAAGATACTCAAGAGCCCACTCAAGAGAAGTTATATCCAATAGTCGTGCAACGTGTGATTTGATCACATGAATATCACTTGTCGGAACAAGTCAAGTAGCATTGTTCAGTAACGAGATTGAACACAACATGGTGATGTCATTGATCAGATCTCGGGCAATGCAAGTATCGAGAGACAAAGGGAATAAGACACGACTGTCCCGGTTCAAACGACGAAAGATCATCGTGGAACGCACAGGGGTCACATGGCCATCTAGGTCCCTGATACATTGCAAATGTATGTATAATTTTTGATGTTCCATGCTTGGTTTTATCTACTTTCTTGTGTTTTGTCCATACTTTGGAGTACTTTTCATATGATTTCTTGGACTAACCTATTAACAAGAGCAACAGTGCTAGTTGCCTGTTTTGTGCTGTTTTTGGTTCCAGGAAAGTCAGAAAATGAATATTCTCGGAATTGGACGGGACAAAAGCCAAAGCGCCTATTTTTCGGAAGACATCTGATGCCAGAATGCGAGATGGAGAAGGGATGGGGGCCGGCCACACCACCTGGCCGCGCAGACAGACCTGGCCCGCGCCCGGGGGTGGTCTGGCTGACCCCAGCACCCCCTCGGCCTCTCCTTCTGCCTATAAGATGCCTCCGATACCAAAACCCTAAGTACCCGATCAAAATTCCACGAAAGAGTCTGTAGCTGTCGTCGTCTCTGTCCCTAGATCGAGAGGGATCTGAAGCTCTTCCCGGCACCCTGTCGGAGAGGGGAATTCACCCTGGAGGCCTTCTTCATCATCATGCAAGCCTCTTGTGTGATGCGTGAGTAGTTCATCTCTGGACTATGGGTCCATGTAGTAGTAGCTAGATGGCTGGTTCTCCTCCTTTGTGCTTTCATGTCTAGATCTTGTGAGCTCCGTTCATGATCAAGATCATCTATTTGTAATTCTGCATGTTGTGTTTGCGGGGATATGATGGATATTGAGATGCTATTTCAGATTGATTATTGATTCTATCATGTCTTTGTTATTTGTGATCTTGTATGCTTTCCGTTGTTAGTAGCTATCTTGGCCAAGTAGATGCTAGCAACTCCAAGAGTTAGTATTTATGCTCGATAGTGGGTTCATGCCTCTGGTAATCTGGGGAAGTGACAGAAATCTCTAAGGTACTAGATGTGTTGTTGCTACTAGGGAGAAAACAACAATCCTTTGTTCATAGAACAATCGTATTTTTTACATTACACGCAATTCGTAAAGCAATAATCTGTTGCTTGCAACTTAATACTGAAGGGGTTCGGATGATAACCTGAAGGTGGATTATTAGTCATAGATGCAGTTGGATGGCGGGCTATGTATAATGTTGTAATGCCCAATCAAGTTCCAAAGGAGTCAAGATGATTAGTATATGCTTGTATTTCTTTCTCGATGTTTGTCAATTGCCCCGCTGTAATTTGTTCACCCAGCATGTTATCTATCTTAAGGAGAGCCACCTCTAGTGAACTATGGACCCCGGTCCTTTCTTTTACATATAATCTACAAATTGTTTACTGCTTTGTGTTTACTTTCTGCAAACTATTACTTCCTTCCATTCGATACGGTTAATCCTTTGTTTTTAGCAAAACCGGTGAGATTGACAACCTCGTCGCAAGTTGGGGGCAAAGTTCTGTGGTTGTGTTGTGAAGGTCTCCACGTTGCTGCTGGCACCGGTAGTGCGTCCTGCCAACTTTTAGCTAGTTACACCTTTGAGGTGTTTCCTTGCTCCTACTGGATTGATAACCTTGGTTTCTTACTGGGGGAAAACTTGTTGTTGTGCTCATCATACCTTCCTCTTGGGGTTCCCCAACGAGCTCGATATATTTGGGCCATCAGTCCCTCTATTGATCATTGGTGCGGGAGTGTCCCGACCATGTCTGGAGTGTTCCCGAACCATGGGGTATCACGCTTAAGGGCTTGATGATGCTTAGAGAGTGTTTATAGGATCGATAGAATCGCCAAAGAATAGTAGAGAGAAAACCGGAAGGGTTTCGGTAAGTCCAGAGGATGTCCGGAGTGGAGGTGGAAGTGTTACATAGCCACGGAGATTGAATAATATATGAATGAATGTTAAATATTGATTTGATCATTAATTCATAATTATTTAATAAAGAGAAAATCAATTTAAAAGGTCAAAAGGCTTAATGGGCCAATTCCCGGAGAGGAGAGGGCCCATTAGGGAAAGGAGAGAGGGAGAAGGGGCAAGGGGGTGGCCGGCTGGGCCTAGCCCCCCTCCCCCCGCACAGGGCCCATTAGGGCCGGACGGCGGCTGCCCCTCCTCCTCCTCTCCTTTAGTCCCACCCCGGGACTTTGAGGGAGGTAGTACCTTCTTTTCCCCTATATATAGTGGGGGTATTTGGCCAGATAAATACACACAATATTCAATAAAGGTTTTCTCACTTTTGGGAAGACCTCCAATTGATATTCTCTCTCTCTCTCTCTCTCGTGACCGTGGTCCCAAGTTTGGACTGCGCGAACGAGAGACATCTTCACCGCGGAGCGCCGTCGCGCTGCGGGATTTGGATCTAGGAGCTCTACTTCCGCAACTGCTGCTGGATCGGGGAAGCGGGAGTCATCGTCAGGCACCGGACATGTGTAACTCCCCGCGAGGTGTCGCACTTGAGGCACTCAAGTCGTTGGAGCCGTTGGAGCGCAAGGAATTCATCATGACCTTGAGGCCGGCTTCGGCTTGTCTACATCAACCACGCTCTCCTGAGCGTTGACAATGCTTTTCGGACTTTAAGGGTAAGTTCGCAAAAGCCCCTCCCGTTACTGTATTACTAATAGATAGGTCCTGGCAACATCAGGGGTTTAGGGGCGTAGGGTAAACATTTATTGTTTTCATGCGTGGAACCCCTACAGATCAATCCATCCTGCACCCAAATTATTACCCTTCATGAGGATAGGTGAATCGCGTAACTTATCACTCGGGCATCCTCACTTTCTTTGCAGACAGTTTCCATGGCAAGAAACAAATGCTCGATGTAGATTCCCACGTATTCAATGTACAAAGCTACTACAAAATGAAACAATCGATGCTCCAAAATTTTCAGGTTGCGTAATCTACTACATAACATCCTTTTGTTGCATTAGAGAACTATTCACCTTCATCGATGCATCATGTTTTAAAATTTTCCATTTAATCTTTCTCCGTGTCTTCGACACATCATTCTAGCTCCAAGGTTTTAAGATAGGGAAGAATATATTCTATGGGAAAGAAACTGCAGATACCCATACAAATAACATTGTATTATGAAATACATTTCATTTGTAGGTGTCATGAAAATAAGGAAGGATGATTTCTAACTACAACAAATCACCACGTCAGATGTTTCTACCTAAGCTAAAAGGAGTTGTGATTTCTAATGGGTTGTCTTGAAAATCTTTAGAGACTTTGGGCATCAAAGCTAGCATAGACGAGTTATAGGTCTAGGGGAAACGCCATCCCTATGCTAACATAATCACAGAACACTGAAAGCAATATGAAACACCAACAATGCAACTTAAATCATGATAACATCAAATTCAAGATCCAAACAAATGTACACACAATTCAATCAGTTAAGCAATAAAGCATCTAGTATTTCGTGTACCACATAAATTGGTATGGCCAATACAATAATTAACATGATAGCGGTCATCTCCTAAAAAGATAAAACATGGTGGTCCAGATCTACTCAAATTTGGTGAGATATTCCTTTGTATCATGTTATTTGTTCTTTTACTTATTTGTCAGCTTACATATAGGGATATGTTTTGTAGATAACTTCTAATTATGTTCTTCAATTATTGGAGTCTTCATGGTAGATCCTCTCTCGTAGGAGTCAAAAGAATGGACATCTACAAGTTTTGAACAATAAGAGGTTTTGGAAAAGATAGACAAGGATTACAAGAAATCCGGTAAGTAGAAAATATGATTTTTCTCCTAATAGGGTTTTCCTATTTATATTCATTTCTAAGGTCACCAACCTACAGTCAACGCAAGGCTCTAATACCATCTTGTAGCATCCTTGCCTGATAAGGCCGAGTTCCTGTGTATAGTGCTAATCCCTCGATCGGTTCACTAGCACACACAGTACAAAATGATATCAAATATAACCACGCATCATATGTATAACGTATATGATCCAAAAACTGCAATTATTGCAACTTACATAGCTCAAAATATTAAAGTACACAACGAAAAATGATAACAAGGTAAATCTCCATCATTCAAATGTGCCATAGGCGAACAATTGTTGAGTGGAGTGTCGCGACCTATGAACGATCACTAAGAAACAAAATAACCAATAACATGGAATGTTGCAACCACAAATGGTCAATATATTGAATGTATGGCAAATAGGCTAAAGTGGATTACAATAGACCTAGCAACTACATGCTTATTTGTCTAGGTGAAGTTCAGACTCATTTGCATAAAACAATAACATTTGTAACAAAGTAGTTTTCTAATATTATAAATAAGACACTCTAATTGACAACATGCACTCCTACCCAATTAAGTTCACCAACCAAATTTTAAGTAATGGAGAAGTTGGGATGAGTGAAAAATATGTCATAGCATCAATATCAGGTTGCTCAAATCATCTATAACTAGGGACATGGCTAAGTACTTAGTTTATAACCCCCTATAGTGGTTTTTAAAGTTTACCCATGTGACTTGATCATCCCACGTTTACCACTACACGTATTTTGTACCATGGTCGGGAGAAGTCCAAGACAAGACCATTTGGAAAGAGCTTCCCAAACCCGTCTAGCCATCGTACCAACCTACAATATCTACATCTCTGAATACGAAGGGTTAGAGTCACCACAACCTACTAAGTCAAGACAACCACCCATAACTCATTGTCACATGGTTGCACACGTAATATGCCAAATAAAGAAACTAATTATTCATCTTGAATCCTGAGTAGTCGTCCACAAGTGTGATACACGGATAAACCATGGTTATGGGCCCGGTAACCACTCAACATAATACAATTAATCTAATTCCACCCAGAAGCTTCACTAATTAAGTCGTTTTATCGTTTAGTAAAAATATAAGTTTTCAAAACACATAACTTTTCATAGTGTGATTATCATCCTTGTATATATAGCATATCTAAGCAGTCTACCAATATGCTGGCTCATAAACAATAACTAGGTAATAACATGGTACATAGCATAGCATATACACATCAATTCCTACATACAATTGTACGAAAACATCTACAATGTATAGGAAAGTAGTAGGACGTTTATGACCAAGATAGCACCACTTGCCTTTAGTTGATGAAGTTATTTAGACACTCGTTGCAATCACATTAGTAGGAATCATAGTAGTTGTAATCACCGTAGTTGCACTTCTTGCAATCTAACGTTTAAAATAAAGGTAAACCAAACACACCATTCAAAACATTGCAAAGATGCAACTATACAATAATACAACAAAAGAATGATAAACAACATGCATGATGCTTTAATAAGTCACAAATTTGTATTTAGCTATTTGAACATTATTATATCATATGATGCACATGGCAAATCATTTAATGCATAAATAATTTATTATAAAGTTATATTGACTTAATAGTGTTTAAATCACTTTAATTCAACTTCTGATGTTTCTTTCGAATAAAATTATGAATTAAGTAGCACCTGATATGTAATCCAATTTATGGCCAGTAGCAATTGGAATCATCCAAAACGGATTTATAAATCTTTTTCTATGATTTAATTACTGCATATATAGATTTATGCAATATCATATCTATTACAATAGTGCCGAATAATTTTTCATGCAATTTCTATGGTTACATATGATCAAAAAAACATAGTAGCAATTGGTCTCGCTTGATTTGGATTTACAAAATAATAGTTATGATTTAAATACTAATATAAAGATTTAAAAGTTTTCGAAAATATGGATATTATAAAGTTTTGATTTTATTGCACAAAAGTATTCTCCTCTTTTTTGAATCTACTGATATATTATTTTCAAATTTGGACTTATAGATAGTTTTCTATGAATTAAATGCCTAGATTTAAATAATCTAGAAAATATGCATTGGACAAAGTGCAAATTTTATTAAGGATTTGTGTTTTTCATATTTTGCTGAATCCATAGGTACATTATTTATAATTTTTTGACATGCATATCTTTTACTATGAATTATACAAGATTAATGATTTTTCTGGCTGTTTTCTACTTATTTAAAAAGCATGCATTCGCTGACTAGATGTTGACTACTAACCTGGTGCAATGTGGCAACGATGTTGATGCTGGCTCGATCGGACCACGTAGGGAGCTGCTAGTTGCTGATACCGGTTTGAGGAGAGCTTCTAATCTAGGGCGCTAGTGGTTGATCTGATGGTTGGGATTGCAAGAATCAGGTGCTCACTGGTCAGCGGCTGGGTGGCAGCAGTTGACTTCGGACAACGATAGTGGTCGTGGCTCTGGTGGTCTCCGGCAAAGGTGAGGTGGTCTACGAGACATGGAGGTCGATGATGAGAGTGAAGGTATCCTCGGTGTCGACTTCTCCTTCCCAGAGATGTGGTGAGGGGCGGCTGGAGGCGTGCAGTGTTGATGAAGATCCGGCGGCCTCGGGAGCCATCTACGGTGCTTTGCAAGAGATGGAAAAAGCATCAGCATGAAGCGACGTTTCAAGGGGAGAAGCTTAGAGGTAAAGGGAAAGGCACGGGGCGCTCGAAAACCTTCAGATTCGAGCTCCTGAAGATGGAAGCGGTGGTGGAATTTCCGGCGAGATCAATTTGGGATCTAGTGTTTTCCCAAAAGCGTGAAATCTCACAGGATCTTGAGGATGGGGTATTTATAGAGTCGATTGCGTGACGAGGGACAAGAAAAATCACCCGAGACGGTGAGATTGGGGATCGGGAATGACCGCGTGTTCGTCTCTCTCTCCGGGCGACAGGAAGAAGATGGTGTGCGGGCTCCAATTGTCGATTGCTATGCCACGACTGACACGTGGGCTCCATCGGTCAAAAAAAGGGAGGAGAGAAGAGGTTGCTCCGCGGACTATTGCTGCTCTTCAGCCAGCACTAGGCCACAGTTGCTCCTGCGCACGGGTGGTGGTTAAGTGCTGGGTCGATCGGGTGTGGTCGAGTTAAGTTAGATTATGTCTTTTGTTTTCTTTATTCGTTTCTTTATCCCTTGTCTTATTTCCTTTATAGAATTTGATTTGAACTCAGATTTGAATGAAATCAAATCATATAGGTTTGTAAAAAAAGGTGCACATGTTTAGGACATTAGGGGGCCTATTCATGTCCAACCAAAATACAAAAATAGGATTCTATATAATTGGTCTTATATGGCTACTATGCAATATTTATAAATAGTTTTTAGGAATTCATTCCAATCACTCAATTCATTCAAACAATGCCACAAAATGCATAGAAACAATATTTTCACCTATAGTGCATAAAGGAATCACACTAAAATCCAAATAAAACAAAGAAGTCATATTATCTTCTCTCATACAAGTGAAGTCTTGAAAATCATTTAGAAACATTTCACAAATTTAAGAAATGATCTTCAAAGTCAAAGGGGACATAATCCACCATAATTTTGGAAACTCCTTTTATTTCCTCTCTTTTACAGTTCAAGCATGGTTGGGTAAAGAATTCAATTGTCACTCACAACCAACATATTGAAATATAATACAAACTAGTTGGATAGTCATGTTAATCCACTCACATAAAAATCTTTTTAAACCATGGTTGAGAAAAGTATGAACAAATTTTCAAAAGTTTCTTTGCACTCACAATTTCAACAAAGTTAAACAATTCAATTTTATTTATTGATTATTTCAAAATTTGGAAATTTTTGGAATGTTACATCTATTTTAGTAATTTATTAAAATAAAATATGACATTAATATTTAATTTTGGAATTGACCGTTTCTCGAGAGATTAATTTCAAGAATTAAAATAGATCGTGTTTTTAAATTGACCGTTACGATATATAATATATTTACTAATTTATTAAATATAAATGTAACATTAATTTCACGATATTCCGTCGCTAGTGCACTAAAATATAGACTATAATGGGCATGTGCAACTTGTCGTGGCAGGGTCGAGCCGGGCTTGGGCCGGGCTCGGGTCCTATCTTCTATCCTTGATCAGTATGAAAAACCTAAAAGCCCGATACATCGTGAGTAAATGATTTTTTACTCATTTAATCTAAATTAAAGTGACATTTTCAGCACACAAAAACCTGTTTTAAGACCCTAGCCAGACTCTAAATTAAATGGTCGGGCGTAGGCTGAAGCCCAGCCCGGGTCAGTCCGAGGTGTGCCTTGCGCCCGCTCCTCCCGGACAACACGGCATCCCGCGCCCCCTCTCCCCGCGCTACAAATACAGTGCGAATGGCGAGCAAGCCTGGACGGTAGCCACCTTCACCCTCGTTCGCCTTCGCCTTCGCCTGGCAGCGGCGAGGTATGGACCCCGCGGAGGCCGAGGCCGAGAGGAGGCGCCAGGAAAGGGAGAACTCCGCGATGCGGGTGGTGCACCTCCTCATCTGGTGCGCCATCGGCATCCAGGTGGGCGACTACGCGGCGGCCGCCGGCATCCTGGCCGAGGCCCAAGCCAGGCTTGCGACGACGGTCTGGACGGACGAGGGGATCGGACGCGTCATGAGCCACTTCGCCGCCGCGTTGGACCAGCGACTCTTCCCGGCGTCCTCGAGCAACTCTGGCGCCGCGGCCGACGCCACCTCGTCGGCGGACCACGCCCGGGAGCTGTACCGACAGTTCTACGATGCGGGTCCCTACCTCATGTTCGCCCACTTCACTGCCAACCAGGCCATCCTGGAGGCGTTCGAAGGCTGCGACCGCGTGCACGTCATCGACCTCGCCATCATGCAGGGCGCGCAGTGGCCGGCGCTCATGCAGACCCTCGCCCTCCGCCCCGGCGGCCCGCCGGCCCTCCGCATCACCGGCGTAGGACCTCCGTCCTCCGCCGACGGATCTCGCGACGCGCTGCACGAGGTGGGCGCCCGCCTCGCCGAGATCGCGCGCGCCGTGAACATGCCCTTCTCCTTCTGCGGGGTGAATGTCGACACCCTTGACGAGCTCCAGCCGTGGATGTTCCCGCTTGTCCCAGGCGAAGCGCTGGCCGTGAACTCCATCTGCTATCTTCACCGCCTTCTGGTGGGCCCGGACACCGCGCCGACCTCCCTCCCGTCGCCCATCGACGCCGTCCTTCGCTTTGTCGCCGCCATGCAGCCCAGGGTGTTCACGGTCGTCGAGCAGGAGGCGGACCACAACAATCCGGCGCTCGTGGAGCGGTTCATCAACGCTCTCTTCTACTACAGCGCCATGTTCGACTCCATGGAGGCGCCGCCCACACACGGCCGCGCCGGAGCGGAGGCGTACCTTCAGCGGGAGATCTTCGACATCGTGCGCGGCGAGGGCAGCAGCCGTGCGGAGCGCCACGAGCCGCTCGATCTCTGGCGTGCCCGGCTCTGGCTCGCTGGGCTGGCCCAGGTGCCCATCGGGCCGAGCGCGACCTGGTGGGCGGCCTCGCTGGTCGGCGCGTTCTCAGGCGCCTTCCATGTGGAGGCGCTCGCCGGCTGCCTGACGCTCGTGTGGGACGACCAGCCGCTGTTCACAACGTCTGTGTGGCGCGCAGCGCCAACGACGAGCATGCTGGCAACAGGAAGAGCAGCGGCCACCAGCAGGCTGCTCCCGGGGGAATAGCCATGCCATGAGAGCGCGCGCGAGAGAGCGCGATTTGAATAATTGAGTCGATTCATTCGTTGGTGTCAGAGTGGGAGCATCACATCTGATTGATTGATTCATCGAGTCTAGTTAAATTACTCAAAGGTGAAGTTGCAGTCGTCAGGTCAAAACAACATGAGATTCAGATATCTCACCGGACAATAAAGTCAGTGTCTGTCGCAGTCAAAATTCTTCTAGAGATGTTTCCATTGGTTGTCGTTCTTGGTCGTCTTACACCATATATGAAACAGTTGTTTGTTCAATTCGAAGTGGATTTTGTGTACTACGGCCCTTGGAAAGGCACTATTCGATCCATCTTCACATCTTCTTGTACCGTGTCCCTGTTGGACGAGTACTGTTTAGTTCATCTTGCATTTTTCTTCTGGGATGTCTTCTATCTGAATTGGAGTAGTTCTGCCTGTTAGAGTTTGTAACGTGTTACATATCAGGAGTGTACGGTATGTGGAAATTTTTGGGCGAAAACGATTACCTGTTAGGGCCTCGCGTTGCGTGTTATATAGGCGTAAGAAAAGCCCCTACGGTGGCAGTACATGATGTATACGTATTGGTGCAGAGTACTACTCTATACCCAGTACATATATATATTATATTGTTTAGCACCCTCCCTTAATTTAAATTAGAGAAAGGTTGAGATTACTCTTAAAAGCGCCTAAACTTTTCACATGAAGAGCCTTCGTAAACCCATCAGCAAGCTGATCCTTGCTGTAAATAAACCTGATATCAAGCAGTTTATTCGCAACTCTTTCGCAAACAAAGTAAAAATCCATCTCTATGTGTTTTGTCCTAGCATGAAAAATAGCGTTAGCAGACAAATATGTTGCATCCAAATTATCACACTATAAGCATGGTCTTTGCTTGAGTTTAACTCCAAGCTCTCGAAGCAGTGCTTCAACCCATATCATCTTATCAGTAGCATCTGCCACAGTTTTATACTCAGCCTCAGTACTATTGACACTGTGGCTTGTTTTCTAGCACTCCATGAAATCATATTTAGACAAAAGAAAACAGCAAAACCTCCAGTAGATTTTCTATCATCAGGACAACCTTCCCAATCTGCATCAGAGAAGGCACAGAGCAATAAAGATGGTGAGCGCCTAAACGTGGGACCAACCTTCAATGTTTCTTTGATGTATCTTATAATACGTTTTACAACTGTCTAGTGTGAAGTCGTAGGGGCATGCAAGAACTGACAAACTTTGTTAATAGAAAATGATATTGTTGGGGATATACTTTCTGGGTATACCCACTGTGACTCGCTGACTAGGGTGGATCGCTTCGGGTTAGAGCTTTGCTCCACGGGCGGCCCGGTCAGGGAGAGAAGACAGAGTTCCATTCGGCTACGGGAAGACCCAGAAGACTTACCGACTTAGGCATGTTTAGTTACTTGTAGTCCAAGATGTACTTTGTAACCGACATTTAGTCGTAGCCGGATAGGTCTCCTGTAACCCTAGGTCGGATATCTATATAAACCGTCCTAGGTACCAGCCTTTAGGGCACCCACAATCTACAATCTCAACTCACACAGGCGAACCTCTCTTGTAATCTGTACTTTCGGCTGTGCCGTATTACTAGATTACTAGCAGGAGTAGGATCCGTCCAAAGCCGGCGGATTTGAACCTGGGTAAAGCTTGTGTGCTCACCCTCCTGGAATACCGTCGCCTCACACCCCTTTCTCCACACGCCTCGAGGACTCCCTCTGGGCGTACATGTCTTCAATTCGGCGACAGTTGGCGCCCACCGTGGGGCAGGTGAGTTTCGGATCTTTGTTCCGGGCGGAATCTGTGCGAATCGGAATCGGCGACATAATCGCCGTCAGCCGGGTCCTCTACGCCAGCGACGTCCCACTTATCCTTCTCGACGAGGCTTGGATTCCGGCTAGGGAACCTGTGACCACCTACACCATCGTGTCTTTCGGCGAGATCGATGTTTACCTCGGTTTCACTAACCCCTCCCACCCCACCCCAGCGGTGATGATAGAGGCGGAAGAACTTTCTGGATCCACTTTGTCCATGGAAGCGACAGAATTCTGGGTCTCAGACAACCCTAATCCCACTCTGCCGCACCTAAAGCGGAGATAGTTGAGAAGATCAGATCTAAAGAAGATCTCCCAAAGGAGGTTAAACATGAAGCGGATCTGCCCAGGGAGGTCGAATCTCAGGAGGCTCTCCCCAAAGAGGTCGAATCTCAGGAAGATCAAAGCAGCAACAGCTCTGGATCCGGTTCTGCCGATGCTAGAGCCGGAAAATCACTCCTTAGGCATAGCGTGAAGATGATGATGAACAGTGCCATAGTCAACACAGATGCAGTTCTCGACACCGTAAGATGTTTACATGAAGCCTACGAATAGGATCGCAACTACCTCAGGATGCATACATCGCACATTGTTGGATACGTTGGATCTGGATCCGGCTCTGCCGATGTTGGAGATGACAACGACTCGGTGCTAGAGGCAATCAGAACAAACGTCGACTTATCGGCATCTTTGGATGACTACATGACGTTGGCAGATTTCCGGAAGTTCTCCATAGAATATGAAGAGGAATTCAACTCCAAACCTGCGGAAGAAGGAGAAGCTATGGATGAAAGCCCTCGCAACAACATGGATGAAGGATCCAGAGAAAACTCTCCCGAACCACAGGAGGATATGGATCTTGGAGATAATCACGACGTCCAGATGTCCGAGCACACTGATAGAAGCCTGACTCTAGGACTCGGATCCAAAGCCGTCTTTGCTATCGGCATTGCCAAGAGGGCAAAGAAGAAGAATCAGACTCCAGCTAAGGACCTTCCAACTGATGAGGTAATAGCCGAAGAATATGAAGCAAACTCAGACGGAGCCTTAATCCCTGATGATCCAAAAGATACTCTGCTGAATGGACACGTGGTTACCCCTGGTGTCTTTAAACTCCTTGGAGAATCAATTACCACACCTATCCCGATAGCTGCAGAACTTACACCTGCAGAATTGGAGGACAGGGCCCAAGCCCTAGAAGCGCATCGTCAAGCACTCCTTGAAGAAACTACAAATATCCTCGAGGAGAATAAGCGCATCGTGGCTGTGGGGCAGCCACGATGCCCCACAGCATCAGAAGACCCGGAACATCCCTAAATTGGCCAACAAAAATCCGGATGTTCACAAAACCCTTTTCGAAGGAGATATGGCCATAGGGAAACCTCAAACCGATAGCAAGGGTAACCGGGCGTACGGCACGCCGGTGGAAAATGCTGCTGCGGCTCGAGATCTCTTGGCAAACAACATAGGCCCAGACCAATATTGGCTAAGCGTGAAGCTGCTCACAAATGGCCTGGAGCAGCAGAAGGTCGCCATGTCCGGAAGCGGAAAACTGGTCTCCAAGTCAGATCAATGCCACAAGGACACGGGTCGACACCAAGATACAAGGCCCTGACGGGAGCCAGAACAACGCTACCGTTTCGACCCTCGGGAAGACAACTATTTAAGAACCGGATCATTAGGGCACCAACACAGACCCGCACGAAGGTGGAGCAATGTCGCTCCGGCCGCAGAGCGAGATGCCGTTGCAGCAATGGTCCAACCTCCCCGGTGACAGTCGAACAATCACAGGTAAGATGAAGAAGCTCAATGTTAGGATAAGGACTAACAAAGGATGCCCCCTCCTAGACATACAAGCCGTCCGGCCGAGCCACATCACAATGATGACAATGACGGACAAAGGAACGACGAACATCATGCTAGAACAAACCGGCATGGTGGCCGTCATCATGAAACCCCGGCTAGGGGTAATAACCCACCACCACCTTATCCGCCAAGAAGTCACCATAGCGACTCACATGGAAGCCAGGGAGGGCGCCATGGTGGAGGTGGTGGTAGAAGAAGCAGAAGTCCGGCCCATGGGCACCGAAGCCGCAGTGAACAACCAAGACAACGTGCCCTATCACCAAGTGATGCCAGGCACCAGATCAATTCAAACATTGAGGCGTGGTGCTACGAGTCGGACAACATCTACGTGGGTCCAAAATGTTTCGGACCACGCGTATGATAGACAAACTTTCCGGAAGGGTTTGCCATCTCAAGGCACATCCAACCCTACGACGGTGTGGCTTGGCCAGACACCTAGCTCTAGGACTTCTTCTAGGCCTGCTGCATCGCCAAATGAGAAAACAGTTTGGTCGCGACCCGGTATCTCTGGCTTATGCTGAGGAAGACGGCTTGATCATGGCTCAATGAACTCCTGGAAAACACCATCCACAATTGGTATGATATGCAAAGTGCTTTCATTTGGAACTTCGAGGGAACATACAGGAGGCCCTGCACTATCGGAGATCTGCAACGATGCACCCAGAAACTTGGAGAAACCTATCGGGACTACCTCGGACGATGGATCGACACAAAGAACTCATACGAGGGAGTAAACAACCAAAACGCGATTGAAGCATTCATCGCGGGACTCCCAATTAGTTTACTATATCATCGCTTAAAGTGTGACAAAGTGACTAATTTGGGTGAGATGATAGAGACGACAAGCAAGTACGCTGACACTGACGATAATGCAAAGGGACTGCTCAATGTGCTAGTCATACCACAGTCAGCAAAACAGCTAAAGTAGCAGCCACAAAATGCAAAAACACCTCGGAGGAAAAAAATCAATCCGGAAACTACAACAGTCAACGCAACATTCGGGTCTGGAGGATGAGGAGGCCGTGGGGGCGGCCGGGGATGAGGCCTTGGAACTTCCAGAGTCCAAGGTAGAGGAGACCAGCAACCTGGCAAAATCAACTCTTGTGCTGACATTGCCAACAGTCATTGCGTGCATCACCCGGATGGCAACGTGGGCTCGTCACACACCAATGCTAAGTGTCGTGTCAACGACAACATCAAGAAAGATGAATCCACTGGCTACAGGGCCAAGTGACGAAAAGGAAAGAAAAATTCCGACAAGGAGAAAGAGTCCAAGGAAGATTTCGACATGGAGGAGGCAGAAGCTTCAAATCCCAAGTCGGATGGAAAGAAGACCTTCCCAACCAAGAAAGACACTTATGTCACCTTCCTTGGATCTCAACCAGCTAAACTCAAAAAAGTAGTGATGCATGAGCTCAACGCAACTGTTCCGGCTGTCCCTTAGTTTCTGGATTGGTTGGAAGTGACAATCACCTTTGACCGAGGCGATCATCCGCCTAAGCTACACATATGAGGAAAATACGTGCTGGTCGTCAATCCACTTATTGACGGCTATGGTTTTTCCAAGACTCTCATGGACGGTGGCAGCAGCATCAACATCATCTACGTTGAAACACTGCGCTGGATGAGGATATCGAAAACACAGCTGAACTACAACTTTGTGATTTTTCACGAAGTTATCCCCTGGAGACAAGCAAATTCTCTGGGAGAGATCACTTTGGATGGTACCTTCGGAACTCCAAAGAAATACCGGACGAAAGCACTTTCCTTCTAAGTGGTCTCATTCAAGAGCTTATACCGCGCTATCTTTGGACGACCGGCTTATTGGGCTTTTATGGCTCACCCTTGTTACATTTACAATATGATGAAAATTTCAGGTCATAATGGCGTCATCACAATCCAGGGAGACTCGAAGAAAGAACGAGAATGCAAGAATGGAAATTCCGCCTTTGCTAAAGCCATACTGCACGCTGGGGAGTACCAGGAGATCAAGAAGAACATTGACCCGTCTGAGATTCCCGCGACGAAGAAGGAGGTGACAAAGCCGACTCCGGAGTTCAAGGCATCAGAAGAGACAAATACGATTGGTGAGGGGTAACCTCGGCAATTCCCATGATGATGGACTTGGGGTTTCAGGGAAAAGAGAACGTTCGAGATTTCGTCGGATGTCAGAAAAACAATGAAGACAAAGTCGCCTGAATATTGGGAAAGCACACTATTACAAATTGTCCACTAGATTTCCGTACCCTCACTTGGGCTTCTCCCGTCCTATATATAATAGGCAGGGTTTCAAAGCTATATGCGGATAGGTTTCATACACGCGTAATTACAATACCAACACAATGTTGGTTCGTAGTTTCTTTCCTAATACAATCAAAGTCTTTGTCGGTTGCTTCCTTGGACTGTTATCTGGAATCTTCATGGGTCGTAGGCCTTTTACCCAATGTAGGGTAGTAAATAGTGAGCATCCAAGTAATCATACCCATATCAATAGCCCCCGAGACTCTACCTGAACTGCAGTTTCAGGTTGAGTCTCAAAGTTTTCTTTTTTCCTATCTCTTTATCATTTTTTGTATTTTGTAGGGATTTGGTACAACGAGTCTGATGCTTCCGACGGATCAAGAATTAGTTAATTGCTCCTGGGCAAAAACAAGGTTGACCTACATCAAATTCAAGTCCCCAGGCTCGAATCCGGAATTTGTAACTGGCGTAATTCAATTCGAGTCGCTGAGGTCTTACCAAATACTAAATTCCAGTTTTCTATTTTTACCGGGTACCCAACACGTCCGTCGGGATTATTCATCGTATTGTTGATACAGATTTTTTACTGGCAGAGCGCATTCTTGTGCGATTACCAGGCCACACAAGACGAATGCTGGGGTCTTACCTTCATGTTTCTGAACACGGCATTCGGATTTTTCTCGCGTCTGAGCGTGATCCGAGGTTTTTTTGGTTTTATTGGTGGTTGGCCTGCTGGGCCGCCAATCTTTCTGATTTTATCTGATAGTTTTATTATTTTATACTATCTCCTGATGGGAGTAACACCTTTTGAGGATACACTAGTGTAAAACTCAAAAGGTTTTTTTGCCATTATCAATATACTTCATACACAACTGAATTTTTATCGGGTGCGCGCTAGCGCTCCCGATGGGAGTAGTCCCTGAGGCTATGTTTGGATGCCTGTATATGAACATAGGCTCATAATTGCTGTTAGCTTGACGGAAAGCATTGATCTTTGGAATAAAAAGATTAAGGTATAAATAACTTATCTCTTTATATATAATGCAAAAACCGACGGTACATTATTCTTTGAGCATATGGTTGTTAGCCTTTGTCCTGGACATCTTGGCTTTAATAAGCCGAATTGTTAACTCTTATCATATTGCAAATAATCTTATGCGTAAAACCGTCGTAGTTGTGCTACGTTCCATGGATTTGAGTAATTTACTCCTGTCTTCTTGTCTTGTAGTCGATATGCTCCTCCAGGAATAACTTTTGTGACGATGTATGGTCCTTCCCACGGTGATTCTAGCTTCTTGTGACCATCTTGCTTGAGGCGAAGAACTAGGTCCCCTACTGCGAAGGACCTCGGCCGTAGTCTTCTGCTATGGTAATTCCGCAGGTTTTGCTGGTACATAGTTGCTCTTTGAAGGGCTTCATCTCGAGCTTCATCAAGCGCATCCACATCATCTTCAAGTGCTTATCTTGATTCCTCTTCATTATATGCAGCTACTCTTGGCGATTCGTGTGATACCTCAACTAGAAGCACGGCTTCCACACTGTGGACCAAGAAAAATGGCGTCTCTTGTGTTGAATTATTTGGAGTTATATGTAAACTCCATAATATGGATGGCAATTCATCCACCCATGCTCCTTTTGCTTTGTCAAGTGGTGCCAGTAGTCTCTTTTTGAGTCCAGCGGTAACTAGTCCATTGCCTTTTTCAACCTGTCCATTTGTTTATAGTACTCTTTGAACTCATTGGACGTGTAGCTTATTTTGACGCACATCTCCTTACAGTACTCTTTGAACTCATTGGAAGTGAAGTTGGTCCCATTATCCGTGATGATGTTGTTCGGTACGCCAAACTGAAATACTGTGGATTTGATAAAATTCACAGCCGAAGTTCCATCTTGGGTGGTCACAGGCATTGCTTCAATCCATTTAGTAAATTTTTCGATTGCTACAAGAAGAAAGACGTGCCCTCTTGGCAATGATTTGTGAAGTTTTCCCACTATGTCAAGTCCCCACTGAGCGAAAGGCCAGGCCAAGGGTATGGGATTCAGCTCAGCGGCGGGTGCTCCAGGCTTTGTTGCGAATCGTTGACATGCCTCACATGTTCTGACAATGTCTTTTGCATCTTGTACTGCAGTGAGCCAATAAAATCCAGCCCTGAATGCTTTTGCAGCAATTGCTCGGCTACTAGCATGGTGACCACAGACTCCTTCATGTATATCTTTCAGTATGATTTTTCCTTCTTCGATTGTTACGCAACATTGCAACACACCCAAAATACTTCCTTTGTATAGTTCTCCTTTGATTATCCTGAAGGCCTTTGATCGTCGAGTGATTTGCCGGGATTCTACCACATCATTTGGTAGTTCGCCTTTACTCATATATGCTATATACGGCTGCATCCAGGTTGGTTCAATTAGCATGACCTCTCTAAATTTCTTGTTCTTCTTCTTTGACGACTTCTTCTATGTTCTTGGTTTATGAAGGAGCCCCCGAATCTTTTTGCGGATGTTTCTTTTTCCCCATTTTTGGTGTTGCAACTTCGGAGACTCTTTTTGCTTTAATTGATTGCTCCACTATCTCCTCCCAAAAAAATCCTGGTGGTATTGGCAAACATAATGATCCGATGTTTGCTAGATTGTCGGCTTCCTCATTGCTTGCTCTTCCTATATGTGATACTTCACACCCATCAAATTGAGCCTCCATGATGTTGTATAAGTCGCGATAAGCGATCATAGTTTCGCTAACAACATCACACTTGTTCATTGCCTACTAGAATCTCCAAAGATTTTGAGGCGAGTTACACCGCAAGCTTTGGCCATCCGCATGCCATGCAACGGGGCCTTGTATTCCGCTTCATTGTTGGATGCATTTGTAAAGCTCATCCGAAGAATATAGTGCATTTTGTCGCCTTGAGGTGATATTAGTACGACTCCTGCTCCTTCTGTTCTTTTTGATCCATCAAAGTACATTGTCCAGGCACTAGAAAGGTCTGGTGGACCCGCACATTGCAACTCCATCCACTCTATGATGAAATCTGGCAGAACTTGTGACTTAATTGCTTTGCGCTTCTCATAAGTGATATCCCTGGGGGACAATTCGATGCCCCATAAAGAAACATGCCTAGTTTCTTCTGTATTGTTAAGGATGCTTGACAAAGGCGCTTCGTTGACCACTATGATCGGGTGCCCCGAAAAATAGTGGCGTAGTTTTCGTGTTGTCATAAATACCCCGTATGCCATTTTCTAGTAGTGTGGGTACCTTTGTTTAGATGGTGATAAAACCTTGCTCAGGAAGTAAACTGGCCTCTGTACACCGTGGGTCTTCCCTTCTTCGGGTCGTTCTACGACCAGGACCGTGCTGACCACCTGATGTGTGGCAGCAATATAAAGAATTAAAGGTTCCTTTTCTTTTGGCGACACGATGATAGGGGATGTCGAAAGTGTTCTTTTAAGATCTTCGAAGGCATGCTGAGCTTCTTCTGTCCATTCGAATTTTTCTAATTTCCTCATGAGGGCGTAGAATGGCAGCGCTTTTTCTCCTAATCTTACAATAAAACAACTTAGTGCCGCCACTCGTCCCGCCAGTTGTTGTACACCATGTAGATTTGTTGGCTTCTTCATTGTGAGGATTGCTTGTATTTTTTCGGGATTAGCTTCGATTCCTCTAGCTGATACCAAATATCCGAGGAGTTGCCCTGCCGGGACTCCAAAGGAACATTTCTTCGAGTTCAATTTGATGCTAAACCAGTCGAGATTCTTAAATGTTTCTTCTAGGTCCTTGATTAGCGCAGATCGTTGACCTGTGGTAACTATGACATCATCAATATACACCTGCACGTTTGTGCCTATTTGGCTTCCCAGACACTTCTACATCATCCGCTGATATGCTGCTCCAGCGTTCTTGAGGCCAAACGACATTGTTGTGTAGCAGAATGCGCCATAAGGCGTGATAAACGTCGTTTTCTCCTGATCTTCTTCCTTCATCCTAATCTGTTGGTATCCTGAATAAGCGTCCAAGAAAGAAAGACGTTCGCATCCTGCAGTTGCATCGATGATTTGGTCGATTTGCAGCAATGGGAAGTGATGTTTTGGGCAATGTTTGTTCAGTGCAGTAAAGTCGATGCACATCCAAAGTTATGTAGTGTTTTTCTTTGGAACACATACTAGGTTTGCGATCCACTCTGACTTTGTTAGTTCTTTGATAAAATTGGCGTCAGTTAGGTGATGGAGCTCCTTTCCAGTGGCCT
The DNA here is from genome assembly GCA_910589775.1 of Avena eriantha. Classification (NCBI taxonomy): domain Eukaryota; kingdom Viridiplantae; phylum Streptophyta; class Magnoliopsida; order Poales; family Poaceae; genus Avena; species Avena eriantha. Next base: position 410,600,626 of record OU342746.1, on the reverse strand, counting down.
TGCGCTTTGGTTCTGCGAAGCGTTGAAGCGGTTGTTTTACTGGCTTCGCCTTTCGATCTAGATTTAATGCGTGCTCAGTGAGTTCCCTGGGGATTCCTAGTAGGTCAGAAGGTAGCCATGCAAAAATCTCCCAGTGCTCACGGAGGAACTCGATGAGCATGCTTTCCTATGCAGGATCAAGGTTAGAATCCATGAATGTTGTTTTTGTTGGGTCGACGAGGCGAATCTGTACTTCTTTTGTGTCTTTTGCCGTGTAAAAAGCCTAATCAGGATTGACACGTGTTACTTCCAGAGGTTGCGCGTTCGCTGAACTTTTGAGTTGCTCAAACTCCATTGCCATCCTGAAAGATTCAGAGATTTTGTTGAACTCCAGATCACAACTGTCGGCACGTGTGAAACTTCCTTGTACTGTGATAATTCCTTTTGGTGCTGGCAGTTTCATTACTAAATATGCATAATGCAGCACTGCCATAAACCGTGCAAAGGCTGGTTGTCCCAGGATTGCATGATATTGTGATGGCCAATCCATGACTTCAAATTCAAGTCTTTCTCACCTGAAATTTATCTTGGAACCAAAAACAACGTCAAGAATTTTTTTGCCTAAAGGGATTTCGGCTTTGCCTGGTACTATTCCATGGTAAGATGTTTCTGTTGGGGCGAGATTATCCAGGGGGTAGCCTATTGTTCTCAATATTTTGCGTAGATAAGATTTATGCTACTTCCTACATCCATGAAGACCTTGCTCATATTGAACCCGCTAATTTGTGCTTCGACTATCAGGGCCGAGTGACCCGGTTGTGGGACCTGAAATGGGTGATCGGCTCCACTGAATGTGATTTCTTGCTCTAACCAATGGAGATATTCGGGTGTAGCTGATGTTGCTGTTTCCGCCATATTGATTTGTCTTGTGATGAGCTTCTGAATTCTGTTGGATGGACGCCCTTTCTGAATCATAGACATTGCTCCTTTTGATTTGGAGTACTCGTTGTTTTGATCATTTGTGTTTTGTAGTGGTGCCACTAGTGGTGATGGTGCACCGATGGCTAGTGGACTAGGAGTAGATGTGTATCCTCGATTTGCTGCTTCGGTTGCCTTTGTGTTGCACAACTCTTGCATCTTCAGGAATGTTCGGCAATCTTTCATTAAGTGATTGGATTGTCGTCTGCCTGCTGAGTCGATGTAAAAATGCATATTATAGGGCCCTTCTAGCATTTGTATTGCGGACATAGGTGGGTCTCGTGCTCTTGGCTGATACCGCTGTGCGGACTGGCTTCTTCCGACGTCGTCCCTATTCTGGCGGTATCCGTCGTTGTGGTTGTTGCTTCTGTTGTTACCTTCACCCGAAAAACCTGTTGCGACGTAACTTGGTAACATGTTTCCATCATTGTTCCTTCTTCTTCTATCATTGACGCGTTTATCCCTATCTTCCTCGGGTGATCGTGCACGCTTATTATGTAGCCCGTCCTCTCTGTCAGCCCAGCGGTTTGCTATCTCCATTAGCTGTGATACTGTCTTTGGTTTAACCTGTCCCAGTTCTTCTATGAATTCTCGGCAACGGAAGCCGTCGTTGAAGGCGTCGATGGCCCTTTCGTCGGATATGGATTCAGCTGAGTTTTTGATAATATTCCACTGCTATATGAATGCTCTTATTGACTCTCCAGATTTTTGTTTGCACGCTCGTAACTGTTCCCAGGATGCTGGTCATTTGAACGTAGAATGGAAATGTCGGATGAATTTATCTTCCAGATCATTCTAGCTACCAATTGAATCTTTGGGTAACTCTTGAGCCATGATCTTGCAGCGCCAGTGAGATGTAGTTGTAGACTTTGCATTGTAGTAATTGTGGAGCTACCCTGTAATTTGACAGTGACTAAATAGTCTGCTAACCAAGCTTCGGGTTCTTGTAGTCCATCGTATTTATGTCGGTCGTGTGGAAGTTTGAAGTCCTTGGGTACTAAGGCCTTGCAAATCCTCTGCGTGAAACAGCTGGCCCCACATAGCTCGTGATCATCTTCATCGTATACATCCTGATATCGTCAGCTGCGGATTTCATCTCTAGGTCCACTGCTCCTGTGCTGGGTGTTGTCATTTCTTTTATTGCTTCGTGGCTCAGATCCTACAAGATGCGCCTGGTGTGGTGATCGAGATCGTTGGGTGTGTCCTACTTGCCGAGGACTGTTGTGACGGTGTGGAGATCTTTGTGTGAGTCCTTGTTCTGCTTCTACAAGGGAGGCTCCTACCATGCCGAGGTTCATCAGGCAGAGCGGTGAAGGGTCGTGCGCGGTTCGTCGGGTGCGGGTTGAGTGGTGATCAGATATGTTTGCGCCGCCACGATGGTTGCCTGAGATGTTTTTGCCTTGACGTTTCCTGCTTGATCAATTGACATGAATGATAGGTAGAGATCTTGGATGATTCAGCTTCTTTCTGCTTCAGGGATATTCTGTAGTCGAGATATTGGCCTTCTTGGTGGTGCTGCTCCTGTTACAGTCCTTGATCCTCGAGTAGAACTTAATTGTGCTCGTCGTAAACTGGATTCGTCGGCTAATCTTTTTTCTTTCATCGAGTTGTCTTTGCATCCGGAGTAGGTCTCTCTTCTTGTGGTGGAGCATATATTGGTATCCCAATAGATCCTCATGTGAAGCATCCGTTGTCATTGGGACTGCTCCCGAAATTGCCTCCCTTGTTTTTTGCCGTGCCGATGCTGGTAGCCGCAATCCTTGTATCTCTCTTGTGCGAGGTTCTCCACCTCCTCCTTTGACTATGCGATTATCTGTTGTTTCTCCTCCATTTTCGTGTTCTCCTTCATAGTTGTGGTATCCTGCATGGTCATCTGATAAAATATCATCGGGGTTGATAATAGGGTTACCGTTTTCGTCGCGTGGTGTTGAGGTATCTCCGTTGATAATGTACACTTGGTGGCGTGTTGTGTGTGGCCTAATGGCGTCATCTTTTTCTTCCACGGGTGTGTTGGTAGTGCTTCGAGATTGTAGTTCTGGATAGATTGCCGCCATCCTTTCTTCAAAGTCGATGTTTTCACTGCTTTCTTCGGGTTCTGAGTTTATCGGGTTTGCTTCGTGTGGTGGGATTGGCGGGTGACCTTCTTCTCATGCTTCGATCTGTATTGTGGTGTCCGTGGAGGATCCAACGGATGATGCTGGTACCACTATGGGTGTAGCTTTTCCCACCGACGGTTTTGATGAGATCAGGGCCGAAGGGTGTGTTTCTTGCATGTTGTCTGCTTGGAAGTGGAGGCTCCCGATGATTAGATCGGATCCGCCGTTAAAATCGGCGGGTACCAATATAAGGTTGGGCAGGCCTGGATTTTCTTTCATTGAGTTGATGCTTGGTGGAGAGCGTTCCGCCGAACCCGTGTTTCCGGCGTTCAAGTTTCCCTCAAACGGTGCCAATTGACGAGGGGTAACCTCGGCAATGCCCATGATGATGGACTTGGGGTTTCACGGAAAATAGAACGTTGGGGATTTCGTCGGATGTCAGGAAAACAATGAAGACAAAGTCGCCTGAATATTGGGAAAACACACAATTACAAATTGTCCACTAGATTTCCGTACCTCGCTTGGGCTTCTCCCGTCCTATATATAATAGGTCGGGTCTCAAAGTTGTATGTGGATAGGTTTCATACACACGTCATTACAATACCAACACAATGTCGGTTCGTAGTTTCTTTCCTAATACAATAAAAGTCTTTATCGGTTGCTTCCTTGGACTGTTATCTGGAATCTTTATGGGCCGTAGGACTTTTACCCAATGCAGGGTAGTAAATAGTAAGCATCCAAGTAATCATACCCATGTCAATGACACTGTTGAAGGATGATGATCCCTCCAAGGTGACCCAGATAGGTGTAGGTTTAGACCGCGCATAGGAAAGCATGCTCGTCAAGTTCCTCAAAGATAATAAAGATATCTTTGCATGGCAACCATTTGACATGACCAAAGTACCTAGGGAACTTTCCGAGCATAGTCTAAATGTATACCTTAACGCTAAACCCGTCAAATAGTCCTTACAAGGTTTCTGTGAGGAAAAGCGCAAAGCAATAGCTAAGGAACTAGCCCGGCTCGAGTTAGCCAGATTCATAGAAGAGGTCATCCATACTGATTGGTCGGCCAATCCTGTAATGGTCCCTAAAAAGGACACCACTGATTTAAGGATGTGTGTTGATTATACTTCCTTGAACAAGACTTGTCCCAAAGATCCGTTCACTTTGCCTAGAATTAATCAAGTTATCGATTCGAAAGCAGGCTCATAACTCCTATGTTTTCTCGACGCATATTCTGAATATCATCAAATTTAGATGAAGGAGTTAGATAAAATAAAGACTTCATTCCTCACACCTTTCAGAACCTTCTGCTGTGTAACAATGTGTTTTGGGCTAAAAACACACGAGCTATGTACCAGTGCACTATACAGTGTTGCCTCCACGATCAAATCGGACGCAATGTGCATGCATATGTGGACGACATAGCTGTGATGTTCAAAAAAAAGAAACACTAATTTCCGACTTGGAGGAAACATTCAGCGATCTACGGAAATACAACATAATGCTTAACCTGAAGAAATATTTCTTTGGAATACCAGCCGGAAAATTGTTAGGTTTCATTGTGTCCCAGAGAGGCATAGAGGTGAACCGTGACAAAATAAAGGTTATACTCAACATTTCCAGGCCAACTCGCCTGAAAGACATACAACGGCTAACTAGTTGTATTGCTACAGTCAGTTGGTTTGTAAGCCAGCTCGGGGAAAGAGCGACACCATTATACAAGCTCTTGAAAAAGACCAAAAAGTTCGTCTGGACTGATGAAGCTAAAGCTGCACTTCAGGATCTGAAATCCGTACTCTTGTCCGCCCCTATTCTTGCAACACCGGAGCCACGGGAATCGATGTTGATATACTTAGCTATGACAAAGAGAGTCGTTAGTGTCGTCATGGTGGTGGAGTAGCCAGAAGAAGAAGAAGAACACCTAGTACAATGTCCGACTTATTATCTCAGCGAGGTCTTGACAGAATCAAAACAAAGGTATCCACATTACCAAAAGTTAGCCTACGGTGTATTCTTTGCACCTTGAAAGCTACGACACTATTTCCAAGAGCACAAGATTATCGTGGTGAGTACAACCCCCATGAGAGACATAATCAACAACATCGATGCTACAAGACGTGTCGCTAAGTGGGCATAGAGCTAGCAGCTTTTGATATTGAGTACAAACCATGTACAACAATAAAATCCCAGATTCTTGCTGACTTTGTCGCTGATTGGACAAAGACAGTCGAAAACACAGGTCTCCCGAAGACGAAAGTTTGGACCTTACATTTTGACGGGTCTAAAGCGCTTGGGGGCTGGCGTGGTGCTCAAGTGACCCCAAGGTGATAAACTGTTCTATGTACTGCAGATTCACTTCACAACGAAAAACATCATTACCGAGTATGAAGCCCTGTAACATGGAATTCGAATCGCAAAAGACATCGTCATTCACCGACTGATGTGTTACGGAGACTGGGATTTAGTTGTTCAACAAGTATCCGATATCTGCAATGCAAACAAGCACATAACAGCTTATAGAGCCATCGTGGATGAACTATCTAAATCGTTCAAAGGGTTTGAAGTCCAACACATTCCCTGTACAAAAAATGAGGAAGTAGATGCTCTATCAATAATAGGCTCCTTCATGGAAACAGGTCCCGGATGGTGCTTTTTGGAGCACTTGAGAGTTCCCTCTATCACAAGAGTTGATGAGGAGTATCCGACCAAATCCGACTCACCACTCATAGTAGTTCTGGCTATAATTCCCAGCTAAACAAAACCCTACCTTGATTTCTTGGTAGATAGAAAATTACCCGAAGACGAAGTTCTGAGCCGGCAGATCGTTCGACGAGCAAAAGCCTACACAGTGGTGAGAGGTGAGCTCTATAAGCGGAGTGCATCTAGGGTCTTTCAGTGCTATGTTTCTCTGTAAGAAGGCGTGGAAATCCTAAGGGAAATCTACAAAGGCGAATGCGGACATCACGCTGCAGCCAGATCTTTAGTGGCAAAGTCCTTTAGGCACGGTTTTTTCTGTCTCACCGCTAAGGTAGATGCCGAATGGTTAGTCAAGGCATGCAAAGGTTGCCAGAAATACGCTAAACAAGCCCATGTTCTGGCTGATCGGCTGTGAACAATTCCGATTACATGGCCTTTCGCGGTCTGGAGGCTTGACATGGTAGGACCGTTTGGATGGGCTCAAAGTGGATACACTCACCTTCTTATGATGGTGGATAAATTCATGAAATGGATTGAGGCAAAACTTGTCACAAGTTGTGATGGAGCAACTGCCAAAAAGTTCATCGAGGACGTGATCATCTGATTCGGATATGCCCATAGTATTATTACAGACAACATGAGTAACTTTTCCATGGGAGAACTAGTCGAATTCTGCAATGAACAGGGGATCCAACTTGATATTGCATCAGTCGCACATCCACAAGCTAATGGACAAGTCAAAAGGAAAATGGTGTAATTCTTCAAGGCCTACGACCAACACTCGAAGCACCATTACGTCGGGCTGCGGGGGCTTGGGAGGACGAACTACCATCTATAATATGGAGTTAACGAATAACTCCTAATAGGTTAACCAGATATACACCTTTCTTCTTGGTTCATGGTGCAGAATCTTTCATTCAGAGTGATGTTATTCATTACTCTCCCCGAGTCGCTGCGTATGTCGAAGAGGATGCTAAAGTTGCTCGACAAGAAGACCTTGATATGCTCGAGGAATTTCGTGTCATTGGTGAACAAAGATCTATAGCCTATCAGCAAAAGTTACAGAGATATCATAGTCAAAGAGTCAGAAATTGGTCTTTCAGGAAGGGTGATCTGGTTCTTCGGCTAATGCAAAAAAAGAGCACAACTTGCCCCTATATGGGAAGGGCCCTTCATGGTTAGTCGAGTATTGCACAGTGGTTCTTACTACCTAACCGACATGAGGCTGGAAAAAGAGAGACCTGCTACTAAGAAGAGAAAGAGAGCTGAAGGCAGTACGAATCCGGATGAAATAGACCGTCCATGGAATATTGCTCAGCTACGTCCCTTTTATTCTTAAAACTTTTCTTTCTTTGTAATAATATATATGTATATGATCAAAGTGGAATAAAGTATTGGTCTCCTCAATGTTTTTCTGAGATGTTTATTATGTACCATCTTATTTTCGAATGATCATGCCATAAGTCAAAAAATCTCAGAATACTTGAAAGTATGTTATGCTCATGTTTGTTCTGGTTAGATTTCCGATTCTAAAAATGCTACCTTCGGGTATAAGTCTAAATTTTCTAGTTTATACTTGGTTTTTTTGTCTGACTGCTAGGTGCGGATATTTTTCGAGTAGTGAATTGTTGGTACTGGAAGCCGGCTTTGATTCCGGGTTTAAACTGGTTTACCAATTGAGCTCCGTTGCTCGGCAAAGTTTCCATGCTGAAGGTTTGCCGGCTCACGAAAGGGACGAGGCGGAAAGCCAGATAAACGATAAGTATAGACAAAACAACAAAGTGCTTAAGTATTTTTCAAGCACAACAGATAACAAATCCAAAAATGCTAAAAGGAGCAAAGCATAAGTTCTTACAATCTTAGCACCAGCAAAATAATAATCTACTTATTACAATTAGATTGTCTTCAGAATAACACATTTTTGGCGTACATTCTATGATGCAGGTGAAGACGCAAGATTTGCCGGCTCGCTGGACACATCACTCGTGTCACCCCGATATCTGTTCGAGACAAGTAAGTCAGACTCAATCTGCTCATCGTCCTCGGAGACTTCAGTAACTACTTCCTTGGGGGGTGGTGGCACTTCAACTGGTGTGAAGAACGGCTCATCATAGCTGGCCAACTCAGCCACGCGAGAAGCATATATGGCACAAGAATCCTATATCTCCTTGATGTTCTGATCATTGTCATCTTCATTGATAGACAAATAACCCTTGGTAACTTAGCATATTTCCATGCTTCCATGGTGGCTCATTATCATTGTCAGGGCATTCTGTGTCGCTGTGCGTGCATAGGACATGTTCCAATCCTTGACGAGCTTGGGCATATCCTTCGGTTTGAGTCTAAGCCAAAGAGTCGGACAGATTCACCAATTTCTTCCAAGGACTGGCGGAAATCGTGAATTAGGTCCCCAATGGCGACAAGCCGGCTGGTACGAGGCGGATGAAGAGGCATCAAGCATGTTGAGAGGACCTATAAGAAAATAAGAAAGGTCAACAATATATCTGAGTCTAACAAATTCGGAAAATGAGGATTCAGGGATATACAACTTACCGAAGATAGCATCGTCTACTTTGGTATTTTCCTCTCAAAGGCTTTGGAGTTCGTTCCGAAGAGCTTAAGAGGTTTCCTTCTCCCTGTCTAAAGCATCTTGCAAGTCCGTGATTGTTTGGTCTTGTTTGGTGATGGGGGGTCGCGTGCCTCAGTTGCGTGACTGCTGGATTCAAGCACACTAGCGATACTAGTTTCGTGATCCATTTTGATTTTCTCCAGCTCAGCACACAAGTCAGTGTTTTCCACCTCTAAGAAACTTATAATCTTTGGCTTGCTCAATCAACTTGCAGGACTGATTCACAAGTTCTGGCATCACAAGAAATGAAGTCAAATAAATATTCGGCTACAAGTCAAAAAGCAAACTATGGAAACAAAGTCTGAAATGCTTACCTTCAGCTTCATCCTTTGCAACTTTAAGTTGCGCATTTTCAAGTCGGAGAGTTCTGACCTCTCTCTGCTTGTTGCAAATATTCTTCAATAGTTCCTCGTTATAAGCATTAACTTTATGTAAGTCAGAATGGTAACTAGAGTTAGAAGTCTACTAAGTTAAATATCAGCACGAGCATTGGGGGAGGGCTATACTAGTTCATTCTTTAGCATCCTATAAAAGCATAAATCTAGATTCATATCCAACTTCATGCTTGGGGGATAGAGGATATAATATGAAATACAATAAAACAAGTGTCGGATTATGACTTACATAATGGTCATGAGTCAATTTGTTGATGCTCATGTTCATCTCAGTAGAAACCTTCTCGGCAAGAGTCATAGGAATCACTGGTTGTGGCGGGGCCATACCGGCCTTCAGTTTCTCATCGCGAAGATGAACTTGGTCAAGAAGCTTGACGAGTTTCATATCCTCGGCTTCTTGCACCTCCTCCTCCACTATGATATTCCAGGTCTTCAGGCAGTGGGGAGCCAGCTTCGGGATCTCTTCAGCGCTCTTCCGAGCAAGGCCAAGTTTGGCCATACCCGGATTCTACAGAAGGTTGCCCGCGAAGGTCTCAACTGAGGGATCATTACCCTTTGAGGGTTCACCCTTATGATGTCAGATTGCAAACCAAGGTTCGCTGGCTCTATAGAATGAGCTGAAGCATCTTCAATGCGTGGAGAGGAAGTACCCTCCGGCGCTGATGATGGCTTTGGGGTAGGAGTCAGAGGCGGGGCAACATGTGAGGCCAGAGTCAACTTCTGCTAGCGTAGAGTCTTCCCTGATTTTCCTTTTCCCTTACCCTTGAAATTTTTTTAGTCCTGGATGGTAACAGAGTAAAGATTGTTGCAATTCAGAGAAAGTACAAATTAATACTCAAAACCTTGTGAAGAAATTTACCTCTTTACAACGAGCACTTTCTGAGTACCCATAGAGAGAACCGAAGCTTTGCGCTTCCAGGTAAGCGCCTCTGGTAGAACTTCAAGATCTTCATCCTCCTGAGGAATTGGATCGTCAGGCGGATATCCCTCGAGAGGGGAAAACTCCAACTTGGGGAGGTCAGCAAGCTAAAATAGACATTATCTCAGTATTGCAAAACTACAAAGTATAGATGAGCAGATAAATTGAGTATAAAGGTAACAGCCAGAAAACTTACAGGTGTTGAAGGTTCATCTACAGTATACATGTCCACAGAAAGATTTGGAATCTTCCTCTCAACCCGTTCCTTGATCAACCATTTGATCCGGGTCTCATATTCTTTATCCGGGATTGAGAGTGTACTGATCCTGAGGCTATCCTTTTTGCTCTTGGTGACTGTGTGCATAAGACGGTCACCATGGTATTGAAGGGGCTGAATCCAGCATGCCAACCATCAATGGATCAAGTCGGATCCCTTTAGACCCTTGTGCTTCATCAGATATTCGATCCGTCTATTGGCAAGAATCAGACCATCAGAAAGAACCGGATCATCTGCATCCCAGGACTCTTGGGGCATGGTGGCACCATCAACAAAATTCGGCAAAGCAGATTATTTGCCGGGAGCCGGTTTGTCCTTATGGTAAAAGAACGTGGACATCCATTTCTTCACCGAATCGCTAGCTTTAATCTTGGGGTAGACTCGGTCTCTCCTAAGAGTCAGGCTAATAGTCCCGGTAATGTAGGGATTGCCGGAAGTGATGGAGTTTCTCCAGGTACCGAAGCAGTACCGGAACAAGATAAGACTCGGTTTTATTCCAATATAACCCTCACACAAGGAAGCATAAGCACTAAGCTCTAAAATCGTGTTTGGGGGGAGTTGTGGAGTTGAAATCCATAGTAATCTATGACCTCAGAGAAGAACTCTGAGGGGGAAAGCTCAAACCTCTATCGAGGTGAGTGCCGAAGTGAACCCTTTCTTTGGCGCGGGGAGTAGGAATGACCTCTTTGAAGACACTCCGCCAGTAGCCGGCATAGAGGAGACCTTCCTTCTCGATGTCGCCCAGTTTCTCGTCGTCGAGGACGCACGAGCTGCACACCCCGCAGAAACTATCCTTCTCCACCGCTGTAGAGGTCGCCGTCGTGGTAGCCGCCATGCCAGATGAAGACGTGTCAGCCATTTTGGTGGCGCTGGTGACCTTGGATGGGCGGTGTTGTGCGATTTGGGGGAGGAAAGAGGAGGGCAGGGGCGTGGTGTCATTGGGATGAAGAAGAAGGCAAGGACGCTGGAGAGGAAGAATAAGGAGATTTAAACCCCTTATATGCCTCGTTTGCGTCAAGATTCGTGTAAAACAAATAGTGAATATGTCACGCGTCGTGGAAGGAGCTGGGTAACCTCCTCGATAAGACTACGCCTCCTCGGTCTCTGCTTATGCATTAAAACGGTGCCTCAGTTTTGTGATAAGCAGACCCACGAACGGTCACACAGTTAGGAATGTCTGTCAGTGACATGACTTGACCTTGACTGATGTCAAGTTATGTTAGAGACCAAGTTCCATCTTAGTTTGAATTTCGAGCTGGAAAACCGAATGATATACTTACAGGTCTAACTCAATCTGATATCCGCATCCTACTTTTTTTTTGAGTTTCAGGAACCCTTCAAGATTCTGCAAGCCGAAGATAGATCAAGCTAAACAGTGGAATCCGACTCTAGATCTTGGAGGCTTTCGGGGGCTACTATTGGGGATATACTTTACGGGTATACCCACTGTGACTCGCTGACCAGGGTGGCCCACTTCTAGTTAGAGATTTGCTCCACGGGCGGCCCAGTCGGGGAGAGAAGGAGTTCCATCTTGGCTATGGGAAGGCCCAGAAGACTTACCGAGTTAGGCATGTTTGAATCTCAACTCGCATATGCGAACCTCTCTTGTAATCTGTACTTCCAGCTCTGCTATATTACTGGATTACTAGCAGGAGTGGGATCCATCCAAATCCGGTGGATTCGAACCTGGGTAAAGCTTGTGGGCTCACTGTCCTGAAATACCGTCACCTCACACCCCCTTTCTCCACACGCCTCGAGGACCCCCTCTCGGCGTACATGTCTTCAATCCGACGACAGATATAGCTAGCCTTGTGAGATTCAGGTATTGAAGTGCACCAACAATGATCCTATATTGTGTACTGTCTGCAGGACCAAGAGGATTTCCTTGGGTCAAATACAATGTTTCATTGGAGGATAGAGGGGTAAGCGCACTACCACATTTCGCCATACCAAGCTTCTCAAGAATTTCAGCAGCATATTTTTCTTGAGTGAGACATAAACCATTATGAACTTGTTTTACCTCAATTCCCAAAAAGAAATGAAGGGGTCCCAAATCCTCAAGAGCAAAGTCACTTATGAGATCATGGAGGAGTGCACTAATTGCTTTATCTGTTGAACTTGTCAATATAATTCCATACATATAGATTAGCACATATATGATAACATAGACTTGTTATAGAGAAATAATGAGGTATCTGCCTTGGAAGGAACAAAACCAAGATCATGAAGTTTAGTGTTGAGTTCGGCAAACCATGCACGAGGAGCATGTTTGAGACCATAAAGAGCCTTATCAAGCTTGCGTATAAAATGTGGAGTTTGAGCATTTTCAAAACATGGGGGTTGTTTCATATAGACCTCCTCTTCTAGAAATCCATGAAGAAATGCGTTCTTGACATCTAGCTACCGCAAACTCCAACCATGGGAAACAACAACAGTCAGAACAAGTCTAATAGTCGTTGCCTTAACCACTGAGATGAAGGTATCTTCATATTCAATGCCATATATTTTTTTGAAACCTTTTGCAACCAGGCGTGCCTTATATTTGTCTAAAGTGCCATTAGAATGTTTCTTGACACGCTAGACTCATTTGTAATCAATGAGATTGCGTGTGGAACTGGTCAGAAAAAGGTGCCATGTCTTGTTTTCCATCAGTGCATTATACTCATCATCCATTGCTTGACGCCATTGAGGATCCTCAAGTGCTTCAACAAGAGTGTTGGGTTCACCTATGGCAGTGAACATACCATACTGAATAGTACCATCGGTGAACTCTTTGGGTTTTCTTATACCTTTTTGTAGTCATATCTAGGGCTCCAACACTAGAGGTGGAGGAGGCACAGGCGATGGAATGGAAGTGTGCATAATTTCCCCCTCGTGTTCCATGCCAGGGCTGTTGTCCGGCGTGGTAGAGGATGACGTGGATGAAGGAGGGGACGCGATCGGGTTCGAGGGAACCGTGTGTGACTCGGGGGACACGGAGCAGGAATGCCCTATCACACGCTCATGGGTAGATGGGAACCACACCGATAGGGACGCGCCGCGTGGAGACGAGGTGCAAGGCGGGCGTATACGGGGCGCGCTGGGCGAGGCTTGGGTGGAAGAAACTCCCTCGGTGGCCATGTCATCCTCCTCAGGATTAGTGCCGGTCTGTTCAGACGGATCATCCTCGGACCTAGTGCCGGTTTTGTCCGTTTCTCCATCTGTTTCAAAGGTGTTTTCTGCATTTTTTCTCAATTTGCATCAGAATTTGTAGCTGCATTTTCTTCCTCATCGGCTTGAGCATCTATATTAATAACTTCTGGGGCATGCTAACGAAATTTAGTAACATTAGGCACAACATGCAATGGCATATTGCCATCAATATTTGCATCTCCATGATTAGATGGTGTGTCTGTGGGTAAAAGAAGAATGTCCTGCTTGAGACGTTTTCCAGTATTGGGAGTTAATGAGGCAAAAGGAAAGACATGTTCATCAAAATAACATCTATAGAAATATAGACATGACTAGTGGAAGGATCAATATACTTGACTCCTTTGTGATGTGGAATATATTCTAGGAACACACACCATGTAGACCGGAAAGCAAGTTTTCTTTATTTGTAGGGGCACAAGTTTGGCCAACAGGCACAACCATAAATGCGAAAAGACTCATAGTTGTAGAAGCACCAAGAAGGTGCTCTGTGGGGGTGTCAAAATTTATCACCTTGTGGGGATGTAATACAAGTGGAATGGTGTTTCATTGGTGTTATGTCAACGACTATAGTATACTACATCATGCAGTGGTATGATGGGTCATGGCACGCTGCAACCCCACTCCATGCTCCACCATCCTATGCCTTCACATACACCCAACCGGCATCACCATATCAGCCACCATCATATGCCCCTCCTCCATACCAACACCCACCTATGTACAACTACCCACACAACCCATACCCACCACAATATGCCCCACCATAGTCATAGCACCCACCTCACCCACCGCCTTAGACCTATCAGCATGCATGCCAAGACCAAGGCTGATCCGATAATGCTCGTCGTACTAAAGGGGGCATGGAAAAAATCATGGTCGTGTTGCCACCCCATGGAAAGAAGGTGTTTTCTATCAAATTTGCAAAAAGGAGGGTCACCCTGCTAGTGAGTGTTGGTGGCGTTATGGTCATGATGACGATGACACACCCAACAACCACAAAGGCGTCTATGGTGTAGACACGAACTGGTACATGGACACGGGCGCCACACATCATGTCGCAGGACAACTTCACAAGATTCAGGCCTAGGACACTTATCAGCCCCTAGTGCTTCTATGAATTTACTTTCTGCTCATAAAATTGCTTTAGACAATAATGACTTCATTGAAATTCACCCATTATTTTTCTTGAATAAGGACCAGGCAATGCAACAAATCATGTTTAGAGGTCCATGTCATGGTGGCCTCTATCCCCTTGTTCCAGTTTCAACGGGGTCATCCAAGAACACACTCATCACCATCAAGCCTTCGTCCTCCACGTGGCATCATCGTTTGGGGAATCTATCCTCTTTTATTGTTCAGCAAATTATTAGGAAAAATAATCTTCCATACTCTCCAGAAATAAATGCTTACATAAGTGATCCATGACAAGAGATTAAGAGTTATCAGTTACCCTATCATACTTCCACCAGTGTGTCTACTGTTCCTTTGGAACTAGTCTTTTCTAATGTATGGGGTCTAACATCTCTATCTGTAGGCAACCATTATTACTATGTAAGCTTCATTGATGATTTTAGTAAATTCACTTGGATTTATTTGCTAAAGAAATAGTATGATGTCTACCAAGTCTTTCTTAATATTCAACAATTTGTTGAACAAAAGTTTGATAGAAAAATTATTACCATGCAAACTGATTGGGGTGGTGAATATTAAAAACTCAATGGTGTCTTTTAGAAAGTAGGCATAACTCATCATGTTTCATGCTCCCATGCTCATCAAAAAAAGGGTTCTACTGAGCGTAAACATCCCCATATTGCCGAAGTTGGTCTTGCCCTACTAGCCATCGCCTCTATACCCTTGAAATATTGGGATAATGTGTTCCTTACATTCACGTTTCTTATAAACTTTCTCCCACCAAAGTTCTTGATTTTATGACTCCTGCAAAAAAACTTCTTCAAGTCACACCCAATTATGATGCCCTTCGTGTTTTTTGGTTATGCATGCTGGCCAAATCTATGTCCTTACAATAAACGCAAACTTTCTTAGCGCTCAAAATAGTGTGTTTTTCTTGCCTATATTCCTCTTCACAAAGGAGTTAAGTGTCTTGATATGACCACTGGGCATGTTTATATTTCACGAGATGTTGCTTTGATGAGATTTTTCCTTTGCACCCCTTCATCCAAATGTTGGTCATCGCCTTAGTGAAGAAATAACCTTTCTACCTCCAAATCCATCTCCTTCGGCGTTACTAGATGGGGTGTGCACACTAATGACCATTATTTGCAGATTGTTCCTATTTTTACACCTCCCTAGGTTCCAAGTGAAGAGGATGCTACACAAAATTATGAAGAAATCAGTCAAAATGGTGCATCCAATAATGATTCCAGCCAAAATACTGCTACAGGACAAAACAATGGTGATCCTAGTACTGATTATGAGGCAGAATCGGCCTTGGATCACGCGATGTTAGGCTCTGATGCGGAAGCTTTCGCGTAGTCTCGCTCGCGCAAGTTCCGCAGTGCCACGTCGCCCCCACCAATAGATCTCCCGCCCGAGTGCGCTGTCACATTACCATCCCACCAACCATGGTCACCCACGCGTCATACGCGGTCCCGCACCGACCGGTCGCTTTCGCCTATGCCTCGGTCCCCACCTGGGTTCCCTCCACATGCCGACGGCTTGGCCATGAAACTCTCCCACACGTCTGACCGTGCTAGTCTAGGTGACGGGCCAACATGCGATGTTGATTCGACTGCATCCGAATCTGCTCAGGATCTCATGCATTAGTGATAACCCACAAGTATAGGGGGTGTATCGCAGTATTTTCGAGGGAAGTGAAACCCAATTTATTGATTCAACACAAGGGGAGCCAAAGAATATTTATAAGCCTTAACAACTGAGTTGTCAATTCAGCTGCACCTGAAAACAATCTTGCTCACAACAGTTTATCAGTAGCAACAGTTTTGTAGTAGGAATAGCAAAGTAGCAACAGTAGTAAAGTAAAGACAATAGTAACAATAATAGTGAACAGTGGGATTCGAGTGCGGTAGGCATAGGGATGGATGGACGGGCGTTGCATGGACATGACAATTCACATAGCAATCAGAACATAGGGCAATTGTAGATAAATAAGATAAAGCATCCAAGTACTAGATAATCCTAGGCATGTGTTCCATATATAGTCATACGTGCTCGCAATGAGAACTTGCACAACATGTTTTGTCCTGCCAGCCCGTTTGCAGCGGGGCCTCAAGGGAACTACTGAAAATTAAGGTGCTCCTTTTAATAGAGCACCGGAGCAAAGCATTAACACTCCGTGAACACATGTCATCCTCACATCAAAGCCATTTCCTCCGGTTATCCCGATTTCTGTCACTTCGGGGCATTGGTTCCGGAAAACAACGTGTGTATACAACTTGCAGATAATACCATAAACAATACTATCATAATGAATCAATAACATGTTTAGATCTGAAATCATGGCACTCGGGCCCTAGTGACAAGCATTAAGCACAAAAAGTCGCAACAAAGTCATAAAGCACTAATAAAAGATACTAGGCACCATGCCCTAACAATCTGATACCATTACATGAACGATCTCATCCAATCCCTACCATCCCCATAGCCTACAGCGGGGGGATTACTCACTCATGGATGGGGGAAACATGGATGGTCGATGGAGAAGCGATGGTGATGATGATGGCGATGATCTCCTCCAATTCCCCGTCCTGGCAGGGTGCCAGAACGGAGTTTCTGGTGCTGTTTCGTGGAATTTGGTGGTGGCGGCGGAGCGGAACTCCTTCTGGAAAAACGTCAAACCCCCCGGAGTTTTTAGGTTAGAAGGCAACTTATAGGCGAAGAGGGAGACCGAGGGGGTGCCTGGAGGGCCCACACCACCCCCTGGCGCGGCCTGGCCTGGCCCGCGACACCAGGTGGTGTGGCCACCCCCTGGCTCTTCTCCGTCTCGTATTCTGTCTCCTTGAGTCTTCATGTGAAATAGGATTTTCGGCATATTTTCCGGGATTTTTCCTGATAGTTAATTTTCTGCACAAAAAGTAGACACCAAGGCAATTCTGTTGAAAACAGCGTCAGTCCGCGTTAGTTGTATCAAAATCACACAAGTTTAGAGGAGAAACAATAGCAAAAGTGTTCGGGAAAGTAGATACGTTTTGGACGTATCAACTCCCCCAAGCTTAGCTTATTGCTTGTCCTCAAGCAATTCAGTTGAAAACTGAGTGCGATAAAAGAACTTTCACGAACACATTTGCTTCATAAGATGTAAATATTCTCAGCAATGTGATCAGCTACTTAGACAATTCATAATAAAGAGTATGCAACTGAGTCTACTTAATAGTCATTGCAAGCTATGAAGAGATTCCAACTCAAAAATAATAAGTAGCATGAAGTATAAACGTAAGCAACATTACAATGCTCATAAAAAGGTATGATAGAGTGGTATCTCGCTTGCCTTTGATTATGAATATCAAGGCACCTCTGAAGTTCAAGTGATGACTAGAAGTAAAGATATCAAGGACACAAGCATCAAAGTCATAACACAAATAATCAAGTAGTGAGGCAAACACAAAGAATGTCAACTATGCTCTTCAAGAAGGTGCTCAAAGAATAAATGGAGACTCAACAAGTAAAGGAAAAGGTTTTGAATAATTTGAAAGGCTTCCAAATGCTGAAAGTATGGTACTTGTTAGCTCTGAGCTCTCATTGCCCCTATCATAAGCATATTTAAATGATTAGGGTTAAAGTGACACAACTAAGAGGATATGCTTGACAAGTTATAAATCGAAGTCTCATGCCCTTACTTACAAAGACCGATCCTCATGCTACTCAAATTTAGTCACAATTAAGCTCTTGTCATTGTAGGTATATACGTATCATAGAGAACCGCCAACGGGGTACCCCTTGCACATGACACGGGAGCTGTCCCATAATCAAAATAATAAGGCAAGCATACAGTGAGCATCTCGGCGATCTTTTTATTTACTATGTGCATAGATTTTTATTGAGGATGCTTCATAGAATGCTCATTATGGTTATGCTGCAAGTTTCCACCATGATTAGGCATCGCTTAGGCTAGCGGCCCAGGCGTTTCTCTAACATACATACAAACTCCATGATCTTACAAGTTCCACTTTTATTTCACACCGCCGGGATCCATAAGCAAAATAACATGATATCAACTAGGTACAAAGTACCAATGAAGTGTTGAAAGCGGTCCCCATGATACATGGTTCTGCTAACTTCAACTCATAAAGCGCAAGCATATACGCAACAAAGAAGGACGCAATGGTTCAGGTTTATTAAGTGCAAGAAAATAAAGTGTGCCATCAAGTCCGTGAGAGCTTTACTAACTAACTTTCTCATAACAAGCAAACATTTTATCCGGAAGAAAACAAGGCATAATGAATATGCACGGGAGTAGCAAATGATGCTAATAGGTAGGTATGGTGGATACTTTGGAAATATTTGGTTTAGGGAGTTGGAAACATGAGTAAAACACTCAGTGGAAGTGAAGGTTAGCAATAGTGAGGGAGCGACCAACGAGAGAGCAATAGCTGTCATAATCTTACTTGCAACAAAACATGACTAATCATGGCATGAAAGTGATTCAAGATCCTCAAGGAAAAATAATTCATCAAGGCTTAACTGATTATCACAGTCATGTGCATGTGTGAGCATGTGCCATGTCAATTCAAACGAAACATTCAGAGGAGGATACCACGGTATCATACCAATTTATGAATAGAGCAATGCCAGCAAACATTCATAAGACATGCTACAAACTATTAACGAGCTGGAGCTAATCGTAAGAAAGCAAGAACTACTAAGCATCCAAAGAAAACATACACTCTACATGAACGGACTAAGCATGCCCACAGTGATGAGTATATGTACAAAAAATGAAAACAAATAGAGTACGTTACCAGCCTCTTACCACGCCTCAAGTTGTCATTAATCCTCATTATTGCTCTTCACTTGTGTGGCTTGAATAATAATATGAAACCAATATTCCACTGAGGACTGCTGAACCCTATAGCAAACTCACAAAACCAAAGAAGAGCGACAAATATTTCGGGTGTTTTTGATTTTTAAACAAGAACCAAAAGGGAAAACCAAGCTAAGCAAAATCTTTTTGGGTTTTTTGAATAGTTCAAACAAAGCAAAAAGGGAAAAACAAACCAAGGAAAAAATAAGAAGCAAACCAAAGAGAAACAACAAAAATATTTTTGGTCTTTTTGTGTTTTAGAAAGCAAAAGCAAAAGAAGAACAAAAACTAAAAAGAGAACGAAAACATGAATATACAAAGTACCGACGCAACATGATATGGAGGTGAGTGCGGTATCGGCGTACCTTCCCCAAGCTTAGGCTTTTTTCCTAAGTGGGTATCAACCCCAAGCCGTCCAGGATGAAGTGTCACCGTGGTATGACGAGGAAGTACCCTCGTCCTGGTGCGAGCTCGAGTACGTCCCTCCATAATGTGCGGAGTAATCATAGGAGGGCACATCCTCCTGGTGCTGCTCGTGGAAACCCAGCAAGCGGAGCTGCTCGTCCACCTCCTCCTTGGAGCATGACCACGGTCTCCTATGAACACTAAACAAAGAAGGCTGTGGCAAAAGGATCTCCCTTTCATCCCCGCCAGTAAAAAGCATCCTATATACTAGACTGTCCAAATCAGAAGTAGCAGTGACAAAGTGATGTGTTTTCATAGCAACAAGGTCAAGCCTTTGTGGTGCCAGCATAGCATCATTGGGATCCACTAAAAGACCTAATGCATAGACTATACGCGAGGCAATGATGCCCCCATAGATAGGCCCCCTAGCAGCTAGGCGGCGAGCAATAAGCGAGCCCAGGTTGTACCGAGTATCATTGTTAAGCGCAGCAGCAAGGAATGCTAAATGATAGTTGAAGATATTACTTGTGTTCTCCCTACCAAGTACGCTAGTAGCAAGATAATATGCAAAGTATCTAAGAGCAGGGAGTTGGATATTTCTTATCTTTCCGCGCTGCGCCACGCGGTCATCATCATTGGTCACCCCTCGGTAGAGCTCCAACAAATCAGCGGGTCGCCCTTGAATTTTCTTAACGGTCCCTGTCATGCGTACACCTACAATACTGCAAAATCTCTCCAAAGACATGGTGAAGGGCAGATTATAGATTTTAAAAGAGATAGTCGACTGATAGGGTGTGTTAGTAAACGTGAAACTTTCAACAAAAGTTTTGGTGAGCATAGCGTATTGTGTAATCTCATATTGCATATATGAGGGCAAACCAACCCTCTCAATCAGTAGCAAGAAATCATCAAGAATACCTGCAGCTTGTAAGAAAGTAAAACAAGGAAAAGAGGATGGGTGAGCATCCCCATCATCCCTTTCACTACCAATACGAGTTGCAATGAGATCTTCGTTGTATGATGGTCTAGCCTGAGAGGCTGTTCTTGAGGGCCTTGACCTCCTAGGTGCATCACTCTCAAATATCTCTCCAAAGGTATGGTTGTTCATGCTTGGTATTCTGAAATTTAAACACCTATTAAACAAGTGATTGTAAAGTAAATATAATGAAGGATTCTACTCATAGGGACTTGCAAGAGGCTTAAACATGCATCAAAACTATATCTCTAAGCATTACACAAGCTTACAAGCTCTCAAAACCAGTCACCTACAGCAGCAAAATACTCAATCTATAATCCACCAACCACAAATCTACTTGGACAAGGGGAGGAGTCACATACCAGGGAACAAATGCTCCAAATTTCAGCAAGAAAGATGGGCTGAGCAAGGAGATCGAAAAAATTGAGAGCAAGCACATCAAGAATGCGATTTTGAGCAATGAACTAGAGCTTACTCGGGAGAGAGAAGGAAGTGGCAGGTGAGAGAGTTAGTGGGGGCCAGGGGTGGCCCACACCAGGGCATGGCGCCACCCAGGGCTGGCCGCACCACCAGGAGGTGTGCCTGCCTGGTGGCCCCCCCTGGTACCTCCCAGGTACTCCTGTGCCCCTTTTTCACGCAAAAATTTAATATGAATTTTCTGGAATTTTCCGAGACACTTTATTTTTGGGCATTTTTCAGAAATAGGAGAATGATTTTCTAGCAGACAGATTCTTTTTTTTTGAAATGATGCAAAGACAAAACAAGGCTAGAACTACAGAAGTTCTAAGACACTCTAACATGCAAGCAACTAATAACAAAAAGAAAACTAAACGAAAGCAAAAACTAAAATGCAAAGGATAGAAATAAATGGAGATAATCATAATGAAAACATTGTTTTGTTCAATGAAATCCTTTTGTTAACAAGGTTGATCAAGTCTTGCTACCAAAACAATTCCATACGAGACAAAACTTTGTATTCCACTAATGATTATGTTACCTCAACCTTGATAGCAATGGTCCCAATCATAATAGTTTCAAATTTTGCTCTTGGTATGGGACAATATATTTCTCCAACTTGAATGCCTTCAACATGTTCAATTGAATTCAAACCATAAGTCCTTTCAATCTTCTTGGGGAAATAGATAGTATGTTCCTTGTCATTAACATTGAAAGTCACCTTTCCTTGATTACAATTAATAACAACTCCTGTAGTATTAAGAAAAGGTCTCCCAAGAATAATAGACATATTATCATCTTCAGGCATTTCAAGCACAACAAAATCAGTTAATATCAAGCAATTATGAGCCACTTGAACAGGTACATCCTCACATATACCCACAGGAATAGTGGTAGATTTATCAGCCATTTGCAAAGATATATCAGTGGGTATTAATTTTTCTAGTTGAAGCCTTTTATAGAGAGAGAAAGGCATAACACTAACTCCAGCTCCCAAATCACACAAAGCAGTTCTAACATAACTGTTCTTAATAGAGCAAGGGATAGTTGGAATCCCTGGGTCTCCAAGTTTCTTAGGGACCTTACCATTGAAAGAATAATTAGCAAGCAAAGTAGAAATTTATTCATTAGGGATCTTCCTTTTATTCGAGACAATAACCTTCATATACTTTGAGTAAGGAGGAAATTTAATAGCATCAGCCAAAGGAATTTGCAAGAATAAAGGCTTCATCCACTCACAAAACTTATTATAGTGTTCATCTGCCTTTGACTTGTGTTTCTTATCAGGGAAAGGCATAGGTTTTTGGACCCAAGGCTCTCTTTCACTACCATGTTTCTTAGCAATAAAATCTTCTTTGGTGTATTTAGTATTCTTAGTGTGGTTTTCAGGTTCTTCTTCAACTTTTTCTTCATTAGGAACTTCATTTTCTTCATTACCACTTTTAGTTTCAGCATCAGAGATAGATATACTATTAGGATCTATAGCAGGTTCAGAGGGTTCCACAACAGTTTTATGTTTCTTTTTCCTTTTCTTATGAGTAGAGCCACTATTTTCAGCTTGTTGAGAATCCTGCTCGATTCTTTTGGGATGCCCCTCAGGATATAGAGGATCATGGGTAGCAGCTCCACTTCTAGTTCTAATTTCATAAGCATGTTTTTCTTTAGCAGCATTAACTAGCAAGTCGTTTTGCACTTTAACGAGTTGATCTATTTGAGTTTGAACCATTTGAAAGTGTTTAACAATCATTTTAACATCATTAGAGGTTCTTTCCACAATATCTTTCAACTCAACAATAGCTCTAGTGTTTTCCATTAGATGATTTTGCACCATTTTATTAAAATTATCTTGCTTAACAATAAAGATATCGAATTCTTCTAAGCATTGATCAGGAGGTTTAGAGTAAGGGATATCACCTTCATCAAAGTGTTGGAGAGAGTGTACCTCAATAGTGGGTGAGTATGGAATAGGCTTACATAATTCTTCTATAGGAGGTAAATTCTTGACATCTGCAGCTTTAATTCCCTTCTCCTTAAGACATTTCTTAGCTTCCTTCATCACTTCATCATTTAATTCAATAACTCCCCTATTCTTTGATGTTGGAATAGGCACCGGAATAGATGGTTCAAGTATAATTACTTCAGGTATAGCTTGTTTAGGAGGAGTCCAGTCTTCATAATTCTTGCTTATTTTAGCCATTAATTCCTCAGCTTCCTTAGGAGTCCTATTCCTGAAAACACAATCAGCACAACTATCTAGGTATGTCCTAGATTCTTCGGTTAGTCCATTATAAAATATATCAAGAAGCTCATTCTTAGGTAGTGGACTTTGAGCCTGTGCATGAATCAAAGCACAAAACATTGCCCAAGATTCAGGCAATACCTCTTTTTCTCCTTGTTTAAAATCAAAAAGTTCCTGCAAAATAGCATGTCTAGCACTAGGAGGAAAATATTTCTGCAGGAAAGTATTAATCAAGCACTCAGGGCTATCAATAGATCCAGGAGGTAAATTACTAAACCAAATTTAGCTTCTCCTTTCAGTGAAAAGGGGAAGATCTTGGCAACAAAGTAAGTACGCATCTTAATATCATCAGAAAACAAGCCACTCATGGTAGAAAGTTCATTCATATGTGCTACCGCACTTTCATTCTTAGTCCCACAAAAAGGTTCTTTCTCAACAATAGCTATGTAAGATAGATCGAGAGAGAAATCATAATCTTTATCTGTAATGTTTATGGGAGAAGCAGCAAATTTAGCAATAGGAGACAATTTGGGTCTAATAGTACTCCTCTCAAGGAGACTCTTAGCAGCGCTCCTATCATGGGTGTTCTTACATTCTTTAATAAATTCATCGGTCATCTCAACATAACCATCTTCAATATCATAACTTTCACTAAACTCAGGTGAACTAACATGTGTGGTAGTGTCTTCATTAGGAGTTTCAGTATTTCCAGCTATAGTTCTAGCAGTCATAGCATCTAGGAAATGACCTAATGAACCACTCTTATCAAGCACAGTAGAAGCAGCATCATAAGCATCAGAAGTTTCAGATTCAGCAGTAGTAGCAGTGTGTGTAGCATGTGTATGTGGTGGTGTAACGAGCTTACTTATAACAGACGGTGAATCAAGAGCGGCAGAGGTGTTCAGAACCGTACCTCTTCTTGTAGTGGATGGTAAAATAGGAAACTTGCCATCACGAGACTTACCCATGATGGATGGATAGCAACAAACAATAGAGAATCCAAGTGAACTTAATAAATAAAGCTATGCTCCCCGGCAACGACGCTAGAAAATAGTCTTGATGACCCACAAGTATAGGGGGTGTATCGTAGTATTTTCGAGGGAAGTGAAACCCAATTTATTGATTCGACACAAGGGGAGCCAAAGAATATTTATAAGCATTAACAACTGAGTTGTCAATTCTGCTGCACCTGGAAACAATCTTGCTCACAACAGTTTATCAGTAGCAACAGTTTTGTAGTAGGAATAGCAAAGTAGCAACAGTAGTAGAGTAAAGACAGTAGTAACAATAACAGTGAACAGTGGGATTCGAGTACGGTACGCATAGGGATAGATGGACGGGCGTTGCATGGACAAGACAATTCACATAGCAATCAGAACATAGGGCAATTGCAGATAAATAAGATAAAGCATCCAAGTACTAGATAATCCTAGGCATGTGTTCCATATATAGTCATACGTGATCGCAATGAGAACTTGCACAACATCTTTTGTCATGCCATCCCGTTTGTAGGGGGCCTCAAGGGAACTACTGGCAATTAAGGTGCTCCTTTTAATAGAGCACCGGAGCAAAGCATTAACACTCCGTGAACACATGTGATCCTCACATCAAAGCCATTCCCTCCAGTTATCCCGATTTCTGCCACTTCGGGGCCATTGGTTCCGGACAACAACGTGTGTATACAACTTGTAGATAAGACCAAAAACAATACTATCATAATGAATCAATAACATGTTTAGATCTGAAATCATGGCACTCGGGCCCTAGTGACAAGCATTAAGCACAACAAGTCGCAACAAAGTCATAAAGCACTAATAAAAGATACTAGGCACCATGCCCTAACAATCTGATGCCATTACATGAACGATCTCATCCAATCCCTACCATCCCCATAGCCTACAGCGGGGGATTACTCACTCATGGATGGGGGAAACATGGATGGTCGATGGAGAAGCGATGGTGATGATGATGGCGATGATCTCCTCCAATTCCCCGTCCTGGCAGGGTGCCAGAACGGAGTTTCTGGTGCTGTTTCGTGGAATCTGGTGGTGGCGGCGGAGCGGAACTCCTTCTGGAAAAACGTCAAACCCCCCGAAGTTTTTAGGTCAGAAGGCAACTTATAGGCGAAGAGGGAGACCGAGGGGGGGTGCCTGGGGGGCCCACACCACCCCCTGGCGCGACCTGGCCTGGCCCGCGCTACCAGGTGGTGTGGCCACCCCCTGGCTCTTCTCCGTCTCGTATTCTGGCTCCTAGAGTCTTCGGGTGAAATAGGATTTTCGGCATATTTTCTGGGATTTTTCCTGATAGTTGATTTTCTGCACAAAAAGTAGACACCAAGGCAATTCTGCTGAAAACAGCATCAGTCCACGTTAGTTGTATCCAAATCACACAAGTTTAGAGAAGAAACAATAGCAAAAGTGTTCGGGAAAGTAGATACGTTTTGGACGTATCAATTATCCTTCAGGATATTCTGTAGACATGCCTGCTACACCTCTTTCTGTTGTTGAGCCTCACACTCATCTAAAAAAGGTATAACACAACCTAAAATTCACAATGATGGTACAATACGCTGGTGTTTGTTAACATCTACAGGAGATCCGGAGAACTTACATGAGGCTCTCACTGATGAAAGATGGAAGCATGCTATGCAAGATGAATATGATGCTTTACTTGCAAATAACACATGACACCTTGTCCCACCAAGCTCCCACATGAACATTATTGACTACAAATGGGTATATCGCATCAAGAAAAATGTTGATCGTACTATTGACAGGTATAGAGCTTGACTTGTTGCAAAAGGGTTCAAACAACGGTATGGTATTGACTATGAGGACACCTTCAGTCATGTTGTCAAAGCTGCTACCATTAGGATTGTACTTTCCATCTCGGTTTCAAAAGGTTGGATTTTACGGCAACTAGATGTCAAGAGCACGTTTTTACATGGTGTTCTGGAAGAGGAGGTCTACATGAAACAACCACCTGGTTTTGAGTCTTCCGCTACTCCACACTTTGTATGCAAACTTGACAAAGCTATATATAGGTTGAAATAGGCACCCCGAGCATGGTACTCTCACCTTAGTTCCAAACTACATACCCTTGGTTTTGTCCCTTCCAAGGTTGATACCTCCTTGTTTCTGTTTGATAAGTCAAGTATCCAAATGTTCCTTCTCATATATGTTGATGATATTATTGTCACTAGATCCTCTGATGCGACTATCTTAGCTCTTTTAAGGAACTGAAGTACTGATTTTGCTCTCAAGGATCTTGGAGATCTTCACTATTTCTTGGGTCTGGAAGTTCATAAACAGTCCAATGTATTGTTTTGAATCAGGAAAAATATGCTACTGATCTCCTTGCCCAAGTTGGAATAACTACATGCACATATTGTCATACACCTCTCCCCACTAATGGAACTTTGTCTCTTAATGATGGCTCGCCCCTTGGTGTTGCGGATAGCAGTCATTACAGGAGTATTGTTGGTGCTCTTCAGTACTTGACATTGACATGACCTGATTTATGTTTTCAGTTAATAAGGTGTGTCAATTTCTTCATGCTCCCACTACTTCTCATTGGATAGCGGTCAAAAGGATCTTAAGGTACATTGATGGTACAATCAAGGTTGGACTCACTTTTCAGAAGTCCTCCTACACTGCTTAGTGCTTTTTTAGATGTAGATTGGACTGGTGATCTTGATGATAGGCCTTCCACTAGTGGTTTTGCCATCTTTTTGGTCCCAATCTTATATCCTAGAGTGCTAAGAAACAACCTACTGTGTCACTATCCAGTACATAGGCTAATACAAAGAGCTCGCAAATGCCACTTTAGAGTTAATTTGGGTTGAGTCCCTAATACTGAGCTTGGGGTGACACTTCAAGAGAAGCCTTGTCTATGGTGTGATAATCTGGGTGCTACATTCTTGTCTGGACACACAACTTAGACCAATGTGCAAGTCAGCTGATGACTCGGGTCCACTTGTCATGGGTATGGTGATGCTATTCCGACTTACACGGACTCGGCTAAAGAGTTTAGCGAGTCAGACTGACCCACAGTTGAGATGCAACTAGCATGTTATCATTTGTAGTCTCAAGCAATGGAATCCTTCGACCTGAGGTGATCGCATGATCCTAGTTGTGGATCGCCAGCTTAGGTTCTATCAAACGTTGTTCCGTAAATGGGCAGTTATAAAGGTAGAGTTCGGGATGGTTGTGAATCAAGTTGTGTGACATGGATTACTAATATAAGATTTGCCCCTCCATAATGGAGAGATATTCTCTAGGACTTGTTGTGTGGTCTGATTCAGAAGCATGGCCATGCGCGACTTGGTTAAGTGTTAACCAAAGAGTCAGACTAAGTGTTAGTCCAGTGAATCGTATATCATAGTACGAGAAGAGAGAGTTGATCTATTAAAGGGATGGCAACTACTTGTCTATAGTTTTACAAGGTATATCGTGAGTCAAAGGGACTTGAACGAAAGTCACACTGAGAAAGGTTTGTGTTCTGACTTTACATCGCTTGGGAGTTGGCACGTCTTACCAGAGGCCGCTTGGGACTTGGAGTGGTGACTCATGTCGTGTCCAGGTGTACGTGAACCTATAGGGTCACACACTTAAGAGAAAGGAGCCCATGTGGATTCGATCTATGTGGAGCTTGGGATATGCCCTAGCTAGGCATCAAGCGTTGAGCCCAGCTAGGAATGTATATAAGTGGAGTGACAAGGGATAGTTCCCTAACCTAGCCGTCACTTTCTCCACTCCCATTTCGGGCTAAACATGATCTAGCAATCCTCTGTCCGGAGCTCCTTCCTGTACATGTAGATACCGGTAGAGGCGTTGCACATGCGGTGCTGGAGACACAGGAGCTCATGGGGATCCGGTGAAGGAGTTCGTGGGATCCAGAGGAGCTGCTCGTGGGATTGTTTCGCACTGTTTCGACGCGCTACATCAAGTTCTGCATCTACGCGTATAGCGGTAATTTCGTGGCCTATGAACTGAGCTGGATCTTGGGAGTCCCGCTTAGGATAAAAGTTTTGTTTATCTCTGCGTGTCCCAACAATTAGCGGTGCACAAATTTAACGCCATAGGTCGCCATTTTGCAATGCCGCCACTAGGCATATCCCTAGAAATGGGAGACAATCTTGAGGGTGGCTCGCTAGGCCAATTTGAGCTTTCTCAACGGGCTTGGCCAGAGTTGCTTTACATTTTGTGCGGGCCACAACACACCACAGCTGCAGACAACCAATCGGCATGTTTTCATCTCCAGCGAGGCTGGTTGGAGGGCTACCAAACGCTCCTTAGAGCATCCCAAATGCCCTTTGGGGGTGCCAAAGCTAAAAATCTCACCCGGACCCCCACCCCAACAAGATGTTCTCATACGGCAAAAGGTCGGTTTTACATGATGCGCTCCTCGGCCAAACCCAACCCATGGGGGCGAGCAGGAGCGTCGGATGAAGGAAAAGCGTGAGTGGGCCTGATCTGGGTGAGACACCACAACATTCCCCCTGTTAGCCTCTTTCCACGCCAGCCCGCCCCCACTTCGCCCTAGTACCACCAAATCAGCGCCGACATCACCCCCTCCCCTCCGTCGTCCCACACCAATAGAAAGGGCCCCACATCACCATATTGACCTTTGCCCCCCTCTAGCAGCTTTGTTTCATCGTCCTTTGGCATCGCCGACGGTTCTGAGCCCACCTTGCGGCCACCCTTCCCGCGAGGTGTTCTACAATTTGCCTCTTCGGTCATGGACTCAGACGATAAGTAGATGTTCGTCGCTACTACTACCGACGACGAAGAGCATTTGAAGATCCTTTCTTGTTGAACTGTACTCACGGGCTGCATAGCCGCCGCGTGCAGGATCAAAGCCGGGGCGCTACAAGAGCAAGCCAAACTAGTTGATGGGGGACTATTGCATGTTGTACGATGACTACTTTGCCGATAATCTGTTGCACGGTGATGTGGTACATGTTTTTTCATATCATTGGTTTTTGCACACATAACACTTTCTGGGCTATGGTGTTCATCTGTCGAGCAGAACCTGCCATTCCGCCTAGCTTTCCTGGACACCTTCTTAACATAGTGCACCGAACCATCAACATTTTTCTTAAGGAAAATGATAGGACTCCCCCGGGGGATCACGCGATTCGCATCCCCCGGTACGCGTGTCCGGCCTCGCGCGACACACGGACGTCCGTGGGGTCCACCACGGCGCTCCACCACAGCAATCTTATTGAAGGGTTCCATAGCAGAAAACAAAAAATTTCTATCTACTCGAACACTAATACTAGGATCTATACTATGTAGACATAAGTAATGGAGAAGGAATATAGTATTCATACCTTTCCAGAGAGAGGCATGCCTTACGCAGGAAGGCTTATATTGATGAAGACGAGCAGCACCCCAAGTGTGGTGCCTCCGAAGTTCGTCACACGTCCGGTGTAGGAGACGTCAACCGGACTCCGATCCAGCCGAGCAGCGGAAGAAGTAGATGTCGGATCGCCGATCACACGAAGGTAGTGTGAAGATGGAGAACTCAACTACGAGGTCCTCCCCAATATTACGGGGAAGTCCTCAGCAGATGAGAGAGAGAGAATGAGAGGAATGGTGTGTTCCAAGAGGAAGGGGGACCCCTTTATATAGTGGGAGGGGGGCGCACCACCCATGGGCCAGGCGGGGTGGGACTAATCCCTACACTCTCGTCCACCTTGGGGTAGCCACCGGCCCTAGGTGGGCCCCACTAGGGCGACCCACTAGCCCTAGGCCGGCTGGCCCCCACTCCCTAGGCGCCTTGCCCACTTGGGCCTCCCTACGAGTGAGGCCCATTAGCAATATAGTGCCTTCAAAAATAAAATAAAATATATATTTAATATTAATTCTCTAATTAACATTCAATTATACATATTATACTATCTCTTCACTCCGGAACAACTTCCGGGCCCCTTTCCAATCTCCATCGGATGTTACCGAAACTATTCCGGTCTCTCTCTATTTCTCATACGATGCCTCATCTACCCTAAGCGTCCCTACCCTTAAGCGTGGCATCCTTCGGTTCGAAACACTCCAGACATGATAGAGACCACTCTCATATCAATGATCAACAGAGGGACCTGGATGGCCATGTGACCCCTGTGCATTTCACGAATACAATCGCTCGAACCGTGAGATAGTCGTTCCCCATTCCCTTTGTCACTTGATACGTAATTCATCCGAGACTTGATCTTTGGTATCTGCATACCTTAGTTCGATCTCGTTACTGATGAACTTGTTTTCTCGTTCTCATGCCATTGCATTCCGTGACCTAGTCACATGCTTGCAAGCTTCATTAATGCAATGTCACCGAGATGGCCACATGTATCTGTCCGTTACACAGACTAGACAAATCCTGGTCTTGATATGTACTCCTCTACGCATCCCTTCGGAAAACCTGAGTGGCACCTTTTTGATCACCCTGTTACGAGATGATTCTTGATAACCATCTAAGCTTCTTCTAGAATGGTGATTTGCATTACCTCACAGTCAAAGGATCAGGTTGCGAGGTTCTCTGTGTTTTATCATCAATGGTGAACATTATAACTAGATCTCATTAAGATATAACGGTCGGATGTTTGTCTATCATGTTATTCAACTAATAACATGACCTCATTGTCAGTTGGCATAAATCCCCATGATCTTGAAACACAGACCATCCTCATGACCAATGAACTAGTTCACTAGAGGTAACTAGAGACACGGTTTGTTTACATACCACACGTGTATTAACGTTTTGTATTAATACAGTTATAGCACAGTATGAAACGTATTATGAACATACAAGAGATATATCAAATAATACACTTTATTATTTGCCTCTTGGGCATAACTCCTTCAGTCTCCCACTTGCACTAGAGTATAAACAAAACTAGTTTACAATAGGCAGGAATCTAACACCAATGGAATCTCGGTGTTGTTCATGCTTGTCTAGATGGAGAGCTTTTGTCAATGGATCTGCTACATTTATTTCTGTATCTACTTTGCAAATCTTGACTTCACCTTCGTCAATGTTCTGCCGGATGACGTGAAATCTAAGCTTGATGTGTTTGGCCGTGGAATGAGTTCTTGGTTCCCTTGCATTTGCAATAGCTCCCGTGTTATCACAATAGATCGTCAAAGGGTCTTGCGCATTGGGAAAAACTCCTAGTTCGATGACGAAATTCCGTAGGCAAATAGCTTCATTTGTTGCATCAGCTGCAGCAATGTATTCAGACTCCATTGAAGATTGTGCCACCACCGACTGCTTCTTGCTTTTCCAGCTTACTGCCCCACCATTCACCAAGAAAACAAATCTTGTTTGAGACTTCGAGTCATCATGATCTGAATTCCAGCTCGCATCTACGTAACATGTTATGTTTAGAGCTTCATCATTTCCTCCATAGATCAGGAACATATCCTTTGTTCTTCTCAGATACTTTAGGATATTTTTCACAGCTGTCCAGTGATCCGGTCCTGGATTACTCTGATATCGGCTCATCAAACTAAGAGACAATGCCACATCAGGTCGGGTACTAAGCATTGCATACATGATAGATCCTATTGCTGAAGCATAGGGGATGTAAGGCATCTTTTCTCTATCATCGTCCGTTACAAGTCATTGAGTCATACTCAAATTGCAATTTTTCATCATAGGTGTAAAACCCCTCTTGGTGTTTTCCATTTTGAACCTCTTCAAAATCTTATCTATGTAAGTACTCTGACTCAATGCTATTAGGTGCCTTGATCTATCTCTATAGATCTTGATTCCTAATATGTATGCAGCTTCACCTAGATCCTTCATGGAAAATTGGTTACTTAAATACGCCTTCACGCTATTCATAAGATCCACATCGTTTCCCATGAGTAATATGTCATCCACATATACTACTAAGAAAACAATCGAGATCCCACTCGCTTTCTTGTAAACACAGAACTCTTGTTGGTTTTAGACAAACCCAAAACTCTTGATCACTTGATCAAAACGTTGGTTCCAGCTCCGAGATGCTTGCTTCAATCCATAAATGGACCGTTGAAGTTTGCATACCTTTCCAGCATCCTTAGGATTGACAAAACCTTATGGTTGCATCATATACAACTCTTCATCAATGTGACCATTGAGGAATGCGGCCTTGACATCCATCTGCCAAATTTCATAGTCGAAATGTGTAGCAATTGCTATTAAAATCCTGACAGCCTTAAGCATTACTACGGGAGAATAAGTCTCGTCGTAATCAACTCCTTGAATTTGTCGAAAACCCTTTGCGACAAGTCGAGCTTTGTGAATGGTCACATTACCATTCGCATCTGTCTTTTTCTTAAAGATCCATTTATTTTCCACGGCCTTGCGGCCTTCTAGAAGATCCACCAAGGTCCAAACTTGGTTTTCATGCATGGATCCTATTTCGGATTTCATGGCTTCTAGCCATTTCGCGGAGTCGGCACTATCCATAGCTTCTTTGTAGTTTGTAGGTTCTTCCTGATCATCTAAGATGACAGACATTACAAGGTTACTGTACCAATCTGGAGTGGCACGAACCCTTGTAGACCTACGAACCTCAAGAGTTTCGATGTCATTGTTTTGATCAGTATCAACAGGCTCTTCTTCCATACTGGAGAGCGGTTTCAGAACATCTTCCGTTGCGTTACTCGGAATACAGAGAGAAGGGTCAACAATTTCATCTAACTCAATTTTCCTTCCACTCACTCCCTTTGCAAGAAACTCCTTTTCGAGAAAGGTGCCAGTTTTTGCGACAAATGTTTTGCCTTCGGCTTGGTTGTAGAAAGTATACCCAACGGTTTCCCTTGGGTATCCCACAAAGATACATCTTTCCGATTTGGGTTCGAGTTTGTCAGGCTGCAGTTTCTTAACGTAAGCCTCACAACCCCAAACTTTCAGAAATGACAACAATGGCTTCTTGCCATGCCATATCTCATATGGGGTTGTCTCCACGGATTTGGATGGTGCTCGGTTTAAAATAAAAGCAGCGGTTACTAACGAGTAACCTCAAAAAGCCACAGACAAATTAGTTAAAGACATCATGGACCGTACGCTATCCAATAGGGTTCGGTTACGACGTTCCGACACACCATTACGTTGTGGTGTTCCGGCTATCGTAAGCTGTGGTATAATCCCACAGTCCTTCAAGTGCATGTTAAACTCATAACTCAAATACTCTCCTCCTCGATCCGAACGAAGGTGCTTGATTTTCTTGTTAAGTTGATTTTTTACCTCTTTCTGAAATTCCTTGAACTTTTCAAAGGTTTCAGACTTATGCTTCATTAAGTAGATATATCCATATCTGCTCAAGTCGTCAGTAAAGGTAACAAAGTAACGATAACCATTGCATGTTGATACACTCATTGGTCCACATACATCTGTGTGTATGATCCCAAGTAGGTCTATAGCTCTCTCCATTATACTGGAGAATGGTGTCCTGGTCATCTTGCCCATGAGACATGGCTCACATGTATCAAGGGATTCAAAATCCAATGATCCAAGAAGCCCTTCTGAATGAAGCTTCTTCATGTGCTTTATGCCAATATGACCAAGACGGCAATGCCATATGTACATGGCATTATCGTCATTGTGCTTACAATGTTTAGCATCAACACTATGGATGTGTGTATCACAATCAAGATCAAGTAAGAATAAACCATCACGTACATGTGCATGAACATAGAAAACATCATTCATATAAATTGAACAACCATTTGTTCCTAATTTAAACGAATAACAGTCTTGCAACAAGCAAGACCCACTCACAATATTCATACTCAGTGCAGGTACATAATAGCATTTATTCAAAATCAACAATAATCCTGACGGTAGACGTAGATGCAGGGTGCCGACAGCCATCACTTCGACTTTCGAACCATTGCCAACGTGCATCGTCACCTCGTCCTTCCTTAGGCGCCTCCTACTCTATAGATCCTGCTGAGAGTTACAAATGTGAGCAACAGATCCGGTATCAAATACCAAGGTGTTACTCCTGGTGCTTGTAAGGAATACATCAATAACATGTATATCATATATACCTTTCTCTGGAATGGCTATCTTGCCAGCTCGCTTGTCTTCAAGGTACTTGGGGCAGTTGTGTTTCCAGTGCCCATCCCCTTTGCAGTAGAAGCATGAAGTGCAGGGTTTAGGGCCAGGCTTGGCAGCCTTTGAGGTGCTGGGAACAAACTTGCCATCCCTCTTAGGCTTCTTACCCTTGCCTTTTCCCTTTTGCCCTGGTTTCTTAAAGTTGGTGGTCTTGTTGACCATCAGCACTATGTGCTCCTTCTTGATTTCAACCTCAGCAGTTTTGAGCATGGCGAACACCTCAGCAAGGGTCTTAGTCATCCCTTGCATGCTGTAGTTCATCACAAAACCGTTATAGCTAGGGGGCAGCGAATGCAGCACCCTATCTATAGTGAGTTCCTCCAGGATTTTGCAATCCAGGGAGTTTAAGCGTTTAACATAGCCAGACATTTTGACCATGTGCTCACTAATACTTTTGTGCTCTTCCATTTTAGCAGAGAAGAAGAGCTCGGAAGCATCATACCTCTCTGCACGAGCCTGTGGAGCAAAGACAGCCTTGAGATCCTCAATGATCTCAAAAGCATTCATCTTCTCAAAACGCTTTTGAAGCTCCGGCTCCATGGCATAGAGCATTCCACTCTGGATGAGGGAGAAATCATCCGCCTTGGACTGCCAAACATTCTTTTCGTCCTCAGAGGCGGAATCTTCAGGCTTAGCCGGAAGCTCAGCCTTGATGACATAATTCAACTTGTAGGGGACTAGGAGGATCCTAAGATTGCGGAACCATGCGGTGAAGTTGGTTCCATCAGTTTTCAGCTTGTCCTTCTCGAGGAAAGTGCTAAGGTTGAAGGTGGGTGGGCGAGACATCTACAAAGGATTTGCAAAGTGTTTAGACTATGTTCATAATAATGAGTTCAAGTTTTAACTAAAAGAACTCCCACTTAAACGAACATCCCTCTACTCGTTCAGTGATCACATGATCCCTATCCTCTACACCTCCCCCGACCGTCATGGCCATCAGTGCAGTATCAAAGGTGGACATTCTTTAATGTCGATCACATCAACCATGTGATTCATGCTCGACCTTTCGGTCTCTTGTATTCCGAGGCCACACTTCTCTAACGTGGTAGGCTCGCCAGTCCTAACTCGTGTGTATTTGTAGTGCAACATGGCTTACACCCACTGTATGCGAACGTAGATATGTTTGACACCCAGGCCTGTAACCCTGGATCGCCTCATACCGAAGAACTTTCTTGGTGGTGCACACACAAGGGGAATACGATAACTGGAATACTATGAGGGATTATCTTATTATGCTACCGTCTAGTAAGTATACTAGAACAATAAGAAATACTTCCAAAGTGAAGTGCTATGACATGGTTATAGCTCTATGATTATCATCAATGGCTTCAATGAGAGTTTCACAAACTTTTCATTGCCATGTTATAATACTTGCCCCTGTGCAATAATAAAGATAGATGCTTCTATATTAACTATTGCATGTTTTACGCGGCTTTAGGGCTTTCGTAGTAGAACCCTTTCCCACCTACAAACGTTGAGCTACAACATGGATTCAATGATTGTCGTTCTTCTTCCCTTTTTAGGGCCCTCCAGTGTCAATGCCATATCAACTACTATAGAGAGACAGACACCCCCCTAAGCCACTTTGATATGTGGACCAGTCTCGTGAATCACC
Source organism: Avena eriantha (assembly GCA_910589775.1). Classification (NCBI taxonomy): domain Eukaryota; kingdom Viridiplantae; phylum Streptophyta; class Magnoliopsida; order Poales; family Poaceae; genus Avena; species Avena eriantha. Next base: position 410,564,666 of record OU342746.1, on the reverse strand, counting down.
ACGTGAGGTCGGTTGGGGGTCGCTTCATCAAACAATGCCGTGATATGAACAATAACACAAAAGAGGGTAGCAACTAGAGTATCAATGCCCACATATAGCTATTTGTTCTATCCGTATGACATGTCTACCCATAGACCCGCTCTGATACCACTGAAGGGTTCCGTAGCAGAAAATAAAAAAATTCTATCTACTCGAACACTAATACCAGGATCTATACTATGTAGACATAAGTAACGGAGAAGGAATACAATATTCATACCTTTGCAGAGAGAGGCATGCCTTACGTAGGAAGGCGTATATTGATGAAGACGAGCAGCACCCCAAGTGTGGTGCCTCCGAAGTTCGTCACACGTCCGGTGTAGGAGACGTCAACCGGACTCTGATCCAGCCGAGCAGCGGAAGAAGTAGATACCGGATCGCCGATCACATGACGGTAGTGTGAAGGTGTAGAACTCAACTATGAGGTCCTCCCCAATATTACGGGGAAGTCCTCAGCTGATGAGAGAGAGAGAATGAGATGAATGGTGTGTTCCAAGGGGAAGGGGGGACCCCTTTATATAGTGGGAGGGGGGCGCACGACCTAGGGGCTAGGCGGGGTGGGACTAATCCCCACACCCGCCGGCCACCTTGGGGTAGCCACCGGCCCTAGGTGGGCCCCACTAGGGCGACCCACTAGCCCTAGGCCGGCTGGTCCCCACTCCCTAGGCGCCTTGCCCACTTGGGCCTCCCTACGGGTGAGGCCCATTAGCAATATAGTGCCTTCAAAAATAAAATAAAATATATATTTAATATTAATTCTCTAATTAACATTCAATTATACATATTATACTATCTCTTCACTCCGGAACAACTTCCGGGCCCCTTTCCGATCTCCATCGGATGTTACCGAAACTATTCCGGTCTCTCTCTATTTCTCATACGATGCCTCATCTACCCTAAGCGTCCCTACCCTTAAGCGTGGCATCCTTTGGTTCGGAAACACTCCAGACATGATAGAGACCACTCTCATATCAATGATCAACAGAGGGACCTGGATGGCCATGTGACCCCTGTGCGTTTCACGAATACAATCGCTCGAACCGTGAGATAGTCGTTCCCCATTCCCTTTGTCACTTGATACCTAATTCATCCGAGACTTGATCTTTGGTATCTGCATACCTTAGTTCGATCTCGTTACTGATGAACTTGTTTTCTCGTTCTCATGCCATTGCATTCCGTGACCTAGTCACATGCTTGCAAGCTTCATTAATGCAATGTCACCGAGATGGCCACATGTATCTGCCTATTACACAGACTAGACAAATCATGGTCTTGATATGTACTCCTCTACGCATCCCTTCGGAAAACCTGAGTGGCACCTTTTTGATCACCCTGTTACGAGATGATTCTTGATAACCATCTAAGCTTCTTCCAGAATGGTGATTTGCATTACCTCATAGTCAAAGGATCATGTTGCGAGGTTCTCTATGTTTTATCATCAATGGTGAACATTGTAACTAGATCTCATTAAGATATAACGGTCGGATGTTTGTCTATCATGTTATTCAACTAATAACATGACCTCATTGTCAGTTGGCATAAATCCCCATGATCTTGAAACACAGACCATCCTCATGACCAATGAACTAGTTCACTAGAGGTAACTAGAGACACGGTTTGTTTACATACCACACGTGTATTAACGTTTCGTATTAATACAGTTATAGCACAGTATGAAACGTATTATGAACATACAGGAGATATATCAAATAATACACTTTATTATTTGCCTCTAGGGCATAACTCCTTCACTTATCCCCACGACCGTGTCTCCCTTTCCTTGTTTCTAATCCAAAAACCATGGCGCTCCGCCCTGCTTCTCACGCTATGTGATGCCCTGCTCCGCCCTCGGTGCCCCGCCCTGCTCCTCTCTCGGCCGCCGCCCGTCGAGATGCATGAAACCCCTCTTCAATCTGCCGCGCGCGTGCTGCTGCAAAGCGGCGACGGCTGGTACAAAGGCCGCTACACGCAGCGGCGGCCGCTGCTACACGCGGTGGTGGAGGTTTCTATACGACGGCGAAACGGACGTTACATGCGGCGGCGGAGGCTGCTACACGACGGGGCACGGCCGGTACACGCGGCGGAGGCGGAGGCTGCTACACGCCACGGCGGCGGCGGTGGCTGCACGGGCCGCTGCTACACGCGGTGGCTTCGGCCGCTACATGACAGTGCAGCAGCTGCTACACTCTGCGGCGCGTCCCTGCTACATGGGTGAGGCCGCGCTGCTACACCGGCGAGGTGGCTCTGCTACACGCCTACACCGACGAGGTCGCGCTGCTTCATGGGCGAGCTACCACCACTACAAGGGGCACCGCCGCACCGGCGTTGCTACATTGGCGAGGCGTCTCTGCTACATGGGTGAGGCCATGCTGCTACATGGGCGAGGAACCCCTGCTACACCGGTGAGGTGGCTCTGCTACACGCCTACACCGGCGAGGTCGCGCTGCTACATGGGTGAGCTATCGCCACTACAAGGGGCACCGCCGCATTGGCGTTGCTACACCAGTGAGGCGCCTCTGCTACATGGGCAAGGCCGCGCTGCTACATGGGCGAGGCACCCCTGCTACAAGGGGCACCGCCGCACCGGCTTTGCTACATGCGGGCGCCGCCGCTGCTACATTAACGAGGTGCGCTGCTACAAGGGCCAAGCGCTGCTGCTACAAGGGGGCAACAGTGTTGCTGCAAGGCCACTGCCTCTGACCACCGGCGTTGCAGCTAGCGACCATCCTGGCCTATTCTTCGACGAAACGACATTGCCACCATGGGAGGCGAGCAGGGTGCTGCCAAGGGAAAGGAGGCGGTGTTGCCATAGAAAGGTGGAGCTGCTGCTAGCAACGTGCTTCCTAGGGGGCCACATACGTCGCTGAGCTGGATGCCGCCGCTTGCCGAAGCTGGACACGCTCGCCGACAATGGATGCCTCCCCATAGCGACGAGGTTAGGACCGCATGTATCAAGGGAGGACGCGAAGACGTTCGCTGCCTTATTTACTAGCGTCAGTTTTGGTTTTTCATTTGCAGGAGTGGTTGGTCCAGATGAACACGTGTCGAACAGGGGAGACGGGGGATCGGAAGCCCCCGATCCCCCGGGGGACGCCTAGCACTCGCCTTTTCTTAAAGGGCATGCCATGTATTTATCAACATATCAATTACAACGAGGCATTGCCAATGTACAGTTTTCCCCCTACTATAATCTATAATATCTAAATAGGTGATCCCCACTAAGTTATTTCTCTCAACATGCAGCCTATCCACCTAAGCAACCTGCCACATCAGCAAATTCCGTCTGGTCCCACTACCTATTTTCCTAGCGCATGCATCCTGTCATATCGAGTCATTAATTCTTTTTACTTATTTTTAAGTATTAAATCTTGACATGTGTTCAACATGCAGGAGTAGTATGTTTCTGGTGTGTACTCGCCTATTTTCCTAGCGCATGCAGCCTGCCATACGTCATTAATTTCTTCTTATCTTGAAGCATTAAATCTTGACATTCGTTCAACTTCCTCACTTGACTTGATTGTCCATCGATTCATTTCTGCTGTCTTTTCGTTTCTAGGCTGAAGTTACCCGCGTCAAAAAATTGATGAGGCATGCATGCAGACATCGGAAACATACAGGATTCCTAGGCTTCATCCCAATAAATTCACCTCTGCCGTTAGAAGTCTCCTCCACTTCTTTTTTCATTGTGCATCTCATCTACTCTATATATTCATGCTTCACCACCATTTTTCACCAACAGAAAGCTCTGGCTGCCGCGCCATTTTGGCTAGACTGAGAGGAGTCCATTATTTAGCTTGACTTCCCTTGCCATCCAGCCTTCGCCGTAATAATCATGTATAGAAGCTCCGCTGGTCAAGATAATTTGTTGGTCTAGAGAATTCGCCCACGGAGCTCGAGGACAGGGCACCGTCTCTGCCCAACGATATATAATTTCACCATTGTATCAACAGATTCATTGCACTGTTGTGGAGCATGGGTATGTGCAGAGACGTGAGTTGGTTTCTGGGAGGCAGCATGCGAGAGAGAATTTTGTCCACTATGTATGCAGTTTCTCTTGGTCTCCTTCTTCTCCTTGCATATCAGATCGGTGCGATCTTCCATACTCCACAGTCCAGGTAAGATGAACTCCCTTGATAACATTTTCCTTACTAATTCTACAGGGGATGTGGATGCTCAAGTTAGACTAAACCTCTACGATCCTAGGATGGTTTGGTATTATAATCAATATATCGATCAGTCTAATTTGGTCTGAACTACCATCTTCTTTACCAAGCTGAACCTACATCTGGCCATTCATCTCATGCAAGTTACCCTTCTAACTACGATACTTATGGTTGTCTTGATGAGTTTTTAGAAGATAACTAAAAAAATCTGAACATACTTTTGCATCTCAGTGTAAATGTCTCCTGCAATATATGTGCATTTTCTTGCTTAAAGTTAATTGGTAGACATATTCGTTTTCAAAGGCATCGTCCTTTTAGTTATGTACTCTAGTGAACCTACACACTAAAAGGGTTCTAGATAACTACTTTTATAAAACTAAAACATCTTATATATTGAAACGGAGGGGGTATCTCTTAATGATACATGTTTTAGGGAATCTCTCACAATCAGACTTCAAGTGCGCTATAGGTGCATTATTTTGTTCCTTCAATGTTCTTCTCTTCTGCACAGAAAGCATGCACGGATGATTTCATTCTTGGTTATTTTTCTAAAGTTTGGTACGAGTTACAGCGAACTGTGGATTGTGAAGTGTATGATGAGCATGCCAGTTCCCTTAGGTTCTCAAGTGTTCTTATACTATCTGTCTCTGTTCTGGAGTGCTGGGAGAGACGCACGTTCATTTAGGAATTTAAGTATGCAATTAGAGGTTACATAAATTGTTATGAAGCTGCTCTGTCTATTAACGCTTCCTTTTTTTCAGTTAGCATTGTAGATGTATGCATCACTAGACAGTAGGTGCAGTTCTAAGACCTTTCAATTTCATAAATATTGTACTCCCTCTGATCTAAATTAGTTAACTTACATTTGTTTAGATTAGACAGCATTTAGACATAATTTAGATTAGATATATCCGTATCTTGATAAATTTGAGTCGGAGGGAGTACTACAAGTCTTTCCATTGAGTATGTTTTAACGGTTGAATGTTTCAACTAATTTACAATTTAAAGATCTTGGATGGCGAGAGATACAAGATACTCCGTACCCTTCATCTGAAACGTTAATCATGCATCATCGGATGGAACGTTGGCTTTACTTCCATTATTTAAGTTACATTGCGTTCAGTGATTAACAAATAGTATATTGTTTAATTCTATTTATGGGTACACGATAGGGATTTTGCATTTTTTGTTCTACATAAAGTGGACCTACAAAAGTTACTCAGTGTTTCTAAGGTTATATCGAAATCTTGCTTCCCTACGTATGTGCCAAATCATGGATTATAGAATACCATTTGTTTAAAGAGTATTTTCCCATCTCCATGGCAATCTATTCCCGCAACAACGCGCGGGAAATCATCTAGTATAATGCAATAGGAGAGCCCCTTTTGTTCCGGTCAAAAAAAAGTGTGGGTGTGCTGGCCATTTTTTTTATTTGACAGAAACTCCACTCCACGGTGGAGCTTTTCGCAAAAAAGGAGGAAACACACTCCACAGTGCAACGGCAGCGCACGGCTACCGTGCCTACTTGCTGGGTTCGTCGGTCGTCGTAAACCACGCACGCCACCACCATGAAATATCTTACCGACGACCGGGCTCCACCCGCCAGACGTCGTGCCGAACTCCTCCATCCGTCTTTCTCGCACGCCACCGCCGAGGTGGTTCCACACGCCAAGTTAACCACGTATACCCTTCTCCCACGCTCCCCCTCGCGCGCTCCGTCAGCTGAGATCCACCGTCCGACTGCACATCGATGGCCTTGATGGACCCCCCCTGCAGCATCTTCCCCAATTTCTCCGGAGGAAAAAGAGGCTATAAAACTTGGAACCGATCGGAAGCTCTCGTGTCGAGAAACTCGAAAGATTCTGGACGAACGAACTGTTCCGGATCGGCTGTGAGAAAAAAAACTAAGAAGTTCATTTGCTAGATCGAGCATGCCGGTCTCCTCCATGGCGACGATCAGCTGCTGCCACCAGCTCAGGCCTCCGGCTCCGTCCACGGCCAAGGAAGGCACGGGCGCCAGCGCCGGCCATCTCCCCATGCTGCGCCGGGCCTGCCTCGCGGCGGCGTGCGTCGTGGCCGTCGGCGCGACGGGCGCGGTCGACGGCGCGGCCATGGCGTCGTCCTGGGGAGCAGCCGACGCCACGCCCCACGAGGCGGCGCTGGTGCGCGTGCAGGCGGCGGCGCGGTGGAGCGACCGGCGTCAGTGCCCGCCGTGGCACGCCAACTCGCTGGAGAACGTGGTGCCGGAGAACCTGCCCCGGCCGGCGCCGCGCCGGAGGTTCAACGGCGTCGCGGGGCCCGACAAGGCTCCTGCTGCGCCCGCGGCGTCGCCCGACGCGGTGGTCCCGTTCCTGGCGCTGCGGTCCGGCGGCATGGGCTGCTTCTCCCTGTAATTCAGTTAGGTGGACCACTAAGCTAGCTTGTAAGTAGCGAATTCAGGAAGGAAGGAATAACCTCTCCCCACATATTAGTAGCTGAGAGAAGATACTACAGTAGATACTAGTACATACGACGAACATTAGTATTATTTTATCTGTGATCTTGTGTGTATTTCTCAATTCTTTGCTCCAGAAAAAGAGCTGGTTAATTGATCATCATTCGGCCTATTGGCCACATTATTTACCTTGTCCCGGTGTTTCATCATGTCGCTTTCTACGAAAAGTAGGAGGTAAACGAAGAACAAGTGCTCCACGTGAGATTCAGAAAATTCAGTTCTTTTAGATAGTGAGATTCAGAAAATTGTGCAGATCAATCGAGGTTCGTAGGTGCAGTTTCATCAGGTTAGTAGTACGTGGAGGGAGCAGCACAATGGCTTGGGGTGGAGTACAGGGCCGGAGCTGCCAGCCTGCCGTGTAGTACGACAGCGACCTTGCTCCTTCGGTTCATGTCTTGCGCTGATCACTCGAGGAGGAGGGGGGAAATTGGAAATATCGTTTTTTTGTTTGTTCGGAGAACAATGTTGAAAACCCAAGTGATACAAAAATGCTGAACATCAAACGGTTACTTGGTAAATATCCCAGAGTTTTCATCGCGTCGTGAAATCTGGACAACTGGTAATACAGAGTTCCAGATGTCAATGTCTGCCAGCGACCTCTTCAGAACCTCAAACCTGATGACAGACAAACGGTTCCTGAGACAAAACCAACGATTGTACTAGCTCACAGTCACAGCAAGCAACCAAGAAAAACTACACCGAAGATAGAACTTCCAAACAGGAGTTTTCTCATTCACATCCACACAGCTCATCCCACTGGCTGCCAGTAAAGCTTAATTGATCTGAGGTAAGTTCTGCAGACGCACCAAGGCCTTGGGTCCGGGATCACAAGAGTCGCAATAACCCATTCGCATCACGTGGATCACATGAACTGCCAGAATAGTTGATCAGCAAGTGCTCTGTGTGAAAGTCCCTTTTAACTATATTTCAAGGATGCCTTCTTCGCTGAATTAGTGGCTTCCAAGTTCCCACCGGAAACAAAATGGGTCGCCGCCGGAGACTTTAACCAAATCTATAGAACGGGAGATAAGAATAGATCAAATGCAAATAGAAGCCGGATTGTGCGATTCTGGAACGCCCTAAATGATTGTGAGCTTAAGGAGATTCACCTACAAAACCACAAATTCACATGGAGCAACGAACAATAATATCCAACAACGAGCAAGCTTGATGTTTTCCTTTGCAATGAATATTGGGATGCCACCTTTCCAAACCATATTATCCACGCAATTTCATCTTCCGTGTCCGACCATTGCCCTCTTCTCCTTGCAAACGCGAGCGGCCCGAGGAAGACCAAAGACCTTCCGCTTTGAGAAATTTTGGATAAAATTGCCGGGCTTTGCGAATGTGGTTGAACAAGCTTGGAATGAAGATTCTATCCATGCCGAACCATGCCAACAGCTCTTCCATAAACTCGCAAGGACGAGCAAAAGCTTGCGAAAATGGAGTAAATCTCTCTTCTCCATGGCAAAAGTGGAGCTCCAAATGGCCTTAGAAGTCATTCTCTGATTAGATGTGGCTCAAGAGAGTCGAGCCCTTAGTAGTGAAGAGCGTGATATTAGAATGAGACTAAATAAAAGAGTCATTGGGCTTGCGGCCCTTGAAAGATACAGGAAGAGGCAAGCTTCGAGGGTCACAATCTCAAAGAGGGAGACACCAACACAAGATACTTTCACCTATATGTCAATGGACGACGAAGAAAGAATCACATTCTCCCCTAAAGCATAACAATGGGTGGGTCACGGACCATGAATGTAAAAAAGACATCATACAAAGCCATTTCAGACGATAATCAAAAAAGGCCCTCCACGCAACAAGAATTTCGATTGGGCTTCAATTCCGACAACCAATGTGATCTAAGTGGATTCGATGACCCTTTCACGGAAGAGGAAGTCAAGGCCGCGGTGGATAAAACAGCTTGTGATAAAGCACCGGGACCGGATGACTTCACCGGTGCTTCCTTCAAAACTTGTTGAAGCACAATAAAATAATATATTATGGAGGTCATCAATCAATTTTCAACTCTCCCTATCAACAACTTACATTAGCTCAACTCCGCAAACATTGCCCTAATCCCAAAGAAAGAAGGGGCCGAGGATATCTCCGGTTTTAGGCCTATTAGCCCCATCCATGCTATTGCAAAGCTCATCGTGAAAATGATGGCCACACGCCCTGCTCCTTTTATGGACAAACTTGTCTCCAATGCCTAGAGTGCTTTTATGGAGAGAAGAAGTATAGATGACGACTTCCTGTGCGTTAGAAATCTTGCAATGGATATTTGTACTACTGATGATTATTAATAGATTGGTGAAATTTTGTAAGAAAAAAGAATAAACACTAAGAGAGGAGCGACGAATGTCTAGTGGAAACGGTGCAACCAGTGTGGCCTGTGATTTTTCTGTCTTCGCTGCCTAATGTGTGTATGTACCTGTACCAAAGCAGTCAAGCACCAGACAGAGCAACGACCAAATCATTAAATGGCCGACCCATGTTAAACACCGCTTCAGGCGGCGTGAGTCTGACACGCGCTAAGAGTGGCGCATAGCACCTCCCACCAAACAACCATATTTCTAATTTTCGTGGATGCAAAAAAAGTAAAAGTATACGGACTATCAAACGGGTCGCCGTTCATGGTCCAAGGCTTATATGAGCCTGGCAGCCAGCCACAACACTTTCGCGTCGGGCCAAGAGTTACATGCAAGCTACCAAATATGCCCATAATGTATGTCTAACACCATTGCACAGGCCGCAGGACTCCAGAACATTCAGCTTAACTGTAGAGGGAATTTTCCAGTGGATGTATGTTCCGATGGCCAAAAGCGTTATGTGAGCCTTGATGGACTTAGAGCATCTCTACTCGTTTGGCGTTCTCAGACCCAAATTTAGCTCTAGATGGATGAAATTTGTGACCTGTGAATAAGCCTAGAAATAGGCGTTTTCCAGTCGTGGCCGTTGGTCAAGCTCGTCGTCTCCTTGCCGTGTGTGGGGAGAGAGAAGGAAGTGGGGTGGTTGGACCACTTGTTTTGGCTTTGTATGGCCGACTTGTGGGCCAACCGGCCGAAAGCACTTATCCGGCATTTCCACGGCGTTCTCAGCGCTCCGAGAATGGAATAGGAACACTGGACGAAAAATGGACGAAAATTAGTATGAAAATGCTTCTTGGGAAGGTTACTGGGACGTTTTTTGCAATTCGAATGAAAAAAGTGGACTGACAATGGGCTACTGGGAATGCTAGGAGAGATGCTCTTATACTCCCGCCGCTTTAAAATATAAGATGTTTTATCTTTATGAAAGAAATGTATTAGTTTTTTAATGGTAGATTCACTTCAAATCTAGACTAAAAGTGGTCCAATCGATCCGCCCGCCTAGCGCGACCCGAGCAATCCAGCGCCGCCCATCAGTGATCAGTGCGCGCCGGCAACGAAGAAAATTAGCTAGCAACACCGCTCGAGTAAGCTTTACACGCAGCCGCACCACTTCGCAAGACAGAGCTAAGAACACACCGTGCAGACGTGCAGTCCTACTAACACCTGCGCCACACCATCTTCAAGCCACCAGCACCACCAGTTCGATCGCATGGCCAGCCTCGTGTCCCTGGGCCAATAGCTCCTGTCCGACATATTTCCTTAAAATTGGACAGAATAAGATATCGTTAACGGAAATGGCTAGCATGCGACGTTTCTTTGGTAGAAAATAGTTGTCGTGTGACACTACTGCTTAATCCAGAAACACATGTTAACAACTCGAATCAGGTGAGCCGAGCGGGACCCACTATGTAAGGACCTGAGCGCTGGACCCACAAGTGTCTCCTGATGGCAGGATCCACAGCGTGGGATCCATTAACTTATCCAGCTTAGCATTGGTACAAGAGAGGACCCGAGCCGTGCAGCATCCGAGTCCTACCGTGATCTTCCCATCCTCCCTCCCCGACCATTGTTGTTCTTCTTCTTCGGCAACGACGCGCAACAACACTAGCAAACGGGCCACGACCTTCCCATGTCGAGCTCCACTTCAGACTCCCGCCGTACATGGCCGCGCTATGGCGCAGTGCCAATGACAAGCTGCCCTGTATGCCCACGTACTACGCCCCTGAAGCGGCTGGTCACATTGACCAACAAGAATGGCAACCCTGGGCGGGAATTCGTGAAATGCGAGAGTAAAGCAGAGCAGGGGAAGGTGAGATTTTACTTCTCAATCTGCCAATTTTGGTTTTTGTGTCCCAATTTCATATTTTTTATCTGATGTGGGATTTAGGGTTCATCTTTCTGATTTCATAAATTGAATCAATGCGCCTATTTTGAGTGGCTAGATGAGTACATAGAGCGGATTCAACTGGAGGGCACATCCGGGGAGATCGATTTACTGTTGGGGGCGGAGAAGTTTGGATCGGACCTGTCTGGATCTGGCAATTCCATTGGTGCTACTGTGGGGGATGCACGAGCGACAGCAGTGACGGTAGAGCTGAAGAACCTGAACAAGCAGATGAAGAAAATCATCGAATTGAAGAAGCAGGACAATTTGGTGGCCGGTCTTTTTTATGTTTGTGTAATTGCTCTCGCATTTGTTTATGTGATGATAATTAGTCGTTAGTGAAGGCAATCACTGTTGCAGTTAGATTGTGCATCACTTGTAATCGTAAAAGATGTTTGAATAAAAGTGTTGCGCCGCCATCCCCTCTCTCCTCCCACCGTGGCCACGCCTCTCTCCCTCCCACTGCCTCCACGCCCTCTCCCCTCCCGTCGCTGTCGTCGATGCCCCGCACACTCCCCTGCACGACCCACCTCGTCGCGCCTCCACCTCGCGCTCCGGCCATTGAGATCGACGTGGTGCCCCCGTCCCCGTCCTGACGGCGCCTCCTCCGATGCGACGCCCCCATCCCGACGGTGCCCCTCCCCATCCCCCACCTCCGGCACCATAGATCCCACCGCTGGCGATGACCACCACGCGGCCGCGCCGCAACCCGGACCCCTCCTCCATCTCGTCGCGTCCCCTTCCCATCCCCCACCTCTGGCACCCCAGATCCCACCACCGGTGACGACGACCACGCAGCCGCGCCGACCCCTCCTCCATCTCGTCGCGCCGCAGCCTGGAGTGCCCCGATCTCTCTCTCCCCCTCTCTGCTCTTCATTTTTTTCTTTTTTTTTCAATTTTTTCCTAGTGCCTGATTTGGATTTTGGTAGATCTATGTATGAATCTTGTATGACGGGAATGTTTACTACGAATCTTGTGTGTGTCAAGATTTATTTCTCCTTTTCTATATCTTGTTCATTAGTTTCTTGCTGCATTATGTATGTTTCTTTGTAGAAACATGAATATGTGTGTGAATCTTGTATGAAACACCAATCTAGTATGTATCTTATATGAAAAATCTTGTATGTTGGGATCAAAAATATTCTGTGATTTTTTATATATAAAACCACTCTAATTATTTCTCTCACTATTTGTGTATGGTTATTTGATGAATCCTATATGAAACCGTGATGAGTTTTTGAATGTATGATGATTATTTGTTTCTTTGAACAATATTTGTATGTATGATTATTTCTTTCGATATTGAGAAGTAATATGTATTTTCTTTAGGTTGGAAACAGAAGTAATATGTATCTACTTCTACTTCTATTTGTATACATAGAAGATTCATTATTTGTATCCTTGCAGAATCATGTATAAAACATGTATGAATATAAAGGATATGAAACATGTATGAACATAAAACTGGGTAATTAAAATTGACTAATTAAATAAAATAAATAATATTTTCTCTATGTAAAAGGTGGAGAGACAAACAACTACGAAATATGTATAAAACCTGAAAACACTAGGGGCTAATAAGCAAAACAACAATAGACTAGAAAAGTGTGGTGGGAGGGTTGTTCTGTAAAAATACTAGCACGAGTCTCCAACAAATTAAGGGCTAAGATGGTGCCGGGGGCCCCTCCTACGGGGGATTGCATTCCCGTACATAAATGGGAAAGGAACAAAATTTCTATGGAAATAGAGAAGGCTGCAACATCACAAAAGAAAGAAGGGTCAATCCTTATCTCTGATAATAATTTCCTCAATCGGAAGCACTTGAAAACCATTGGCCGACCTTTGCATATATGGTACTCCATACTTGTGCCATGCCCGATATAAGAAATAAGAACATTTTGTTCCGCGTTGCGCCACTTGAGATCATGACCAGGCTGCACCAAACTTTTCACTACAATTTGTTCATCTATTGACAACTTTTAGAGGAGCTTTTATCCGCGGCGTGCTTGATGGTGTTGTCATGCACTTTCTATCCAAAGCAGACGTGATTCTCTCATTATGCATATATTGAGAGCATAGTTCGATAGAGAGGTTTTGCCTTTTTTTTCCTTCCTATTTTTTTGTTTGTTGGGAGTCGAATTGATCTGTCGCACGCAGGGCCGCTTCCGATACACGCGTCAAATTAAAGCAAGGACAATAGTATAGCCAGCTGCTGGCTATAAATCAAGTGTCATGTTATCTATAGTTAACTTAGAGCTAGCATGTACAATAGTAAGCTACAAAAGTATACTATTTTAACACTATATAGCCCAAATTTCAGTCTCTCGAAGATCGGTGGTCTTTGTTGCCCGCAGAATGAGTAAGGTGGTCTTTGTTGCCCGCAGAATGAGTGCCGCCCCCGTGATTACATGTACTTCCAGGTGGAGATCAACTCCAGGATGCGTGCCATTCTCGGTGACTGGCTCATCGAAGTGCACCTAAAGTTTGAGTTCAGGCCGGAGACGCTGTACCTTACAGTGTACATCATAGATCGGTATCTCACGAAGCAGTACGTGCGTAGGAAGGAGCTGCAGCTGGTAGGCGTCTCAGCCCGGCTCATCGCCTGCAAGTATGACGAGCGTACTAGCGCTCCACTGGTAGACTCAAAAACTTCTCTTCCTCTGGCCTTTTCAAGTGTCCATTACTCCATTGGGTCCGTGTTCTTATTAACCGCTAGAGAGAATGAATGAACACGGTTGCCTTCTAAAAAAACCTTCGACTAATATTTTTCGTTTGTCCCTTTAATGATTTTTTTGTTGATTCTCGTGCATAAAGGAACCACCAGAACAACGGAGACGCTGATGGAATGAACAATTCCTGTCTCAACAGCAAAAGTATCGTTAAGAGAGGAAAATAACATTATCTAGTACCTACTTCCCACGAATACACGAGAGAAACTGCCACTAACTTAGAATTAATATAACGTTTCATACAAGGTATGCCATAGTTCTTAGATAGCAATATACTAATATGTCACACGGTGATTATACTACACTAAAAATAGCATTTATCTAGTCTTCTTCGCTGTTCTAAGCACCTGTCCATCATGGTTTCCATGGTGCCGGAGGCGGCGGGGGTGAAGGGAACATGGACGGAACAGCGGAGAACATGGTGTTCTTGTCCAGTCCATGGTCGTCGCCCGATAATGCTACCAATGCGGTGACTAGACCGGCATTGCCCGCTAGGGTTGCTTCCGTGTAGTTGCGGTTGATCCGGACATCTTTGAAGCCATCATGGCGATCAGGACCAGCCACCATAGCTCCAGCAATAACGTTAGGGTTGGCCTCCTTGCTGTCCCTCCAGTGCCACCCTCCTGTGCAGCCACGGTCACCGCCTTTCTTCGGGATTGAGGCACCCCTGTGATGAACATGCTTAGGGTAATTCTGTCCGTACCCAACCACGTAGCTCATCTTCAGAGGATTTTTGCCCAAGATGTACTCGATCTGACAAATCATAACCAATAAGTCCACATTGCAACCACCGTACCAAAGAAATATAGATATCCAAGTGCTAGAAACCAACCTGGGTCATTGCAAAACTGCGAAGAACGTCAACCGAGTAGAAATCGGGCCCACAAGACCACCCGGGGGTATCTGCAGCCTCAAGATAGTCGCTGTACACAGATGCAAGGAATGCAGCATTGGCGACATACTGGAGGGGTTGTGGCATCCCGTGATTCAGCTGTATCAAACCACCTGTGGAGCAAGAAAATTCAGTAACTGTACCATGATATCAGTAGGCAGTAATGTGATTTAGCGAGTTGGAACTCGATACCTTTTGTTCTGTTGAAAGATTTAAAAACAGGAAGGTAAGAGCACATGATAATGCCTGTTTGAGATTGGAACGTCCTCAACATGTCTTCATACGGATACCCAGGACTCAAAAAGAGCCATAACCGGCTCAGAAGAAGCTGTTACGCCAGAAACAATTCAAAATAAGTAAAGATAAGTCATGTTACTTAATTATCCAATATAGCTTTTTTGTAAGCTTAGAGTACATGATAAATACATCATATAGCACTACATTTGTTTTATTACACAACAATCCTAGCAGATTGTGCTTTTATTCAGAACTTGGATCTGCAAAGGTGGCTTACACAGCGTATGGGCATGACACATAATTTGAAGCATGCAGCATTGTGCTTTTATTCAGAACATGGATCTGGCAAAGGTGGATTAAGAAGAATATGACTCCATATCAGTATTCAGTAGCAGTATGTTACACTAGACTCGTATGATTAGGAAGCGATGGAAGTTACCGACAGGCTGGGAAGTGTTTGTTTGCTAGTTCAGGTTCAAGACCTCTTGGAAAATCTACTGTATTGCTAATGGACAGTGATTTGCTTGGACACATGGCTCAAGCAGATTGGAAAAAAGAAACATGTCAGCCAGCAGAACAGTAAATAATAGTAGTATTCATTGTTTACTTGCAAGCATATGCGTCTGAGTCTGCCAAATAGCAAAGTGAGTTTCTCAAGTAGTTAATCCAAAATGCAGGTTCTATGCTGACGGTTGTCCATTTGAAGATAAAAACTTCAAAATAAGAAAAACAAAACAAGACTACTGAGAGGATACCAAGTTACCAACAGATAACCATTTGTTTTACGTATAATCGTAAATGAGCTTTGGGCACCAAGTAATACTTAACACATGCTAGGACAAGTTGCCTAGATGCAGCTAAGCAAGGAGAGGTATTATATAGAAAATTGATTATTCAGCCGATAGCACTATATTCTAACGTCACCGTATTACACACATAATCTACTTAAGATATAAATCTGAAATGGCAAATATGTTAGAAAGTGTCCCTAAAAATAAATTAAACCAAGCTATACTAGTAATATATTTACCTGTGCACCAGGGAGCTTATTGTCCCAGCTGAACACACCATGGTCCTTGCCAGCAGAGAATGCACCAGCCTGCCTTGCAAGATTGGAATCTATAACCCGGTGTAGGTACGATGAATTGCCTGTTGCGAGGTACATCCACGAACCGCCCCACAACAATTCATCATAATAGCGGGTTGAATTGTAGAACTTTGCAGCATCCGACCCGGGCGGACTATAACTCACACTACCTGCTCTATCACTTGCAAAGTTCCAGACAGTGGTAGCACCATGTAACAGCTTGTGCGAGTAAGCCCTATCATCCTTGAATACGATGGATGCTGCGGCCAATGTCGCGGCCATCTCAGCAGCAAGATCAGGGCAACTCTGGCATTCGACAACCGGACGTGGGTAGTCGATTTCCTCCGGCCTCATCCAGCAATACTGGTCATCGGGCTGAGTCGAGTCGGGAGCCATTGCAGCGCTACCCACCTGCGCCGTCAACGAAATTCACATAAGATTCACATGGCTCAAGCAGATTGGAAAAAAGAAATCATGTCAGATAGCAGAACTGTAAATAATAGTAAAACAATTCATTCATTGTTTACTCGCAAGCATATGCAACTGAGTCGCAAAGTGAGTTTCTCAAGTAGTTAATCCAAAATGCAGGTTCTATGTTCAAGGCTGTCCATTTGAAGGATATAAGAATTTCGAAATAAGAAGAACAAAGCATGAAAACACTGACATGATACCAAGTTACCAACAGATAACCATTTGTTCTACTCCCTCCAAAAATGAACTGAACCCCCAACATTTATTATGGATCGGAGGTAGTACATATAAATATAATCAGTCGCCATCAACGAAATTCACATAAGCAGCGAACGGATTGTAAGAGTAGTTGGTTTTACCTGTGCAACCAATGCATCAATGGTATCTGCGGTGGAGTTGAAGGTCTTGAGTAAGTAGTCGGCTCCCCACTTGATGGTGTCACGGACATGGCCAAGCTCCCCAGCAGCATCGTACTTAGCACTGTACTCGATGACGCTCCAGCTGAGAAGGGTCATGGAGAAGGCAGCCGGGAAGTTGAACTTCACAGCGTCCCCGGCGTCATAGTACCCGCCGGAGAGGCCACGCTCATCCGAGAGCCCGTCCTTCAAGCACGAGTCACCGCGCCATGTTACATTGTTGTCTTTAGGCAGTTTTCCGGCTGCAGAAAGTTTGCAGAACAAATGGATCAGAAAATGATTTTTAGTTTCGCTTCTGAAGGTTTTTAGCTAGTAACGCATAAAAAATCCATCCTCCGAATCAAGACACCCCAGATGACGAATTTACATCCACGCAGGAACATCAGATGGAAAATTTGATAGTTTCGAATTGGCACAGCTCGGCCGGAAACTAAGCCCAGATCGAAACCAAAACTGCGGAAACATGAAAAATATAATCTTTCCGACAAACGAAAGGCAGAACGTAGCAGCAGAGGGGGGACACCCACATTTCTGGGCATTGAAGAAGATGAGCGCCTTGCGCAGCGCGAGGGTGTACTTGTCCGGCGGCGGGGGCGCGCGGTGGCGCTTGGGGATGACCTCCGCGATCCCGGCGGCGATCCCCGCGATCACCGCCGCGGCGACGAGCACCCCGACGGTCCAGACGAACAGCCTGCGGCTGACGAGGAGGCAGCCGAGGTCGACGTACCTCTTCTTCTTGCGTTCTCCGGGCCGCGCGAGCAGCCAGCCCTGCTGCGTCTCGTCCAGCGTCGGCGGCAGCGCCGCCCGGTCGAGGTCCATGTTCCGGATCCGGTCGTCGTCCCTGCTGGGCGAGTCGTGGCGTATCTCCAGTGGCCCGACCCACGGGTCCCTCGCGTACATGCTCGCCTCGCCCCTCACTCGGCCGACCCACCAATCCCGTAAATCCCCTACCACTCAAAACCCCTGGCGATTCTAGCAATGGCGCGTGCGCGTCGCCGCCCCCGCCTCGCTCCTTGTTGTGGTGGTTCTTGGAATGGAAGAGGTGGAGGAGATTGGGGGTTTTGGCGGTGGAAATTTATTTTGTGCCCATATTTACTCGGTACCTTTATGATTTGCCCTCAATTAGTTCGACCTTCCTTTTTTGCCAGAGTAGTACTATATTATTTGGCCCTTTTGAATTATTTTATTTTCTTTTAAAGATTTAGGGAAAATCTCCAGGACAGAAGTGCCCCTGGCTTCATACCCGACTGTCATGCATGGCGCCGAAGAACCGCGCTAGCCAGCTGCATCTGCATGCCGGAGCCCGCGCTGCCGCTCGATGCATGCCGCCGCCGCCGCTCGCCTGTGCATACCGCTACAACTCCGTCGCTAGCTGCTACTGGCCTCCTGCGCACTGGTGCCGGCGCTCATGCATCTGCATCTTGCTCGAGTCTGCTGCTTCGTGTGACGGTTTTTGTAAGACAGGATCGTCTTGTCCAAGTTATTGCCGATGGTTTATCTCCTGATCGATGTAAACAATCTTCTAGTGTATGGTACTGTAGTTTGGATTGGCTTCCACGTTGTACACATGTAATCCCTTGTCGTATATAAATACAAGTACATGCTCAACGTTTGAGGTGTTTATGCTATGCATAAGCCTGTCCTTTTTTAGTAGAAAAAATAGGCATACAATGAATGCCGGACTTTAAATTAATAAATCCCAACAGATCCACACACACTTAGATATTACATGTTGAGACATACAACTTAGCCAAAAGGAACCTAAATAGTACTGAGTTGCATAGCTCAAGGAAGGGTAACATAGACAGGGTCGGCCAGACAATCCTATACCTGAAAAAAAAGGACAAACCTAGACTATGTAATACTAGTGATCGCTCTTCACTTGGCGCTAGCTTGATCAGAGGAGTCTTAGTTCGTTTGCCAGCCAGTTCAGCCCCTCTCGGTCATGCACCTTTGCGTTCAGCTTCCACAACTATAAGAACATGATGATTTTGTAAAGAATGTCAGCTGGGTGTCGGATAAATTTGGATTCGATCGAAAGTTTATTCTGAACCAGCCATAAAGCCCAAGATTGTGCAACAAAAATGGGTCCAAAGAAAACGACAACCAGCAAGGATCGAGAAAAACTGCCAAAAATTAGCTGGGCTACGGTTGCAACCAAGCACCTGGCGCACTGCGCTCCAAACAAATTTAGCCATTAAGCAGGTGAAATAGATATGCGCTGCATCTTCTAAGTTGTCGCAGAGAGCACATCAGCCGTTCGATGGGCCCTGTCTAATAGCGATTTGCTGGCCAGACGACAGCCTATCTAACACCAGCTGCCAGGAGAAGATTTTATTCTTGAGCGGGATCCTAGCTGCCCAAATGTCCTTGAAGTGGGCAGCTGACACTCCTTGTGCCAATCGCGAATACATTGACTTAACAGTGAATCTGCCAGAGGGCTCGAGGTGCCAACTAAGCTCATCCGACCCTCCTTTAGGGTCGTTGCCTCCGAAAACGTCAACCAATTCACCCCAAGCCATGGTATTGGTCCAGGGATCGTGCGAAACAGATGTTGATCCTTGAGTCCAAACAAACTTCCGAGACGAGAACTTGAGGGTCATCTCAAATTACAAAGGGTTGGGGGAAACTCTCTTTCGGTGGACCATCCTTGATCCACCAATCCAACCAAAACGGCGTGTGTGCTCCATTGTGGACGGAGCATTTCGCTCCTGCTTTGAACAAGTGTTTAATCTTGTGGATGCTCTTCCAGAACTGAGAGTCCCTTCCCCATTCCAGAGAAGATATCTTTGGCATCCGAATAGTTGGCTCTAATGATCTACTCCAAAATTAAGTCGTGCACTACAAAAATACCCCATACCCGGCGGATTTTTGGGGCGGCGTAAGCAAAAGGAACCGACAAAAGTTGGTTACACGGTGGATGGAATATCGTGGCATCATTTTGTCGCAGCAACCACTTATATGCCGTGGCACACTCGATACCAGCGGATTATGGTGCCGTGGTACGTGACTGGCAAGCCTGGCGCCACCGAATGTCGCGGTAGCACGATGGAGGATGTTACGATTATGCCGTGGATGGTAAGCATTGTGCTGACTAGTCAAACACATAATACTAAGTGGTGAGACGCACCACTAACAAGTTGTTGCCTATTAGACTCGGTTGTTTATATTTTTTACATAGACCCGGAATGAATGTTTTTCTTTTCGCTCCCACATATTTTATTTTTTGAGGGATTCTCTCTCGCAATTAAAGAAAAATCGTTCGCCTCCTCCAATCCTTCTTGTCTTTTTGTTTTTAGATCACTCCAATCTTTCTAGTGTGCGGCTACATGGAGAAGGAAGGTGTTATCAATTTCCTTTTGGGCCCTTGCAAATGCGGACCAAATATCTGGTTGCCTAGACCGCACTTGCTCAAATGACCCAGACTTGCTACACTCCACTTTCCATTCTATATAATATAGAGGAACCCTAAGAACTAATCTCATTATCAGTCCTCACCTCACACAAACACCTCCAACTCAAGAACTCCACGCACCGCATCTCAACCGGGTAGCACATGACCTAGTGCGACCGTATCGTCCCAGATCTTGCGCGGTCGTTGGCTCGCCGGATCTTGCGCGAACTAGCCACATTGGATCTTGCTCGGCCTCGCCGTGCCGGATCTTGCTCGGGCCCGCCGTTGGCTTGTCAGGTCCGCCGGTTTGGTCCTCATCTTTGTTGGCTTGATCTTTTAGATCCACTGCTTTGCTCTTTCTCCTCTTAATCATCTTTATTGTTCTTCTTTCAGTTCCAAACGAAGTTTTCGGCATATGACGTCTGCTCAAAGTCCTTTTTGATGATGTTGGTGAGCATGTACTCATTAGTGTCGACATGATGTTGATGTCGATCGGAATAGAGAGACGCTCAAGAAGTCTAGGATTAAATAGGATTTTTGTCCTAATTAGGTGTAGTTTTAGGTTTTAGAGGTGGATCTCCTGAATAGAGAGGGGCTCAAGACCCTCTTTGCAGACGATGCTACCTCTAGTTTAATGATTATAGAGGGGCTCAAATCCAGTGTAATATGATATGATGTAATAAATATTTTATATATGAATAAACTGGAATGTTCAAATTGCAATAAGATTAGCAACGTAAATCACTTATTGTTAATGTAATTAATTTTGATGTTGGACGGTGTAACACGATAAATAATGCGCGGTTACGTAGCACTAATTTTTTGTTGTCTTATGTAATGTAATGTGGTGCTTCCTCTATCGCGTCTCAGAAGTGCTAGGACGGCGGATCATGTTGTGCCGAGTGATACATCCATTTTGTATCACTATTCTATATCATAATTTACTGTTATTCATTGATATATTTCATATTAAGAGATGATACTTATGTAATTTCATCTGTTTTTGCATGGTTGATGACTTTTGGAGCATGGACCGCTGCAGTCATGATTCTAATGGAAAAGGTGTTGTTTGGAGGCAAAATTCGCGAAGATCAGAAAATCCGGGAAAATATACGGAAAATCCTATTTTTCTAGAAGACGAAGGAAGCCAGAAGGAGGAGTGGAGATGGGCTACAGGGGGCCCACACCACCCCTAATGCGGGCCAGCCTAGGCCGCACCACCAGGTGGTGTGGCCGCACTGGTCCACCTCCAGCTCTCCCCTCTGGCATATATAATCCTCCCGAAACCCTAGTACTCAGGGAACGACCACAGAAAGATTCCGCCGCCTCTACGGGGCAGAAAACACCGAGAGAGAAAGATCTCTCCCGCAGACAGATTTCTGCCGGGGAAATTCCTTCCCAGAGAGGGGAGATTGTCGCCATCAACACCACCATCAAGATGGACTTCATCGGGATCATCATCATCATCACCACCATCATCACCACCAGCACCATCACCACCATCTCCATATTGCTGTAACAATTGGTTGAATCTTGCATAGTTATTAGGGGAAACTTTCCCGGTGTTGATTACTCTTTGTAGTTGATGCTATTGAGTGGAACCATTGAATTATTGTTTATGTTCAGATTGTTATACATCATTATTCCATCTCTGATCATGATCCATATGATGTCTTGTGAGTACTTTGTTTAGTTCTTGAGGACATGGGAGAAGTCATGTTGTTAGTAGTGAAATTGTGTTGAGAAAGATTCAATAGTTTGATATTTAAATTGTGGTGTACTTCTTCTAGTGGTGTCATGTGAACATCGACTACATGACACTTCACCTATATAGGCCTAGGGGAATGCATTGTGTATTTTTCTACTAATCGTAGGGGTTGCCGGAGTGAAAGAAACCTGAACCGCCATTAGGAAACCATTGCACAAGGGACGTAAGGATCTTAGAGTTTAAAGCTATGGTTAGGTTTCTACCTTAATTACTTTCTTGTACTTACAGATGTTTGCAAGGGGTATAATCACAAGTATGTATTAGTCCTAGGAAGGTCGGTCCATTAGCACAGGTTCACCCACACAACACTTAGCAAGCTAAAGAAGATTAATCAACCATATGAAGCGAAAGCACTTGACAGAATTCCCATGTGTCCTCGAGAACGTTTGGTCATCTTAAGTAATACAACCGGCTTATCCTTTGCTGCATAAAGGATTGGGCCACTTGCTGCATTTATTCTTATTGTCTTTTATTTACTCGTACTTTATTTACTTGCATTATCAAAAACCCCTAAAAATACATTTGCTAAGTATTTGCAGAGAATTCCTATTCCATACCACTAGCCAGCACCTTCTGCTCCTCGTTGGGTTCGACACTCTTACTTATCGAAAATACTGCGATACACCCCCTATACTTGTGGGTCATCAAGACTATTTTCTGGCGCCGTTGTCGGGGAGTGAAGCGCTATTGGAGAGTGGAACTGGTAAAGGAAACTTCTACTGTGAGTATTGTTTACTTCTGTTAGTTGCTTTATTTTTGTTATGGATAATTCGCTGCGTTTCTTATTTCGTAATGCTACTACCACTGCTAAGGTAGTAGATGAACCACCAACTGTTGAGAATGATGCTAATACCTACAAGAATTATAGATCGTGTTATGGATAACTATTATGTTGGAGATGGAACCGTTCATCCCGGTGACCATTTGCTCTTTATACACGAATTATGCGGGTTGTTCAAGTGTGCAGGTATTACTACAGATCAAGTTAAGAAGAAGTTATTCTCATTATCACTAAAAGGAAGAGCTGAGGAATGGTATAAGCTACTGAAGAATGGTCAAGCTCTTGAATGGGAGGAAATAGTACCTCTCTTTTATTCAAAGTTTTATCCTCCTAGTGAGATTCATAAAGATCGGAATCAAATATACAACTTTTGGCCTCTTGATGGAGAGAGTACAACTCAAGCTTGGGGGAGATTGAAGTTACTAATGCTCAAATGTCCCATTCATGAGCTCCCCAACAATATCATTATCAATAACTTTTATGCAAGGCTTTCTCTTCATGATAAGGATTTATTGGATGCCTCTTGTGCTGGATCATTCACTCGTATGAAGAAGAAGCTAAATGGGATATTCTGGACCGTATTCAAGACAATGCTGAAGCATGGGAGAATGATAAAGGAAGAAAGTCACGTATAAACTATGATTATGAATGCATTGAATCTTTTATGGGAACTAATCACTTTCGAAATATTAATAATACTTATGGTATTAATTTACAAGTTATTACAAATTGCTTTCAGGCTTTTGCTTCTTATATTGAAATCCCCAAAAGGGGATGGAGCAAGTACCATGCACCTTATAAAGATATTGTTGACTGTGTTCCTGTTAGGAGTACTGAGTTTTACACTATTGATCACATCTTACCTGAACTTTATATCGAGAAACCCTTCCCGGATAAGGTAAAGGACCATCCAATGATAACTTGTGTAATCACTAAAAATGCAAAGAGAACTCTAAAACCTGATGAACAAATAAATATTGAACCTGTTGTAGCAATTGTGAAAGACCTTGTCACTAAAAGCGTAGAAGATGGACACATAGTCTTTTGTGAGGATGCTTCTAATATTGTTTCACATCCTAATAGAACTAAAAAAACTAGTGTCCCTGTGCTTTCTGTTAGAATTGGTGATCATTGCTATTATGGTTTATGTGATATTGGTGCAAGTTCCAGTGCTATTCCTTATGAGCTTTACAGATAAATTATGCATGAAATCAGTCCCTACGAATTGGAAGAGATTGATGTGGTTATTCACCTTGCTAATAGAGAGACCATCTCTCCAATTGGTATTGTACATGATGTGGAAGTTCTTTGTGGTAAGATTAAGTATACTGCTGATTTTCTAGTACTTGGCTCAGCTGCTAGTAAAACTTATCCTATCATTTTTGGTAGACCTTTCTTGAGTACTTGTGGAGCTATTATAGATTGCAAAAGAGAGAAAATCTTGACTAAGTTTGATGGGGAATCTTACGAGTTTAATTTTTCAAAATTTACTAAAGAATCTTGTGAAGATGAAACCCATAATGAGGATTTTAGAGTTGAACAACTTGCTTCTATTTCTCTTGCTCCTAACAATGCTTTGCAGCAATTTATGGAAGATCATGAAAGTGAAATCTTCATGGAAGAAAGGAATGAGATTGACGAGATTCTCTGTAATCAACCTAAGATGCTTAAGCATAACTTGCATGTAGAAGACTTGGGTACCACATTGCCACCTAAAAAGGATCCGGTCTTCGATCTAAAACCCTTACCCGATGATCTTAAATATGCTTACATTGATGATAATAAGATATATCCTGTTATTATTAGCTCTAAACTTTCAGGGAAGGAAGAAGAAAGGTTATTGGAGGTACTGAAGAAACACCGAGGGGCTATGGGCTATACCCTGGATGATTTAAAAGGGATTTCTCCTACTATATGTCAGCGTGCTATCAATATAGAACCAGATGCAAAGCCAGTGGTAGAGCACCAACGACGTTTAAATCCTAAGATGAAGGAAGTGGTAAGAAATGAGGTATTGAAACTCCTTGATGCTGGTATTATTTACCCTATTGTTGATAGTGAATGGGTTATTCCTGTTCATTGTGTCCCTAAAAAGGGAGGTATTACTATTGTGCCTAATGATAATGATGAGCTTATTCCCCAAATAATAGTAGTAGGCTATAGGATGTGTATCGATTTCAGAAAGGTTAACAAAGTTACTAAGAAAGATCATTACCAACTTCCTTTTATTGATCAAATGTTAGAAAGGTTGTCTAAAAAGACTCATTTTTGTTTTCTTGATGGATACTCTGGGTTTTCTCATGGTAGTGCCTATGGAGGGCATCATGCAGGAGATAGAACTGCACAGAAGGTACTACAATCAGGTTTTTACTGGCCTACCCTCTTTTAAAGATGCAAGAAAATTTGTCTTATCATGTGATGAGTGTCAGCGTGTTGGTAATATTTCTAGACGCAATGAAATGTCTATGAATTACTCTTTAGTTATTGAACCCTTTGACTGTTGGGGATTTGACTTTATGGGTCCTTTTCCTCCCTCGAAAGGTTATACTCATATTCTTGTTGCCGTTGATTATGTTACTAAGTGGGTAGAAGCCATACCTACGAAGAGTGCTGACGAGGAGACCTCCCTAAAATGCTTAAGGATGTTATCTTTCCTAGGTTTGGAGTGCCTAGGTATCTCATGACTGATGGAGGTTCTCATTTCATTCATGGTGGTTTTATAAAAACCCTTGCTAAATACGATGTTAATCATAGAATTGCTTCAGCCTATCACCCCCAAACTAGTGGGCAAGTAGATTTATCAAATAGAGAAATTAAATCTATCTTGTAAAAGACTGTTAATAGATCTAGAAAAAACTGGGCTAAAAAGTTGAATGATGCTTTATGGGCTTATAGGACTGCCTATAAAAACCCTATGGGGATGTCTCCTTATAAAATGGTTTATGGGAAAGCTTGTCACCTACCTTTAGAATTAGAACACAAAGCTTATTGGGTAGTTAAAGAACTTAATAGAGATTGTAAGCTTGCTGGTGAAAAAAGATTATTTGACTTAAGTTCTCTGGGTGAGTGGAGGAGTGAAGCCTATGAGAATGCTAGACTCTTTAAGGAAAAATTCAAAAGATGGCATGACAAGCAAATACTTAAGAGAGAATTCCATGTTGGTGAGAAAGTTCTATTGTATAGGTCTCGTCTCAGATTTTTTGCAGGGAAGCTACTATCAAAATGGGAAGGACCTTTTGTCATTGAGGAAGTGTACCGTTTAGGAGCAATAAAAATTTCTTCTTTAAAAGATAACACTACACAAGTGGTGAATGGGCAGCGACTCAAGCACTATATTGCTGCAGATTCTTACAATGAAGATGTTGATGCTTTTCAAGTTATAACTCCGGAAAAATTCATCAAAGATCAAATTCAGAGACCTACAGAGTCTGTTTTCAAATAGGTAACAGTTCTGGTAAGAAAAGTTCCGCGAAAATTCAATCCAGTTATATTTTTGCAGTTTTTATCCAACAGGGAAAGCTACGAAGCGAAAGAGGGACGAAAACGGAGGCTGGGTGGCTCACACCACCCTGTGGTGCGGGCCCACCCCTAGCCGCGCCACCAGGTGGTGTGGCCACCTTGGCCTCCGTCTCTGACCCGTTTTCTCACAGTACCTTCCTTTTGTTGTGAAACTTCGTAATATATAATCCCCCGGATCCCCCGAGATTCGTATATCGTGTTCTCATCGTGTTTTTGTTTCGATTTGTTTCTACCAGGAACTATTCTTGAAAGTTTAGAAGCACAATGGTGTCCACCGAGGATAAGGGAAAGGAGCCTATGGAGGAAGATCTCCAAGACCCCAGGCAGGAGAAGGAGATCAAGAGTGAAGGTGAAGAGGAGACAAAGCAAGGCCGACATCCTCACACCGACACTACCATTGCAAGCATTGGAGTGTTGGAGAGATCTGTCAGGGTCAGGAGGACTGCACGGATGTCAACTGGAGGGAAAATTCCGCATCACTGTTTGGCTCCACGGTCACTTCCTCCACGCACCAAGAATCCTTTCCATACCCTTATCCATAAGCATCAACACCGGAATATGCCCAAGGAGAAATTATCCTCCAATTGGGATTTGCCTTGTTCTAGCCATGCAAGGAAAGAAGACTTCAAGGAGGAAGAGTGGGAAAAGAATCGCAAGAGCTGGGATCCATAATCTGACATGATCATGCACCGCATCAAGCACAACTCGGAGTTGATTCATACTCTCACCTTTGAGATTGAGGACTTGGGGAAACTGATCAAAGAGCTCATCAAGAGAATACCACCACCACCGAAGGAGTAATTCGTCATCAGGTTTGGCATCCCCTTGGTTTGTTCCAAGCTTGGGGGAGTGTCGCGGTATCACATCACTATCTTCTATCTTTTTACCTTTTTAGTAGAGTCATATCATGAATAGAGAAGTTATAATGTAGGATGGTTTGCATTTTGGAAGTGTCCCCTCTCTCGCTAGATATGTATCCCTTGGTGTGAGTTGCCGTTATGGAATATTAATGAGAAGTTCTATCATTTACTCTTTTGCATATCTTATATTAGTTTTCAATTCGTGGTTATATGATTGATCTTGTTGTTAGTATTGGTATCACTTTGGGATCATTGAGTTAATTTAGTTGGTTTTGGCAAACCTGGTTGGGTCAGTAGCAACACTATTTTTGAGATTTGAATGAAAAGATTAAAGTACTCTAAAGAAATATAATTTCATCATCTTTCTTTCTTGATTTGCTCATAAGTTTAGTATTCGCTGG
Organism: Avena eriantha; assembly: GCA_910589775.1. Classification (NCBI taxonomy): domain Eukaryota; kingdom Viridiplantae; phylum Streptophyta; class Magnoliopsida; order Poales; family Poaceae; genus Avena; species Avena eriantha. The sequence goes on along the minus strand of OU342746.1, from coordinate 410,537,164 downwards.
TTAAGATCTTTTGTGCTTCCAAGGAAGATTGCATGTTTGTTTTTATCACTTGTATGTTTGTTTCCTTAAATTCTTATACTTGCTACCCAGCCTTGCTAGCCAAAAACCTGTACTGAGAGGGAATTCTTCTCGTGCATCCACTCCTTAAACCAAAACCTATGCCATTTGTGTCCACCATACCTACCTATTAGCACTACTGCTATTCCAAGTAAATTCTTGTTTTTATCTACCTTCCAAATTAAACTTGTTATGTGAAAATTAGTGATTAAAGCTCTCACGAACGTAGATATGTCTAACACCCTGGCCTGTAACCCTGGATTGCCTCATACCAAAGAACTTTCTTGGTGGTGCACACTACGGGGGAACACAATCATTGGTAATTTTAACAGGGATCATCTTATTAGGCTACCGTCGAGTATCTAATACTAGCACACACTAAGACATACAAACAATACCATTGAATGTAAATGCTATGTGATATGGTCCTTCATGTCGTGATCTCCATCCGCTGTCACCGGGTTCCGACGCCGTAGACACCAGGGTACCGGTGTCATTCCGGCGTGGTAGTTTGTCACCTCCGTGACTATCTACTACTACGTAACAAAAGGTAATCACTTTAACTTTGCCACAACCATATCACAAAGCAACGCCCCCTTGCAAAACAAAGTTAGACGCCTCTACTTTATCTTTGCATGTTTTACGTGGCTGAATGGGCTTTCGCACAAGAACCGTTCTTACCTACAAACTTTCAGCACAACGCTGATCAAGTAGTTGTCTCTACTACACCCCTTTCGGGGCCCTCCATTGTAAATGGTATACCAACTAATGCGAGAGAGACAGACACCCCCCTAAGCCACTTTATACGGTACAAGCCGTATGTCAAGCGTGGACCAGTCTCGCGAATGAACGTGTAAAGTCGGTTGGGGGCCGCTTCATCAAGCATTACTGTGGTATACACAAGTACATGTGGGAGGGTAACAACTAAAAGATCAACGCCCACACGCTACATCTCGTGTGTTCTACCCGTACTAGCATTACTGCGTATAGATCTAGCTCTGATACCACTGTTGGGGTTCTGTGTATGAAAACAATAAAAATTTACTCTACGCCCCTGATACATTGCAAATGTATCTATAATTTTTGATGTTCCATGCTTGGTTTTATCTACTTTCTTATGTTTTGTTCCAACTTTGGAGTACTTTTCATATGATTTCTTGGACTAACCTATTAATAAAGAGCCACAGTGCCAGTTGCCTGTTTTCTGCTATTTTTGGTTCCAGGAAAGTGAAAAAATCAATATTCTCGGAATTGGACGGGACAAAAGCCAAAGTTCCTATTTTACCGGAAGACTCACGGAGCCCGAAGCAGAGACGGAGGAGGGCCAGGGCCTGGCCACACCATATGGTGGCGCGGGCTAGCCCTGGCCACGCCACCAGGTGGTGTGGGCGCCCTGGCACTCCACCGACCTTGCCTCTTCGCCTATAAGATGCCTCCCGATGCATAAACCCTAAATTGTCAAGCCTCCAGCCACAAAAAGTTCCGCAGCACCGCCTCCACCGAAGGGGAGATTCAGGGGACAAAAAATCTCTGTCTCAAGGCTAAGGGTTCTACCGGTAGCTATGTCTTCATCTCTCTATCTATGCATGATCTTGTTGTGGTCATGAGCTTTGTAATCTAGTAGATCTACCTTGCTACTCAAGTGCTTTATGAGATCTCTGCTCTCCCCATGTGTGTGAAAGTGACAGCATGCTCACCATGGTCGCACTTAGGCTAGAGATTACAAATACTTGTTATGAGTTATATTTGGAGTTGGATGTCTTTATGAAATTGTGGTGTTTGTTGGACTCATCTAGTACTCAAGGTGACAATGTGGGGTTTTCTAGATGGGAAAGGCTTACTTTGAGGTGTGCTGTTATAGCCCTACCATCGATTAGAGTGTTCAACCAGAAAGTAGTTAAGAGTAGTATCATGAAGATAGTATATTTATATGAGAGTGTTCACTAGTGAAAGTATGATCCCTAGGCCTTGTTTCTAAGCATTGATACACCGTTTGCTACTAGATCTGTTACATGTTTGCTTGCTTCCATCTTTATTTCAGTTTGCTTTTAGTCTCTTCCACGCCATCAACTTATTTTCTAGCACCGTTGTCTTATATCCATACCACTTGTATTTCACTATCTCTTCGCCGAACTAGTGCACCTATACACCTAGCAAGTGTATTGGGTGTGTTGGGGACACAAGAGACTTCTTGTATCTTGATTGCAGGGTTGCTTGAGAGGGAATACCTTTGACCACTTCCTCCCTAAGTTCGATAAACCTTGGGTGATCCACTTAAGGGAAAACTTGCTGCTCTTCTACAAACCTCTGCACTTGGAGGCCCAACAACTGTCTACAAGAATAGAAGTGCGTAGACATCATCCCCTGAAGCGCTGAAGCTGCCAGGACCTATCTATTAGTAATACAGTAACAGGAGGGGCTTTTCGCGAACTTACTTTGATGCTATTGAGTGGAACCATTGAATTATTGTTTATGTTCAGATTGTTATTCATCATTATTCCATCTCTGATCATGATCCATATGATGTCTTGTGAGTACTTTGTTTAGTTCTTGAGGACATGGGAGAAGTCATGTTGTTAGTAGTGAAATTGTGTTGAGAAAGATTCAATAGTTTGATATTTAAGTTGTGGTGTACTTCTTCTAGTGGTGTCATGTGAACATCGACTACATGACACTTCACCTATATGGGCCTAGGGGAATGCATTGTGTATTTGTCTACTAATCGTAGGGGTTGCCGGAGTGAAAGAAACATGAACCCCCATTAGGAAACCATTGCACAAGGGACGTAAGGATCTTAGAGTTTAAAGTTGTGGTTAGGTTTGTACCTTAATTACTTTCTTGTACTTACAGATGTTTGCGAGGGGTATAATCACAAGTATGTATTAGTCCTAGGAAGGTCGGTCCATTAGCACAGGTTCACCCACACAACACTTAGCAAGCTAAAGAAGATTAATCAACTATATAAAGCGAAAGCACTTGACAGAATTCCCATGTGTCCTCGAGAACGTTTGGTCATCTTAAGTAATACAACCGGCTTATCCTTTGCTGCATAAAGGATTGGGCCACTTGCTGCATTTATTCTTATTGTCTTTTATTTACTCGTACTTTATTTACTTGCTTTATCAAAAACCCCTAAAAATACATTTGCTAAGTATTTGCAGAGAATTCCTATTCCATACCACTAGCAAGCACCTTCTGCTCCTCGTTTGGTTCGACACTCTTACTTATCGAAAATACTGCGATATACCCCCTAAGCTTGTGGGTCATCACTGAGCCAAAAATTCCTCCGCACACTATTAGGAAATAGCTTATACGTAGACAAGATATTCAGTGGCGCATATGTAAAACCATGCGCCACAGATATAAATCAGTGACGCACTATAAAAATGTGCCACAGAAGTTTGGCACTTCAGTGGCACACGAAACCAATATGCGCCATAGAAGTCCATATTTCTGTGGCGCATATTTTCATGTGCGCTACAAAAAGTGATGATTTTGTGGCGCATATAGACGTATGCGCCACAGAAGGTTGATGGGACCAAGCAGCAAAAAAAGGGGGAGAAACTTATGTGGCGCATATGTCCATATGCACCATAAAAAGTGATGTTTCTGTGGCGCATATAGGTCTATGCGCTACAGAACAAGCAAAAACAGACCCCCCTGGATCGCCTTTTCAGTTTTGTAAAAAATAAACAAAAATGATAAAAACTTCAAAATAATAATTCCTTTGAGTTATAGTTAGATTTTAGGGTATAGATCTAGACAAAATTTAAAAACATGAATTTCGATGTATTTTGCAAAAATAGGTCATGGCACGGTAAAACGGCTATAACTTTTGCATACGATGTCGAAAAAAAATCTTTAACCTATCAAAATGATCGTCTTGAAATTCCCTACTCGAATTCAACGACCTATGGTCGTTCTGAATTTTACAGAATCCCCAAATTCGAAAAGAGTAAAAAGTTATTTAGAGTATAAGATTTTTTACTGCAAAAAAATAAAAAAGGGGGAGAAACTTCTGTGGCGCATTTCCCCCATATGCGCCACAGAAGTCTTGGGCGGGATTCGAAATTTGAATCCTGTCGGCGCCCTTCTCCCTCCCTTTTTCCTTTTTCTCCCCCTCCCCACTTCTCCTCTTCTCCTCCCTCCTCCTTCTCCACTCTTCGGTGACCTCCTCCTTCTCCTCCTCCTCCACCACCACCACCAACTCCGGCGACCACCTCCTCCTCCTCCTCCACCACCACCAACTCCGGTGACCTCCTCCTCCTCCACCACCACCAACTCCTGCGACCTCCGGTGACTTCCTCCTCCTCCTCCACCACCAACTCCGGCGACCTCCTCCTCCTTCTCCACCACCAACTTTGGTGACCTCCTTCTCCTCCTCTTCCACCACCAACTCCGCTAACCTCCTCCTCCTCCTCCACCACCACCAACTCCGGCTAGATCTAGATCTAGCCAGGTTTTTTTTTTGAAATTCAAAAAAAACTTCAGTGGCGCATATTGGCCATATGCACCACAGAAGTTTGAGATCTGGCCCGCTTTTTTTTGAATTTTGGAAAAAACACTTTTGTGGCGCATATTGGCCATATGCGCCACTAAAGTCAGACTTCTGTGGCGCATTTTGAAATGTGCCACTAAAGTTTAAGACTTCTGTGGCGCATTTTGAAATGCACCACAGAAGATAGTTATTAGTGGCGATGTATCAGTAGCGACTAACATATGCGCTACGGATAGTGTAAAAAGGTGCGTCACTGATAAAGGGTTTCCTAGTAGTGTCGGGTGCACAATCTCCAACACAATTTTCCCGGGCGCTTTTTTTGTCGTGCCAGCGCAAGAGAGGCGACTAAGCCTATGCCTCTGCATCTATAAGCGCCACTGCCCAAGCTCCGTGTTGTAGTGGGCCTCTTGGTACAATCTCGAAATACACTTGAGGAGAAGCGTCATATTCATCTTCTTTGCGTTTGTCCGTATTTAGTTCGTAATGTAATGTTAATATTAGTGATGTTAAAAAGCATTGTTCTCTTGGACAACTCATTTAAATGGGTTGAGACTTTCCTGATTTTGTGCATATATGTACTTGAATTACTGGAATTTTGCGATCTTTCTGGAAACTTTGAGTTTTCGGCTAAAATTTGAAAGTGAACATTCGAATCTATGTTTTGTCAAACCACTCATTCAAATGGATTCAAATTTTCCCAGATTGCTCACATATACGTACTTGAATTACTGGAAATTTTAAAATGCTTCTTTAAATTTTGAACTTTTGGTCAAATTTTGAAAGTGAACATCCAAATCGACTATTCTCTCAAAATAATCATTAAAATAGACTGAATTGGTCACACTTATGTACTTGAATTATCGGAATTCTTATAAAAGTTTCTGGAACTTTGAATTTTCATCCAAATTTTAAAAGTTAACATTCAAATTAACTATTGTCTCAAACCACACATTTATATAGATTAAAAATTCACATATCATTCACAAAGATATTTAAATTTAATTTATGTTTTACATAATATTTTGGGCAGGTCGATTTATATTTTGGAAAAATAGCATTTGGACAACATCTAGACAACATTTTGGAAATTATATCCATCACAAGAGTAAATAACATAGATGGAATAAAAGCTTCTTACTAGTTTAAAGCAGCATAGCCCACAGTTGGCATATTACAATAGTTTTGTTCACATTCTCATACTATAGCACAAAAGACCAAGAGGAAGCCTCACATATTACAACTACTACAAAAATACCCCATACATGGTAGAAATTTAGGGCGGCATAAGCGACAAGAACCAACAAAAGTTGGTTACGGCGCCAATGAACATTCGTGACACCATTTTTGTCATGGTGGCCAATTATATGTCGTGTCATTGTGGCGCCGACACATTTTAGTGCCTTGGTACATGGCCAAATGGAGCGAGGCTTAATAATGATGCGGTAGCTGAGCTGTGGTGGATCCCCCCCTTTGGATTTGACTTGACACACCAGATCATTGACTGATATGGCCCACCACGTCCAAGACTTTCGTTCTAAATAGCGCAACCGCGATTCATAGTTTATTTATCTCCCGACCCTCCCTTGGCGACCTAGGCAGCAACGACATTGATTGAGGCAAGGTCCCCTGTCGGCTAGATGCGCAGACGACGATGGGCTCTGAGATCGACTTAGGATTCGTAAGTTATTCGTTCGTTATATGTCGATTAATAGCATATGGGTTTTTGCTTCGCATTTTTTCTTGGATCTCACGAACTTCAGTTTGGGTTTTCTCAGCGTGGAATAGTGTCGTAGTGGATCTATGATCATACATTCGACGGTGTCATGATACAAAATAACTATGAAACCGTATGCTACTTCAAAAGGCCTCCCCACATGCACGTCGCATTCGGGGCAAGCACACCGGCCAAAGATTCCTTGGTTGCAACTATAAAAACCGAGGTGCTGCTACCTTACTTGGCTAGATGAACTGCACTCAGAAGTGGTGTAGCATATGTTGGAGAGATTAACCGAGGAAGGAAATGATGATAGATCACTAGAAGTTGGAGCTTTTGAGGACACCGAAAAAGAAGAGTACGAGGAGGACGCAAAAATTAAAGGAAAGAAAGAGATTAGTGAATCGATGAGTGCGATTAAGACTGTGTACAACATAGTTTGTCTTGGCCTGCGGCCGGTTATGGCATCACTAGATAACATGGGATTAAAAGCCATTCCCAAGGAATAAAATTTGTTTTAGTACTTTCTGAACTACTTATTAGCAAGTACTTATGTTTATTTATGCACTTTGAAGTATGTTTGTTTTTTCTTATTCTCAAACTGCTAGTGTGTTACTATTATATACTCTGTAGTATCTTTGTTTTTCTTATTCGCAAAGTACATATGAGTGTGTTATCCTTGTGGGTCCATAATATTAGTTTGCAAAAGGGTGGAGTGACCCAATGGTCAATTAGTCAATCTTTATGCACACAAAATTCTCCAATCATCTAGAGCTCGCTGGCGTCGAACCTTAAATCGAACCCATGCCACGCCGCCCACCTCTGGTGTCAGATCCAGCCTCGTGCAGCTAATTATCTTCTTAGCGCTGCTGCTCTCGACCATACCTTTTCCACTCTTCCTCGTGGTTCTGCTCTCGACAAGACTATTCCCCTCGTCGCTGTGGCACCGCCCTATATCGTCCTCACCTTCTTTCTCTCTGTCAAGCAACCCTCCACCGACCGTGTAGTCTCGCTCCCCGGTATGTCACCAGCTAAGGCACACCGTCCAGACATGCTCTATATTTCTCTCCATGTACAATCTTCTGCCTTTAGGCAATGCCATTGGGAAATCCTACGAGCTTCACTCAGAGCGAAACAACATTAGGCAAACTGCCAGTCGATGTTGTCGCTCAGATTATTCTCAGAATTACTCCACATCCTCGCAGCTTGCTAACGTTATTGGTTGTATGTTCTCATTGAAGATCAGAAACAACGGTTTTAGATAGCTAACCCTGTCACACAACGGTGGAACCCCTTTGCTAGGATTTGTCTAGCGAAGCAGTGATGGCTCAAGATACGTCGAGCTTGTTGGGAACCCCAAGAGGAAGGTATGATGAGCACAACAGCAAGTTTCCCTTATTTATGAAACCAAGGTTATCGAACCAGTAGGAGCAAGGAAACAACTCCAAGGTGTTTCTAACAACTTGGAATCCTACACAACACAACCACAGAACTTTGCCCCAACTTACAGTGAGGTTGTCAATCTCACTGGTTTTGCTGAAAACAAAGGATTAAATATATAGTGTGGAAGATAGTAATTGCTTGCATAAAGTAAATAGTAAACGGTAAACAGTAGATGGTATATTAATGGTAAAAGAATAGACTGGGGTCCATAGTTCACTAGAGGTGTTTCTCCTTAAGATAAATAGCATGTTACGTGAACAAATTACAGTGGGACAATTAACAGATTGAGAAAGCATAACAATGCATATACTAGACATCTTGACTCCTATGAGATTTGATTGAGCATTACAACATTATACACAGACTGTAATCCAACTGCATCTATGATTAATAATCCACCTTCAGGCTATCATCCAAACCCCTTCCAGTATTAAGTTGCAAGCAACAGATAATTGCATTAAGCAAAGTGTGTAAAGTAAACAATACAATTGCCCCATGGACAAAGGATTGCTGTTTTCTCCCAGTAGCAACATCACATCTACAACCTTAGAGATTTCTGTCACTTCCCTAGATTTCTAGAGGCATGAACCCACTATTGAGGATAAATACTCCCACTTGGAGTTGCAAGCATCTACTTGGCCAAGATAGTTACTAACAACGGAGAGCATGTGATACATTGCAAATGTATCTATAATTTTTGATGTTCCATGCTTGGTTTTATCTACTTTCTTATGTTTTGTCCACACTTTGGAGTACTTTTCATATGATTTCTTGGACTAACCTATTAACAAGAGCCACAGCGCCATCTGCTTGTTTTCTGTTGTTTTTGGTTCCAGGAAAGTCAGAAAATGAATATTCTTGGAATTGGACGGGGCAAAAGCCAAAGTCAGTTTTTCACCGAGGGACACCTGGAGCCAGAATACGAGACAGAGAGGGGCTAGGGCCTGGTCACACCACCTGGCCGCGCGGCCAGGCCTAGCCCACACCAAGGGGTGGTCTGGCCGCCCCAGGCACCCCCTCGTCCTCTCTTTCCGCCTATATATTGCCTCTGATATGGAAACCCTAAGTACCCGTTCAAAAATCTACGAAAGAGAGCCGCCGTCATCTCCATCCCTAGATCAGGAGGGATCTTAAGCTCTTCCTGGCACCCTGCCGGAGAGGGGAATTCACCCTAGAGGCCTTCTTCATCATCATACAAGCCTCCGGTGTGATGCGTGAGTAGTTCATCCTTGCACTATGGGTCCATGTAGTAGCTAGATGGTTGGTTCTCCTCCTTTGTGCTATCGTGTTTAGATCTTGTGAGCTCCGTTCATGATCAAGATCATCTATTTGTAATTCTGCATGTTGTGTTTGCGGGGATCCAATGGATATTGAGATGCTATTTCAGATTGATTATTGATTCTATCATTTCTTTGTTATTTGTGATCTTGCATGCTTTCCGTTGTTAGTAGCTATCTTGGCCAAGTAGATGCTAGCAACTCCAAGAGTTAGTATTTATGCTCGATAGTGGGTTCATGCCTCTGGTAATCTGGGGAAGTGACAGAAATCTCTAAGGTACTAGATGTACTGTTTCTACTAGGGAGAAAACAACAATCCTTTGTTCATAGAACAATCGTATTGTTTACTTTACACACAATTCGTAATGCAATTATCCGTTTCTTGCAAATTAATACTGGAGGGGGTTCGAATGATAACCTAAAGGTGGATTATTAGTCATAGATGAAGTTGGATGACAGTCTATGTATAATGTTGTAATGCCCAATCGAATCTCAAAGGAGTAAGATGAGTAGTATATGCGTGTATGCTTTCTCGATGTTTGTCAATTGCCCCACTGTAATTTGTACACCCAGCATGTTATCTATCTTAAGGAGAGCCACCTCTAGTGAACTATGGACCCCGGTCCTTTCTTTTACCTTCAATCTACAAACTGTTTACTGCTTTGTGTTTACTTTCTGCAAACTATTACTTTCTTCCACTTGATACGTTTAATCCTTTGTTTTCAGCAAAATCGGTGAGATTGACAACCTCATCGCAAGTTGGGGGTAAAGTTATGTGGTTGTGTTATGCATGTCTCTACATTGCTGTTGGCACCGGTAGTGCGCCCTGCTAAAGTTCAACTAGCTACACCTTTGGGGTGTTTCCTTGCTCCTACTAGTTCGATTAAACCTTGGTTTCATACTACGGGAAAACTTGTTGATGTGCTCATCATACATTCCTCTTGGGGTTCCCCAACGAGCTCGATATATTTTGGGCCATCAAGCTATTTTTCTGGTGCCGTTGCCGGGGAGTCAAGGACATCTTCACTAGGGGAGTCCCTCATAACCAATCTCTTTACTTTGTTTTTTTTGCTTAGTTTACTTTTTCTTTGTTTGCTTTCTTTATCAAAAACACAAAAAAATTAGTTCCTACTATAGTTGGTATTTTCGTTGGTCTTTTATTATCTTGCTTTATCATGCTTATGATCAATGGTTGGTTTCTTTGAAACTGAATCTTATTGGCAAGGTGGGTTCACGGAAGAACACAAATATTATTATAAAGAACACCGCTTGTCACAAAAAGGGAAACACTTATGGGAACAAATTGATAAATTGTATACCATTGCTATAAATGTGTGCTCTGCTTATAATGTTACTTATTGCTTTGATAAATCTTGTTGCTGTAGGAGGTATAAACACCTCCCTTTTCAATGTGAGTATAATAATAATGTTACCATATCTTCTTATGTTAAAGGGAATTATGACTTTTATGATGTGGAACAAATTGAAGAATTTATTGCTTGGAAGGGTGCATTTGAACTTGCTAGTTTGCTTGAAAATACTGATGATTCACCTTATAAATATGAGGTTTATGATATACTTAAATTTTGCTTTGATAATTACAAGGTAGCAATGGCTATATTCTTGAATATCTTAATAGATGCTCTCCACCAATGGAAGAGACTAATGCCTTGCAGGATCCTATGGAAGAAGAAATTGCTGAAACTGGATGCTCATTGGATGAAAAAGAGGAGGAGAGTGATGATCAAGAGGAGGAAGAATGGATCTACCCATCCCTACCTTCTAATGAGAGTAACTCTTTACCCCCTTACATTATTTGATTGTCCCCCATGCTTACCAAAGGAGGACGAATGACATGTTCCTGAGGATTCTTTTTAAAATGTTTATAATAAAACTCTAGTGTTTGTAGGTCATGAAAAGCATACTTTATGTGATAGTTATATTGTCGAGTTTATTCATGAAGCTACTGAAAATTATTATGAGAGAGGAAAATATGGTTGTAGAATTTTTCATGGTATTGAAACACCTCTCTATGTGCTGAAAGTTTTGAAGTTATTCTCGTTTTATCTTCCTATGCATGTCACTTTGTTATTTGTGAATTTATTTGCATACGAGATTCCTATGCATAGGAAGTGGGTTAGACTTAAATGTGTTTTGAATTTTCTTCTCGATGCTCTCTTTTACTTCAATTCATATTTTTTTATGTGAGCATCTTTTCAAACTATCATGCCTAAGTTAAAGGCGTTAAAGAAAAGTACTTATTGGGAGATAACCCAAAAGTTTTAGATGAGTATTGGAAGTTATTACTTTAGTAATAACCGCTCCTTATCCTTTTTATTTGCTTTCGTGCCAAGAGTAACCTCTAATGAGAGAGAAGTAATGATTGGGAAAGTTGCTGTCCCGAAACAGATTTATGTGCTTCACCGTAAAAATTCGTGTAAAATGTCTGTACGTCCTTTTGAGGCGTGAGTTTTTGTGCTTCTGCCCCAGATTGTTATCTAACTTTCGATAGTTCAACACTTTTCGATTTGAGCAACAGAAGGTCTTCTAAAAAATTCTTCTTTACCTACTGGTCTGTTTTGACAGATTTCTGCCATTATTTGCATTTGCTTCTTGTTGGTTCCTTTTTGAGTTCTTTTGGGGAATTGAGCTTTTGGAGGGAAGTGCTACAGTATCTAGTGTTTTAATGGAAGTTTTATTGGTGTTGGAACTGAACCTAAAGGCTTATTATCTTAAGTGCACTAATGTTGCTAATAAAGATTGTGTGAAGTTTTGTATGAAGGAAAAATTCCACGTGTATGGAAGGAATGATTAATGAGATGAAGGATGGATTAAAACTCAAGCTTGGGGATGCCACGTGTGTCACCCCAAGAAATATCCAATAAGTACAAGCGTCAAAGCTTGGGGATGCCCAAGGCATCCCCCTCTTCATCAATAAAAATCACAGGTTTCTTCCAAACGCTTCATTTTTATTGTTTCATGCACAGTTGTGTTGTTCTTGGAGCGTCTTCTTTTTCATTTTCATTTTGGTTTTTAGTTTGCTTGGTTTGCTTAGTTCTCTGAATAAATTTGTTGGACCCCCTCTTTCATGCATTGGTTTTCAAATAGTTTGGTTTGGATTGGAAAAGAGTAGGAAAGTTCATACTTAAGTGGTAAAGAGAGTTTGCTTTTGACTGTGGCCTATGCTTTGCCATGCCATGCTTGATATTGTTTTGGCTTTATGCTTAGTATTCTTTTCTGTATCATGACATGTTATAAACAATTGAGATTGCTTAGTGTGCCTTGGAAGGATCATGCGTTGTTTTAGCATATTAAAGCATAGTATTGTGGTATTCTTCTTTGATGCTTTATTTGGGTTGAATTGGCAAATGCTCACACCATGTTATGACTATCCCAAGTCACCATAGCCTTTATGATCCTTTAGTTTTCAACTTGTAGTATCACTTTATGCTTGATCAATGATGTTTTGTCGCTTTGCATGATTATGGCCATTATTGCTCTCTTAGTTTGTCGCTCCCGGTCTTTTGCTAGCCTCCGTAACCAAGTATGAGTTCGACTCATGCATCCAACTCCTTAAACCAAGTTATTCCAAAGAGTCCACCATACCTACCTACTAGCATATGCTATTCCAAGTATCTTCATGTTTTTATCTACCTTCCAAATTAAACTTGTTATGAGAAAACTAGTGATTAAAGCTCTCACGAACTTGATGGCACACTTTACTTTTCTTGCACTTAATAAGCTTGAACCATTGGGTCCTTCTTTGTTGCGTATATGCTTGCACTTTATAAGTTGAAATTAGTAGAACCATGTATCATGGGGAACGCTTTCAACATTGCACTTGTACTTTGTACCCCGTTGATATCATGTTCTTTTGCTTATGGATCCCGGCGGTGTGAAATAAAAGTGGAACTTGTAAGATCATAGAGTTTGTATGTGTGTTAGAGATACGCCTGGGCCGCTAGCCTAAGCCATGCCTAATCATGGTGGAAACTTGCAGCATCACCATAATGGGCATTCTATGAAGCATCCTCAATAAAAACCTATGCAAATAGCAAATAAAAAGATCGATGAGATGCTCATTGTCTACTTGCCTTGTCATTTTGATTATGGGATAGCTCTTGTATCATGTGCAATGGGTACCCCGTTGGCGGTTCTTTATGATACATATGTACTTACAATGACAAGAGCTTACTCGTGACTAAAGTTGAGTAGCATGAGGTTTGGTCTTCGTAAGTAAGGGGCATGAGATTTCGGTTTATAACTTGTCAAGCATATCCTCTTAGTTGTGTCACTTTAACCTTAATCACCTTCAAGATGCTTATGATAGGGGCAATGAGAGCTGAAAGCTCTTAAGTACCATAATTTTTGGAAGCTCTTTATGAGACTTGAATCCCTACTTCCTTCTATGAAGGCCTTTCTTTTACTTTTATGTTGAGTCCCCACCTTCTACCTTTATGCACCTACTTTGAGAGCATAGTGTCCATTCTTAGTTCTATGTGCATTGTCCCAAGACTTGTTAATTGATGCATACTTTGATATTGCTTGTTTTAAACTACTTGTATCTAGTCACTCTTATAAAACCTTGAAGGTGTCCTATGCATTTATGTTTTGATACTCTATGAGGGACAAGTTGAATACTACTATGCTATGTTTTCTTTATGTGAAACAAATAAACGTCTTGCAAAGCATTGTTATTCATGAATCTTTTGTTTGTGCCTTTTCATATTGCAACATCGTTTCTTTGTCTTATTGCTAGAACTTTGTCTTTCATGTTATGATTGAAGTACTATGATCCTAGCTTTGAATGTTTTACAAATACTTTGTCAAGTTTATGATGGTGCATGTCACCTCAAAAATTATTCTTTTTTTTATCACTTACCTACTCAAGGACGAGCAGGAGTTAAGCTTGGGGATGTTGATACATTGCAAATGTATCTATAATTTTTGATGTTCCATGCTTGGTTTTATCTACTTTCTTACGTTTTGTCCACACTTTGGTGTACTTTTCATTTGATTTCTTGGACTAACCTATTAACAAGAGCCACAGTGCCAGCTGCCTGTTTTCTGCTATTTTTGGTTCTAGGAATTCTCGGAATTGGACGGGACAAAAGTCAAAGTCAGTTTGTCACCGAGGGACACCTGGAGCCAGAATAGGAGACGGAGAGGGGCTAGGGCCTGGCCACACCACCTGGCTGCGCGGCCAGGCCTGGCCTGTGCTAGGGGGTGGTCTGGCCACCCCAGGCACCCCATCGGCCTCTCCTTCGCCTATATATTTCCTCTAATACGGAAACCCTAAGTACCTGATCAAAAATCCACGAAAGAGTCTGTAGCCGCCGTCATCTCCATCCCTAGATCAGGAGGGATCTGAAGCTCTTTCCGACACCCTGCCAGAGAGGGGAATTCACCCTCGAGGCCTTCTTCATCATCATACAAGCCTCTGGTGTGATGTGTGAGTAGTTCATCATTAGACTACGGGTCCATGTAGTAGCTAGATGGCTGGTTCTCCTCCTTTGTGCTATCGTGTTTAGATCTTGTGAGCTCCGTTCATGATCATCTATTTGTAATTCTGCATGTTGTGTTTGCGGGGATCCAATGGATATTGAGATGCTATTTCAGATTGATTATTGATTCTATCATGTCTTTATTATTTGTGATCTTGCATGCTTTCCGTTGTTAGTAGCTATCTTGGCCAAGTAGATGGTACCAACTCCAAGAGTTAGTATTTATGCTCGATAGTGGGTTCATGCCTCTGGTAATCTGGGGAAGTGACAAAAATCTCTAAGGTACTAGATGTGCTATTGCTAATAGCGAGAAAACAACAATCCTTTGTTCATAGAACAATCGTATTGTTTACTTTATGATGGGGATATGCCAAAGGGGGTATGCCCAGTAGGACGTTCCGATTGGGCCGAAGGGCCTGCAGGTGCGCTTGGAGGACGGTGACTGGGCTACGACGGAAGGAGAAGCCCAGCGACTGTAGACTAGAGGCCCAGAAGCGTAACAGAACCCCAGTCGGATTAGGTCAAAACCTCTGAATCTTTATCTTGTTCGGTGGTAGCTTGTAAACCCTAGCGAGGTGCCTCATATATAAACCTCCCTAGGGTACCCTAAGGACTCACGTTCCATCATACACCCCCTCAAGCGACTCACTGCTTAGCCGCCGAGCTCGCCACCCATGTAACTCCCTCTCCAATAATCTAATCTAGCAGGAGTAGGTCTTTACCCTCCAGGGGGGCGAACCTGGATAAACCCATGTGCATCCGCCCCCATCTCGCACCGCAGATGGCCGCGAACTCTACCTCACGAAACACTCAATCGCTGCCAGCGATAGAGACTACCGCGCCCATGTCCACGACAGTGGCGCCCACCGTGGGGCATAGCGGGACTGGCCCGAGTTCTGCGGCGAGACCCTACTCGCCGATCGATCGACCGCTCGCCACTGGTCGCATGATCGCCAGCGGCGGGATCTTACAGATCCTGCCCAGCAGCTACATCCTGGCGTCACGCCCGGTCACTCACGGCGCGTTGATGCCGGTCGGATCCATCAACCTCTTCGTCGGCTTCACCGGCACGGTCGACCCAGTCGCAACGGTGATCGTCGACGGATCGCCGCCGCACCGTGATCTGCTCTCGGAGGAGCAGGTCCGCTCCATCAGGAGCCTCGTCACCGAGTACGACTCACCACGAGCGACGCGGCCGAGACTAACGCCGCCACCAACGACGACGCCCTAAACGACGACGCCGACTCCGCGACCCCTGCCTCGGTCGACGGATCCATCACCACCACATCACGGGAGGACTCCATCACGCTAGCCTCCAACCCCGAGGACTCCTCCATCCTGGGGATCTTTGACTCCGATTCCGGATCAGAGTCCCGCGAGGATTTTCGCGCCAGATCCAATTGCTTCACCATGATCTACATGGAGGGCAGCACGGTCGCCCCGCCAGATCCGTTCGCCACGCCGATCTCGCCGACTGCGACGGCCACAGAGGTGGAGGAAGCCCGCCTGCGAATCGCGGAGGCGCAACACACCAAACTCGCCGAGCGCGAGAAATACCGCCTCAAGCGAGAAACGGCACGGGAGCTATCGCTCTATCACCAGCGCCGCATCAGGACCCGCCTAAACTCCAACGTCCAGGATCGCGTCCTGAACTTCAACGACGAAACCGACCCTGCACGCGCCGCCGAGCGTGAATACTGCGAGAACGCGCAACCAGGCAGAAGCAACCCCGCGAGACCACCACCTGGCGCACCGGGGACCGGAGCCCCTCCACCACCCATGGGCCGCGCGCCCCTGCCGGACCAACCGCGGATCATCATCTCGCCTCAAGCCCGCGACGCCAACGAGCAACCATTATACTCCACCCCGATGGACAACGTCGTCGCGGCCGACACCGCGATCGCCAACCTCGACGTCCAAGGCGATGGCGCACTATAGATCCAGTACGCCAAGGCCCTACTCGTCAGGGCCGTCGAGCAACAAGCTGCGGGAGTCGACCCGCGGGGGCAGATGTACTCCCGCTCATCAGCAAGCAGGACAACATCAAGCGGCCACCCCACTGTGGCTAACGCATTAATTTGCCCACCACCGTAGCCCCTAGCGAACCAACCTCAGGCCGCCAATCCCGCGTTGTCCACCAACGAGCCGCGACCGGTGAATAACACGGTCGCCGCCAACGGGCAGCCCCTCAACTCCCGGACGAACATCATCAACAACCAGGCATGGCGGTCGCGCCAGCCCAACGACCTAAGGCACACCCTCACCAACCGCGGTGACCCGGAACCAAGAGGCTCGCTCAGTCGAGTCGGGCCGCAATGCTTCGGGCCAATGATCTGCTGGGAAAAATACCCCGCCAAGTTCAAGGCCCCTAAGGAGATCGAAAAATACAACCCGACGTACGATCCCGCTGTCTGGCTGGACACATACCTCATGGAAATGGGAATCGCAAGCCACACCGACCTGCTCGCCGCTCGCTACCTCCCCCTGATGATGGAGGGTGCGACCCGGCAATGGATCAACACGCTCCCCGCTGACATCATCGATTCCTGGGAAGAAATGCGGGACGCCTTCGTCAGGCACTTCGAGGGCTCCTACACCCGCACCACCACCATAGAAGATCTGGAGCGATGCATCCAGGGACAACGCGAGTCGACTCGCCGCTGGATACAAAGATGGCAAGAACTGTGGATCAATGCCTCCGGCATCCACCCAGACACTGCGATACATTGCTTCAAGAACGCGTGCCGGTATGAACCTCTAGTTGCTAAGATCAAGAGGGTCTACCGGATGCTCGACAACATCTCCGACCTCCTCGAGATCGCCAAGCGCTACGCGAAGGAGGACCCCAACCAAGACTCTGACGACGAGTCGGCAGGAAGACGCCGCACCAGCATCCACGACAGTGGGCACCTACACGACATGCGCTACAGCAACACCCGCATCACCGGCAAGCGCCGCACGGACGGGCGAGTCGACTTCGTCGCCAATGCTGGCTACGGCCAGCGCGACTCCAAGAACTACCACCGCGATGGAGGAAACTACCGTGACAGCAGAAACTATCGCTCCAACAACATAGCAAGGACGAAATTCGACCCCGATGCCCTGCTCAATCAGCCCTGCATCTACCATAGCAGGGAGGGAAAACCCGCCACCCACACCACCACTGATTGCCACTCTCTCAAAGAGATCGAGAAGGCGAGACAAGCAAGGGAGGACCCCAACAACAACCCACCTCGGGACAACGGGAACGACGGCGGCTTCGGCACTACCGTCGGCTCGCTACACACCTTTACCGGACTCGGCACCAAGCGCGAGAAGAAGGTGCTCCCCCGCGCGGTCGCCATCAACGCGGTGACACAAGTCGATATCCCTCGCTTCCTCAACTGGTCCGAGCAGAGCATCACCTGGAGTCGCCAGGACCATGCGCCAAGGATCGAATACCCAAGGCGAGTCGCCCTGGTAGTCAGGCCCAAGGTGGCTGACTATTGGCTGCCCAAGACAGTAATGGACGGTGGGAGTTCCATCAACATCCTGTACCTGGACACGTTCAAGAGGCTACAGCTCCCAGAAACAGCCATTGAGCCAACTCTAACGACTTTCCACGGTATCGTCCCCGGTCGGAAGGCGTACCTGGTCGGGAAAGTGACGCTGCCAGTCACCTTCGGCACTCCGGCAAACTACCGCATGGAGAGGATCGTGTTCGAGCTGGTGAACTTCCGCAGCCCCTACCACTGCGTCCTGGGTTGCCAGGCATTCGCAAAGTTCATGGCGACCCTGCACTACGCCTACAACATGATGAAGCTCCCCAGGCCAAGCGGCATCATCACCATCCACGGCGACCCCGACATGGCCGCGGAGTGCGAGGACAAAGGTGCCAAGCTCACCGATGCCGTCATCGCTGTGGAAACCGACCACGTAGAGGAGCTCGCGAAATACGCGGGCAACATCAACAAGGACGACCCCACCATCCTGAAGAAACCAACCACCGCGAACTCAACATTCGAGGCGACCACGCACACCCACACCGTCAAGCTCGTCCCAGGCGACTCCAGCCAGACGGTCACCATCGGGGCGCACATGAGCCTCGCATAGTAAAGCGCGCTCATCGGGTTCCTCCGTGAGAACCGCGACATCTTCGCATGGAAGCCATCTGACATGCCAGGTGTCCCGAGGGAACTCGCTGAGCACAAACTCAACACCGACCCCAAAGTGCGACCAGTAAAGCAGTCGCTACGGCCCTTCAATGAAGAGTGCCGTCGAGCAATAGCCGAAGAGGTTCAGCCCCTGCTAGCCGCAGGCTTCATCCGACCAATCAAATACTCCAAGTGGTTGGCAAACCCAGTCCTAGTTCTAAAAAAGAACAACACATGGAGAATGTGTATCGACTACACCAACCTCAACAGCGCATGCCCGAAGGAGGAGTTCGTCCTACCGCGCATCGATCAGATCATCGACTTGACCGCGGGATCGGAGTCGCTGTGCTTCCTCCACGCTTAATCTGGTTATAACCAGATCAAGATGGCGGTCGAGGACAAGGAGAAGACGGTGTTCATTACGCCATTCGGCACCTTTTGCTACACGGCCATGACGTTCGGCCTCAAGAACGCAGGCGCCACATATCAGAGATGCATGCAGGAGTGCCTAGCGAGCCAAATTGGCCGCAACATTCACGTCTACATCGACGACGTGGTGGTAAAATCCACCCACCAGGACGACCTGCTCGCCGACCTAACTGAAACCTTCGCAAAACTGCGGAGGTACAACATCAAGCTGAACCCCGGGAAATGCACCTTCGGCGTCCCCACCGGACAGCTCCTGGGATATGTAGTTCCCAAGCGAGGCATCGAAGCCAACCCTACCAAGATCGACACCATCGCGTGACTTGGGAAACCCGAGTGCCTGCGCGACGTCTAGAAGTTGGCAGGGCGAGTCGCGGCCCTCGGTCGCTTCATCCCCCAACTAGGCGAGAAGGCAATGCCCCTCTACCGCCTGATGCGCGAGAACCCCATGTTCGAATGGGACGCGGAGGCCGACAACACTCTCAAAGCGCTCAAAGAAGTGCTACTCGCGGCCCCACTACTCACTGCTCCACTCGACAAAGAGCCAATGCTCGTCTACGTCGTGGCCTCTACTCGAGTCGTCATCACCGTGATGGTGGTCAAGCGACCGGAAGAAGGCAAGGAGCGCCTCATACAGCGCCCTGTCTACTACATCAGCAAAGTCCTGACGGACTCACGACAGCGCTACCCGCAATACCAAAAACTGGTGTACGCGGTATTCCGAGCACAGCGGCGACTCCCACACTACTTCCAGGAGCACCCAATCACGGTGGTCTCCTCCGCGCCCCTCCAAGACATCACGCAATCGCGAGGCGACCGGGCGAGTCGCTAAGTGGGCCGTCGAAATCGGCGTCCACAACATCAAATACGAGCCATGCAAAGCGATCAAGTCACAAGCCCTGGCTGATTTCCTTGCAGACTGGGAAGAAGCACAACAGCCAGAGAAGCTCCCGTACCTCCACTACTAGTTGCTCCATTTTGACGGCTCCAAGAATGCCGACGGTGCAGGGGCTGGGGTCATACTGACCTCTCCCAAAGGAGACAAACTCCGTTACGTGCTCCACCTCAACTTCAAGCCCTGCACCAATAACATGGCAGAATACGAGGCTCTCCCCCACGACATGAGAGCTTCCAAGGAGATGAAGGTCAACTACCTACGATGCTATGGCGCCTCTGACCTAGTCGTCGGCCAAGTCACCGGGACGTGCGACGTCGTCTCCCCAACAATGATCACATACCGCCAAGCTGTCGACCAGTTGGGAGGACACTTCGACGACTACTCCGTCGAGTGGATCGACAGGTGCAAAAACGAGGAGGCAAACGCCCTTTCCCGCATCGGATCGACCCGACAAGCGCCACCAGTAGGCGTCTTCCTCGACATCATCCACAAACCGTCGGTCAGCCCACCAAAAGAGATCGACGTCGGGATACCACTGCAACCAGAACCGGCCTTAGTCGCCATGGTTGTGGAACCTAGCGACTGGACAGCACCATACGTCGCCTTCTTGGAGCACAAAATCCTACCAAGCAATGAGACGGAGGTGCGAATGATCGTGCGCCGCTGCAAATCCTTCGTCATCATCAACGGCGAGCTCCACAGACGCAGCGTGACCGGCGTGTTCCAGTGCTGTGTACAGCCAGAAGAAGGCCGCTGATGTGCTCGTCGTTCGATGTAGAGCTCGTTGGGAACCCCAAGAGGAAGGTACGATGAGCACAGCAGCAAGTTTTCCCTCAGTTATGAAACCAAGGTTTAATCGAACCAGTAGGAGCAAGGAAACACCCCAAAGGTGTTACTAAATGAGCTTTGGCAGGGCACACTACCAGTGCTAGTAGCAACGTGGAGACCTGCACAACACAACCATAGAACTTTGTCCCCAACTTGCGATGAGGTTGTAAATCTCACCGTTTTTGCGGAAAACAAAGGATTAAACGTATCGAATGGAAAGAAGTAATATTTGCAGAAAGTAAACACAAAGCAGTAAAAGATTGTAGATTCTATGTAAAAGACAAGGACCGGGATCCATAGTTCACTAGAGGTGGCTCTCCTTAAGATAGATAACATGCTGGGTGAACAAATTACAGCGGGGCAATTGACAAACACCGAGAAAGCAATACATGCATATACTAATCATCTTGACTCCTTTGAGACTTGATTGTGCATTACAACATAATACATAGACCGCCATCCAACTGCATCTATGACTAATAATCCACCTTCAGGTTATCATCCGAACCCCCTCTAGTATTAAGTTGCAAGCAACAGATTATTGCTTTACGAACTGCGTGTAAAGTAAACAATACAATTGTTCTATGAACAAAGGATTGTTGTTTTCTCCCTAGTAGCAACAGCACATCTAGTACCTTAGAGATTTCTGTCACTTCCCCAGATTAGAGGAGGCATGAACCCACTACAATAGGAACATGATCAATATGGTCAAGCACCACGCTTGGGGAGTCGCCTACAAATCAGTCCTACTCACGCTCAGGGACTCGCCACTCAGAAAACGCGGGAGGTAAAACAGCGAACAACCAAAACAATACACAAAAGCATACAATCGAGTTATACCCCATTAACGAGCGGACGCGCTCGGGGACTCGCTCAACCAAAAACAAACACACCACACAATCCTAGTCGCAATACGAGTCGACTGACTCCCCTTGGCATACATTGCAAAATACATTACAGTATTCGCCACTTGGTATACATCACAAATTGGACAATTACATTGTTTATTCCACAGGCCCTGATGAAGAAGAAGCACCACCCCCCTTGACACGAACAAAAGGCTGCCACGGGTTCGTCGGGTACGTCGTCAGCGACTTCGACGACCGGAATGGCTGCTCCGACTTCATATCACGATGCTCTGGCTCGGGGTCGCCAGGCGCCAACACCGTCTCCTGGTACGGCAGCAGATCCCCCATAGCCAAGACCCGATCGGCATACGGGACAGCCTTCGCGGTTAGCTTCAGCACCTCTGACATCTCCACCGTGCTGGTCACGGACGGGTAGCCACTCGTCACATCGTCAAGGTCGAAGTCGTCGGGGAAGTGGGCGAGACCTTGACTCAACGCGGTGGTGGCCCCCGCGCCGGAACGCCGAACGCGTCATCCACTCCACGACGGCAGGCGCCTCCTCCAGATAGCGCCACACCTCCGTAAGTCCCCCAGGAATAACTTCGGTGGGAGACATGCCTTGAAGAAATGCTTGGACGCACAACGCCGAAGCCGTGGCCGCGTTCACCACGACAGTCACACACTGCGAAGCATTGTAGGTCTACACCACCGGATCGCTTTGGCCTATCACAGCTGCAAAATCAGGTGTCAATGAAACTATGAAACTCCCCAATCAGGGACTCGACAAACGGGCCAGGCAAAGACGAAGACTCACCAAGGAGTTTGCGGCAGTTCTCCGTGACATGCTTCTCCAAGGCGGTTTGCTCGTTGTGCAGCCCCATGATGATGGAATCTGCGGCTTTGCATTCTTCCTCAGCCGCAGCAACGGCAGCCTTCGCTCGCTCCTCCAAAGAAAATGAGGCCGCTTTCGCCTCCTCCAAGTCTTGGACCAGGGAGGCTATTCGTCCATTCGCCGCGTCCAGCTCGGCGACTGGAACATACCCCTCATGGGCCTTGGAAATCGCAGCCGGGAAACCATCTGAAAGAGAAGCCATCAACATATTGTACAGCACTAGTTCACACCCAACAGAGGAAAAGAAAGAAACACAGATACTCACCAATAGTTTCCTGAAGCCGCTGGTTTGCCTCTTGTGCTTTGCACAGATCATGCTCCAAGCGCTCTCTCGCGGCCTGCCGATCGGTCGACTCCCTTTGCAACCCCTGCAAACAAACAACACATCTCAGAATTTGACCAAACAAAAACCTAGTCCCCAGCAGCCGAAATTCAGCGACCAAGAACTCGGGGACTGGAGAGGAGAAAGAAGCTCAATTCCTAGCCGCTGAAATTCAGTGACTAGGGATTCGGGGACTAGAGAGTAGAAAAAAGCTCAATTCCTAGCCGCCGAAATTCAGCGACTAGGAATTCGGGGACTGGAGAGGAGAAAGAAGTTCAGTTCCTAGCCGCTGAAATTCAGCGACTAGGAACTCGGGGACTGGACATACCTGAATAGCGGCGCCGAGCATCTTGTGAAGTTCTCCGGCGTCAGTCGACGGGATCGTGAAGGAAGTACACCCACGACGGGACCCAATGTCCGCATCCACGATCTCTGGACTCTGCGGAGACTGGGTGTCCGCCACGCCTAGAAACCCCCTAGCCATGAAGCACGGGAATGTCGTCGACGCTCTTGCGGGGGCACTGGTTGTCGGGGCCGGCGCTTCCAGCACGGACGCAGCCAAGACTGGTTTCGATCGCGCCGCCACCACTTCTTTGGCGACTGACGCAGCATCAGGCTCCGCAGCACCGTCCTTGACCGCGACGTTGTCAGTTCCCCCCTTCTGCTTCTTCGTGCCTTCCGCGGTCGCCATATCTCCAGCGGACTTTCTCTTCTTGGGGAGGTCGCCCTCTCCCGCGGGGGCGGCCGGTGGAATCTTAGCCATCGAAGGACGGCCAATCTTCTTGGCCCCGACTTGCACAAGTTCCCACAATCAATACAACGACAATACAAAAAAGAGCAAGGCAAATCGGTATGAAGAACCAATACTCACTTAGCGACCGGGAGGACGCGAAGCCCGGTGCTGATGTGGGCAGGTTTGTCCAACTCGGGACCCAGATTGTGAGTGAGCCCTCTCTCGAAGACGTCTGAAGCCCACGACACTGCGGGCTTCCTCGACGATGAAGCCATAGTCGCCGGGATCTCCTGCTCCGAAGATGCGGCCGCCCTTGACGGCTGCGGCGACTTGAACGTCATTGCCTCAGTCTCTTCTTGGCTTGGAACCCCCGAGACATTCGGCGCAATCGCCGCCAGGGGAACCTCTACCACTCCATCGGTGTCCTCGCCCTCCAACCCCTTCGTCGGGGTCGCATTCTTCGGAGCCTTGTGCGAGACTTCGGGGGAACCTTCATCATCGGAGTCGTCTCCTGATTCGAACACCACCACCAATTTGGACGGTGACGTTGGCCTCTTCACTGATGACTTGGGCTTGCGTTCGGGCTTCGACGGCGTAGCAGTACGCCGGGACGTGTTCTCCTGCACGACCTCGTCGCCTCCGTCGTGTTCGTCCAGGCTGTGGCTCGCCTCGAACTCACGTTGTTTCTGCATACGGGTCTTGTGAGCCACAGGCGCTGGGGGAGGAACCTCCTCCTCCTCCCCGTCGTTGTCGGAAGAGTATCCCTCAGAGTCTTCCTCCAGTTCCTGGGGAACCTCTTCATCAAGCGGAGGGAGCCAACCCTCCAGCACCTGAAAAAGCTGAGAACCACCACAAGTAAAACACCAAACGTGGCGACTGAGAACTGAGGTACGGACATAGCGACTAGGAAGAAAACTTACTGTGGGGGCTTCCTTCTTCACAGGAGTGTACGGGGCGAGCCTGACCGCCACGCTGGTGAACACTACATCAGTGATCTTTTTCAGGGCGGCCTTGTAGTACCCGGCCTCCCATGACTCCTTGCTGGTTCGGGAGGGGTCGTGCTTCTCGTTGTATTCATATATCCAGTGCGGCCGAGCCGCCAGCGAAACCAGGCGCCGCCCGAGCCAGCAGTTGTAAAGATTTATTGAAATCAACCCCTGGTCCTTCAGCTTCTGGATCTGGTCCATCATTTCCGCGACGGCCATCCGCTGGTCTTCGGGGAGCTTCTTTGGCACCAACCGACGAGGCTCGCTCCTCTCGGTGACGAACTCGGGAAGCGCCACCTCACCGGAGGGAGTGGATTCTTTTACGTAGAACCAACTCTTCTTCCACTCGCTGGCGGCCTTCTTCGGCAGGAGGAGCTTGACGAAATTGGCCTTCGGCTTCAATTGAAATGTGACGCCACCTGCAGCCAACATCAAGCCACCAAACGCCTCGCGCCTGATGCTGCCGTGGAAGAGCTCCAACCACAGCGGGAAATACGGTCTGCAGCTGAGATAGCATTCGCAGAAGGCGACGAAGATCGCCAGCTGCTCGATGTTGTGTGGACCGAGATCCGATGGCTTGATCGCGTAATACGCGCAGAAGCGGCGGAAGAAGAGAGAAGTGGGGAATCCTAGACCCCTCTCAAGATGGCTGGGGAAGCTGATGAATTCGCCGGGTTGTGGCTTTGGCTCGGTCTCGGAGGAGGGGGAACCCGCCAGTTCCCCTTGCGGAGGACTCCGGCGTCCTCGAAGGATTTGAGTTGGGCTGTAGTACACTTGGACTTTCCCCATGAGCCTTTGGGAGGCGCCATCGGGTTGGATGTGGAGTCGCACGGAGCGGAAAGGACGAGTCGGAAGGTTGAAGGCAGGGAGATTGGAGACAGGAAGAACGAATGAGGAAGAATGAAGAATGCGGAGAAGATCTGCAGAGCTGAATCATCACTCCCCTTATATGGGAACGCCACCCGCCAAAATCGGGATAGCCGTTACTCACGGTAATTGCGCCGAAGTTACCGTTGGAAATTCCAACAGATAGTTTGACCAGATTTGATGGTCCAACTCCTTCATTTCACCCGCTACCCGCCAATCTTCTCCACTCGCCGAAATGACGACTTGGCAGTAGGAACATTCATTGGGATGGCGAATGGAAACATGGGGAAATTCTCCTTGGTTCTGATGGAGTCCATCGCCGACTCGGCTGGACGCCCAAATTGGGCTCGCCTACTCTAAACACCAAAGGGACGCCTGCGCCTACATCGACCATGGCCTCGGGGACTACTGATGGGGATATGCCAAAGTGGGTATGCCCAGCAGGACGTTCCGATTAGGCCGAAGGGCCTGCGAGTGCGCCTGGAGGACGGCGACTGGGCTACGATGGAAGGAAAAGCCCGGCGACTGGAGACTAGAGGCCGAGAAGCGTAACAGAAGCCCAGTAGGATTAGGTCAAAACCTCCGAATCCTTATCTTGTTCGGTGGTAGCTTGTAAACCCTAGCGAGGTGCCTCATATATAAACCTCCCTAGGGTATCCTAAGGACTCACGTTCCATCATACACCCCCTCAAGCGACTCGTTGCTTAGTCGCCGAGCTCGCCACCCCTGTAACTCGCTCTCCAATAATCTAATCTAGCAGGAGTAGGTCTTTACCCTCCGAGGGCCGAACCTGGACAAACCCATGTGCATCCGCCCCCATATCGCACCGCGGATGGCCGCCAACTCTTCCTCACGAAACACTCAATCGCTGCTAGCGACAGCGACTGCCGTGGCCATTTCCACGACACTTTACACACAATTCGTAATGCAATTATCCGTTGCTTGCAACTTAATACTGGAAGGGGTTCAGATGATAACCTAAAGGTGGACTATTAGTCGTAGATGCAGTTGGATGACGGTCTATGTATAATGTTGTAATGCCCAATCGAATCTCAAAGGAGTCAAGATGAGTAGTATATGCTTGTATGCTTTCTCGATGTTTGTAAATTGCCCCGTTGTAATTTGTTCACCCAGCATGTTATCTATCTTAAGGAGAGCCACCTCTAGTGAACTATGGACCCCGGTCCTTTGTTTTACTTTCAATCTACAAACTGTTTACTGCTTTGTGTTTACTTTTTTCAAACTATTACTTTCTTCCACGATACGTTTAATCCTTTGTTTTCAGCAAAACCGGTGAGATTGACAACCTCATCGCAAGTTGGGGGCAAAGTTCTGTGGTTGTATTGTGCAGGTCTCCATGTTGCTGCTGGCACCGGTAGTGTGCCCTACCAAAGTTCAGCTAGCTACACCTTTGGGGTGTTTCTTTGCTCCTACTAGTTCGATTAAGCCTTGGTTTCATAGTAAGGGAAAACTTGCTGCTGTGCTCATCATACCTTCCTCTTGGGGTTCCCCAACGAGCTCGATATATTTTGGGCCATCAGCATGCAAGATCACAAATAACATAGACATGATAGAATCAATAATCAATCTGAAATAGTATCTCTAAATCCATCAGATCCCCGCAAACACAACATGTAAGATTACAAATAGATGATCTTGATCATGAACGGAGCTCACAAGATCTAAACATGATAGCACAAAGGAGGAGAACCAACCATCTAGCTACTACATGGACCCATAGTCCAAGGGTGAACTACTCACGCATCACACGGGAGGCAGGCATGGTGATGAACAAGGCCTCCAGGGCGATCTCTCCCCTCTGGCAGGGTGCTGGGAAGAGCTTCAGATCCCCCCAATCTAGGGATGGAGATGGTGGCGGCTACAGACTCTTTCATGGATTTCTGATCAGGTACTTAGGGTTTTCGTCTCGGGAGGCTTTTATAGGCAAAGGGGAAATGTCGGTGGAGTACCTGGGGGCCCACACCACCAGGTGGCACGCCCACTTGGCCGCGCCACCACCAGGTGTGGCCGCTCTGTTCCGCCACTTCGTCTCCCCTCCGGACTCCGTTTTCCTTCTGGTAAAATATTGACTTTGGCTTTTGTCCCATCCAATTCCGAGAATATTTCCTTACTAGCTTTTCTGAAACCAAAAATAGCAGAAAACAGGCAACTAGCACTGTGGTAGCTTGTTAATAGGTTAGTTCCGAAAATGTATAAAAATACCTCAAAGTGTGAACAAAACATAAGAAAGTAGATATAAAACAAGCATGGAACATCAAAAATTATAGATACGTTTACGATGTATCAAGCTTCCCCAAGCTTAACCCCTGCTCGTCCTCGAGTAGGTAAGTGATAAAAAGAATATTTTTTTAGGTGACATGCACCATCATAATCTTGATCAAGGTATTTGTAAAACATTGATAGCTAGGATCATAGTACTCTAATATAGACATGAAATATATAGTTCTAACAATAAGACATAGCAACTATGTTGTAACATGAAAAGGTACAAACAAAAGATCATGAATAATAATGCATTGAAAGACGTTTGTTTGTTTCACATATAGAAAGCATAATAAGAGTGGTATTCAGCTTGTCCCTCATGGTATAGAAAAACATAAATGCATAGGACACCTTCAAAGTTCATAAGGGTGACTAGATACAAATAATTTAAGAACAACGAATATCAAAGTTATGAATCAATCAACAAGTTTTGGGACAATGCACATTAAACTAAGAATGACAACTATGCTCTCTTAATTGGTGCATAAAGATAGAAGATGGAGACTCAACATAAAAGTAAAAAGAAAGGCCCTTCAAAGAGGGAAGCACGGATATCAAGTTTCATAAAGAGCTTCCAAAAATAATGGTACTTATTAGCTTTCAGCTCTCATTGCCCCTATCATAAACATCTTGAGGTGATTAAGGTTAAAGTGACACAAATATGAGGATATGCTTGACAAGTTATAAGTTTAAAATCTCATACCCTTGCTTACGAGTACCGAACCTCATGCTACTCAACTTTAGTCATGAGTAAGTTCTTGTCATTGTAAGTACATGTGTATCATAGAGAACCGCCAACGGGGTACCCCTTGCCCCATGACATAGGAGCTATCCCATATCAAAATGACAAGGCAACAGACAATGAGCATCTCGGCAATCTTTTTATTTGCTATTTGCATAGGTTTTTACTGAGGATGCTTCACAGAATGCTCACTATGGTTATGCTGCAAGTTTCCACCATGATTAGGCATGGCTTAGGCTAGCCTCCTAGGCGTTTCTCTAACACACATACAAACTCCATGAGCTTACAAGCTCCCCTTTTATTTCACACCGCTGGGATCCATAAACAAAAGAACATGACATCAACTGAATAATAAGTGCAATGTTGAAAGCGTTCCCCTTGGTACATGGTTCTGCTATTTCACAACTTATAAAGTGCAAGCATATAAGCAACATAGATGGACACAATGGTTCAAGTTTATTAAGTGCAAGAAAGTAAAGTGTGACATCAAGTTTGTGAGAGCTTTAATCACTAATTTTCACATGACAAGTTTAATTTGGAAGGTAGATAAAAACATGAATATACTTGGAATGGTGTAACACACCATGCATAGGAATTTATAGTGGACTTTTTGGAATAACTTGGTTTCATTTGGAGTTAGATGCATGAGTGGAACTCATACTTGGTACATGTGGAGGCTAGTAAAAGACTGGGAGCGACCAACTAAGAGAGCAATAATGGCCATAATCATGCAAAGCGACAAAACATTATTAATTAAAGCATAAAGTGATATTACAAGTCAAAAACTAAATGATCATAGAGGCTAAGGTGACTGGTTCATAGTCTTAACATGGTGTAAGCATGCGCCAAGTCAACCCAAATAAAGCATCAAAGGAGAATACCACAATATTATGCTTTTGTATGCTAAAACAACACATGATTCTTTCAAGGCACATTAAGCAATATCAATTGTTTGGAACAAGTCATGCTACAGCAATAATTACTAAGCATAAAGTCAAAGAAACATCGAACATGACATGATAAAGTCTAGACCACAGTCAAAACAAGCTCCTTTTGTACCACTTATAAGCATGAAAACTTCCTACTCTTTTCCAACACAAATCAACTTATTTGAAACAATGTATGAATGCGGGGGTCCAACCACTTTATTTAAACAAACCCAACAAAATAAAACTAAAAACAAAAACGAAGACGCTCCAAGAACAACACAATTATGCATGGAACAATAAAATGAAGTGTTTAGAAGAAAACCTGAGATTTTTATTGATGAAGAAGGGGATGCCTTGGGCATCCCCAAGCTTTGACGCTTGTACTTCTTGAATATTTCTTGGGGTGACACGGGTGGCATCCCCAAGCTTGAGCTTTTGCCCATACTTCAACTCATCATATTATTCTTCCGTACACTTGAAAATTTCCTTCATACAAAACTTCACACAATCTTCATTAGCAACATTAGTGTATTCAAGATAATAAGTCTTTGGGTTTAGTTTCAACACAAGTAAAAATTCCATTAAAACACAAGCTAGTGTAGCAATTCAGTCTAAAAGCTCAAGTGACCAAAGAGAACTCAAAGATAAAGAGATTAAGAGGCAAATGCAAATAATGGCAGAAATCTGTCAAAACAGACCAGCAGGTAAAAAACGATTTTTTTGAAAACCTTCTTTTCTCAAATCGAAAAGTGATAAACTAACGAAAGTCAGATAACAACCTGGGACACAAGCACAAAACATTACATCTCAATCCGACATACAGGGATTTTTCACGATTTTTTACAGTGAAGCACAAAAATGTATTTCGGGACAGCAACTTTCCCAAGTCTTACTTCTCTCTCATTAGAGGTTATTCTTCGCACAAAAAACCACACAAAAAGGATAAGGAGAGGTTATTAATGAAGCAATAACTTCCAAGACTCAACAAAATAAAAACTTATGGAATAGAAATTTGGGTTATCTCCCAATAGTGATTTTCTTTAGCGCCTTTCAACTAGGCATAGGAGCAAGATTCAAGTATTTTCGAATGAAGAAGTATTAAGATCAAATTTTGTTTTAATAGGAGACGCAAAAGGAATCTTCTCTCTCTTCTTAGGTAAGTGTTCTATACCTTTCTTGAGTGGGAATTGATATTTAATGGTGCCTTCTTTCATATCAATAATGGCACGAATAGTTCTACGAAAAGGTCTTCCCAAAATAATAGGTATTGTTAACCATAATAAGAACATCATTAATACTCCCCATGAGTTTCCTTTTAGCATTATCATAAAGTTGGACATCTAAATAACAATCTTCTAATGGTGGCGAATCAAGCATTTCATAAATCTTTCTAGGCATAATAGAGACACTAGCATCAAGATCACATAAAGCTTTGAGATCAAAATCATTCACTTTCATATTAATGATGGGTTCCCAACCATCTTCTAATTTCATAGGAATAGAAGCTTTATGTTTCAATTTTTCTTCTATAATTTTTATGAGAGCATCCGTAATGTGTTTTGTAAAGGCCATATTCATAGCACTAGCATTAGGAATTTTAGCAAGCTTTTGTAGGAACATAATTACTTCAGAAATATTGCACCCATCAAGATCAAAATCATAATTAGCATCCAAGGTAGTAGAGCTATTGTTTCCCGTATTTCGAAGAATTTCTGCATTTTTATTGGAAAAGGTTCCATTGGTTTTAGGCATTATTGCAAAAGGAATGGGGACTTCATGTGGTTTGCTAGCATCAACATTGGTGGTTATAATAGTACAAATACTACTATTTCTAGCAATTTCATCTTCTCTTTCCCACTTAGCATGCAATTCAGCTAACAGTCTAAAATTTTCATCAATTCTAACTTGTATGGACTTAGTAGCAGCAAAGGGGTTTTCCATAGTTTCAGGTTTAGCAGCCATTTTGTTAATCAAAGAGGATTATGCTTCAGACAAAGATGATATATTTTTTTCAGCATTCGAAAGTTTTTCCTCAACAGTTTTGTTGAAAGCAGTTTGTTTACTAATAAAATCCTTAAGCATGACTTCAAGTTCAGAGGGTGCACTTCTATTGTTGTTGTAGGATTTTCCATAAGCATTGCCATTATTGGGAGGATATGGCCTATACTTATTACTACCAAAATTATTCATGTAGGCCTTGTTGCTAAAATTATTATTTCTATGAAGTTCACATCAACTTACTCTTCTTGAGCAACCAAAGAGGCTAAGGGAACATGATTTGGATCAATATGAGCTTTTCCATTAACAAGCATAGACATAATAACATCAATTTTATCACTCAAGGAGGAGTTTTCTTCAACAGAATTTACCTTCTTACCTTGTGGAGCTCTCTCAGTGTGCCATTTAGAATAGTTAACCATCATATTTATCAAGGAGCTTTGTTGGAACACCCAAAGCAATGGTCATAAAGGTGCCTCCAGCAGCAGAATCCAACAGATTTCTTGAAGAATAATTCAGTCTTGCATAAAAGGTTTGGATAATCATCCAAGCAGTTAGTCCATGAGTGGGACAATTCTTTACCAAAGATTTCATTCTTTCCCAAGCTTGAGCAACATGTTCATTATCAAATTGTTTAAATTTCATTATTTCACTTCTCATAGATATAATCTTAGCAGGAGGATAGTATTTTCCAATGAAAGCATCTTTGCATTTAGTCCAAGAATCAATACTATTTCTAGTTAGGGATAGCAACCATTCTTTAGCTTTTCCTCTCAAAGAGAAAGGAAATAATTTAATCTTAATAATATCTCCATCTATATCCCTATGTTTTTGCATCTCACAAAGTTTAACAAAGTTATTAAGGTGAGCATCATCATCATCAGTACCAGCACCATAGGATTGTTCTTTCATAACAAGATTGAGCAAAGTAGGTTTAATTTCAAAGAAAGCATCTTTAGGAACAGGTGGAGTAATAGGTGTGCACAAGAATTCATTGTTGTTTGTGCTAGTGAAGTCACACAACTTAGTGTTTTCAAGAGTATTCATTTTTGTAAGATTAAATCAAGCCAACAGAAATAGAAACTGAAATAGGAACTTATTTTTTTGTGTTTTTTGATAAAATAAGCAAACTAGCACAACTAATTTTTTTGTGTTTTTGATAAAAAAGAAACCAGCAAACAAAGAAAAAATAAACTAAGCAAAACAAAAACAAAGTAAAGAGATTGGTTGTGAGAGACTCCCCTTGTGAAGTTGTCCTTAACTCCTCAGCAACGGCGCTAGAAAAAGGCTTGATGGCTCAAGATACGTCGAGCTCGTTGGGAACCCCAAGAGAAAGGTATGATGAGCACAACAGCAAGTTTCCCTTAGTTATGAAACCAAGGTTATCGAACCAGTAGGAGCAAGGAAACAACTCCAAGGTGTTGCTAACAACTTGGAATCCTGCACAACACAACCACAAAACTTTGCCCCAACTTACAGTGAGGTTGCCAATCTCACTGGTTTTGCTAAAAACAAAAGATTAAACATATAGTGTGGAAGATAGTAATTGCTTGCAGAAAGTAAACAATATACGGTAAACAATTAATGATAAAAGAATGGACTGGGGTCCATAGTTCACTAGAGGTGTTTCTCCTTAAGATAAATAGCATGTTGGGTGAACAAATTACAGCCGGGCAATTGACAGATTGAGAAAGCATAACAATGCATATACTAGACATCTTGACTCCTATGAGATTTGATTGGGCATTACAACATTATACACAGACTGTAATCCAACTGCATCTATGACTAATAATCCACCTTCAGGTTATCATCTGAACCTCTTCCAGTATTAAGTTGCAAGCAACAAATAATTGCATTAAGCAAAGTGTGTAAAGTAAACAATACAATTGCCCCATGGACAAAGGATTGCTATTTTCTCCCTAGTAGCAACAACACATCTACAACCTTAGAGATTTCTGTCACTTCCCCAGATTACTGGAGGCATGAACCCACTATCGAGCATAAATACTCCCTCTTGGAGTTGCAAGCATCTACTTGGCCAAGATAGTTACTAACAATGGAGAGCATGCAAGATCACAAATAACATAGACATGATAGAATCAATAATCAATATGAAATAGTATCTCAAAATCCATCGGATCCCCGCAAACACAACATGTAAGATTACAAATAGATGATCTTGATCATGAACGGAGCTCACAAGATCTAAACATGATAGGACAAAGGAGGAGAACCAACCATCTAGCTACTACATGGACCCATAGTCCAAGGGCGAACTACTCACCCATCACACCGGAGGCAGGCATGGTGATGAAGAAGGCCTCCAGGGTGAACTCTCCCCTCCGGCAGGGTGCCGGGAAGAGCTTCGGATCCCCCAGATCTAGGGATGGAGATGGCGGCGGCTACAGACTCTTTCGTGGATTTCTGATCGGGTACTTAGGGTTTTCGTCCCGGGAGGATTTTATAGGAGAAGGGGCAAGGTCGGTGGAGTACCAGGGGGCCCACACCCCCTGGAGGCGAGCCCCCTGGCCGCATGGCCACCAGGTGTAGCCGCCCTAGTGAGCCACTTCGTCTCCCCTCCGGACTCTGTGTTCCTTCTGGTAAAATATTGACTTTGGCTTTTGTCCCATCCAATTCTGAGAATATTTCCTTACTAGCTTTTCTGAAACCAAAAACAGCAAAAACCGGCAACTGGCACTATGGCATCTTGTTAATAGGTTAGTTCCGAAAATGTAAAAAAATACCTCAAAGTGTGAACAAAACATAAGAAAGTAGATATAAAACAAGCATGGAACATCAAAAATTATAGATACGTTTATGACGTATCAAGCTGTGACAATGCTCGTTGTTTAATCACTAAGCATCATCTTGACCCAACCATCTTGGCGAAGTTGACCCTTAGATATGAAGACATTATTAGTGAGATTGATAGTGATAGTGATGGTGGGATATACGGAACTCTGTGTATCCTTGCATGCCGGCATGGGTGTGTGCTACTACATTCTTCAGCTTACCCAACCATGTTAGTTCGGGATCTAGTCAGGAACAATGATGCATTTGTGTGTGAACCATTATGGCATGGGTTCCAGACTAAGTTCAATGGAACAATTCTCTTTTCCAACAACCATGTTGGACCATTTACCCACAATTGTCACAAAAGAAATTTCTTAATTGTTTGGATAACAACAGACACTAAACAAGTAGAGGTACAAAGGTACTAATTGGAGACATGCAAATGGGATTCAGTTGCATCCATTCCATCAATAGCAATGTCATGGGTTTGTGAATCGAGTCCAGCTACTCTCATAGGTTGTGTTCTATACTAGGTAACAACATTCAGATATATCCTTGCATTTGACAACACTACAAAGGCTCTATGGTATGTCGAGTGTCCAGAAGAGACACATGATGATTTGTTCCGGTGGAGGCTTCACACCTTTAAAGAGCATCATGGAGGTGTTGGCCTTGCCGTTCTAAGAGGTTCCACCCTATTGACCTGGATAAGTGTTAGGTTAGTAGGAGGTGATCATGTATGGTCACTTGATAGACAAGTTGATTTGTATAATCTCCTAGTCCTTGGCACATATTTGTCACATGATGGTAAATGTAAACAAAAGATATTGTACGCATTTAAAGATAGAGATATCTTGGTTATACGGATGAAGGAAGGTGTATACTTAATAGATATGAACAACTATGCATGGAAGAAGATCTATGGTTATCTCGAAACATCCACTATATATTGATGGGTTCGTAGCATGGAAAACAAAAAAATTCTACCGCAAGAACGAACAAAACCCATATCTAATCTAGATAAAAGCCAAGATCTAATCTATTAGACATGTGCAACGAGATAGATCTGTACTAACCCTTGTAGATCCGAAAGCGTTACGAGATTGGATCTCGTGGTTGATGTAGTCGATCACTTGCCGATCTCAAGATCGAGTGGACGATCCTTCCGGCGTCGCGTTCCGGCAGCGCTTCCGCAATCGGTCAAGTGGACGATCCTTCCGGCGCCGCATTTCGGCAGCGCTTCCACAGTCGGTCACACGTGCGGAGTCGAAGCAGACCTTCCTCTCCTTGTTCCAGCGAGCAGCGGAGGTAGTAGATCTTCTCCACGGAATCAGAGCAGCACGACGGCGTGGTGGTGGTGGTGGAGTAGAGAATTCTGCAGGGCTTCGCCTATGCCTATGCAGAAGAAAGGAGGAGGAGAGAGGCGGCGGAGATTGGGTGTTGTAGAGGAGGGACAAGGGGTGGCGCCTCCCCCTTCTATTTAAAGGAGGGAGGGCGCCTGGGGAGGGGGAGTCCTTGTAGGACTCCCCTTCCTCTATGGCCGGCGGATTGGGGAGGGGGGAGGAGTCCTCCTCCCCGCGACTCCTTGTCTTGCCCCATCATGACTCCTTGATCCCTTCCTTGGTTTTCAAGCAAACTCCAAGAAATCTTCTAGAACCTTCCGGAACATTCCGAAACCTTCTAGAATCCTCATACAAATACTCCAGAACATTTCCTAACTCAGAAAATGATCCTCAATATATGAATCTTATTCTCTGGACAATTCCGGATCTCCTCGTGATGTCCCGGATCCATTCCGAGACTCCGAACAACATTCGTTCTCCAACGCACATTCCATATCTACTTAAAACTACTTCGAACCTTAAGTGTGTCACCCTACGGTTCGTGAATACGCAGACATGACAGAGACACATCTCCTATCAATAACCATCAGCGGGACCTGGAGATCCATAATGGCTTCCACATACTCAACGATGACTTCACGATCGATTGAACCATTTACATACGAAACGAATTCCCTTTGTCACGCGATACTGTACTTATCCGAGGTTTGATCGTCGGTATCTCCATACCTAGTTCTACCTCGTTACTGATAAGTACTCTTTACTCGTTCCATGTTATGTCATCCCTTGTGACCTAGTCACATGCTTGCAAGCTAATTAGATGACATTCCACCGAGAGGGCCCAGAGCATATCTATCCGTCATATGGATGGACAAATCCCAATCTTGGTCCATGCGCTTCAACACATACTTTCAGAATACCCAATGACACCTTTATGACCACCCAGTTACGAAGCGGTGTTTGACGTCATCAAAGTACCCATCCGGTGATGGTGATTGACATAAGCTCATGGTCGAAGGATTAGGTTACTATGTATTTTAAAGCTTATAGCAAACGAACTTAATGACTTGATCTTATGCTATGCTTACTACGGGTGTGTGTCCATCACATCATTCTCCTAATGATATGATATTGTTATTAACAACATCCAATTTCCATGATAAGGAAACCATGATCATCCATTAATCAACAAGCTAGTTTAACAAGAGGCTTACTAGGGACTCTTTTGTGTTTACAAAACACACAAGTATTAATGTTTTCGGTTAATACAATTATAGCATGAGATGTAAACATTTATCATAAACATAAAGATATAATAATAACCACTTTATTATTGCCTCTTGGGCATATCTCCAACATATATATCCTTATACTATGATACCAGGTAATTAGCATATGCTATGATATATATGTATGTATGCTTATTCTTACATCTATCATTTTTGTGCGGATCATTTATTTTATTGTTTGACAGCAATAAACAAGTTCCAAAGTATACGAGATGACTAAGAAATGAAGGCATGTAGTCATATATAGGATATATAGTAGAATTTACACTATATAAATGTATATGTAATGGTTCTATCACGTGTATATGACATTAAATGATGTATCATGTGATATAAAATATTTGGTCATTCTTTCTGTTGTTATTGATATTCTGAATTGCATATATAATATAGTGTGGTGAATATAAAATTTCTATCTAAAAACGTATGCGTCGATATATATCAAACCGGGCAGTATCTTTGTGCCATCATCTCATAGTTTCCATGGCATGTACGCAGTGCCGCCCTACATAGGTCGTGGCGTAAACGCCTTGCTGCCATAGAAGCGCTAGCTCGGCGAATCCGCCAAAAAATCCGCCAGCGCTCGAGCTTCGTGTTGTGGTGAACACAAAAGCATAAACATGGCTAAGTCATTTTCTTTCTCACTAGGTTCAATTTTTTGCTTTTGAGGTTGAAGACACGTAAACGGTCATCATCGTTTGCCCAAAGTTGGTGCAACTACTTGGGATGGCTCCTCGTCGGCCGAGGCAATAGCCAACATCCTCATTGTGATATGACTAAGGTTGTCTTGAAGACTTGGAGGATTGTTCATCATCATTGTGTCCACAGTTAACACTACTAGCTGGGACGCTTCCTCATCTGCCAATGCAATAGCCAACCTTCTAGGGATACGTTGAATACTTGCAGGAATGGTGGTCTTTGCCTTTTCGGAGCGATTTCAACATTTTGAGGACTAGGAGTGTCATCATCATCACTTGGATATCTTCTTGATCTTTTTATTCATTTCATGCCCATCAAGCAATTGAAGGTAGAATTAGTATACATGAAAATAGGAAACAAAAAATATGATAAATGAATTACCTTGGTTGGGAGGATTCAAAAGACATGTAGTTGTGGCCTAATTATGATCATCGTTTGAACATTCTCTAGTTGCATGAGAATTTTAGCTCTTTCTTCTTCTTAGGCCCACCATATCCACCCTCGAGGAACCCCTTAAACTTAATTTTCTAGGCCTACCACTACTTGTAGGCTTGTCAATTGGAGCCTACATATAAAAGTCCATCTCAACATGAGGTCAGTGAGACCCGTCTTTTAGTGGCTCAATCTTTCCTGTATATTGTCCAATGAGAAGTAATTGTCAACAGTCTTCCGAAATGAGGTTCCTTGAACCTATTTAAGAATGAGAGTGCATGGTCACAATGCTTCTTGGTGTGTTTTTGTAACACCCCCGGACTCTCCTAGCTTAATAGGATATCTAGACTGGCCCCATAGACAAACACTAATATTTTATGCGCACTTTGTCCTCACTCGTGCGCACCCAGGACCCACTTCCTGGACGGTCACCCATCCTCAAATTTCTCTAGGCCAAGCACGCTTAACCTCATAGTTCATATTGGATGAGCTCCGGAAAAGAACTTGCAAGTTGTTGATATGAGTATCCTATCAATCCTATTAAGCCATGCACTAGGGTGTCACATACACCCACCCTTAGAATTGATGCCCTCGTCGATCAACCACAAGACAGGAACATCCCCTCTTGGCACATGCCTGTGCATCTAGTGCCAGCACATGTGCCATGTCGTGTCCACTCTGGGCCACACGCATCATGCTCCATATGTCCCGCCACTGACCCACACACGCTCGTGTAACCGCGAGGATCGGCTCTGATACCACTTGTAACACCCCAGACTCTCCGTGCTCGGGTTGTCACTCTTGGTAGCTTAATAGGATATCTAGACAGGCCCCACAGACCAACACAAATATTTTCTACACACTTTATCCTCACTCCTGCGCACCCGGGACCCACTTCCTGGTCGGTCACCCATCCTTAAATTGCTCTAGGACAAGCATGCTTAACCTTAGAGTTCATTTTGTATGAGCTTCCAGAAAATAAGTTGCAAATTGTTGATATGAGTATCCTATCAATCTTATTAAGCCATGCGCCAGGGTCTCACAGTTTCCACTCCCAGCATGTACATTTTTTTGTCTATCCTCACAGCATGCCTCAGATTATGTTTATTTGTGTCCTTTACCTCACAACTCCCAGTCCCTAACTTCCCAACTTTCAAATGTTGAAATCCCCTTCCTATTTAAGATCTATTGAATGACAGCCAGAATGATTCGTACATGTAGTGTCACATCAATTATTCTCCTTTGAAAGTGTCATTATCATCTATCGGGCTTTGTTAGCAAGCTCATCAACCAACAAGTCTTTGAAATCCTTAATCCATGCATTAAAAGTTTTTGCAAGGCTACTTGTTGATGTAATCACATTTAATACAAGAGCTAAACATTCATTTCATCCATTTCAAGTTGTGATACACTTTCAAATATGCATCAACTTCTATGGATTATGCCATTACTTTGTTCATGTGGTAGTTAAAAACTTACAGACAGTAGGCTCGATCAGCTAGACAGATTCTAGTAAACACGTCACCCTTGAAGTTCTTGGAAAAGCTACCTATCAAATGTCTAAAAACTCTCTTTAGTTAGCAATAGGAGAAACTTTTCTGATAGCATTTCCCAAGCCTTCGCATGCATATTTGTCGTCGGATTGATGACAAGTACGCCATGAGGGGGTCCTCGAGGCATGCGGAAGAGAGGGGTGTGAGACGTACGGTGTTCCGGGACGGTGAGCACACAAGTTTACCCAGGTTCGAATCCTCCGGCTTTGGACGAATCCTACACCTGCTAGCAATCCAGTAATACGGCAGAGCCGGAATATGGGTTACAAGGGTTCGCCTATGCGAGTTGAGATTGTGATTGTAAGGTGTTGCCCTAAAGGCTCTCCCTAGGACGGCTTATATAGATATCCGGCCTAGGGTTTATAGGAGAGACCTATCCGGCTACGTCTAAGAGTCGGTTACAGAGTACATCTTGAAATACAAGTAACACTATGGGCCTATGTCGGTAAGTCTTCTGGGCCTTCCTGTAGCCGTACTAGACTCCATCTTTTCTCCCTGACTGGGCCGCCTGTGAAGCAAAGCTCTAACCCGAAGTAGGCCACCCTGGTCAGCGAGGAACTATGAGGATACCCGGAAAGTATATCCCCAACAGCAGCCCCCGGAAGTCTCCAAGATCCAAAGTCGGATTCATCATCATATAGCTTGATCTTCGGCTTGCAGAATCTTGAAGGGTTCCTGAAACTTCAAAAACAAAATATACGATCCAGGTCTCAAAACAAAACCGGACCTATCAGTACGTTATTCTCATTTCCAGCTCGCAATTCAAAATAAGCCGGAACTTGGTCTCTGACGTCATCTGACACTAGTCATGGTCAAGTCACGTCACTGACAGACATACCCTGTCAGCACGACCGTTGGTGGGTCCGTCATTCGCGGAACCGAGGCGTCATTTCAATGCGTACACGGAGATCGAGCCGACGTAATCATCGCGTGGGTCCTTCCCAGTTCCTTCCACGACGTGTGGCGTTTACACTGTGTCGTTTGCACGAATCTTGGCATTGTTAGGTGGTTATAAGGGGTGAGGATTCTCTTTTCCTCATCTTCTTCACCTATTCCTCTTGTCGTTTCCTTTCCTCCACTTCTCCCTCGCGCACAGAACTCCCCTGCTCCCAGGTTCCCAGCGCCTCCCATCTAAGGTCAACGGCGCATCCGAAGAATGGCTTCTTCTTCATCATCTGGCTTGGCTGGGTTCATAGCGGCAGCGACGGCGGCGGAGAAAGAAATCAATCGCGGGGTCTGGATCCCGTGTCTTCTCGATGATAAGAAGCTCCGCGGCGTGGAGAATGAAGGGCTCCTCCGCGCCGGCGACTGGCGGAGCGGTTCCGGCGAAACCATCCCCAACCCGCACGCCGACAAGCGGGTACACTTTGGTACCCACCTCGACAGAGGTTTGTCTTTCCCTCCCTCGGAATTCTTTTCCGAGGTGATAGATCATTATGGCGTTCAGCTCCACCATCTTCCCCCAACTCCATCTTAGAGATGAGCGCCTATGCGGCTTTATGTGAGGGATATCTCGGCATTAGGCCGTGTCTCACTTTATTCCGGTACTACTTCCATGTCCGGAGAAACTCCATCACTGCCGGTAATCCTTATATTACCGGCACAATTAGCCTTTCAGTTAGACACGAGCGTATTTATCCTCGCATTTTAGCTAGTGAGTCGGTCAAATAGTGGTCGGCCACCTTATTTTACCATAAGGATATTCCTGCTCCCGGCCAAGCTACTGCTTTGCTGGCTTTCATGGATGGAGCCGCCACGGCCCTAGCATCTTGGGACGAGGCTCCTCCGGCTCTCAGTGACGATCTAATCGTCGCCAAAAGGCGGATTGAATACTTGATGAAGCACAAGAGCCTCAGAGGGTCCGACCTGGTCCAGTGTTGGGTGGCACGCTGGATCCAGCCTCTCCAGCACCACGACGACCGACTAATGCATTCTATCATGGCGTCAAAACAAGACTCCCTCCACATCAGCCCCAAGGCCCTAAAGCCACAGGACTACATAAGCCAGATCAAATGGTTGATAAAGGAGCGGATCGAGAGAAAGATTCCGGATTTATCTCTGGACATGCACATAGCGGAAGACCCTATAGTGCCGGTAAGCTTTGAGCAGTAAACCCTTTTTATGTGTTTCATCTTTAAGTTATTTCACAACACTAAGATATTATCTTCTTTTCAGCTTGCGGACCTCCCCGAGTCGGAACTGGCTCCTATCAAGGGATATCCTCCGGAGTTTTCTCAGGAGGTGGAACTGGCCCCACTGTCGGACGTTGTGCCCAAGAAGCGCAAAGCTCCAATAGTGGTTGTCGGCACAAAGGAAGTGCCAGTTGTGAAGAGGTAACTTTCCACACAACTTCCGCCTTTGTACTTTACTCGTAATTTCTTCCGAGATGTAATGTTTTCCATTATACTACATTCTCAGAGCTAAACAGCTCATCAAGGGCAAGGGGAAGGGAACTTATTCGAAGCCCCTGCGGCAGACAAAGCTGACTATGGCGTCTCCTACCGCGGCTCCTCCGACTCCTACTCCTCAACCTTCTACAACTCCAGTGATTACTCCATTGCTGGTTGTCGCAGAAGATCCAGCTCCCTCAACAGAGCGAGTGACCCTTGAGTCGCAGATTGACGCCACCATGGGTGGCTCAGGTTTAGATAAGGGTGAACCCTCTTCGGGTAATGATCCCTCGGTAGA
This sequence comes from Avena eriantha, assembly GCA_910589775.1. NCBI lineage: Eukaryota > Viridiplantae > Streptophyta > Magnoliopsida > Poales > Poaceae > Avena > Avena eriantha. Next base: position 410,494,986 of record OU342746.1, on the reverse strand, counting down.
GACCTTTACCGAAAATCTCCCGAAAAATCCGGGACTTGCCAAATTTGGCTTGTCTCGAAAATCTGCGGAGGAAATCCAGCGGCTGGCCCAGCAATGCCTACAAATCCGTAATCTCTGCCGAAGAAGAAGCACAAGAAGCGGAGGGCGTCAAGTACTCCGAACTTCTTGAACAAGTTCGCCTTCGCGACGAGGGACTAAGAGCTGGTGTGCTTCCACCACCTCCGGTTATTCCACTCACCCTCATCGAGAAGGTTACCACCAAGGTGAACATGTGCCTGAGCAAGATCACACATGAACATCATGTAAGTCAGAATTCCAACTCACGTTTTTCCTTTACTGTATATTATGTCATATCCTCTAGCCCCCAAGCATGAAGTTGGATAGTAGATCCGGGTTTATGCTTCACTAGGATGTCAAAGAACGAACTAGTATAGCCCCCAAGGCTCGTGCTAATATTAGCTACAATATTAGCCCAAGTCTTTAGTAGACTTCTGACTCTGGGTATTCTGACTTACAGAAAGTTAATTCATATAACCAGGAATTGTTGAAGAACATCTGCAATAAGCGGAGAGAGATCAAAGCTCTCCGACTTAAAAATGATGAGCTTAAAGTTTCCAAGGAAGAGGCCGAAGGTGAACTTTCTGAGACTCAAACCTTGTCTTGATTTTTCATAGTCGAATATTTTTTGCTGAACTGTTGTTATTTTTGACTTACAGCACTAATAAAGCAGTCCTGTGCTATGATCGAGGAGGCCGAGAATCCGAAGACCCTGGTGGTGGAAAACAAGGATCTCCGCCAAGAGCTAGACCAGCTTAAGGCGGATCATGAGAAGAGCATTGCTCAAGTTCTCGAATCCTCCTCCATGGCCACCGTGGAGCGTGATCGCAAGATTGCACTCCACGAGAAGAAGATATCGAATCTCAACGACGAGCTATGCAGAGAGAAGGATATTTCCGAGGGCACTCCGGGATGAACTCCGGAGTCTTCGTGAAGAGAAGACCAAAGTTGACGACGTCATCTTTGGTATGTTTCCGTCTTTCTGACTTGTCTATATTCTTTGACTCTTTCGATGTCGGATTTATTTATCTGTTTTGCGTTATACGCATAGGTCCTCTAAACTTGACGAACTCCACCTCTACCGAGCCCTGCACCCACCAGCTTACCCAAGTCGGTGATTTGCTCCATGACTTCCGCCAATCCATTGAGGATATTGGCGAAGCTCTCAAGGTTCCGGACATGCATAGCATGTCCGACTTTCAGGTGCGGGACAAGGCAAAGGAGATGTCGCAGCTTGTCCGGGACTGGAACATGTCCTACGCGTGAACCGCAATGCAAAACGCTCTCACCATGGTCATGAGCCACCATGGAAGCATGGAAATCTGGCAAGTGACCAGAGGGTACTGCAAGGTGGACAAAGACGGACATGAGCAAGATATTAAGGCCATCATGGACTCCTTGGCCGGATATGGGTGTCATGTAGCTGACTTAACCAGCTACGACACTCCCTTCTTCACCCGCGTGGACACGCCGCCTCCGCCTACCGAAGAAGAAACCAAAGTTTCCGAAGATGACCACACCATGTCGGATGTGGACATCTCGGAATGATATCAAGGCGATGTATCCAGCGAGCCGGCAGCTCCTACCTCTCCTCCTGCATCATAAGTTAAACAGATGTATTATTCTGAAAACACTATGGGTCTATAAATATTTAGTATGATACTTTTGCTAGTGCTAAGCTTTAATCTATTCAGCACTTTTGGTTTAAATTTTTTGTGTGCCTGAAATGTTTTCATAAGCACTTGAACTTTTTTGTCTGTACTTATCGTTTATCTGGCTTTCCGCCTCGTCCCTTTCATGAGCCGGCTAAACCTTCAGCACGGAAACTTTGCCGAGCAATGGAGCTCAATTGCTAAACCAGTTTAAACTCGGCAACAAAGCCGACCTCCAGTACCAACAATTCACTACTCGGAAAATGCCCGCATCTGGCAATCAGACAAATAACCAAATTAAAGACTAGAAACTTTAGAGTTATACCCAAGGGTAGCAATTTTAGAATTGGAAATCTAAACCAGAACGAACATGAGCATAAAGTACTTTCAAGCATTCTGGGATTTTCGACTATGACATGATCATTCAGAAATAAGATGGTAAAAACCTCTCAAAAAAAAACTTGAGGCAACCAAGACATTTATTTCTCACAGAACATGTACATATATATGATTACAAAGAAGAATAAACTAAGAATAAAAGGGACGTAGCTACGCAATATTCCACGGTCTGTCTAACTCATCCGGATTTGTACTGCCTCCAGCTCTCTTTCTCTTCTTAGTAGTAGGTCTTTTTTTGACTGGCCTCATATTAGTTAAGTAGTAATAACCATTGTGCAATACTCGACTAACCAAGAAGGGCCCTTCCCATTCTGGGGAAAGTTTGTGCTTTCTTTGTTGCACAAGCCGGAGAACCAAATCGCCCTTATTGAAAGATCTGCTATGATACTTGCGCAACTTCTGCTGATAGGCTGTTGATCTCATTTCAACAACGACGTGAACTTCCTCGACTAAGTCGAGATCATTTTTTTGAGAAATCTTGGCATCCTCTTCTATATACGCGGCCACTCTAGGAGAAGCGTGAATCAAATCACTAGGAAGAACTGCTTCTGCGCCATAGACCAAGAAGAAAGGTGTGTATCCGGTTGATCTGTTCGGAGTTGTTCGTAAACTCCATATTACAGAAGGTAATTCCTCTGCCCAAGCCCCCGCAGCATGTCGTAGTGGTGCTTCGATTCTCGGTTTTAGGCCTTGTAGGATTAAACCATTTGCTCTTTCGACTTGTCCATTAGCTTATGGATGTGCGACTAACGCAATGTCAAGTCGGATATTTTGTTCGTTGCAGAATTCGGCAAGTTCCCCCATAGAGAAATTACTTTTGTTGTCTGTGATAATACTATGCGGATAACCATACCGGATTATAACATCCTCGACAAATCTTTTGGTTGTTCCTCCATCACAACTAGTGACGGGTTTAGCCTCAATCCATTTAGTGAACTTATCCACCATCACTAAGAGATGAGTAAATCCACTTGGAGCCCGTTTAAACGGTCCTACCATGTCAAGCCCCCAGACCGTGAAAGGACATGTTATAGGTATTGTTCGCAGCTGATTAGCCGGAACGTGAGATTGCTTGGCGTACTTTTGGCAACACTTGCACGTCTTGACTAGCCGTTCGGCATCTCCCTTGGCTGTAAGCCAGAAAAAACCGTGTCTGAAAGCTTTTGCCACTAAAGATTTGGCTGCAGCATGGTGACCACACTCGCCTTCGTGGATTTCTCTTAAGATTTTCACTCCTTCTTCCGGAGATACGTAGCGCTGAAAGACCCCATATACACTCCGTTTATAGAGCTCACCTTTAACCACAGTATGGATTTTGCTCGTCGGATAATCTGCCGGCTCAGAACCTCGTCTTCGGGTAATTTGTCATCTACCAAATAGTCAAGGTAGGGTTAGGTCTAGCTAGGAATTACAGCCAGAACTGCTATTAATGGTGAGTCGGATTTGGTCAGATATTCCTCGTCCACTCCCTTTATTGAGGGAACTTTGAGGTGCTCTAGAAAAGCGCCATCCGGGACCTCTTTCCGCGTAGAGCCTATTCGTGATAGTGCATCTGCTTCCTCATTTTTTGCTCGAGGGATGTGTTGAATCTCAAACCCTTCGAACGATTTAGATAAATCATCCACGACAGCTTTATATGTTGCCATATGCTTATTTGCATTACAAATACCCGACACTTGCTGAGCAACAAGATCCGAATCTCCGTAACACATCAAACGTCGGATCTCGATATCCTTAGCAATCCGGATTCTATGCAGTAGTGCTTCATACTCGGCAATATTATTTGACGCTGTGAAGTGGATCTGCAACACGTATAGAAGTTTATCTCCTTGGGGTGATTTGAGCACCACGCAAGCCCCCGCGAGCCTTAGACCCATCAAAATATAGGGTCCAATATTCTAACTCATGGAGGGTCATATTTTCCTTCGTCTCAGTCCAATCAGCAACAAAGTCGGCAAGGATTTGGGATTTGATTGCCGTCCAGGGTTTGTACTCAATATCGAAAGCTGAGAGCTCTATGCCCCATTTGGCGACGCGTCCTGTGGCGTCACTGTTGTTGATTATATCTCTCATGGGAGCTGTGCTCACCACGGTAATTGGATGCTCCTGAAAATAGTGTCGTAGCTTACGAGATGCCAAGAACACACCATAAGCTAGCTTTTGATAGTGTGTATACCGCTGTTTCGATTCTGTCAAGACCTCACTGACAAAGTAGGTCGGACGCTGCACCAAGTGTTCCTGATTTTCCTCCGGTATCTCCACTACCATGAAGATACTGACGACTTTGTTTGTTGCAACTAGATAAAGCAACATCGGTTCCTGTGGTTCCGGTGCAGGAAGGATAGGAGCAGATGAGAGTACTTTTTTCAGGTCTTGTAGCGCAGCTTCTGCTTCATCGGTCCACACAAAATCCTTGGTCTTTTTCAGGAGTTTGTATAATGGTGCGGCTCTTTCACCGAGCTGGCTTACAAACCGACTGGCTGCGGCAATGCAGCCAGTTAGTCTTTGTACGTCTTTCAGGCGGGTTAGACTGGAAATATTGACTATAGCCTTGATTTTGTCTCGGTTCACCTCCATGCCTCTTTGAGACACGATGAAACCTAATAATTTTCTAGCTAGGATTCCGAAGAAGAATTTCTTCGGATTAAGCATTATGTTGTATTTTCGTAGATTGGCGAACGTTTCCTCCAAGTCAGAAATTAATGTTTCCTTCTTTTTGGACATCACCGCAATATCATCCACATATGCATGTACATTGCGTCCGATTTGATCATGGAGGCAACGCTGCATCGTGCGCTGGTACATAGCTCCTGCGTTCTTCAGTTCAAAGGGCATCGTAACAAAACAAAATGTTCTGAAGGGGTTATGAATCAAGTTTTGACTTTGTCAGATTCCTTCATCCGGATTCGGTGATAACCAGAATATGCGTCGAGAAAACAGAGGAGTTCGGAGCCTGCCCTAGAATCGATAACTTGATCAATCCTAGGCAGAGCAAACAGATCTTTGGGGCAAACCTTGTTCAAGGCAGAATAATCAACACACATCCTTAAATCAGTGGTGTCCTTTTTAGGAACCATTACAGGATTGGCCGACCACTCAGTGTGGATGACCTCTTCTATGAATCCAGCTAACTCGAGTCGTGCTAGTTCCTTAGCTATTGCCTTACGTTTTTCATCGCCGAACCATCGCAAGGACTGTTTGAAGGGTTTAGCGTTTGGGTTTACATTTAAAGAGTGCTCGGCAAGCTCCCTAGGTACTCCGATAATGTCAAATGGCTGCCATGCGAAGATATCTTGATTTTCTTTGAGTAACTTGACAAGCGTGCTTTCCTATGCGCTATCTAGGCCTACACCTATCTAGGTCACCTTGGAGGGGTCATCGTCCTTCAATGGCGTCTTCTTCGTCTCTTCTGATGCCTTGAACTCCGGATTCGGCTTTGTCACCTCTTTCTTCGTTGCGGGCATCTTGGACAGATCTATGCTCTTCTTGATCTCCTGGTACTCCTGGGCGTGCAGCACGGCTTCAGCAAAGGTGGCATTTCCATCCTCGCACTCTCGCGCTTTCTTAAGGTCTCCCCTGATGGTGATCATGCCATTGGGACCTGGAATTTTCATCATATTGTAAATGTAACATGGACAAGCCATAAAAGCCCAGTAAGCCAGACGTCCGAATATAGCGTGGTACGCGCTCTTGAACGGGACCACTTCGAAAGAAAGTGCCTCCGTCCGATAGTTCTTTGGAGTTCCAAAGGTAACCTCCAAAGTGATTTCTCCTAGGGAATTTGCTTGTCTTCCTAGGACAACCCCATGAAAGATTACAGAGCTGTGGTTCAGTTGGGTCTCCGAGATCTTCATCCGGTGTAGCGTTTCGACATACAAAATATTAATGCTGCTGCCACCATCCATGAGAGTCTTGGAGAAACCATAACCGTCAATAAGTGGGTTGACGATTAAGGCGTATTTTCCTCGCCTGTGCAACTTAGGCGGATGATCAACGCGGTCAAATGTGATTGCCACTTCCGACCAGTCCAAGAATTGAGGGACAGCCAGAACTGTTGCATTGAGCTCATGTAGAACTGCTTTCTTGACCTTTGCTGGTTGAGATCCGAGGAAGGTGACATAAGTGTCTTTCTTGGTCGGAAATTTTTCTCCCCTTTCGGCTTGGGATTTGAAGCGTCAGCTTCCTCCATGTCGGAATCTTCCTTGGTCTCTTTATCCTTTTCGGGATTCTTCTTTCCCTTCTTCCGCTTAGCTTTGTAGCCAGCGGTATCATCTCTCTTAATGTCGTCATTGAAACGACACTTGGCGTTTGTGTGGGACGAGCCCCCATTGGCGTCTAGGTGATGCACACATGGGTTATTGGCAATGTCGGCCCAAGAGTAGGTTTTGCCAGGCTGCTGGTCTCCTCTACCTTGAACTCTTGACGTCCCACGACCGCGTCCGCAGCCACCGCCACGTCCTCCTCGTCCTTCAGACCCGAAAGTAGCAATGACTACTACCGTTTCCGCGTTAGGCTTTTCTTCCGAGGTATTCTTGCGCTTCTAAGCTTGTTGCTTTGGTTGTTTTGCCGACTATGGCACAACCAGGGCGTTGAGTAATCCCTTTGCGTCGTCGTCAGCATCTGCATACTTGCTCGCTGTTTCTATCATCTCTCCCAAATCAGTAACTTTGTCACACTTCAAGTGATGACATAGTAAACCAATTGGGAGACCTGCAATGAAAGCTTCAATTGTAGTTTGGTCATTGACTCCCTCACATGAGTTCTTGGTGTCGATCCATCGTCCGAGATAGTCTCGGCAAGTTTCTCTGGCTTTCTGGGTGCAACGCTGTAGGTCTCCGACCATACAGGGCCTCCGATATGTGCCTTCGAAATTCCGAAAGAACGCACTTTGCATGTCATACCAGTTGTGGATGGTGTTCTCCGGAAGTTCATTGAGCCATGATCGTGCCGTCTTCCGCAACATAAGTGGGAGATATCGGGTTGCGACCAGGCTGTTTCCGCCTTTCGCGATGCAGCAAGCTTGGAAAAAATCCTGTAGCCAAGTATCTGGCCGAGCTATGCCGTTGTAGGCCTGAATATGTCTTCAGATAGAAAATCCTTCCAGAAATCTTGTAGCTCTTATGCGTGGTCCGAAGCATTTTGCGCCCACGTATATGTCATCGTTTTCATAACGCCCCGCCTCTATATTAGAGTTGATCCCGTGCCTTACGTCATTTGGGGATAAAGATCGTCCCGAGTGACGGCTATGGCTGTGGTGCCTTGGTGCCGGACTTCGGCTTCTGTCACCACCTCCTCCACCACGACTCCCTCCTTGGCCTCCTTGGGAGCCATTGTGATGGCTACTTGGCGGAGAGGGTGGAGCAGCTGGGTTATTTCTGGCTGATCGCCGGCCTCCATCCGGAGCGTCATTATTCCGGTTCCAGGGAGGGTCTTCATTGTGACGAGCCCCCTACCGGCTTGACTCGGCGTGGTTTCCGTCGTTCCTTCGTCCGTTACTCCCACCATGGTAGGGCTCAGCTGGACGGTTTGTAGGTCTAGGAGGTAGCATCCTTTAACGGTCCTCCTCCCGACATTTCTCTTTGTCTTCTCCCCTACGATCGTTCGACTCTCGTCGGGGAGGGTTTCTCGGATATAATGCAGCAATTGCTTCTTGCTCGGTCGCTAGAGCGACATTGCGCCAGTCACGTGCAGCTCTGTGATGCTGTCCTGATGATCCGGTTCTAGAGTAGTTGTCTTCCCGTCTGTCGGAACAGTGTTGCTGTTCCGGAACATGCTGGGGCCTTATATCATTTCAGGCTGAGTCCGTGCGACATTGGTCGGATTTGGAGACCAGTTTTTCGCTTCCGGATTTCGCAGCCCTTTGTTGTTCCAGACCCTTGGTGAGTAGCTTAATGCCCAATCAAACCTGCTCTGGGCCTGGATTATTTGATAGGATATCCCGCGCCGCAACAATGTTCTGTACAAGCGTTGGATACACCAGATCTCCTTTGATGTCATGACGAGGCATCCCTGGGTCTCCTTTGAAGAGAACCTTGTGTACTTCCGGGAATTGATCGTCACGTGTATGACGTTTCAGGGTCTTCTGATGCTGTTGAGAGATGTACTTCTCTGCAGTTGCCATGCGTTTCTTCTCCTCCTCGATGTTTTTGGCTTTATCCAGGAGTTGTTGACGACATCGAATCCAGCTCTTGGGCAGTAAGTTCTGCAGCCATAGGGATAGGTGTGGTTAATGCAGCATCGATGAATTTACGCGCACCTTCAGTGATCACGTGTCCATCCACCGACTCTTCTTTGGGCTCGTCTGGGATAAGTGCTCCATCCGAGTCTTCCTCGTATTCCTCGGCAATCACTTCTTCTGGCGGAAGGTCTTTTGTCGGGGTCTTGTTCTTCTTCTTTGCCTTCTTGGCAGCGCCGGTAGCAAAGACGACTTTGGGTCCGTTTCCCAGAGTCAAGCTCTGATCGGTGCTTTTGGACATCTGGACCTCGGGATTATCTCCGATTTCCATGTCATCCTGTGCTTTGGGAGAGTTTTCCCCGGATCCTTCATCCATGGCTTCTTCTTCCTCTGCGACTTTGGAGTAACACTCCTCTTCATACTCCGCGGAGAACTTTCGGAAATCTACTGACGTCATCGATTCATCCGAGGATGCGGGTACGTCGGCGTTTGTTCCGATCGCCTCCAGAACTGAGTCGGTGTTTTCTCGAGCATCGGCAGAGCGGGATCCGGATCCAACATATCCGACAAAGTGTGATGCGCCCCTCCTGAGATAACTGCGGTCTTCATAGTAGGCTTCGTCGAAACGTTTGATGGTCTCGAGGATTTCATCTACGCCTAAGTTTTGCATCATCATGCGCCTTAGTGTGTATCTCAGGAAAGGCATGTCTGTTCCGGCGTCATAAGAGCCGGAACCAGCGTTGTTGTTATGCTCCTCCTGGATTTCGACTTCGGCGGGTGGGTCGATCTGGGATTCAATCTCTCCAGGGAGATCCGCTCCAGATTCAACTTGGACCGCCAGGTCTGCTTCAGGCTCGGATTTCTCCACTGTCTCCGCAACTGGTGCGGGCTGGGTGGGATTAGGGTTTTCTGAGATCCAGAACTCGGCCGCCTGCGTGGACAAAGGGGACCCAGAAATTTCTTCTGCCTCTATCATCACCGCTGGGGTGGGTGGGGCAGGTTCAGTAAAGCCGATGTAAACATCGATCTTGCCAAAAGACATGATGGTGTAGGCAGTCACAGCCTCCCTAGCCAGAATCCAGGTCTCGTCGAGAACGATGAGAGGGACGTCGCTGGCGTAGAGGATGCGACCGACAGCGAGAGTCTTGCCGATTCCAATTCTTGCAGATTCCGCTCGAAACGCAGATCTGAAGCTCACTTGCCCCACGGTGGGTGCCAACTATCATTGGATTGATGACAAGTACGCCATGAAGGGGTCCTCGAGGCGTGCGGAAGAGAGGGGTGTGGGACGTACGGTGTTCCGGGACGGTGAGCACACAAGTTTACCCAGGTTCAAATCCACCGGCTTTGGATGGATCCTACTCCTGCTAGCAATCCAGTAATACGGCAGAGCCGGAATATGGGTTACAAGGGTTCGCCTGTGCGAGTTGAGATTGTGATTGTAAGGTGTTGCCCTAAAGGCTCTCCCTAGGACGACTTATATAGATATCCGGCCTAGGGTTTATAGGAGAGACTTATCCGGCTACGTCTAAGAGTCGGTTATAGAGTACATCTTGAACTACAAGTAACACTATGGGCCTATGTCGATAAGTCTTCTGGGCCTTCCCGTAGCCGGACTGGACTCCGTCTTTTCTCCCTGACTGGGCCGCCCGTGAAGCAAAGCTCTAACCCGAAGTGGGCCACCCTGGTCAACGAGGAACTATGAGAATACCCGGAAAGTATATCCCCAACAGTATGTACATATAGCTAGTGGAGAAACCGGTCCTAATGCTTTGTTAAGTTATGGCATGGACCATGTCCAATAATGTTTTTCAGATATTGCCTTGCTTGCTTGATGATTGTATTTTGTATCTTGTTTTACCTTATGTTTTTGCATTGGTATTGATAGGATTCTAGTATTTTACCGTGCTTGCGCGCAACTTCTATGCATGTTTCACCAGGATCCCAAAATTAAAGAAGTTGATAGACGAATTTATTAAAGTTCTTCTAGTGATTCACTAATCATTCAACTATACTGATCTTCCCTTACTTCCATGAGAAATTATTTCTCTAAGCGACAAACTCTTTTGTCATGGTGGTAGGAGAAATATTCAAAATAATTTTGAATTTTCTACAAAATAAATTTGTTTGATATTTAATTTGATCTTGTTTCATGCAAACTTTTTTATACAAACATCGAATCTAAATATTTTAGAAACAACTCATGAATTTCTTTAATGTCATAACTCAAATGAATTTGTTTCTACAGACTTAGATATTGCTTAATTTCTTGTAAGTGTAGAATAATATTTTTCTAGATTAAGACACCAACAACTTCATAGATCTCACTACGTTTCCACATGATTCCAATAAGTGCATAGTTATGAGACTCCTCCTATAATAACAATGATGTTCATAATTTTTTATGCCCTATCCTCCGCAACCTCTATAGCAAAGACTTAGTCTATGTGTTATGATACATTTCACTTAGTCCCTAAAATTGTTTGACAAGTTTCAACATATTTCAGATTTCTTGCACATATCCATTTAAGTCCTTAGTAATAAAACCTAAGTAGTTTAGCCACCGGTATATTAAATTGCACATATCATCGTGTATGTATTTCAATAATCTTACTCATTCATTTTAAACACTTTTATAAAAGAACTCTAAGTAATTTAATTCATTGGACAATTCCACATGCAAAAATGAACTAGAATACTGGAGTCTTAGCATTCATCAACTTATAGATCATGGCGTTGGGAGGAGAACGTACGGAAGTGCAGGAGCACGCCGCACGCCGCAGGGACCAACCCTCCCAAACACCACCGCGATGCCCGAGAGCCCCATCAGCGTGCGCGCCAAGGCACGGCGCACGGTTAGCTACAGCTGTCCAGACACAGAGTACACTAGGCACCTCCGCCGGTTCCGGAGAGAGGATGCCGCGTGGGCCCCACCGAATCATCTCGAACCTCGCTCCGCATGCCTCGCCGCCGGGGCCGTGCCCAGCGACATATATACGCGCACCCGACACGTATCCGGTCCAGCGACGTCACCCACCTCCCCTCTCTCTCTCTCACACCCCGTACGTCCTCCACTCTCCACGCCCAAATCGATCGCGGCCGACCGGTCCCGAATCCAGCGCCGCTCTCTCCTCCGGCAGCACGCGGGCGGGGCCTCGCCGATCGACTAGCAGGTGCCGTTCGTCCGCTCCGATCCTCCCCCGTTCCGGTTAATGCTCCGCGATTAATTTCCTACTAGTTTGCTTGCGTTCGCGTCGCTCTCCGCTTAGCCCGAGGTTTCGGTCGATCGTCCCGGGATGCATCGCGAGTGTTTGATCGGTGTTCCTCGTGCCGTGCTTGGGGGCCGGTGGCGATTTTATTTCGCGTCTCGTGCGTGGGGATTAGTTGAATGCTGGTAGCAGTTCCTCATATTCGGAGATTTATGATGGGGGCTTTTTTTCTTCGATTTTTTTCGTGACATTTCGATCGATTTTGGTTGCAGGGACTCGTTGTTTCTCGGAGCGGAGTGGGAATCCAAGGCCAAAGGGAGCCGGCCCCGCCATGCAGGAAGTTCTCCTCCGCCCGGCCCACCCCGTGGGCTTCGGGCTCGGGCCCAGCCCGCTGGGCTTCGCTGATCGCCGCCTCTGCTCCCCCGGCCTGCTGCTCCCAAACGGCGGCGCCCTCTTCTACGGCGGCTACACCACCGGCCCCAGGGTGTCCCCGCGCGGCGACGGTCCCTTCTACGGCGGCTACACCCCCTGCACCCCGAGCCCGAGGCCGTCCCCACGCGGCGGCTACCACCTCTTCACCCCGAGCCCCGGGGCGTCCCCGCTCGGCGCCGCCTCGCTCTCCGCCCCCTCCTCCTCCGGCTCCCGCCTCGACGATGCGCATGCGGCGACGTCCACGGAGCACCGCCTGCGCATGGCCCGCCTCGCGCTCCAGTACCAGGACGCGGCCAACCGCTACGAGCTCTGCGTCTCCCAGCTCGCCGACACCGCGCGCGAGGCCGCCGCGCTCCGCCTCGAGAACGCCGAGCTCCGCGTCGCCAACAACGACCTCAACGGCCGCTTCCTCATGCTCGGCGGCAACCGGGGCTCCGCCATCGCCCTCGCCGGCCAGCTCCACCGCCTCCACCTCGGCCAGATGCAGCCCATGCCGCTGCCGGGGGCTCGTCCGGTGCTGCTACCTACGGCGCGTCCCGCCTCCCCGGCCGAGAAGCACGCCGTGCTGCCCAAGAGCATTTCCATCCGCTCCCCCGGCTACCTGACAATGCCCAGGAACGGCGGCAACGGCAAGCATCGCGTGACAGGGCCGGTGAACGTCGGATCGGTGAGAAACATGCCCACCCCCCCTCCTCCACTGACACCCAGTCCCGCGGTGCTGTGCGTTTGCATTCCATGACACTCACCTGTTCGATCATTTGCCTGTGTGTCCATGCAATGCGAGAGCAGCAGCGCGTGTTCGTGGGTGTGGACGGCACGAAGCCGGAGGAGCAGAAGGGCCGTGACCGGGAGAAGGCCCAGTTGGTGACGTCCACGGGCGGGATGGAGTTCGAGGTGTACAACCAGGGCATGTTCAAGACGGAGCTCTGCAACAAGTGGGACGAGACGGGGACGTGCCCGTACGCCGACCAGTGCCAGTTCGCTCACGGCATCGCCGAGCTCCGCCCCATCATCCGCCACCCGCGCTACAAGACCCAGGTCTGCCGCATGATCATCGGTGGTGGCCTCTGCCCCTACGGCCACCGCTGCCACTTCCGGCACTCCATCACCCCTGCCGACCACCCCCTCCTCCTTGGCGCGTGAGACCGACCGCCAATCGCTACCTTCACTCCATTTCTTCCTCCCCTCTCCTCTAACAATGCCACGGAAGAAAACAAACCAAAAAGAAAACGAGTACCAAAATGGGCGAGGTAAATTAGATGCAAAACAAGCGGCAAAAATGTGAATACAGCTAGTTGGGCTATTCTTATGTGTTTGATCTGGGATTCTGGATCACGAGATAGGTGAATTTATATGTTGGGCAGGGTTTTTTGTTACATGGTTTATCGCATAGCCATTGGTTACGTTTTGTTTCTTAGTTTCTTGGTTTCGTTTTGAGAGGAAACTATTGGACTAGCTAAGCCCCTTATTTGAGTACATCACTGATCTTATTTGGGTACTTCTGAGGAAGTGTATGCAGGTGACTTCAGACTTCACTTGTAATGTTTCTGGACAATTGGGGGATTGAGTTATAATTTTTTTTGGAACATGTCAAGCATAGATGCCATATTGTCTATTTCTAGTTTCTACTGCTGTGTTTTCTTGGGTTCTGTGAGCTTGCTGTTCCAGTTCCCAAATGGAGTATGTCAGTCTAGCAATTCAGTTGCATTGCTTCTGGACGACTGAAGCGATGAGTTGTGAATTTTGAGGAACATGTCAAGAGTAGATGCCACACTATCTGATTCTTTGTTTCTATTCCTCTGTTTTTGCGAGACCTTTGGCCTTGTGCTGCTCTAGTTCCCAACTGCAGTCTGTCAGTCTAGCACTGCAATGGCTTGTTATATTTACGTGAGTTTTGAGGAAACCGCCAGACATTGACTGAAGATCTTTGTATATTGTTTCATAATCAGTGACTAAATGATGGCTGTGCAGCTAATTTTTATGCACCCTGCGCATGAAGATCTCGTTGCCAAACGACGGCTGCAGCTCTTGTTTTGCTTTCTCTGGCTGAACGTTAGCTGAATTCGCTGTGTGACAGGCTGACACTAATCTTTGGTGGGCTATATCGTGAAGTTGGGGTATGTAAGATGCTTGCAACCGTTCATATGATGAAACCGTGAGTCCCGAGTGGTTTTTACATTTTCATTTTGTGTGTGTCTGGGATTTGTAAGCCTACATACTTCTAAATTTAAACAACATTGCATATCTTAATGCTTTTAATTTTGAAGAACTAATATTGAGTCTTATATCTAGATACTTGCACAACATGACTTCTACACAATTCATTTGTCAACTGCATGTCTGCATGGGAGAAAGCAATGATGTTTGAAAATGAAGCCAATGAATAATTAAATACCTGTTATAAATACTACATGTTATTGGCCTCCTTTTATTAGAATATGTCATTGTTTGACAAGTGTTCGGGGTGTTGGATGAAGAGACTATCAACTTCAGGATGGGCGTGCAAGTGTTGAGTGTGTTCTTTCTTGCTTTCTGCACCCTTCATGTCAAGATCTTGGGCTGCCAACCGATGGTTGTCGCCCTTGCTTTGTTTCCTTGGCATGAGCCTAGTACATAGCTTTTTCCTGCCTCTTTTCTTCTTTTTAGGCCCAGGAACCCACTACATCTAAGCCCAAGTCCAATCAAAACTAGACCCAAGAATGCTCTATAGTTAGGGGGCAATACATACCAAATGGTTCGAAAAAGGAACGCGTGGTCGGACAAGTGGGTATTGTTGAGGTGAACCAAAAAAAATTAGGTAGAGTCGGATCTATGTGTTAGTTGGGCAAATGTTCTGTAGTAAGCAGGGTAGTTATGATCCCTCTGGACCCCCTCCCCCCCCCCCCCTCCCACACGCACAGCACCACCACCACCACCAATCCCACATGGCTGACAAAGAAGCTCTCAAAGAGATCAAGATCTTAGTTTACCAGTGGTTGCTCGATCCTTGGGCTTGACTCTCAAGAATAATGTGTTAATATCCATGTAATTTGTTTTCAAAAAGGGGGACAAATACATCGGGACCTCTGTTTTAATCGATGCACACAACTTTTTATTACTTAGTTTGTATGCAAAGTATTACAATTTAAGGATCACAAAGCGTCGGTACACAAACAAACCATTGAAAATAACTAAAATAAAAAAGCATACAGCTCAGTCTATTATTATTCCGCCAGTTAGCCTGACAATAGGTATCATGTGCGACCGTCAGCAGTTGGTTGCATTCAGTAACTCTCGCTGATCCACTAGCAGAAGGAAAGCCCAAAGTTGGTTCCGGTGCAAAGCCATACAGAAAACCTGCGAAAAAGTTAAACTCCAGCCTATATTGTATTTACACTTGCAAATAGACCAACATAAAGCAGAAACACCTACGTGTATTTTAGCTTTATTTTTTACCAATTCCATTTAACTAATTTTTTCCATCCATTCCAATTCCTTTTTGTCAGATTATCTATTATTAGCAAAACCTTTCTTTTAAGGAACCAAGTAAAATTTTGATCTTAAGTGTGTTTTAAGATTCCACAAATATCTTCTTGGAAATCTATGATGTCTATTCATAAGGTCTTCATATAAGCATTTGTTAGACTAGTTTTACACTAGCTAGCAATTATGCGGGATGCCGCATATCCCTACTAGTGACGTTGGTCGCCAAGAAAGGACCGGTTGTCGAGGCGCTTGAGGATCTGCTCTAACATCATCTTCACTTGTCCCGTGTTCTCCTCCATCGCCGTGAGCACGTGTACCGAGGGTTTCGTCGGTGTCGTTGCGGCTCACTCCAAACTGATGGACTAGGCTACGGATTTTGTGCTACTTCACCGAAGTGAGTTCGCACCTTTCGTCCTGAAATACAATCGATGTCAAGAAGATAATAACGCAACAGATTGGCGGAGCAAAAATAACTTTGGGATAAATTTAATGTTCTGGATACCAAAATAGTGACGACCTAAGGAATCAGATCACACGAATCGCCACTCTCGACCCCCTCGCCGCCCTCCTCCAGGAGACCAGGAGGAACACACTAGGTCGCCGTTGCTACCCCTCCCTCCCCTTCCCCTCCTCGCTACTCCTGGAGGCTGCCTCTGGCGAAGCCTGGCCGCCGATGAAGGGAGGGGCGAGGTCTCTGTTCAGTCTCCTCAAGGCCCTTCCATGGCACACGAGCGGAGACGATGGTGCTGCATGGGGGTCGACAGCGACAGGCCGCTGGCTGTGGAGATGGATCCTTGGCTGGCGCGTCGGAATCTTCTCCCCACCAGCGGTGGCCTCTTCTCCGAGTAGATCGTAGTAGGTTGGTGCGGGGCGGACTTCCTCTCCTGCATCTTGGCCACGGCTGTGGCATGTGTGTTGGAGGTGAGGGGAGTGGGGTGGCCAGTGAGAGTCGAGCTCAGATGCGGATCCGACGATGGCGGCATCTTCCGATGTCGTTACCTTGATGAAGGTATTGTTGATGCGAATCTCACCTCATGCCTATGGCTCTAGGGGAAACTCTAGATTTGGGCACTACCGGATCGGACGATGACAACACTTTGGTCTCGTTCACCCTCTTGAGGGTATTGTTTTGGAGCTCGAGATGCCTGGAGGGGTCAGCTGGTGGAGTGATGTTCCATCTACTGCGTCGACGGCGGTGGGTCTTGGTGTCATGGTGCAGCGGAGTATCGACAACATGCGGGATGATTGCCTCGCGTAGGGAGGGGGGTGTCATTTGGCGTCGTGGTGGCGTCATTGGCAAGATCAGCGAAGTTTATGCTGATCTTAACCATGAAGATTGTTCGGTGGTTCGATGGCGATGATCTTCTTTGGCGTGTACATGAGGTATTTGCTAAGAGTTTGCTAAACCAAATGTGCACTCTCGTTTCGCCTAGAGGGCATCATGGGCTATATGATTATTCCCGGTTTCTAGCTGGTGGAGGAATTTCTTTGTTTTCCGGATATAAGGGCTTGCTGACATGATTTTCACCCATTGTCGAGTCTCTAGGTGTTGTGGTGGCTTTGGGTTTTTTTGATGTATGTTCTTTGTCCGTCCGTGTTGAATAAATCAATAAAATAGATCGTATGCATATTTTCGATGCAGAGACTAGGGGTCTATCATCCATTTCGGAAAAAAAAATCAGATCACACGAATATGGGAATTGGATGAGGGTGGAAGAGCAAGCAAAGGGGATTAGATATTCAGAGAAAGTATGAGAGACAGCTTGAACACGTTTTACTTCTTCGATACTTCCAAAGGTCACAAAGCAGTGATCTTATAACACGACCATGGGTACTCACCTCACGGTCTCCAGGCCACACATACACACACACACTTACGGCCCGTGGCTATTCTTTGCTTGCTTACATGTCACACGCTGGACTCTGAATCTTCAGTTCAGGTGTCATCACTGACAGAGTATCAGGTGTGAAAGGAACAATCGTTTCACATCCAACCACACCGAATAATCACAAAAATCACGATTGCAACAAAGACAAAATCCTGCTGATCCCAGACTACATAGCACGAATTGCAGCTCAACCAGAAAAGCTTACTCATTTCGACGGTGAAATCGGGACTCGATAATGGTGACGCTCGTAAATGTCGTTCCCCCCGGCCAAAGCTACAGCTACACTCCACGGTAGGCCTTGAGCTTGTCCTCGTGCCGACCTCCCTCCTCGGAGACGCAGAACCGAATGAACTCGTCGTAGCCGTAGTCCCTGAAGCGGCGAGGGTGGCCGCCGGCCTCGTCCACGAGCTCGTCGGCCACCCGGATCGTCGGCTCGGCGGGCACGGAGAAGAGCATGGCGGAGTACCTCGTGACGTCCCCGCCCACGCTGATCCGGTGGAACGGCGCGTGCACGCGGTCGTTCGACCACGCCTGCGCACGGCAGCAAATCAAATCAAATCAAGGCCAGGAAAAAAATTCAGCAGCACTGCAGGGGAGAGCAAAGTTCAGAGTGAGTTCGTTTCTTACCCGGAGAGCGTTGCCGGCCATGACGACGAGCGACGCCGGCGACGGCTGGACGAGGACCCAGCGGCCGTCCCTGGCCCGCATCTCCAGCCCGTCCACCTCGTGCTGGCACACCACGCTCAGCCAGTTGGTGTCCTGGTGCGACCCGTACCGCACCGCCCTCTGCTTCTCGTCGGCGGTCAGCGCCCCGTACTCTGACATCCGGAACAGATGCCACATGGGCTCATCACTCTGGGCCTCGGCCACCCCGAGCCCTTCCATGACCATCCGCCGCACCACCCGCTCCAGCTCCCCCATCTGCACTGCCGCGCCTTGGACGGCCTCGCTGCCGTCGTTCCGGCGGCGAATCTCTGGTGATACATCAGATCCAAGCAGAAAGAAGACGAAAACGGTCTGTTTCTGTCAGTTTTGTTAGAGTATGATACTTACACGGTTATTGTGATAGTTTAAGATAGTTAAGATTCTAGCCTAACTCGTTTTGTACTCCAACTTGATCCATGTACGCCTATATATATTCGCACATGAGACTCATATCCATCATATTCCGCCATACTCATACTCTTTCATGGTATCAGCCTAAATCGATCTCAAACCCTAGCTTCCGTCGCGCTGCCCCCGGGGAGATCGATATCCATGATCGGCCGCACTGCAAGTCTTTTTCTCCGATCTCTTGATCGGCTTCCTTTTTGGTTTACCGTCTTATATCGGATTGAGTCGCCCACCGCCGTCGTCATTGTCGCGCCTCTACTCCGACCATCGACATCGAGGATCTACATCGTGTTCGTGCGCCTGCCCCCTCCGTTGCTGCGCCTGCCTCGGCAGGCTGTCGCGCACCACGGAAGACTACCGCGGTCGCCCCCCTCGGATCCTCTTCTCGTCGTCGTCCGGGACTTCACCGACAACATCGCCATCGAATCCGATCTACGCGTCGTCCACACCATGGCGCATACGGTGCACCATCGGTCTAATCAACCGATCCCGCGCCTGTCTACGCCAAGCACGTCCCCAAGCACGCGCCTACCACCGACCGAGCTACGGGTTGCCGCTGTGTCGCCCCGTCGGGCTACAGCACCGCCGCCTTTGGTCCACGCTACTGGCTTCCAACGCGCATTCCTTGGCGTGTACGTCGCTGGTGGTCTCCTAGCCGCTGCACCGACTTGCGCCATGCAGCTATACCGCCCCCTCGGGTCGTAGCGTGGCTACACGCAGTCTACTTCGCCGTCCTCGTGTATCGACGGCCTCGACTTTCACCGCGCCATCTCCTACGGCGCGGATCGTCGCCGTCTCCACATGGTCTTCGTCACGTCGCCGGGTCTTCCTCGCCTACTTCGAGCACCGCCGCCGCACTTCACAAGGTAACCTGCAGGGCGCCCTCTCGCCGTCGCAGGTCCCGCCGACTACCCTATCACCACTCTAGGCATCCAGTATGACTAACCCAGGTCGCCGCTGGTTTGCCGCCTTCTACGTCTTCGTCCACTACAAATCCACCGCCAGCGTCTGTTGACTCGTGTATTAACGAGCTCGTTGGGAAACCCCAAGAGGAAGGTATGATGAGCACAACAGTAAGTTTTCCCTTGGTTATGAAACCAAGGTTATCAATCCAGTAAGAGCAAGGAAACACCCCATAGGTGTAGCTAGCTGGACTATGGCAGGGCGCACTACCGACGTCAGCAGCAACGTGAAGACCTGCACAACACAACCACAAAACTCTGTCCCCAACTTACGATGAGGTTGTCAATCTCACCGGTTTTGCTGAAAACAAAGGATTAAACGTATCGAGTGTAAGAAAGTAATAGTTTGCAGAAAGTAAACACAAAACAGTAAACAGTTGATTGTAGATTGATAGTAAAAGAAAGGACCAGGGTCCATAGTTCACTATAGGTGGCTCTCCTTAAGATAGATAACATGTTGGGTGAACAAATTATAGCGGGGAAATTGACAAACATCGAGAAAGCATACAAGCATATACTACTCATCTTGACTCCTTTGAGATTCGATTGGGCATTACAATATTATACATAGACCGCCATCTAAGTGCATCTATGACTAATAATCCATCTTCAGGTTATCATCCGAACCCCCTCCGGTATTAAGTTGCAAGCAACGGATAATTGCATTACGAATTGCGTGTAAAGTAAAGAATACGATTGTTCTATGAATAAAGGATTGTTGTTTTCTCCCTAGTAGCAACAACACATCTAGTACCTTAGAGATTTCTGTCATTTCCCCAGATTACCAGAGGCATGAACCCACTATCGAGCATAAATACTAATTCTTAGAGTTGCTAGCATCTACTTGGCCAAGATAGCTACTAACAACGGGAAGTATGCAAGATCACAAATAACAAACACATGATAGAATCAATAATCAATCTGAAATAACATCTCAATATCCATCGGATTCCCGCAAACACAACATGCAGAATTACAAATAGATGATCTTGATCATGAACGGAGCTCACAAGATCTAAACATGATATCACAAAGGAGGAGAACCAACCATCTATCTAGTACATGGACCCGTAGTCCAGAGATAAACTACTCACGCATCACACCGGAGGCTTGCATGATGATGAAGAAGGCCTCCAGGGTGAATTTCCCTCTCCGGCAGGGTGCCGAGAAGAGCGTCAGATCCCTCCCGATCAAGGGATAGAGATGATGGCGGCTACAGACTCTTTCGTGGAATTTTGATCGGGTCCTTAGGGTTTCTGTATCGGAGGCAACTTATAGGCAGAAGGAGAGGCCGTGGGGGTGCCTGGGGCGGCCAGACCACCCCCTGGCGCGGGCCAGGCCTGGCCGCGTGGCCAGGTGGTGTGCCCGGGCCCCAGCCCCTCTCCGTCTCGTATTCTGGCTCCAGGTGTCCCTCGGTGAAAAACTAACTTTGGCTCTTGTCCCGTCCAATTCCGATAATATTCATTTTCTGACTTTCCTAGAACCAAAAACAGCAGAAAACAGGCAGCTGATACTGTGGCTCTTGTTAATAGGTTAGTCCAAGAAATCATATGAAAAATACTCTAAAGTGTGGACAAAACATAAGAAAGTAGATAAAACCAAGCATGGAACATCAGAAATTATGGATACGTTTGCAACGTATCAGCGTCATCGTCTCATCCCCGACTATACCACCTGCTACTCTACTCCGACAACCGTAGACAGTGTCGGCATCTCTCCCTTAGCCACTCTGCGCATTGCAACCGCTCTGGAGGCTTCCTCTGCTAGTCTTTCTGACATGCCGACAAGTTCATGATGGTCCCTGCCCCTGCACGTCTGGTACTGGCAACACCTGGAGTGCCTTCGTCCCCGACGCATTCCCGAGTCTGGCAAACTCGGATCAGCGCCTCGTCTTCATCGACTTCGACAACGTCTTCTTCGGCATTGACCCCTCTACGACTGCCTCGACCGTGTCACCGACGAGTTCTTCTTTGCATACTCGGCTCTGGCAAAACCGGAGTGTGCGTTCGTCCCCGACGTGCGCCTAGTTCTAGTAAAACT
Source organism: Avena eriantha (assembly GCA_910589775.1). Taxonomy (NCBI): domain Eukaryota; kingdom Viridiplantae; phylum Streptophyta; class Magnoliopsida; order Poales; family Poaceae; genus Avena; species Avena eriantha. The sequence continues at coordinate 410,473,593 of OU342746.1, read as the reverse complement.
ATGGTCGCACCTCGTCCTTGACGGCTCGGACTGCATCGACTTCGGCATCGACACCCTCAACGACTGCCTCGACGTCTCCGTCATCCTCCTCGCGCACTATGCGTATGCGGCTTCACGTGCGGCTACCTAGACACAGGTATGCCCGACCACGACATCGACCACGGCGACCCATCGCACGGCTACCTCGACCATGGCACCGCCTCACGCTCTTGGCTCCATCGACATCGGCACAAGGGCTACCACCTCGCTTGAGCATCACCAGCTTCCTCTATAGTTCAATCTACCGCGACGCGACACCGTCCAAGACATTTCCGCTACGATCGTGGGGGGATGTCAGCCTATTAGATGCTACTTTGGTTTATATCTAGTCTAACCGTCCACGACATTTTCGCTACGACCGTGGGGGGATGTCAGCCGAGCCACCTCTACGTGACGGGAGGAGGTAGTGGTGGTGCACCATCTATGCAGCTGCAAGCAGAATTCCGGTCTCACCGTCAGACTCTTTGTCGGACGATGACTCGATGAAATTCTTGTAGAAGAACTCGATCGCCCTTCGACTGCTACCTATCTGTTTAGTACACTGTTGTCAATGGCTATGACAACTCCCGCAGCGGACCAGATAACCAAGAAAGGACCAGCGATCGTACTTCGACAAACGACCGGACAGGTTGTGCGCGTCCAATCGATAGGCGAAGGCCGGGGTGGCAGGATGGCCTGTGGAGCGTCTAGTCAACTCCGGCAATACGCGTGGCCTGCGATCGTTCTGCTCGATATAAAAAGAAAGTTACTCAAGATTACTTGTGGTCAACAAACCGAGCCCATACATACACATTGTTCGTTACAGGTCCAAAATAGAGGAAAATGAAGAAAACAATCTACTCAAGATTTTTACGCATGCTGAAAACATTACTTTCAGACCCAAATTACTTGCCTTAAATTTGTCAAGATTTAGATATATCAAAAACTTAATCATGTCCAGATACAATCGAATTTACATAAATCTAAGTCCACTAATTTGGATCGGAGGAAGTACATGAAAGTTGTGACGATTACGCGTGCGCCGTGATGACGCATGACACACAACGAGAGGGTTTCAAGTCCCAAGACTCAACATGATAGGAATGAATGATGCGGTGGGTACACACGATCGAGTACTGTCACGTGCATGCGTTGACAGAAGTGAACTAATACTATAATACTACTATTATACTTCCTCTGTTTGGGATTATTAGTCCTAATGGCTCTTTTTCATTAATTTATGCATGCACCAATAGTCTTACATGCATAAGAGAAGTGAGAGAAAAAGAAAAAGATACATTAGACGACAAATACTAATAAATTTGATAACCCTTATAATCTCAAACAATATAAAAAACTCTCAGGGCTATAATCCCAAACAAAGGTAGTACTATGCATTATAGAGATGGTATCGTATACTAGTATCATATACTACTATATAATGCTCCCCATTGTGACTAGTCTGAATGATGCGGTGGGTACACCGATGGGACCATTGCACAGCTCGTATATAGTACTCTCTGTAGTATTATCGATCCCAAAACCGTGGAATTTGAAAAACAGACGTACTATGTGAGATATGGCGAATTACGGGTACACTCACCAATCGTGTCCGTACTCTATATATGTTTGTAGATGAACGATACGGTACACGAATGCAGCCACATGCTGCGTTGACGGTGAAAGATGGATGCATACATACGCACTTAATTTTATTCCATCGCTAATTAAAGAGTAGTATACTCTCTCTGTAAATATTTGTTTTATGAAGGATACGGTACACGTAAGAGCAACAAAGTGGTTCAGACCACACATAAGAGCAACAATTTTTTTGAAAGGATTTGCTATCTCAAGACACATCCAAGTCTACGACGGCATAGCTCGGCCAGATACTTGGCTACAAGATTTTTTCCAAGCTTACTGTATCGCCAAAGGAGGAAACAGCCTGGTCGCAACCCGATATCTCCCACTCATGTTACGGAAGACGGCACGATCATGGCTTAATGAACTTCCGGAGAACATCATCCACAACTGGTATGATATGCAAAGTGTGTTCTTTCAGAATTTCGAAAGCACATACCGGAGACCATGTACGGTAGGAGACCTACAGCGTTGCACCCAGAAAGCCGAAAAAACTTGCCGAGATTATCTCGGACGATGGATCGACACCAAGAACTCCTGTGAAGGAGTAAATGATCAAACTGCGATTGAAACTTTCATTGCAGGTCTTCCAATTGGTTTACTACGTCATCGCTTGAAGTGTGACAAGGTTACTGATTTGGAAGAGATGATAGAAACAGCGAGCAAGTATGCAGATACTGACGATGACGCAGAGGGATTACTTAACATGTTAGCTGTGCCACAGTCGGCAAAACAACCAAAGTAGCAAGCTCAGAAGCGCAAAAATACCTCGGAAGAAAAGCCCAACGTGGAAACGGCAGTGGTTACTGCTACTTTCGGGTCTGCAGGACAAGGAGGACGTGGCGGTGGCCGCGGACGCGGTCGTGGGACGTCAAGAGTTCAAGGTAGAGGAGACCAGCAACCTGGCAAAACCTACTCTTGAGCGGACATTGCCAATAACCCATGTGTGCATCACCTAGGCGCCAATGGGGCTCGTCTCACACAAACGCCGAGTGTCGTTTTAATGACGACATTAAGAGAGATGATGCCGCTGGCTACAGGGTTAAGCGGAAGAAGGAAAAGAAGAATCCCGAAAAGGATAAAGAAACCAATAAAGATTCTAACATGGAAGAAGCTTTTGCTTCAAATCCCAAGCCGGAAGAAAAGAAAAACTTCCCGACCAAGAAAGACACATGCGTCACCTTCCTCGGATCACACAAACTTGTACTTTTTCTTTTATTGTGTCCATTTTAAACGTAATTATTTGTATGCCAAACATAAATTATGAGTGTAGCAACGTAAAAAAATCATGGGTATCAAATAATGTACAATGCACCCTAAGAACATCGCCAATGTCGTCCTCCCCCTCCCCCCAAAAAACCTCCCATATCAGTCCGTTTCTGCCGGTTCGGGCACCGGTGGCCCAAAAACTGATTTCAACAGTGCTCCTCCTAAACTTGGCCAGATCATTTGGCCCCAAACCGACTCCAAATTTGGGCGAACGTTTGGGGCAAATGGACACTGTCGCCTATCCGTGTGTGTCCGCGTCTGGCTCACCTGTAGGGCGCTCTGAGCCCCCTCCATATCCACCCTGACGCCCGAACCTCCTCGTCCACTACGCTGCTGGGCCGCCACAAACGCTCATTCGCCTCACAGCCACACCAGAAAAGCAATGTCGCCGCCACCCTAGCCACCCTTTCCGGCTGTGTACAAGCTTGAGAGCCGACAATTCACAACGGAAGTTGTGCCGTCCATGTCGCGTCGATCCACAATGTCAACCTCGTCGGCCCTTCCCGGTGCTTTAGGGTTCCGGGATGTACCCAAACTCAACCGCTTGGTGCATTTTTTGGTAAAATTATTGCAACTTCTATCCGATACATTATTGTGCATAGTCGTTCCATTGCTCTGCTTCAATTGTTTTTCTTCACAGAGTTCATGGACACCTCGTCTGACGACTCGTCCAATGATGACAACGATATATTGTTCATGCATACTAACCAACAAAATATCATTCCAAGGTTCAGAGGTCTCTCCCACTACATGAAGTTCTCGACCCACGACAGATTTGAGCATTGGCAGACGCAAGGGGTGGGCCGGATGGGCCGCGGCCCACCCAGAGTTTTGGCGAATTTTTTTTGACCCGTCATTTGCTTACCGGGTGGAGCGTAGCGAGCGAGAGGATCAGACTCGAGTGGTCGTCCTCGTCCTGTTCATCTCAGCGCCGAGCAGCGGAACCAACAACGACTGCTCCGGCGGCGGGCCGGTGGCCATTTGCTCCGGCGGCGGCGGCGTTCCCCTGGTGGCCTGGCGCCCTGGCACTCAGCTCGCCCCCCTCCCCGACTCCCCGTCCGGCCGTCTGAGTCGTCCCCGACCGACTGCCTAGCTGGCCTCCACCACTCGCCCCTCCGGCCACCGCCGCAGTTGCTGCCTGCTGCTCTCCCGCTGGACCCGCTCGGCTGCTGCCCGGTTTCATCAGGTATAAACTGCTACTCTCTACTCCCACCTCCCCTCCTATTTAATCCCAAATTGGCAAATTCCCCATCGGAAGAATTTGTTTGATGCCTAATTTGTATGCTCTAAAGTCTAAATTATTTCTAAATTTGTCCGATCTGATCCCTAAACTAAATTGTCTAAAAATTTCCCCTTATGCTATCAAATCCATCGCAGCAAGAACTTCAGTTGACGAAAGACATCTATGAATAAAAGCTTGCTTAAGTTTCAGAAAGAAGTACGCCGGGGGAGAGAGGAAAAGTTCAGGCACACAATATCTAGGACCATGGACCGCTTGGTCCGCAGCGTCGGAGGAGCTGCCCGTCCAACTTTGCGCCCTCTCCACAAAATCAACCGCACGACCTATTGCTGAATGCTCCTGCTGCTTGCGGCAACTTGTGTCCAGCGCGTGTGTTGGTGCACAGATCACAGGGCACGGGGAGGCTAGCTGGTGCGGTTGTGGGTCCCCCCTCGTCCTCACCTCCAGGCAGCACAGCTGGGGCAGGAGACCACCTGGCGCCGGCGAGAGTAGGGCGACATCTGACACGGCGCGGCGCTAGTGGCAAGGGAGGCCAGGGAGATGGCTTATGCGGGGGTCTGTTGCGAAGGCTCTGCAGATCCTTGAGGGCGCAGTCATAGCCACGGCGATGGTTCAATTCTTTGCATCGTCGGAGATGCAACCGGTGGCCAAGATTAGGGGCGAGTACGGGCATGACCCGTTCCTGCAGCGGGTGTATGGCGGCAACGGGGGAACGCGACTGCCGGCCTGTGTATGGCGGCGGGGGAGGAAAAGGTGGGCGCTCGCTAGGGGTGGGGATGGGTCGTACAGGAGGTTGAGAAGATGGGACCGAGGCAAGCGCGTGGCGGAGGACGGGATCGAGCGACTCTCGGGTACGCTGGGCTCGGGCTCGAGCTCGAGCGGTAGGTGGTAGGCGTCGGCGGTCCCGGATCGAGCGGGGCTCGGGGGCTTCATGGCGAGGTGGCGACGCCATGGCGGCGGGGAAAGGCGCTGCGCGTCTGGGTCGAGCTCGGGAGCGAAGAGGCAGGCGGCGCGTTTCGTGTCGGAGGCGTGCGTCGCGTCGTCGTCGGGGACTGAGGCTCGGCCACGGGACATGCCAAATCTCAGGGGCGGGGGAGATCGACGGCCATCGCAGGTCCTCTCGTCAAGGCTGGGAAGTGGGGCATGGCGTTCATGAACGCACCCATCTCCTCCTTCGCCCGCCGCGATTCCCCGCCTCCTCCGCCCTGCGGCTGCCCGCCGAAGCCAGTGCCATCGAGTGGTGGTGCTATCCGATGAATTGTGTTCTGCTCCGTCGGGAGGAGGGGATTTGTTCGGTGAGGAGAAAAGAAAAATTGGAACCAATCGGTACGGTGGCATGGGTGCGTAATATGGTTTTTGGTGGAAGGGCAAAACGGTCCAAATAAAAAAGTTGGTTGACAGAAGCGATCCTTGCTTAGGTATAGAATGGTAGAATTAAATATGAAGAGAAAAAACCAAATAGCTATCTTGGTGTCATGTAAAACTATTACTTCCTCTGATCCATATTACTTGTCGTGGAAATGGATATATCTAGACATGTTTTAGTACTAGATACATCCAATCTAATGACGATTAATATGGATCGGAGGGAGTATGTTATATTTTGGCACGTAAGACTCCCTTGATATTTTGGACTATTTGTATCGGAATGATGAATATTTGAAACATTTGCATTGAACTACAATATTATGAATCGCTTATCTACTTATGTTATTCGCTTGGCAATTTTTTATCGTACAAGTTCTATTGTTGAAAAAATAATTAAAATGTGCCCACCCCACGGTTCTTTGCTGCGTCCGCCACTGGATCTGAGGCTCACATTCGGTTGTACAATGACCACTTCAACCCGGCTTGTAATTTGGAATCCGGATGCACAAAGGAAACTAATAGACCTCATTCCCTGTAAATTCTTAAAAAAAAAATCAAATTTTACTTGAGAATATAAAAACAAAGTTACTCAAGATTTACTTTGTGGTCAACAAACCGAGCCAACACATACCCATTGTTCGTTACAGGTCCAAAACAGAGGAAAATGAAGAAAAAAATCTACTCAAGATTTTTACGCATGCTGAAAACATTACTCCCTCAGACCTAAATTAGATGCCTTAAATTTGTCAAGATTCAGATATATCTAAGACTAAATCATGTCTAGATACGATCGAATTTACATAAATCTAAATCCACTAATTTTGATCGGAGGGAGTAGGTGAAAGTCGTGACGATTACGCGCGCCGTGATGACGCATGACACACAGCCAGAGGGTTTCAAGCCCCATGACTCAACATGAGAGGAATGAATGATGCGGTGGGTACACGATCGAGTATTGCCACGTGCATGCGTTGACAGGGATAGACTGGTGGGACCGTTGCACAACTCGTATATCTCTGTATTATCGATCCTAAAATCGTGGGATTTAAAAACAGACGTACCGTGTGAGATATGGCTAATTACGGGGACACTCACCAACCGTATTTGTGCTCTATATATGTTTCTAGATGAACGGTACACGAATGCAATGCAGCCACATGCTGCGTTGACGGTGAAAGATGGATGCATACGTACGCATTTAATTTTATTCCATCGCTAATTAAAGAGTAGTGGAGTATACTCTGTGTAAGTATTTGTTTTATGAAGGATACGGTACACGTATATATGCAGGCAGCCACATGCGTGCGTTGACAGTGAAAGATGGATACATACGTACACATTTAATTCCATTCCATCGCCTAATTTAAGAGTAGCACAGTTCATGCACCCGTATACTCTCTGTATTCGTTTTGTCGAACACGTGAGTTGGGGAAATTAAGCTTTTTTTTTCCCAGTCAAAACACATGGTCCGTCCCGAAGTTGGACCTTTCGACGCCTGATTCAGATGGTCATTATGAACGCAGCCACGGAAAAGTTTTACCTTGACAGTAACACACATGCAGAGCAAGTGGAAGCGTTTGGAACTTTGAACAGCTTTAGGGTTTCGTTCCTTCTTACAGCTTTACATGGCACCAACAGAGAGAGACAGAGACAGAGACAGATAGCTCTCGCTAAAGCGAAGCGAGCGAACCAACTTGGAAGCCTCGCTTCAGATCAACGCGTGCCTAGTGCGTACGGCTAGAACAATGGATGCTTAATTAGCTAGTAGTATAGTTATGTCGAGGGTGCGGCGGGCAGGTGGGCGGTGGAGGAGCGGAGCATGGTGGCGAGCTCCTTGGAGGCGACGATGGACTTGTAGATCTCCATCACCAGCCGCTTCTCGAACTCGGACGGTTCCTGGGCCGGCGCGGCCGCAGCAGCCCCAGGCAGCTTCTGCTGGTGCTTCCGCCTGGCGCAGGTCCCGTCGGGCAGCGCCGAGCACGCCGCCTTCTGGGCCACCGTGAGCATGCCGCCCACGTACGCGTCCCGCAGCCGGCACAGCAGCCGCGCGGGCGCCGAGACGACCGCGCGGACCACGCGCACCCGGCGGACGATCAGACCGCGCAGCCGCACGCGCCACCCGCCGCGTCGCGCGCCGCCGCCGAGGCGCTGGGTGTTGCCTCTGGTCCTGGTGCCGCCGTCGCCGGCCTCCAGGCGCTGGTACTTGCTGCGGCGCCAGTGGGAGCGGATGCCCTTGGTGAAGCCTATAGGGAAAGCCTCCACCTCCATCGATGACCAGCTAGTATCGTAGCGTAGCTTCCGGGGAAATGTTTGGTGGCGAGGCCGGGTGCGGCTTTGGCGGGCGTAGAGGTCGCACGCACTTGCTCGACCGGCCGGGGGATTGAGTTTGGTGGAGGAAATTGTGGTGCGGCCTCGTGTCTTTTATGGAGGGAGAGCTAGCTACGGACTACGGCTGCCTGGTTGGTGGCTGCTGCCTGCTAGGCGCTAGCTAGGAGTATCGATCGCTAGTGACGTGACAAAATTCGTGGCTATTTGATCGGTTTCGCCAGGTTGAATCGCACGGCTTTCTCCCGATCACTCGCCCCCCGCTGGTTGGTGACTTGCTTGGCGCTGCAGGCCGTCGTTTTCACTCACCAATTCCTCCCGTGCATAACCAACTGCATGCAGTGCAGATGTGTGTTGAACGTCTAGAAGCTGACCAGGATTAATGACTGTAGCGGTTTAAGATTCCGTTGCTTCACCGTCCAATACTACGCTTGTATTTTGACCAACAGCTACTTCGTGCCGATGCCTGGTGGGTCCCTTGGCCAGAGACGGCCATGGAACGTAGTACTATCTATTACCGTGAACGTTCCTCGTCCGTACCAGGTCTTGAATTATATGTCGCTGCTGGCTGGTGGGTCATCACCTGGTCAGATAGAGACGATGGAACCTGCTGTCCCCTACCGCGAAAGTTCGTCCAATTCAAGTAGTACAGTATAGGATAGCATATCATAATTCCATTTGGTGGTCAAATCAAAACGGCGGGTCAAAATAATACTACACACGTGTGGTTGTGGGCTTTAATCAACGAATCCCGTACAAGTAATACTAGTTAACTAAGATACCACGCGCCAAGTGGCTTTGTAGGTTTACAACTTATTTAAGCACACATACGCAAACACGTGTTTAGAATGCTGAATGGTAATTGACATACGATCTCTGTTCTCTTTACTGTATGATATGATCATGGTCAGGACTCATCAGGACATGACAGTTCTCTTGCGCGAGCAGACTTTTGGGCAGAACAGCAAGTACACATTTTATGTGTCAGTGAAGCGGTAAGAGAATTAAGTGACGTGAGCTAACTCAATGCATGGTTCCTGGTCAAGGCAACAAACGCCAGCAGGTTGACGTTTTGCTTCCGGAGACGGTTCCGGTGTTTTCAGGGACTTGTGCGACGACGGTGAGACCAGGGGCGCACAGAGGTAAACGGGAACGACGCGAGGTCGTGGGGGTCCATGTCGACGGCGGTGGCGATGTACCGGCCTAGCGGCGAGAAGGGGGACGGCCGGATAGGGGCAACATGCAGGATTTGGTTAGCTCCAAACTTAGAGCATCTCCAGCAGCCGCGTTATATCGCCGTTAGCGAGAGAGCTATAAATTTTTATGGACGTGCGGCATTTTGCATTATCCGGAGCGCCAAATGTGACGCGTTTGCTGCAGCGTGCGGCATCTTCTCTCACGCACCCATACCACCAACGGCTGGAAATTTCACCCTGTGTCTGCGCCTCTATTTTTCCCACCCGCGCATCCGCCTTGCGATTTCACATGCGCCTGTCGATTTCGCCGTCGCCCGCGCTCGACTTCGCCGTCGCGCTGTAAATCCGTCTCCCCCGCGCCTGTTCACGGTGTTTTGAGCGCTCCGCCGCGCTGTACCAAGGGGGCGCCACCGACGCTACTGCCAGGTCCAGCGGCGACCATGTCGTCCTCAAGCCTACTTGCAACATGGCGCCACCAAGATGCTCGCCGATTTGCTCGCAAGGTATGCGCCTCCTCGGCCGCGAACTTTTTTAGCTAAAAGGTAGTAGTAACAAGTCGTTTCATATGTATATTTGTAGAGTTCATCATACGATTCTTCGGACGACGAGTATGATATAGAGGAAGAAGAGGACATATCCATATTATTAGCATACCGCGGCATTAAAAAGCCGAAAATAGGAGGATCGGTGTTCGGTATACAGAAATTATAGAGAGAAAGGATTGAAGGGCACGAGAAGTTGACGCGGTCGTATTTCAATGAAAATCTGATATTTCCCGAAAGCTACTTTCGTCGGCGTTTTCGGATGAGCATCAACTTATTCAAGCACATCACAACGGAGGTGATAAAGTATGATCGGTTCTTTGAGCAACATAGAAACGCTGCCGGAGAACTTGGTCATAGCACCTACCAGAAGGTGACCGCCGCCTTGCGTATGTGGGCATACGGTATACTGGCGGATCTTATTGACGACCACTTGGCTATGGGTGAGAGCACTTATATCATGTGTGTCAAGCGCTTTGCCGTAGCAATTGTGAAAGTTTTCGGATACACATACTTGAGAGCCCCCAATGCTCAAGACATGGCAAGACTTTTGGAGTTCAACACTGAGCGGGGATTTCCAGGTATGCTTGGCTCAATTGATTGTATGCATTGGAGTTGGAAGAATTGTCCAACGTCATGGCATGGACAATTCAAATGGTACAAAAAGGATGCCACTATAGTCCTTGAAACGGTCGCCGATCATGAGACTTGGATATGGCATGCATTTTTTTTGGAATGCCCAGATCTTGCAATGACATCAATGTTCTTCAATGGAATGATAAGACTTGCAATGCGGGAAGGTCCATTGGTGGAGTTTAAAGCAAATAGCCACAAGTATAACTATGGCTACTTTCTCGCCGACGGCATCTATCCAAGGTGGCAACATTTGTGAAGCCGGTTATTCAACCACGAGGTAAGAAACAAACCCACTTTCACAGTGCACAAGCGGCGGCTCGGAAAGATGTAGAGAGAGCATTTGAGATTTTGCAAGACCAATTTGCCATTGTGAGGGGGGCGGCTAGATTTTTGGGACCAAGAGTGCCTTTGGTATATCATGACTGCTTGTGTCATCATGCATAACATGATTATAGAGGATGATCGTGGGAAAATGTGGATCATTCCCACTACGAATTGATGGGGGTTCCTGTGCAAGTGAGGAGGAATGCACATAGGATTGCCCGGTTTATTGCCTCGTATCATTCCATTCGTTCCAAGGAAACACATGATGAGCTCCAAAAAGATATCATGGAAGAATGATGGAATTGGTATGGACAACAATAGTGCCCACTTCTAATTTGCATGTTCGTTGTATTGTTTGAAAACTATGTTGTATTGTTGATTCATTAAACTTGTTGTATTTATTGTAAACAATTTGATGTACTTGTTGTATTTTTGGTGTATTTATTTGTTAATTTTAGAAGCTTGTTTGATCTTGTTGAATGCATAGCGCTGTGTGAATGTTGCTTCGCGCGCTGTAGTTTGCAACGTCTGGTGGAGGACCCCTTTTTGTGTCTGCGCTCGCGCTGCGGTTTAGCCCCTCCGGTGGAGAAAAACATTGCGCGCTGCGCTCTAAAATTATACAGCACCGGCGCAGTGATGTTTACAGCGCCAAAATATAGCGCGCATGTTGGAGATGCTCTTAGGCGAGTGAGCCTTTTTTCCGTAGCGATGGACTGGGAGAAGGACAGGCTGATAAGTGTGATCCACCTTAAAATTGAAAGAACTCTAAACTTTTGAACCTCTAAACTTCTAACTCCGAGGACCGTTTTCGCATTTGCCACGTAAGCCTGACAGTGGGCCCTCTTCACTAGAATTCTTATTAAGAGGAGTCGCAATCAACCAGCGTAATTGTGGTGGATTTTTGCAAATATTAAAAAATGTGGTGGATTTTCGAACCTACAGCGCAATTGTGGTCGTTTTCTCCAATTTACTTCACTCTCAGAAAATAGATATATACATACTCCCTCCGTTGGGAAATAGATATTGCAGCCATAGAAATTCACATTCAAATCATTCCAAAGTTGATATTCAAATTCGAATTTCAAATTATAATCTTCATGTTTATCTCTGTCCTCGCTGTAGTCTGCCATGGATGGGCCCGAGGCAGCCCTCTGCGCCATGGATCCTAGAGGTAGAGCGCTCCAGCGATAAGCCACCAGGACGATGCGCAAGATGCCTGCCATCAACGCATCGTCCACCGCCTACACGGCTCCCTCGCCGTCCCTATTTTCGTTCTCCCCTCGCTTCCACAGCTCCCTCGCTGTCTGCCGCCGCTCCGCTGAGGAAGTAGGTCGTCGACTAGGAGTAGTAGTCTGAATCCGTCTGATGATGATGATGAGAGGAGGAGGAGGAGACACTCCCCACTATAGCCGCCACGACAAAGAGGAAGTTGTGCCCTGCCTTGCCGGCACAATTTCGATCGCATCGCGTCATAATACCTGGCGGCTAGCGCGCATTTCTGTTCTTGTTTCTAATGTGTTTGTCTCCCTGCAATACTACCTCGATTGAGAGAGAGAGAGAGAGTTCAAAGACGATCAAGACACACGCGAGAGAGATTTTTGTGTTGCGCTATATCTGCAGCTTTTCTAGTACTCCTCTATTTATTCAGAGAGACTTACATGCCGAGTGTGAAGGAGATATGCCCTAGAGGCAAATAATAAATAGGTTTTTATTGTCATATCTCAATTAGTTTATAATAGTTTCATATTGTGCTATAACTGTGCCAAGTAGAAACATTGGTACAGGTGTGGTATGAAACAACAAAGTCCCTAGTAGCCTCTATTCATACTAGCTCATTGGTCACAAAGATGATCTGGGTTTCAAGATCATGGGCATTTATGCCGACTGACAACGGGATCATATCATTGGAGAATGATGTAATTGGACATTCCTAGAAGGATTGCAACACGATCAAGTCATATAGTTCATTGTTGCAATAGCTATACCTAGACTCCTTCTCCTTAGATCGTGAGCTCATATTACTCACTGTTTCCTGAGGCTGCTTAGACTGCATCAAGCGCCACTTGGTAATATAGTGGTTATAAAGGTGTACGTTGGGTATTCCGAAGGAACAATAGATGACATGTGACTGCAAGACCGGGATTTGTTCACCCACATTACGGGTAAAGATACATACGGCCGTCTTGGTGACATTACATCTATAAATGTTGCAACATGTGACTAGGTCACTAGGATGTAATATCACGGTAACAAGAAAAAATAACTTGTTGTGAACGAGATTGAACAAGGTATAGAATACCAATGGTCGGATCTCAGACAAGTTGTATCGAGAAACAAAAGGAAGAGGATGCTACATTTAGCGGTTCAAACGACATTGTCATCAGGAATGCATAGGGGTCACATGGACATCCCTGGTCCCTCTGTTGATCATTGATACAGATCATGTCTAGAGCATTCCCGAGCCGTGAGAGGATACACTTAAGGGTACGATGAGAGCGATCATTTGTAAGATGGAATCACAGTAGAGAAAGAGAGAAAGCCGAAATCGTTCCGCGGAGAGATCCGAAGTTGTTCGGAGAAAGAATAAAGGAAAAGACCGGAAATGTGTTTTCGGATAAATGGGAATTTAAATATATATTTTTATTATATGTTAATTGTGAATTAATATATTCTAAATAATATTTAGATTAAGATTTATAAAGGCAACTTTTATATTAGGCCAAATCCCCGGAGGGAAATAGCCTAGAAATAAAACTGCAGAAAAAGAAATGGAAAAAGGCAAAACAGCCAGCCCTGTGGGCGGCGGATAATCGCCACCGCACATGGCGGCGTGTAACTGGGCAGCGCCAAGCGGACCAGGCGCGCGAGCTGGGCCGCCGAGGCGAGCCAGCCCACCCGGGCTCTGCCTCGCCAGGCCGCCTCGCGGGCGTGCGAGCTGGGCCGCCGGGGCACCGGCCCACCCGGGCTGGAGCGCAGGCCGCCGCCGGGCGCAAGCTGCGCCGCGGGTGAGCGCCGGCCCACCCGGGCGCTGGCAGCAGCTGCTGCTGCAGCTGGGCCCTGGGGGACAGGTTGGCCCACCCGGCCGGCTGAGCCCCAGGCTGGCTTCCCCTTTTCTTTTATTAGGTATTTTCCTATTTTGTCTATTGGGTTGAGTTAATTCGGCCCAATCGGCCATGACGAAAACACATGTATTTTTCCTTTGCCTATTAGTCTCACATGGCTAACCTAATGGGGAGGGCACACCCCCTCCGCCTATATAAAGGGGTGTCCATGGGTGGGATTACACACACAATTAGAGAAGTCCTTTGGTTGACTTTCTCCCTCCCTCTCTCTATACTTTGTGACCATGGCCCCAAGTTTGGACTGTGCGATCAAGACACACCTGCAGCACGCCATTGCGCTCCAGGGATTCCTAGCCGGATATCAACTTCCGCACTCCCGGCGGGATCGGGGAGCCGGAGGTCTCATCATGCACCGGATGTATACGAAGACACGAGGCGCAACACTTGAGGCGCTTAAATATCGTGAGCCGGAGCTATTGCACGATGAAGATGAAGAAGGAGCAAGGGGTGACCTACGAGGAGCTTCGCGACCTTGAGGTCGGCTACGAGTATGACTACTTCAACCATGTTCCCCGCGGAACGTTAACGCGTACGGTCTACAAGGGTATGTATTTTATACGCTCCGGTCGTTAGCGCATTACTACATAGATAGATTCTAGGCAGTTTGGGGGTTCCAACGTAGGAATTTTTTTGTTTTCTGCTGCGATCCCCAACAGTGGTATCTGAGCCGATCTATGCGTAGGAGTGTTGTACGGCCAGTACGCACAAGTATTGTGCGGGCATTGATCCCATAGTTGTTACCCTCTAACTTGTACTTGTTTATATCGCGGTATTGTTTGATGAAGCGGGCCGGACCGACCTTACGCGTATTCGTACGCGAGACTGGTTCCACGCTCAACATACAACTTGTATCGTATAAGCGGCTAGCGGGTGTCTGTCTCTCATTCAATAGTTGATATAGCATTTACAACGGAGGGCCCCGAAAGGGGTGTAATAGAGACAACTGTTGGATCCATGTTGTGGTTGGAAAGTTCGTAGTTTAGAAACGGTTCTATTGCGAAAGCCCTAACAACCATGTAAAAGTTGCAATAGATAAAGTAGAGGCGTCTAACTTTATTTTGCAGGGGGCATGTGATTATGATATGGTATTGGTCGTTGCGAAGGTAAAGTAGTTTACTTTTCTATTACTAAGTAGTATAGTAATAGTCATCCTTCTGATGGACGACCTGGTGGAGGCGTCGTGGACTTGGCGTCAAACCAAGGGCAAGATGGAGATCATGCCGGAGCGCTCGATGGAGATCAAGGCACAAGAAAGACCATATCATATCACATTATACATATGATATTGATACCTATTTTACATCTTATTGTGTGCTAGTATTTAGATACTCAACGGTAGAAAGTAAGATAATCCCTATTGAATTCCAATATTCTGTGTTCCCCTTGTGTGTGCACCACCAAGAAAGTTCTTCGGTATGAGGCACCCTGCGGTGAGTAGGGGTTAGCCATATCTACGTTCGCATATAGTGGGTGTAAGCCATGTTGCACAGCGAATACATACAAGTTAGATTTGGCGAGCCTAGCACGCCATAGAAGCGTGGCCTCGGAACACAAGAGATCGAAAGATCGAGCATGAGTCACATGGATGATGTGATTGGCATTAGTGAATGTCTACCTTTGATAATGCACTGATGGCCGTGTAACACGGGGGAGGTGCAGAGGACAGGGATCATGCGATCACTAAAATCATCCAGGGGTTGACAATTTTAGTGGAGACCAATTATAAATTGATCTCTTATTATGAACTTAGTCTAGATGTCTATTTGCAAATATCTTAGTAGACCTTGGCCTATCCCATTGAGTTCCTTTGCGACCATGGGAATATATTGCTTAATTTGAAACTTAGCAAAAGGGTCCAACTTCATAGATTAATACCCATGCCTGAGGGATATCCTCGTAAAAGGTGATCTTCTCTTCTTCATACAATAACCATTAGGAGATAATTCGATGACTCGAGAATGTTTGGAAAAACACTTAGCAATCTTGCATTAGAGTTAAGAACTCTTAGAAGGGCTTGATTGCAAAAGGAGGTCATGGATGAAAAAGGTATATGTTAGATATACAAATTACAAATGTGGTTCTTGCAAAACTCGATGCAGTTTGCAAAGTATTTGATACTTGTCCCGTTTTGTGAAAAATAGGAGGATCTGCTTGAGAATTGCTAGTTTTGAGGCAACGTGACTTGATGACGGCAAGCAAAATAGTTGATGGCCGACATCACCTCTTCCCTCAAAGTTTATCATTTGGATTAGTGGACTTGAACATAAATTTGTAATCCTTGTTTGTGTGTCTTGCTTTTTGCGAGACGATTATTCATATGAACAAGTTAACAACCAGTTTGTACTATTCTTATGAACAATACCTTATGGTCACATTATGATTATAAATAAGTTATTCTCATCACTATGTTAATGATAATGGTTTAAACATTTATAGAGGATTAGAATGCTAAAAGATATCCAAAGTTTAATAATAAAATGACACTACAATTTAAGTCATTTTGGTTATTGTAGGTTCTTTATGAAAGATCGGGGTCCTAGATGCTTAATCTAGAGACTTTGCAAAACCATGCCTCTTGGGCAGAATGACTAAAACTCCGCATTCTAGTAAAACGGTGATATGCGAAGAAATGTTGAAACTTATACATAATGATGTATCATATTTTCAACAAGTAGTGGAAATCATTTATTGTGGACTTAAGTGAATAAGTGTATTTACTTAATGAAACATGAAGTTTGAAATGATTTGAATTGTTCAAATGAGTTCATAACTAAATGGGATATTGAATTAACTGAATTAACAAGTCTCTTCGATTTGATCGACATGACTAAGGTATTCAAGTTAATTTTAGTATAAAAGGAACTTGTGAAAGATGTTTCACAAATCATGATAATTAGACAAATTCAAATTGTGTTGAAATATCTAAACATCATAATCATTATGTATTAAGATACATATGGTATAATATCATCTCTTATAGGGGTTATAGTTTTTGTTTATAGTTAGATATCAAAATAAGCAAACACTCATTTGAAATACAAAGGAACATCTAAAAGATTCGTGGAAACAACACCATAAGTGTTATGGCACGTTCGAGTTTCTGGAGATTTCGATAAGTCGAAGTCGTGGCGAATAAACAAGTCTTTGTAGAGCATTCTTAGGAAGCTATGAATGCATCTTCCACAAAAGGGGAAAACCTGTTGTTGTCCTAAGTTGATGTGTCTTGATGAAGATACAGGTGGAAGAAAGTAAAAGATCAAAACAAGGTATTTGACCTTACCTCTAGATTGTTGAGTGGCGCAGAGGAATTTGTTTCGTGAATCCAAACTCTACAAATAGAGGAGAAACTATTGATAACGAGCATAAAGTTTCAAGCGAATACTTTTACTAAAGAAAGTAGGATTCAACTATATATTCTACAAGTTTGTGGAATTATAGTTGATTCACTTGTCATGTTTTGAACAAGACATACCTACCAATTGCAAAGAAGCATGATGGACCTAAGTACGAGAAATGAATGGTCATTGAAATCTTGTTAGTGGAATTCTCGATTTGATGGTGATCAAAGAATTTTGGAATGTCCAAGATTATCGAGATGACCTGGATTTGAGTGGGAGCAAATCAGCTTGGCTAATTCATAATATGTAGCTAACATATTTTGAGTGGGAGCTAAGTGAAATCCCTGGATCTCAAACATGAATGTCATATTTGAGTCAGAGCATGAAATCATTCTGTAATATGTGGACGACATATGTGAATGATGTGATTGGTGTTAATAGTATTTAAGTTAGGATGAAGTTGAAGTTATTAAACAAAAAGATCTATCGAGATAGATTGGTGAGTTTAATAAACACTAAATGTCGAATGCTTCCTGGACTTGATTCTGAAAGATGTTCAAAATGTCCTAAGCAAGATTCTGAAGTAGATCAGAATAGAACAAGGTGAGAATTAAGTTCTTACTATATGAAGCATTGAGATAGTATTGCAACTATGGTTGAAAGAAAGAGATGTGTTGCATCTCCTATGCCTTAGTCATAGGTTCTTACATGCAACCATGTTGTATACTCGACATAAAGTGACCCGAAGTTCTGGTTAGTAGGACGAAGTCTTAACTGTAAGAACATGTCTTTAAGTGATCCCTGAGCTGATCACTAAACCAGAGTTAAGTTTGTACATAAATGGCAAGAAGCAAAGTAAGTGGCATAGTTGCATTTCATGCACTAGGATCTACATAGATATAGAAGTATAAAGGCTCTATCTGATGTGATGTATATGATGGGTTCGTAGCATGGAAAACAAAAAAATTCTACCGCAAGAACGAACAAAACCCAGATCTAATCTAGATAAAAGCCAAGATCTAATCTATTAGACATGAGCAACGAGATAGATAGGAACTAACCCTCGTAGATCCGAAAGCGTTAACGAGATTAGATCTCGTGGTTGATGTAGTCGATCACTTGCCGATCTCAAGATCGTGTGGACGATCCTTCCGGCGTCGCGTTCCAGCAGCGCTTCCGCAGTCGGTCAAGTGGACGATCCTTCCGGCGCCGCGTTTTGGCAGCGCTTCCGCAGTCGGTCACACATGCGGAGTCGAAGCAGACCTTCCTCTCCTCGTTCCAGCGAGCAGCGGAGGTAGTAGATCTTCTCCATGGAATCCCAGCAGCACGACGGCGTGGTGGTGGTGGTGGAGTAGAGAATTTTGCAGGGCTTCGCCTATGCCTGTGCAGAAGAAAGGAGGAGGAGAGAGGCGGCAGAGATTGGGAGTATGGAGCAGGGCTTGGAGGGGGCGCCCCTGCCCTTCTATTTAAGGGGGGGAGGCGCGCCTGGGGAGGGGGAGTCCTAGTAGGACTCCCCTCCTATGGCCGGCGGTGGGAAGGAGGGAGGAGTCCTCCTCCCCCACGAATCCGTGTCTTGCCCTACTAGGTTTCCTTTGACCCTTTCTTGGTTCTCAAGCAAACTCCAAGAAATCCTCTAGAACCTTCCAGAACATTCTGAAACCTTCTAGAATCTCCATACAAACACTCCGGAACATTTCCTAACTTAGAAAATGATCCCCAATATATGAATCTTATTCTCCGGACCATTCCGGATCTCCTCGTGATGTCCCGAATCCAATCCGAGACTCCGAACAACATTCGGTCTCCAACGCATATTCCATATCTACTTAAAACAACTTCGAACCTTAAGTGTGTCACTCTACGGTTCGTGAATATGCAGACATGACAGAGACACATCTCCTATCAATAACCATCAGCGGGACCTGGAGATCCATAATGGCTCCCACATACTCAACGATGACTTCGCGATCGATTGAACCACTTACATACGAAACTAATTCCCTTTGTCTCGCGATACTATACTTATCCGAGGTTTGATCGTCGGTATCTCCATACCTAGTTCTACCTTGTTACTGATACGTACTCTTTACTCGTTCCGTGATATGTCATCCCTTGTGACCTAGTCACATGCTTGCAAGCTAACTAGATGACATTCCACCGAGAGGGCCCAGAGCATATCTATCCGTCATATGGATGGACAAATCCCAATATCGGTTCATGTGCTTCAACACATACTTTCAGAATACCCAATGACACCTTTATAACCACCCAGTTACGAAGCGGCGTTTGATGTCATCAAAGTATCCATCCGGTGATGGTGATTAACATAACCTCATGGTCAAAGGAATAGGTTACTATGTATTTGAAAGCTTACAGCAATACGAACTTAAATGACTTGATCTTATGCTACGCTTACTATGGGTGTGTGTGTCCATCACATCATTCTCCCAATGACATAACCTTGTTATTAATCACATCCTAATGTCCATGATCAGGAAACCATGATCATCAATTAATCAACAAGCTAGTTCAACAAGAGGCTTACTAGGGACTCTCTTATGTTTACAAAACACACATGTATTAATGTTTCCGGTTAATACAATTATAGCATGGGATGTAAACATTTATCATAAACATAAAGATATAATAATAACCACTTTATTATTGCCTCTTGGGCATATCTCCAACAGTCTCCCACTTGCACTAGAGTCAATAATCTAGTTAAAAACTTGTGCATTCAACACCCATGGCTTTCTGGTGTTGTATAGACACTATTGCTAGTGGTAAACATAATCTTCGGATCTGACACTTCCAGGTCCATGTGTATTTGCATGTCCTTGCGTCTCTACGCATTACTCATTCTCCAATGAGATGGCATTGTATAAATCTGGTCCTTTGGTGAGACCTTTAGTTCCTTGGGATTAAATCATGTTGATACAATTGTCGTACAATGTATCTTTATAGTATTATCTCGCTATGAACCACACCTAGTTTGATAACAAACTACTTGACACAAATGCCCTCCTTTACTGCTACTATAGTAGTTATATACTTAGCCTTTTGTTGTAGTATCCGTCACAATGCCTCAACTTTGGAACTCATCCAAATCCATCATGGAACATCCTTTCCATTACATTGTGCCACCCATAGTTTAAATTGAGATAAACTTAATTTGTATCTTGTGACAAAACTAGTATCAATGTAACACTTTACAATGAACTACCTTTAACTAGTTGTCACTTATACATGGTATATTCTTAGTTCTTCCAAAGCTCATAAGAATATCTTTACTATTTTCCAATGATCATCTTATGAATCATTCTGGTATATGCTCATAACATTTAGAGCATAGGACATATCTGGATGTGTACATCTTAAAGAATGATTGATCAAAATATTCTTGCGATTTCACCAAGTGTCAAAACACTTGAATCTCGTGTCAACACACTTGAATCTTGATTCAGTCCTTTCCGTGCGTCAAGAACCTTTCTTGTTGTTTCCATATTGAACTCATTCAACATCTTATCTATGTACATTTGGCAAAACCATATTAGCGCCTCAATCTATTCATATAGACATTGATGCCTAATTCTTGGGTTATGCCTAAGTCTTTCATCGAAATGAAATTCTTAACCTGTGTCAATAAAAATACATTATTTTTAATCAACAATATGTCCTCTACATAATGTATTAGAAATATGTCTCAGCGCTCCCACTTAATTTCTTGCAAATGCAAGCATCTTCATCATCTCCGATGAATTTAAACTCTTTTAACAGTTTCATCATAGTGAAGATTCCAACTCCGCTATGCTTACTTCAACCATTGAAGTTTTGCATACTCTTTTAGCATCCTTTGAATTAACAAAACCCTTTGGATCGTGTCATGTACACGTCCTAGGTAACCATTCTATTAGAAGAACTTGTTTTGTTTGTTCAACTACCATATACCAAAATATATGTAGTGGTTGCTACATTAATCTGTCCAGACTAAATATCGCTATGAAAGATCAAATCTTATCATAGTCAATTCCTTGAACATTGTCGGAAACTTCTTTCTGACATGTCGACTATTTCATAGATGTTTAAACATCCATGTCTTATTTCTTTATAAATCCAAACACGACCGATAGGCTTCATGCCTTTCCGGAGGGTCTTCCAAGTTCAGAAACTTGATTGCTCGTGTATGGATACTATCACGGATTCTATGACTTCTAGTCATTTTATGGAGTCAGGGCCCATCATCGCTTCTTTGCATGTAGTCGGTTCATCATTGTCAAAACAATAACGACTTGCTTATCAAATCTTACTATTTGATTTTTACCGACCCACACGGTTCTATAGGAACTCTAATCTCCGAGATCACACCTTTTGTAATCACGAGAGCCATGAGCATTGTGGCCGTCACCGGGACACTTTCCGGCGCTGCGCTACTTAGCACATATAGCTAAGGTTCAACAACCTTATCAAAGTTCTATTGTCCTCCCACTTAACTTTTCACGAAAAATTCCTTCTTAAGAAACTTGACGTTCCAAGCGACAAACTCTCTTTTGTCCTCGGTGTTATGGAGAAATTCCCAACAAATTCTTTGGGATAACCTATAAAGACGTGCTTATCCGACTTTGGTTGTAAACATTATACTTATGCCTAGCATACCAAAAATTTAAGAAAGGACAACCTGGGTTTTATCCCAAACCATGACTTATATGGTGTCATTTCAACGGATCACGATGGAGATCTTTTTAGTGTAAAAGCGGTAGTCACTAAAGCTTTAATCTTTAAAATATAATGGCAGTTTTATAAATGACACCCTTGATCTTACCATCTCAAACATGGTTTGATTTCATCTCTCGAATATGCCATACTCCTATGGTTTATCGGGAAACACAAATCATACAACAATTTCTCAAGTCTTAGGTGTTTTTGCTAAACATGTAACTCAAATATCTTCCTTTATGATCGAATCATAAACTCTTTATTTTCTTGTTACAATGATTTTCAACTTCATCTTGAAATTCTTTGAACAGCTTTCAAATGTTTCATACTTCCTCCTTATTAAGTAAATATACAGATATATTCACTCAAATTTTCGGAGAAAGCATATGAAGCAAAAAGATCCATCGCATATGGCTACACATAATGGACTATGCACATCAGCATGCACAATTTCCAATAAGCTAGTCATCCGTTCCTATCTGGCCTATGGACGGAGTTTCAATTATCTCGAGGAAAGTCTCACATGCGTCAATTGATCAAAATCAAAGACTCCAAAATTCCATCAACATGGAGTTTCTTCATGTTTTCTTTCAAATATAATTTAAACAGCGATGTCACTTCATAAGTGATCTTTCAATCATTTGTCTTGCGACATTTTAGCAATAGTGTTTATGGATGTGATTTCTCCCACTAGACTTGTAAAAGTTCATCCATCCTTTATGGAATACGATTATTACTTGAACAACCTTTTGTCGTCATAATACCTGATCAAAATAACAATTATTGAAACAAATATTGAAGGCAAGCTTTTATGTTAACGAGCAACATAACAACCCTTTGTTTGTTTTCGATGAACATCATCACATATTCTCTTGCTAGTTACTTAGGCCATTGCAGTTCATGAATTGTGTTGTCCTGTATGACACTTCATACCAACCAATTCGGTATCCAATACCTCAGAACCAAATTGTTTAACAAGCAAGGAATACAACCATAACATGTATATCTTCTATATGCCTAAGTTGGACATCTCCAACCTTTTATTTTCTACCAAATATTTTATAGATTTTCTTTCAGCAATTCCTTTTCTTTTAAAAGAATCTATCAACATCAACAGTGGTGTCATTCACATGACACATAGTACAAAGTGTTTATAGTCAAATACCAATACCTTTGGACTTGCACTTTGAAGTGGATCACCTTCATCAAATGTTTGGCATTCTTTCAAAATTCCATTCTTTTGTAATCTTTTAGTGTAGTAAACATTTTACTTACATCTTCTATTCATCCTTATCATGACAACTTTCATGATCAAGCTGCTATAGCTTATAAAGGTGAATTGCGAGTATAATGTTTCTTTTTCAAAACCTTTTGGACGATTAGGACAACTAGCGTCTCCAACCTTCACAAATTCTCATCAAATATGAGGACGTATACTCTATCATGTTGTAACCAACACATTGTTTCAGATATCGCAATACCTTTCACATATGGTGGTTTCTGAAACATTGCTTTCAGCTCTTAGATAAACTTGATACTAAAAAACAATCTTTTGAGTATCAAGAATCATGGAGGCAAACACGATAATTTGGATACTAACATTGGAATTCTTACTCTTGATTTAATACTACTTATTAAACTTTATGGAGTAAATAGAGTTTGCTGAAAGTTTGCAATAGGACTTATAAACTTTAAATTGACATTCAAAACAATACGATACCAGTTCGTAAAGTAAATATCCAGAATTACTATAGTTCCACTATCTCAACTATAACTAAGCGTAAGGTGGTGAACGGATGCCAATGACTACAACAAACTATGCAAATTCACTTTGATTGTGTTTATGATAAATTGAGTTCTACTAATCCAAATTACAAAATGAACTCCCACTCAAAACAACATCCCTCGAGTTGTTTTAGTGATTACATGAACCAAATCCACTACACCAAGTCCGATCATCACGTGAGATGATGTAGCTTTAAAGGCGAACAATCAACATGTTCATCATATCATCCATATGACTCATGCTTTACCTTTCGGTATTCCGTGTTCCGAGACCATGTCTCTACATGCTAGGCTCATCAAGGTTAACCTTAGTTTCCGCATGTGCAAATCTGGCTTGCACCCGTTGTATGCACACGTAGATTCTATCACACCCGATCATCACGAGATGCTTCGAAACGACGAGTCTTAGCAACGGTGCCAACTAAGGACGAACACTTTATTACTTGATATTTAGTGAGAGGGATCATCTTATAATGCTACCGTCGCGATCTAAGCAATACAAGATGCATAAAGAATTAACATCACAGGCAATTCATAATTAGTGTGATATGATATGGCCCTTTCTTCTTGCGCCTTTGATCTCCATCTCCAAAGCACGGACATAATCTCCATCATCACCAGCATTGCGTCAAGGTACGTGGCGCCGCTTCATGGTTGTCCATCACCAACAGTAACTATTACAACTACTTGGAATAAAGCTATTACATGATGAATAGACACGCAGGTCTTAAACAAAATTTAAAGACAACCATTAGGTTCCTGCCGGTTGCCATATTACAATAAGGATCATTGCATACATCAAATATAATCACAATCACATAATGGCCATATCACATCACAAAACCCCTGCAAAAACAAGTTAGACGCCTCTAATTTTCTTTGCATGTTTTACGTGGTTTGGGGCTTTCGAACTAGAACGGATCTTACCTACGAAACTGAACCACAACGTTGATACGAGTGCTATCAAGTGCAAAGTGTAAATTAGATATATACTATGGTGGGAGAGACAGACACCCGCAAAGCCACTTGTGCAAAGCAAGTTACACGTCAAGCGTGGAGCAAGTCTCATGTGCGATGACATGTAAGGTTAGCCCGAGCTGCTTCATCCCACCATGCCGCAAGATGCAAAGTACACAAAGCAAAAGACGGCACGAGCACCAACGCCCACAACACCATTGTGTTCTACTCGTGCAACAGATCTACGCATAGATAAGGCTCTGATACCACTGATGGGTTCGTAGCATGGAAAACAAAAAAATTCTACCGCAAGAACGAACAAAACCCAGATCTAATCTAGATAAAAGCCAAGATCTAATCTATTAGACATGAGCAACGAGATAGATAGGAACTAACCCTCGTAGATCCGAAAGCGTTAACGAGATTAGATCTCGTGGTTGATGTAGTCGATCACTTGCCGATCTCAAGATCGTGTGGACGATCCTTCCGGCGTCGCGTTCCAGCAGCGCTTCCGCGGTCGGTCAAGTGGACGATCCTTCCGGCGCCGCGTTTTGGCAGCGCTTCCGCAGTCGGTCACACGTGCGGAGTCGAAGCAGACCTTCCTCTCCTCGTTCCAGCGAGCAGCGGAGGTAGTAGATCTTCTCCATGGAATCCCAGCAGCACGACGACATGGTGGTGGTGGTGGAGTAGAGAATTATGCAGGGCTTCGCCTATGCCTGTGCAGAAGAAAGGAGGAGGAGAGAGGCGCCAGATATTGGGAGTATGGAGCAGGGCTTGGAGGGGGCGCCCCTTCCCTTCTATTTAAGGGGGGGAGGCGCGCCTGGGGAGGGGGAGTCCTAGTAGGACTCTCCTCCTATGGCCGGCGGTGGGAAGGGGGGAGGAGTCCTCCTCCCCCACGAATCCGTGTCTTGCCCCACTAGGTTTCCTTTGACCCTTTCTTGGTTTTCAAGCAAACTCCAAGAAATCCTCTAGAACCTTCCAGAACATTCCGAAACCTTCTAGAATCTCCATACAAACACTCCGGAACATTTCCTAACTTAGAAAATGATCCCCAATATATGAATCTTATTCTCCGGACCATTCCGGATCTCCTCGTGATGTCCCGAATCCAATCCGAGACTCCGAACAACATTCGGTCTCCAACGCATATTCCATATCTACTTAAAACAACTTCGAACCTTAAGTGTGTCACTCTACGGTTCGTGAATATGCAGACATGACAGAGACACATCTCCTATCAATAACCATCAGCGGGACCTGGAGATCCATAATGGCTCCCACATACTCAACGATGACTTCGCGATCGATTGAACCACTTACATACGAAACTAATTCCCTTTGTCTCGCGATACTATACTTATCCGAGGTTTGATCGTCGGTATCTCCATACCTAGTTCTACCTTGTTACTGATACGTACTCTTTACTCGTTCCGTGATATGTCATCCCTTGTGACCTAGTCACATGCTTGCAAGCTAACTAGATGACATTCCACCGAGAGGGCCCAGAGCATATCTATCCGTCATATGGATGGACAAATCCCAATATCGGTTCATGCGCTTCAACACATACTTTCAGAATACCCAATGACACCTTTATAACCACCCAGTTACGAAACGGCGTTTGATGTCATCAAAGTATCCATCCGGTGATGGTGATTAACATAACCTCATGGTCAAAGGAATAGGTTACTATGTATTTGAAAGCTTACAGCAATACGAACTTAAATGACTTGATCTTATGCTACGCTTACTATGGGTGTGTGTGTCCATCACATCATTCTCCCAATGACATAACCTTGTTATTAATCACATCCTAATGTCCATGATCAGGAAACCATGATCATCAATTAATCAACAAGCTAGTTCAACAAGAGGCTTACTAGGGACTCTCTTATGTTTACAAAACACACATGTATTAATGTTTCCGGTTAATACAATTATAGCATGGGATGTAAACATTTATCATAAACATAAAGATATAATAATAACCACTTTATTATTGCCTCTTGGGCATATCTCCAACAGTATAATGTTATGGCGGGGCTAGTTTGCTTTTAACATAGAATGATGTGTCCTAGGGCCCAGTGCCCATGAGAAAGCCCTCGAGGTTGATCTAAAGTCACTGTAAGCTCCTGGAATTCGGCCTCGTTCTGCTACCATGACTATAGTATATACACAAAGGATAGCAAAGTGTGCTTTGAAGTTTAGATGACAACGATGAAAACGACCGTCATCATAAACACTAGAAACAAAGTCTCACTTTCTCGCCAAACAAATACTTTGTCCCATTGTAAGATAATGGTGTGAATGTAAAAATTAGGAAGACATTAATGATTTGCAAAAGACATAATGATCTGGTAAAACAGAACATGGACATGACGTTTCCCATGAGCATGCATGATCTGTAAACGCATGTGAGTAAAATGCAAGCTGGATAATTCGTACTCTAGTGCAAGTGAGAGACTAAAGAAGATATGCCATAGAGGCAAATAATAAATAGGTTTTTATAGTCATATCTCAATTAGTTTATAATAGTTTCATATTGTGCTATAACTGTGCCAAGTAGAAACATTGGTACAGGTGTGGTATGAAACAATAAAGTCCATAGTAGCCTCTATTCATACTAGCTCGTTGGTCACGAAGATGATCTGGGTTTCAAGATCATGGGCTTTTATGTCGACTGACAATAGGATCATATCATTGGAGAATGATGTGATTGGACGTTCCTCAAAGTATTGCAACACGATCAAGTCATATAGTTCATTGTTGCAATAGCTATACCTAGACTCCTTCTCCTTAGACCGTGAGCTCATTTTACTCACTGTTTCCCAAGGCGGCTTAGACTGCATCAAGCGCCACTTGGTAATACAGTGGTTATAAAGGTGTACATTGGGTATTCCGAAGAAACAGTAGATGACATGTGACTGCAAGACCGGGATTTATTCACCCACATGACGGGTAAAGATACATATGGCCGGCTTGGTGAGATTACATCTATAAATATTGCAACATGTGACTAGGTCACTGGGATGTAATATCACAGTAACAAGAAAACAGAACTGGTTGCGAACGAGATTGAACAAGGTATGGATACCAATGGTCGGATCTCGGACAAGTTGTATCGAGAAACAAAAGGAAGAGGATGCTACATTTAGCGGTTCAAACGACATTGTCATCAGGAATGCATAGGGGTCACATGGACATCCCTGGTCCCTCTGTTGATCATTGATACAGATCATGTCTAGAGCATTCCCGAGCCGTGAGAGGATACACTTAAGGGTACGATGAGAGCGATCATTCGTAAGACGGAATCATAGTAGAGAAAGAGAGAAAGCCGGAATCGTTCTGCGGAGAGATCCGAAGTTGTTCGGAGAAAGAATAAAGGAAAAGACCAGAAAAGTGTTTTCGGATAAATGGGAATTTAAATATATATTTATTATATGTTAATTGTGAATTAATATATTCTAAATAATATTTAGATTAAGATTTATAAAGGCAACTTTTATATTAGTCCAAATCCCCGGAGGGAAATAGCCTAGAAATAAAACTGCAGAAAAAGAAATGGAAAAAGGCAAAACAGCTAGCCCTGTGGGCGGCGGATAATCGCCACCGCACATGGCATCGTGTAACTGGGCAGCGCCAAGCGGACCAGGCGCGCGAGCTGGGCCGCCAGGGCGAGTCGGCCCACCTGGGCTCTGCCTCGCCAGGCCGCCTCGCGGGCGTGCGAGCTAGGCCGCCGGGGCACCGGCCCACCCGGGCTGGAGTGCAGGCCGCCGCCGGGCGCAAGCGCAGGCTGTGGGTGAGCGCTGGCCCACCCGGGCGCTGGCAGCAGCAGCTGGGCCGCGGGGCAGGTCAGACCACGCGGCCGACTGAGCCCCAGGCCGGCTTCCCCTTTTCTTTTATTAGGTATTTTCCTGTTTTGTCTATTAGGGTGAGTTAATTTGGCCCAATTGGCCAGGACGAAAATACCTGTATTTTTCCTTTGCCTATTAGTCCCAGATGGCTAACCTAATGGGGTGGGCACACCCCCTCCGCCTATATAAAGGGGTGCCCATGGGTAGAATTACACACACAATTAGAGAAGTCCTTTGGTTGACTTTCTCCCTCCCTCTATCTATACCTTGTGACCATGGCCCCAAGTTTGGGTTGTGCTATCAAGGCACACCTGCAGCACGCCGTTGCGTTGCAGGGATTCCTAGCCGGATATCAACTTCCGTACTCCCGGCGGGATCGGGGAGCCGGAGGTCTCATCATGCACCGGATGTGTACGAAGACACGAGGCACAACACTTGGGGCGCTTAAATGTCGTGAGCCGGAGCTGTTGCACGATGAAGATGAAGAAGGAGCAAGGGGTGACCTGCGAGGAGCTTTGCGACCTTGAGGTCGGCTACGAGTACGACTATTTCAACCACGTTCCCCGCGGAACGTTAACCACGTACGGTCTACGAGGGTATGTATTCTATACGCATTGGCCATTACCGCATTACTACATAGATATATCCTAGGCATTTTTGGGGTTACATCGTAGGAATTTATTTGTTTTCTGCTGCAATCCCCAACAGAGCGACGCGCTCAGGGTTAACGATCGTGCCATCCTACTATCCGAGCTTCGTGCCCAGCTACCTACGACTAAGCCAAAGTGGTGTACAAGTAGGAACAACCTGACTGACAGACTAAAACAGAAAACAGCTAACTAACTTATTCTCTGATGAAACTGAACAACGAACAGACATCAGAGCAGAGGGAGAGACGAGGTTTAAGTCCAACAGTCTCCCCCTCAACCCTGACGAGCGATCTTGTTGTCGATAACTCTGATCTTGGCTCACAGCTCCTGGAAGCGAATGCGCCCAAGTGGCTTTGTCAGAACATCCGTCTTCTGTTCGCTAGTTCCAATGAACTCCACAGTCACCAATCACTCCTCAACGCAGTGGCGAATAAAATGATAACGCAGATCGATATGCTTACTGCAATCGTGTAGTACTGGGTTCTTGCAGAGTGATATGGCGGATTTGTTGTCGATGAACAGAGCAACCGGCGTAGCTTTCTGATTTAGCAGCTCGCCAAGAAGACGGGCAAGCCAAACTCCTTAGCACGTCGTCGTTGCCGCCACAATATATTCAGCTTCACATGACGAAGTGGCAATGACTTTTTGCTTCTGTGATTGCCAGCATATTGGGCTTTTCCCAAAGAAGTACAACACCCTAGAGGTGCTCTTCCTCGAATCCACGTCTCCGGCGTGGTCTGAATCACTGAACCCTGTCAGCAATTCACCGTCTCTGCGACGATACACCAGCCCAAAATTCAGAATTCCAGAGATGTATTGGAGGAGGTGCTTCACAGCAGCAAGATGGTCCCCAGCCGGAGCTTCCATGAAGCGGCTCAAGAACCCCACAGCAAATGATATGTCGGGACGGGTGTGCACCAAGTACCTGAGGTTGCCCATGACACTCCGGTAAAATGTAGCGTCCACCGGTTTTTCCTTGCTGTCCTTGCTGAGATTACACCGTGACTCCATCGGTGTGTGCACGGCATTGGAGGCCAACATTCCTGCTTTCTCCAACAGTTTCCTTGCATATGTTGCTTGAGTGATTGTAGTGGCTCCATCTCTTTGCTTTACCTCCAGCCCAAGGTAGTACTGAAGCAACCCCAAGTCACTCATGCTGAATAGTCGCTTCATTTCTTCCTTGAAACAAAGAACTTCTTGTTTCTGAGCTCCAGCGATCACCAGGTCATCCACATATACTCCTACAATCAGCAGATCATCACCTCTGCCTCGTGAGTATACTCCATGCTCATTGGCGCTGCGGGTGAACCCAAGTGATGTGAGACTTGTATCTAACTTGGCGTTCCACGCTCTCGGAGCCCGCCGCAGTCCGTAGAGGGCTTTGTGCAGCTTATACACATCCTTCTCCCGGCCTTCCGCTGTGAATCCTGGAGGTTGAGATACATAGACCACCTCCCCGAGCTTACCATTTAAGAAGGCGGATTTGACATCCATATGGTGAACCTCCCATCCATGGTGAGCTGCAAGTGCAAGGATCAATCTGACTGATTCCAATCTGGCCACGGGTGCGAACACCTCCTCGAAATCGACACCGACTCGCTGAACATATCCCTTCGCCACGAGCCTTGCCTTGTATTTGACGGTGCGCCCTTGCTCATCCGTCTTTACTTTATAGACCCACTTCAGCCCAATTGCTCGATGTCCTCTAGGCAGTGAAGTCAGGGTCCAAGTGTTGTTGTCATCAATCGACTGAAGCTCATCCAGCATTGCTCGCCTCCAGCAATCTTCTCGCTCGGCCTCTGCGAATGTTGATGGTTCCTCGTCAGCAACCAGCATTAGCTCCTCTTCGTCAGAGGGTTGTTCCTCATACCGTGGTCGCGTTGCTAGTTGTGGCGGACCAGAGGGGTTGCCAAGGATGTCCTTCACTTCACGAAAATGATGAACGGCGGACGGGTTGTCATCATTGTCGAACAACTCATCCCCTTGCATTGGTGGTGTTGCCATGCGTGTGGATGGTGGAGTCGTCTCGGTCGAGCTTGTTCCAGCTTCATCCGCACACCCTGGGTGTGGAGTGCTGCAGGCGTGGCATGGTCAGTACTTGTCCTCGAGGTTCGGCAGGATCCTGCCGTGACAATATATTTTGCCAATTCTTCTGTTGTGGCAGCGCCTTGGGCTGTTTTGTCTGCTACGGCAGCGCACTATGCTATTGTGGAGTGCGTGGCATAGACTGGGTACTCCACTGTGAAGGAGATGCTCGCCGGCGACTCCCTCGGTGCCTCCCAATTCCAACATGCCTCTTCATCGAAGACAACATCACGCGACACATGCACCCGCTTGGAGATAGGGTCATAGAGCCGGTATGCCTTGGATCATGTGTCATATCCGATGAACACCATCGGGGAACTCCGATCGTCTAGTTTCTTGAGCTACAGACGAGCTGTTTTGACATGTCCCACACACCCAAACACCCGCAGGAAACGCACATCCGGCGTCGCCCCGTGCCAAGCTTCATATAGTGTCACCTTCTCGATGCTTCTGGTGAATGACCAGTTCAGAATGAAGATGGCAGTGAGCACTGCTTCCCCCCAGAACATACTGGGCACCTGCTTGGCCTTGATCATCGATCGTGCCATGCCAAGCACCATCTGATTTCTCCTCTCCACAACGCCATTTTGTTGTGGCGTGTACGGGGCGGTGAGGTGACGCTGTACACCGGTCTCTGCACAATGTTCATAGAATGTGGCAGAGGTGAACTCTCCTCCGCGATCTGTGCGGAGGACATGGAGCCTATGGCCGCACTCGACCTCTGCAGCTGCCTGGAACTTGATGATCGCACGGGCTGCTTCATCCTTTGTCCCGAGGAGCTCGACCCACATGTAGCGGCTTCGGTCATCAATGAGCAGCAGGATGTATCGACGCCCTCCAGGCGTCTCCGGCGATATTGGGCCGCACAGATCGCCATGGACGAGCTCGAGCGGTTTCTGCGCTCTGTACTTGGCCTTCTGTGGAAATGGCAGGCGACACTGCTTCCCAGCGAGACAGGCTTCGCACAGTTCATTGCGTGATCAATCTGAGGCAGCACGCACCATCTCTCCTCGTGCCATTCTCTGGATCCCATCAAAATGGAGACGCCCCAGTCGAGCGTGCCATCGCCACGCATCGGACACATGACCTACGGCCAAGCACACTGGGCAAACTAGAGTGAAGGTCAGCTTGTACAAGCGATTCGGGGACCTCTTTACCTTGACCAGGAGACGCCGGCGGTGATCGCGGATGGAGAGCACACCGCGGCGGATGTTGATGTCGTACCAGCTCTCGTCGAGCTGGCCTAGACTCACCACGCTGCTCTTCATGGCAGGGATGTAGAACATCTCCGTGAACGCACGGTGGGCTCCCCCGTTCACGGCGAACACCACAGTGCCGCGCCCATGTATGTCCACCACCGAGCCGTCGACGAAGCGAACCTTGCCGGCCACTGAGCAATCTAGCTCAGCAAACGACACCAGGGAGCCCTTCATGTGGTTTGTGGCTCCCGTGTCGAGGAACCACACCTCGCTTCCCCCGGCACCGGCATGGGCGGGAGTGATCATGGCTCTTTCTTCATTGAGGAACACATGTCCGTCCATGTGAGCCATGCCATTGTCTGGCGTGGGCACCACGGGCAGCGCTGCTTCATTTGCAGATTCACCATGTCGGTGCTCCTCCACGCTCGCCATCATCAGCCCAGGGCCATCGTCCTCCTCCTCAGCCTAGACAAGGTTGGCGGCCCTAGCAGCTGCCTCGTCACGTTGTTTCTTTCTGCACTCCCGCGCCCAATGGCCTTTCTTGCCATAGTAGCGATAGTGATCCTTGTCGACGTCGCCGTTTGCGCCTCACGGCGTCTGGTTCGGCCTTTGTGGCCGGGTGTTTTTGCGAGCGTCATGTGCCCGACCACCACCGCGGCCACCGCGCCCCTGCCTCTTCTTTGCTTCCCACTGCTCCTCAGTGAGAAGGAGATGTTCGCCACCGCTGCTGCTGCTCTGGGCACCATCCATCCTTTCCTCGATGGCACGCAGATGGCCGGTGACCTCCTCGACAGTCAGTGTCGCAGGATCGAGGAGGGTCTCCATTGAGAAGGCGATTTGCATGAAACTTCCTTACGATCTTTTCCTCGTCGACGATGTCACCAAGTGAGCGTAGAGCGGCGGAGAGGTTGGAGATGCGCATACTGAAGTCCTCGATCCGCTCGGCATCCTTGAACGCCAGGTTTTCGAACTCAGTGCGCAGTCGATGGAGACGAGTGTCGCGGACTCGATCGCTTCCTTGTTGCTGCACACGGATTGCCTCCCACGCAGCCTTGGCGCTCCCCTTACCCACCAGCATGCAGTGCATGTCGCCCGATGTTGAGCGGAGGAGCGCGGCCAATGCTTGTTTGTCGTCGCGGCGCGGCCTCCCAGAGCGACGCCGCTTGGAGATTGACCTCCATAACCATGGCCCAGTTGGTGTAGTTCGTCCGTGTCAGCATAGGGAACGAGAGGCTGGTGCCGCCGCCGCCGAGCTCGCGTACCACCTCGCGTACAACGACCTTGCCTCCCCCGCGTCGCGCCATGGAGCGTCCACGGCTGAGCGAGCGCCGGAGGGGTCACTGATGCCCTTGGCGCAGGTGGGGTGCCACCGCGCCCCCGGCATCGCCAGGCAGCGGAGCTGCTGCCGCCGGTGGAGAAGTGCCGCCGTCGCCGCGGCCGCCGCGCCCTCTCCCTGCTCCAAGCGACATTGCCACAGAATCAGAAACGTTATGATACCAACTGTCTCCCTGCAATACTACCTCGATCGAGAGAGAGAGTTCAGAGACGACCGAGCTTTTCTGGTACTCCTCTATTTATTCAGAGAGCCTTACATGCCGAGCGACGCGCTCAGGGTTAACGATCGTGCCATCCCACGATCCGAGCTTCGTGCCCAGCTACCTACGACTAAGCCAAAGTGGCGTACAAGTAGGAACAACCTGACTGACAGACTAAACCAGAAAACAGCTGACTAACTTATTCTCTGACGAAACTGAACAGCGAACAGACATCAGAGCAGAGAGAGAGACAGGGTTTAAGTCCAACAGTGTTGCCCATTTCAGTACTTAGAGGAATTCTTGCTCCTGATAAGGATCAATTCGATCAGATGACTTGCCCGACAGCGGAAGCAAAACCTCGCTTTAGATCGGTTGGTAGGAAGTACATGTACATGCAGTTACATCAGCTAGCTATGTGGACGATGCTGCGTTCGCGGCGGGGAGTTGCGCGGTGGAAGAGTGGAGCATGGTGGCGAGCTCCTTGGACGCCACGATGGACTTGTAGATCTCCATGACCAGCCGCTTCTCGAACTCCGACGGGCCCTGCTGCGCCGCTGACGGCAGCAGCTTCTGCTGGTGCTTCCGGCGCGGCACCCGCCTGGCGCAGGTCCCGTCGGGCAGCGCCGAGCACGCCGCCTTCCTGGCCACCGTGAGCATGCCGCCCACGTACGCGTCCCGCAGCCGGCACAGCAGCCGCGCGGGCGCCGCGACGACCGCGCGGACCACGCGCACCCGGCGGAGGATGAGCCCCCGCAGCCGCACGCGCCACCCGCCTCCGGAGCCGAGGCGCTGCGTGGTCTTTGTCCTGGTGCCGCCCTCGCCGGCCTCCAGGCGCTGGTACTTGCGGCGGTGGGAGCGGATGCCCTTGGTGAAGCCTATCGGGAACGCCTCCATCTCCATGACCAGCTAGCTAGCTAGTAGCCGTTCGTCGGCGTTCCGGTGGCGACGAGGTGCAGGCAGCTGGCCGGCGTAGCTCCTGGGGGAATATGGAGTTTGATGGTCAGGTGTGGCTCGCTTGGCTTTGCTTTGCTTGGGTCGTCGTCGATCGGGGAAATATAATGAGAGTTGGTGTGGAAGAGAATGTGATGCGGCCTTGTGTTTTATGGAAGGGAGGCTACGTACGGCCGTGGTTGGTGGCTGCTTGTACTATCGGTGTTAGTGACGTGGCAATAATCGTGGGGATTTGACGATGCCGTTTCGCGGCAGCTGGCACCATGGCCGACGCCACGATGAGCCGCGCAACACACTCGCCTCCTCACGGCTGCCGGTTGGTTGGTGACGAGGCGTGCATTATTGCTGGCTGATGAGCTGGTCCGTCGGGTCGTTCCCGGCCGGCCGTCGTTTTCCTTCACCAGTTCACCGTCTCCCCGTGCATAACGAACTGCAGGTTTGTGCTGAACGTCTAGAATTAAGCTGACCCTGACCGGGGTTACTGGCGGCCGGTCTGGACTCTGGATGAGTACGTAAACTGGTTCAAGGTTCCGTCGCTAGCTCGTCGTATTTATTTGACCACTGACCAGCGACCGGCAGCTAAGCTGCTGGGGAACAGATGGTGGGTGTGCAGGGAGCCAGGGAGGGGGATTCAGGGTCAGTGGCCTCGTCGGTTTATAATTAAGTTGTTTTAGCACACGCACGTAGGCCTTGTTTGGATACCGGCCGGACTTCAGCAGAAATCTGTTTCCCCCATAAGCCCAAAAAAAAAACATCGCCTCCTCAGCTAGCTCCAGGTTTAATTCCCCGCGCTGACGCATGTTCGGCTTGGCTCGTGGCCATGGCATGCACGGCTAGCTCGTCGCTGGAGACGGCCCGACAGATGATACCACGCTCGCTCGTCGGTCACCTCCGCACCACTACCAATAGGCAGCGGCGCGTCGTCAATTACCAGTTTACCACTCAGCGCGGCGCCCATCTCATGTCCGTCCTGAGCGGCGGCGCATGCAGTCATCTCGCGTTCCCTCGCTCGTTGGCCAAGGGGTGTCCATGGTTGTCCCCGGCCGCCATTGTGGTGCTGGATAATCCAGCGCAGCTCTGACTTCGCAGGCAAAGGATCAGCACTTCTCGTCATCTTGGCAGATGAAGCGTCAAGTCGTAGTAGATAGATTAACTCTCG
The DNA here is from genome assembly GCA_910589775.1 of Avena eriantha. NCBI lineage: Eukaryota > Viridiplantae > Streptophyta > Magnoliopsida > Poales > Poaceae > Avena > Avena eriantha. The sequence continues at coordinate 410,437,686 of OU342746.1, read as the reverse complement.
GAAAGATCTTTGCAGCAGGTTGAACATCCATCTGTCTTGGCGCCGCTTGAGAATCCACTCTTCATGCTTTGCTCGTGAGCCGCTGCTGATTTCACAATCACTACCCTAGGCTGGATTGTGTTTTGTCTACTCAACAGGGATGGGATGAACCTGGTGCTGTTTGCTGGACAGGTGGTTGCTGATGATGGGATTAAACACAAGACATTAACAGGCAGAAAAAAGTCTATGCAAACACAACTAAAACAAGCAAAGGAAACAAAGAAATGGTGTTGCAAAGAGCCAAGTTACAATCGAGTAACAGGTTACAGTTTATATGACAAGGGACATCACAAGAACGAACTGCAATCTCAAACACAAGACTAATTCAGTCAGTGCACAATTTCATACAGAAGAATAAAGTGGAGCTGTAGATATAATCTCTAATAGACCGACTAACAGCAAACGAAAAGATAATCGACAAAACAATGTACCACGAAACAGATAACTCCCAGTTCTCATACCATAAATCATAAGAGACATTACAACATCTGTTGGGAGTCTGGGGAGAAATTCCAACTGCCATGATACATGTGTCTTATGAATTACACAAGCCACAAAATATAGAAGATGACGACATAATGGCAGAACGATTTAGCATAATTGTCTTGTAGAACATAGCTGAAAAAAGCACAAAGACCTAGTAGACAAGACACCATCACCAGTCCAAGCCTCTGAAAACTGTGTCGCACTGAGGCCCATCACACTGAAAGGTCTCGATGAATCCTCATATGAGAAGCTTCTCGATGGCATCCTGCCATTCGTTAAATTTTGAACAGAATTAGTTTACCAAGAGTTGTAAACACTACTATGTGACACAGTTATATTGCACTTCAGAAGCTGTCACGAAATGTGGCAGCAATGGGATCACCTTGAGATTCTGAATCGGCAGCTTCAGCTGGCTACCCTCGTTGCTAGTCACTGAACAGGCAATGACAGGCCTAGTCACTCCACAAGCACGCCCAAGGGCTTGCTTTGAAGGGACGAAAACATATGGCACGTTCTGCATCATAAAGAAATTGAGCTCAGTAAGTTTCCTTGTCCATGTCACAAAAGCAAATAAACATTACTTATAAATGAGCAACAACTAAGTAAGATGCCAACGATTAAATCAATGGAACAAGCTTGAGCAGCCATGGAAGTTGATGCAGCAGAACAAAGCAAGTACGACTGACAAATGACAACTCAATTCTTCACAGAAGCTCAATAGCTCGACTGCTTTGTGTGTGATTTGCAAGGCGTGATTCTGAAGGCTAGGTATCCAACTATCAACAAGTAAACTGAACAAGGAATGTAAAGAATCAATGAACTCTGACTCGGTAATTAAACTACCAACAGAACAGGATGCACCAAATCACTAAAGAAGAAAATTGCAGTGATTTACATGGTAAGACACAACCTTTTCAAATAACAAAGTTATTCCTGTTTAAGAACAGAGCAGCACACTCATTCGCAATCAAAAATATATCAAAATTCCCAGCTGTTACCAGAGTCAGCAAACTCCCACTTCAAAAATATACTTAGACTGGTGGTCACCAATGCCATATCTGAAAATTCTGGTATTTTTTAACACATCATACCGAATTACAAGTTGGACTGTTTTTTGTAGTCAGACATTTTGACTAGAATTAATATTTATCAGGGTCTCAATTCCCAAACCATGTCACGCAAGCTACGGCATACAAATTTCCAGTAATACGGTGCTCACATCACAAGCTGCATCATACAAAAATTTCTATTAATACGAGCAAGCATATATGGACAGAATTTATACCTTGTCCTCGGCGAGCAATGGGAGGTGGAGGAGGATCTCGAGCGGCTCCGTGTCAGCTGCCATCACCACGAACTCCGAGATTCCCCTGTTAAGGGTCTTGGTTGCTGAGCACACACAGACAAACGAATTCGGATCAGAGGAGGCGTAGAAAACAACAAAAGAATATGCGAGTTGCTAAGGATTAATCACCTTCGTTGGCGCCCTTCTTGAGCTGCTTGTAGTTGGAGGCCTGCTGGACGAGGTCGAGGATCGTCATCGTCAGCTGCGAGTCCGCCAGCGGGTAAGCCTTGGGGTTCACCGTCTCCTGACTCTGCAAACCAACAAATAAATAAAAGTAAGGGTCTGTTTGGTAGCAAAGTAGTTTTAAAGTAGAAATGTTCAATTGATCATCTAAGCAGGGAGACTAGGGAAAGATTGTAACACACAAACACTTGACTGATAGTGCTTGCTGAGTAAAAAAAAATACAATGTACAGGGTGGAGACACTGTTTCTGTAACAAACTCAAGTGAAATGGACACATGGCATCATGCCAACAGATCAATGAAGACAACAATTTGTGGGAAATTAAAACAAAATAGTCAATAAACTAGAATGGGTAACTCGAGTTTGTCCCTGATAATATTCATTATCCAAACAACCAAGAGAGGTTCGTTTAGTAGCAGCAAGTACTAGGCAAAGGAGAGCCGTTGGATGGGGTTTGTATGGTGGATATAAGCTATGTCAGGGTCCTGACTTTGCAAGTGAAATTTCAATAGGCAGGATATGAGCACATTCGGTTGTAGTACTTGCTGGCACTGATAGTAGCAAGTAGTAGAAGAGATTCAGCAAACCTAAAATCGATCTAGCAGACGTGAGGAAAGGACTCCAGTCCCAGAATCGCACCGTGGTGTGGCTGTTGGGCGTGGTCCAGTCTGCCGTAGATGGGTCGTCCTGCAGCCAGCGTGCGGGGGACCGGGGTCGGGTAGTGGCGGCGTGGCGCAGAAACGCGAGGAGGGGCAGGGCGGCGGGCGGCTGGAGAGGAGGCTCTCGCGGGGCGGTGGGATAGACGGACCAGACGAGGGGATTGGGGAGAGGAGCTGCTCGCGGGTCTGCAGGAGAGGAGCTGCCCGGCGTTGACGAGTTGTCCCTTTTTCTCCTCTGTATGAATTCGGGATGCTTAAGCCTAATTAAGTTTGTTTTCGCTAAAACTGAGCCGGGTACTAGCGCCGGCGATGGGTCGAGGAGCACCGGTCGGCGGCGGCGTTGCTCTCACACAGATGAGTCCGCGGCGGCGAACCGTACGGAGAAGATGAGGGAATCGGGAGAAGCAGGAGGAGGCTCGGGGACGTACCATTTTCCAGGTGGGATGGTCGGCTTGGGGCGCGGGCGCGAGGTGGAGGCGGCCGCCGCGGCAGGAAGCGCTAGGTTTTCGGGGGCGGGGTGAAGGGAGCTAGGGTTTACCCGGGCCTGTGGTGGCATAATATAATAGCCCGTCGGGGTGGGCCCTAATCCTTGGGTTCGGTTGTCGGTTTTGTACCAAACAGACCGAAGGCACGGATCGCTGGGCCGCTGGGGCGCTGCCTGCAGTGCTTCCGCTGTTGGCAACTTGGAACGCCAGCAATTGCCTTGTCCACATTCAGCAGTCTGGGAAAATTCATTCATATATATTCACGCGAGAACAGATCAAATTAGTACTAGTACAACAATGAACAATTCCAAATTGAACTTAGATTCATGCAAAAACAGATCGAATTAAATTGGGCTTGGACCAAATCAAGAACTTACCTTGCGGCTTGCAAGCTAGCAGTGGTGCGGTGCGGTGCGGATTGTTCTTCCGAGTAAAAGATAAGATCAAGCGTTTTGGAAGGTAGAAGATCACGGGAGTGAGACTCAGGAAAATATTGATCAGACCGTGATTTCCGGGGAGGGAATATGTTAGCGAGTTACTGACTTTTTTGGGGGAGCATCTCCACTCGTGATCCCGTTACCAGGCCTGGGCATTTGGTTTGGTTTTATCAGTTTTTTGATAATTCGGGTAATAAGAAATGGGCACCGAAATTATATCGGTTTTCAAGTTAATTGGTAGTTCGGTTAACCAACAAATTCGGTTCGGTGTTCGGTTTTAACCGAACATGACATGATGACAATAAATTGCAGCAATGAAACACTGTATCAGTATGATTGCATGCAGGCAAATAAATCAGTACATACACGACGACACCATGTACACGCCAATACTCCTGAACCAGCCGGCCATACATTCATATGCACTAGTCATGGTCATACCTAGATTTTTGTAACATGAACGTAGCAAGAAAAGGTATGAATGCATCGCGTAAATAGAAAGTCCAAATAGGAGTATCTGAACAAGTTCTAATTCTTCTAGCGACCGCTCCGATCTTGTTTGCTGCAGACTATGGTCCTAATTTGCTTGGTTCTCCTTTACCGGTTTCTAGTTAGGAAAGATTAGTACTTTTGTGTTTGCAAGCAACTAATTACTTCTTTGTTTTTAACTCCTAGATCAGTTCTGAAATAAAACAACGCAAGCATACATTGTTGAAGATTTTTTCTAAGTTTGGAGACACGCATATATGCACGGAGCTGGCTTGGTGAGCTTTTGCATGCTTTTGGCTCATAAGCTAGTACCAAAGCACGACAATGGACACACCTGGCCGAACTGTTCAGCTCTCTCTCCTCTATATTTCGGTTTGTTCGGTGTTTTCAGTTAGTCGAGGGTCAAAACCGAATTAATTATTTTAAATTCGGTTTATCATATTTGGCAACCGAAAATAGTTTCGGTTCTTCGGTTTCGGGTAGTTCGGTTTCGGTTATGGTTAGTTCGGTTCGATATTCGGTGCTCGGTTTTTTATGCCCACCCCTACCCGTTACGGGATCCGGCGCGGTCATTTTTTGGGCCGTATGGGGGCGCCGGCGCGAAATCAGAAATGGGGGCCGGCCGGCGCCCAACCGTACACCCCAAACCGGCCATTTTTTTTATTTTCTGAATTATTTCAACGCAAGCAATCAATTAAATTGGAACACAAATTCAACACAATTATTCAACAAGTTCAACATAGTACACAAATAAATTATGTTTAACACATCACACAAATTAAACAAGTTTGAATCACAATGACCAACAAACTAGAGAGCTGCTTTTATGTTCCACAAAATGCTCGATCAAATTATTTTGCAGCCGGTGATGAGTATTGGAGTCTCGAAGTTCTTGACGCTTGGCCAGGAAAGAGGCAAAGGCAGTAGGCACCTGATGATCAACATCTGCAAGAGGACCCTGGCGATAGTATGGTTGAGTGTCGAACAGTGGGTTCTCCCACTCGCTCTCGATGATCATGTTGTGCAAGATGATACAAGCAGTCATGACCTCCCACATCTGATCCTTGGATCATGTAAGTGCAGGATACCGAACAATGGCAAATTGAGCTTGCAGCACACCAAATACCCTCTCCACATCTTTCCTGCAAGCCTCCTGGCACTGGGCAAACCAAGCTTTCTCCCTCCAGGCACTGCATTTGAAATGGTCTTGATAAATGTTGACCACTTGGATAGATGCCATCAGCCAGATAGTAGCCCTTGTTATATTGGTGGCCATTGATCTCATAAGCCACAGGAGGAGAATTGCCTGAAAGAAACTTGGCAAACACATCCGAGCACTGGAGCACGTTGATGTCATTGTGAGATCCTGCCATCCCGAAGAAATCATGCCAAATCCAGAGATCCTTATCAGCCACAGCCTCAAGAACCACACTGCATGCTCCTTTGTGGCCCTTGTACATGCCTTGGTTTGTAAACGGACAGTTCTTCCATGTCCAGTGCATACAGTCAATGCTTCCAAGCATCCCAGGGAACCCTTTGTCTGCATTCTGTGCCAACAGACGAGCAGTGTCGCCTTCATTGGGTGTGCACAGATATGTGTGGCCAAACACCGGCACAATTGCCCTGCAAAACCTATAGATGCAATCAATGGTCGTGGAATCGGACATACGCATGTAGTCGTCCTGTGTGTCTCTAGGCATTCCATATGCTAGCATCCGAAGGGCAACTATGCATTTCTGGATAGTGGAGAAGCCAAGCGTACCGACGGCGTCCCTCTTCAGCTTGAAGAAGTCATCGAACTCCCTCAGCTTCTCGACGATCTGGAGGAAGAGTTTCCTGCTCATCCTGAAACAGCGGCGGAATGTGACATCGCCGTGCACTGGATCATCGGTGAAGTAGTCTGCATACAACATGCAGTACCCTTCCATCCTCTGCGTCGGCTTGCTCTTGCGGCGTCTAGGCGCCGAGCCACCACGGACCGGCTTGTCCTCCTCGATGATCATGGACATGAGGGCGAGGAGGATAGACAGGTGCTCGTCGTCCCCGGCCGCCGCTGCATTCATCGCAGCGACCTCCTCATCCATCAGAGCGGCCATGACCTCCTCATCGTCCGAGTCCATTGCCTTGGCAAATGATCGAACACCTTGTGTGGGGGGAGGGAGTCGAGTGGGAGCAGAGGTTCGCCGGTCGGTGGTTGGACGCAAGGACGACGGAGGAAGAGGCGGCGTGGGTTTATTTGACGGTGGGGAGTGCTACCAGAGGCGGGTTCCTGACGGCGAGGTAGGGGTGGTCGCGGCGGCCGCCAAGGGGTCGGGAGGGTCAAAAGGGTATAGGACAGGTTTTCTGGCCGTTTGTCACCGACAAGGCTGGCCCGCAACATTTTCTCGATGCGTCGGCGTCCCCGCTCACCTCCCTGTACATTGGGTTTCGCCTGGGACCGCCGGCTAAATAATTGGGCCGCGCCGGCGGAAATTCTGAAATAAGGGCCGTGGCTGGGCGCGTTTTTTGGCGCCGGCGGCCCTCATAGGCCTTTGGGGGGCTTTGAGGACCCCGAGTGGAGATGCTCTAAACGACAGTTCATTCGCTAGGTAGTACTACCCAAGTCCTCGAAATTGTTTCGGTTTCTGTGATCTGCTAACCTAGAGCACTTCCGAATAAATCGGTTTCGGTCAATTCGGATTCGGTCCAGGTTAAATCGGTTAGGTGATTCGGTTTTCGGGTTATATGTCCACCCCTAGCGCCTGCGTTTGTCTTCGCGCCCGCGCCACATGGCTATTTTGCAAAAATGCCTTTGCCTTATTCCCGACCAAACCCAAGGTCCCCGTCATCTCTATCTTCGCACCCTGCATCTCTGCTCCGTCGGAACGTAGAGGGTGAGGAGGAGAACTCCGCCGCCGCAGGCTGCCGGAGAGGAGGGAGAAGGGAGCACTACAACCTCGGCCAGCAGATCCTATCCGGCCCCGCATCCAATGCCGCACGCGGCCGGCGGCACTCCCGCAGCCGCCTCGCCCTCTCAAAGCTCAGAATCCGCACCTTCTCCATACTGCCATCGTTCTCCTCGCTAATTCCAGCACCCCAACGCGCCCCTGAAGCTTCCTCGGTAAGGGTGGCTCCGGCAAGACCACGACGACCGCCGTCACAGCTCAGGTAATGTTTGCCTCTCTCCCCTGCTTGTCTTCGTTGTTGTGGAAGATTGTATGAATTTTGGTGTGAGCTAGCTATGTACCCATAGATATTTTTATCTCTTCGACAGCTTCTCACTAGATATTGTCCGCCCCCAACTTATTTTTCAGCTGTAACGATATGCTGAATGCTTGCTTCTACTATGTCCAGGGGATATTAAACTATTCGCCATCGTTCGAATCACGTAACATCACGTGGTGAGTAAAATTGCTTGCGTTGTTTTGTTGAGTAAAATTGCTGGCGTTGTTTAATTCACCCGATTTGTTTGGACTGGTGACTTACCCATTCAGTGACTTTGGCACTGGACATTCCAAAAACGGGTACTATGAGATCGGGTGAATTAGAGAATAGACAGAGGTCCGTTGGTATTTCAGCCTTTCTTCTCCTTTCAGAGCCTATCCGAAAGAGAATCCAGTACCTCTTGATCCTGAATAGTAGAATAGGACGAACGAACCGGCTCCCGCGGATATCTTTGCTTTGGAACAAAACAAAACCCTGCAATCAAATAGATTGTTCCAAGGGCGCCATATTCTAGGATCCCAAGTTATGCTATTGAAATTTCATTCCTCTAGCAGTTCCGGTTTGAGCATTCTATTCCCTTTTTAAAACCCCACTTCTTTTCATATAACAAACCCTGATCAAAGAGAGAACAATATCTATTTCAAAACATCGTCTAATTTATACTCCCTCTGTCCAAAAATAAATGACTTAAGTTTTTCTAGAATATGTCTAGATACATACGAATCTAGACAAACCGAAGTCACTTATTTTTGGATGAGGGAGTAATTTAAAATATCATCTCAATGAAAATAAAATCAGTGCTTCCTCCTCTTTGGGGTCAATTTTTTCTTGCACGCTTTGGAACTTGAAGACACATCAATTGTAAATCTCGCTGGGGATGCACTAGTAGTCACGGATGGCTGTGATGCATCTTCAGCTACAGCCATAGCAAGCCTCCTACAACTTAAACCATTGAGGTTAGAAAGTTGCATTTTTTCTATGACTCTAGTGTGCATATATATAGAATTACCTTCTTGTAATAGGCCCAGGGTTGTCATAAAGGTTAGAAGGCAGTGTGATTGTAGTTCTTCTCGGTGTGCCAACAGCAGCCGGAAATATCTCTTGGAAAATCTCCTCCCCAAGTTGATCCTCACCTTTATGAATTTTTTACCTTTTTCTTTTTGTTTGAATACACAGAGATATTAGAACTAAGACTAGTATAGATGTGATACTAATGCAACAATACAGATGTTACCTTTCTCTAGGTCCATTTTCTAGACAAGTTGTTTTTCTATGCCCCAACTCTCCACATTGTTTGCATCTACTTTTTGTGTCAAATCTCTTTTTTCTTTTGCATTTCCTTTGAGACCATATTCTCGTGCCTTCTCTTGGTCTCCATCTTCTTGCTCTTTTCCTTTAGCATCTACCTTTTTCTTCCCTTTACTGCTACTACTACCACCGTCTTCAAGGCAGCCTTTGAGTCTCAATATCCTTTGTCTCCCAATGGGTCTCTTTGAAATCAGTGGCACCATCTCAAAATCTAGATTTACCTGCGGCCACTAAGACTTGTCTGTGATGGGTTCAATCTCTCCAGCATATGCAGCCTGAAACATACTAACGGAGTAGTAGTCATGCACATAGGGATGAAAGTTTACATTTGCGGTCCATATAAGGAATGCAAGTGCATGCTCTCAAGGCTTCCCGGTGTGCTGCCATTCTAGGCAAGTGCACTCACGGCTGCCTATCTTCACAACATGCCTAAGTTTATTCTTGTTGGTGTCTGTGACCTCACAACTTTCTCTAGTTGATCTTCCAACATCCAAATGACCGAGTTCTCTAGTCCTATTATTTATTTGCTGAATGATAGCAGGTAGTATAAATCCACTGAGCATTTTCCCAACCAACCTCCGCCTATGAAAAAGAGTCATGATTTTTTCTCGTAGTGAGTCAGCTAGCTCATCCACGGGAAGATCCTTAATTCCTCGAATCCGGCTATTGAAGCTCTCAGCTAGATTGTTGTGAATGTAATCACATTTTATTTCCGTGTTGAAGTCGCATCTCATCCACTTCAAGTTATGATAGGTAGTCAAGTATGTACTTACTGCAGGTTCAGCTTCAAATATCTTAACCATATGGTGGTTAAACGTTTCAACACGATAAGCCTTGGTTGCTGGCCACATGCGACCAAAAATGTCTCCATGAAATTTCTTTTTGAAGTTTCCCATGAGATGCCTAAAACACTCATGTTGCTATGCTTGAGGGAAAACCTTTTTAATGGCATTCTCCAACCCTTTGCAGGCATCCGTACATATAGCTAGAGTTTGAAGATGTCCTATCGCCCTATGCAATTGTTGCATATACCAAGTCCAGTTATCCTCAGTCTCTGAACCAAAGAATCCAAACGCTAAAGGAAACATCCAGTTATGTCCATCTAGTGTTGTACATGTTGCTAACTGACCATTCCACTTCCCATTCATAAAGGTGGAGTCTATACTAACATATGGTATACAACCATTCAAAAAGCCATCAATGCATGGCTTAAGTGCCATAAAAATCTGCTGAAATACACTTTACCTCCTTCCCTCTTCACATCAACTTCTACAATGCTACCCGGAGATCTCTTCTCAATCTTGAAGTTCAACAGATATTGGAAGCACTGCCCCTAGGTCCCATATAATTTCTCCATGGCCCTTTCTTTTTCCCCTCCAAATAGTGTGATACCTAGTAGTAACCTTGTACTTAGTTTTTATCCTTTTTTGCAGCTCACCAGCACCAATGCTTGGTTCTATCCGAAGTATGCCAATTGCCTTTTCTACTACCCATGCTATGTCTGCCATGCTTGAGATCACTTCAGAGGTTGATACACAATTATGAGGCTTTACTATTTTGTTAACCTAGAGCAAAACACGATACCAGTTGTTAGTTGCAATTTCCAAATAATTTGTAAAAACAATTGCGAGATACAAAATTGAACATTGATGTTACATAAGTTATTATCCTTACTGTTTTTCCATCTTCAGTTGTCCTAGCTGTTATTCTCCAATGACATATCTCTCCTTTGCAAAGACCTACAAATCAAGTACGGTCACTATCCTCTATCCTTATGTCAAACTTGCCTCTAATAGCAAATGTCCTCAAGAGCATCCTAAACTCCTCCATCAAAGGAAATAATGAACCTTCCTCTATCATTGGATGTTCTTTGTCATACCAAAAGTGGTTCTCTCCTAGCATATGGTCAAGCACAGGAAGAGCCGCATCAGCAAGTAAATCCTCATCAATAGCAGCCATACAAGCATCAATATTTGCATTAGAGGCATTTATAGCTGCTCCTGATTCAGCTCGCCGATGATCAGATTTACCATGAATTCCAAGAATCATGCACATGTTCTCTTATGCTATAGGAATATAAATTTCCTCTTTATTCATAGGAGCTATCTTAATCTGCGACCAGTCAATGACTCTATCGATTGAACTACTGCCATCAATGAATTGGACAATTTCCTTGACATTGTTGACATGCATCGCGGTGGAACTCAATTGCTGCATTGACCTGTTGGAGTAAGAAATACATTAAACATCATGAGCTTACACATGAATCCATCTTGTAAAGCGGAGTAAAACAGGGACTAACCAATTATTAAGTATGTTGTCTACCTTCCCATATAGCCCGAATCTATGGTATAATACTGATTACCATTTATTTTTAGGTTGCAGGTTGGTATCTGGCCCATGGCTAATATTCCTAGTACACCTGAAGAAGCATGTGACAAGGTTTTATTTCCTAGATCCGAATGTACAGCTTGTTTCTGATTTATCGTACAATGTGTGTTGTTGTCATGGAGATGGTAATGTAAACCCTGTAATAAATGTGTTTCTGATTTATCATACAATGTGTTTCTAATGCACATGTAGATCGATCGATGAGAGGGAATTTGTTTACTCCCTCCGACCCATATTAGTATAGTATCTAGATTCAACCAAATCTAGAAAAATTTGAGTCAACTTTAGTATCTAGATTCAACCAAATCTAGAAAAATTTGAGTCAACTAATATGGGTCGGAGAGAGTAACAGAATTTGTTGCGGACCTAGATCAATGGAAAACAATGCATGCCGCATGCATGTGCCTCAACTAGTAGTAGAAAAGGGAAAATTGATGGGAGATGAATTGTTTACCTAGATTAGATCCTTTTGGGGGTGCGTTGTCCGTGCTCGCCGATCATGGCCGCTCCGATCGTGATCGCCGGAGCCGTGGCCTATGGTCGCCGGCGGCTGATCCACCTGTCCCCCCCTCCTAAAAAAAGACGAAGGAAGACCCGTTTCTGAAAATTTTGAAACATTCATATCTAAAGCTTTAAAAAATCACAAACAAAATACCAGCGTGTAGTCAATGATTTATTAATACCTGTGTGCAAATTTTTAATACGAAATATCATATACTTCCCCCTCAGAAAAAAGACAAATATGCAGATCTGGCTGCATGAACAGTACACAGTTCGAATCTCCTAAAATTTGTCTGATTTTGTCTTTTTAGCCCAAAATACGAGGTATTTCACCCTCAACATTTTCAAGCTAGTAGTGTACATAGTTTACTACGTCCAGATATGTTTTACGGAACTTTTTTTAACACTTCATAACCAAAATTTCAAAATAGTCATAAAATGGCTATGTGGTGCCCGGGTTCCAGAGCGACTATTTGAGGCTAGGCTATGCTACTCTCGATTATTATCGGTGCTAGAGTGGATTTGAAGAACATGTGTACTTCGACTACTTTCTCCGTTATGAAAGTCTTTTTTCTGAAATATATGTATCTAACGCCTTTTAGTGTATATGCTTGAAGCAAAATAAATGAACATACATACGATTCTGAAAAAACTAAAATATCTTATATTTTGAAACAAATGGAGCATATGTCAAACTTACATAGTTATCCAGTTAGTAACTTACAGACAAGTCTATAACTTGGCAGTGTCTTCATGCTATTTGTTTGTGATTTTGTTATTTTTTTGTAAACTACATAGTTTCGAGTTTCGGCACGCAAAAAATTATGCACATATATACATGTTTCGAGAGGTTTAAAATATCTAATAACAAAGAACTTTTAACAAGAACAAAATAAACTAAGACGAAAAGTAAACAGGAATATGAACTGAATCGAAGATATTGTAGTTGTAGGATGGAATGGAATGAGAGAGGGCTTCTAGACTTCGGTCTCACTAGTACTAGATGGGCAAATATATGTGTGATCTATAAGAGATTCCTCAAACAAATAAACGTTCTCCATTTGATTACCAGGCTGTCACTCTGTATGCACTATGCATGATTCTCGCGCGTCACCGCAAGGCAAAAGGCACTTCCAGACCAAAGAATCACATAAACTCATCTTATATCACAATAAATTCTAACTTAGCGCACTAGATCATACCTCAACCTAGAATTGAATCAATCAATCACACAAGGATGGTCAACAAAACATATATAAATATATAATGATGTCACAACCGTGTTTAATCTTACAATTACTAAACACAAGAGAGAGAGAGAGAGAGAGAGAGAGAGGGAGATGGAGATGGAGATCGATGCGTGGTGGTAGTGATGTATTCCTTCTCCTCCTCTTCTTCTTGATTCGATGCCTTGATGGTGATGATGTTGAGGGAGATCTAGATCTTGGAGGTGTGGTTGAGGCAGAGCTCAGCCGTCGTGGAGATTGGATGGGTGGCAGCGGCGACAGGGCTCCACCCCTGAAGGGCTATGGTGTCGTGGCTCTCTCTTGGGTCCTCCCTCCTTTATATAGGCCTTGGGGGTGCCCTAGGGTTCTCCCAATATTGTCATATGACTTAAGGAAGGTTCTCGAGCTTCTCTCGGGCGAAATCCTGTCGTTTGCGGCTTTTTTTACCAACTATACGGCAGGAACTTTTAGTTTCGGCCGTATAGTTGGTCATTGAACTTGCAGATCCTTTAGTATTTTGGTTGTCATTTCTTCATACAAACTCCGTTTTGGGTGTTCTTGGGCTCGTTGAGTTTGTATCGTCGAGGGATACAACCCCATGGTCTTGGATATTTATTTTTAGAAGTTGAAAAAAATTCTCTTTTCCAACCTCTCGAATGGCTAAGTCTGGTCCCTGCAGCTCCTCCATACTATGCTCTCTTTGTTCCTTTTTATCCATAATCTTCACCAACACCTACACACATGTCATAGACAAGGAAAGCGATAAAATTCTACCTAAACTACTAAATGTGCAAAGCTCATATGAAAGTAAATGAGAACTAGAAGTCATGCATATAAGGAATAGCTATAGCTGGAAGAAACATGATATGAGAGATAAATGACATATTTTATATGGCTAAAAGAGGTGGTATTTCACAACCATCAACAACCGGCAGGAGACTTATGGTTGTCTTTAAATTCATTAAGACCTACGTGTATATTCATCAAGTAGTTGTAATAGTTGTTGTTGGTGGTGGACAACCACGAAGCGGCGCCATTGACCTTGACACCACGTCGGTGATGATGGAGATCATGTTTGTGCTTTGGAGATGAATATCAAAGGCACAAGAAGAAAGGCCATATCATATCACATGTTATGAAATGCATGCGATGTTAATCATTTTATGCATCTTGTATTGCTTAGATCGCGATGGTAGCATTATAAGATGATCCCTCTCACTAAATATCAAGTAATAATATGTTCGTCCTTCGTAGGCACAGTTGCTAAGACTCATCATTTCGAAGCATCTCGTGATGATCAGGTGTGATAGATTCTACGTGTGCATACAACGGGTGCAAGCCAGATTTGCAAAAGCGGATACTAAGGTTAACCTTGATGAGCCTAGCATGTACAGACATAGTCTCGGAACACGAAATACCGAAAGGTAAAGCATGAGTCATATGAATGATATGAACATGTTGATTGTTCGCCTTTGAAGCTACATCTTCTCTCGTGAAGATCGGACTTGGTGTAGTAGATTTGGTTCGTGTGATCACTAAAACAATGTGAGGGATGTTGTTTTGAGTGGTATTTCACCTAGTTAATTTAAGAATTAAATTTGAAGTCAATTTATCATAAACTTTGAAGGTGTCCTATGCATTTATATTTGCTACTCTATTGAGGGACAAGCTGAATACTATTATGCTATGTTTTTTTATGTGAGACAAACAAACGTCTTGCAAAGCATTGTTATTCATGAATCTTTTGTTTGTAATTTTTTTATGTTGCATCATAGTTTCTTTGCCTATTGCTAGAACTTTGTCTTTCATGTTATGATTGAAGTACTATGATCCCAACTTTGAGTTTTGCAAAAACTTTGATCAAGTCTTTGATGGTGCATGTCACCTCAAAAATTATTTCTTTTTATCACTTACCTACTCGAGGACGAGCAGGAGTTAAGCTTGGGGATGTTGATGATGGGTTCGTAGCATGGAAAATAAAAAAATTCTACCGCAAGAACGAACAAAACCCAGATCTAATCTAGATAAAAGCCAAGATCTAATCTATTAGACATGTGCAACGAGATAGATCTGTACTAACCCTTGTAGATCTGAAAACCTTGTGTGAGATCGGATCTCGTGGTTGATGTAGACGATCACTTGCCGATCTCAAGATCGAGTAGACGATCCTTCCGGCGCCGCGTTCTGGCAGCGCTTCCGCAATCGGTCACACGTGCGAAGTCGATGTAGACCTTCCTCTCCCCGTTCCAGCGAGCAGCGGAGGTAGTAGATCTCTCCACGAGATCCCAGCAGCACGACGGCGTGGTGGTGGTAGTGGAGAGGAATTTCTGCAGGGCTTCGCCTAAGCCAGAGCAGAGGGAAGGAGGAGGAGGATGGCGGCTAGGGTAGGAAGTGGAGGGGCAAGAGGGGGTGGCGCCTCCACCCCTCTATATATAGAAGGAGGGGTGCGGCCTAGGGTTCCCACCCCTAGGACCACCTCCTAGGGCCGGCGCACAAGAGGGCTTGGGGGGAGTTTCCTTCCCCCCCAAGTTTCCTCTTTTTCTTTCTTGGTTTTCAAGTAAACTCCATATAAATTTCTAGAACCTTCCGGAACATTCCAAAACCTTCTAGAACCCCCATATAAACACTCCGGGACATTTCCGAACCTAGAAAATGATCTCCATTATATGAATCTTATTCTCCGAACAATTCCGGATCTCCTCGTGATGTCTCAGATCCAATCCGAGACTCCGAACAACATTCGGTCTCCAACGCATATTCCATATCTACCTAAACAGCATCGAACCTTAAGTGTGTCACCCTACGGTTCGTGAATATGCAGACATGATGGAGACACCTCTCCGATCAATAACCATCAGCGGGATCTAGAGATCCATAATGGCTCCCACATACTCAATGATGACTTCGTGATCGATAGAACCATTAACATACGAAACCAATTCCCTTTGTCACGCGATACTCTACTTATCCGAGGTTTGATCGTCGGTATCTCCATACCTAGTTCTACCTCGTTACTGACAAGTACTCTTTACTCGTTCCATGATATGTCATCCCTTGTGACCTATTCACATGCTTGCAAGCTAACTAGATGACATTCCACCGAGAGGGCCCAGAGCATATCTATCCGTCATATGGATGGACAAATCCCAATCTTGGTCCATGCGCTTCAACACATACTTTCAGAATACCCAATGACACCTTTATGACCACCCAGTTACGAAGCGGTGTTTGATGCCATCAAAGTACCCATCCGGTGATGGTGATTAACATAACCTCATGGTCGAAGGATTAGGTTACTATGCATTTGAAAGCTTGTAGCAATACGAACTTAATGACTTGATCTTATGCTACACTTACTACGGGTGTGTGTCCATCACATCATTCTCCTAATGATATAACCTTGTTATTAATGACATCCAATGTCCATGATCAGGAAACCATGATCATCTATTAATCAACAAGCTAGTTCAACAAGAGGCTTACTAGGGACTCTTTTACGTTTACAAAACACACATGTATTAGTGTTTCCTTATAATACAATTATAGCATGGGATGTAAACATTCATCATAAACACAAAGATATAATAATAACCACTTTTATTATTGCCTCTTGGGCATATCTCCAACAGTCTCCCACTTGCACTAGAGTCAATAATCTAGATTACATGGTAATATACCTAACACCCATGGCGTTCTGGTGTTGGTCATGCTTTGCCCTAGGGAGAGGTTTAGTCAACGGATCTGCCACATTCAGATCAGTGTGTACTTTGCAAATCTTTATGTCACCATCTTGGACATACTCGCGAATAGCGTGAAAACGTAGCTTGATGTGCTTCAGCTTGCTATGTGACCTTGGCTCCTGTTCATTAGCTATGGCACATGTGTTGTCACAGTAGATGGCCATTGGGTCCAATGCACTAGGAACCACACCAAGTTCATTAATGAACTCCTTCATCCATATGGCTTCTTGTGCAGCCTCCGAAGCAGCTATGTATTCCGATTCAGTTGAAGATTTCGCCACAACGCTTTGCTTGGCACTCCTCCAGCTCACTGCAGCACCATTCAAAATAAATACGTATCCAGACTGTGACTTTGAGTCATCTGGATCGGTGTTCCAACTAGCATCAGTGTAACCGTTTACAACAAGCTGTTCATCACCTCCATAAGAAAGAACCATATTCTTAGTCCTATTTAGGTATTTTAGGATATTCTTGACCGCTGTCCAGTGCTCCATTCTAGGATCACTTTGATATCTGCTAGTCAAACTAACAGCATGTGCTTTATCCGGTCTTGTACACAGCATGGCATACATGATAGAACCTATGGCCGAGGCATAGGGAATATTATTCATTTTCTCTCTATCTTCTGCCGTAGCTGGACTTTGAGTCTTACTCAAGGTCTTACCTGACAACATGGGCACGAACCCTTTCTTGCTCTCTTCCATTCTAAACTTCTTTAGAACTTTGTCCAAGTATGTACTTTGTGAAAGCACTATTAGGCGTCTTGATCTATCTCTATAAATCTTGATACCTAGAATGTATACCGCTTCACCAAGATCCTTCATTGAAAAACTATTATTCAAATAGGCTTTGACACTCTTAAGAAGTTCTATATCATTCCCAATCAACAATATGTCATCTACATATAGTACTAGGAATGCTACAGAGCTCCCACTCACTTTCTTGTAAATACAAGCTTCTCCATAAGTTTGTATAAATCCAAAGTTTTTGATTACTTTATCAAAATGTTGATTCCAACTCCGGGATGCTTGCTTCAGTCCATAAATGGAGCGCTGAAGTTTGCATACCTTGTCAGCATCTTTAGGATCGACAAAACCCTTGGGTTGTAGCATATACAACTCTTCCTCAATGTCACCATTAAGGAACGCCGTTTTGACATCCATCTGCCAAATCTCATAATCGAAATATGCAGCAATTGCTAACAAAATCCTCACAGACTTTAGCTTCGCTACTGGTGAGAATGTCTCATCGTAGTCAACTCCTTGAATTTGTCGGAACCCTTTCGCGACAAGTCGAGCTTTATAGACGGTAACATTACCATCAGCATCTGTTTTTCTCTTGAAAATCCATTTGTTCTCGACAGCCTTATGGCCATCCGGTAAGTCCACCAAAGTCCACACTTGGTTTTCGTACATGGATCCCATTTCGGATTTCATGGCTTCTAGCCATTTGTCGGAATCTGGGCTCACCATAGCTTCTTCATACGTCCCAGGGTCATCAGTGTTGTCCACCAACATGACGTTCAAGGCAGGGTCATACCAATCAGGAGTGGTACGAACCCTCGTTGACCTGTGAGGTTCAGCAGCAACTTCGTTCGAAGTTTCATGATCACCATCATTAGCTTCCTCTCCAATTGGTGCAGGTGGCACAAAAACATCTTCCGGTGTTGCGCTACTCTCAAATCCGAGAGAAGGTTCGATAACCTCATCGAGTTCTACTTTCCTTCCAGTCACTTCCTTCGAGAGAAACTCCTTCTCAAGAAAGGATCCATTCTTGGCAACGAAAACTTTGCCTTCGGATCTATGATAGAAGGTATACCCAATTGTTTCTTTAGGGTATCCTATGAAGACGCATTTTTCCGCTTTGGGTTCAAGCTTATCAGGTTGTAACTTCTTTGCATATGCTTCGCAACCCCAAACTTTAAGGAACGACAACTTAGGTTTCTTTCCAAACCACAATTCGTACGGTGTCGTTTCAACGGATTTAGATGGTGCCCTATTTAAAGTGAATGCGGCTGTCTCTAATGCATAGCCCCAAAACGATAGCAGTAAATCTGTAAGAGACATCATAGACCGAACCATATCTAAGAGAGTTCGATTACGACGTTCGGACACACCATTACGTTGTGGTGTTCCCGACGGTGTCAATTGCGAAAGTATTCCACATTTCTTTAAATGCATGCCAAACTCATAACTTAGATATTCACCTCCACGGTCAGAACGCAGAAACTTAATCTTCTTGTTATGATGATTTTCCACTTCACTTTGAAATTCCTTAAACTTCTCGAAAGTTTCGAACTTATGTTTCATAAAGTAGACATACCCATATCTACTTAAGTCATCCGTGAAAGTGAGAACATAACGATATCCACCACGCGATGCTACACTCATTGGACCGCACACATCGGTATGTATTATTTTCAATAAGTCTGTAGCTCGCTCCATTATTCCAGAGAATGGAGTCTTAGTCATTTTTCCCATTAGACATGCTTCGCATCTTTCAAGTGATTCAAGAAGTCCATCAGAATGGAGTTTCTTCATACGCTTTACTCCAATGTGACCAAGACGTCAGTGCCACATGTATATAGAATTATCATTTAATTTTGTTCGTTTAGCATCTATGTTGTGAACATGTGTATCACTACTATCGAGATTCAGTAAGAATAAACCATTCATCTCGGGTGCATTACCATAAAAGATATTACTCATATAAATCGAACAACCTTTATTCTCGGACTTAAAAGAGTAACCGTCTCGCAATAAACAAGATCCAGATATAATGTTCATGCTTAACGCAGGCACCAAATAACAATTATTAAAATTTAAAACTAATCCCGAAGGTAGATGTAGAGGGAGCGTGCCGACGACGTTCACATCAACCTTGGAGCCATTTCCAACGCGCATCGTCACCTCGTCTCTCGCCAGTCTTCGCTTATTCCGCAGCTCCTGTTTCGAGTTACAAATATGAGCAACCGAACTAGTATCAAATACCCAGGCACTACTACGATTACTAGTAAGATACACATCAATAACATGTATATTGAATATACCTTTCTTCTTGATGTTGCCGTTCTTTAGATCCGCCAAGTACTTGGGGCAGTTACACTTCCAGTGACCAGCACCCTTGCAGTAGAAGCATTCAGTTTCAGGCTTAGGACCAGCCTTAGGCTTCTTAGTAGGTGCGGCAGCTTTCTTGTCGTCCTTCTTGAAGTTGCCCCTGTTCTTAGGCTTGCCCTGTTTCTTGAAATTGGTGGTCTTATTTACAATCAACACTTGGTGCTCCTTCTTGATCTCCACTTCAGCAGTTTTCAGCATGGACGATAGTTCAGGCAACGTCTTGTTCATGCAGTGCATATTGTAGTTCATCACAAAGTTCTTGTAACTTGGTGGCAGTGATTGGAGGACATGGTGAATCCCTAACTCATTAGGAATCGTTATCCCCAACAATTGGAGCTTGTTTGCGTGCCCAGACATGGTGAGCACGTGCTCGCTAACGGAGCTACCCTCTTCCATCTTACAGTTAAAGAACTTTTCGGAGGCCTCGTAGCTCTCCACGGCCGCGTGAGTCTCAAAAATCAGCCTGAGCTCCTTAATGATCTCGAACGGGTCGTGGTGCTCAAAGCGCTTCTGAAGCTCTGCTTCTAAACCGTACAGGATGGCACACTGAACTGTGGAGTAATGATTTTTCCGAGTGGCGTAAACATTCTTTACGTCATCGGTGGCATCTTCTGCAGGTGGGTCACCTAGCGGTGCTTCGAGCACATAGGTCAACTGACCAGCCCTGAGGATGATCTTCAGTCCACGGAACCAGTCCGTGAAGTTGCTTCCATTGTTCTTAAGCTTTTCTTTCTCTAGGAACACATTGAAATTGATGGAGAGGTTCGCCATAATCTACAACAAATTTGCAAGTAGTTTAGACTAAGTTTATGATGAATTGAGTTCAATCTAAATTCTTTAAATTAACTAGGTGAACTCCCACTCAAAACAACATCCCTCACGTTGTCTTAGTAATTACAGGAACCAAATCCACTACACCAAGTCCGATCTTCACGAGAGAAGATGTAGTTTCGTTGGCGAACAATCTTCATGTTCATCATATCATTTATATGACTCATGCTCTACCTTTCGGTATTCCGTGTTCCGAGACCATGTCTGTACATGCTAGGCTCGTCAAGATTAACCTTAGTTTCTGCATGTGCAAATCTGGCTTGCACCCGTTATATGCACACGTAGAATCTATCACATCCGATCATCACTAGATGCTTCGAAATGACGAGTCTTAGCAACGGTGCCAACTAAGGACGAACACTTTATTACTTGATATTTTAGTGAGAGGGATCATCTTATAATGCTACCGTCGCGATCTAAGCAATACAAGATGCATAAAGGATTAACATCACAGGCAATTCATAATTAGTGTGATATGATATGGCCCTTTCTTCTTATGCCTTTGATCTCCATCTGCAAAGCACGGACATGATCTCCATCATCACCAGCATTGCGTCAAGTTCAGTGGCGCCGCTTCATGGTTGTCCATCATCACTAGCAACTATTACAACTACTTGGAATAAAGCTATTACAAGATGAATAGACACGCAGGTCTTAACAGAATTAAAGACAACCATTAGGCTCCTGCCGGTTGCCATATTACAACAAGGATCATTGCATACATCAAATATAATCACAATCACATGATGGCCATATCACATCACAAAACCCCTGCAAAAACAAGTTAGACGCCTCTAATTTTCTTTGCATGTTTTACGTGGCTTGGGGCTTTCGAATAAGAGCGGATCTTACCTACGAAACTGAACCACAACGTTGATACAAGTGCTATCAAGTTGCAAAGTGTAAATTGGATCTATACTATGGTGAGAGAGACAGACACCCGCAAAGCCACTTGTGTAAAGCAAGTTACACGTCAAGCGTGGAGCAAGTCTCATGTGCGACGACATGTAAGGTTAGCCCGAGCCGCTTCATCCCACCATACCGCAAGATGCAAAGTACACAAAGCAAAAAACGGCACGAGCACCAACGCCCACAAAACCATTGTGTTCTACTCATGCAACAGATCTACGCATAGACACGGCTATGATACCACTGATGGGTTCATAGCATGGAAAACAAAAAAATTCTACCGCAAGAACGAACAAAACCCAGATCTAATCTAGATAAAAGCCAAGATCTAATCTATTAGACATGTGCAACGAGATAGATCTGTACTAACCCTTGTAGATCCGAAAACCTTGTGCGAGATCGGATCTCGTGGTTGATGTAGACGATCACTTGCCGATCTCAAGATCGAGTAGACGATCCTTCCGACGCCGCGTTCCGGCAGCGCTTCCGCAATCGGTCACACGTGCGAAGTCGATGTAGACCTTCCTCTCCCCGTTCCAGCGAGCAGCGGAGGTAGTAGATCTCTCCACAAGATCCCAATAGCACGACGGCGTGGTGGTGGTAGTGGAGAGGAATTTCAGCAGGGCTTCGCCTAAGCCAGAGCAGAGGGAAGGAGGAGGAGGATGGCGGCTAGGGTAGGGAGTGGAGGGGCAAGGGGGGTGGCGCCTCCACCCCTCTATATATAGAGGGAGGGGTGCGGCCTAGGGTTCCCACCCCTAGGCCCACCTCCTAGGGCCGGCACACAAGGGGGGCTTGGGGGGAGTTTCCTCCCCCCCCCCAAGTTTCCCCTTTTTCTTTCTTCGTTTTCAAGTAAACTCCATAGAAATTTCTAGAACCTTCTGGAACATTCCGAAACCTTCTAGAACCCCCATATAAACACTCTGGGACATTTCCGAACCTAGAAAATGATCTCCATTATATGAATCTTATTCTCCGGACAATTCCGGATCTCCTCGTGATGTCTTAGATCCAATCCGAGACTCCGAACAACATTCGGTCTCCAACGCATATTCCATATCTACCTAAACAGCATCGAACCTTAAGTGTGTCACCCTACGGTTCGTGAATATGCAGACATGATGGAGACACCTCTCCGATCAATAACCATCAGCGGGATCTGGAGATCCATAACGGCTCCCACATACTCAACGATGACTTCGTGATCGATAGAACCATTAACATACGAAACCAATTCCCTTTGTCACGCGATACTCTACTTATCCGAGGTTTGATCGTCGGTATCTCCATACCTAGTTCTACCTCGTTACTGACAAGTACTCTTTACTCGTTCCATGATATGTCATCCCTTGTGGCCTAGTCACATGCTTGCAAGCTAACTAGATGACATTTCACCGAGAGGGCCCAGAGCATATCTATCCATCATATGGATGGACAAATCCCAATCTTGGTCCATGCGCTTCAACACATACTTTCAGAATACCTAATGACACCTTTATGACCACCCAATTACGAAGCGGTGTTTGATGCCATCAAAGTACCCATCCGGTGATGGTGATTAACATAACCTCATGGTCGAAGGATTAGGTTACTATGCATTTGAAAGCTTGTAGCAATACGAACTTAATGACTTGATCTTATGCTACACTTACTACGGGTGTGTGTCCATCACATCATTCTCCTAATGATATAACCTTGTTATTAATGACATCCAATGTCCATGATCAGGAAACCATGATCATCTATTAATCAACAAGCTAGTTCAACAAGAGGCTTACTAGGGACTCTTTTACGTTTACAAAACACACATGTATTAGTGTTTCCTTATAATACAATTATAGCATGGGATGTAAACATTCATCATAAACACAAAGATATAATAATAACCACTTTTATTATTGCCTCTTGGGCATATCTCCAACAGTTGTTACATGCTTTCCGTTGTTAGTAGCTATCTTGGCCAAGTAGATGCTAGCAACTCCAAGAGTTAGTATTTATGCTCGATAGTGGGTTCATGCCTCTAGTAATCTGGGGAAGTGATAGAAATCTCTAAGGTACTAGATGTGCCATTGCTACTAGGGAGAAAACAACAATCCTTTGTTCATAGAACAATCGTATTGATTACTTTACACGCAGTTCGTAAAGCAATAATCTGTTGCTTGCAACTTAATACTGGAGGGGGTTGGGATGATAACCTGAAGGTGGATTATTAGTCATAGATGTAGTTGGATGGCGGTCTATGTATTATGTTGTAATGCCCAATCAAGTCTTAAAGGAGTCAAGATGATTAGTATATGCATGTATTGCTTTCTCGGTGTTTGTCAATTGCCCCGCTGTAATTTGTTCACCCAGCATGTTATCTATCTAAGGAGAGCCACCTCTAGTGAACTATGGATCCCGGTCCTTTTTCTTTACATACAATCTACAATCTTTTACTGTTTTGTGTTTACTTTCTACAAACTTTTACTTCTTTCCATTCGATACGTTTAATCCTTTGTTTTCCGCAAAACACGGTGAGATTAACAACCTCATCGCAAGTTGGGGACAAAGTTCTGTGGTTGTGTTGTGCAGGTCTCCACGTTGCTACTAGCACCGGTAGTGCGCCCTACCAAAGCTCAGCTAGTAACACCTTTGGGGTGTTTCCTTGCTCCTACTGGTTTGATTAAACCTTGGTTTCATAACTGAGGGAAACTTGCTGTTGTGCTCATCATACCTTCCTCTTGGGGTTCCCAACGAGCTCTACATCAACCACGAGCCATCAACACTTTTCTGGGCGCTGTGCATTGAGCCATCATGATGTTATAGCCCTATATCATCCAACCGGAGAGTAGTTCAGGGTAGCATAATGAAGAGAAGATATTTATATGAGAGTGTCCACTAGTGAAAGTATGATCCCTAGGCCTTGTTTCTAAGCATTGAAACACCGTTTACAATCTGTCATGTTACATGTTTACTTGCTGCCACTCTTATTTCAGATTGCAATTACCACTTATAATCATCCACATTACTTGTATTTCACTATCTCTTCGCCGAACTAGTGCACCTATACACCTGTTAAGTGTATTGGGTGTGTTGGGGACACAAGAGACTTCTTGTATCTTGATTGAAGGGTTGCTTGAGAGGGATACCTTTGACCACTTCCTCCCTGAGTTCGATAAACCTTGGGTGATCCACTTAAGGGAAACTTGCTGCTGTTCTACAAACCTCTGCACTTGGAGGCCTAACACTGTCTATAAGAATAGAAGCATGCATAGACATCAAGCAATTTTCTAGCATGGTTGCCGAGGAGGTAAGGTAAAAGGTACTCACATCCTCTAGCTACTAAGGTATCTTCTGGTACTGTTGCTGGTGTGTGAGTGCTCGAAGTTTTTTCCTTTAGATTCTGCAATTATATATTTTTGTTTCTTGTTTCTATTCACTAGTTAGGCTTAATGGAAAACAACAACAAAATTAGAGAGCTTTTTAGTATTTTCCCTGAGGTAGAACATGAATGGTTTGAAAAGAAAATTAAAAAACCCATGGAACTTTCTTTGCATGCTAATAGCAATGTTATTACTATGAATTTTTTGAACACCTTTGTTACTAATGCTATGGAAACGTCTAAGCTTGGGGAAGTTAGTTTTTATGAAAATGATCTTTTTAGTTCCCCAGCTTTAGAGGAGAAAATTTGCTCTGATGATACTTTATCTCCCATATGTGGTAATTCTAATGATACTTGTGATATTTTAAATCCACATACTGAAAGCGTCCCTTTTAAAATACCTATGGAAATTGTTGAACGTGTTATGAATAACAGTTATTTTGGAGATGGAACTGTCCATCCTGGTGATCACTTACTCTTTATACATGAATTATGCGAGTTGTTCAAGTGTGAAGGTATTTCAATGAACCAAGTTAAGAGGAAGCTATTCTCTTTATCACTTAAGGGCTAAGCAAGGGAGTGGTATGAGCTACTAGACGATCCTCATCATTCGAAGTGGAAGGAACTTGAATCTCTCTTTTACTCTAAATTTTATCCTCCTCATGAAATTCATAAAGATAGGAATTATATTTATAATTTTCATCCTCATGATGGAGAAAGTATTGCCCAAGCATGGGGGAGACTGAAGTCACTAATGCTCAAATGTCCCATTCATGAGCTCCTCAGTAATATTGTTATTAATATTTTTATGAAAGGCTTTCAAGACATTACAAGGAGTACCTAGATACCTGTTTAGAGGGATCCTTCACAAGGAAGGAGGTCAAAGTTAAGTGGGATCTTCTTGAAACAATTCAAAGCAATACCGAAGATTGGGATAATGACAAAGGTAAAGAACCGGGTATAAACTATGAGTATGATTGCATTAAGTCTTTCGCTGAAACTACTGATTTTGAAGAGCTTAGTGCTAAATATGGTCTTGATCCTCAAATTCCTATTGATTTTTGTAGAGCCTTTACTTATCACATTAATGCTCCTAAATAAAAATGGGACATGTATCATTAGCCTTTTAAAGACACTTGCATGAAAAATGAAATTGTTATTAATGATAGCAACAAACTTGCTCAAACCTCTAAAAGTAATATTTCTTATAAGCATGTTAATTTTTGTGGAGTACATAGACCCTATGAAAATAATCAAATTGAAGAAGAATATTGTATCACCCACGGGAATGAAAAAACTAGAACATGGTATAGGGCTCTAAATGATCTTGGTAAAAAAGTTTGTGCCCTCTATCCTTTTATTTTTGAACTTTGCTTTGAAGTGGGTCATTTCAATTTTCAATGCTCATGCCATAATAATAGCCCTTCTAATCCAATGAGTACTGCAAGTTTGTATTGTGATAACATGATCACTCCTAATCAGCATGATGAACTTACATTATTTTTGGGGTGTGAAGAGTTATCAAGAAAAACTTCTTTGGTAGATATGAGTGCTTTTGATATGAATAGCGTCCTGCATGGTTGTCATATTTATTGTGTTGATAATTGCCACACAAATACTTACATACAAAATATTATAAAAGATGAGATTTTACCAAATATGACAGGACTAATATGTGTTTTGTTCTTATTAATGAAAAGGAGGAATCCTCCAAAGTTTCTTCTATTGTCTCTAACAATGTATTAGGGTATATGGAGAAGCTTCCTTTCAAGCCTCTCCCTCCTAAAGATAAGAAGAAAAGGAAGAAGAGGAGGAGGAGTAAAAGGAGGGAGGAAACAATATTTTCCCCTAAGCATGTTGCTCCTATTATAGTTTTTGATGAGTCTGAACTCGATGATGTTCCTATGCCTGTTACCTATAGTAGTGATCATGATTGGGAAAATCACACTACTTTTGATATTGAAAATCTCTTCGGTACTAATTCTAAAAATGATGATGTTAATAATTGTTGTACTATTAGTACTATCCATGTTCCTTCCAATGATGATATGTTTACAAATGAACACACTTTGGAAGATAACTATTATATTGCTTATGAAGATACTATACCTCCAATATATGATGATTACAATGATGAATACGATATTTTCAGTCCACCTACTATTGAGGAGAAAATTAATTATGATTACAATATGCCTCCTATATTTGATGATTATGGTGATGAGAATAATAATGATAGCTATTTTGTTGAATTTGCTCCCACTATGATTAATAAGAATGACTATGCTTATAGGGAGAGTAATAATTATTTTATGCATGTGGCTCATGATAAGAATGTTTTATGTGATATTTATATTGTTAATTTTATTTATGATGCTACTGAAAGTTATTATGAGAGAGGGAAACATGGTTTTATGTATCTCAACAATATTAAGTTTCCCCTCTTTATGTTGAAAATTTTGAAGTTGCACTTGTTTTGCTTTCCTATGCTTGTTGCTTTGTGCTTTCATGACTAGTTTCTTTACAAGATTATTTTTCATAGGAAGTGGGTTAGACTTAAATTTGTTCCATATTTGCTTCTTGATCTCTCTTTTACTTCAATTCATATTTCTTATGTGAGCATCATCGAAATTATCATGCCTATCTTAATGGCTATAAAGAAAGAGCTTTTGGGAGACAACCCATTATATTTTTACTTTTAGTTTATTTTTGTTTTGTTGAGTCTTGGAAGTTATTGCTTCTGTAATAACCTCTCCTTATCATTTTTGTTTGGGTTTTGTGCCAAGAATAACGTCTAATGAGAGGGAAGTAAGATATGGGTAAGTTGCTGTCCCAAAACAGATTTCTATGCATCACTGTAAAAAATTGTGAAAAATCCCAGTATGTCGGATTGAGCTGTAAATTTTGTGCTTATGACCCAGGTTATTACCCAACTTTCGTTAGTTTTACACTTTTCAATTTGAGCAACAGAAGATTTTCGAACAAATCGGTCTTTATCTGCTGGTCTGTTTTGATAGATTTCTGTCATTATTTGCATTTGCCTCTTAATCGGTTTCTTTTTGAGTTCTCTTGGATCAATTGAGCTTTTAAAAGAAATTGCTACAGTAGCTTATGTTTTAATGTATGATTTAATTGAGTTGAAAGTGAACCCAAAGGATTATTATTTTGAATACACTAATGTTGCTAATGAAGATTGTGTGAAGTTTTGTATGAAGGAAGTTTTCATGTGTAGGGAGAGAATTATGTGATGAGATGAAGTATGGACAAAATCTCAAGCTTGGGGATGCTACCCGTGTCACCCCAATAAATATTCAAGAAGTACAAGCGTCAAATCTTGGGGATGCCCAAGGCATCCCCTTCTTCATCAATAAAAATCTCAGGTTTTCTTCCAAAACACTTCATTTTTATTATTTCATGCATAATTGTGTTATTCTTGGAGCGTCTTTATTTTTGTTTTTAGTTTTATTTTGTTTGGTTTTCTTAAATAAATTGGTTGGACCCCCGCATTCATATGTTGTTTCAAATAAGTTGATTGGTGTTGGAAAAGAGTAGGAAGCTTTATGCTTATAAGTGGTACAAAAGGAGCTTGTTTTGACTGTGGCCTAGACTTTATCATGTCATGTTTGATGTTGCTTTGACTTTATGCTTAGTGATTATTGTTGTAGCATGACTTGTTCCAAACAACTGAGATTGCTTAATGTGCCTTGGAAGAATCATGCGTTGTTTTAGCATACAAAAGCATAATATTGTGGTATTTTCCTTTGATGCTTTATTTGGGTTGACTTGGCACATGCTTACACCATGTTAATACTATGAACCAGTCACCTTACCCTTTATGATCATTTAGTTTTGACTTGTAATATCACTTTATGCTTTAATTAATAATGTTTTGTCGCTTTGCATGATTATAGCTATTATTGCTCTCTTAGTTGGTCGCTCCCAGTCTTTTGCTAGCCTCTACCTGTACCACGTATAAGTTCCACTCATACATCCAACCTCCAAGAAAACCAAGTTATTCCAAAGAGTTCACTATAAATTCCTATGCATAGTGTGTTACACCATTCCAAGTATATTCTTGTTTTTTCTACCTTCCAAATTAAACTTTTGTTATGTAACAATTAGTGATTAAAGCTCTCACAAACTTGATCGCACGCTTTATTTTCTTGCACTTAATAAACTTGAACCATTGTGTCCATCTATGTTGCTTATATGCTTGCACTTTATAAGTTGTGAATTAGCAGAACCATGATACCATGGGGAACACTTTCAACATTGCACTTATTATTCAGTTGATATCATGTTCTTTTGTTTATGGATCTCGGCGGTGTGAAATAAAAGGGAAGCTTGTAAGCTCATGGAGTTTGTATGTGTGTTAGAGAAACGCCTGGGTGGCTAGCCTAAGCCATGCCTAATCATGGTGGAAACTTGCAGCATAACTATAGTGAGCATTCTGTGAAGCATCCTCAATAAAAAAACTATGCAAATAGCAAATAAAAAGATCGCTAAGATGCTCATTGTCTGTTGCCTTGTCATTTTGATATGGGAAAGCTCCTGTGTCATGGGGCAAGGGGTACCCCGTTGGTGGTTCTCCATGATACACATGTACTTACAATGACAATAACTTACTTGTGACTAAAGTTGAGTAGCATGAGGTTCGGTACTCGTAGGCAAGGGGCATGAGATTTTCAACTTATAACTTGTCAAGCATATCCTCATATTTGTGTCACTTTAACCTTAATCACCTCAAGATTCTTATGATAGGGGCAATGAGAGCTGAAAGCTAATAAGTATCATAATTTTTGGAAGCTCTTTATGAAACTTGAATCCCTGCTTCCCTCTGTGAAGGGACTTTCTTTTTATCTTTTTATGTTGAGTCTCCATGTTCTATCTTTATGCACCAATTAAGAGAGCATAGTTGTCATTCTTAGTTCAATGTGCATTGTCCCAAAACTTATTGATTGATTCATAATTTTGGTATTGCTTGCTCTTAAATTATTTGTATCTCGTCACCCTTATGAACTTTGAAGGTGTCCTCTGCATTTATGTTCTGCTAATCCATGAAGGACAAGCTGATTGCCACTCTTATTATGTTTTCTATATGCGAAACAAACAAATGTCTTTCAATGCATTGTTATTCATGATCTTTTATTTGTACCTATTTATGTTGCAACTTAGTTGCTTTGTCTTATTGTTAGAACTATATCTTTCATATTTATGTTAGAGTACTATGATCCCACCTATCAATGTTTTACAATACCTTGATCAAGACTGTGATGGTGCATGTCACCTCAAAAATTATTCTTTTTATCACTTACCCACTCGAGGACGAGCAGGAGTTAAGCTTGGGGATGCTTGATACGTTGTAAAAGTATCTATAACTTTTGATGCTCCATGCTTGTTTTATATCAACTATCTTATGTTTTATCTACACTTTGAGGCATTTTTATACATTTTCTGGAACTAACCTATTGACAAGATGTCGCGGTGCTAGTTGCCTGTTTTTTGCTGTTTTTGGTTTCAGAAAAGCTAGTAAAGAAATATTCTCGGAATTGGACAAAACAAAAGCCGAAGTTCCTATTTTCCCGACACGACATGAAAGTCCAAAGCAGAGACGGAGGAGAGCCATGAGGCGGCCACACCATAGGGTGGTGTGGCACCCCCTGGGCGCACCAGGCCCACGTGTGGGCCCCTCGGGCGGACATCGATCTCGCCTCTTCGCCTATATAAATCCCCGAGAAGAAAACCCTAAAGGGAAGATCAGAATTCCACGAAAAGTTCCGCAGCACCGCCGCCACCGAAGAGGAGATTCGGGGGACAGAAGTCTCTGTTTCGACACCCTGCCAGGACGGGGAAGTTCCCCCAGAGCCATCTCCATCGAATCCACCGCCATCTCCATCGCCGTTGCTGACTCCCATGATGAGGAGGGAGTAGCTCTCTCTCGAGTCTAAGGGCTCTACCGGTAGCTATGTCTTCATCTCTCTCTATGCGTGATCTTATCGAGATCATGAGCTTTGTAATCTAGTTGAATAAGTAGATTTATTCTGCTACTTAAGTGCTTTAATTAATCTCTGCTTATCCCCACGTGTGTGAAGTTGATAGTGTGCACACCGTGTGTCACTTAGGCTAAGGTTACATAAATACTTATCATGAGTATAATTTGAGTTGGATGTCTCTATGAGATTGTGGTGTTTGTTGGAACCATCTAGCGCTCAAGGTGATAGTGAGGGGTTATCTAGATGGGGAATGCGAACTTTAAGGTGTGTTGTTATAGCCCTACATCGTCCAACCGGAGAGTAGTTCAGGGTAGCATAATGAAGAGAAGATATTTATATGAGAGTGTCCACTAGTGAAAGTATGATCCCTAGGCCTGTCTCTAAGCATTGAAACACCGTTTACAATCAGTCCCTGTTACATGTTTGCGTGCTGCCACTCTTATTTCAGATTGCAATTACCACTTATAATCATCCATATTACTTGTATTTCACTATCTCTTCACCGAACTAGTGCACTTATACACCTGACAAGTGTATTGGTTGTGTTAGGGACACAAGATACTTCTTGTATCTTGATTGCAGGGTTGCTTGAGAGGGATACCTTTGACCACTTCCTCCCTGAGTTCGATAAACCTTGGGTGACCCACTTAAGGGAAACTTGCTGCTATTCTACAAACCTCCGCACTTGGAGGCCCAACATTGTCTACAAGAATAGAAGCGTGCGTAGACATCAAGCTATTTTTTGGCGCTGTTGCCGGGGAGGTAAGGTAAAAGGTACTCACATCCTCTGGCTACTAAGCTATCTTCTAGTACTGTTGCTGGTGTGTGAGTGCTCAAAGTTATTTCCTTTAGATTCTGCAATTATATATTTTTGTTTCTTGTTTCTATTCACTAGTTAGGCTTAATGGAAAACAACAACAAAATTAGAGAGCTTTTTAGTATTTTCCCTGAGGTAGAACATGAATGGTTTGAAAAGAAAATTAAAAAACCCATGGAACTTTCTTTGCATGCTAATAACAATGTTATTACTATGAATTTTTTGAACACCTTTGTTACTAATCCTATGGAAACGTCTAAGCTTGGGGAAGTTAGTTTTTTTGAAAATGGTCTTTTTAGTTCCCCAGATTTAGAGGAGAAAATTTGCTCTGATGATACTTTATCTCCCATATGTGGTAATTCTAATGATACTTGTGATATTTTAAATCCACATACTGAAAGCGTCCCTTTTAAAATACCTATGGAAATTGTTGAACGTGTTATGAATAACAGTTATTTTGGAGATGGAACTGTCCATCCTGGTGATCACTTACTCTTTATACATGAATTATGCGAGTTGTTCAAGTGTGAAGGTATTTCAATAAACCAAGTTAAGAGGAAGCTATTCTCTTTATCACTTAAGGGCAAAGCAAGGGAGTGCTATGAGCTACTAGACGATCCTCATCATTCGGAGTGGAAGGAACTTGAATCTCTCTTTTACTCTAAATTTTATCCTCCTCATGATATAGAACTTCTTAAAAGTGTCACAGCCTATTTGAATAATAGATTTCAATGAACAATCTTGGCGAAGCTGCATACATTTTAGGCATCAAGATTTATAGAGATAGATCAAGATGCTTAATAGAGATTTCACAAAGTACATATTTGGACAAGGTTCTAAAGAGGTTTGGAATGGAAGAAAGCAAGAAATAGTTCTTGTCCAGCTATGGCAGAAGATAGAGGATGAGAAAAATCCCCTATGCCTCGTCCATATGTTCTATCATGTATGCCATGTTGTGTACAAGACCAGATATTGCACATGCTATTAGTTTGACCAACAGATATCAAAGTGATCCAGGAGTGGAACACTAGACAACGGTCAAAAATGTCCTAAAGTACTTGAGAAGGACTAAGGACATGGTTCTTTCTTATGGAGGTGATGAAGAGCTCTTTGTAAATGGTTACACCGATGCTAGTTAGAACAACGATCTGGATGACTCTAAGTCACAGTCTGGACACGTATTTACTTTGTATGGTGCAACAATGAGCTGGAGGAGTGCTAAGCAAAGCATTGTGGCGAGATCTTCAACTATAACGGAATACATAGCTGCTTCGGAGGCTTCACAAGAAGCGATATGGATGAAGGAATTCATTACGGAGCTTGGTGTAGTTCCTAGTGCGTTGGACCCAATGGCCATCTATTGTGACAACATGGGTGCCACAATGCACAGGAGCCAAGGTCACACAAGAAGCTGAAGCATATCAAGCTACATTTGCATGCTATTCGCGAGCATGTCCAAGATGGTGACATAAAGATTTGCAAAGTACACACAGATCTGAATGTGGAAGATCCGTTGACTAAACCTCTCCCTAGAGCAAAACATGACCAACACCAGAACGCCATGGGTGTTAGGTACATTATAATCTAATACTAGATTATTAACTCTAGTGCAAGTGGGAGACTGTTGGAGATTTTCCCAAGAGGAAATAATAAAATGGTTATTATTATACCTTTGTATTTATGATAAATGTTTACATCCCATGCTATAATTGTATTGACTGGAAACATTAATACTTGTGTGTTTTGTAAACATAAAAGAGTCACTAGTAAGCCTCTTGTTAAACTAGCTTGTTGATTAATAGATGATCATGGTTTTCTGATCATGAACATTGGATGTTATTAATAAAAAGATCATATCATTAGGAGAATGATGTGATGGACACTCACCCTTAGTAAGCATATCATTAGATCAAGTCATTAAGTTCGTTTTGCTACAAGCTTTTAGATACATAGTAACCTAATCCTTCGACCATGAGATCATGTTAATCACCATCACCGGATGAGTACTTTGATGACTGATACGTCCATTTTGCATCACTATTATATGTCTTAATTCACTATTATTCATTGATATATTTCGTATTGAGAGGTGATACTTATGTTATTTCATCTGTTTTGCATGGTTGATGACTTTGGAGCATGGACCGTTGTAGTCAGGATCTTGATGGAAAAGGTGATGTTTGGAGGCAAAATTCGCGAAGAACAGAAAATCCGGGAAAATATACGGAAAATCCTATTTTTCCAGAAGACTAAAGATGCCAGAAGACGGAGTGGAGATGGGCCACAGGGGGCCCACACCACCCCTGGCGCGGGCAGCCCTAGGCCGCGCCAGTAGGTGATGTGGCCGCCCTGGCCCACATCTGGCTCTCTCCTCTGGCGTATATCATCCTCCCGAAACCATAAGACTCGGGGAGGTACCACCGAAAGATTCCGCCGCCTCTGCGGGGCGGAAAACACCGAGAGAGAAAGATCTCTTCGGCAGACGGATTTCTGTCGGGGAATTCCTTCCCGGAGAGGGGAGATCGTCGCCATCAACACCACCATCAAGCTGGACTTCATCGGGATCATCATCACCACCATCATCACCATCAGCACCCTCATCACCATCTCCATATTGCTTAACAATTGAGTTGTATCTTGCATTAGTTCATAGGGGAAACTTTCCCGGTGTTGATTACTCTTTGTAGTTGATGCTATTGAGTGAACCATTGAATTATTGTTTATGTTCAGATTGTTATACATCATTATTCCATCTTTGATCATGATCCATATGATGTCTTGTGAGTATTTTGTTTTGTTCTTGAGGACATGGGAGAAGTCATGTTGTTAGTAGTGGAGTTGTGTTGAGAAAGATTCAATAGTTTGATATTTAAGTTGTGGTGTACTTCTTCTAGTGGTGTCATGTGAACGTCGACTACATGACACTTCACCTATATGGGCCTAGGGGAATGCATTGTGTATTTGGATACTAAACGTAGGGGTTGCTGGAGTGACAGAAACCTGAACCCCCGTTAGGAAACCATTGCACAAGGGACGTAAGGGTCTTAGAGTTTAAAGCTGTGGTTAGGTTACTACCTTAATTACTTTCTTGTACTTACGGATGTTTGCAAGGGGTATAATCACAAGTATGTATTAGTCATGGATGGGTCGGTACATTAGCACAGGTTCACCCACACAACACTTAGCAAGCTAAAGAAGATTAATCAACTATATGAAGCGAAAGCACTTGACAGTCTTCCAATGTGTCCTCGAGAACGTTTGGTCATCTTAAGTAATACAACCGGCTTGTCCTTTGCTGCATAAAGGATGCCACTTGCTGCATTTATTCCTACTGTCTTTTATTTACTCGTACTTTGTTTACTTGCTTCATCAAAAACCCCTAAAAATCCGTTTGCTAAGTATTTGCAGAGAATTCCTGATCCATACCACTAGCCAGCACCTTCTGCTCCTCGTTGGGTTCGACACTCTTACTTATCGAAAATACTGCGATACACCCCCTATACTTGTGGGTCATCAAGACTATTTTCTGGCGCCATTGCCGGGGAGTGAAGTGCTATTGGAGAGTGGAACTGGTAAAGGAAACTTTTATTGTGAGTATTGTTTATTACTGTTAGTTGCTTTATTGTCGTTATGGATAATTTGCTGAGTTTGTTATTTGGTAATGCTACTACCACTGCTAAGGTAGTAGATAAGCCACCACCTACTGAGAATGATGTTTTCAAAATACCTACAAGAATTATTGATCGTGTTATGGATAACTACTATGTTGGGGATGGAACTGTCCATCCCGGTGATCATTTGCTCTTTATACACGAATTATGTGGGTTGTTCAAGTGTGCAGGTATTACTACAGATCAAGTTAAGAAGATGTTATTCTCATTATTGCTGAAAGGAAGAGCCGAGGAATGGTATAAGCTGTTGAAGAATGGTCAAGCTCTGCAATGGGAGGAAATAGTGCCTCTGTTTTATTCAAAGTTTTATCCTCCTAGTGATATTCATAAAGATCGTAATCAAATATACAACTTTTGGCCTCTTGATGGAGAGAGTACAACTCAAGCTTGGGGGAGATTGAAGTTACTAATGCTCAAATGTCCCATTCATGAGCTACCCAACAATATTATTATCAATAACTTTTATGCAAGGCTCCCTCTACATGACAAGGATTTATTGGATGCTTCTTGTGCTCGATCATTCACTCGTATGGAAGAAGAAGCTAAATGGTATCTTCTGGACCGTATTCAAGATAATGCTGAAGCTTGGGAGAATGACAAAGGTAGAAAGTCAGGTATAAATTATGATTATGAATGCATTGAATCTTTTATGGGAACTGATGACTTTCAAAATATTAAAAATGCTTATGGTCTAGACTCTCAAGCTATTGCTTCTTATTTTAAGGCTTTTGCGTCCTACATTGAAGTGCCTAAAAAGAAGTGGAATAAGTATCATGAACCTTATAAAGATGTTGCTAAGAGTGTTCCTGCAAGAAATACTGAAGTTTATACTGCTAATCATGTTTTACCTGAACCTTATATTGAGAAAATGCCTTTCCCAATTAAGATAAAGGAACATTCTATGATAGCTAGTATGGTTAATGAAAGTACACATAAAGCTATTGAACCTGATAAACAAATGGTTAATGAACCTATAATAGCAAATGTGAAAGACTTTGTCACTAAGTATGAAGAAGAGGGACACACTATCCTTTGTAAGGATACCTCTAATTTTGTTTCACAAAGTAGTGTTATGAGAGCTAGTATTCCTGTGTTTTCTGTTAGAATAAGTGACCATTGCTACGATGGTCCTTGTGATAGTTATATTGTTAAGTTTATGCATGATACTGAAAGTTATTATGAGAGAGGGAAAAGTGTTCTTATGTATCTCAATAATATCAAGTTTCCTCGTTTTATGTTGCACTTACTTTGGCTTCTTATGCAAGTTGCCTCTGGTTTCAACAACTTGTTTGTTTGCAAAATTCCCTTGCATAGGAAGTGGGTTAGACTTAAACGTGTGTATTTTTGCTTCTTAATGCTCTCTTTCACTTCAATTCATATTCCTATGTGAGCATCTCCGAAATTATCAGGCCCATCTTAATGGCTATAAAGAAAGAGCTTTTTGGGAGACAACCCAATTTGTTTTTGCTTTCAGTTTGTTTTTGTTTCTTTGAGTCTTGGAAGTTATTACTTCGGTAATAACCGCTCCTTATCCGTTTTGTTTTGTTTTTGTGCCAAGATCAACCTCTAATGAGAGAGAAGTAAGATTTGGGAAAGTTGTTGTCCCGAAACAGATTTTTGTGCTTCACCGTAAACATTCGTGAGAGATCTCTGTATGTCGGATTGAGCTGTAATTTTTTGTTCTTCCGCCCCAGGTTGTTATTTAACTTTCGTTAGTTTTGAACTTTTTGATTTGAGCAATAGAAGATTTTCTAAAAAATTGATCTTTACCTGCTGGTCTGTTTTGACAGATATTGCCACTTTTGCATTTGCCTCTTTATTCGATTTCCTTTTTGAATTCTTTTTGGGTTTTCGGAAGGAGTTGCTACAGTATCTTATATTTTGATGGTTTTCAGTTGAAGTTGAACTCAAAAGGTTTTATCACTTCACTTATACTAATATTGCTAATGAGAATTGTGTGAAGTTTTGTGTGAAAGAAATTTCCAGGAAGTGGAGATAATGGTGTAATAAGGAAGAGAAAGGTTTTATGACTCAATTAATAAGTGTACAAAGATGAAGATACTGATGATTATTCAAGTGGAGACTCTAGAAGGATCCACTAAATACCAAATTCAGAGACCTGTAGAGTCCGTTTTCAAATATGTAACAGTTATGGTAAGAAAAGTTCCGCGAAAATACAATCCAACTATATTTTTGCAGTTTTTAGTCAATAAGGAAAGCTACGAAACGAAAAGGGACAGAAAAGGAGCCAGGGTGGCTCACACCACCCTGTGGCGTGGGCCCTTCCCTGGCCGCGCCACCAGGTGGTGATTCCACCCCAGACTCCGCCTCTGACCCGTTTTCACCCAGTACCTTCCTCTTGTTATGAAACTTCGTAATATATAACCCCTGGGCCCCCCGAGGTTCGTATATCGTGTTTTCGTTGTGTTTTCGTTTCGATCTGTTTCTGCCAAGACATACTCTTTGAAAGTCTAGAAGCACCATGGTGTCCGCCAAGGATAAAGGGAAGGAACCTATGGAGGAAGACCTCCAAGACCCCAAGCAGGGTCTGGTACCTTTAGTCTCTAGCCCTGCATCAATGGAAGCCCTACGAGTCACTAAGGAGTTCTGCGATAAGTACCGAGACTTGCGGAGGAAGGTGGACATGCTTCATTGGGAGAATAATAGGCTTCGCAAGATGCTGGAAGATTTCCTCACGTCAACTAAGAAAACATTGCCACCACCACCAAAGGAGTAATTCGTCATCATGTTTGGCATCCCCTTAGTTTGTTCCGAGCTTGGGGGAGTGCCGCGGTATCACATCACTATCTTCTATCTTTTTACATTATTAGTAGAGTCATATCATGAATAGAGGATTTATTATGTAGGATGGTTTACATTATGGAAGTGTCCCCTCTCTCGTTAGATATGTATCCCTTGGTGTGAGTTGCCGTTATGGATTATTAATGAGAAGTTCTATCATTCACTCTTTTGCATAGCTTATATTAGTTTTCAATTCGTGGTTACATGATTGATCTTGTTGTTAGTATTGGTATCACTTTGGGATCATTGAGTTAATTTTTTTGGTTTTGGCAAACCTGGCTTGGTCAGTAGCAACACTATTTTTGAGAGCTGAAAGAAAAGACAAAAGTACCTTTAAAGAAAAATAATTTCATCATCTTTCTTTCTTAATTTGCTCATAAGTTTAGTATTCTCTAGTTAAGATCTTTTGTGCTTCCAAGGAAGATTGCATGTTTGTCTTTATCACTTGTATGTTTGTTTGTTTCCTTCAACTCTTATACTTGCTACCCAGCCTTGCTAGCCAAAAACCTGTACTGAGAGGGTATTCTTCTCGTGCATCCACTCCTTTAAACCAAAACCTTTGCCATTTGTGTCCACCATACCTACCTATTAGCATTATTGCTATTCCAAGTAAATTCTTGTTTTATCTACCTCCCAAATTAAACTTGTTATGTGAAAATTAGTGATTAAAGCTCTCACGAACTTGATGGCACACTTTACTTTCTTGCACTTAATAAACTTGAACCATTGTGCTCACCTATGTTGTGTATATGCTTGCGCTTTGTAAGTTGTGAATTAGCAGAACCATGCTGTCATGGGGAACGCTTTCAACATTGCACTCATACTTTGTACCAAGTTGATATTATGTTCTTTTGTCTATGGATGTCGTCAGTGTGAAATGACAGGGGAGCTTGTAAGTCCATGGAGTTATGCATATGTGTTAGAGAAACGCCTAGGCCGTTGGTCTAATCCATGCTGACATGGTGGAAACCTGCAGCGTAACCATAACAAGCATCTATGAAGCATTCTTCTTATAAAAAAAGAGTTAGAGATTGAGAAAAAGAGAAAAAGAAAAAAAGAGATTATGAAAAGAGGAAAGAGAGAAAAAAGCACCATATTCCCATGGTAAATAAGAAGATTGTTGAGATGCTTGTTGTCTGCTTGCCTTGTCATTTTGATATGGGGATTCTTCCGTATCATCGGGCAAGGGGTACCCCGTTGGCGGTTCTCTATGATACACATATGCTTACGATGACAAGAACTTATCGGTGACTAAACTTGAGTAGCATGAGGAGCGGCCCTCGTATTCAAGGGACATGAGATTCTCAACTTACAACTTGTCAATGCATATCCTCATATTTGATCACTTTAACCTTAATCACCTAAAGATGCCTATGATAGGGGCAATGAGAGCTGAAAGCTAGTAAGTATCATAATTTTTGGGAGCTCTTTATGAGACTTGCAATCCCTGCTTCCCTCTTTGAAGGGCCTTTCTTTTACTTTTTAGTTGAGTCAGTAAACCTATTCCCTTCTATCTCAGCAAGTATTTTGAGTTGTTGTGTTTCATTCATTAATATGATGATTTATTCAATCATGTTTCTTATGTTCCTTGCTTTGCACATTGCTCTTATCTTGATGTTTACTACTTTGAAAGCTATCTTTGAAAACCAGTTATTTGTGAACTCCAGCAAATTATCAACTATTCTTCGACCAAGAGCTAAGTTTGCTATTACCAATTATGATTCACTTTATGTATCTTTATTGTGTTTCCTTTACTCATTGCAAGTTGAGTTATATAATAGTGAGTTGTCTTCTATTATGATCTATGCATTTGATGGGATGTGATGCTTCTTGTCCGTATTCTTTTATCGACTCTTCACTCCATAAACCTGAGGCCATGTTTATTGAGCTCAGTTTCGCTTGAGGACAAGTGAAGTCTAAGCTTGGGGGAGTTGATACGTCCATTTTGCATCACTATTCTATGTATTAATTCACTATTATTCATTGATATATTTCGTATTGAGAGGTGATACTTATGTTATTTCATCTGTTTTTGCATGGTTGATGACTTTTGGAGCATGGACCGCTGCAGTCAGGATTCTGATGGAAAAGGTGCTGTTTGGAGGCAAAATTCGCGAAGATCAGAAAATCCGGACAAGTATGGAAAATCCTATTTTTCCAGAAGACTAAAGATGCCAGAAGACGGAGTGGAGATGGGCCACAGGGGGCCCACACCACCCCCTAGCGCGGGCAGCCCTAGGCCGCGCCAGCAGGTGGTGTGGCCGCCCTGGCCCACCTCTGGCTCTCTCCTCTGGCGTATATCATCCTCCCGAAACCCTAAGACTCGGGGAGGGACCACAGAAAGATTATGCCGCCTCTGCGGGGCGGAAAACACTGAGAGAGAAAGATCTCTCCGGCAAACAGATTTCTGCCGGGGGAATTCCTTCCCGGAGAGGGGAGATCGTCGCCATCAACACCACCATCAAGCTGGACTTCATCGGGATCATCATCATCATCATCATCACCACCATCATCACCATCAGCACCCTCATCACCATCTCCATATTGATGTAACAATTGAGTTGAATCTTGCATTAGTTCATAGGGGAAACTTTCCCGATGTTGATTACTCTTTGTAGTTGATGCTATTGAGTGAACCATTGAATTATTGTTTATGTTTAGATTGTTATACATCATTATTCCATCTCTGATCATGATCCATATGATGTCTTGTGAGTAGTTCGTTTTGTTCTTGAGGACATGGGAGAAGTCATGTTGTTAGTAGTGGAGTTGTGTTGAGAAAGATTCAATAGTTTGATATTTAAGTTGTGGTGTACTTCTTCTAGTGGTGTCATGTGAACGTCGACTACATGACACTTCACCTATATGGGCCTAGGGGAATGCATTGTGTATTTGGCTACTAATCGTAGGGGTTGCCGGAGTGACAGAAACCTGAACCCCCGTTAGGAAACCATTGCACAAGGGACGTAAGGGTCTTAGAGTTTAAAGCTGTGGTTAGGTTACTACCTTAATTACTTTCTTGTACTTACGGATGTTTGCAAGGGGTATAATCACAAGTATGTATTAGTCCTGGATGGGTCGGTACATTAGCACAGGTTCACCCACACAACACTTAGCAAGCTAAAGAAGATTAATCAACTATATGAAGCGAAAGCACTTGAAAGTCTTCCCATGTGTCCTCGAGAACGTTTGGTCATCTTAAGTAATACAACCGGCTTGTCCTTTGCTGCATAAAGGATTGGGCCACTTGCTGCATTTATTCCTATTGTCTTTTATTTACTCGTACTTTGTTTACTTGCTTTATCAAAAAACCCTAAAAATCCATTTGCTAAGTATTTGCAGAGAATTCCTGATCCATACCACTAGCCAGCACCTTCTGCTCCTCATTGGGTTCGACACTCTTACTTATCGAAAATACTGCGATACACCCCCTATACTTGTGGGTCATCAATGACATCAAACACCACTTCCATAATTGGGTGGTTATAAAGGTTGCATTGGGTATTCTGAAAGTATGTGTTGAAGCACATGGATTGAGAGTGGGATTTGTCCATCCATATGATAGATAGATATACTCTGGTCCCTCTCGGTGGAATGTCATCCAATTGGCTTGCAAGCATGTGACTAGGTCACAAGGGATGTCATATCACGAAACGAGTAAGGAGTACTTATTGGTAACAAGGTTGAAGTAGTTATAGAGATACCGATGATCGAACCTCAGATAAGTAAAGTATCACGCGACAAAGGGAATCGGTATCGTATGTAAATGGTTCATTCGATCATGAAGTAATTGTTGAAATATGTGGGAGCCATATGGATTTCCAAATCTCTCTATTGGTTATTGACCGGAGAGATGTCTCGATCATGCCTGCATAGTTCACGAACCATAGGGAGACACACTTAAGGAATCAATGTTGTTTAAGTAGATATGGAATATGAGTTGGAGAACGAATGTTGTTCGGAGTCTTAGATGGGACCTAGGACACCACGAGGAGATTCGGAATGGTCCGGAGAATAAGATTCATATAAGGAAAGTCAATTTCTGGGGTTTGGAAATGTTTTCGATGTTTTGACCGGAATCTTCTAGAATGTTCTGGAAGGTCCACAACCCCGTGAGGGGTCACTTGGGATGCGGCATGCCCTAGGGGCTAGCCACACCAAGCCCAAGGGAAACTTGTCCAAGCAGTAGGAAGATGGGGTCAAACCCTAGTTTGAAAAGTCAAATCCTAGTTTGGGAAGGAAAAGGAAAACTTGAAAGGCAAGTTTCCACCTCTTCTCTTGCTAGCCGAGTTGGGGAGGGCTCTCCCCTTGCTAGCCGAGTTGGGGGAGACTCGGCTAGGGTAGGGAGGCCCTTGGCCGCCGCCCCCCCCACCTATATAAGGAGGGGTTGGGGCGCCCCCCCCTTGGCCACTTTTCCTGGGCGCCCAAAACCTAGGCGCCACCCCTCTATCTTCTACCACCCTGCTCCGACTTAAGCAAAGCCCTGCAGAAATCTCTCCTCCTCTACCACCACCACCACACCGTCGTGTTGTTGGGATTCCGAGGAGATCTACTACCTCCGCTGCCCTGCTAGAACCGGGAGAGGAATGTCTTCATCAACTCCGTACATGTGACCGACTACATAAGCACTGCCAGAACGCGGCGCCGGAAGGATCATCTACACGATCTTGAGATTGGCGAGTGATCGACTACATCAACCACGAGATCTAATCTCATTAACGCTTTGGATCTACGAGGGTTAGTTCTCTACAATCTCGTTGCACCGATCTCGTAGATTAGATCTTGGCTTTGCCATAGATTAGATCTTGGTTTTGTGTG
Organism: Avena eriantha; assembly: GCA_910589775.1. Taxonomy (NCBI): domain Eukaryota; kingdom Viridiplantae; phylum Streptophyta; class Magnoliopsida; order Poales; family Poaceae; genus Avena; species Avena eriantha. Next base: position 410,394,877 of record OU342746.1, on the reverse strand, counting down.
TTCACGCGATAGAATTTTTTGTTTTCCATGCTACGAACCCTAAAAAAAGGCCACACCGTGGGAAGAACTTATGTGTGTGGATGACATGCATCATTTACGTCTGAAACCAGCATCGTGTTCCTGATACAACATCTGTTAGTTCTCCTAATGGGTCTATATCACATCTGTCAATCAAATTATGCTCTTGTATTTTAATCCTACGGCAGCACAAGCATGGACAGCTAGCCAGGTGAGTATCCCACTAATTTGCTTCCCACATATTTGCAACTTATATAATGCTATGTTCATGTTTTATATTGTTTTATTGGGATTTACCAATGATCCCCTTTATTTTGGTTATAACTTTACAAGACAGGAAAATCATGTTTACTGTATTTTTATCTTTCAGGAATCAAAACAAAGTCAAATGCCTCCGGGATTTTTCGAGGATTATTTTTTCGCAAAGACAAGTAGCTGGAGCACAAAAACCTCGGGAGGGGAGCCATGAAGCCCAAACGATGCCCAGTGTCACGGCCCACCTTTAATGTCGCGCCACTAGGGCTTGTTCCTCCTCGAGCCTCCACAACCGTCCATCTTCATCTTATACTCAAAGTCTTGAACTAAAAATGCCTATAGAGCCCCCGGGGTGATCTCGAAGGAGGCGACGTAGGAACACAGAAACACCAAAACAGAGACAGAACCAACAAAGATTGGAGGGGAAACTCCACCAGAGCTATCGTCGATGGGATCTCTACCTTCTCCAACATCTCTAGCATCATCACCATGATGAAGAGGGAGTAGTCCACCACTAGACACTATGGGTTTGTGGCAGCATCTTGATCTATTTATATATTGTGCTATCATATTTTTAGTACAATATGAGCTTCCCAACATCATTATGGTCATCTATGTAATTCCTATATGGTGGATATTTATTCTATAAGTTGATATCTGATATTGAAATTCTATTATGTGTAAGATGTATTGGTAGATGTATATTATGTACTCCGTTCTTAAGTACTTGTTTTGATCCAATATGTATGATAGGGCGTGTCAGGGAGGAGGGAACGTGTGTATTAGTTGGAGTAATATGGTGGTGATGATTGGATAGTGACAACAAAATTAGAGATCCACTATGGCTTTTACCATTCTTTTGTTATGTCACTGGGGATTAAGTCAATGCATGTGTTATAATATCATCTAGTGACAACCAAGATGATCTTGTTTGTTCAAGGTAGAACATTTTTTTATTCAAAACATCATGTCAAAGTATCAAAGGATATATTTTGTTTATTCTTAATTCTCGATTGTATGGAGTTTTCACTTTCTAGAGGAGTATAAAAGTGAGATGTGTTACATCATCTTTAAAATAGGACGTGGTGCCCATATGAATACTTATCATACACATAGTAACGTTTCATCAATATTATATTGCTTATGAATTGTTTTATGTTTATTACACCTTATGAGAGAATAGCCAAGTGAAATCGTGAACCTCTGTCCACTTTTTTATTATAAGAAACAATTTTTCATCACTTTTATTGTCTTTTATATTTTATTCATTAATTAAATCCTAAAATAGAAAAACACTTTTACTATTAGCAAACACAACAAAAAACCAAAATGACCTTTACCTTGTCTTTTTTACTTGTTTTGTCTAGTTATAGATTGTTACATTTATTTATTTATAAGTTTATTTCAGTTTTATTAAAACGAAACCTTGTGCTTGACAACCACATGGTGGAGTTGGGGACATAAGCAAAATACTTTGTTTTGTAGGTTTCTTGAAGAAGAAAAGAGGAGAAGTCTCTAGCCAATTCTCCTAGAGTTCGATATAAACCCTCGAGTCACCTTTGTGGGAAAATACGCTTGCTACAACACTCTGCACTTGAAGTACAACGAGTTTGTACACATGGAGTTGTTGCCATCAGGGCCCCGGTAAGAGAATGGCGGACATGCATGGACACATGGGTTATCCGCATCACCGCAAAGCCAACCCAAATTGGGCTAGGAGTGCGTCAAAACGGACCGGTCCGCGGGGTGAGTTCCATTTGCGGGGCGCCTTTGAGCCATTCCCCATGTCCGATCTGACATAATCGAATTTTCCCGATACATTTGTAGTGCTTTGACTCTATCTTCACCAAAACCAACTTCCATGTCTGAATACCCATTATATTCATCCTCATCGTGACCACTGCCTAGCACCTATACAACGAAAAAACAAAGAATGTAAGATGTCATTTCATTGCCATTAAAAAATAATCAACATGTTTCACTCATGTTTTCTGAGTACGCTGACCTGAGATCATTTTTTAAGGAGACTGGTGGGGGAAACCCTGACAACACCCAGGATCGTTTTGCCCCTTATTATGACCACCAACGTGGCCGTCTTCGGGAGGTACATATTCATAGGTTTTGGATCTGGATCTCTTCTCTAAAATAGAATCATCATTGCTCGTCTATCTGCTATCATTGCCATTCCAATTAAGTTGAGATAGTGTCCCCATCTCTCTGAAAACTACACAGGAACATCCAATAGTGAATCATCGAGAAATAAGGAACTAATGCAATCATGTTTCAGATGGCAAACAAATTTCTAAATGCTACACATTGAACAATATAATTTTATATTCAAGACACACAATTTATTGCAATTTGTACAAAAATAATAAAATTGGCTTTATCAAGTAAAAAACAGTAAGAAAGTGGCAGCAGAAAAATTCAAATGCTGAATAGGCCGTCTTAGTTCTCGCCGGACAGTACTGCATAGCCGAACATGTGCCGCCACGCAACTGCCACATGGCGATCCTGTGACACTACGATCGGGAGATGAGATCAGGAACCGACTTGCCGGCAACGACAGGAGATGATGATCCAGCCAAGGAGACAACGACATGCCGGTGACAACGGTCGCGAGGATGGCCGTTGGCGGCAGCCTTGATCATGTGGTCGGCTGGCGGCTGCGGTGATCGATATCGACGAGATGGATCGTGGTTGGGGTTCTCGGGGTTGTATGCGGGACATATGTCGTATGCATATACATGCGCATACCTTGATCCACACTATTGGAGAAAGGGTCTCCCATCCCGGTTCTATAGAGTCTTTAGTCCCAATTGTGCAGCTGAAACTGTAGAATCGGGACTAGAGGTTCCCTTTAGTTCCGGATCACTTACGAACCAGGACTAAAGTAGCACCACGTGGCTGCGGTGGAGAGCGCGCGGTATTACCAACCGGAATTAGAGGTCCCCAACGAACCAGACTAGGCGATTGCTGCCTCCTAGCCGTTGCAACAGGGACGAACCGGGACTAGTGCTCACACTAGTCCCGGTTCTAGACCCAGCCGGGACCGAGACCAGGACAGCTTCAAACCAAAGGCCAATTTTCTACTAGTGTCATATGTCTATACACGGGTTTGAATATGGGCTTGGATCGGGCTTCTCCACGTACATATGCTAGTTATTTAGATGTTCCCGTGTATATATACAAGCTGACCGACCGCAAGATAAGTTGCACGTTTCTTCGGCTGTACGTACCTGCGGACTGCGGTCCTTTCCTTACCATTCTTTAGAAGGAACCTGAGTTGTTACAAATGTTCTGACGCGACTGCATGTCAATTTATACAGGGCACCGATTATTAAGGTATAGTAAAAGAAACGTCCATATATATGTACACGACCATTCCCTCTCCAGTACGACTCGCCGGCCAGGCCTCGTCTAGTCTGGGAAGAAAAAGGGAAACGCGCCGTGCAAATATTTGGCGTATTTTTTCCGATACAAGGAAGGAAATCTTTCTCCACCTTGAGCATGCCTCCACCTCCCCCCTTATATAAACCGAGGGAAAGGAGACACCCAAGGGCCGGGGCCGATCGGGATTGAGAAGTCGATCGTCGAAGAGGGAGGAGAAGGACGTACGGCGCCAATCCGCCATGGCGCTGGACTACTACAAGGTCCTGGGCGTGCCCAAGGCGGCCACCCCCGGCGACATCAGGAAGGCCTACCACAAGGGCGCGCTCAAGTGGCACCCCGACAAGAACGCCGACCACAAGAAGGAGGCCGAGAGGCGGTTCAAGCACTTGTCCGACGCCTACGAGGTAAGTACCCCAGATGCATATGGAGTAGATCGATCTTGTCTTGTTCTTGTGCGTGTTTTGGTCGTGACGCTTTCTCGATCATGGGTGCGTGTTTGGTCGATCTTGATCGAGCAGGTTCTCAAGGACCCGGAGCAGCGCAGGTTGTATGACATGTTCCTTGACGAGGAGGAGGAGGAGGAGGAGTCCAAGCGGAAGGTGCCGCCGGCCACCGTTCCCTGTGGCAATTATGCATGCAAGCAATGCGCGGCGGCCGAGGCCAACGGCTATGGCTATGTACCGCGAAGCGCGCCGGGTGCGGCTAAGGCCACGGGCTCTGCGGCTGCGGGCAACGGAGGCGGTGGACGCCCCAGAGCTGCAAGGGGTTCAGGTGCTGCAGACGTTGCGGGCACAGGAGCCGCGAGGTACGCAGGCGGTGCACGCCCTGGAGCCGCAAGGGGTACAAGCGCAGGCGCAGGCAGCGCAGGCATGGGAGGCTATGCAAAGCGCAACGGCGATGCACCCGCAAGGCGTACGAGCTCGAGCACTGGAGGCGCAAGGCGCAAGGGCAATGCATACGCCGGAGCAGCAAGAGCAAGGCGTCCGGCCACTGGATCAGCATGGCAATGGGTACCTAAAACCCGCCGGTGGCTGAAATCTCTATTGAGGTCAATAATGATTTAAGGCCAGTATTATCCTTGAATATGAGAAAACTTCTAGTATGGTTTTGTTAGAAGAATGGGATCGTCCATTGTTTACCATGTAATCGACTACTATATTAATGGGAGTATAAGATTAGCAAAGAAGGTCAGAGCCCTCCCTTGGTTAGGTCTCTTAAAGATAAGACCTCTACGATAGCTAGCGGATTTGTGCGCGCTAGATAGCATTTGTTGAATTCAGTGACTCGGGTCACCGCCGTGATGTCAAGCCACAACACTTGTTTTCTCAGAAACCAAACGTTACAACATAGCATAATTGTTTTTCTTTTTGGATGGAACAACACTTGTCTGTATTATCTTTATTATTAGAGCATCTCCACCAGATGCGCTATACTCCGGCGATGTAAAACTTGGATGCAGCGTGTTGCGCTAGGTTAGAGCAACTCCAACAGCCACGCTAAAACCCGACGCTGTAAAAATAATCGCCGATATAGCGCGCGCGGCACTTCTCCCTCCTCTAGCAGACGCGCGATAATCGTGCGCGCTGTAAAAAAAAATCCGGCACGCGTCAATTTGCCCCGTACACGTCCCAAATTTGGTGCTCGGCCGCCAGCACGCGCACTATCTCTCACGCTCGCGCGCGAACGCCCAACCGCCGCTGAAACTTCCCCCGCGCCGTGATTCCCTCCTCGCATGCACGCACATCGGCGACTTTCCGGCAATGGATCCTTCCTCCTCGTCGCCGTAGTACTTGGTCCCCGACGATGGCGTCGGCGCGGGAGTTCCGGCAGCAGCGAACCCTAACCCTACCACTGGCGCCACCGCCGGCTCCGCCGCGAGCTCCAGCGCTCACCAACTCTTCAACTTCGTGTCGTTGCACGCGACCACGACTACCGCCAGCGCCGCTGTGCCTCCACCGCCGAAAGGAAGGGCAAACATGGGCAAGCGCCCGGCCGCGGCCGTGGCAGCCGATGCCAACAAGCCGGCCAAACAGGTTACCTCGTGTCGCCCTCCTGCAGCCACGCGTGCATAGGCGCCTGCGCCAGCTCCCCGCCAGCCGCCGCCACCACCACAGCCACCGGTGCCGGCTCCGCAAATGAGCCCGCGCCAACTGCTCGATACATTGACAACAAGGTATAAGCTCATCTTTTCGCTGTGGTAGATGCATGTGCCATGGATTCTAGCGTTGGCATATTCATATGTGGTCATTTTACATTGTAGTGTTAACGATGAGATATTCATGGCACACATGGATGTTGGCTCATCTTTTGTCGCCGAGCAAGGAAATGCCGAAGAAGAAGAAGAGTATGTGGTGGATGAGCATGGTGAAGGTTTGATTGAGTAGCCGGTTGGTAGGACAGTCAACTACACCGCCGAGGAGGATAGGTTGCTATGCCGAGCATGGTTGGCGGTTGCCATGGACCCGGTGGTTGCCACCGACCAATCAAGAGGCACCTATTGGGCGAGGATGAAGGAGTTCTTCGATGCACGCAACACAAGTGGCAATGAGCGCACTAATCATTCTCTTCGGTCCCGGTGGTCGATCATAAACACCGATTGTCAAAAATGGGCCAGTGCTTTGGCGGGTGTCGACGTAATCAATCCAAGTGTTATGGCTTTGGATGACAGGGTAAGTTGTTCATTGGGTGATCCTATCTCATGTTTATGCGCATATGTTTGTTCATATCCGCGACTCATTCTTCTCTTATGTTCACCATGTAGAACACCATTGCCCAAAATTTGTTCAAGGATCAAGGGAGGAAAGACAAGAAGGGGAAGAAGATTCTTGGCAAGTCATTTGTGCTCCACCATTGCTATGAAGAGCTAGGGAACGAGGAGAAGTGTAAAATTTGTGATGGGTTGGATGTGCACAACTTAGGGATGAATGCCACCAAAGCAAAAGCCACCACAATCATAGATGATGATGCATCAAGTGATGAAAACCAGAAGAGAAGCTCCACTCCTCACTAGGTTGCATTCACGAAGAGGCTTGTGCTTGAAAGGAAGGAAGCCAAGGAGTTGATGAGGGGGAAGAAGGCTAGTGATGATGACATAACAAAAGCTATGGATAGGATGGCCGATGCAAGGTTGGAGTACAACGAAGATAAAAAAAGTTGGCGAGGACTATGGAGGCTGAGGCCGAGGTGCGTAGGGTGGCTTTGGAGGAGAGGATTGCGGCCGCCGAGGAGAGGAAGTTGGCTTTGGAGGAGAAGAAGGTGGCCGCCGCCGAGCAAGCGCGCCTATTGTAGGAAGAGAGAAACCTCTTTACCATTGACACGTCCAACATGGATGAAAGGCAAAAGGGGTACATAAACCTTTCTCGTGATGAAGTGTTGGCCAAGAAAAGAATGACGACAAACAACTTGAAGGCCCAAAGTGAAGGAATGAATGTATTTGGAGGTATGGGTGGCTTTGGAGGCATGTGAGCAACACTGGAGGCTTTTGGAGGCTATGGTGGCATGGGTGGAATGGGGCAAGGAAGCATGGGAGGCTTCAGTGGCATGGGAATTGGAGGCATGGGAGCACCTCCGGGGGGATTCATGGCCTCCATGATGAATCCATCACCTAGGATCAATGTTGATGGCTATAACATGGACTCCATGGTGAATCCATCACCTTCTATCAATGTTTATGGCTATGGAGATTCATCACATGCCAACACCACCAACACCACCGTCCAAGACTCCCAAGGAGAAGAAGCACAAGATGGAAGTGGCAATGGCAATGGCTATGATGATGTTGACAAATGATGTGTCAATATGTTAAATTGGTATTGAACTTGGTTGTGTGAAATTATCATTTTCATTTGAACTATGTCCTAAATTTATGTTGAACTTGATTGTGCGAGACAAACATTTGGTGATTGTTGAGAGCCATTTGTTGTTCTATTTATTTTGCTTTGTTTGATCTTGTTGATGCATTGTGAGCTTGAGAAAGCTGTTTGCACCGGCGCGCGCTGCATTTAGCACGTCTAGTGGGGGGCATATTTTGCTCTATTTTAGCGCGCCAGATTTAGTGCCTCCGACGGAGGAGAAATAGGCGCCGCGCGCTAAACACGAATCGCGCGCGCTGCAAAGCAATTATAGCACGTCAGATTTTAGCGCGGCTATTGGATTTGCTCTTAGAGCACGCGACAGGTGTGCTCCCTCCGTCGGAGGCTCCATTTTGCAGCGCACGCAGTTGAGCAAAACAAACCCCCCACTAGGTGCTGCAAATTTGGGCGTGCGGCGCTAGTGCAAACAACAATCACAAAGAATCTACTATGTAAGAAGATCAAAATAATCAAACAAATTCAACAACAAATAACTCTAATTTGTCGAAATCTCAACCTAGATAGCATAGAGTTCAAATCAATGACATAGTTCAAATACAAAGGACAATTCCACAAATGGATCCACCAGAGTTCACTGCATGTGTGTTCTTTTTACAAACTACATATGGATCCACCAGAGTTCATTGCATGTCTGTTCTTTTCACAAAGCACATATGGATCCACCAGTGTCATTGAAATGCGTCATCTTTTCATAAACCACATGGATCCTAACCTTAGGAGAGCCCTAACCTTAGCCCCCAATGGTGGCCGTTAGACCGAGTCTTCTAGAAGGCACGCCCTAACACAGTTGTTCTGCATGACGATTGTTATATACCGTTCGATCGGGGCGCTTGGATGATTGAGATGTGATGTCTACGCACTTCTATTCTTGTAGACAGTTGTTGGGCCTCCAAGTGTAGAGGTTTGTAGAACAGCAGCAAGTTTTTCCTTAAGTGGATCACCCAAGGTTTATCAAACTCAGGAAGGAAGTGGTCAAAGGTATTCCCTCTCAAGCAATCCTGCAATCAAGATACAAGAAGTCTCTTGTGTCCCCAACACACCCAATACACTTGTCAGGTGTATAGGTGCACTAGTTCAGCGAAGAGATAGTGAAATACAAGTGGTATGAATAATTATAAGTGGTAACGGTGATAGAAAATAACTGGGTGGCATGGAAAAGACTAAAGTAAAACTGAAATAAAGATAGAAGCAAGCAAACATGTAACAGATCTAATTGCAAACAGTGTATCACTGCTTAGAAACAAGGCCTATGGATCATACTTTCGCTAGTGAACACTCTCATATAAATATATTCTTCTTTATGATACTACTCTTAACTACTCTCCGGTTGAACACTCTAATCGATGGTAGGGCTATACCAGCACACCTCAAAGTCCATCTTTCCCATCTAGCAAACCCCACACTATCACCTTGAGTACTAGATGAGTCCAACAAACACCACAATTTCAAAGAAACATCCAACTCCAAATATAACTCATAACAAGTATTTGTAATCTCTAGCCTAAGTGCCACCATGGTGAGCACGCTGTCACTTTCACACACATGGGGAGAGCAAAGATCTATTAAAGCACTTGAGTAGCAAGGTAGATCTATAGATTACAAGCTCATGATCTCAATAAGATCATGCATAGAGAGAGAGAGAGAGAGATGAACACATAGCTACCGGTAGAACCCTTATCCTCGAGAGAGAACTACTCCCTCCTCATCATGGGAATCAGCAATGGTGATGGAGATGGCGGTGGAGATCAATGGAGATGGCTCCGGGGGCACTTCTCTGTCCCGACAGGGTGCCGGAACAGAGACTTTCTATCCCCCGAATCTCCCCTTCGGTGGCGGCGGCACTTCAGAACTTTTTGTGGCTGGAGGCTTGATGATTTAGGGTTTATGCCTCGGGAGGCTTCTTATAGGCCAGAGGGCAAGGTCGGTGGGCGGCCAGGGGGCCCACACCATGCCCTGGCGCGACCTGGGGGGACCCACGCCATGGGGTGGTGTGGCCACCCTGTGGCCCCTCTCCGACTCTCCTTCTGGCTCCGTGAGTCTTCTGGGAAAATATCAACTTTGGCTTTTGTCCCGTCTAATTCCGAGAATATTGATTTTCTGACTTTCCTGGAACCAAAAACAGCAGAAAACAGGCAACCGGCACTGTGGCATCTTGTTATTAGGTTAGTCCAAGAAATCATATTAAAAATACTCTAGAGTTGGAACAAAACATAAGAAAGTAGATAAAACCAAGCATGGAACATCAAAAATTATAGATACATTTGCAATGTATCAACATCCCCAAGATTAACTCCTGCTCGTCCTCGAGTAGGTAAGTGATAAAAAGAAAGAATAATTTTTGAGGTGACATGCACCATCAAAGACTTGATCAAAGTATTTGTAAAACATTCAAAGCTGGGATCATAGTACTTCAATCATAACATGAAAGACAAAGTTCTAGGAATAAGACAAAGAAACTATGATGCAACATGAAAAGGCACAAACAAAAGATTCATAAATAACAATGCTTTGCAAGACGTTTGTTTGTTTCACATAAAGAAAACATAGCATAATAGTATTCAGCTTGTCCCTCAATAGAGTAGCAAATGTAAATGGATAGGACACCTTCAAAGTTCATAAGAGTGACTAGATACAATAGTTTAAAACAAGCAATATCAAGTTATGCATCAATCAACTAGTCTTGGGACAATGCACATAGAACTAAGAATGGCCACTATGCTCTCAAAGTAAGTGCATAAAGGTAGAAGGTGGAGACTCAATATAATAGTGGAAGAAAAGCCTTCATAGAAGGAAGTAGAGATTCAAGTTTCATAAAGAGCTTCCAAAAATTATGGTACTTATAGCTTTCAGCTCTCATTGCTCCTATCATAAGCATCTTGAAGTGATTAAGGTTAAAGTGAACAAACTATGGTGTACATGCTTGACGAAGTATAAGTTAGAAATCTCATGTCCCTTGAATACGAGGGCCGCTCCTCATGCTACTCAAGTTTAGTCACCGGTAAGTTCTTTTCATCGTAAGTACATGTGTATCATAGAGAACCGCCAACGGGGTACCCCTTGCCCGATGATACGGAAGAATCCCTATATCAAAATGACAAGGCAAGCAGACAACGAGCATCTCAGCAATGTTCTTATTTACCATGGGAAAATGGTGCTTTTTTCTCTCTTTCCTCTTTTCTCATATCTGTTTTTTTCTTTTCTTTTTCTCTTTTTTCTCAATATGTGACTTTTTTATAACAAGAATGCTGCATAGACAGCTCATTATGGTTACACTGCAGGTTTCCACCATGACAACATGGATTAGACCAGCGGCCCAGGCGTTTCTCTAACACATATACATAACTCCATGGACTTACAAGCTCCCCTTTCATTTCACACCGACGACATCCATAGACAAAAGAGCATGATATCAACTAGGTACAAAGTACCAATGCAATGTAGAAAGCGTTCGCCATGACAACATGGTTCTGCTAATCCCCAACAAATAAGTGCAAGCATATACAACATAGACGACACAATGGTTCAAGTTTATTAAGGGCAAGAAAAGTAAAGTGTGCCATCAAGTTCGTGAGAGCTTTACTCACTAGTTTTCTCATAACAAGTTTAATTTGGAAGGTAAACAAAAACATGAATAGTTGGAATAGCGTATGCTAGTAGGTAGGTATGGTGGACTCGTTGGAATAACTTGGTTTAGGGAGTTGGATGCATGAGTGGAGCTCATACTTGGTTCCGGAGGCTAGCAAAAGACTGGGAGCGACAAAATAAGAGAGCAATAATGGCCATAATCATGCAGAGCGACAAAATATCATTGATCAAAGCATAAAGTGATACTACAAGTTGAAAACTAAAGTATCATAAAGGCTATGGTGACTTTGGATAGTCATAACATGGTGTGAGCATGCGCCAAGTCAACCAAATAAAGCATCAAAGGAGAATACCACTATACTATGCTTTAATATGCTAAAACAACGCATGATTCATCGAAGGCACATTAAGCAATCTCAATTGTTTATAACAAGTCATGCTACATCAAAGAATACTAAGCATAAAGCTAAAACAATATCAAGCATGGCATGACAAAGCATAGGTCACAGTCAAAAACAAGCTCTTTTTACCACTTAAGCATGAGCTTTCCTACTCTTTTCCAAACCAAACCAAACTATTTGAAAACCAATATATGAAAGAGGGGATCCAACCAATTTATTCAGCAAACTAAGAAAACCAAGCAAATGAAAAACCAAAACGAAAACGAAAAAGAAGACGCTCCAAGAACAACACAACTGTGCATGAAACAATAAAAATGAAGCGTTTGGAAGAAACCTGGGATTTTTATTGATGAAGAAGGGGATTCCTTGGGCATCCCCAAGCTTTGACGCTTGTACTTCTTGGATATTTCTTGGCGTGACACGCGTGGCATCCCCAAGCTTGAGCTTTAGTCCATCCTTCATCTCATTACTCATTCCTTCCATACACCTGAATTTTTTCCTTCATACAAAACTTCACACAATCTTTATTAGCAACATTAGTGCACTCAAGATAATAGGTCTTAAGGTTCAGTTCTAACACCAAATAAACTTCCATTAGAACACTATCTACTGAAGCACTTTCCTCAAAAATCTCAATTCCCCAAAAGAACTCAAAAAGGAACCAACAAGAAGCAAATGCAGAAAGTGGCAGAAATCTGTCAAAACAGACCAGCAGGTAAAGACGATTTTTTTCGAAGACCTTCTGTTGCTCAAATCAAAAATTGTTGAACTAACGAAAGTTAGATAACAACCTGGGGCAGAAGAACAAAAATTCATGCCTCAAAAACACGTTCACATATTTTACACGATTTTTTACGGTGAAGCACAAAAATCTGTTTCGGGACAACAACCTTTCCAAGCATTACTTCTCTCTCATTAGAGGTTACTCTTGGCACAAAAAGAAAATAAAAAGGATAAGGAGCGGTTATTACAGAGGTAATAACTTCCAAGACTTATCTAAAACTTTTGTGTTATCTCCCAACAAGTACTTTTCTTTAACGCCTTCAAGTCAGGCATGATAGTTTGAGAAGATGCTCACATAAGAAATATGAATTGAAGTAAAAGAGAGCATCAAGAAGAAAATTCAAAGCACATTTAAGTCTAACCCACTTCCTATGCATAGGAATCTTGTAAATAAACAAGTCATGAAAGCACAAAGCAACAAGCATAGTAAAGCAAAACAAGTGCAACTTCAAGACTTTCAACATGAAGAGGGGAAACTTAATATTATTGAGACACATAAAACCATGTTTCCCTCTCTCATAATAACTTTCAGTAGCACCATGAATAATATTAACAATATAACTATCACATGAAACATTCTTATCATGAGCCACATGCATAAAATAATTAATACTCCCCACATAAACATAGTCATTCTTATTAATTGTAGTGGGAGCAAATTCAACAAAATAGCTATCATTATTATTCTCATCACCATAATCATCAAATATAGGAGGCATATTGTAATCATAATTAATTTCCTCCTCAATAGTAGGTGGACTGAAAATATCATAATCATCATTGCAATCATCATATATTGGAGGTATAGTATCATCATAAGCAATAGAATAGTTATCTTCCAAAGTATGTTCATTTGTAAACATATCATCATTGGGAGGATCATGGATACCACTAATAGTATAGCAATTATTAATATCATCATTTTCAGAATTGGTACTGAAGAGGTTTTCAATATCAAAAGTAGTGTGCTTTTCCCAATCATGATCACTACTATAGGTAACAGGCATATGAATATCATCGAGTTCAGACTCATCAAAAACTATAATAGGAGCAACATGCTTAGGGGAAAATACCATTTCCTCTCTTCTTTTACTCCCCCTTTTCTTCTTTTTTCTTATTCTCTTTAGGAGGGAGAGGCTTGAAAGGAAGCTTCTCCATATACCCTGGTTCATTGTTAGAGACAATAGAAGAAACTTTGGAGGATTCATCATTTTCATTAATAAGACCAAAACACATATTAGTCATGTCATATTTTGGTAAGATCTCATCTTTTATAATATTTTATATGTAAGTATTTGTGTGGAAATTATCAACACAATAAAGATGAAAACCATGCATGACACTATTCATATCAAAAGCACCCATGTCTACCAATGAGGTTTTTCTTGATAACTCTTCACACCCCCAAAATAATGTAAGTTCATCATGCTGATTAGGAGTGATCATGTCATCACAATACAAACTTGCAGTATTCATTGGATTAGAAGGGCTATTATTATGGCCTAAGCATTGAAAATTGAAATGACCCACTTCAAAGCAAAGTTCACAAATAAAAGGATAAAGGGCACAAACTTTTTTACCAAGATCATTTAAAGCCCTATACCACATTCTAGTTTTTTCATTCCTGTGGGTGATACAATATTCTTCTTCAATTTGATTATTCTCACAAGGTCTATGTATTCCACAAAAATTAACATGCTTATAAGAAATAATACTTTCAGAGGTTTGAGCATGTTTATTGCTATCATTAACAACAATTTCATTTTCCATGCAAGTGTCTTTAAAAGGCTCATGATACATATCCCACCTTTCTTTAGGAGCATTAATATGAGAAGCAAAGGTTTTAAAACAATCAATAAGAATTTGAGGATCAAGACCATATTTAGCACTAAGCTCTTGAAAATCAGCAGTTCCAGCGAAAGACTTAATGCAGTCATACTCATAGTTTATACCTGGTTCTTTACCTTTGTTGTTATCCCAATCTTCGGTATTGCTTTGAATTTTTTCAAGAAGATCCCACTTAGCTTTGACCTCCTTACTCGTGAAGGATCCCTCTAAACAAGTATCTAGATAGTCCTTGTAATGTCCTGAAAGCCTTGCATAGAAATTATTAATAACAATATTATTGGGGAGCTCATGAATGGGACATTTGAGCATTAGTGACTTCAATCTCCCCCATGCTTGGGCAATACTTTCTCCATCATGAGGACGGAAATTATAAATGTAATTCCTGAAGGAAATATGCCCTAGAGGCAATCATAGAGATGATTGTATTTCATGTGTATCCATGAGTTATTATAATGTTCCTTGAATATCCATATACTAGGCAACTTGTATTGATTGGCAATTATGTGAATTGTTTGTGAAACTCTTTACTTGTATGGTTATCTAATAATTGTCCCTAGTCGAAGTTCATGCGAGGACACACGTGAATATTAGACTAGCACATCGATTGGTTAATGACTATGTTTCGCAAGTCATTGACATGGAGATGTCAAACCAATGATGTGGACACATGTTATGAACATGGGGTTGGACTGACCCAACATGAGACTAGCAATAATACTTGCAGCTCTCTCTACACATCGTGTACGTTTTGTCCTTAGACCTGAGATTGTCGCATGTACTTGAGATGTGGATCGACCTACTTTGGGGCTATCAAACACTACTCCGTAACTGGGTAGTTATAAAGGTAGCTTTCGGGTTTGTCCTGATACATGCTGCAAGGCATCGGTCAATCAAGATGGGATTTGCCCCTCTCTACTTGAGAGAGATATCTCTGGGCCCCTCGAGTGATCGGATCCAGAAATGCATGGCCGTGCTACATATGGTTAAGAGTTAACCTAGTAAAGGGATTCTGAATCACAGTATCGAGAAAGAGAGGTCAGCTTAGAGCTAGACCAAATATCGTGAGGCAAAGGGAAAGACATGTACTCAACCTTGTGATGGTTCATCCGAATGATCTTTATATGCGTTTAGGAGTTGGCACGTCTTGCTAGAGGCCGCTACCAACTATTGACGGAGTAAGTGTACTCGCGTCATGTCTATACGTGTATGAACCTATAGGGTCACACACTTTAGGGGCTGGAAGCCTAATGAGGATTGGATCCGAATTAGACCAGGCTTAGGCTGCTAATGGGCTGCTAATGTAGAAGCCCACCAGGGATGCCTATATAAGAGGGAGTGAGGCGAGCTGAAAAGGAGAGAGCATTCCACCCAGCCGCCACTCCTCTTCCGCCTGTGTTGCACGCGCAGACCTAGCAGTCTGGCGTATGACGGCTTCCACTCCGGACGTGTGGATACCTCGGAGGTGCTGCATCTGTAGCACTTGGACGAGCCGCACAAAGGGGAGCTGCTCGTGGGACGAGGACGAGGAGGAGACGTAGAACATCTACACTGCCGCAACGTGCTTCATCGAGTTCCGCACTTGCGCGTCTAGCGGTAATCCCGTGATCTATGACAATAGTATTCCTGGTTGACGCGGTAGAAATTTTTGATTTTACGCTAGTGTAGCCTACCCGTAACCCTTCAATTCCTATCTTTATGAATTTCATGAGGAGGATAAAATTTAGAGTAAAAGAGAGATTCAAGTTCCTTCCACTCTAAATGATGAGGATCATCTAGTAGCTCATACCACTCCCTTGCTTTGCCCTTAAATGAAAGAGGGAATAGCTTCCTCTTGACTTGGTTCATTAAAATACCTGCACACTTGAACAACTCGCATAATTCATGCATAAAGAGTAAATGATCACCAGGATGGACAGTTCCATCTCCAAAATAGCAGTTATTCATAATACGTTCAACAATTTTCATAGGTATTTTAAAAGGGATGCTTTCAGTATGTGGATTTAAAATATCACAAGTATCATTAGAATTACCACAAGGTATCATCAGAGCAAATTTTCTTCTTTAAAGCTAGGGAACTAAAAAGACCATTCTCATAAAAACCAACTTCCCCAAGCTTAGACGTTTCCATATCATTAGTAACAAAGGTGTTCAAAAGATTCATACTAATAACATTGTTATTAACATGCAAAGAAAGTTCCATCGGTTTTTTAATTTTCTTTTCAAAGAGTTCATGTTCTAACTCAAGATAAATATTATAAAGCTCTCTAATTTTGTTGTTGTTTTCCATTAAGCCTAACTAGTGAAAACAAGAAACAAAAAGACAAAATTGCAGAATCTAAAGGAAATAACTTCGAGCACTCACACCGGAGGATGTGAGTACCTTTTACCTTACCTCCCCGGCAAAGGCGCCATAAAATAGCTTGATGTCTACGCACTTCTATTCTTGTAGACAGATGTTGGGCCTCCAAGTGTAGAGGTTTGTAGAACAGCAGCAAGTTTTCCCTTAAGTGGATCACACAAGGTTTATCGAACTCAGGGAGGAAGTGGTCAAAGGTATTCCCTCTCAAGCAATCCTGCAATCAAGATACAAGAAGTCTCTTGTGTCCCCAACACACCCACTACACTTGTCAGGTGTATAGGTGCACTAGTTCAGCGAAGAGATAGTGAAATAGAAGTGGTATGGATAATTATAAGTGGTAACAGTGATAGAAAATAACTTGGTGGCGTGGAAAAGACTAAAGTAAAACTGAAATAAAGATAGAAGCAAGCAAACATGTAACAGATCTAATTGCAAACAGTGTATCAATGCTTAGAAACAAGGCCTAGGGATCATACTTTCGCTAGTGAACACTCTCATATAAATATATTCTTCTTTATGATACTACTCTTAACTACTCTCCGGTTGAACACTCTAATCGATGGTAGGGCTATAACAACACACCTCAAAGTCCATCTTTCCCATCTAGAAAACCCCACACTGTCACCTTGAGTACTAGATGAGTCCAACAAACACCACAATTTCATAGAAACATCCAACTCCAAATATAACTCATAACAAGTATTATAATCTCTAGCCTAAGTGCCACCATGGTGAGCACGCTGTCACTTTCACACACATGGGGAGAGGAGAGATCTATTAAAGCACTTGAGTAGCAAGGTAGATCTATAGATTACAAGCTCATGATCTCAATAATATCATGCATAGAGATAGAGAGATGAACACATAGCTACCGGTAGAACTCTTAGCCTCGAGAGACAACTACTCCCTCCTCATCATGGGAATCATCAATGGTGATGGAGATAGTGGTGGAGATCAATGGAGATGGCTCCGAGGGCACTTCCCTGTCCCGGCAGGGTGTCGGAACAGAGACTTTCTATCCCCCGAATCTCCCCTTCGGTGGCGGCGGCGCTACGGAACTTTTCGTGGCTGGAGGCTTGATGATCTAGGGTTTATGCCTCGGGAGGCTTCTTATAGGCCAGAGGGCAAGGTCGGTGGGCGGCCAGGGGGCCCACACCATGCCCTGGCATGACCTGGGGGACCCGCGGCATGGGGTGGTGTGGCCACCCTGTGGCCCCTCTCCGACTCTCCTTTGGCTTTTGTCCCGTCCAATTCCGAGAATATTGATTTTCTGACTTTCCTGGAACCAAAAATAGCAGAAACAGGCAACTGGCACTGTGGCATCTTGTTAATAGGTTAGTCCAAGAAATCATATGAAAAGTACTCCATAGTTGGAACAAAACATAAGAAAGTAGATAAAACCAAGCGTGGAACATCAAAAATTATAGATACATTTGCAATGTATCAAGATGGTCTTCATAAGAGCGATCCTCCAGTAGGCTGTTCTGCGATATGATTGGCTACGCTTACTGCCCGCTTGCTCTGGACAAACTGGCAACACCGGGCGCTTCCCTTTTGCGAGTGTCACGAGTCACGAGTTTCGTGGGCCATATGCTAGTGTCACGTCCCCTTTACTTATCTTCCTCCCCATACTTCTCTTCCTTCCCCTCGAAGCCACTTTCCCCACTTCTCTCCCATCCTGCCGTAGCCACAAGCCGACGGAGCCTCCAGCTATCTCTCCCGCAGCCACCCCAGTCCCCTACCCCCCTCTCGCCATGGGTTCAAGGGGAGACAGTGAGGAACGTGTCGTGACGACAGGGACGATGATTTCGATGTGAGTCGCTCATCTCTATCTCTATCATCTGTGGCCAATTATCTATTTTGAGCTAGATCTACTATGTTTACTCATGCGCGTATGATGTGTTAGGCCAACCAGACGCTATACGACTCCGACTATCATGGTTTAGCGGATGAAGACAGTCCTCCGCTATGTAAACATGGATATGTGCCCGCTAAATTTGTAGCGTTCGAAGGACGAAACATAGGCAGGAGGTTTTTATGGTGTCAAGGACATCGTGCAATGATGCAAGGCAGAAATTGCGGTGTTGTCAAATGGGTAGATCCAGAGTGGCCCAAATCGATGCAGAAAACGATGGACAAACTATGTGATATGAATATTAAGTTGAAAGAATCCATAGTCAGCTCACTTCTTGACAGTGTTGAGATGAAGCTATGGGACTAAGTTGACACAACCAAGCTTAACCGAGATCTCAGGAGGGTGCAAGACAAGATTAGCAAAGTCGAGAAGGAGAGGGGCATGGCATTGGCCTTGAAGGCTAAAGCAGAGCAAGAACTGACTCAAGCAAGGAATGAACTTCACCAGGCCAAAGTCCTACAGTTCACAACTACGAGTATTGATAAGTGCCTGAGGATAAATGCAGAGAAACAATTAAAGCTGTGCACATAAAATGCTAAAAGGAAGGAGCAGACAATTTGATCCTTACTCTCGCAGGAAGATGTGCATCGGGCTAAGATTAGGAAGATCAAGGAGATATAGTTCTATTTAGCTTGAGCTCCGTGATTTTTTTAAGTTGTAATAGTAATACTTATTGACCTAGCGGTCTGAACTAGTGGTCCCAGAGTCCTGA
This sequence comes from Avena eriantha, assembly GCA_910589775.1. Lineage (NCBI taxonomy): Eukaryota > Viridiplantae > Streptophyta > Magnoliopsida > Poales > Poaceae > Avena > Avena eriantha. Next base: position 410,375,736 of record OU342746.1, on the reverse strand, counting down.
GAGAAAAAAATTGGTTGCCCGTTAATCTGTGTTAACCCTGCATTACTTCCTTTTATCTGATCATAGTGGTACTCTGACATTGGTGGTTTGTTTAAACGTAATCTACGTGGATTGTGCCGCATGCAAATAACACAACCACAATTTATAAAGTGGAAGCACGTACACCCGGTTACTGGAGATCCGGGAGCTTCACCAGATGCAGGAACAGGGAGGCGGTGAGATAGACGGGCTCAAGATTATGCCAGAAAATGGTACCGATTTCCTCAACATCTGGGCATTATCGGTTTCCATTGTTGTTTATGTTGCCATGTCGTTGTGCAGCAGCTGAAATAAGTTGCTGCTTCATGGAGTGTAGCAGCTTAAATAATTTATTTCTGTTCCACTTATATTCCATCGAATTTAAAGACCTCCCGCCCCTCAGCGATCGTGGAACCGGTGCTACGTGTTTTCAGATAGTAGTGGCATAATCACAATTTTGGATTCAACTACTGACTCGGGCATTTCCAAACCCTAAGTCAGGATACATTTTACTCCGAGAATGTGGATAGATTGTTTCGCCTCGCAAAGTTCCACACACAGAGCTCTAGAATTTAACCTACTTACATATATAGGTTTAAGTTCAACACATTATTATGCATCTTCATTGCCAGCAGCCTTCTTTACTCGCCTGGGTGCCAAGCCTTCACGTCCACTGGCTTCTTCATTTTCCGTCTTCTTCCTCTTCCTCTGTGAAAATTTTCTTAGCTTCATGGACTCTGCATCGCCGGGACAATCAACACCAGAATCGTGTCCAACATCATCTTTCCACTCATTTTTATTTTCTTCTGGTAGCAAAATGACTGACCCGACAGTCATGTTTCTAATCTTACGGCACTTCCTCTCAAAGAAACAGGACTGTTGCATAACCGTCCAATATCTACAGAGTCAATAAAACAAAAATTACAATTCAGCACAAACATGCGAACCCCAAGAGACTTTTGCTTACCATGAGCTAATTGGGTTCGAGCGACCACCATGTCCAAGAATAGAAGGGCGACTCCCAGTTGCAGCAGCTTCCACATCCAGTACATCACAATTCAGCTTAAACATGCAGGCCGAAGCATACTTTTTCATCAACCCAATTAGCTGACTGTCACACATTAGAGGAACCATGATACCTCGTTCATCCATGAAGCTGAACTTTGCAGTCTGCTTCGGCCATATTTCATCATGATTACATAGAGAAGCAACCATACCATGGATAGTGCAGATCTGCGCATGCGCTTCTTCCCTCATGATACAATGGTGTCCATACCACTTGCCCTTTACCCTTGCTGATTTAGAGTCGTACCTAAAGAGGGCTACCGTAATCAGGTAAGGGTGGTCCGTGGAGATCCCACTTGACAGAAAACTGTGGATAAAATATGTTTGTCAGCGTTGGGCTAACAAACAATTTTAGGTTCAGTAGCCAGCTAGCAGTTATAATTAGTGCGTAACAAAGAGAAGGATAGCTCACTCGCATGTAGCCAGAACATTTTCTTCCTTGGTAGTAGGATCTGCCATCCTCCGAGCTGCTCAGCTCGTCGACGACGAAGGCGGGCTAGAGCCTCACAACGGCGGCGGCGACATGCGCCATTGGAGCTCGGGATCAGTGAATGGGTGCAGCAACTGGGCGCAACAACTTGGTGTTGAAAGTCAAATGTCCAAAAGGATCGTTCTACCCAGAGGGTGGATTTCAACGCCGCCGGTGCTAGGGGAAAGAAGGAAATGGATTTGTGAAATTTGTCAACGCATCCAATCCACTTAGTTCCTCGATTTGCCTAAGAGGTTGCCGCGTTAGCGCTCGCGTCACGGACAAATGACTGACATATGGGTCCCGACCGTCTACTTCACGGGGCAGTTTAACGGAATGTTTGAATTTGACAGGGGTGAGATGAGTTTGCCTCAAAATGGCCCCTCTCAGTAATTGGCAGCCCAAATTTACGAAACGCGGCAATTACAAGCAACTTGGGTACCGCGATGCACTCGCCTAGAAACTTTCGGGCCGCAAACAAACAATCCGCTAAATTCGGCGCTAAAAATCACCCGATGGAGGCAACTTTCGGCCTAGGAATGGACGAATTCCCACTCATGTTCACAGTTTTGCTTTGCAATTTTTTTGAAGTTCGTCAAAACTGATAAATTTCATACTAAACTAGGCGATTCCATTAAATTATAGGCGAGTTTGTACATATTTTGTCAAATTCGGACATATACTTGAATTCGACTCGCAGTAGACTAAAAAAACATGAAAAAACTCTGGGAATCCTCGCCGCAGTCGCCTAGTTCATGTTGAGGCGATGGTAGAACACCATGTAGTCACTGTCCTCTTCGTCGTCGTCCTCATCGCTCAGCGGCCGGGAGCTGCAGCCCTGCTCGGCGTCGCCGCTGCGCTACTACTACGATGAGGGCCCCGACCCGCCCTTGTCAGAGTCGGAGTCATCAAGCACAACGAGCGCCACGTGCTGCCAACAGCGAGCGGCACACGTGGCCTCAAGCTCGGCATGCTGCTTTAGGCGACGAAGGTGTTCGGCCTCCTCCTACTCCTAGTCTGACCTGGACCAGGCGCACGCGGAGGCGCCCGGCATTGGCGGGACGTCGATGAGCGAGGCCTCCATCTCCATCTTCAGGAGAAAGTCATCATCAGCTTCCGGTGAGGCCCACTGCGCCAGCTCCTTCGGCGCACGCAGCGGCCCGCCGATGTCGTGCTCTCTCTTCGCCCTAACAAGGCGAAGGTGGCTGCTCGGAGGTGACAAAGCGCGACGCTCACTGATTACGATCCCACGCGCCACCCTAGCGCATGCGCGGCGCCGAGTGCGGCATGGACTCGGGCTTCATTGGCTAGAGCGCCGCCGTGTTGCGCGACGGGGTGAAGTCGCGCTACGCCGAGCTAGACGAGCGCGAGCGCGAGGACGACGCCGAAACCGATGAGGAGGACAATGCACCGGCCATCTTCCTCGGCATCCAGGAGGGCACCCCCTCGTAGTGACAAGGACGGAGGCGAGCGCGTCGGGTACCCTAGTTGTGGGTTGTTCCTGTCAGTGATGTGCTCTAGGATGGCGGCGAGAGTGCGGCCGGGTGCACTCCACCAGCGACGCCGACCTTCGACATTGTTGCGCACCGGCGCCGGGCACCCGCCCTCGTGGTAGGCCAACCAACACTCGTGGCGCTCGCGGAATTACTGGTCCCAGTATGCCTTGTTGTCGGGAGCTCCGCCTCCTTGGGGTCCATGCCGGCGATGACCATCTGGATATCGTCGATCCTTGTGTGCCCTTCCGGCACCAGTAGCGCAGGTACGTCGTCGGCGCTGATCTTCTAGGTTGGCGGGCACCGAAAATCCGGCGGCACCAGGTAGCCAACCTCGTGGAGAAGTCGAGCCTCCCATGGTTGTAGCGACCGGTGGCCGAAGCCATTCGCTGTTGCGGGTCGCCGGGAACCTCTCGCCATTGCTTGCGCTGAGCTTTTTCACCTAGAACTGTGTGGATTGCGGAAGATGAAGGTGTGTGCTGAAGACAATAGGGTTGGCCGACATTTATAGCTGTTAGGGGAAAGAGCGGCTAGGACGGGGCGGGTATAGCGGCGCATGCCATTACGCCGCGTGGAACTATATAGATTCACCTAGAACTATGTGCGGAAGGTGAAGGTGTGTGCTGAAGACAACGGGGTTGGCCGACATTTATAGCTGTTAGAGGAAAGAACGGCTAGGACGGGGCGGGTATAGCGGCGCATGCCATTACGCCGTGGAACTATGTAGATTGGGGAGGTGGAGGCCGCGTGGAACTATGTAGATTGGGGAGGTGGAGGCCGCGTGGAACTATGTAGATTGGGGAGGTGGAGGTGTGTGCTGAGAACAACGAGTGGCCGACAATTTATTTCCGTTACGGTAAAGAGAGACGAGGACAAGCCGGGTGTAGTGGCGAGTGCCATTACGCTGCCGCGTGGGCAGTGGGCAATGGGACAGGCGGGCATTGCTCTGCCGGCGCAGGAGCCGAGACGATGAGGATGAAGATCGAGACCGCCTTCGAAAAGTCAGATGAAAGTTGGGTTTGACCCGGGCAAAAATAAGATCCTAGTAACACGAGTGGAAAAAAAGAGTCGAATTTTCGCCGTCTCGGAAATCTTGCTGGGAATGGGAATGCCAGTGGAGGTGGTCATAGTCCGGGACCCTCTGTTCTAGCAGCTGGTAGGCCCTCTGTTCTAGCAGTGCGAGCATCGATGGCTGCGAAACATGGATAGCCAGCCCAGCAAGATCAATAACACATGTAAATGTTCGTAACAAAATAGCAGAAAAGCAGTACAACATCATCTTTGTATATGATCCATCAAAGAACTTGGTAGTGGGACACTGCCAACCGACGATATGATCCATCAAATTCAACCTGCGTGATACTCCAACTAAAACAGTACGTCTTATACATGATCCATCCAACTAAAATAGTACTGTACTAAGTGCAAGACAAGTAGGACGTACACAGGGGGAAATACACAGAAGGAAAGAAGAAAATAACTACAGATTTTCTAACAAAGAGAAGAACAAACGAGTAGCCAACGATCTACTAGCTGCGATGACGTGCGTGCGTGCGTGCTCGATCGGCGCCTGCCTATGCGCCGGGTGCGGCGTCCTTGACCCGGTTATTGAGGTAGCCGCCGTACTCGCGCGCGTAGTCCTTGACGTGGCTGGCGGTGTCGGCGATCCGGCTGCGCGCGCGGTCCACCTGGTCGGCGCCGACGGGGTGGCGTCCCGTGAGGTACCGGTACGCCCAGGTGGCCGCGGCGAGCGCGGCGACGGCGAACCCGGCGGCGGAGAGCGCCGCGAAGCCGACGACGAAGAGCGCGAGCGCGAAGGGCACCCAGATGGGGCTGGTGAGGAGGGCGAGCGGGCCGAGGAAGACCAGCGCCACCACGGCGCCCGTGATGGTGAGGCCGGCCAGCAGGAGCAGCACCGCGCCGGCGACGAGCAGGGTGAGCAGGCCCACGATCTGGGTCGAGGTCGGCGCGTGGGCCTGCACGCGCCGGAGGAGCGTCGAGGGGTCGATTTGGGGAGACCCCGACCTCGCCGCTGGCCCTGCGCCCTCGCCGTGCCGATCCGTCATGGCTGGGGGAGGGGAGCTAGCCTAGAAGGAGTGGATCGGAGGAGTGGATGGTGGCAGCTGGGCGGGGACGAGAGTTAAAGGCGAGGAGGGGGACGTGGGCGCGGGGCCGCGTGGCGCGGTCGCCGACCGTGCATGCTCGACGTGTGTGCGACGACAACCGAACGCGCGCGCGCGCCCAGAGTTTGCCCTGTCTCCTCTGTCTTTTTCACCGTGCTCTTCGGATCGGATTCTTTCTCTAGTTTTACCGGCGGGAGCACGGGAGATGCTGTGGCAGTGGGCATCTTGGTGGCACGTGTGCGATGAGAAGGACGGTTCCAGGCGTTGGGTGACACGGGATGCACGGCGTGCCTTGTCCTGGCTCGGCTGTGCTGTTCCCAGCGGCAGCAGTCATGCTCCGTCCGTAGTTGGGCCTCGCCGGAGACGCCCAAGCGCGGGCGGCCTGGTTGGGAGACTCACGCTACTGCTCGATCGATCGGTCCTATGACACGCTGGACGCGAGATAGGCAAGAGCTTCGGTGACGGTGAGGATAGGCAAGAGCCATCACTAGTGTCGGCATGGCAGCACCGCTCGTCGTCTCGTTCGGAGCGCACGCCAATGATGGAAGCGGCGTCAAGGAACTGATGGGGAATTCTGATGACGCGACGTCGTCACCGTCGACGTGTACTACTGTGCTGCGACTAACCAAGGTGGGCTGGGCTGGTTTCGTACGAGCGACTATCTGCCACTGCCACTGCCACTGGGCCTTATGGTAGCTGTCCAATAGTCGCACATGAAGCCCACTTGCCGACTCCGTCAACTGCTGCACGCCGCCGCCGTCGGTAGCCCATTGTCGCCGGCCAGGTTCTCTTTCCGGCGGCGGCGGCACCAGACTGACCACCCCCTCGCTTCTACCCTTCGTTTTGTAATCGTCGATGCAAGCCGAGGCGGCTCTGGCCGGCGCGTAGCCGCCCCCGTTGACGTGCTCGCTTCTCCCTTCAGAATCCAGGTGCGGACCTCGCCGCTGGAAACCCCCCTCTTTCCTCTTTCTCCCTCCTCGCGCTGGCGCTCGCCCCCCACTACCCCTCTCCCTCGACCTAGAGCAAGGACTATACCATACTCGGATTCTGCTCCCGCCGCGTTGTCTGCACACTGCAGGCTCGCCCGCTCTACTACACTCACGACTGAACCAAGTAACAGATCTTTCTTTAGTACTATCATTCACTGTATTTTCCTCCTGTTTTATAATGGCCAAATTGATTTCAAGACATTCAAATCGGCACGCAGAAATTTCCCACTCTACTCATACTGTCGTTACCGAATTAGTAGTACAGTAGTAAAACTTTCCACTGTAACTAGGAGTAGCAAAAAACAAGGTGTTCCATTACTGTGGTTCACTCTTTACAAACTGCCAGGTCACAAAATGCAACCTCACAAACAAACTTGGACAAAAAACCGGCATACGGATGGCATAGTCAGAACCTGTAGACTTTGACATATACAACTTGACAGAGACAAGATTGGGATTTACAGTTCTCTCTTCTGTACAGTTTATCTAGCAAACTAATCGTATCTTTTATGAAAAAACTTTCTGGAGAAAGAGAAGCGTGGAACCCCGACTCCATGCTACACGTCAGATGCCGGCGGAGCGGGTGTCTGCGTGCTCATCTTGCTTCTCAGCTCTTCGAAGACCTTCATGCTGTCCGCGTCGAAGCCTCCGGCAAACTGTACAATGGAGAGAACGGTAAGTTGTTGATTTAGAAACTCCACTTTACTTGCAAATACTCGTACTTTTGAAGTTTTGATGTACAAACTTTAGATGGTTTTATTACCTGGTGAACTCGGAAAGCGAATCTGACACCCTGGAGGAGCAAGAACTCTCTGTTGTGCTCTTTCTCGGTGCCTTGCATTGCGTCGAGCTCTGAGGCAACCCTCTCCATGTACTTCTTCGCCAGCTGAACTGATGCCAGTTTGATCTGCAACCAACATATGAAATTAAGTTTTGATTCAAATCTTCGTGCATTTCCTGAGTAGGAACTTGTATCTTTATAGGAATTATTAATAGTTATATCATATTTTTAAGCGAGGCTGTCAACATAAGCTGCTAATTCGGCGACAGTAGTTATTATAGTCTAGAGATGCACACCTTGCCAACTTTTCCAGAATCAGATAGCCAGTCAACTGGTATTCCGTACTCCTTGTACCGTGCGGTGGTCATGTCTCTTGTACGAAGAAGTGCATAAACACTCTGCTCCACTCTGTTAGAAGCACAACACTGTTAGTTCATCGAAACAATGATGCTGTCACAAATATTCTGGAATTTAATAGATATTGTCTATTCTCTCTTGAAATATTTCTTGGTTCATCCTGAAGAACTAGTATGTAATTTGGGAGAATACCTAGCTCAGAGGCGATACTTACTTTTCAAGCAGGGAATACATCTTCTTGAGAGCTTCTTCGCATGGAAGTTTTGGATCATCGGCAAAGGATGTAGCCTTGTTTTCTAATTTCTGCAGATCCGTATACTCAAAAGCAGCCTCTCTTAATGCATCTGTTTTGCTCTCTGGCCAATCAAAATGCTTTAGAACTGCTCGCTCATCAACCTAGAAAAGGTTAACAAATCTTTTTAGTAGCAGATCATGTGCAGTTGTGCACAATACGTAATGTGGAAAAATTACTGGGGTCTTACCAAGAAAGATAACTCCTCATCCAGCCAATGTACAAATGCAACAACATCATCAATATTCACGAATCTTGCTGCTCGAACCTCGCCTGCTAGAGACTCAACAAATTCTCCTTGTGTCTCCACATCAGCTTTGACCTGAAACATTCCAAGTTTTTGACAATGTTCGTCATTTCTTATGTTGAACTTTTACCTACCAGTTACAATGAGATGCACTAATAATGGATGACATGAATTTGGCAGGATATTTATGCAAGATGGGCCATCTGAGGATACTCACTGCTAAGAGGAACGTTGATCTGTTCTCGATCTCTCCGATCATGTTACTTCTGTTATCAGAAACATTTGATGATGTTTTTGATCCCAATGAAGTTGTGTTCTTAGCTTCCCGTTTCATGAGACTCTGATAGAACTCCACGACCTCCGGAGCACGGTGTACCTTGTCACCACCAGCAAGGCTCTTGGATAGAGAACCAGGAGGAGGCGGCGGAGGCGGTGGACCACCAGGTCTCCCAGGAGGTGGTGGTGGAGGAGGAGGTCCACCTGGTGGGCGTGGCGGCAGCGGAGCTCCGCCTGCAGTGTTGGTAGCACCTGAAGCAACGGCCGATGCTGTGGGAGGTGGACGGGGGACTCTTGGAGCTCTCTTCTCAATTTGGGCAAGCTTCAACTGGGTGACCGCCAGGGGGTTGTTCTGGTTATCACTAGGTTGCTCACCGGATTCAGCATTAATTGCAGGGACCTTCTTCTCCTTTATTTGAGCAAGTTTTGGGGGGAGTGCAGCTCTTGGAGAGGGGACTAGAGCTGAGCTAAAGCCACCACCAAACCTTTGTGCTCTAGCTTGCTCGGCCTTCTCTTTTATCGCCTTCTCCCGTTCTGTAGCAAGCTTATGGCGGTCTTTGTAAGCGGGATACTTCTCATCAGCAAAGCCTTCGACACTCTTTGACATCAGTTGGAATGAAGATGTGACATTAGCGTCATCTATTTCACCAGAATCTTGCTCCCTCTTTCCAAATGTTGTAATGGAGATACCATCTCCTGCATTTCTGATCATCAGAGATTCCAAGGGCCCCTTTGGTTTCTGGCTCCTCTTTGGAGAGCCACTGGTCAGAGACCGTGTCGGAGATGCTAAATAGCTACTGTCATCCTTGCTCCTTCCCCACTTCTTTAGTTTTTGCATCAGGTTCGGCCTTTTGCTTAGGAAGCTGTATCTGCTGGAAGAACTGTCAATTGACATGGTGTCGAAGTCTTCACTTCTGGGGGAAGAAGGTGCAGAAGAAGGAGCACTATCAAGGTCAGTGTCACCCTGACCTCGTTCGGATCCATATTCCAACATTAGCTGTTTGGCTCTCTCCTGTGATTTGGGGCTAAGCGTCCTGTTCAGGTCACGGGCAGACATTTTTCCCGATGGTATCTGGTAGTTGCGGAGCTCGAATCGCAGACAAGCATTGACCCAGCGCAGGTACACCAGCTCTTCTACTTCACTGAATCTATTCATTTGTAGGCCTTCCACCTGCTTTGTGAGGTCCTCATTGGTATGTCTCAGGTTGTTAATCTCCTCCCTTGCATGAGCAACTACATCACTCTGCAGGACGATGACGTGTCATTAGTACATTATTGCAAAAGTATATCATGAAAAAAACATATCTAATAATTGGATTAAAAATTACTAGGTAGCATTGTTCCTTCGTAGAAGTCTACAACTTGTGATATGGGTCTGAAATACAAGGCTAACTGTCAATATAGAAAAACACCACTGCTCACAGCATGTTCTATTGAACATTTGATGGAAATTATAATTATCCTGATACTAGGCTGTTCAAATTTTTGTACGGATGAGAATGTTACTGCAAAATTCATGCCATCATGTGCAAGATAAAAGTCAACATTTTCAGTCCTGGTCATGCAACTAATTGATTGGTTTGGTTTCTAGGGGGAAAAGCAATAGTATAAAAGAGAGCATATCGTTTGGTGCTACCTTTTGCAAGTGAGAACAAAAGCAAAATCTTAATTTTGAACTAGAGACAAGATGAGAGGATAGGCCTGTACAGATAGAGACAAATCCAACAAATGTAGCAGAAGCACTGCTATTCTTCCACAGAAACTAGGATCGTCTAGGACCATGCAAATGATTAGGCTAAAAGACTGCTTGGTTGAATATTGTGTCATGTAAACTTTGCAGAGTAACAGTGAATAAGGTACTATTACTATACGTCTATACCTCTGTTATTTTCCCTTGTGCTGCATCCAACTTCACCATGAGGTCCCTCTTCTCATAGAGCAGCTCCTTGTTCTTCCTCCTCAGCTCAAGTACCTCCACTTCCAAATTCTTGAGCTTCTTGAGCTTCTGTTCGATCTCGGCATCCTTCTTGGCCACCTCCTCCTCCTTGGCCTTGAGCCCCATCACCTGTTGCTTGAGCAGCATGAGCTGTCCTTTGGTCTGGTTTGCCTCCATCTGTATCTGGCGCTGCAGTTCCTTGATCCTGGTCCTGGACGCCTCGAGCTCTTTCTTGGCCGCCGCGCCGCGGACGACGTCTTCCTGCAGCTTCTTCCTCTCCGCCTGCAGCGAGCTGATGGTAATGTTGAGCATGTCGACCTCCACGGTCTTGATCTTGAGCTGCTTCTGCAGCTCGGCGACGTCGGTCTCCTGCTCCTTGAGGCCGTAGTACTCGAGCAGCTCGCCCTCGAGCTTCACCTCCCGCTCCTCCAGCTCGCGCACGAGGCCGCGCAGCCGCTCCATCTCGGCGGCGTTGCCCGCCATGTGCGCGTTGTACCGCGACCGCTCCCTGTCGCTCGGTATCGGGATGTCGACCTCCCCGCCCAGCAGGCTCTCGATCTCCGAGAACATGTCGTCATCGTCGTCGTCGTCCACCGACGGGGCCGAGTTGATTATGCCGCTGATCGTCTTAACCTCTTCCGCCTCTTCTTCTTTCTCCCCCTGAAGCAGTCAGACTGGACAGTGAGTACAAGTACAGCAGAGTTTTTGTAACTTGCAACTTCTGGTGGACTGGATATACACGTACATGTTCAGAATCCCGAGCCTTATCCTTCTTCTTGCTCGCCTGGCCATTGTCTGAAAGAAGCGATGCACGGAAGCTTGAGCAAGAAATTCAGATGAACAGAAGGGACCTTCAGAGAGATTCACGTACGTACCTTTGTTAGGCCCCTTCCCTCTCTTAAGAGTGAACGCGGCGAAGGTTGCTATGACCACGAATCCCAATCGCACAAGCATGACTCCGCCCGTTCATCACTGTACCGGCCTCAACCGGCAGGAGGGCAGAGACGTACAGGCAGCTCTGGCTCTGCTCATCAGAGAACTTGCAAAAGGCAGAGCTGAGAAGAGGAGGAGCACGTGTGTATGGCCAAGGCAGGCAGGAGGCTTAAATTTTCTCCATATCTTCAGCCTGCAAGACGAGCCAACGAATGCCACCGGAGGAACATGTGGCTGGCCTTATTCATCCGTGCCATGCTGTCACTGCAGACGTTTATCCCTCGGCTGCGGGCGAAGACACGCTCAGGTAGCACGCGGAGTCCCTAGCTTTTTCTCTCTGTTTTGTGTGTGTGTCTAATACTACTTGTTAGTTAGCAACTGACAAGAATTTCATATGCTGATGGTGCCAGGACCAGGAGGAGAGCATGTGTACCTTGGTGGGCTTCTCGTTTGCTGTTCTGTGATACTGGGAATTGGCTTGTGGATTTGGAAGAGAGAGTTGGCTGTTGTTTCCTGTGCACAGAAACGGGTGGTGCCTGCTGTGTCTGGGTGAGGGGTGAAGGGGGAGTCGTGGTCAGAGCGACGGTGATGTGTGGATATGGGAGACGAGAAGAGTCGTGAGGAGGCTCACTCACAGGATTGTTTTTCTTGTATGTATGTATGTATATATATGTATATAAAGCAATAGTGCTAAATTGTTATCTCGTAAATACGTGAAAAAATACCCCTGGTTTACCTGAGGTGTGTTTCAAAATCTCACACATATTGCACTGACCGGACATTCTGTGTCTTTGTTGGAAGTTTGATGAATCAGGAGGCTTGCCTGTACCTCTGTACTGGAAGATAGTAGTACTACTCTTTGATAAATCGTGCTTTGCCTTTTTTGTTTGTTTGAGAATTGTGCTTTGCCTGGCCAGTAGTTAGTGATAACATGTTGAAAGCGAGATAACAGTCTGTATATTTCCAGGCATCGGGCCGAAAAGAAGGAAAACCGCCATTGTGAGCTCAAGACTTGATAGTAGGCTGACTGTAGGCCAGCGAAATGGGCGCCTGCTTTTTAGTAGACGGTAGGCACCAAAACGGTGCCCGGCATTATATAACACTAAAAAAGCCAAAGGCCAAATGTAGCGATATATCAAACTGGCGATGCGATGCCAGTTAAACAGTTTACAGCCCGCTTGTTAACAACAGACAAAGTTTAACGATAACACTGCTCAAAAAGGAAGCAGCAGCACACAGACAGCACCGGAAAGCGCAGGCTAAAGCTGAAGAGGCTAAACGGGAGGAGGAGCTATGGAGGCGAGAGGACGTCCCAGCATAAGATGCCTTCAGAGTGATGATCAACTCCTCCAGAAGCGGAAGCACCACGGGCTTGATGATTGGTCTCCACTGCTGCAATAAGATCAGAATACGGTAAGTGCCGGCAGCAGGTTGCCTCGGAAACTTAGCCTCGGTGGTAAATTTGTTTCTAGTCGTCCAAAGCATCCAGCAAATAGGAGCGAAAAGAATCCAAATAGCTATCCTAGTTTTGCCAAAAAAAAAAGCTCGAGAATAGCAAAAAACTTAGCAACACTAGAGGGATTCCAAGATACTCTGAGAAAAAAACGCAGCACACTCCACACAAACTGTGCCAAGGCACACTCAAAAGAAAATATGGTGGTCGGTCTGACGAGATTCATGTCTGGTGGTCGGTGGTTGGCACCCTCGCGGGTGGCGGTCTTGTCGGCTGCTCTAGTTGTGTTTGCTGTCTTGCAGTTGGATGCACGGAGGACGATAGGCGACGGCGTTCCTCTTCTTCGACTACATCGGATGAAGTTGATGGCGTCGGGATCTGGTGATCACGGGGAAGATCCCCGGCCGACGTGCCACAAAGTCTCGGTCTCGTTGCTTGCAGCGGTCCGATTCATCGGCTCAAAAAGCATCATTGTATGCAAAAGTGCTCCCCTAGATCTTGGTATGGTGGCTTTTCACCCCTTTTCTGGCGCGGCCATGGTGGCGGCGGAGGACGACGGTGGACAACGTTTCGGCAAGGCACAAGTTTCTCCAAGGGTCGACTTGTAGTTTTACTCCTTGTGGGGTTCTTTGTGCAAAGTTGCTTGACACGCATTTTTATTTCATATGATGGCCATATGTGTAATTTCTGTAAACGTTTTGTTTAATGGAATATATGGTTACTTCAAAAAAATGGTTAACATTTCCTCTGGACCACAGAGGGCACACTACCCATTTGTGGGACCATGGCGCTTCTTGATTTGATCATTCGAGGACAGGCGGCCTTTTGCCAGTTGCCAGAGGAAAATTCCGATCTTAAGGGGATAGTGAGCTTCCAGACCTTAGAAGCATGGGCCACCACAATACCATGTTGAAGCTTATTGTATAGGGAATTGGCAGAAAAGATAACCGACGCGTCCAAAGTCCAATACACTTTGTTATCCTCGAGAGAAGGTGCCGCATTAGCAAGTTCCCTAAGAAGGAGGTCAAACATGGCAACCTCCTCCGAGCCAAACGATCGACGGATGTTTATACGCTAGGTTCCACTCTGGAAGGCCTAGACAACTCGCAGACTAGGATTCGATGCCACTTTGAATAGCCTAGGAAATCTAGAGCAAAGAGGGCCGTTTCCAATCCACCAGTCTTCCCAGAAGAGGACGCGCTCACCATTTCCCAAGGCAAAGAGAGCACCCAGCTTGAAGTAGCGTTTGATCTTGTGGATGCTATGCCAAAAAGGGGATCCCCCAACTGGGTTGGAGAGGAAAATGTTCCCCACGCCTGGGTACTTGGCTCTTACGATCTGCAGCCAGATGTTGCTTTGAGGGTTATCCACAAAGAGCCTCCACACCCATTTAGTCATGAGGGAAATGTTCATGAGCCTGATATTCATAATGCCAAGACCGCCCTGGTCTCGTGGTTTACACACGTCAGGCCATTTAACCCAGTGGTGTTTACTCTTGTCTCTAGTGCCTTCCAGAAAAATTTGCCCCTATGCTTATCACATTGGAGGTGAGTGCCATCAACAAGTAGGAACGTGCTCGTAGTGAAGAGGGGAAGGCTACATAAGCAAGCGTTAGTGAGGATCAATCTCGCCTCAGAAGACATGAAACGGCCTTGCTAGGGGTCCATCCTCTTACCCATGGCCGCCAAGGGCTCCATATCAACAATCGTGAGTTTCTTGTCATAAATTGGGAAGCCCAGATATCTGAAGGGTAAGGCCCCTTGTTGGCAATTGAGCAAATCAGCAACTCTAGCCTTCTCGCTTGGGCAGACACCCATGAAAATAACTTCATTCTTGTGGAAGTTGATACAGATACTAGATAGTAATTCAAAGCAAATAATCAGAAACTTCAAGTTAACAATTCCCAGCGTGTTGTTCTGTATCGTGATCATAGTATCGTCATTGTACTGCAGGTGGGTGATACACCCAGGAATCAGGTGGGTTACTACTCCCTGGATGTGGCCTGCCTGATTAGCTTTAGACATGATAACAACTAAGTCATCTCCAGCAAAGTCAAATAACAGCAAGGATAGTGGGTCTTCCTGACGCATTCCCATCTTGTTCCCGAAGAAAGGGCCAACTTCTACATTAATAGAAATCGCCACATGGCCACCCATAACCAGGTGAAAATATCTATGAACCATGCTAGAGTCAAAACCTTCTCTAATGAGAAACTCTCTGAGAAATCTCCAGTTAACCATATCATAGGCCTTTTAAGTCTAGCTTAATCAAGACTGCCTCATGTCGTTGGACACTTAGCTCGTGGACGATTTCGTGAAGGGCTAGAGCTTCGCAAAAAATTACTCTACCCTTGATAAATGTTGTCTAGGAGGAGGTGATGATCTTGTGGGCAACAAGGGACAATCAGGTAGTGTAAACCTTAGAGATAAGTTTGAAAATGATGTTGATTAGCGCCAATCAGCCTGTACTGTTGGATGCGTTCCGCCCCAGCAACTTTGGGGATCAGGGACAAAATACCAAAGTTAAGCCTAGAAACGTCCACCATGCCCAAGGAAACACCATTAAGGATCTGGAGGACCAGACCCTTGAGGATATACCAGAATTTCTTTGAAAAGGGCCACTGGGAACCCATCTGGCCCAGGAGCAGTAGTTGTCTTGGTGTTTTTAAGAACCTCCTTGAATTCTTCCATAGAGAACGACCTAGCCAGAGCCTCATTTTTGCCACAGAAACTTGTTTCTCCACCAGTAATCTTGTAACAGGGCCAGGAAATTGGTTTCTTCTGAACCCATCTGCCCCCACATGAAACTGGTCAATATGCTCTTGAATCTCCCGTTTTGAAGTAGTTGGGCCACTATCTGAGAGGATACTATAGATGTTGCATTTCCTTTTCCTGCCATTGGCAATGGCATGGAAATAGGTCATGGTAGCGTCGCCTTTTAGCATCCAGTTCCGCCTGCCTCTTCCTCCTCTTGATTCAACATTTGCATCAGCTGATCCTCCAAGTGGTAGCGTAGCGCCCAGCCATCCTTGTCCAGCCGACCCAAATCTGCCATGGAATCCAACTCCTGAATTTGAGCTAGGATTTGAGCTTTTGATTCTCTTGAGGCTCTCCCAAGGTTAGAACCCCTGCCCCGGAGGAACTGACATAGACCTTTGCTTTGGCTATACCACCAGTCAATCCCATCCCATCTTCTCCCTGGTTGGAGCAGAATCCTGTTCCACTGTTCAGCTATAAGATTCCCAAAACCAGGTGCGGTGACCCAGCATACCACTGCATGATGTAGTATACTATAGTCATTGACATAACACTAATGAAACACCGTCCACTAGTATTACATCCCTCAGAGTGGTACAACAGAAACACAACAGGTCCAATACATGACTATAGATTACAACTCGACTCTTTACAAAAGATCTAGAGAACACTCTAGGTTAAAGAGAGAGAAAGAACTTCTTACAAAGAAGAACAAGAAATAATAACTCAAAACTATCTAGTAACTAAGACTAGTATCTAAACTATTTGGCTTGCCATTGCTGCTATTGTAATGCTCTACAGAAATAGGTTTTATGGCTAGAGAATCTACTTCTATCTAAACCGACACTTTATCTTCACTTTAGCTGATGTATATGTTGACTTCATTGACTTTATTGAAGAACTTGAGTTGTCGATGATGGTTTCTTGAGCAGAAATTGATGTTGACGTCGTCTTCAATGGCTTAGAACCTAGCAAGGGTTAAGAAGGTACGGTTGAGTATGAGCGTACTCAGCAAGTTCACTAAAAAGGAGTGTATGATGCACTATCTCTACAGCCACAGACCATAGGTCGTAGACAATGCAGGTTTTCGTAAACATTTCTTCAAAGGTTGATTTTATTCTAAAAACTATGTCCGATAGCCTTCACAGGTTGACCAGAACTTCATGGAGTTCCTTTCCTGCCGCGTTCGTAGCTCCTTCCCGGAACAGAGAGTAACATGTCACAATTCTTACACTCTGCAGAGGCGCGTCACTTTTCCCACAAGAGACCTTAAGCTTTGTTGCACAGCCAGGAGTATCCTCGTTCAAACTTCCGTGGTTTGAGGCCCAACTTAAGATCCAAGCCAATCGCTACCCTCTCCGCGACCCCGTATGAGACACGATCCCCCCGAGACAACTACCACGGTTACTCTTTGGGTAGCCTCTCGGAGACTCCGTACGTAGCTCTATCTGGCGGTCACCATCCGCTATGGTGAACTCAGACCCAGTCAGAGATGCACAGATAATCTAGACACCTAGCTCGTGGGGAACTAAGGGGTCCCACCCATGTGCTGGATTCTCTAGAACTCCACGAGAAATCAACAGCCTCACGATAAGGTCATCCGTCCATACGAAAGGGAGAAGATACAACTAACTTTCCCGTCCCATTCCAAGTCTTATGGTTGACGCGTAATATACGGCGCTAGAATCACTGGCGACATTGGTTGTTAAGTCCTAGATGATACATTACTGTACAATGGCGTTTCCATTGCCAAATATTATAGATTAGCTGATCACCCTGGATCAGTAACCAATATTTCCAGTTAATTGTGAAAGTAGTATTTTCGACCTTTTTGAAATGCAGGTGATGACACGGTTGAGTTATAAGCATAAAAAAATAATCAAAGGACATGAGCAAGTTGTGAACTTGCCTTTTGTGATTGCAAGATTATGCACTCATGGTCTTCAAGACAATAAAAGATCCAAATTCTGTAAATAGCATCATTGGTCCGGTAAAGACTAATGTTTAAAGAAGCAAGATGCAACGATGCATAAGTAATATAATGCAATTTGAGAAACGCGAATCCTCGAATTAGTCGTATCTGATCTAGGGTTCGGAAACTAGGAATGGTTCTTTAGAATGTGTTGCACTTTTGTAACAGATCCACACTTGTGCTTCTTATTAAGGCTTGTGACAGTGTGAAACAATAAGTAAATACAACAAGTAGTATACAATACTAAAGCATTCAAATGGATCATGGTATCTAAAATATTTCTTAAACAAGATTAAGAATCAATTAGAGCTTTTAAAGAAGTGTTTAAGGATTACTTTTAATGTTTCTTAAAAGGATAACTTTTGAGGAAAAATTACTTTTATAAAGTAAAAAGTATTCAAACTTAAAACTAATACTTTAAGGTTTTCTTATAAATTATAAGTACTAAAGTAGAAAACAACCAGTATTGTTGAGTAGCTATTCTGCTAGTAAATGGAGACTTTTAACACTCCATGAAAGTGAAACAAAAGTATTATGTATTGATAGAAGTGGTGTTTTCTTGATTTTACAAGTGGATAGAATCACTTACTTATTATAGAATTAATACTCATTTCTATGAACATGGGAATGGCATCATGTTAAATACTTACAAACTTTCCTTAGCCCTTAGAGTGGATTCCCAAATTTGTAAAAGAATTAATATTCAAATCTTGATGATTTTATAAGTAATAAGCTATTTTTCGAGTAATATTTACTTAACTCTGAATGGTAGTTTTAGTAAGTACAACTTAAAATGGTTAGACTTATGTTAGCTTCAATTAAACATTATTTGAACATGTTATTACATTTTTAGACTCTAACCAAATAATGGTAAAGACATTAGTAAAGGATTATATATTTTTAAATAAATTAAATAAAAGAAAAGAGTTAAAATAAGATTTATTAGACCTTTACCTTTTATTTTACTTCAAAAGTATGAGTTGATATTTTTAGTGTGTAGATTTCATTTTTGTGATCATTTTGGTATATTATAAATATTTTTATGAATTTTAAATAATAAGATATGATTTCTATAAGTTTTAGCACTTAATAAATATTTAATAAATAGTAAATATTATTTAAGTGATACAAAAATAATTTAAACAAGTTTGTAAGTGTAGATTTTGTTTTTATAAGAATTTTGGTATATTATTTATATTTTTTCTTATTTACTAATATTAAAATATGAATTTTTAAAGTTTTATTACTTATAAAATCTTTATTGAATAATAATTATTCAAATAATTAACACAATAATATTTGACAATAAGTTTAAATTATATATTTTATTTTTCTTAACATTTTGATATATAATATGTATTTTTCTGAATTATAAAACAAAAGATATTCAATTTATAAAATTTAACTATTTTCCTAAATTCTTAAAATATATTATATTTAAACTTATTTTGTTTTATCTAAACGTTTAAACATAAAATCTTTTTTACACTGATATCTAACCTAGCTACAGACACTGACTAATGGGCCCATGGCCACGTCACTTGCCACATGGGCACGGACCAGTCAAAGGTGATGTCACCTCGCCGGCACCTGATGTCATCATGCCGGAGTACGACGGTGACGTCAGAATATGGCATCAGGGGCAACACGGCGAGGTGTGTTCGAATGAGGAGACTGAGGCGGACTTGGGAGTGGTGTCGCGCCCGCTATTGGTCACTAGAGCTACTCCGGTGACACCCACAAGCGGAGACCGACGGCGAGCTACGGCGGCAGATCGATACACGGCAAGAGAGAGCGATTGGAGGACACCGGAATACTTGCAAGCTTACCCTTGATGCGTTGGTAGCCTCGGATGAAGCAGTGGAGGACAGAGACGATGGCACAGTCTCGACGGTGCTCGGTCGGAGTTCAAGAAGAAATGGCCGATGCGCTCGATTGCGGTCTTCCCGACTCGGTTCCTTTCTCGAGGAGACGAAGCACATCACGACGGAGCTTTTGGCACTCTCGGCTAGCCTTGGGGCGGTCTCTAACGGCGACACGAGGCAACAACGGCGGTGCTAGGGTTTCGGGTTGCAGAGAGGAAGATAGCGAGAGCGAGTGAGAAGATGAGGATGAGGACGTCGCGATGTCATTCTTATCCTTGGCTAGGACGGCGACAAGACTCTGGGCGGTTGGCCCCTGCTGATGTCGGCGACGTGCATCCAGCAGCGGCGCAGACCTCCAGCGAGCTGCCTGTGTGCGTCGCGGTGACGATGACACCGTTTTCCAGAAAACCCCCTAATGTTTCTGCAAATTAACCCGCGGTCCACCGTTGGTCCCACCCGTCAGTTAGAGAGAAGAAATGAGACAGGTTGTTGTTGGGCTTCTCCTGGGCCGCGGCTGAGTGTGCGGATTTTTACTGCTGCTGCTCGCGAGCGTTGGTTGGGCGAGATATTCCTCTAGGCCATGGGTCGAAGCGGCTGGCTGCCTTTTCCTTTTTTCTTTAATCTTTTCTATTTTCTGTTTTCTGTTTTCTTTTATAAATTCCATTCAAATTGGAATTTCTTCAGGGATTTAAATATGCAGAGAATTTGTAGGTCATGAACATTATTGTATGGATCAAGTATGCTCTTCTTCTTCTTCTGATTTCTTATTGTGCATTAAAATATATTCATTATATTAAAAGTCTTCTTTTTATTAACAAAGATTAATAAGGATTAGGTTTTTAGGAATTGGGTTCTTATAATAAGTTTTAATAGAAGTGACTCTGGTGTCACTTGTTAATCTTCATGGTACAGGTTTGAGATGTTTATCCACATATATAGAATCTTGTTCCTACTTATCTTCATAAAGGATTTATCTATATGCATAAGAAGGTATTAATCTTTGTGGTTCACAATGGGGTGATATAGGTTTCATGATTCCATATTTGGTGATTTGCCAAATCCATTTCTACTTGGTTTGCGGAGTTTAGAATTACCACAACACACTTTTGGTTAGGTAATAATGAACCAATATTAATCATTGGTAGAGAAATACTAAGGTTTATTCAAATATAGGTACATAGGTTTTGAGAGGATTTAATAACCCATATTCAATTATAGACAGGGACAAGGATCAAGGTTTAGGAATACTACTTCTAAATCTATGAGTGGTTTGATATCTCCGCATAGAGTGAGACATTGGAATTACTTATTAATATGATCCTAATAATTCTATCATTCTAGGTTTATATTAGGGTTTAAGACAATCAACTGGACAAGGCTTCTCAAACACTCACCTGACATTATACTTATCTTTTAGACATTTCATTTGAGTAAGAGATACTATTAATTGGCTGCCTAAAAATAAGAGTTGGTTACTACCCTCTTTATTCTAGGATGTTAAACAAAGAGGTAGACATGGTTCTGTTCATGGCTTGACATGATCTTGGTTAAGGCTTCTAAAGAATCCTTACCTTAATACCTCACTAAGGTTATCTTTAGATAAGCAATTCCTTTCCTAAATATACTCCATTTAAATCTCTCATCTACTTCACTAAGATCACATCTTCCTAAATAAGTCAATCATCTGACTCCACCATATCCATCATCATATGATGTCATGGTCTTGTCACTTCAACATTACTCCATCCTTAGCCTTAGTATATAACTTCTCTTAACCAACTACCATTGATACACCTATCAATGTAGCTATTGCTAACTCCATCTATTAACTTCCTTAAATTCATCTTGCACTTCTTCCAAGGCTTACAAGATTATAGTTCTCTTTATATATCACATGTAATAACAATTCTCTAGAATAGGTATGGTACTACTCCCATAATACAAGTTTGTTCTTGTATTGGCTTGATTAATCTACTATGCCTCCAACTACTCCATATATTCATGTTATACACTTCATCATACTCTAGCTTAACTTCTCCTGTTCAAGATAGATGATCTAGCTTACTAGGCTTTACCTAATTTGGTATACTCACCTCACTTCTTCATTGTCCAGGAATCTATTCTCAAGTGATTTGAGAATCAGGACCACCAACCCTTGATCAAACAGAGCTTAGGCTCATACTTTTATGATCAAGATCTATACTAAGCTAAGTAGTCAACTTGTCTTAGTCTCTCTATAGACTTATCTTGTTAAGCAAGCTTACTCTAAGTCTATATCCACTTGTCCTAACAAGATTACTACTTGATGTACTAATACTATTAGCTTTTTCATAGCTCCACAATTACTAGCTTAACTCTTGGGTTCAGGTACCGCTTCTAGTTAACTCATGAGTGAATTAACTCCTCCAACATCAGATGGTTTGATCTCCACTAAGGATCTCATTCCATTGATGATGGCACACTCTACCATAACTAGTT
This sequence comes from Avena eriantha, assembly GCA_910589775.1. Lineage (NCBI taxonomy): Eukaryota > Viridiplantae > Streptophyta > Magnoliopsida > Poales > Poaceae > Avena > Avena eriantha. Next base: position 410,354,233 of record OU342746.1, on the reverse strand, counting down.
CTTTCTTCTTATTAATCTACTTAAGGTCTTTGGAAGGTTAATATAACAGGTCACTAAGTTCTAGGTCAAGGATTGATCACTCAATATTGTTGATCAATTGACACTAGGACTTGGTTAAATAGGTTTGTCATCTGCTAAAATGACAACAAAGATATATGATGGATTGTATTGGCTTGACTTCCGTTATACTTCCTTTGTGATAAGAATTGATGTTTAAGAACTACCATGATACCCATGGTAGGTATCACTATGGCAATCAAGTGTATCAAGACTTAGTTATAGAGTTTCTTTACTTAAGTGATATGCTTAACTTGGTATTTAAGTATTCATCCTTCAGTTGTGGTATGGAATGCCATGTAATGATCTCTATAAAATCAAGTACTCCTTATTAAGTAGCGTGTTATGACTTACTTTTATTACATTTGATCTACCCTTGGATCAAATTATATTACCCAAAGATAAGGTTTTAGCAAAGGTCATATTGAAACTTATCGCAGACAACTTGATGATCTACTTCAGTTCCACCAAGTTAAGAGAAGCTTCAATCACTTTGACAAGTTTTATTTAAAAGCGCAAAAATTATCCGGATTTTCTATGCATGAATGCAATGCACACACCTGTGTTCAGCTTATTTCTGAGCTCTAATGCTAGGGTGTTACACCAGGGTGCTCTAACCACCTGGTTTCTAAGTAGAACCTATTTGACCTGACTGCTTCTCCCTCCCTAGTATCGAACAACAATGTGGTGTGGTTCGAACCAACACTAGGAACAACCACAAGGGAAGAGAGGGGAAACTTCAGTTTCCAATCTGGTGAGACAAACACCCTGTCCAGGACACTTCTGACAGGGTTCAACTGTTTTTTGACCAAATGAACCTAGCACCAGTGCGCCTAATCTCTCTTAAGGCCAGATTTCCAATGCAATCATTGAACAAATGAACCCTAGGCTAGTTGATGTTATTATTATTTCTATCAGCAACCCCACGAATTAGGTTGAAATCAACCCCTACCACCACATTGTGTTGGCAACTTTCTACCTTGGCTGTCAACTTCTCCAGGAAAACACTCGACCTTAAGTGATCAGCAGGCTGGTAAACACCCACGAATTCAAACTTGAAGTTCTAGGCACGGTGCAGGATTGAGGCACTGATGAAGAACTGACCATGATCAAGAGCCCCCACTTCCATTATACTATCTCGAACGTAAAGAAGCAAACCACTTGACATTCCACTGGCTAACACCCAACTCTAGTGGAATTCAACTCGTGATCTACGAAATCTTGCCTTTTGTTTCCTGGAGAGAGATAATGTCAATTTTCTCTTTTCTCATAAAGTCACAGATCTAGGATTTCCTTCCTTTTCCCCCAAAACCCCTCAGGTTCCAGCCCATAGCTCTCATGGGTAACTAGTAGAGCCTGTTCTTGGCGGGCATGAGTGGCTCTAAGGTTGGAACTTAGGCCAGCAATAGGGGCCTTGGTTTTTCTTTTCATGGCACGAGTAACCAAGGCTGCCAGGGGCATGTCATCTTCCTCTTGGTTCTACCTTTGGATGGTGCTAGCTTGGGCCTCTGCTATAGGAACCACACTTGTTTCGTGAGAGCGAGCCATTGCTAGGGCCTTCTCTTTTTCTTTCTCCGCGGCTTTGGCCTTAGCAATTCCTTTTGTTAAGAGAGCTTGAGAAACTTCATTTGCAAGAACAAGAGAGATATGCTCTTTTTGGGGGACCAAAAGAAGGATCAAAAATAATAGCACTATCGGCCGCAACTCCCTGGAAATGTGAATCGTCCAAAGGGGAAAATCCAGGAAAGCAGCAAAGGGGGTAAGGGACTCACCAAAGTTCTTCACCACCACCAGGTTGATCACCTTCTACATCATGGATTCCCCACCAGGTCCTTTAGCACGTTCACTGCGATATGAAGCTATAGGAGGAGAAACAACAGTGATGGCCTTCTCCAGCCATTGCTACGCTGGATCAATCTAGATAGGGCCCTCGACCTCACCATATTGCTTCTTCTTCAGAGAGGCCACCCTCTTAGGAAGGGATACATTGTTGAACTCCTAGTCACTAGGACTAATATAACCCATCTCTTGGCGATCTGCTTGGCTCAACTTGGACACCTTTAGGATGGACAGAGAGGGCAAGGGAGAGTCATCAAACATTTCCTGTGAAGAAACCGGAATGGGATCCTCTTTCCCACCTTCCCCCACACTCTCTAGGTTACCTTGAGGTATATGAGAGAGGGAGTCAAAGACCTCTGACATGGAAATGTTGGAGTTGTATTCATTGAAGGGAACATGCTTCCCAAAAACCTTACCAGGCACAGACTTGGGCTTGGACACAGACTGGTCTTTCACTATTGGGAGCGGCACAGTGCTGCTCCCACAGATAGCCTAGTAGAGGGTTTCTTCGTAACCCTTTTGTAAATACCCTTTGTTGAAAGTGTACTGAGAGGGCATAGGGGTCTTGTCACCCACTTGTTGTTCTTTGGGGTAGAGGGGACAAGTTGTTGAGGAGGGTCCTTGCTGGAGACTTCCTTATCCTGGGTATTATCTTTTGATGGGCGACGCTTCCAATGAGGATCATACTGGCTCTGACCTTCAGTTTCTTCTTCTTCCTCATCTTCCCTATCCTTCCTATTGTGGGTAGGAGGGGGTTGGGGAGCAGATTTTTGAGCATCACACAAAGTAGACTGAGCCACCAGGCCGATACAAAATCCTTGCATGTTGTCATAGATCAGAACATGGGGGAATAAGGGTCAGAGCATCGTAGTGGAACAACATACGGATTGGGCCTTTGCCCTGTAGAGTCTCCTCATCAACCATGTGAGGCCTCCCAATCACATTGGTCCCTTCCATGAGCAGATCCGTCTTGCGCAAGCACCCAAGTACATTAGAGAAGAATCCATATTGGTCTAGGACAACTGTGGCCTTTGGGTCCGCCTTAGGATCAGTCACAATCACATAAACTTTGTTGACAGGCAGGGTCAGATTCATAGCACACTTGCATAGTCTGATCATGATGGCCAAGGGAAACGTGATGGCAAAATCAATGTTCGAAAGCTGCTTGACACGCCAGTCTTAGGTTTCCTCCACAAGATTTTTCAAGTTGTCTCACAGCAATTGAGGGGTGATCTTGACATGGAGCTTCTCATCATTAATCACAATCATATCAGCGTTAGCCGGCTTATCCGCATTGGCGTTGAGGGTAGCTTCATCCACTTCTAGGAAGTGAAAGCCTTTCCCATCCAAGGCATAACCATACCACCAGAGGACGGGAGGCTTGGAGGAGATGGACACCTACCCGTAGTATGCCCATCCTCCTCGTAGATGGGCATGTTCGTATGCGGTACCAAAGTTCCCGGGCGAGCGCATGGCGGTACCTAAGTTGCCTGAAATTGCCGCGTTTCGAAATGTTGGGCTGCCAACTACCGAGAGGGGCCATTTCGATGCAAACTCATCTCACCCTACCAAATTCAAACATTCCGTGAAACTGCCTCGTGAAGTAGACAATCAGGACCCTCATGACGATCATCTGTCCGTGACGCGAGCGCCAACATGGCAACCTCTTAGGTAAATCGAGGAACTAAGTGGATTGGATGCATTGACCAATTTCACAAATCCATTCCCACCTTTCCCCTGGCACCGGCGGCGTCGGAATCCACCCTCCAGGCAGGACGATACCTTCAGACATTTCACTTTCGGCGCCAAGTTGCTGCGCCCAGTTGCTGCGCCCAGTCGCTGATCCCGAGCTCCAATGGCGCATGCCATAGCCGCTGTTACGAGGATCTAGCCCGCCTCCGCCCCGACGAGCCGAGCAACTCGAAGGATGGTAGATCCTACTACCAAGGAAGAAGAAGTTCTGGCTACAAGAGGGTGAGCAACCCTTCTCTTTGCTATTCGCACTAATTATAACTGCTAGCTGGCTACTGAACCTAAAATTATTTGTTAGCCCAACGCTGATAAACATATTTTGTCCAAAGTTTTATGTCAAGTGGGATCTCCGCAAACCACCCTTACCTAGTTACGGTAGTCCTCTTTAGGTATGACTCTAAGGGAAAGTGGTATGGACACCATTGTATCACAATGGATGAAGCGTCTGCGTAGATCTACGCTATATCTGGTATGGTTACTGCTCTGAGTAATCATGAAGAATTATGGCCGAAGCAGACTGCAAAGTTTAGCTTCATGGATGAACGTGGCATCATGGTTCCTCTAATGTGTGACCGTCAGCTAATTGGGTTGATGAAAAGGTATGCTTTGGCTTGCATGTTTGAGCTGAATTGTGATGTACTGGATGTGGAAGCTGCTGTAACTGGGAGTCGCTCTTCTATTCTTGGACAGGGTGGTTGCTCGAACCCAATTAGCTCCTGGTAAGCAAAAGTCTCTTGGGGTTCGCATGTTTGTGCTGAATTGTAATTTTTGTTTTATTTACTCTGTAGATATTGGGCAGTTATGCAACAGTCTTGTTTCTTTGACAGGAAGCGCCGCAAGGTTAGAAACATGACTGCCGGGTCAATCATTTTGCTACCCAAAGAAATTAAAAATGAGTGGAAAGATGATGCTAGACACGATTCTGGTGCCCATTGTCCCAACGATGCAGAGTACGTGAAGCTAAGAAAATTGTCACCGAGGAAGAGGAAGAAGGCAGGAAATGAAGAAGCTAGTGGACGTGTAGGCTTGGTACCCAGGCTGCGGAAGAAGGCTGCTGGCAATGAAGATGCATAGTAATATGTTGAACTTGAACCTATATATGTAATTCGGTTAAATTCTGGAGCTCTATGTGTGGTACTTTGTTGGACGAAACAATCTACCCACCTTCTCTGAGTAAAATGTACCGCGACTTAGGGTTTGGAAACGCCCAAGTCAGTATTTGAATCCGAAATTGTCATTGTGCCACTGCTATCTGAAAACACGCATCAACAGTTCCACGATTGCTGAGGGGCAGGAGGTCTCCAAATTCGATGGAATGTAAGTGGCACAGAAATAAATTATTTAAGCTACCACACTGCACGATGCAGCAACTTATTTCAGATGATGCACAACGATGTGGCAACATAAACAACAATGGCAACCGATAATGCCCAGATGCTTGAGCCCGCATATCTCACTGCCTCCCTGCTCCTGCATCCCCTGCGTCTGACGAAGCTCTCGGATCTCCATTAACCAGGTGTACGTGCTTCCACTTTATAAATTGTGGCTGTGCCATTTGCATGCGGCACAATCCACGTAGATTACGTTTAACCAAACCACCAATGTCACAATACCACCATGATTAGACAAAAGGAAGTAATGCAGGGTAAAGACAGACTAACGGGAGACCAATTTTTTCCTCCCATGAATCCGGGACCACTAGTTCAGACCGCTAGGTCAACAAGTACTACTATTACAACTTAAAAAGGCACGGAGCTCAAGATAAATAGAACTAGTTATCACACATCTCCTTGATCTTCCTAATCTTAGCCCAATGCGCATCTTCCCACGAGAGCAAGGATCGAATCGTCTGCTTCTTCCTTTTAGCATCTTCCTTGCACAGCTTCAATTGTTTCTCTGCATTTTTCCTCATGCACTTGTCAATACTCGTAGTTGTGAACTGCAGGACTTTGTCCTGGTGAAGATCATTCCTTGCTTGAGTCAGTTCTTGCTCTGCTTTAGCCTTTAGGGCCAACACCGCGTCCCTCTCCTTCTTGACTTTTCTAACCTTGTCTTGCACCCTCCTGAGATCTCGCTTAAGCTTGGTCGTGTCAACTGGGTCCCATAGCTTCATCTCAACACTGTCAAGAAGTGAGCAGACCACGAATTCTTTCAACTCAATAGTCATATCCCATAGTTTGTCTAGCATTTTCTGCATCGATTTGGACCACTCTGGATCTACCCATTTTACAACACCGCAACTTCCGCCTTGCATCATTGCACGATGTCCTTGACATCGTAGAAACCTCTTGCCTGAATTTCGTCCTTCGAACGCTACAAATTTAGCAGGCACATATCCATGTTTACATAGCAGAGGACTGTCTTCATCCGATAAACTGTGATAGTCGGAGTCATACATCGTCTGGTTGGCCTAACACATCATACGCGCATGAGTAAACAGAGTAGATCAAGCTCAAAAAATAGATAAGTGGCCACATATGATAGAGATAGAGATGAGACGACTCACATCGAAATCACCGTCCACGTCGACGCGTTTCCTCGCCGTCTCCCCTTGAACCCATGGCGAGAGGGGAGGGGGGGGGTGGCTGCTGGAGAGGGGATTGGGATGGAGGCACCATCGGCTTGCGACTACGGCAGGATGAGAGTGAAGTGACTAAATTGGCTTCGAGGGGAAGGAAGAGAAGTACGGGGAGGAAGAGAAGTAATGGGGATGTGACATTGGGATATGGCCCACTAAACTCGTGAGTCGTGACACTCGCAATAGGGGAGCGCCCGGTGTTGCCAGTTTTTCCAGAGCAAGCGTGGCCAATCATGCCGCAGAACAGCCTACTAGCGGATCGCTCTCACAAAGACCATCCCAATTGTCCAAGTGCCCCGATCGAACGGTATGTAATAATCGTCAAGCAGAACAACTGTGTTAGGGCATGCCTTCTAGAAGACTCGGTCTAACGGCCACCCATTAAAAGAACTGACATGCAATCACACTGGGTGGATCCATGTGTGGTTCATGAAAAGAACAAACATGAAATGACACTAGTGGATCCATGTGTGGTTTGTGAGAAGAACACGCATCCAATGACACTTGGTGTGGTTCATGAAAAGAACACACATCCAATGACACCGGTGGATCCATATGTGGTTTGTGAGAAGAATACACATGCGATGACTCTAGCTATGGTTCATGAGAAGAACACACATGCAATGACACTGGTGGATCCATATGTGGTTTGTGAGAAGAACATGATGGGTTCGTAGCATGGAAAACAAAAAAATTCTACTACAAGATCGAACAAAACCCAGATCTAATCTACATAATCTATTAGACATGTGCAACGAGATAGATCTGTACTAACCCTTGTAGATCCGAAAGCGTTACGAGATTGGATCTCGTGGTTGATGTAGTCGATCACTTGCCGATCTCAAGATCGAGTGGACGATCCTTCCGGCGCCACGTTCCGGCAGCGCTTCCGCAGTCGGTCACACGTGCGGAGTCGAAGCCGACCTTCCTCTCCCCGTTCCAGCAAGCAGCGGAGGTAGTAGATCTTCTCCATGGAATCCCAGCAGCACGACAGCGTGGTGGTGGTGGAGTAGATAATTCTGCAGGGCTTCGCCTAAGCCTGAATAGAAGAAAGGAGGAGGAGAGAGGTGGCTGAGGTTTGGAGTAGTGGAGGGGGCCAGGGGGTGGCGCCTCCACCCCTCTATTTAAAGGAGGGAGGCGCCATGGGGAGGTGGAGTCCTTGTAGGACTCCCCTCTCCCTTGGCCGGCGGATTGGGAGGGGGGGAAGGAGTCCTCCTCCCCCACGACTCCTTGTCTTGCCCCACAAGGACTCCTTGATCCTTTCTTGGTTTTCAAGCAAACTCCAAGAAATCTTCGAGAACCTTCCGGAACATTCCGAAACCTTCTAGAATCCTCATACAAATACTCCGGAATATTTCCTAACTTAGAAAATGATCCCCAATATATGAATCTTATTATCCGGACAATTGCGGATCTCCTCGTCATGTCCCGGATCCAATCCGAGACTCCAAACAACATTTGATCTCCAACGCACATTCCATATCTACTTAAAACAACTTCGAACCTTAAGTGTGTCACCCTACGGTTCATGAATATGTAGACATGATAGTGACACATCTCCTATCAATAACCATCAGCGGGACCTGGAGATCCATAATGGCTCCCACATACTCAACGATGACTTCGTGATCGATAGAACCATTTACATACGAGACCAATTCCCTTTGTCACGCGATACTCTACTTATCCAAGGTTTGATCGTCGGTATCTCCATACCTAGTTCTACCTCGTTACTGATAAGTACTCTTTACTCGTTCCATGTTATGTCATCCCTTGTGACCCAGTCACATGCTTGCAAGCTAATTAGATGACATTCCACCGAGAGGGCCCAGAGCATATCTATCCGTCATATGGATGGACAAATCCCAATCTTGGTCCATGCGCTTCAACACATACTTTCAGAATACCCAATGACACCTTTATGGCCACCTAGTTACGAAGCGGTGTTTGATGCCATCAAAGTACCCATCCGGTGATGGTGATTAACATAACCTCATGGTCGAAGGATTAGGTTACTATGTATTTTAAAGCTTATAGCAAACGAACTTAATGACTTGATCTTATGCTATGCTTACTACGGGTGTGTGTCCATCACATCATTCTCCTAATGATATGATCTTGTTATTAACGACATCCAATGTCCATGATCAGGAAACCATGATCATCCATTAATCAACAAGCTAGTTTAACAAGAGGCTTACTAGGGACTCTTTTATGTTTACAAAACACACAAGTATTAATGTTTCCGGTTAATACAATTATAGCATGGGATGTAAACATTTATCATAAACATAAAGATATAATAATAACCACTTTATTATTGCCTCTTGGGCATATCTCCAATAGTCTCCCACTTGCACTAGAGTCAATAATCTAGTTAAAAACTTGTGCATTCAACACCTATGGCTTTCTGGTGTTGTATAGACACTATTGCTAGTGGTAAACATAATCTTCGGATCTGACACTTCCAGGTCCGTGTGTATTTGCATGTCCTTGCGTCTCTACGCATTACTCATTCTCCAATGAGATGGCATTGTATAAATTTGGTCCTTTGGTGAGACCTTTAGTTCCTTGGGATTAAATTATGTTGATACAATTGTCATACAATGTATCTTCATAGTATTATCCTGCTATGAACCACACCTAGTTTGATAACAAACTACTTAACACAAATGCCCTCCTTTGATGCTACTATAGCAGTTATATACTTAGCCTTTTGTTGTAGTATCCGTCACAATATCTCAACTTTGGAACTCATCCAAATCCATCATGGAACATCCTTTCCATTATATTGTGCCACCCATAGTCTAAATTGAGATAAATTTAATTTGTATCTTGTGACAAAACTAGTATCAATGTAACACTTTACAATGAACTACCTTTAGCTATTTGTCACTTATACATGATATATTCTTAGTTCTTCCAAAGCTCATAAGAATATCTTTACTATTGTCCAATGATCATCTTATGAATCATTCTGGTATATGCTCATAACATTTAGAGCATAGGACATATCTGGATGTGTACATCTCAAAGAATGATTGATCAAAATATTCTTGTGATTTCACCAAGTGTCAAAACACTTGAATCTCGTGTCAACACACTTGAATCTTGATTCAGTCCTTTCCGTGCGTCAAGAACCTTTCTTGTTGTTTCCATATTGAACTCATTCAACATCTTATCTATGTACATTTGGCAAAACCATATTATCGCCTCAATCTATTCATATAGACATTGATGCCTAATTCTTGGGTTATGCCTAAGTCTTTCATCGAAATGAAATTCTTAACCTGTGTCAATAAAAGATACATCATTTCTAATCAACAATATGTCTTTCACATAATATATTAGAAATATGTCTTAGCGCTCCCACTTAATTTCTTGCAAAATGCAAACATCTTCATCGTCTCTGATGAAATTAAACCTTTTAACGGTTTCATCACGGTGAAGATTCCAACTCCGCGATGCTCACTTCAACCATTGAAGTTTTGCATACTCTTTTAGCATCCTTTGAATTAACAAAACCCTTTGGATCGTGTCATGTACACGTCCTAGGTAACCATTCTTTTAGAAGAACTTGTTTTGTTTGTTCAACTACCATATACCAAAATATATGTAGTGGTTGCTACATTAATCCGTCCAGACTAAATATCGCTATGAAAGATCAAATCTTATCATAGTCAATTCCTTGAACATTGTCGTAAACTCTTTCCGACATGTCGACTATTTCATAGATTTGAAACATCCATGTCTATTTCTTTATAGATCCAAACACGACCGATAGGCTTCACGCCTTTCCGGAGGGTCTTCTAAGTTCAGAAACTTAATTTCTCGTGTATGGATACTATCACGGATTCCATGACTTCTAGTCATTTTATGGAGTCAGGGTCCATCATCGCTTCTTTGCATGTAGTCGGTTCATCATTGTCAAAACAATAACGACTTGCTTATCAAATCTTACTATTTGATTCTTACCGACCCACACGGTTCTATAGGAACTCGAATCTCCAAGATCACACCTTTTGTAATCACGAGAGCCATGAGCATTGTGGCCGCCACCGGGACACTTTCTGGTGCTGCGCTACTTAGCACATATAGCTAAGGTTCAACAACGTTATCAAAGTTCTATTGTCCTCCTACTTAACTTTTCACGAAAAATTCCTTCTCAAGAAACTTGATGTTCCAAGCGACAAACTCTTTTGTCCTCGGCGTTATGGAGAAATTCCCAACAAATTCTTTGGAATAACCTACAAAGACGTGCTTATCCGACTTTGGTTGTAAACATTTTACTTATGCACAACATACCGAAATTTAAGAAAAGACAATTCGGGTTTTATCCCAAACCATAACTCATATGGTGTCATTTCAACGGATCACGATGGAGCTCTTTTTAGTGTAAAAGCGGTAGTCACTAAAGCTTTAATCTTTAAAATATAATGGCAGTTTTATAAATGACACCTTTGATCTTACCATGTAAAACAAGGTTTCATTACATATCTCGAACACTCCATACTCCTATGGTGTTTTGGGAAATGCAAATCCATGGAACGATTCCTCAAATCTTAGGTGTTTTGGTAAACTTGTAACTCAAACATCTTTCTTTATGATCCAATCATAAACTTTTTATTTTCTTGTTACAATAATTTTCCACTTCATCTTGAAAGTCTTTGAACATTTTTCAAATGTTTCATACTTCTTCCTTATTGAGTAAGTATATACATATACTCACTCAAATCTTCGGAGAAAGCATATGAAGTTGAAATCCATCGCCCACGACTACACATAATGGACTATATACATCAATATGTACAAATTCCAATCAGTTAGTCGCCCGTTCCTCTTTTGGCCTACGAATGGAGTTTTAATTATCTCCAGGAAAGTATCACAAGTGTCATTTGATCCAAATCAAAGACTCCAAAAATCCATCAACATGGAGTTTCTTCATGTATCCCTTTCAATATAATTTAAACGACGATGTCACTTCGCAAGTGATCTTTCAATCATTTGTCTTGCGACATTTTAGCATTAGTTTTATGGTCGTTATTTCTCCTACCAGACTTGTATATTATCCATCTATTATGGAATACGGTAATTATTTGAACAACCTTTTGTCGTCATAATACCTGATCAAAATAACAATTATTGAAACAAATCTTGAAGGCAAGCTTTGATGTTAACGGGCAACACAACAACCCTTTGTTTGTTTTCGATGAACATCATCACATTTTCTCTTGCTAGTTACTTAGGCCATTGCAGTTCATGAATTGTGTTGTCCTGTATGACACTTCATACCAACCAATTCGGTATCCAATACCGGAGAACCACATTGTTTAACAAGCAAGGAATACAACCATAACATGTATATCTTCTATATGCCTAAGTTGGACATCTCCAACCTTTTATTTTCTGCCAAATATTTTATAGATTCTCTTTCAGCAATTCCTTTTCTTTTAAAAGAATCTATCAACATCAATAGTGGTTTCATCAACATGACACATGGTACAAAGCGTATATAGTCAACCACTAATACCTTTGGACTTGCACTTTGAGGTGGATCACCATCATCAAATGCTTGGTGTTCTTTCAAAAACCCATTCTTTAGTAATCTTTTAGTGTAGTAAACATTTTACTTACATCTTCTATTCATCCTTATCATGACAACTTTCATGATCAAGCTGCTACAGCTTATAAAGGTGAATTGCGAGTATAATGTTTCTTTTTCAAAACCTTTGGAGGATTAGGACGACTAGCGTCTCCAAACTTCACAAATTCTCATCAAATATGAGGACGTATACTCTATCATGTTGTAACCAACACATTGTTTTAGATATCGAATACCTTTCACATATGATGGTTTCTGAAACATTGCTTTTAGCTCTTAGATAAACTTGATATTAAAAACAATCTTTTGAGTATCAAGAATCATGGAGGCAAACATGATACATTAGATACTAACACTGGAAATGTTACTCTTGATTTAATACTACTTATTAAACTTCATGGAGCAAATAGAGTTTGCTGAAAGTTTGCAATAGGACTTATAAACTTTAAATTGACATTCAAAACAATACGATACCAGTTCGTAAAGTGAATATCTAGAATTTCTATAGTTCCACTATCTCAACTATAACTAAGCGTAAGGTGGTGAACGGATGCCAGTGACTACAAGAAACTACGCAAATTCACTTTGATTGTGTTTATGATAAATTGAGTTCGACTAATCCAAATTACAAATGAACTCCCACTCAAAACAACATCCCTCGAGTTTTTTTAGTGATTACACGAACCAAATCCACTACACCAAGTCCGATCATCACGTGAGATGATGTAGCTTTAAAGGCGAACAATCAACAAGTTCATCATATCATCCATATGACTCATGCTTTACCTTTCGGTATTCCGTGTTCCGAGACCATGTATGTACATGCTAGGCTCGTCAAGGTTAACCTTAGTTTCCGCATGTGCAAATCTGGCTTGCACCCGTTGTATGCACACGTAGAGTCTATCACACCCGATCATCACGAGATGCTTCGAAACGACGAGTCTTAGCAACAGTGCCAACTAAGGACGAACACTTTATTACTTGATATTTTAGTGAGAGGGATCATCTTATAATGCTACCGTCGCGATCTAAGCAATACAAGATGCATAAAGGATTAACATCATAGGCAATTCATAATATGTGATATGATATGGCCTTTCTTCTTGTGCCTTTGATATCCATCTCCAAAACATGGACATGATCTCCATCATCACCAGCGTGGCGTCAAGGTCCGTGGCGCCGCTTCATGGTTGTCCATCACCAACAGCAGCTATTACAACTACTTGGAATAAAGCTATTACATGATGAATAGACACGCATGTCTTAAACAAAATTTAAAGACAACCATTAGGCTCCTGCCGGTTGCCATATTACAATAAGGATCATTGCATACATCAAATATAATCACAATCACATAATGGCCATATCACATCACAAAACCCCTGCAAAAACGAGTTAGACGCCTCTAATCTTCTTTGCATGTTTTACGTGGCTTGGGGCTTTCGAATAAGAACGGATCTTACCTACGAACTTGAACCACAACGTTGATACAAGTGCTATCAAGTGCAAAGTGTAGATTGGATCTATACTATGGTGGGAGAGACAGACACCCCCAAAGCCACTTGTGCAAAGCAAGTTACACGTCAAGTGTGGAGCAAGTCTCATGTGCGATGACATGTAAGGTTAGCCCGAGCCGCTTCATCCCACCATACCGCAAGATGCAAAGTACACAAAGCAAAAGACGGTACGAGCACCAACACCCACAAAACCATTGTGTTCTACTCGTGCAACAGATCTACGCATAAACCTGGCTCTGATACCACTAATGGGTTCGTAGCATGGAAAACAAAAAATTTCTACCGCAAGAACGAACAAAACCCAGATCTAATCTAGATAAAAGCCAAGATCTAATCTATTAGACATGTGCAACGAGATAGATCTGTACTAACCCTTGTAGATCCGAAAGCGTTATGAGATTGGATCTCGTGGTTGATGTAGTCGATCACTTGCCGATCTCAAGATCGAGTGGACGATCCTTCCGGCGCCGCGTTCCGGCAGCGCTTCCGCAGTCGGTCACACATGCGGAGTCGAAGCAGACCTTCCTCTCCCCGTTCCAGCGAGCAGCGGAGGTAGTAGATCTTCTCCACGGAATCCCAGCAGCACGACGGCGTGGTGGTGGTGGTGGAGTAGAGAATTCTGCAGGGCTTCGCCTAAGCCTAAATAGAAGAAAGGAGGAGGAGAGAGGCAGCCGAGGTTTGGAGTAGTGGAGGGGGCCAGGGGGTGGCGCCCCCACCCCTCTATTTAAAGGAGGGAGGCGCCATGGGGAGGTGGAGTCCTTGTAGGACTCCCCTCTCCCTTGGCCGGCGGATTGGGAGGGGGGGAGGAGTCCTCCTCCCCCACGACTCCTTGTCTTGCCCCACAAGGACTCCTTGATCCTTTCTTGGTTTTCAAGCAAACTCCAAGAAATCTTCCAGAACCTTCCGGAACATTCCAAAACCTTCTAGAATCCTCATACAAATACTCCGGAACATTTCCTAACTTAGAAAATGATCCCCAATATATGAATCTTATTCTCCGGACAATTCCGGATCTCCTCGTGATGTCCCGGATCCAATCCGAGACTCCGAAAAACATTCGGTCTCCAACGCACATTCCATATCTACTTAAAACAACTTCGAACCTTAAGTGTGTCACCCTACGGTTCGTGAATATGTAGACATGATAGAGACACATCTCCTATCAATAACCATCAGCGGGACCTGGAGATCCATAATGGCTCCCACATACTCAACGATGACTTCGTGATCGATAGAACCATTTACATACGAGACCAATTCCCTTTGTCACGCGATACTCTACTTATCCGAGGTTTGATCGTCGGTATCTCCATACCTAGTTCTACCTCGTTACTGATAAGTACTCTTTACTCGTTCCATGTTATGTCATCCCTTGTGACCCAGTCACATGCTTGCAAGCTAATTAGATGACATTCCACCGAGAGGGCCCAGAGCATATCTATCCGTCATATGGATGGACAAATCCCAATCTTGGTCCATGCGCTTCAACACATACTTTCAGAATACCCAACGACACCTTTATGACCACCCAATTACGAAGCGGTGTTCGATGCCATCAAAGTACCCATCCGGTGATGGTGATTAACATAACCTCATGGTCGAAGGATTAGGTTACTATGTATTTTAAAGCTTATAACAAACGAACTTAATGACTTGATCTTATGCTATGCTTACTACGGGTGTGTGTCCATCACATCATTCTCCTAATGATATGATCTTGTTATTAACGACATCCAATGTCCATGACCAGGAAACCATGATCATCCATTAATCAACATCTAGTTTAACAAGAGGCTTACTAGGGACACTTTTATGTTTACAAAACACACAAGTATTAATGTTTCCGGTTAATACAATTATAGCATGGGATGTAAACATTTATCATAAACATAAAGATATAATAATAACCACTTTATTATTGCCTCTTGGGCATATCTCCAACAGAACAGACATGCAATGACTCTAGCTGTGGTTCATGAAAAGAACACACATCCATTGATACTAGTGGATCCATGTGTAGCTTGTGAGAAGAACACACATCCAATGACACTGGGTGTGGTTCATGAAAAGAACACACATCTAATGACACTGGTGGATACCTATGTAGTTCGTGAGAAGAACAGACATCAAATGATATTGTGTGTGGTTCATGAAAAGAACACACATCTAATGACACTAGTGGATCCATGTGTGGTTTGTTTAGAAGAACACACATGCAATGATACTGGTGTATCCTTATGTGGTTTGTTTAGACGAACAGACATGCAATGACACTGGGTGTGGTTCATGAAAAGAACAGACATGCAATGACACTGGTGGATCCTTATGCGGTTTGTGAGAAGAACAGACATGCGATGTCTCTAGATGTGGTTCATGAGAAGAACAGACATGTAATGACACTGGTGTATCCCTATGTGGTTTGTGAGAAGAACAGACATGCAATGACACTGAGTGTGGTTCATGAAAAGAACAGGCATGCAATGATACTAGTGGATCCATGTGTGGTTTGTTTAGAAGAACACACATGCAATGGCCACATGCAATGACACTGGTGGATCCATGTGTGGTTTGTTTAGAGGAACAAACATGCAATGACACTGGGTGTGGTTCATGAAAAGTACAGACATGCAATGACACTAGTGGATCCTTATGTGGTTTGTGAGAAGAACTGACATGCAATCACATTGGGTGGATCCATGTCTGGTTCATGAAAAGAATAGACATTCAATGACACTGGTGGATCGATGTGTGGTTTGTGAAAAGAACACACATCCAATGACACTGGTGGATCCTTATGTGGTTTATGAAAAGAACAAACATCCAATGACATTGTGTGTGGTTCATGAAAAGAACACACATCCAATGACACTGGTGGATCCTTATGCGGTTTATGAGAAGAACAGACATGCAATAACTCTAGATGTGGTTCATGAACCACATCAGACATGCAATGACACTGGTGTATCCTTATGTGGTCTGTGAGAAGAACAGACATGCAATGACATTGGTGTATCTATATGTGGTTTGTGGAAAGAACATACATGCAATGACACTAGGTATGGTTCATGAAAAGAACAGGCATGCAATGATACTGGTGGATCCATGTGTGGTTTGTTTAGAAGAACACACATGCAATGACCACATGCAATGACACTGGGGTATCCATGTGTGGTTTGTTTAGAGGAACATACATGCAATGACACTGGATGTCGTTCATGAAAAGAACAGACATGCAATGACACTAGTGGATCCTTATGTTGTTTGTGAGAAAAACTGACATGCAATCACATTGGGTGGATCCATGTGTGGTTCATGAAAAGAACACACATGCAATGACACTGGTGGATCCATGTGTGGTTTGTGAGAGGAACACACATCCAATGACACTAGGTGTGGTTCATGAGAAGAACACACATCCAATGACACTAGTGGATCTTTATGTGGTTTGTGAGAAGAACATACATTAGTTGACATTTTGTGTGGCTCATGAAAAGAACACACATCCAATGACACTGGTGGATCCATGTGTGGTTTGTTTAGAAGAACACACATGCAATGACACTAGTGTATCCTTATGTGGTTTGTTTAGAGGAACAGACATGCAATGACACTGGTGGATCCTTGTGTGGTTTGTGAGAAGAACTGACATGCAATCACACTGGGTGGATCCTTATGTGGTTCATGGAAAGAACACACATCCAATGAGACCGGTGGATCCATGTGTGGTTTGTGAGAAGAACACACATCCAATGACACTGGGTGTGGTTCAAAAGAACACACATCCGATGACACTGGTGGATCCTTATGTGGTTTATGAAAAGAACAGACGTCCAATGACAGTGTGTGTGGTTCATGAAAAGAACACACATCCAATGACACTGGTGGATCCTTATGTGGTTTATGAGAAGAACTGACATGCAATGACTCTAGATGTGGTTCATGAGAAGAACAGACATGCAATGACATTGGTGTATCCTTATGTGGTTTGTGAGAAAAACAGACATGCGATGACTCTGGATGTGGTTCATGAGAAGAACAGACATGCAATGACACTGGTGTATCCCTAAGTGGTTTGTGAGAAGAACACACATGCAATGACACTAGGTGTGGTTCATGAAAAGAATAGGCATGCAATGATACTGGTGGATCCATGTGTGGTTTGTTTAGAAGAACACACATGCAATGACCACATGCAATGACACTGGTGGATCCATGAGTGGTTTTTTAGTGGAACAGACATGCAATGACACTGGGTGTGGTTCATGAGAAGTACAAACATGCAATGACACTGGTGGATCCTTATGTGGTTTGTGAGAAGAATTGACATGGAATCATACTGTGTGATTCATGAAAACAACACACATCCAATGGCACTGGTGGATCCTTATGTGGTTTGTGAGAAGAATAGACATGCAATGACACCGGGTGTGGTTCATGAAAAGAACAGACATGCAATGACACTGGTGGATCCTTATGTGGTTTGTGAGAAGAACTGACATGCAATCACACTGGGTGGATCCATGTGTGGTTCATGAAAAGAACATACATGCAATGACACTGGTGAATCCATGTGTGGTTTGTGAAAAGAACACACATCCAATTACACTAGTGGATCCTTATGTGGTTTATGAAAAGAACAGACATCCAATGACACTGTGCGTGGTTCATGAAAAGAGCACACATCCAATGACACTGGTGGATCCTTATTTGGTTTGTGAGAAGAACAGAGATGCAATGACTCTAGATGGGGTTCATGAGAAGAACATACATGCAATGACACTGGTGTATCCTTATGTGGTTTGTGAGAAGAACAAACATGCGATAACTCTGGATGTGGTTCATGAGAAGAACATACATGCAATGACACTGGTGTATCCCTATGTGGTTTCTAAGAAGAATAGACATGGAATGACACTAGGTGTGGTTCATGAAAAGAACAGGCATGCAATGATACTGGTGGATCCATGTGTGGTTTGTTTAGAAGAACACACATGCAATGACCACATGCAATGACACTGGTGGATCCATGTGTGGTTTGTTTAGAGGAACAGACATGCAATGGCACTAGGTGTGATTCATGAAAAGAACCGACATGCAATGACACTGGTGGATCCTTATGTGGTTTGTGAGAAGAACTGACATAAAATCACACTGGGTGGATCCATGTGTGGTTCATGAAAAGAACACACATGCAATGACACTGGTGGATCCATGTGTGGTTTGTGAGAATAACACACATCCAATGACATTGGGTGTGGTTCATGAGAAGAACACACATCCAATGACACTAGTGGATCCTTATGTGGTTTGTGAGAAGAACAAACATCAGATGACACTGTGTGTGGTTCATGAAAGAACACACATCCAATGACACTGGTGGATCCATGTGTGGTTTTTTTAGAAGAGCACACATGCAATGACACTGGTGTATCCTTATGTGGTTTGTTTAGAGGAACAAACATGCAATGACACTGGGTGTGGTTTATGAAGAGAACAGACATGCAATGACACTGGTGGATCATTATGTGGTTTGTGAGAAGAACTGACATGCAATGATACTGGGTGGATCCTTATGTAGTTTATGAAAAGAACACACATCCAATGACACTGGTGGATGCATGTGTGGTTTGTGAGAAGAACACACATCCAATGACAGTGGGTGTGGTTCATGAGAAGAACACACATCCAATGACACTGGTGGATCCTTGTGTGGTTTGTGAGAAGAACAGACACTAGTTGACACTATGTGTGGTTCATGAAGAGGACACACATCCAATGACATTGGTGGATCCATGTGTGGTTTGTTTAGAAGAACACACATGCAATGACACTGGTGTATCCTTATGTGGTTTGTAAGGAATAGACATGCACTGACACTGGGTGTGGTTCATGAAGAGAACATACATACAATGAAACTGGTGGATCCTTATGTGGTTTGTGAGAAGAACTGACATGCAATCACAATGGGTGGATCCTTATGTGGTTCATGAAAATAACACACATCCAATGACACTGGTGGCTCCATGTGTGGTTTGTGAGAAGAACACACATCCAATGACACTAGGTGTGGTTCATGAAAAGAACACACATCTAATGACACTGGTGGATCCTTATGTGGTTTATGAAAATAACATACATCCAATGACACTGTGTGTGGTTCATGAAAAGAGCACACATTAAATGACACTGGTGGATCCTGATGTGGTTTGTGAGAAGAATAGACATGCAATGACTCTAGATGTGGTTCATGAGAAGAACAGACATGCAATGACACTGGTGTATCCTTATGTGGTTTCTGAGAAGAACAGACATGCAATGACTCTGCATGTGGTTCATGAGAAGAACAAACATGTAATGACACTGATGTATCCCTATGTGGTTTGTGATAAGAACATACATGCAATGATACTGGGTGTGGTTCATGAAAAGAACAGGCGTGCAATGATACTGGTGGATCCATGTGTGGTTTGTTTAGAAGAACACACATGCACTGACCACATGCAGTGACACTGGTGGATCCATGTGTGGTTTGTTTAGAGGAACAGACATGCAATGACACTGGGTATGGTTCATGACAAGTACATACATGCAATGACACTGGTGGATCCTTGTGTGGTTTGTGAGAAGAACTGACATGCAATCACACTGTGTGTGGTTCATGAAAAGAACACACATCCAATGACACTAGTGGATCCTTATGTGGTTTGTGAGAAGAACATACATTAACTGACATTTTATGTGGCTCATGAAAAGAACACACATCCAATGACACTGGTGGATCCATGTGTGGTTTTTTTAGAAGAACACACATGCAATGACACTGGTGTCCTTATGTGGTTTGTTTAGAGGAACAAACATGCAATGACACTAGTGGATCCTTGTGTGGTTTGTGAGAAGAACTGACATGCAATCACACTGGGTGGATCCTTATGTGGTTCATGAAAAGAACACACATCCAATGACACCGGTGGATCCATGTGTGGTTTGTGAGAAGAACACACATCCAATGACACTGGGTGTGGTTCATGAAAAGAACACACATCCAATGACACTGGTGGATCCTTATATGATTTATGAAAAGAACAGACATCTAATGACACTGTGTGTGGTTCATGAAAAGAACACACATCCAATGACACTGCTGGATCCTTATGTGGTTTATGAGAAGAACAGACATGCAATGACTCTAGATGTGGTTCATGACAAGAACAGACATGCAATGACACTGGTGTATCCTTGTGTGGTTTGTGAGAAGAACAGACATGCGATGACTCTGATGTGGTTCATGAGAAGAACAGACATGCAATGACACTGGTGTATCCCTAAGGGGTTTGTGAGAAGAACAGACATGCAATGACACTAGGTGTGGTTCATGAAAAGAACATGCATGCAATGATACTGGTGGATCCATGTGTGGTTTGTTTAGAAGACACACATACAATGACCACATGCAATGACACTGGTGGATCCATGTGTGGTTTTTTAGTGGAACAGACATGCAATGACACTGGGTGTGGTTCATGAGAAGTACAAACATGCAATGACACTGGTGGATCCTTATGTGGTTTGTGAGAAGAATTAACATGGAATCATACTGTGTGTGGTTCATGAAAACAACACACAATCAATGACACTGGTGGATCCTTATGTGGTTTGTGAGAAGAACAGAAATGCAATGACACTGGGTGTGGTTCATGAAAAGAACAGACATGCAATGACACTGGTGGATCCTTATGTGGTTTGTGAGAAGAACTGACATGCAATCACACTGGGTGGATCCATGTGTGGTTCATGAAAAGAACATACATGCAATGACACTAGTGAATCCATGCGTGGTTTGTGAAAAGAACACACATCCAGTGACACTGGTGGATCCTTATGTGGTTTATGAAAACAACATTCATCCAATGACACTGTGCGTGGTTCATGAAAAGAGCACACATCCAATGACACTGGTGGATCCTTATTTGGTTTGTGAGAAGAACATACATGCAATGACTCTAGATGGGGTTCATGAGAAGAACAGACATGCAATGACACTGGTGTATCCTTATGTGGTTTATGAGAAGAACAGACATGCGATAACTCTGGATGTGGTTCATGAGAAGAACATACATGCAATGACACTAGTGTATCCCTATGTGGTTTGTGAGAATAATAGACATGCAATGGCACTGGGTGTGGTTCATGAAAAGAACAGGCATGCAATGATACTGGCGGATCCATGTGTGGTTTGTTTAGAAGAACACACATGCAATGACCACATGCAATGACACTGGTGGATCCGTGTGTATTTTGTTTAGAGGAACAGACATGAAATGACACTAGGTGTGGTTCATGAAAAGAACAGACATGCAATAACACTGGTGGATCCTTATGTGGTTTGTGAGAAGAACTGACATTAAATCACACTAGGTGGATCCATGTGTGGTTCATGAAAATAACACACATGCAATGGCACTGGTGGATCCATGTGTGGTTTGTGAGAAGAACGCACATTCAATGACATTGGTTGTGGTTCATGAGAAGAACACACATCCAATGACACTAGTGGATCCTTATGTGGTTTGTGAGAAGAACAGACATCAGTTGACACTGTGTGTGGTTCATGAAAAGAACACACATCCAATGACACTGGTGGATCCATGTGTGGTTTTTTTTAGAAGAGCACACATGCAATGACACTGGTGTATCCTTATGTGGTTTGTTTAGAGGAACAAACATGCAATGACACTGGGTGTGGTTTATGAAGAGAACAAACATGCAATGACACTGGTGGATCATTATGTGGTTTGTGAGAAGAACTGACATGCAATGATACTGGGTGGATCCTTATGTGGTTTATGAAAAGAACACACATCCAATGACACTGGTGGATCCATGTGTGGTTTGTGAGAAGAACACACATCCAATGACACTGGGTGTGGTTCATGAGAAGAACACACATCCAATGACACTGGTGGATCCTTATGTGGTTTGTGAGAAGAACAAACATTAGTTGACACTATGTGTGGTTCATGAAGAGGACACACATCCAATGACACTGGTGGATCCATGTGTGGTTTGTTTAGAAGAACACACATGCAATGACACTGGTGTATCCTTATGTGGTTTGTTTAGAGGAACAGACATACAATGACACCGATCGACTTCCTAGATATGACGTCGAAAAAGTTATAGAGGCCAAACAACGTCTCACGGACATGTTCGTCCATTATCCCACGGATCGCAACGGGGATTATCTGCATCATCAGCACGTGACAGTCGTGAGACTTCATACCGCTGAACCTCTTCTTTGCCACGTCCAGATATCTGCTTATGTTCCCTGAGTAACCGTGAGGAACTTTCACTCCTAAGAGGCACCTGAAAATATGCTCGAGCTCCTCCAGACTCAGAGTGAAGCAGGAAGCGCGAAGCACCACCTCATTCTTCTTAACTCTTTTGCGACGACCTTGAGTCCCTTCCGTCTGATCATCATCATTATCATCATCACTATCAGGGTACTAAAGATCTTTCTTAATGCCAAGCAATTTAAGGTCCTTTCTTGCTTTCGGCCAATCCTTGGTTCTCTTCGGCATGTTCAGTAGAGTTCCAAGCAGACTCTCGGTAACGTTCTTCATGATGTGCATTACATCGAGGCTATGGGGAGTGTGAAGGACCTTCCAATACGGCAGGTCCCGGAAAACAGACCTTGCTTTCCATACACCGAGCAGCGACTTTGTCCTTGGTCGTTTTTTTCTAGGCGCAGGGCAATCTACCAAATTATTCAAAAGCTCCTCAATTTCTTCGCCACTCCTCGGACGCGGGGCTCTTTCGAGCTCGTCCTTACCATTGAACATGTCACCATGTTTTCTCCACGGGTGATCCATGCGGAGCCACTTTCGAGTACCTTGGACCACGGTTTTCGAAGACCCGGGATCCCTTGGTAGCTGGAGATGTGGTGTCTCGTCCATGCACTTGACGCATGCATTGTGTCCATGGTTCACCTGGGCCGATACATATGCATAACCAGGATAGTCCTACACGGTCGTGAACAACGCGACTCTCAGATGGAAATATTCTTTAGTGTAGGCGTCCCATGTACGGGCCGACGTCTCCCACAAGCTGGCTAACTCCTCTCTTAATAGCCCGAGATACAGATGCATATCGATACCTGGTTGTTTTGGCCCGTGAATAAGAATGCTCATGTGTACATACCTTTGCTTCATGCATAGCCACGGGGGAGGTTGTACGTCCATACAAACACGGGCTAGGTGCTATGCGTGCTACTCTGATTTCCAAAAGGATTGAGTCCATCGGTGCTCATACCCAGCCTGACGTTCCTTGCATCGCCCCCAAACTCTTCGAACTTGATGTCTAATGCATTCCACTAGCTAGCGTCTGAAGGGTGTGTCAGGATCTTGCCCTTCTCCGGATCATCTTCGGGTTTCTCTCTTTCCACGTGCCATTGCATGAGCTTTGCTTCCTTAGGATCTACGAAATATCGCTATAGACGGGGGGTGATAGGAAAGTACCATACCACTTTTCGAGGAACTTTCTTGTTCCCTCTCTTGTACCGTCCTTGGCCACACACCGGACATGTGGTTCTATCCGCGTACTCATTCCGATAAAGTGCGCAATCATTGATGCATGCGTGGTATTTAATGTGTGGTAGGTCGAGAGGGCACACGATTTTCTTGGCCTCCTCGATACTTGTTGGCAATGTGTTCCCCTTAGGAAGTCGGCCGTGCCAGTATTCCATGTTCGCGTTGAAGCTCACATCGGTCCATTTGTGTTCGGCCTTCATCTCTAGAGCCTTGAGCATTACACTCAAACGTGTATCCTCGGGGCGACACCCAGGATACAATGGAGTCATCTCGTCTACCTCCATTTGGGCTAGCTTGGATTTCTCTTTGGCTGCAGATTTGTCGTTGCTTGTCTCCTTGAGGAGCGGTTCTTGAACATGAGGTTCCTGCAAGACCGAAGTTAGCAGTGTCTGTGTGTTCGCGTCTTGTCCTTCTTCATGATGATCACGCCCGTCGCCATCTCCATCTCCATGCTGATCATGCCCACCGACATCTCCTTCGTCATGATGATCATGCCCGCTGGCATCTCCTTCGTCATGATGATCATGCCTGGTAGACTCTTCGTCTTCTCGCCCGCCCATGTCTTCGTGACCATCATGTCCTGCCGGCGCCTCACTGAGGTCGCACATGAAACTGCACCTGAGCAGGTGACCCTCCAATTGTCCAGATTCAGGGGTCGATCCAGCGTTGTAGTTTGCATGTTCAACATGGGTATCTTATCATGGTCTTGTCGTTCAAAAACATGTCCCCCGTCGCATCTTTCTTGTACCTAGCAATTCGACCTTCGCTCATTGTGAGGACCATGGTTGCCTGAGCGGTCAAAATAGAGAGTATAGGTGAGAACCACACCATATGAACACACACATGCATGAATGCTAGCCGGAAAAAATTCGGCATGACCTTTCCTAAAATTAGGACATATGGGTAGTGCAAAAATTTGCCGAAATGGAAATGAATCAACATTTCGGCAAACATCCATGCAACCACACCGGCCGGGACAACAACAAGCAAGCAACAATAAACTTCCTCTCATTGCAAACATTCATGCACCACACAAGCATCGTCTTGCGATGGATCGCACACACACACCGCCCGCGCGACAAGCTTCACCTACATGTTCATGGCCAAGTACTCACCCAGTAGACACAATAATAGCGAGACGAGACCATGCGATGAGAGAGTGTGGACAAATAGATCTACAAGTTGGTGGAGAGGAAATTAGTAAACAAATAGAGATGTGAGAGAGGAAAGTAAGGAAATTTTAGATCTACAAGTTGGAGGGAAGCTTCCACTTACCAATCTATGGACTAAAGTAGGTTTAGTTAGAAGAAAATGGAGAAACTATGGGAAAAATGGGGTGTGAGGGAGGAGGAAGACGAGTTGGGAGGAGGTAGAAAGGAAGAGATGTGAAATGGGTTGTGGTGGATAGATAAGGTGGGAGCTTTGTCACCTTTTTAACATGGATCTGGACGCCCTCATCTATGGCACATATGGAGGAAATTTGCCACAGATGCTCAAACTTCTGTGGCGCATACGTCCATATGCGCCACATAACTTATGGTATAGGGTAAAGTGGTGGGACCCAGGGTTAGATTTCTGTGGCGCATGTGAAGATATGCGCCATAGAAGTGAAACATATTTGTAGCGCATATCCACACATGCGCCACAGATCGTGGGTGAAAAAGTGTCTGTGGTGGGGCCCGCCTCCAAGTTCTGTGGCGCATAGTGGAATATGCGCCATAGAAGAGGAAAGTTCTATGGCGCATATCTCATTATGCGCCACAGAACTTGGATCGCCCCACCCTGGCTGGCGGGTCCCACCAATATTCCGTGGCGCATATTGTACGAAATGTGCCTTAGAACTTCTAGGTTTCGGTGGCGCATGTTTCCTAGTGCACCACTGACAAGTCTCTATGGCGCATGGATTTACATATGCGCCACAGATTAACTTGTATAACTATAGGCAGTTTCCTAGTAGTGGTGGTTCATGAAGAGAACAGACATGCAATGACACTAGTGGATCCTTATGTGGTTTGTGAGAAGAACTGACATGCAATCACACTGGGTGGATCCTTATGTGGTTCATGAAAAGAACACACATACAATGACACTGGTGGATCCATGTGTGGTTTGTGAGAAAAACACACATCCAATGACACTAGGTGTGGTTCATGAAAAGAACACACATCCAATGACACTGGTGGATCCTTATGTGGTTTATGAAAATAACAGACATCCAATGACACTGTGTGGTTCATAAAAAGAACACACATCCAATGACACTGGTGTATCCTTATGTGGTTTATGAAAATAACAAACATCCAATGACACTGTGTGTGGTTCATGAGAAGAACAGACATGCAATTACACTAGTTGTGGTTCCTGAGACGAACACACATGCAATGACACTGGTGTATCCATATGTGGTTTCTGAGAAGAATAGACATGCAATGACTCTAGTTGTGGTTCATGAAAAGAACACACATGCAATGACACTAGGCGTGGTTCATGAAAAGAACTTACATCCAATGATACTGGTGGATCCTTATGTGGTTTGTCAGAAGAAGAGACACGCAATGATACTGTGTGTTGTTCATGAAATGAACACACATCCAATGACACTAGTGGATCCTTATGTGGTTTGTGAGAAGAACAGACATGCAATGACTCTAGATGTGGTTCATGAGAAGAACAAACATGCAATTACACTGGTGTATCCTTATGTGGTTTGTGAGAAGAACACACATGCGATGACTCTAGATGTGGTTCATGAGAAGAACAAACATGTAATGACACTGGTGTATCCCTATGTGGTTTGTGTGAAGAACATACATGCAATGACACTAGGTGTTGTTCATGAAAAGAACAGACACCCAATGACACTAGTGGATCCATGTGTGGTTTGTTTAGAAGAACACACATGCAATGACCACATGCAATGACACTGGTGGATCCATGTGTGGTTTGTTTAGAGGAACAAATATGCAATGATACTGGGTGTGGTTCATGAAAAGAACAAACATGCAATGACACTAGTGGATCCATATGTGGTTTGTGAGAAGAACAGACATGTGATGACTCTAGTTGTGGTTCATGAAAAGTATAGACATACAATGACACTGGTGGATCAATGTGTGGTTTGTGAGAAGAACACACATCCAATGACACTGGGTGTGGTTCATGAAAAGAACACACATCCAATGACACCGGTGGATTCTTAAGTGGTTTGTGAGAAGAACAGACATGCGATGACTCTAGCTATGGTTTGTGAGAAGAACACACATGCAATGACACTGGTGGATCCATATGTGGTTTGTGAGAAGACCAGACATGCGATGACTCTAGCTGTGGTTCATGAAAAGAACACACATCCAATGACACTGGTGGATCCATGTGTGGTTTGTGAGAAGAACGCACATCCAATGACCATGGGTGTGGTTCATGAAAAGAACACACATCCAATGACACTAGTGGATCCTTATGTTGTTTGTGAGAAGAACAGACATCCAATGACACTGTGTGTGGTTCATGAAAAGAACACACATCCAATGACACTAGTGGATCCTTATGTGGTTTGTGTGAAAAGAACAGACATGCAATGACACTGGTGGATCCATGTGTGGTTTGTTTAGAACACATAAGCAATCACACTGGGTGGATCCATGTGTGGTTCATGAAAAGAACAGACATGCAATGACACTAGTGGATCCATGTGTGGTTTGTGAGAAGAACACACATCCAATGACACTGGGTGTAGTTCATGAAAAGAACACACATCTAATGACACTGGTGGATCCTTATGTTGTTTGTGAGAAGAACAAACATGCGATGACACTATGTGTGGTTCATGAGAAGAACACACATGCAATGACACTGGTGGATCCATATGTGGTTTGTGAGAAGAACAGACATGCAATGAAACTAGGTGTGGTTCATGAAAAGAACATACATGCAATGACACTGGTGGATCCATGTGTGGTTTGTTTAGAAGAACACACATGCAATCACACTGGGTGTGGTCATGAGAAGAACACACATCCAATGACACTGGTGGATCCTTATGTGGTTTGTGAGAAGAACAGACATCAGTTGACACTGTGTGTGGTTCATGAAAAGAACACACATCCAATGACACTGGTGGATCCATGTGTGGTTTGTGAGAAGAACACACATCCAATGACACTGGTTGTGGTTCATGAGAAGAACACACATCCAATTACACCGGTGGGTCCTTATGTGATTTGTGAGAAGAATAGAAATGCGATGACTCTAGCTGTGGTTCATGAGAAGAACACACATGCAATGACACTGGTGGATCCATGTGTGGTTTGTGAGAAGAACAGACATGCGATCACTCTAGCCGTGGTTCATTAAAAGAACACACATGCAATGACATTGGTGGATCCATGTGTGGTTTGTGAGAAGAACAAACATCCAATGACACTGTGTGTGGTTCATGAAAAGAACACACATCCAATGACACTGGTGGATCCATGTGTGGTTTGTCAGAAGAACAGACATGCAATGACACTAGGTGTGGTTCATGAAAAGAACAGACATGCAATGACACTAGTGGATCCTTATGTGGTTTGTGAGAAGAACTGACATGCAATCACACTGGGTGAATCCATGTGTGGTTCATGAAAAGAACATACATGCAATGACACTGGTGGATCCATGTGTGGTTTGTGAGAAGAACACACATCAATGACACTTGGTGTGGTTCGTGAAAAGAACACACATCCAATGACACCAGTGGATCCATGTGTGGTTTCAACATGTGGTTTATGAAAAGAACACACATGCGATGACACTGGTGGATCCATGTGTGGTTTGTGAGAAGAACACACATGCAATGAACTCTAGTGGGTCCATGTGGTTTATGGGAAGAACGCACATCCAATGAACTCTAGTGGATCTATCTTGGCATAATTTGATGTATGCCACGGTGTATTCCATTGTACAAGACACTCACTTTCCATTTTTATTCTACTCTTGCCCTTGGTTTTTTGATACTACTCAGTTTTGCCCCCCTCTCTCTATCTTTCGTAGAAGCCCAAACATGTGCTCACCCTGTCTGCTACTCCCTGATTGGTTGTCACAGTTGTCACGTGGATCGTGCGCACCAACCGTTGATTCTGTGCGATCCAACGATGATCGTTGCACACGTCATGCCCTTCACAATACAACGTGAGACAGCACAGACGTCTCCCTCAGCGAGACTTCTACAAGAAGGAACATGATGTCGTCCATGGAAAAAGTCGTCGAGCGGTCATGTCATGTTTAATCAAGTCTGAAAAGCCTACTACTTCTACTACTACGCCACAACACATGCATCATCGAGTGCACGGTCATTGAAGGACAGCTGGAATTTATTGCCACTTGATTTAATAACACATATCCCATTTTTTATGCAGCGGCTCTCAATCTCACTTCCAACTGGGTCTGACCGTAAGTCACTTGCACGCGCTAGCCGGAGGCCGAAGAGCTGAGCTCGACGAGACCTAACGTCTCCGCCTTCATCGAGTCACTCGTAGTCATCAACACATCCTTCTACCTGATCTAGCACAACCCCTGAAAATCTCGCCGTACAACCACCTACCTTCCCCTCTATATTTCCACTTTTAACTATCGCCAATTTTAGGGCCGTGTCAAACTTCGTACATAGAAATTGTGTATGCGCCCTTTGCATGCGGCTCAATACAGAACTGCCTTGCATGGCCTGGGAAAGAACGTGACGTACCGTGTGTGTGTCGCGGTGCATGGTGCAATAGACTGCACGGCGCGTTGCACGGTGGTGCAACGAAACGTGCCTTGCTTCCATCCACCTTAACTACAGAGCCCCTCTCCGTACACCCACTCTCACTCTCGCTCACTCTCCCCACGCAACCCTCTCCACTGTCCTACCAGCATCCGCAAACTCCCAAGAATACCCTGTCCATGCCGGCGATGGCGGAGGAGGATAAGGTGGCCATTGTCGCTTCCGAGGCTGTCGGCGAGGAGGCCCCCGTCTCCTCACCGTTCCCCCTCGACGCATTGAAAGCAGTCGCTGCCCCTGTCCAGGCCCTAGTCGAGGCATCTATGGTAGCCGCCGTTCCCGTCCAGGCGCCCGTCCCCGCTACCGACGGAGCCGCCGAAGAGGAGCCCCCCGCCGGCAAGGAGGCCCCCGCCGGTCACAAGCATATCAAACACTTCTCGGGCACTTATGATCCAGATAAGTACATTGCTCCGCTGAACCCTTACGACACCGGCATCGACGACCCATGGTCGGAGGTAACTAGGGTTTGCTCCCCTCCCCTGGTTCTTCTACCGTTCCCATCGTTGGATGCTAGATCTTGGTTTATTAGGATTCGCTTGTTCGCATTTCGATTGCTTGATCTTCTTACATCATCTACTCCCCCATTTTCCTTTTCTTCCAATAGATTTCCGGCAGCGACGTCTACAGCGATGATGAGTCCATGCACACCAAGACTCGTCAAGTGCTGAGGAGGCTGCAGGCCGGCCAGTACGACGCCTTCTTCAGGGGCGGCTACTGGCGCTGCCCCTTTTGCTGGGTGACTCTTGCCGACACCGACTTTAACTCCTTACTGAAGCATGCAGAGGCCCTGGGCTCTGGCATCAACAAAGGTGGCGAGCACACGACCGTGAACATCAACACCTACATCGCTGAACACCGGGCTCTCAGTATTCACCTCCGAAACCTCCAGCGGGTGGCCATCAAAATGGGTCGCATGCCTCCAATTAGGCCGAAGGCCCGCAAGATCAAGGGACTGGGCAGCAAGAAGTGGAGGAAGCATCGGAGGGAGGAGGCAGAGGCGCGGGCACTTGAAGGTCTTGAATGTGCCTGCTGCTGCGGCGGCTGCTGCTAAGCAACTTCTTTTGATTTTCTATATTTTGCTTGCATTCTATTTCTGGCTGAATGCATTGAACCTCGTTAAGTAACCTACTTTCTATTGCTATATCCTATTTAGCTGTGCAGAGCTATATCTACATTTGTTTTGTTTTTTGAATGAATGTATTCTGCCTGGTGTGATTTGCTGCTCTAGATTTGCTACCTGATCGGAGGAAAAAAGAGGTCCAAAAGGGAACGAATTATCGAAGGGAGAATCTTCTCTAGATTTGCTACCAATTTGGGCAAAATGAAACATATCTGTTTAGCGAGAGAGGAAAAGGGTACTCTTTCAAACTGGTAGTTAACGAGCTACCATCTTGACGTCTCCCTCTACAAGAAGGAACACGATGTCGTCCATGGAAAATGTCGTGGAGTGGTCATGTCACGTTTAATCTAGTCTGCAAAGGCTACTACTGCTACTACAACACATGCACAGGGTAACAGGGTCACCGAGCGCACAGTTGTCGACGGATGCTGCAATTTATTGCCACTTGATTTTAATAAGACATATCCCATTTTTACGCAGCGCTCTCAATCTCACTTCCAACTAGGCCCTACCGCTAGTAACTTCCATGACAAGGGCCCCCCTCGAGTAGATCTAACATTGCTAGAAATTGGTTCCGCGCCACTTGCATGCAGTGGAATCGAGGTCTGCCATGAGCATGTTTTCAATGCAGCTCTAAAGTGGAGATCGTGGCTGTTTCGAAAAAAAGGGAACCCAAAAAAAGGTGGAGATCGTGGTAGCCCCCCGCCCCCGCCCATCACACGTGTCCACTCGAGGACTACGAATGGTCCGGTGTTTATAAGGGCACCCACAGTGTGTAGCCAAAAGTGGTTCCATATTTTCTTTTTGGCTTTTGGAACTAGTTCCCTACACTGTGGAGGTGGTTCCAAATTGAGCAAAAGAGGGAACTGGAGCAAGAGGGTGCTCCGATGCCAAATGTGGTTCCAAATTGATTAGCCAACCTGTGTGTGACATGTGTCATCTGCTTTCATATCTTAGACAAAAAAATAAGGCTATTCTTATTAGCGGTGGGACCGCATGGTGTAGGAATTTAGAATAACTACGTTGTGGAGCTCTAGCCAAATTGCATGGTGAAGCCAAATTCAGCTTTTTAGTCAGATTTATCTATAGCAACATTGTGGCTGCCCTAACCCCCCTCGACCTGCTTCTTCCATGTGCTCATGTCATTTTCCCCCAGTCTGTCTAGTCCCAAGACCCCAATCTGCACCTACCGCACACGCCGAAGCTCCCTCGCTTGCACTACCTCCTTCCCTAGGTGCGCCATGAAGCGTACGCGTGGAGACGAGTCGGAGCTGAAGCTAGTTGAAGGCGCAACAGCAGATGGCTCGGTCGTCGCCAAGCAGGCGGAGGCGTCTTCTCCAAGCAGGCAAAGGCGCCGTCGAGGGTTCGAGCTCATCCATCTAGCCAGTAACCGTCACCGCCGAGTAGCAGGTGGTCAACAACGTCGTGGCCGACAACGTCGTGGTGCCAGCGGCATATCTGGATGGGGGCAAGCGGCAGGCAGAGGCAATCCGGTGCTCTACATCAATGACCCCATCGCCGTCCAAGAAATCTTCGATGCAATCGCAGAGAATAACGAGTTCGTGGAGGAGGTCCCTGATGAGGAGTCTGAGGTACTACATTGCTAGCTTCTCTAGTTGCAGCCGTAGATTTCACTGTTCATACATAGGATTTGCTCAATCGTGTACAGATTCTTTTGCTCTTGAAGTAGGGTAGTATATATGGTTCGATCGGTCGATTGATGCATCTGCCATGTAGTCACAAAACCCCAACCTGTCTAGTCACAAAACCCCAATCTGCTCATCTGCCATCTAGTTGAGTGTTGATTTCGATACACAACATGCCTATAACATTACATTTCTATTCCTTACTGAGCCCAATGTTTCAATTTTTCCCCAAAATAGTGCAAGGACATCTGATGGTGTCGTTTTCTTAGGGATGGTTAGTGAACCTAAGGCAGCAATGCACATAAACAATGTAGGTTATGTTGTTGGTATTTTTGTTCTCCGACTCCATCTCTGAAAAAAATGAGGCCCTAATTTGTTTCTCATATGGAACCTATATATATAACCTTTGTATTGTTTCTGATCTATGAATGCGTCGTATGATGCATATGTATATCCCTGAATATTGTTTTGTACGATTACATTTCAATTTCTTATTGTGGCTCATGATTCAAATTTGCCCCAAAGAGTTGCAGACACATTGGTGTCAGATTTTTTAGGGATGAGTTAGCGAACCTAAGGCCATGTACAAGATCAATATAAGCTTTGCAATTGTTATTTGGTTCGCTTACGCCATCCTTGAAGAAACTTATGAGGCAACAATATTTATTCTACATTCATAGAACTATGATATTTGAATTATCTATTCCATGCATTCATAGTATATACGAATTACATTTCAGTTTGTCACCGAGGCCGATGATTGGAATTTGCCCCAAAAGAGTTCAAGGGGAGACACATATGATGGTGTCGTGTTTTAGGGATGGGTTGGTGAACCTGAGGCAGCAATGCACACAAACAATATAGGTTGTGTTGTTGGTACTTTGGTTCGCCAACTCCATTTGTGAAACAAATTATGAGGCCCTAGATTTATTCTCATATGGAACTACATATATGATCCTTGAATTGTTTCTGATCTTTTAATGATTGGTATGATGCATATGTATATGAATGGTTTTGATCATAAGTATTTTGTCATGTACCTGAAGATCAATTGTTTGGTTTTTTATTTATAATTACAATATTTAGGCTTGTTTTTGTACCTGACTATGTATATCCCTGAATATTGTTTTGTACGATTACATTTCAATTTCTTATTATGGCCAATGATTCAAATTTGTCCCAAAAGAGAGGCAGACACATTGGTGTCATATTTTATCAGGGATGAGTTAGTGAACCTAGGGCAATGTACAAGAACAATATAGGTTGTGCAATTGTTACTTGGTTCACTCACGTCGTCCCTGAAGAAACTTATGAGGCTGTAATCTTTATTCTACATACACTCTGATATAATTATTTGTCATTGTGTTGAGATGAAATGATATATGAACCGATCAAACTATTACTGAGATGCATTATCTTTGATATCCACAGATATATTGTCTTACATATACATGTTGTCAATTCTTGAGTTATAATACAATTCAATCATATGTATGAGTTCTAAGTTATGTTCTTAAAAATCAACAGGAGGATGATGATGAAGTGGACGATAGCAAGGTATCCAGGGACAACAAGACCGCTACATGATGAGGCTATTATGGTGTGGGCTAATCCGTTTCCACCGTAGGAGGAGACTGTTTGCCCATTCTGTGGCAGAGCAATCAATGTGGACCTCGACAGCATGATCCAACACGTGGTGGGTGTTGCCAGAGGCGAAGGCAGAAGCCATAGGCCGATTACCTTGACGCAACACGCAGCCTTCGGCAAATTCCTCCGGGAGTACGTCAGGACTGGCCTGTATCCCATCTACTAGGCTATCGCTGCTTCCTGCTGATATGCCCTGCCCTGCTAGGCGTCTCCGTGTCCCGGTCTCCTCCTGCCGCCCCTGCTTTTATTTTGTTTTAGTTAATTATTACCTGTGTGTGGCATGTAAGACAATATATCCGTGGTGTCTCTAGTGAACCTTCTATATTAATCTACTCCTTTATATAGAGTGCCTTAAAATTTCTAGTGTTCAATTATATTACTAATCATGCTCATGCACACTACAAAATATTTCTAGTGCTCGATTATATTATAATTGTCAAGGAATACATCAACAATTTAAATTGGTCAAAATTTTGTGTTGAAGTAACTAAATGATCTCACATCGGTGGTGGATGTTGGCAGAAGCCGAAGGCATCAGCCGAAGACCTTGGAGCGGCACGCAGTCTTCAGCAAATTCCTTGTAGGTTCAACAACGGGTTGCTGCCGCCCAGCTCTGAATTCGCTTACAGGTCCAACATGACAGAACTTGAGCTACCACAGAAACCTTGGTACTGGTGGCAGAATTGGTGTGGGTGCAACCATGGCGACGGCGAGCTCGGATTCTAGAGGAGGAAAACAGAACCGAGCATAGTCGACATGGTGACAGATCTCACCGGGAACCAATTCTCGTCCCCATACCGTGCCATGGGTGCGTCCATGGTGAGGGCGAGCTCCGACTTGGGATGGGGAGGAGAGCGGGGCCGAGCAGGTTCGTCACGTCCCAGCTCTACGCCATGGCCGTGACCACAGATTGCCGCTCCGGTGAAGAAGAAGACATGTAATGGATGCAGGTGCCAACGCTGCAAGCCTACAGGGAGGAGAGCTAGGCCGAGCAGGTTCGTCCATGTCCCAGCTCCGCGCCATGGCTGCGACGCCCCACAAATTGCTGCTCCGGGGAAGAAGAAGACGTGTAATGGATGCAAGCGCCAATGCTACAAGCCTAATTGACACCTAAGTGATGGGAGCGACATAACGGTGAGAACTGACAGGGGGCCCAACTTGACGGCCGTTAGCCTAATTTTTTGTATTGAAATGTAAAGTTGAATTCGTGCCGAAAAGACTCTCTGATTATTTGGCACACCAACTGTAGTCATCGCGGCTGATTTCAGGGAACTTGGGTACCGCGTTGCCTGGGCGCCCCAACTTTCGGGCCACAAAATGATATTCTCCTCGTAGATGCTGCAGTGAGTAGGGAAATGGCATCCATAATAGTAGTGGCCATCACGGCTACAGTTGTAACATTTGATGTTTGGTTTTTTACCCCTAGATCCAGGAGGGGGAGGAGGCAACATCTCGGTGTGGGAGGATAGTGTCGACCAAGGAGGAGGTGACTAGACTTGGGTGGGGGTGTTGGCCTTAAACTTTCTCGCCGGCTTCTTCTGTGCATAGATATGGTTGATGTTCTGCTAGTAAGATCTAGTGTTAGAAGGGCTTGGACCATAGCGCCTCTGCTCGTTCTAGCCACCCAGGTCATCATGCCACCACTCGGGCGAGCGCTTCTTGTCACGATCTTGCCTCTCACAGTCACGGTGCCGGTGCACGACGTTGCTATCCAGGGCTTGCTGGAGCATGTCAAGTTCCAACCGGCGGCCCTTACTGGCGGAACTATCCTCATGTAGGCGCTTGTTCCCCCAATGAGAGGAGCGTTCACGATCCATGGGAGAGACAGAGGAGGGCTGAGCGGAGAGGGGAGGGAGAGGGAGAGAGCGAGGGAGTTGGGATCTGGATCTGGATCTCAACCAGTGGGGAACTTGGGAGAGGGAGGCAGGGTATCCAGAATGAGGGATTAGGGTTCCACATAGAACCCATCGCCACTTATATACCAAGGCCTCGGAGCGATGGATGAAACTGGGTTGGTCCACCAGACATGATCCAGTAACACGAGGAGCGGGGGAAGGGGAGGGTGAGAGGAACCTGGCCCAGATCATTGAGTAGGCCAAGGGGCCAAGTTGATTATGCCACTGATCGTCTCGACCTCTTCCGCCTCTTTCTCCCCCTGAAGCAGCCAGATAGGACATTGACTACAAGTACAGCAGAGTTTTTGTAACTCGTAACTTCTGGTAGACTGGATATATATGGACTTGTTCAGAATCCCGAGCCTTATCCTTCTTCTTGCTCGCTTGGCCATTGTCTAAAAGAAGTGATGCACAGAAGCTTGAGCAAGAAATTCGGAGGAACACAAGGGGCCATTAGAGAGATTCACATGCGTATCTTTGTTAGGCCCCTTCCCTCTACGCGGCGACGAATGCTACGACAACGAATCCCAGTCACACAAGCATGACTCCATCCGCTCATCACTGTGCCCGCATGAACTGGTAGGAGGGCAGAGACGTACATGCAGCTCTGATGAAACAGTTCTAGGAGGAACTAGACACTTTTTTGATATAGTAGAAGCGAGTCGGCGTGAGAATTCTGGAAATTCGTCCCTGATTGGGATCGAACTCTGGTCGTTGGGATGCGCTAACTGCAACCCAACCACTAGGCTATTGCCTCGTTCTTGTACATGCACCTCTGGCTCTGCTCATCAGAAAACTTGCAAAAACAGAGCTAGGAGGAGCACGTGTGAATGGCCAAGGCGGCTAAACCTTCTCCCATATCTCTAGCCTGCAAGAGCGAGCGGGCGAGCCAACGAACACCACCGGAGGAACATGTGGCTGGCCTTATTCATCCGTGCCATGCTGGCACCGCAAACATTTATCCCTCGGTAAAGACAGGCTCATGTAGCGCATGAAGCGTGAAGTTTCTTTTCTCTCTATTTGCGTGTGTCCAATAGTGTGGTACTTGTTAGAGCATCTCTAATGGAGCCCTGAAAAGGGTCAAACCCATGAAATTCTGGCGAGAATATGGGCCGTGGG
Organism: Avena eriantha; assembly: GCA_910589775.1. Classification (NCBI taxonomy): domain Eukaryota; kingdom Viridiplantae; phylum Streptophyta; class Magnoliopsida; order Poales; family Poaceae; genus Avena; species Avena eriantha. The sequence continues at coordinate 410,317,078 of OU342746.1, read as the reverse complement.
CCATGAGGCCGAGCTAACCCAGCCTATAAAGACCCCGACCCGTATTCGTCCCCCCCCCCCCGCGAACACCACCCCACGGCCCCTACAAGGACCATCCGTGCAGGCGGGTACGGGTTCCAACCCGCCCAACACCGCCGCCTAGAAAATCTATCCCCTCGCCGCCACCTCCTAGAAAGCTCCTCCGACGAGCGATTCAGAGCAAGGCGATTGCAGATGGACGACCCCGCCATCGCCATGTCCACGCTGCACGACGGATGTGGGCAGGGAGGAGGCCATAGCGGTGGAGGAGGTGGTGGTGGTCGGCGGCCGCTCCCATGGTCGTCCCCACATCCCTGCTCCGACGAGGCGGCCGCGAAACTGGTGCGGTCCATCATCGAAACTGGCCGGCGGCGCGCCGCTGGACCAACAGGGGTCTAGGGCCGCCCCCCTCGCTAGCGCCCTTTGTCGCCAGTCTGCCCGCAGTGGAGGTGTCGTGCCCTCCCCTTTCCGGCGAGGCGTCGTCCTCAACCGCCTCATCGCGCCCAAAGCGGACGCGCCGCGGTGATGAGGAGGAGATGGAGGAGGTGCTGCATGCGCTCGTGGAGTCCAAGGCAAAGGCAAAGGAGTGGGACCGCCGCGAGCGGGAGGAGGTGGAGACGGCCATCACCGCGGTGACCTTGGCCCAACGCGCCGAGGAGGTGGAGGCCGAGGCGGTCGCGGGCGGCACCGACGAGGAGGTGGAGGCTTGTGTCTCTAGCGACGAGATGGAGGTGGACGTCGTCGTCCACAACGACTAGCCAGCAGCCGCGGAGCTCCGTGGTTGCACAGAGAGCTCGATTTTGGCATCACGTGGACGCGCCGACGTCCCTAGCGAGCTCTCTCCCCTCCCCCCAATGATTAAGTCTGTTTTTAGGATTTTGTTGTGTAATATGTATGAAATGCTTGATCTGCCGATGAACTTGCGTTCGCGTGAAAAATTTGTCGCCGGAGTAGTTAAATTTCGAAAATGCGGGTTAAATTCATGGGCTCCGTTCTGCGTCGGTTAACTAGAACCTGTAAATCGTGAGTATAGCAGCATGTACTCGCGATTTACAGGCTGGCGTTCAAGGGCTCCATTAGATCCATTAGAGACGCTCTTAGCTGACAAAATTCCCATATGCTGATAGGTACCAGGACCAGGATGACAGCAGGCATATCTTGGTGGGCTGCTCATTTGCTCTTCTGCGATGCAGGAAAGGCTTGTGGCTTTGGCTTTGGAAGAGAAATGGCTGTTGTTGAGAACCAACCCATGGTTGGATGGTTAGGAGGGCAGTGGTACCTCCAGCCCACCAGAGTTCAAACCCCAGGTTTGATGCTTTAGTGTCTCATAAAGGCGGAATATTCTTTCAGTGGGAAGCGACGTTCCCGTCGATAGCGAGGCGCCTGCGGTGACTTCGTCAATCTCAAGACCCGTCAGCTCAGTCTCTTGGAGGTGCTCATAGGGGTAGGGTGTGCGTGCGTGTATTCATAGGGTTGAGTGTATGTACGCATTGTGAGTGTCTGTGTCTATCTGTGTTTCTCAAAAAAAATGGATGTTGTTTCCTGTGTAAAGAAACGGGTGGTGGCTGTTGTGTCCGGGTGAGGGGAGTTGCAGTTAGATTGATGGTAATGTGTGGATAGGGGAGACGAGGGGAGGCTCACTCACATGAATTTTTTTCCTTTATGTACTTGTATAATGTATAAAGCAATAGTACCGGATTAGTCTGATTCTTTCGTTAAAACATGTGTGTGTGGGGGGGGAGGCTGCTTGCATGTACTCTGAACTAGGAGTACATACAAGAAGCCTCCTAATCAAACCTTGAACTTGTAGAACTTAGTTTAAATCAAACATGTCCGGATGCCACCACCGACCATCGGAAGAAACTGGTATGGCCACTGCGTGCCAGTCGCGTGTCGTTCGTCGTCTTTAACTAGGAGAAGGGAAGAGAATAATTAATGTCGCGACCTAAAGCTGAAGCAGGGAAAAACAAATTTGGAAGTGGACGAGAGAATATTGATTTTACCAGAGAAGAACGAAGAAAGAGATGAATATGAATGTGCCATGTGGGCCCAAGTCAACATGCTAGGTTGGACCTGCCATATCACGGAAACTCCAAATAAAACCACAAATAGACCTGGATCAAAAAGTTTGGTGTGCTGATTTCAGGGATTTTTATTTTGAGGTTTGATTTAGCTAAGCTCTACAAGTTCAAGGTTTGATTTGGACTTTTCTGTTGAGCTGGCCTGGCTCAGCAGTTAGGGATAGCCTGTTAGAGATAACAGTGTGTATACTTCCATTCCAGGCATGGGGAGTCCCCATCTAGTGGAAGCATGATTATATTCTTAAGAAATATAAGTGGAAGGGCCATTGTGTGCTGACAGCAGGCATGGCCCGGCAGTGCGAAAAGTGGTCTAACTAACCTGTAATCATCTTTACTATTAAAGGAGAAGACGACGTGATCATTGGTATGTCCTACCCCTCACCCTGCAAATCTGCCTCCTCGCTGAATCGCTCGGTCGTTCGCTCCAGTCACGCACGGAAGGAAAAAATCGGCGTCTCCATAACTAAACAACGGCAGGCTAAAAGAACCAGTAAAAAACCAACCAAGAACAACCGCCCCACTAGCAATATAAGATGCAAACATCTAATGTGTAATGTGAGATGATATGGTCCATGCATTTGATCTCTATCATATGTATCGTGGTATGATCATTATCATTCCTTTGTGTGTAAGGCCAAGGTCTATGGAACTTACACGTTAAGTGTGTTGTAAGAGTATCTATCATACATCTACTTACAACATTACCATATCAAGACACTAGCCCATCAACAATCTAAAAACTAGACACCTCTAATTTATCCATTGCAAGTTTTACGTGGCTTAGGGCTTTCGGAGATAGAACCGGTCTTACCTACGAACATGGAACCACAACGAGGATGACCAAGTTATTATCAACTCATTGTAAATCAGATATTGACTATAGTAGGTGACAAGGGTTTAACTCATCAATGCCCATTGTTATGGACTTGGGTTTTGGAGAAGGAGGGAGCGCTGGAAGTCTCGATCGGCTAGCAAACAAGCACACAGGGACGCAAGGTTTACCCAGGTTCAGGCCTCGTAGAGGACCCTACTCCTGCTTGTCTGCTCTTGATTGATGATGATCCGAAGGATTACAATGTTGCTGATGGCGGTGGACGCGCAGATTGGATCTGGCGTATGTGTATGCTACGGTGTTGTCTAGATCTATTGTGGGAGTCGCGATTGAGAGATTGCCTGTTGGGGGAGAGGATGCCTTCTCATTGGACCCTCCTAGCCTTTATATATGGGGAGGCTAGGTCTCAGGTACCAATACGAGTTGGTTACAAGTTAGATTCGAACTCTAGTATTGAGGTTTCCTTGTCTTGTGTGTTTGAGAGTCCGTGTCCATATGGGCTTCATATCAGTCGAACCATCATGGGCGTCATGGACCTGTGCAGTTCGTCGAGTGGGCCTTCCGTCGGGCCACACTAGGTAGGATATAGTTGAGTGCCTATTGGGCATACCCATGTCAGTAGCCCCCGAGTGTCCATGTGAATCGTAGATTCGGGTGGAGACTCAGAAGTCTTGATCTTTGCATTAGGATGTCGGAGTCGACAATTGTGTCGAGTGCGAAGCACTTCACCCGGAAGTACATCGAGTCAGTCGAATTTGTAGTAGTTCATAGGGATGATGGTAAACGTGCCTGGTGCGCTCGACAGATCGGGACCAGTTAATTGCTCCAGGGCAAAAACAACGCTACCTACTCAAACTCGAGTCCTCGGACTCGAATTCGGAAATTGCTGGTGTAATTCGACTCAGGCCACGGAGGTCTTACAGGAGTCAAATTCCAGTGTGTAATGTGAGCACTCGACGCGTCCGTCAAGGCATATTCATCGTACCTGTTGAAATGGATCGTATGGGCACCTAGAGGGGGGTGAATAGGTGCTACACCAATTTTTAATTCTTTTTCAATTTTAGGCTTAGCACAAAGGTAAATTCTCTAGATAAACTAATGTGTGGAATTTCCCTATATGCAAACCTATCTACTAGCGAGTAAAGAGCGAGTGGAAGAGGAACGAGTGAACCGAAGTGAAGCACGCAGAGACACAGGATTTGTTTGACCACGGTTCCTTCCTTGTTAAGGGAAGTACGTTTGCGTTGGAGGGGTGGGCGGTACTAAGACCACCACGCCACAAAAGGCCTCACCCTGTTCTCCGATGGATCTCGCCACAACAGGCCTGATCCACCTTCCACTATAGGTACCCTTTGAGACGGGCACCGACGCCTTTACACAACTAGCGGGGCAACAACTCCACAACAACTTGGAGGTTCCCGAAATGACAACAAGCTGCCACAAGAACAAACTTGTCAAATACAATAACAAGATCTAGGTATTAACAAGAATACTAGATCAGGGATTTCTCCAAGAAAATCCGCTCCCTCACAGTGAGACGCGCCGAGCTTGCCCTTGGTCATCTTCTGGGGGCCGGATTATCCGGTCCTATGCGAAGGCCGGATTATCCGGCCTGGGGAAGAAAAACCGCTCCAGTTCGGATTTTCCGGGAGAAAATCTGACCGGATACCGAGCGACGCACCTTGGCTCCTTTTGCTCGAAAACTGGGGGCCGGATTATCCGGCCTGGGGAGGAAAAACCGCCCCAGTTCGGATTTTCCGGGAGAAAATCCGACTGGACATAGAGCGACGCGCCTTGGCTTCCTTGAGAGATGAGGTAGGCCGGATTATCCGGCCCTTGGAGGGGCGGATTATCCGCCCCCCCTCAAAACTTCCTGCACACTTAGCACACATGAAAAGTCTCCATAGTATTGTTATCTAACACGCAAAACAAAGGAAAACATGAAATGTTCTTTCAATCTCCCCCTTTTTGGTGTTAGATGATAATACCAGGATTTGCAGGAGAAAGACACAAGACAAACAGCGATAACTATGAAAGGGACTCCCCCTCAATGTGTGCATAATAGAGTTTTGCATTGGAATACAAATGCACACAAATAGGTGAATCTATTCCATAGACATAAGGGCAAAAGCACATACCACCGAAGTAGAGAATAGGAATCCTTGACAAAAATCACAATTATTATTGGATAACCATTATGAGCGCGCGCCTTCCGTGATAAACCTCCAGCAATAGGATATGAATAGATATAGCCATGAGCATAATCCATGATATGAAGTCCATAGGTACCATCCAGACAACCACATAAAGTCCCAACCACAAATCACAAACTTAAAAGTTCTAAATGGGCATAAGCAAGAAATAACGAATAAAAAGTGCAAGTGCTTATGCCCGACCCATGCAAATCCACGGACAACCTAATAGAACTACTTCTCCCCCTTTGGCAGCGAGACACCAAAAAGGGAGAAGAGCGATGCTAGCGCCCCATGGGATCACTCATCATAGTCCTCGTCCTCGTCCTCGTCCTCTTCCGCATGCTCTTCCTCATCCTCATCCCCAAGTTCCTCAGCGTCACCTTCCTCATCATCAGCATCAGCAGCAGGCGCAGAGGGGAACAAGTGACGCTCCACCTCACCATAGTTCAGCCCGAAGGAAGAGTTCCACCGAGCATACGGAGTGGGAAGTGTAGGAGCCAGAGGAGCACCCGAAGCGCCAGACACGTGGTGGAGAATTAGCTGCTGGGAGTGAGCCAACTCATGGCGCTGCCTGTATGCCTCATACTGACCCTTGCGCGTGTCCACGCCCATGCAAAGAATTTGACGCTGGAACCAGTTCAGCTGCTTGATCTCACGGGCCACGGGAGGCACTAGGGGCCGGCGAGCATCCCTCATGAGGCCCTCAGGAGCAGAGGAGGGGTGAGCAGTCTTCCGAACCTTGTTGTATATCTTCTTGGCCTTGTGCACCGAGTCAATGTGGAACTCCTCGGCAGGAAGCAGGTGGCAGATGAGCATCATAATGTATGGCGCATAGGGAATGGACAGACGGTTGAACATAGCATCACATAGCTCATGGTAGATGAAGTCCATGACATCTAGCCTGTACTGCACTGACTCGTCCTCGTAGGAGCCAACCTGATGAGAAAATTGAAGTAGCTGAACAAGGTGACCACGAATGCTGTCATTGTTGCCCCCACTCGGTGTAATAAAGTCACGGAAGAGACCCACCAAGGCAGCATAGATGGGGGCAAGACCAGCCACAGTACCGACAATTCCATTGTCCACAGTGCACGGAGAGAGAGCTACATCCCTGCTGTGGAAGGAGTACCCCAGAACCTTAGCAAACACGTGAAAATCAGCAGTCATTGGCCTATCATGAGTCATCCACTTCATAGTGCGACGCTCATCCCCACAAATCACCAAAGTGGAGAAGAACTGCTTCACCACCTCAGAGTCAAAGGAGCACTGGAGAGACATGAGATGGTGCAGCCCCATCCTCTCAGCCACATACATCGCATCCACAAGATGCACCTTCTCCAAGGCATCAGCAAGTACCAGAGGGTGCATAGGCCTAAAGTTCAGCCTGGCATAGATGTCTTCATAAATCCCCTTCTATTCGGCACACCAAAAGCGGGTATCCCCCAGCTCATGATCACAAGGCAGCTCAGCAAACAAGTCACGGTGACGGATGGCAGAGAAGGAGACTGCATCCAAAGCCCTGTAGTTGATCTTGGGCTCCTTGCCCTTACTCTTGGACACCCCCTTCCTAGTCCTCTTGGATTGTTCAGCCATTTGCCTCTCTTCGTTCTTCCTTCTCCTCAATTCAACTTCGTCCACTAGGTTACCTTGACCGTCGTCCCGAAAGTACTTGGCGCGAGGACGGCGCTTGTAGGTCTTGGAAACACCGGAACCACCTGTGAGGAGAATAAGGGCGATAGCAAGGGGATAAGCATACACACAAGTCCAGGAGAGAGCATGGAAAAAGTAGTCAAAAAGTTCATAGGACAAAACTACTCCATGCATACACATAGTGAAACTGAAGCAGAATTGAATCTGTTAGGCCGGATTATCTGGCCTGGCCTGGCAGAAATTTTCGATTTCACTAAGAATGCATGCAAAAAGGTAGATCGGGCCTAGAAACTGTAAGACTACGAGTTCTATGCGAAAACACATCCTTCTAGACAACGTTCCACCCAACAAGATACACATCTAGCCAAAGATGGGGAGAGAGGGAGTTACCCTCACTCATTGGAGGAAGAACACGGAGGAGAAGGTACCCGGAGGCGCGCAGAAGAAGATCCGGGGAGGCCCGGAAAATCCAGTAGCCGGAGAGGCTCCGGGGAGGGTGAGGGGCGGCAGGCGGCGGCTGGGAAGAAGGAGAGGGCTGGGGGAGATGTGCTGCTCGATATGAGCCCTTCCCCCCCGAGTCCTGCCCTTTAAGATCGAATCCGCCAGGGCCGGATTATCCGGCCAACACTTGGGCTGGATTATCCGGCCTAAATTCTAGGATTCTATTATACACAGAACCAGGCCCGCGCGTCCCCAAACAACACCCCCACAAGGTGTACAAGGGACTTGTGTGCAAGAATAGATGGCTTAGGGGTAGGGAAGGCTTAGGATTGAGAAAGCCAAACTGAGATGGTACTAGACACTCAAAATTGCAAAATCCAAATCAAATAAAAGCCAAGATTGAGTGTGATTCCCATAAGAACATGAGAGAGCAAATAACATCCAAAAATATCCAATTCTCCACAAGGGAGAGGGCAGTGGCCGAAGCCACCTTGTTGGAGTGTATGGTGTGACACCGCGAAGATATATCTTGGGTTCACGACCAATACTCATCAATAAGCTCACATATCACAACATGATATTAAGAGAAATGACATAACTTGCTATTGGCATTATGGGGGGAGGGTTAGCCCAATAAGTTAGGACCACACTCCCCCTATATCCATGCCCACACCTAGACCAAACAAGGATTGAGACGTACGAGTGAGTGCATGGGTAATCAAGACAAACTCCCGGAATCAATGATATTTAGCTCATTCCTCAAATAGCAGAATCTTGCTTCATCAAGTGGCTTTGTAAAGATATCGGCCAGTTGGTTCTTTGTGCTCACAAAAGATAGATCAATATCGCCTCGAGCAACATGGTCACGAATAAAATGATTCCGAATCTCAATATGCTTCGTCCTTGTGTGTTGAACTGGATTGTACGCAATTTTGATAGCACCTTCATTATCACATAAAAGAGGCACTTTGTCACAATTGACACCGTATTCCTTTAAAGTTTGCCTCATCCACAATAATTGAGTACAAGCGCTGGCAGCAGCAACATATTCAGCTTTGGTGGTGGAGAGAGATATACAATTCTGCTTTTTGGAGGACCAACATACAAGAGATCTTCCCAAGAATTGACAAGCTCCAGAAGTGGATTTCCGATCATCCTTATCACCAGCCCAATCTGAGTCAGTATAACCACATAAAGAGAAATTGGAGCCCTTGGGATACCAGAGACCAAAGTTGGGGGAATGAACCAAATATCGAAAGATCCTCTTGACCACCACTAAGTGGCTTTCTTAGGAGCTGCTTGATACCTTGCACACACTCCCATACTCAACACAATATCGGGTCTAGATGCGCAGAGGTAAAGAAGAGAGCCGATCATGGACCGGTATACCTTTTGGTCCACATCTTTACCGTGAGGGTTGAGTTCGAGATGACACTTTGTTTGCATCGGAGTAGCGACACCATTTAGATCCATCATCTTGAATCTCTTGAGCATGTATTGGATGTACTTTGCTTGATTAATAAAGGTTACTTCTCTAAGTTGCTTGATCTCGAATCCAAGAAAGAACCGTAATTCCCCCATCATAGACATCTCAAACCTATCAGTCATAAGCTTTGAAAATTCATCGGTAAAAGCTTTGTTAGTAGAACCAAAAATGATATCGTCTACATATAGTTGGCATACGAAGAACTCCCCCTTAACCTTCTTAGTAAAAAGAGTGGGATCGATTTGCCCAACTTCGAAGCCACGATCTAACAAAAGCTCTTTAAGGTGCTCATACCACGCACGTGGGGCTTGTTTAAGGCCATAGAGTGCCTTATCGAGTTTGTAGACATGGTTCGGGAAGTTAGGATCCTCAAACCCCGGGGGTTGCTTTACGTATACCAACTCATGTAGAGGACCGTTAACGAAGGCACACTTGACGTCCATTTGCTGGAACTTGGAATTGTTATAAGCAGCATAAGCAAGTAGGATACGGATGGACTCAAGGCGAGCCACAGGAGCATAGGTCTCGCCGAAGTCGATGCCCTCAACTTGGGAGTATGTGCCACAAGTCTTGCCTTGTTCCTCACAACAATGCCATTCTCATCTTGCTTGTTCTTGAAAATCCACTTGGTGTCGATAACATTGCGGCACTCTTTGGGTTTCTCCACTAGTTTCCAGACTTTGTTGCGCTCGAAATTATTCAATTCTTCATGCATAGCAACAACCCAGTCTGGGTCTTCAAGAGCTTCAAAGGCCTTCTTAGGTTCCACTATGGAGATATGAGCTTGATGCTCACCAAAACTGGCCAATTCTCTTCTTGTAGACACCCTTCGTCGAAGATCACCAACAACCTTGTCGAGAGTGTGACCCCGCAACTCAAGGTTACGATCCGCCCGAGCCTTGCGACAAAGTTCAATAAGTTTGTTGTCTCTTGGTGGAGGAGATTCATCACTTGAGTCTTCATTGGAAGCGTTTTCTCTGCCTTTATCAGTAGCTGGAACATCAGTAGCAGGTGGTGGAGATGCATGCCCTTGAGGTGAATCCGAAGCCATAACAGGAGGCTGCAGAACTAGAGAGTCAGGGCCGGATAATCCGGCCTAGGAGAACTTGCAGCAGCTTCATCAGGAAGCCTAGGACTTGCTTGAACTGGCGAGGAGCCGGATAATCCGGGGTCAGCCGGAAAATCCGGCCTGGAGCTTGTATTGATATCTTCACCACCAGGAGTTGCATGGTCAGCTGGAGCGGGGTGGCCGGATAATCCGGTATCCACCGGAAAATCTGGCCTGGAGCTTTCTGGAGCATTTCGACCTTCAGCAGTTGATGGAGATGGTGTAGACGTTGCCCCCGTGGTTGAAGCATGTTGCGTATGTGTAGATGAGGGCTCTATATGAGTAGAGCATTGTCCTTCCCGGTCCGCCACAAGGGGTTCCTCAATGGGGCGGAAGAATCCCACGCCCATTCTTCTTATGGCATCTTGGGGTATTTCAACATCTGCATCACAAACACCAACTTGCTCCGCACGGGAACCGTCATTTTCCTCGAACACCACACTACAAGATTCTACAACAGTTCCGGAGAGCTTATTGTAGACTCTATAAGTGTGGGATTTGGCACCATAACCAACAAAAATACCTTCTAGAGCCTTAGATTCAAACTTAGATAAACGAACTCCTTTAATAAGAAAGAAACACTTACACCCGAATACCCGAAAGTATGAGATGCTTGGCTTGTTACCGGTAAGTATTTCATACGGAGTCTTGTCCAAAATCTTGCGGAGGTATAAACGGTTGGATGAATGACAAGCAGCAGAGATTGCTTCAGCCCAGAAATTATATGGAGATTTGAATTCGGCCAACATTGATCTTGTCATGTCCATTAGAGTTCGATTCTTCCTCTCGGCTACACCATTTTGTTGAGGGGTGTACACAGCGGAATATTGATGTCTTATCCCCTCTTCACTTATGAACTCATTTAAGGTGTAGTTCTTAAACTCTGAGCCGTTATCACTCCTTATAGCCAGAATGGGGATGTTGTGTTGACGTTGAACCTCGTTGGCGAAGTCAATGACAGTTTGTTGAGTTTCACTCTTCAACTTGAAGAAATAAACCCAAGTGTATCTTGAGTAATCATCAACAATCACAAGACAATACTTCTTTCCACCGAGGCTTGCATGAGATGGAGGTCCGAAAAAAGATCCACATGAAGGAGCTCCAAAATCCTTTTTGAAGAGATAATAGTTTTCCTTCGATGAGGAGAATCATGCATTTTCCCTTCAACACACGCCCTGCAAACACGATCTTTGGCAAAAGAGACATTTTCTTTTAGTCCAAGAATGCGACCACCCTTGTGAAGACTTTGCAAAGTTCTCATATTGACGCGGGCTAGTCGGTGATGCCATAGCCAACCCGTGTCAGCCTTTTCGAAAAGACACATCGGACCTGTAGTGGTTTTCCTCGAAAAGTCCACCACGTACAGGTCGTTTTCGACATATCCCATGAAAGCGACTTTTAGAGACTTGCTCCACAAGAGTACCACTAAATCAGCATCAATGTAAACTACAAAGCCCATCTTACCAAGCGCACAAACTGAAAGTAAGTTATACCCGAGGGTCTCAACAAGCATGACGTCCACGAGAGAGATATCGTGAGCCACCACAACTTTGTCGAGACCCAATACCTCAGATTTTGACTTGTCACCATAGGAGACGGTAATGTGATCAAGGTTTGGCCGCATCTCCGTGATGATCTCCTTGCTTCCGGTCATATGACTCGTGCAACCGCTGTCGAGTACCCATTTAGACCCACCGAAAGCATAGCCCTGCAAGAAAATTACTTCTTGGTTTTAGGTACCCATTTTTCAATGGGTCCTCTCATGTTAGTAACAAGGGTCTTGGGAACCCAAATAGACCAAGGAATGTAACAATCATAAGGCCCTACATAACTAGCATAAACATCACCATAATAATCACAATATAGTTCGAAGTTAGGATTGTTGATCCCTACAAAACCATTATAATTAGTCTTGTCATTGGTAATGTTGCTAGTCTTCGATTGAGCAATCTTGTTCTTCTTCTTCTTGTTGTTGTTCTTGCTCTTTATCTTGGGTATGTAACCAAGACCTTCTTTACTGTTGTTTGTCCTTTGCCTACTCAGTATCTCATCAACAACCCCTTTACCTTTGTGTTGAGAACTCCTTGCAGGATCTTCTTTTCCAAAGGATGAAGAGGAGGTACTTGGCACATCATACCGTTTCAATTGAGTTTGGAGCTGGTCATGAGACTCATTTAGAGTAGAATGATCAATCTTCAATGCCTTGTGAGCACTTTCAAGATCATCAAACATCTCCAAAAGTCTAGCATGAACAGCCCCAAAATCAATCTTTTCTTTCTTTAGTTTCTTTACCTTGGCAAGAGCATGGTCACGTTCTTAAATGAGCTGAGCTACAGCTTCTTCTTGTGACTCCTCTAGGGATTCGAGTCTTTCTTCCAAAGAAACTCGAGTTTCCTCTTCCTCTTCCAAGGCATTCTTCAAAGAGGCTATCTCCAAGGCATCTTCTCTTTCAATTCTGCCCTTTTCTTCAAGGAGATCTTCGGCTTGAGCAAGTTGACTCATAAGAGCATCAAAATGGAGTTTGTGCTCACCTTGTAGGTTAGTGAAAAAAGTATCCAAGGCAATAACTTCTTATTTCATTTCAAGACTATCATGATCATCCATATCCAAAATTATGTTAGTCTTAGGAAATGAGGAGTTAGAAGTTGATACCTCGGATCCTCTTGCCATTAGACAAGTGGCGTTGTTGTTGATGGCGTTCTCGTTCGGCGAGTCGAAGAGAGAGGAGGGAGTCGATGTGGTGGCTATAGCAGCCACTTCACGGGAACTATCATCATCCTCTTCATCTTCACTTGCGGAGGAGTATTCCTCTTGAGCTACAAGGACCATCTTGGGTTGCTTCTTGAAAGGGCCATTCTTCTTAGCAAACGTCTTCTTCTTCGGAGCTTTGGATTTCTCTTTGAGGATGAGCCTGCCACCATTGTCTTCTCTATTTTGATAAGGAGACTCGGCTACAAAGTGCAGTCTATCTCCACAGTTGAAGCAAGTTCTCAATCTTGGGCCACTTTGTCTTCTTCCATTTGACCCATTCTTGCGCTGAAGTTCAGACTTGGCTTTGGCAGGGTCCTTCCAAAAGTTCCTTGCATAGAATGCCATGTACTCACCATGAGCAAGTTTGACCTCATCGGGGCAGTCCATGGATACCCTCTCAAAAACTCCTTCATCGTCCTCTTTCTCAACAACATTGGCTTTGAGAGCCATATTGACACCCTTTTGCATTCCAATGGCCCGAGCACGGGCATCTTCAGCATTCTTTGCCGCCACTTTGAATGACGCCATTTCTTGCATGACTTCATTGGATGTCATTTGATGATAGTTGTGTCTACCTTGCAAGCTCTTCAAATCCGTCGGTTCGAAAGGCATTAAGGCACTCACATACTTTCTTTTTATCCATGCATCATCAATGTGAGTGGCCCCATGCTTCCGAAATGTTGTTGCGATGCCCTTGAGTCTTCTATACATGTCCTCATGGTTTTCACCATCCATCATGTAGAATCCCTCAGCTTCGTTACTAAGGGCATCATACCGGTTTCTTCTCATGCTTTCATTTCCAACAAAAAGGTCTGTAAGAGCATCCCACGCCTCTTTAGCTGTGTTGAGATGTTCAATGTGTGGCATGTCCTTGGGCCCCCACCCAGCTGTATCATGTGGAGAGCAGTGGCATTCAACTGGCTATCCACAACTTCCCTTCTTGTTAGATTGGTTTGATCTCCAATATGAAGACCTTCTTCAATAATCCTCCACAATTCAATAGAGGAGCTGCAAACATGAGGTTTCATTAGAAAGTGCCATTGGTTAAAAGAAGATGTAGTGAGCTTGGGTGGATCACCCCTATTGTTTATATGAGGATGAGGGATAGGTGGGTCGGGGGAATATACGTGGCGAACCTCACTATATTCCTCCTTACCATTTCCCTTTTTGGAGGTGGAGCCATTTAGTTTTTCACCTTCCACATCATCATCCTTGGATTCGGTGTTACCCTTTTCCTTAGATGATGGTGTGGGAGCCTCAGAGGAGGATGGAGATGGGGCTATGGATGATGTAAGGCGAGCAATCATTTGATTCATCTCCTCCATCTTGGCCTCAAAGGATTTCAACAAGGTTATTTCCAACGACTTGAGATCATCCATTGTGACCTTATCCACATCCTCATTTCCATCATCCCTGGTACCCATACTACTCTTAGGCGGTTAAGCCCGAATTAAGAGTCGGGGCTCTGATACCAATTGAAATGGATCGTATCGGCACCTAGAGGGGGTGAATAGGTGCTACACAAATTTTTGATTCTTTTTCAATTTTAGGCTTAGCACAAAGGTAAATTCTCTAGATAAACTAATGTGTGGAATTTCCCTATATGCAAACCTATCTACTAGCAAGTAAAGAGCGAGTGGAAGAGGAACAAGTGAACCGAAGTGAAGCACGCGGAGACACAGGATTTGTTTGACCGCAGTTCCTTCCTTGTTAAGGGAAGTACGTCTGCGTTGGAGGGGTGGGCGGTACTAAGACCACCACGCCACAAAAGGCCTCACCCTGTTCTCCGATGGATCTCGCCACAACATGCCTGATCCACCTTCCACTATAGGTACCCTTTGAGACGGGCACCGACGCCTTTACACAACTAGCGGGGCAACAACTCCACAACAACTTGGAGGCTCCCGAAATGACAACAAGCTGCCACAAGAACAAAGTTGTCAAATACAATAACAAGATCTTGGTATTAACAAGAATACTAGATCAGGGATTTCTCCAAGTGAATGGAGAGGAGTTGAAGCGCTTGATTCTTGATGTGGATGATGAACTTCTCCTTCTTCAATTCCACCAAAGATCAAGATCTTCGGGTGGTTGAAGTGGGAGATCGAGATTTAGAGCTCTTGCACAAGGTCTGATCAAATTCGAGCGAATCAAGAGTTCTGGACGTTGGGGAAGAAGGGGTACTTATACCCCCTTCTAAAAACCAGCCGTTGCACACTTTGGAGGCCGGATTATCCGGCCCAAGTGGGGGCCGGATTATCCGGTCTGGGGAAACTCCGCCCCAGACTCGGAATCTCCGGCAGAAAATCTACCCCCTCACAGTGAGACGCGCCGAGCTTGCCCTTGATCATCTTCTAGGGGCCGGATTATCCGGTCCTATGCGAAGGCCGGATTATCCGGCCTGGGGAAGAAAAACCGCCCCAGTTCGGATTTTCCGGGAGAAAATCCGACCGGATACCGAGCGACGTGCCTTGGCTCCTTTTGCTCGAAAACTAGGGGCCGGATTATTCGGCCCTTGCGAAACGCGGATTATCCGGCCTGGGGAGGAAAAACCGCCCCAGTTCAGATTTTTCGGGAGAAAATCCGACTGGACACAGAGCGACGCGCCTTGGCTTCCTTGAGAGATGAGGTAGGCCGGATTATCCGGCCCTTAGAGGGGCGGATTATCCGCCCCCCTCAAAACTTCCTGCACACTTAGCACACATGAAAAGTCTCCATAGTATTGTTATCTGACACGCAAAACAAAGGAAAACATGAAATGTTCTTTCACCTGTAGGTACGGATTATTTCTGGTAGAGCGCAGCAGATGCGTTGCCAGGCCTTATTCAGGTCTTATCTTCACGATGTAAGCGCGGCATCCGAATTTTGTCATCGCGGAGATGATTCGGGTGGCCCAGGAGACGTAATCTCTTTGAAGGGAAAATATGAGGCGGAGTCGCCATAGCATTCGAGTGTGGATGTTATCGACACACAGTACGATGTACAAGGAAAATAATCATAGGGCGCGCGACCAGCGCTCCTTATGGGAGTAGCCCCCGAGTGCCTGGTTGAGTCGAAGACTCAGGCAGGGACTAAAGAACTTTTGCGACTGCTGTCGTCTTTTGTTTGCTTGTTTCAGTCGAATATGCTTTCAGCGCTCCCTATGGGAGTAACCCGACGCCCACAATCGAATCGTAGATTCGAGTGAAGGCTTTTCATGATGCTTGGATATCTTCACATTTTTCTTTGGGTGCGCGGCCAGCGCTCCCTATGGGAGTAGCCCCCGAGCCCTTAGTTGAATCGTGGATTCGAGTGAGGATTGTGTGTCACTAGAGGATCTTGTATATGCGCGACCAGCGCTCCAGTTTGGAGTAGCCCTTGATGACCCACAAGTATAGGGGGTGTATCGCAGTATTTTCGAGGGAAGTGAAACCCAATTTATTGATTCGACACAAGGGGAGCCAAAGAATACTTATCAGTCTTAACAACAGAGTTGTCAATTCTGCTGCACCTGGAAACAATCTTGCTCACAGCAGTTTATCAGTAGCAACAGTTTTGTAGTAGAAATATTAAAGTAACAGTAGTAGCAAAACAAAGACAGTAGTAACAAAAGCAGTAAACAGTGGGATTCGAGTGCGGTAGTCATAGGGATGGATGGACGGGCGTTGCATGGACAAGACAATTCACATAGCAATCAGAACATAGGGCAATTACAGATAAATAAGATAAAGCACCCAAGTACTAGACAATCCTAGGCATGTGTTCCATATATAGTCATACATGCTCGCAATGAGAACTTGCACAACATCTTTTGTCCTGCCAGCCCGTTTGCAGCGGGGCCTCTAGGGAACTACTGGCAGTTAAGGTGCTCCTTTTAATAGAGCACCGGAGCAAAGCATTAACACTCCGTGAACACATGTGATCCTCACATCAAAGCCTTTCCCTTCCGGTTATCCTGATTTCTGTCACTTCGGGGCCATAGGTTTCGGACAACGACGTGTGTATACAACTTGTAGATAAGACCAGAAACAATACTATCATAATGAATCAATAAAAAGTTCAGATCTGAAATCATGGCACTCGGGCCCTAGTGACAAGCAATAAGCACAACAAGTCGCAACAAAGTCATAAAGCACTAATAAAAGATACTAGGCACTATGCCCTAACAATCTCATGCCATTACATGAACGATCTCATCCAATCCCTACCATCCCCATAGCCTACAGCGGGGGATTACTCACTCATAGATGGGGGAAACATGGATGGTCGATGGAGATGATGGTGGAGATCGATGGAGATGGCTCCGGGGGCACTTCCTCGTCCCGGCAGGGTGCCGGAACAGAGACTTTCTGTCCCCCGAATCTCCCCTTCGGTGGCGGCGGCGCAGCGGAACTTTTCGTGGAAAAACGTCGAACCCCCTGAAGTTTTTAGGTCAGAAGGCTTCTTATAGGCGAAGAGGGAGACCGAGGGGGTGCCTAGGGCTACCACACCATGCCCTGGCGCGGCCAGGCCCAGCCCGCGCCTGGGGGTGGTGTGGCCAGCCCCTGGCCCTCCTCCGTCTCGTATTCTGGCTCCGTGAATCTTCTGGAAAAATAGGCACTTTGGCTTTTGTCCCCTCCAATTCTGAGAATATTCATTTTCTGACTTTCCTGGAACCAAAAACAGCAGAAAACAGGCAGCTGGCACTGTGGCTCTTGTTAATAGGTTAGTCCAAGAAATCATATGAAAAGTACTCCAAAGTGTGGACAAAACACAAGAAAGTGGATAAAACCAAGCATGGAGCATCAAAAATTATAGATACATTTGCAATGTATCAACATCCCCAAGCTTAACTCCTGCTCGTCCTCGAGTAGGTAAGTGATAAAAAGAAAGAATAATTTTTGAGGTGACATGCACCATCAAACACTTGATCAAAGTATTTGTAAACATTCACAGCTGGGATCATAGTACTTCAATCATAACATGAAAGACAAAGTTCTAGCAATAAGACAAAGAAACTATAATGCAACATGAAAAGGCACAAACAAAAGATTCATGAATAACAATGCTTTGCAAGATGTTTGTTTGTTTCACATAAAGAAAACATAGCATAGTGGCATTCAGCTTGTCCCTCAAAGAGTTGCAAATATAAATGCATAGGACACCTTCAAAGTTCACAAGAGTGACTCGATACAAATAGTTTAAAACAAGCAATATCAAGGTATGCATCAATCAACAAGTCTTGGGACAATGCACATAGAACTAAGAATGGCCACTATGCTCTGAAGAAAGTGCTCATAGAATGTGTGGAGACTCAACAAGGAAATGAAAAGGTTTTGAATAGTTTGAAAGGCTTCCAAATGCTGAAAGTATGGTACTCATTAGCTTTGAGCTCTCATTGCCCCTACCATAAGCATATTTAAAGTGGTTAAGGTGAAAGTGAGGTTCAATCTGAGTTATATGCTTGACATACTATAAACTGAAAATCCCAAGTCCCTTGAGTACGAGGGCCGCTCCTCATGCTACTCAACTTTAGTTACCGGTAAGTTCTTGTCATCGT
The DNA here is from genome assembly GCA_910589775.1 of Avena eriantha. Classification (NCBI taxonomy): domain Eukaryota; kingdom Viridiplantae; phylum Streptophyta; class Magnoliopsida; order Poales; family Poaceae; genus Avena; species Avena eriantha. The sequence continues at coordinate 410,298,998 of OU342746.1, read as the reverse complement.
AAGTATGTGTGTATCATTGAGAACCACCAACGGGGTACCCCTTGCCCGATGATACAGAAGAATCCCCGTATCAAAATGACAAGGCAAGCAGACAATGAGTATCTCAGCAATCTTCTTATTTACCATGGGAAAATGGTGCTTTTTTCTCTCTTTCCTCTTTTCATAAAACTCCTTTTTTTAATTTTTCTCAATAGCTATCTCTCTCTTTTTTATAAGAAGAATGCTTCATAGATATCATTATGGTTACGCTGCAGGTTTCCACCATGTCAGCATGGATTAGACCAGCGGCCCAGGCGTTTCTCTAACACACATACATAACTCCATGGACTTACAAGCTCCCCTTTTATTTCACACCGACGACATCCGCAAACAAAAGAGCAAGGTATCAACTGGGTATATATTTACAAGTGTTGAAAGCGTTCCCCGTGATAGCACGGTTCTGCTAATCCCCAGCCTATAATTAGCAAGCATTTAACTTTCATGGAGATTTCACAATGGTTCAGGTTTATTAAGTGCAGGAAATAAAGTGTGCCATCAACTTCGTGAGAGCTTTACTAACTAACTTTCTCAAAACAAGCAAACATTTTATTCGGAAGAAAACAAGGCATATTGAATATGCACGGAAGTAGCAAATGATGCTAATAGGTAGGTATGGTGGACACTTTGGCAATATCTGGTTTATGGAGTTGGAAACTTGAGTAAAACATACTCAGTGAAAGTGAAGGCTAGCAATAGTAAGGGAGCGACAAACGAGAGAGCAATAATGGCCATAATCATGCAGAGCGAAAAAACATCATTGATCAAAGCATAAAGTGATACTACAAGTTGAAAACTAAAGGATCATAAAGGCTTATGGTGAGTTGAGATAGTCATAACATGGTGTGAGCATGTGCCAAGTCAACCCAAATAAAGCATCAAAGGAGAATACCACTATACTATGCTTTAATATGCTAAAACAACACATGATTCATCCAAGGCACATTAAGCAATGTCAATTGTTTATAACAAGTCATGCTACATCAAAGAATACTAAGCATAGAGCCAAAACAATATCAAGCATGGCATGACAAAGCATAGGCCACAGTCAAAAACAAGCTCTCTTTACCACTTAAGCATGAGCTTTCCTACTCTTTTCCAATCCAAACTAGACTATTTGAACACCAAAGTATGAAAGGGGAGGTCCAACCAATTTATTCAGCAAACTAAGAAACCACGCAAACTAAAAACCAAAACAAAAACGAAAAAGAAGACGCTCCAAGAACAACACAACTGTGCATGAAACAATAAAAATAAAGTGTTTGGAAGAAACCTGGGATTTTTATTGATGAAGAAGGGGATGCCTTGGGAATCCCCAAGGTTTGACGCTTGTACTTCTTGGATATTTCTTGGGGTGAAAAGCGTGGCATCCCCAAGCTTGAGCTTTAGTCCATCCTTCATCTCATTACTCATTCCTTCCATACACCAGAAATTTTTCCTTCATACAAAACTTCACACAATCTTTATTAGCAACATTAGTGCACTCAAGATAAATAAGTCTCAAGGTTCAGTTCTAACACCAAATAAACTTCCATTAGAACACTAGCTACTGTAGAAATTCCCTCAAAAAGCTCAATTCCCCAAAAGAACTCAAGAAGGAACTAACAAGAAGCAAATGCAGAAAATGGCAGAAATCTGTCAAAACAGACCAGTAGGTAAAGACGATTTTTTCGAAGACCTTCTATTGCTCAAATAAAAAAGTGTTGAACTAACTAAAGTTAGATAACAACCTGGGGCAGAAGAAAAAAAATTAAAGCTCAATCCGACGTACAGAGCTCTCTCAGGAATTTTTACGGTGAAGCACAGAAATCTGTTTCGGGACAGCAACTTTCCCAATCATTACTTCTCTCTCATTAGAGGTTACTCTTGGCACAAAAAGCAAAAGAAAAAAAGGATAAGGAGAGGTTATTACAGAGGTAATAACTTCCAAGACTCAACTAAAACTCTTGGGTTATCTCCCAACAAGTACTTTTCTTTAACGCCTTTAAGTTAGGCATAAGAAGCAAAAACTAAAATGGATAGAATAGAAGTAAGCGGAGATAATCATGGTGAAAACATTGTTTTGTTCAATGAAATTCGTTTGTTAACAAGGTTGATCAGGTCTTGTTACCTTCCATATGAGACAAAACTTTGTATCCCACTAATGATTATGTTCTCTCAACCTTGATAGCAATGGTCCCAATCATAATAGTTTCAAATTTTTCTCTTCGTATGGGACAATATATTTCTCCAACTTGAATGCCCTCAACATGTTCAATTGAATTCAAACCATAAGTCCTTTCAATCTTCTTGAGGAAATAGACAATGTGTTCATTGAAGGTCACCTTCCCTTGATTACAATTAATAACAGCTCCTGCAGTATTTAAGAAAAGGTCTCCCAAGAATAATAGACATATTATCATCATCAGGCATAAAAGTTTGAGAGGATGCTCTCATAAGAAATATGAGTTGAAGTAAAAGAGAGCATCAAGGAGCAAATCCAAAACACATTTAAGTCTAACCCACTTCCTATGCATAGGAATCGTGTATGCAAATAAATTTGCAAAGAACAAAGTGACAGGCATAGGAAGATAAAACAAGAGGAACTTCAAAACTTTCAGCACATAGAGAGGTGTTTCAATACCATGAAAACTTCCACAACCATATTTTCCTCTCTCATAATAATTTTCAGTAGCCTCATGCAGAAACTCAACAATATAACTATCACATAAAGCATGCTCTTCATGATCTACAAGCACTAGAGCTTTATTATAAACAGTTTCAAGAGAAACCTCAGGAACATAACATTCATTCTCCTTCAGTAAGCAAGGGGGACAATCAAATAATGTAAGGGATAAAGATTTACTCTCATTAGAAGGTAGGCATGGGTAGCTAATCCATTCTTCCTCCTTTTGTTCATCACTCTCCTCCTCTTTTTCATCTAATGGGATTTCACGTTCATCAATTTCTTCTTCCATAGGATCCTGCAAGGCATTAGTCTCTTCCATTTGTGGAAAGTATCTATTAAAATATTCAAGAATATAGCAATTTTCATCCTTGTAATTATCAAAGAAAAATTTAAATATACCATACACCTCATATTTGTAAGGTGAATCATCAATATTTTCAAGCAAACTAGCAAGTTCAAAAGCACCCTTCCAAGCAATAAATTATTCAATTTGTTCCGCATCATAAAAGTCATAAATTCCTTTAGCATAGGAAGATATGGTATCATTATCACTATACTCACATTGAAAAGGGAGGTGTTTATACCTCTTTCTGCAACAAGACTCATCACAGCAATAAGTAACATTATAAGTAGAGCACACGTTTCTAGCAATGGTATACAATCTATCAATTTGTTCCCATAAGTGTTTCCCTTTTTGTGACAAGCGTTGTTCCTTATAATAATATTTTTGATCTTCCGTGAACCCACCTTGCCAATAAGCTTCAGTTTCAAAGAAACCAACCATTGACAACAAGCATGATAAAGCAAGACAATAACAGACCAACGAAAACAATAACTAGAGTAGGAACTAAATTTTTTTTGTATGTTTGATAAAGAAACAAGAAAACAAGGAGAAAGATAAACTTAGCTTGAACAATAGAGAATCCAAGTGAACTTGATAAATAAAGCTATGCTTCCCGGCAACGGCGCCAGAAAATAGTCTTGATGACCCACAAGTATAGGGGGTGTATCGCAGTATTTTCGAGGGAAGTGAAACCCAATTTATTGATTCGACACAAGGGGAGCCAAAGAATACTTATCAGTATTAACAACTGAGTTGTCAATTCAGTTGCACCTGGAAACCATCTTGCTCACAGTAGTTTATCAGTAGCAACAGTTTTGTAGTAGAAATAGTAAAGTAACAGTAGTAGCAAAACAAAGACAGTAGTAACAAAAGCAGTAAACAGTGGGATTCGAGTGCGGTAGGCATAGGGATGGATGGACGGGCGTTGCATGGACAAGACAATTCACATAGCAATCAGAACATAGGGCAATTGCAGATAAATAAGATAAAGCACCTAAGTACTAGACAATCCTAGGCATGTGTTCCATATATAGTCATACGTGCTCGCAATGAGAACTTGCACAACATCTTTTGTCCTGCCAGCCCGTTTGCAGCGGGGCCTCTAGGGAACTACTGGCACTTAAGGTGCTCCTTTTAATAGAGCACCGGAGCAAAGCATTAACACTCTGTGAACACATGTGATCCTCACATCAAAGCCTTTCCCTTCCGGTTATCCTGATTTCTGTCACTTCGGGGCCATAGGTTTCGGACAACGACGTGTGTATACAACTTGTAGATAAGACCAGAAACAATACTATCATAATGAATCAATAAAAAGTTCAGATCTGAAATCATGGCACTCGGGCCCTAGTGACAAGCATTAAGCACAACAAGTCGCAACAAAGTCATAAAGCACTAATAAAAGATACTAGGCACTATGCCCTAACAATCTGATGCCATTACATGAATGATCTCATCCAATCCCTACCATCCACATAGCCTACAACGGGGGATTATTCACTCATAGATGGGGGAAACATGGATGGTCGATGGAGATGATGGTGGAGATCAATGGAGATGGCTCCAGGGGCACTTCCTCGTCTCGGCAGGGTGCTAGAACAGAGACTTTCTGTCCCTCGAATTTCCCCTTCGGTGGCGGCAGCGCAGCGGAACTTTTCGTGGAAAAACGTCGAACCCCCCGAAGTTTTTAGGTCAGGAGGCTTCTTATAGGCGAAGAGGGAGACCGAGGGGGTGCCTGGGGCCACCACACCATGCCCTGGCGCGGCCAGGCCCAGCCCGCGCCTGGGGGTGGTGTGGCCAGCCCCTGGCCCTCCTCCGTCTCGTATTCTGGCTCCGTGAGTCTTCTGGAAAAATAGGCACTTTGGCTTTTATCCCGTCCAATTCCAAGAATATTCATTTTCTGACTTTCCTGGAACCAAAAACAGCAGAAAACAGGCAGCTGGCGTTGTGGCTCTTGTTAATAGGTTAGTCTAAGAAATCATATGAAAAGTACTCCAAAGTGTGGACAAAACACAAGAAAATGGATAAAACCAAGCATGGAGCATCAAAAATTATAGATACATTTGGAATGTATCAGCCCCCGAGTGTCTGGCGGAGTCGTAGACTCGGGCAGAGACTCGAGACTTGTACCTTGAAGTGGTATTCGAAAATCATGCGAGGAGAAACCATTCTGTTGGGTGCGTCACTAGCACCACGTCTATCGGGTGCGTGGCCAACACCACATCTGTCGGGTGCGTGTAGGATCAAGCGATGTAACCATCCGAGGAGAGACTCGGCTCGGGTCTTGAGTGTATGTTGTAGCCAGTTGTTTTGTCAACTCCTGCTGGAGGACCCGATAGAATAGCTCGACACAGTCGACATCCTTATAAGTTGCATAAAATATTAAGAATTGTGAAGTACTTTATCTTGTAAAGAAATATTTGCCTGCTGACTTGTAAAGTAAGATTCTGGTGCCAATCGAGTCGACACTTTTGCACTGTATGCTAGGCCTTTTCGTTAGCGTGATTACCCTTAGTCTCAGTACCTTGCCGAGGTACTCAGAGTTCAAGGATTCGACGATCAGACAGAATCAGCTACTCGGGCTATCGTGTATGAGGTGCTCGAGTGCGTGGAGTCGATGGCACATTAGTTTACTCGAAGAGGGCGCAACCCTCGAGTGTTTCGAGTGTGAATTAAAAAAGAACCAGCTCTAAGTAGAGGGAAACTTAGCTTTATTGGTAGTTGTCATGGACGAAGTCGATGCAATCACGGATGTAGTCGATGCAACAGCGGGTCGCGTGACGGAGTCGAAGACACAAAAGGTCGGCATAGTCGTATACCGCAGCGCGTCGCCGCAGCCGAAGACCGCAGCAGGTCACGTGATGGAGTAGAAGACTCAGTAGGTCCGCGAAGTCGAAGACCATAGCACGTCGCCGCAACCGAAGACCGCAGCGAGTCGCGTGATGGAGTCGAAGACTCAGTAGGTCGGCGGAGTCGAAGACCGCAGTGAGCCACCGTAGCCGAAGGCGGTAACGGTCCTCGTGGCGGAGTCGACGGAGCCCCTGAGTGTAGATTCGATGTGGTCGATGTAGTCGAGGCGGCATCCGAGAGCCGGTGCGATGGACGGGATCGACGTGGCAGCAGGTCACCAAAACCTATGATGGCAGCGGTTTTCGACAACCGAAGATTGTAGCGGGTCTCCGCAGGCGAGGACTGCAACGGGTCGCTGGAGCCGAACGAGCCCCCGAGTCGCGAAGCAGGAAACCGCAACGGGTCGCTGGAGTCGAAGGCCGCAGCGGGTCGCTGGAGCCGAAGACCGTAGTGGGTCGCCGATGCCGATGGAGCCCCCGAGTGTAGAGTCGAAGACCATAGCGGGTCGTCGAATTTTTGTTTAGAGGGAGTCGAAGCAATGAACCGGATTGCCGTAGCGGCCCAAAGTTGCATAGTGGACACGAATCCGGCAACGTCAAAACCGGTCTGGTGAAGTTTTATCCAAAAACAGGTAGCCTGCGGCAGAGTTGAAAACAATATGCCGCAATTCCGATTGCGACGGAGAAGAAACAATCGCTTATTGAAGCCTGTCTCAACGTTTTGCCTTCATCATGTGTTGAATTTAGTAGTTGCTCGATCGGGAAGTGGAAAAGTCACAGCTCCAATTAATTTATCCAAGGCTCCATGCATGCACTTGATCGCCCTTGCCACAAAATCCATGCACTGATGATTGATCATGATTTGTACGAATACTTTGATGCGTATGAATCCAACTGACGTCTTCTGTAGCTACCGATTTAGATTGCACTTCGGTGCCGTGCCGATGCATGTAACACCTTGGGCTCTTCTTTTATTGATCCGAATTAAACAATATCTACTTCCGTACTTCATTGGGACATGCTCGAGCGGGAGACAGGGTCTCTAGGAAGCACTCAAGTTCTTTTCGACTTGTACTGCTATTTGGTTTTGACGTATGAGTCATACGGATCCTTCTTGTCCCTTCTTTTTTTTGTTGATCCATGTGAGAGCCACGTCTGTACGTGCACAGATTTGAAACGCGTGTGGCCTGATTCCTTGTTACCGTTTTTGCGGCGCTTGACTATCTGGCGAAGATACAGACCAGGTTTCCGAGACTAATCTGTACTAATCTTGTGAATCCTCGGCTTGTCGAATTCAACCGTTCAGCCTAGGCCAAAAAATCTTTGATCTCGCGTGGATCTGGTCGAGCGAGAGGGCGGTGATGACATTGAGCCCCCACTCCCCTACCGATGTAGATGAAGTTGACCACACCGACGCGGATTCGTTGATGAAGAAGCTGAACGTGCCGACGCAGACGAATCGCCCGGATGTGATCCGATCGCTGTTGACGATGAGGGAGGCGAATTAGATCTGGCCTCCAATGGACGATGAATCGCAGATCGCTGGTGTTGGGGCCGTCAAGATCGCAAAATCAACGCTCCCAATTTCCACAGACGGCGCCAATTGATGAGGGTTTAACTCATCAATGCCCATTGTTATGGACTTGGGTTTTGGAGAAGGAGGGAGCGCTGGAAGTCTCGATCGGCTAGCAAACAAGTACACAGGGACGCAAGGTTTACCCAGGTTTAGGCCTCGAAGAGGATCCTACTCCTGCTTGTCTGCTCTTGATTGATGATGATCCGAAGGATTACAATGTCGCCGATGGCGGTGGACGCGCAGATTGGATCTGGCATATGTGTATGCTACAGGTGTTGTCTAGATCTATTGTGGGAGTCGCGATTGAGAGATTGCCTATTGGGGGAGAGGATGCCTTCTCGTTGGACCCTCCTAGCCTTTATATAGGGGGAGGCTAGGTCTCAGGTACCAATACGAGTTGGTTACAAGTTAGATTCGAACTCTAGTATTGAGGTTTCCTTGTCTTGTGCGTTTGAGAGTCTGTGTCCATATGGGCTTCATATCAGTCGAACCATCATGGGCGTCATGGACCTGTGAAGTTCATCGAGTGGGCCTTCCGTCGGGCCACACTAGGTAGGATATAGTTGAGTGCCTATTGGGCATACCCATGTCAGTAGGAGAGACAGACACCCGCCAGCCACTTATGCAAAACTAGTTGCATGTCAGTCGTGGAACTGGTCTCATGTGCGATGACATGTAAGGTTGGTCCTTGCCGCTTCATCCCACTATGCCACCAATATCTAAAATATATGAAAGAAGCAATAACATGATCATCATCGCCCACATATAAACATATGTGTACTACCTGTGCAAAGCACCTACGCATAGATTAGCCTTTGATACCACTGTTGGGTTCGCAGCATAGAAAACAAAAAGTTTCCTACGATGAGAACTATACGCCAAGATCTATCTACTAGATACAAAGCAACGAGTGGATATACATCCATAGAGAACTTACCCTCGAAGACAAAAGAGTTTTGTTAACGAGTTGGAACTCGTGGATGATGTAGTCGTACGTTTGCCGATCTCAAGATCGTGTGAAAGTCCTAGCGCCACAAATCAGCAGGGCATCCGTCCTCGCACACATGTTTAAGCCACCGGACAACCTCCACCTCCTCGCTCTAGCGAATCAACAGAAGCAGCAACTCCTTCCAGACGCAAGGCCACCGGGAACATGTATCTCGCTAATCCGAGACCATGGGGGAATATATCTAGAGGGGGAGAGAGATCCTTCACGAGGAGGTGTGCTTTGTGAGGGAGGAGAGGGGGGCCTTTTATAGGAGATGGGGGTCTCTGATGTCTATGCACTTCTATTCTTGTAGACAGTTGTTGGGCCTCCAAGTGCAGAGGTTTGTAGAACAGCAGCAAGTTTTCCCTTAAGTGGATCACCAAAGGTTTATCGAACTCAGGGAGGAAGTGGTCAAAGGTATCCCCTCTCAAGCAACCCTGCAATCAAGATACAAGAAGTCTCTTGTGTCCCCAACACACCCAATACACTTGTCAGGTGTATAGGTGCACTAGTTCGGCGAAGAGATAGTGAAATACAAGTGGTATGGATAATTATAAGTGGTAACGGTGATAGAAGATAACTTGATGGCGTGGAAAAGACTAAATTAAACTGAAATAAAGATAGCAACAAGCAAACATGTAACAGATCTAGTAGCAAACGGTGTTTTAGTGCTTAGAAACAAGGCCTAGGGATCATACTTTCACTAGTGAACACTCTCATATAAATATATTATCTTCATGATACTACTCTTAACTACTCTCTGGTTGGACACTCTAATCGATGGTAGGGCTATAACAGCACACCTCAAAGTAAGCCTTTCCCATCTAGAACACCCCACACTGTCACCTTGAGCACTAGATGAGTCCAACAAACACCACAATTTCATAAAGACATCCAACTCCAAATATAACTCATAACAAGTATATGTAATCTCTAGCCTAAGTGCCACCATGGTCAGCACGCTGTCACTTTCACACACATGGGGAGAGCAGAGATCTAATAAAGCACTTAAGTAGCAAGGTAGATCTACTTGATTACAAAGCTCATGACCACAACAAGATCATGCATAGATAGAGAGATGAACACATAGCTACCGGTAGAACCCTTAGCCTTGAGAGAGAACTACTCCCTCCTCATCATGGGAATCAGCAATGGTGATGGAGATGGCGGTAGAGATCAATGGAGATGGCTCCGGGAGCACTTCCCCGTCGCCGGTATCACAAGGGAGCACCGCCCCTTAGCACCCTTCCTTCATGGATTATTGGGAGCCCTTCCCCATGGAGATGGGATCCATGGGGGAGGCAAAAACGTGGCTTTGGTGGCTACAAATTCGTGGGTGGAGCTGTCTTGGGCGAATTAGGTTTCCTCCCTTTATATAGCTTCTCGGATTCCCGTCACCCCATCTTGGCCTGCCGTAAATCGGGACTAAAAGGCCCGTCCAGACTCGGAATCATGTAAATTTTATGTCTACAACGTTCGTCGCAAAATTTTCAACAACTTTGTAGTTGAAGAGTTTTCCCTTTGACGCCGTGTTTGACCCGAAACGTAACCATCTTAAAAAAGAGTTCTGAGACAGATTTCTGAAAAAATCCCAATTTGACTCTAACAAGGTTTCCACTTGTATTCTTGGTAATTCCTACACATCAAAGTGTAAAACAAGAGCATTGTGCACTTTTGCAACTATTAGTAGGTTAGTCCAAATGAATCATAAACTTTAGATAAAAAGGAGTATCAAAAGCATATTATTAGCATAAAACCATCAAAAATTATAGATACGTTATGGACGTATCAACATCCCCAAGATTAGTTCCTGCTCGTCCTTGAGTACGTAAACGATAAAAACAATATACTTTTTGAGGTGACACATAGCCAACACAATCTTGATCATCATTATTGTAAAAGCATTGATAGCTGGGATCAAGGTACTCTAAACATGAACATGAAAGATAGAGTTCTAACAATAAGACATAGCAACTATGTTGCAACATGAAAAGACACAAACAAAAGATTCATGAATAACAATGCTTTGCAAGACGTTTGTTTGTTACACATAAATAAAACATAGCATAATAGTATTCAGCTTGTCCCTCAATAGAGTAGCAAATATAAATGCATAGGACACCTTCAAAGTTCATAAGAGAGACTAGATACAATAGTTTAAAACAAGCAATAACAAGTTATGCATCAATCAACTAGTCTTGGGACAATGCACATAGAACTAAGAATGGCCACTATGCTCTCAAAGTAGGTGCATAAAGATAGAAGGTGGAGACTCAATATAATGGTGGAAGAAAGGCCTTTTGTAAAAGGAAGTAGGGATTCAAGTCTCATAAAGAGCTTCCAAAAATTATGGTACTTATATATTTCAGCTCTCATTGCCCCTATCATAAGCATCTTTAAGGTGATTAAGGTTAAAGTGAGACAACTAAGAGGATATGCTTGACAAGTTATAAACCGAAATCTCATGCCCCTTACTTACGAAGACCGAACCTCATGCTACTCAACTTTAGTCACGAGTAAGCTCTTGTCATTGTAAGTACATGTGTATCATAAAGAACCGCCAACGGGGTACCCCTTGCACATGATACATGAGCTATCCCATAATCAAAATGACAAGGCAAGCAGACAATGAGCATCTCAGCGATCTTTTTATTTGCTATTTGCATATGTTTTTATTGAGGATGCTTCATAGAGTGCTCATTATGGTGATGCTGCAAGTTTCCACCATGATTAGGCATGGCTTAGGCTAGCGGCCTAGGCGTTTCTCTAACACACATACAAATTTCATGATCTTACAAGTTCCACTTTTATTTCACACCGCCGGGATCCATAAGCAAAAGAACATGATATCAACGGGGTACAAAGTACAAGTGCAATGTTGAAAGCGTTCCCCATGATACATGGTTCTGCTAACTTCAACTTATAAAGCACAAGCATATACGCAACAAAGAAGGACCCAATGGTTCAAGTTTATTAAATGCAGAAAAGTAAAGTGTGCCATCAAGTTTGTCAGAGCTTTAATCACTAGTTTTCTCATAACAAGTTTAATTTGTAAGATAAACAAAAGCATGAATATACTTGGAATAGCATAAGCTAGTAGGTAGGTATGGTGGACTCTTTGGAATAACTTGGTTTAAGGAGTTGGATGCATGAGCGGAACTCAGACTTGGTTGTGGAGGCTAGCAAAAGATTAGGAGCGACAAACTAAGAGAGCAATAATGGCCATAATAATGCAGAGCGACAAAACATCATTGATCAAAGCATAAAGTGATACTACAAGTTGAAAACTAAAGGATCATAAAGGCTATGGTGACTTTGGATAGTCATAACATGGTGTGAGCATGCACCAAGTCAACCCAAATAAAGCATCAAAGGAGAATACCACAATACTATGCTTTAATATGCTAAAACAACGCATGATCCTTCCAAGGCACATTAAGCAATCTCAATTGTTTATAACAAGTCATGCTACAACAAAGAATACTAAGCATAAATCCAAAACAATATCAAGCATGGCATGACAAAGCATAGCCACAGTCAAAAACGAGCTCTTTTTTACCACATAAGCATGAACTTTCCTACTCTTTTCCAATCCAAACCAAACTATCTGAAACAACTCACAAAGATGATAATAAATAAAGATCAGTGAGCTTGTCTCACAAATCCACAAAGAAGAACTAAAAAGTTCTAAGCTGAAAGCACGAGAAAACTAAGGCTAAACACGGTGCTAGCAAAAGAGAACACTCACAAAACAATAAGAATGAAAACTAGAGTGTTCTAGGCAATGAAAACGGAGCGTGTCTCTCTCCAAAAGAAGTGTGTTGGGATCCAACTTATTTAAGCAAACCAAGCAAACTAAAACTAAAAACGAAAACAAAGACGCTCCAAGAACAACACAACTATGCATGAAACAATAAAAATGAAGCGTTTGGAAGAAACCTGGGATTTTTATTGATGAAGAAGGGGATGCCTTGGGCATCCCCAAGCTTTGACGCTTGTACTTCTTGGATATTTCTTGGGGTGACACGCGTGGCATCCTCAAGCTTGAGCTTTAGTCCATCCTTCATCTCATTACTCATTCCTTCCATACACCTAAAATTTTTCCTTCATATAAAACTTCACACAATCTTCATTAGCAACATTAGTGTACTCAAGATAATAAGTATTTAGGTTCAGTTCCAACACTAATAAAACTTCCATTAAAACACAAGCTACTGTAGCACTTCCCTCAAAAATCTCAATTACCCAAAAGAACTCAAAAAGGAACCAACAAGAAGCAAATGCAGAAAATGGCAGAAATCTGTCAAAACAGACCAGCAGGTAAAGACGAATTTTTTCGAAGACCTTCTGTTGCTCAAATCAAAACGTGTTGAACTAACGAAAGTTATATAACAACCTGGGGCAGAAGCACAAAAATTCATGCCTCAAAAAGACGTACAGAGATTTTACATGGATGTTTATGGTCAAGCACAGAAATCTGTTTCGGGACAACAACTTTCCCAATCATTACTTCTCTCTTATTAGAGGTTATTCTTGGCACAAAAAGCAAATAAAAAGGATAAGGAGCGGTTATTATAGAGGTAATAACTTCCAAGACTCATCTAAAACTTTTGGGTTATCTCCCAATAAGTACTTTTCTTTAACGCCTTTAAGTTAGGCATGATAGTTTGAGAAAATGCTCACATAAGAAATATGAATTGAAGTAAAAGAGAGCATCAAGAAGCAAATTCAAAACACATTTAAGTCTAACCCACTTCCTATGCATATGAATCTTGTAAAGAAACAAGTCATGAAAGCACAAAGCATCAAGCATAGGAAAGCAAAACAAGTGCAACTTCAAGACTTTCAACATAAAGAGGGGAAACTTAATATTGTTGAGATGCATAAAACCATGTTTCCCTCTCTCATAATAATCTTCGGTAGCATCATGAATAAAATTAACAATATAACTATCACATAAAACATTCTTATCATGAGCCACATGCATAAAGGAATTATTACTCTGCCTATAAGAATAGTCATTCTTAGTAATCATAGTGGGAGCAAATTCAACAAAATAGCTATCATTATTATTCTCATCACCATAATCATCAAATATAGGAGGCATATTGTAATCATTAATTTTCTCCTCAATAGTAGGTGGACTGAAAATATCATATTCATCATTGTAATCATCATATATTGGAGGTTTTGTATCATCATAGTAAATTTTCTCCTCCATGCTTGGGGGACTAAAAAGATAATTTTCATCAAAACTAGATTCCCCAAGCTTAGACTTTTCCATAGCATTAGCAATAATGGTGTCCAAAGAATTCATACTAATAACATTTCTATTAGCATGCAAATAAAGTTCCATGGGTTTTTTAATTTTCTCTCCAAACACTTCATGTCCTAACTCAAGATAAATACTATAAAGCTCTCTAATTTTGTTGTTGTTTTCCATTAAGCCTAACTAGTGAAAACAAGAAACAAAAATAAAAAATTGTAGAATCTAAAGGAAATAACTTCGAGCACTCACACCGGAGGATGTGAGTACCTTTTACCTTACCTCCCCGGCAAAGGCGCCAGAAAATAGGCGTTTGCTGTGGGAGGTTCTTCTTCTTTAATCCTCTGGTGTGAATACTTTTTACCTTTCATCCCCGGCAACGACGCCAGAAAATAGCTTGATGTCTACGCACTTCTATTCTTATAGACAGTTGTTGGGCCTCCAAGTGCAGAGGTTTGTAGAACAGCAGCAAGTTTTCCCTTAAGTGGATCACCCAAGGTTTATCGAACTCAGGGAGGAAGTGGTCAAAAGTATCCCCTCTCAAGCAACCCTGCAATCAAGATACAAGAAGTCTCTTGTGTCCCCAACACACCCAATACACTTGTCAGGTGTATAGGTGCACTAGTTCGGCGAAGAGATAGTGAAATACAAGTGGTATGGATAATTATAAGTGGTAACGGTGATAGAAGATAACTTGATGGCGTGGAAAAGACTAAAGTAAAACTGAAATAAAGATAGCAACAAGCAAACATGTAACAGATCTAGTAGCAAACGGTGTTTTAGTGCTTAGAAACAAGGCCTAGGGATCATACTTTCACTAGTGAACACTCTCATATAAATATATTATCTTCATGATACTACTCTTAACTACTCTCTGGTTGGACACTCTAATCGATGGTAGGGCTATAACAGCACACCTCAAAGTAAGCCTTTCCCATCTAGAACACCCCACACTGTCACCTTGAGCACTAGATGAGTCCAACAAACACCACAATTTCATAAAGACATCCAACTCCAAATATAACTCATAACAAGTATATGTAATCTCTAGCCTAAGTGCCACCATGGTCAGCACGCTGTCACTTTCACACACATGGGGAGAGCAGAGATCTAATAAAGCACTTGAGTAGCAAGGTAGATCTACTTGATTACAAAGCTCATGACCACAACAAGATCATGCATAGATAGAGAGATGAACACATAGCCACCGGTAGAACCCTTAGCCTCGAGAGAGAACTACTCCCTCCTCATCATGGGAATCAGCAATGGTGATGGAGATGGCGGTAGAGATCAATGGAGATGGCTCCGGGAGCACTTCCCCGTCGCCGGTATCACAAGGGAGCACCGCCCCTTAGCACCCTTCCTTCATGGATTATTGGGAGCCCTTCCCCATGGAGATGGGATCCATGGGGGAGGCAAAAACGTGGCTTTGGTGGCTACAAATTCGTGGGTGGAGCTGTCTTGGGCGAATTAGGTTTCCTCCCTTTATATAGCTTCTTGGATTCCCATCACCCCATTTTGGCCTGTCGTAAATCGGGACTCAAAGGCCCGTACGGACTCAGAATCATGTAAATTTTATGTCCAGAACGTTTGTCGCAAAATTTTCAACAATTTTGTAGTTGAAGAGTTTTCCATTTGACGCCGTCTTCGACCCGGAACGTGACCATCTTTAAAAAGAGTTCTGAGACAGATTTCTAAAAAAATCCTAATTTGACTCCAACAAGGTTTCCACTTGTATTCTTGGTAATTCGTACACATCAAAGTGTAAAACAAGAACATTGTGCACTTTTGCAACTATTAGTAGGTTAGTCCAAATAAATCATAAACTTTAGATAAAAAGGAGTATCAAAAGCATATTATTAGCATAAAACCATCAAAAATTATAGATACGTTATGGACGTATCAGTCTCCTCCCCTCCCATGGCCGACGGCCAAGGAGGGGGGCCCACCTCTTCCTCATTCATGTGGTGGAAGCTCCACTCACATCAATTCAAGCTCCACCCAAAATTCCACTCACATGCATTAAATTTCCACCAAATTTAATGCAACTCTCATTTAATAAAACTCTTTTATTTATTTTATTCAGAATTTTGTTAATTACTTTAATTAACAAACATTAACATAAAACCCCTTGCAACATTTCAATATCACATGCAGAACCAGTTTCTGCAATTTCACCCGAAACAATTCCGGTTTCCATCGAAATAATTTCAGCGCTTTGCAATTCTTTCGTCTGAAACATATGTGCTCCAAAATGGTGTTCGGCAACCCTTAAGTGTGTCACCCTACGGTTCGCGAATAATGCAGACATGATTGAGACTCCTCTCAGATCAATAATCAGAAGCGGGACCTAGAGATCCATAGTGACTCCTACACATTCAACGATGACTTCTGTGATCGTGAGAACCTTCAACGCTAGTAACTTAATCCCTTTGTCTCATGATATAATACATGTCCGAGATTCGATCATCGGTATCCAAATACCTAGTTTGATCTCGTTACCGACATGCACTCTTTTCTCGTTCCCGTGATATAACATTTTAGTGATCACATCACTTGCTTGCAAGCTATCTTAATGTGATATCACCGAGAGGGCCCAGAGTATATCTATCCGTCATTGGGATTGAAAAATTCCACTCTTGATCTATGAGCCTCAACATGACACCTTCGTAGCACTAAACCCACCTTTGTAGTCACCCTGTTACGGTGTGACGTTTGATGTTATCAAGATACTCTTCCGGTGTTAGCAATTAACATGATCTCATGGTCTAAGGACTAAGATTACTTCGTATGATGTTATAGCAATATAAACATAATGACTTTGATTGTAATGCTATACTTCGGATGAATGTTCATCACATCTTTTCACAAATGATGTGACCTTGTTATTAACAACATCCAATGTCCATGATCATGAAACTTTGATCATCTTGTTAATCAACGAGCTAGTCTATAAGAGAGGCATAACTAGGAACCTTTTTGTTTATTAAACACACATGTATTGACTTTTCCTATCAATACAATTATAGCATGCAAAATAAACAACTATCATATACAAGGAATACATAATAACAACTTTATTATTGCCTCTTAGAGCATATTTCCTTCACTGGTGGTGGTGGGGGTGCGATGGGTTGTTGGGATCTTTTTCCCACATGTGAGAACTTAAAAAGACCTGGTTGTGGGGCGCACATCGTTTGTCGAGGAGAACTTTCCTTTTCTAGCCTGGGCTGGATCAGTCTAACTAGCCACCGATTTCTAGCTAGACCCTCCCTAGATCAAAGATATAAAAACTAAACAAGGAGGCACACTCCCACAAGACATCCAACTAGAGATGTAACTATGACTCCTTGTGAAATCGAAAGACATTGTCGCCTAGGCCCCACTAAATTATCACCGGGAAGGGTCGCCTGCCCTCTTGTTCCGGGCCATGGAGTGTCAATCCTACCCGCACACAACAAGGGACGAAACCGGAGATAACTAAGTCACATGTGAATTATAGGAGGTTGTCGATAATACCTCATGCAGGGACGAAGTATGCTGAAATAGGATCTGAGCATGTTCGCGATGCCAAGAAGGTAAGATCCGAGCTCCATGATGCCCCCACCCCAAGAGGGTGACTGCGCCACGTGCCACAGTCAGCGAGACCAAAATGGTCAAGGGTTTCACCCAGAGAACTCGTGTGGGCGAGGTAACACAATAACGCCCCAAGAAGGTCACCATACCCATAGGCATCGCAGTAGCTAGTGTTGAAGCACTAAGCTTTCGTATGAAAAAAACTCTACCCCATACCATTGACCCATGACCACCCGTTGCCGACAAACAAGACCTCCATGATGCGATATGGGCACCACCAACACATGACTAGCCATAGCCCACTCTTCTCCTTCCAGATGGCCAAAATGAAAAGTCACTAATACCGCAACATCGCTTGCCGCAAGAGGCATTCACATAGTCCACCTTCCGAGGCTGCCACCCGGCGTCCATGATCTTAACCCGCAAAACGGCAGACGCCACCACGGCAAGCTCTGCAATGGCTAGGATAGGTCAACATTAGAACTAGGCCAGCCTAGCATGGATCCTTCTAGCATTCGGGCTGCAGGGGTGCGAACAAAATGGTGACGAGTGTCACCAACAAGTCGCAACCCGCAGAACAATGACGGATCTGTCGGTCGGTCACCCGAATCAAGTCCAGATGGCCCAACTTCGGTGACCTAGACAAGCAATATCCATGAAGGTAGGCTCTTGGACGCACCCACGCTCGAGAGCTCGCGCACATGCCAGAGTTTGGACAACCTAGATCAGGCCAAGATAGGCCCATATATGGGTCGCACCATCCTGCCACCGTGGCCCACCTCTACCTGCCGCTGCCCCTTTGCCGGTCATAGTTGCCTTAAGTGTTGCTAGCTCCAGGAAGAACCACAACCGTCGCATCTAGCTGCAACTCGCCGACCAGAGATTGTCATCACATCAGCCTACCGCCGCCAACCAACACTGCCCCGTGTAGTCTGCCGCGTGCCCGGGTAGAAGACGGACGCCGAAGGCGGCGGAGGAGGGTCAAGGAGGCACGTGAGTTAGGGATCTCCCTTGTGTATCCCCTGAGGAGTGAGCACAAGATACCAAACCGTTTCGACAATCACCTTATAAGTTTATTATCATGCCAGGATATTGCATTCAACCGACGCTATTAACGCTTGCTAAAAATATCCGATTTGGATATTCTCAAGAAATACCATCTTCAAAAGCCTCTATCTTATCCTTCTTGCCTATCTTCTCTTTCATTGGCTTGATGCAATTTGCAACAAAGTGCCAGGGTCGCCACAGTTGTTGCACACACGCTTACTTATGAGATTCTTGCTGGAGTCACTAGATCTTTGCTTTTAGTCTCGTTACCTGGACTTGTATTTTTTTAGTCACCCTTCATCTTTCCATACAATGTATTTGAAGTTGCGAGCCGACGTTCTCTTGATCATCATCTTCATCACCACTTGACACTTCTTAAGGTTGGGAGTACTTAAAAACAAGATTTTTCTTTTGCTTGGAACTTGAAGAGACTCGTAGCTATTGTCTTTGAGTCCAATGTCGTGTGCAACAATCCTTTATACAACCTCGACAGGTTTGAGTTCTTCTATGTTACTGGTTAGCCATCATTTGAGGCAATGTGTAGCAGAATATTTTTTTTGTCAACTAGTACTAACAAACAACAAGTGTCTTATTCCCGATGGTAGCCCATACGATGCCTCCAGATATCTTAGTTTCTGTAGGCTGCGTTTTTCCATTCATCGTTTTGTTTGCGAACCACCAAAGCACTCAGACTCTGCGGAGGACCATCACGCCACCACCGATAGAATTTTGGTAGGTAGGCAGCTCAATGGTGCCTCGTTGATCGCCCATCGGCCCATAATGCCATTAGAATGCCCCTTAGAGATCAAGATTGGTTTCAGGCCAGTTGGAGTGGGTGACTCTCAAGGTTTTCCCTCCAGAGGTTTTCCCTCCACAGCTTTTGGATCATACAGCCACATCCACAAGCCTTCTCCAAGGACTCAATTGACTCCTTTCGACACCTTATTTGACTCTCGTTAACGGCAGTGTCCGGTCATCCATCCATAAACCCTTGACCTAGATAGAGTGGGCCTAACTAAAATTAACCCCTTCATCAATTTATACTAAACCTTTTGACTTTATCATAACTCGTATTCCCGGTAGATATATGTCAAATTTAATGTTACTCATTGTATGATCTTAAATGTTATTTTCTTCTTTTAAATACTATAATTAACAATACAATCATGTTTGCATATATTAACTACATATTTTGTATACTGTTCAATATTTGCTATTTTAAATATATTTTGGCATGCTAAACTAACACTTGTATTGTATCAGAAAAATATATTTTATTAGTTTTCAAGATGCTTAAGAATACTTTTTATTACTATAGATTCACTATCAGTATAAACAACCAAAAGTGTTATAGTTCTTTACAAATTATGCTGCTTCTTAATGCATTATAGTGCATTTAGATATATCCTTGATCATAGTATCCTTAAGGTATAGTGGTATACTATTTTAAAGTACGAATCTACTCCTTAAGGAATAGTAAATAACTTGTCAAGGTTTTATGAGATGATTATAAAGTTTAGGCATAACGACATATAAATCGTGAAGTGTATGAGTTGTCAACAATTGTGTTCATTTCTAGAACCCTCTTATTCATTCCTGCGAGTGCTCGTTTCTTTGTCAAAATTGTGATTGTTCTTTGGGGGACATGTGTATTGAAGGATCGTAATTTTTGCATATTGAAGTGTTGTTTTGCTACCCGGTGACATGTCTTCAAATGGCAAATCTTGGCGGGTACACTAGAGAGATTTGCATGCATGCAAATAAAACTAAAACTGCTGATGTCAACGGCATTAAATACAAATACTAAAATTTCAAATTGGTTTATAGTTCAAATTATTTATTCCATTGATGATCCATTTTCACCGTTGAGCTAGTCGCTATGAGATCTTCGAAACTAGATCCCATGTCGATATGTTTTGATAACTTTTTTTCGGACCAAAAGCTTACCTACATATAATACATAAGTAATCCAGACTATATTATGTAAGTTACCCACTAGATTTATTTATCATAGTTACCCACTAGTTAACACATAAATTATCCACCCCACGGACGGGTTATGTATTTAATTTTTTATATGTGCGCGAAAACACAAATGTGAACTCCTCCGATTTGGATCCTCTTTCGCCGAGTCGACATAATAAATAAGGTATTATACCCCACCCAACCACCATCCTAAGTCGCATCCTAAGTCGCAGTGAACAAATGTAACACGCAATAAGTAGTCTAGCGGCTTGGCTTCATCATCCGTCGTCGCTAATGCATCGACGGCAATGAAATCTCGGATCCTAACACCTAGACTACCGTTTCTCGATTAAACTAGCTTATAGCTCATATTTAATTAACTAAACTAAAATACATAGGGCAACCAAGATTTTATAAGGCGAAAAAAATATAAAAGTTACCCACATGAGAAATACGAGAACGTGTCCACCCAACCGATTTATATGGTGGGTAACTTATATGTATCAGGATGGATAACTTAACTAATATGACATGGATAAGTCACATGTTAGAGGTGGATAACACGACTTTGTTTGTCCCAAAAGTTATCCACCAGTAATATCAGAGTTATCCAGTCTCCAGTATTTAAGTTACCCACCAAATAACATGTAAGTTATCGACCAATATAAAAATTACCCACATATATAAAAGTTATTCTAGCGACGGGGAAGGCGAGCTCCATTAGTCGCTGTTGGAGTCGGTGTGAGGAGCTTCCACCATGGTGGGGACGGCGGGTCCGTGCGAGGAGCTCCCACCCCGGTATGAGCCCTTACCAGCTGCACGAGCACGTGGGGAGATGAATCCCGGGGACGGCGTACACGCGGAGCTTCGGTGGTGGCGGCTCCTCGTGGTTCGTCCAACGAGGGCCACCCGCTTCTTGGCGGCCTCCGAGGAGGAAGGCGTCGAGTTTCAAAGATATACATCTGGCCAAAGATTATGAACGTGCAACCTGACTCCTTTGGTCGGGTCCCCGCGCCAGCCGCGCCTAGGCGTTCCCTTGGACTGAAATTGCCCGGTGGGCCGCGCGTAGTACAGAGACCACTAAGCATCATCTCTTACGGCGACTTGTGCCCCGCCTCGCGCAACGACCTGGACGTCCAGTACAAGGGGCACACGATATTTAAGCAGGTCTTTTGTTTGCTAGCTTCCCGATGTGGGACTAAAAAAGAAGGGCGCCCATGCAGTTTACGCCACACGTGGTTTGGTCTATGTTGCTTTTTTTAGAAACACAGTACAATCTAAGACGATCACAACACGTACATGCATCCACCCTTATAAACGCAAACACGCACACCCTACCCCTGTGAGCACGTTCGAGAGCTTGAGCCGGCGGATCGGGTCTTGAGATTGACGAAGTCACCACGACCGCCTCGCTGTCGACGGGAACGTCGCCTCCCACTGAAAGAATATTCCGCCTTTTTACGCAACACACAGTGTCAAACCTGGGTTTGAACTTTGGTGGACTGGGGTACAACCACCCTCCTAGCCACCCAACCACAGGTTGGTTTCGTTTGGTCTATGTTGCTGTTGCTGCTAAAACGAGGCTTTATTCTTGTACGAACACGCGCACACTGGCACATCACACAGGCTTCTTAGACCGCGTTTCAATCGAAAGTTGTTGCCAACCAACAACAAGAAACGAGAAAACCCTAGCCGCCGCTGCCCTCGTCCCGCGTCGCCCCCCGCGCGGGCGACGGGGATGACCTCCAATCACCGCCGCCGGCCAGCCCCAACCCCTCTCCCTCCTCCTCCCCGCCGCCGCCGATGGCGTCGCCAGGCAAAGCCTAGGCACTGGCGGCGGTGGGGGGGGCTTCCCCCGCTCATGGAGGCGACAGCGCGGGCCGGGTGGCCATGGCGGGCGGCCTGCTCGGTGAGGGGCACGCCGGCGCGGCTCCTGCTGTGCGGAGACCTTGCGCCGGAGTGTGGGCGGCGATTGCCCCCGACGGCGGTGGTGACGGTCTGAGCTCTGCTATGGTGTTGGGAGACGTCGTCGGGATGGCGGAGGCGATGTCGCGTCAGAATAAGGGTGCCGGAGCTCGGTCCCCATCTCGGCAAGGCCACTTGTGGCGGCGCCGGCGAGCTGCTGGCCTGGTTTCCTCTCAGATCTACGGATCTGGGGTGGGTGGTCTCTCCGGGCACGGTCGTTTTTTGACTCTGCTGTGGAGCTTCGGGAGTCGGGCGGCTGTTGTTGCTGTTGTCTTCCCCTCGGCCGGCCGTGGTGGCGAGGGAGTGGAAGGGGATGGTACAAACGCCTTCCTTGGTAGGGTTTTGTATGGTCTTTTTTAGAGATAGGACTGTCGCGTCTTGAATCTTCTTCTGGCTGGCCATGGTGGCGAGGGGAGGAGGCGACTCGACGTAGCGTCGATGGTTGGGACCTTCTGCTCGGGGATCTTGGATTGGATGTACTGCCTGGTCTTCACCATCTCCTGCCTGCCCAATGGTCTGGAAAAGTCTCTTAGCTCTCACCCCTCGGGGTGGGCACTCCTGCGCTGTTCAAAGCCCAATGTGGCGAAGGTGGCAGCGGTGATTCGATGGTGGTGGAAGATGTGCTGCTTCTGGTTCCGATCCCGGTATTTGGGTGGTGACGATGAGGACGATGGGCTTGATCGCGATTTGGAAGTACGGTGTGTGGTCTTCTGGGTCCATGTTGTATTTTCCTGTTTTTCTGGAGTCGTTTGTAATCGGTTTCGCCATTGCTGAAATTCCATCAGTTGTTATCTCAAAAAAAAAAGATCGCGTTTGGTTCAAAAACGGTAACGTAAACGTCAATGTAATCAGATTACTCTGGTATCGTTAACGGAATCGGTAAAAATAGAAAACTGTTTGGTTCATCAGAGGTATCGGTATCTGTTCAAAGGGTCCCAAGCTTTTCCAATTTGCAGAGATGATGCAGCAAAAAAACGCCCCAGATCATCAATCCAAAAATCTAGAAACTGGTCACAAATTGATCTGATCTGGACAAACTTCATAGCCAATCCATGGATCAGCGAAAAAATCCTACGCTGGTGCTGCTCCTTGTCGGAGGAGTGTGGACGGAGAAGATTGGATGTAGGGGAGGATGAGATCAGGGAGGGGATTGGGGTGTAAGACGATGCTGGACTTGGCCGCTGACGGGCGATTGCTGCCGGACTTGGCGGAGCTGCTAAGGGGCGATGGCTGCTGGACTTGGTGGAGCTACTGACCAGCCGGGAGTGGAAGGTCTCGACTCGCGAGCAGATATATCACCGGTAACGATTTGTTTCCGCTAGGGGAGGACGGTAACAAGATTACACTGCGGTGGTACTCGATTACGTGGTACCTGTTTACGAGGAAAGCCAACCAAACATGTTTAGGGCTTGTTCGGTTAGTCTACTCCTAAAGTGGATTGGGGTGGATTGGAGGGAAATTAGGAGGATTTTGATCTAAAATAGAATTAATATCCGTCAATCCCTGCCGATTAATATCCGTCAATCCCTGCCGATCCCATTCAATTCCCGTGAAACCGAACAAGGCCTTAAGGGTATCAGATTCCACTGTAATCGGGTACCAGTGCAAAACAGGCAAACCAAACACGTTCTAAAATCATTTCTAAAATCATTAGGAATGAAGTGAGCGTAAACAGTCTCGGATGTGTGTTCATTTTATATGAGCTCCAACGGTGCTAGTTCCTTTTTTTTTTGCGATATAGGACCCTAGTTCATCTAACTTGCTATGTGTGCAGCTTTTTTCTAGTACTGGCTAGTTATGTGTGTGTGCTGCTCTAGCCCTCACATATAAACCGGGAAAAAAAGTCTAAGTAGAACAAAAAATAATTTAGACAAAATAATATAGATAAAATAGCAACCAAGAAACAAATCACATCTAAAACCCGGGAAACAAAAAATATACAGTAAACGCAACAAAAAAATCACAACTAAATTAATAAAGTAGGAACAAAATCAGAAGTAGCTACCAAAGAACAAAACACATCTAAATTCAAGAACAAAAATATAGACTAAGTGGGAAAAAAATCACGCCTCCGGTTGGAAAAATAGCACTGTTAATAAAATTAGGAACAAGAAAAAGGTAGCGACTAAGGAACGAATCACATCTAAAATTAGGAAAAAAATTGAAAGTAGCTACAAAGGAACAAAACACATCTAATTTCAGTAAAAAAGAATTAGACTAAGTGGAACAAAAAATCATGACTCCGGCATGGAAAAATAGCACTATTAATAAAACAAAAGTAACTACAAAGGAACAAAGCACATCTAAATTCATGAACAATTTTTTGACTAAGTGAACTAAAAAATCATGACTCCATAGGGAAAAATAGCACTTAACAAAATAAGGAACAAGAAAGAAAGTAGCGACTAAGGAACAAAATAGATTTTAAAAAGACAACAAAGATATAGACCAAGTGGAATAAAAATCACAGCACCGACCGGGACAAAAAATATAGAACCGAAGGGAAAGAACAAACTTCAAGTGCATGAGGAACAAGATATGCTGACCAAATAGAACAAAATCATGACTACAGTTGCATCAAGAATTTTAGCGCAAGGAACAAAAAACACATCTTGGCAGAACAAAATATCTTATGTGCGAGAAACAGACAACTACACATACATGAATCTCGTCTACCTAAGAAATAAAATAGGTAGACCAAATGGAAAAAAATGCGACTATGGTTGGAGAAGAGTTTTAGCGTTTTCGAAACAAAAATCACATCGACATTGAACCAAAAAATTAGATGAGTGCAACAAAAATTAGTTTTGAACAAATCATATGTATACAGTGAACTAGGCTACGTGGAATGAAAATTTAGTACACATGGAACGAACCATGATTATAAGCAGAACACAAATTTGGACCAAACAGAACAAACAATGACTATAAGCAGAACACAAATATAGACCAAATGAAACAAAATGTTAGTGGCCATGGACCAAAATAACAACTGCGGATAGAACATAAATTTAAGAGTAAGTAAAATTGTTAAATATGGCGCACATGGAACAAAACACGATCACTACTGGAACTCGGCCACAAAACAAAAATAGCACTGGATCGCAAACTCACATGAACCAAGAAAAATAACGTATGTGGAACACACCTGTGGTACAAGAGAAAGAAATTTTATAATAAATGGAAAAAATAAAATCATGGGAAAAAATAAAACATGACTTGAAATAGAAGCTAAACCATGGAAAAGAAAAAAAAGAAAAAAACAGTGAAAAATAAAAGAAGAAAAATGAATGTAGGGAGAATAACATAGACGTTTTTTTTAAATGAAAAATAACATGTCGTCCTTTTCCTTCACGTGATTGGTGAAGTAGTCTGGACACTAGTATAGCTGATGTAACTACTCCTCGCTGGACAAATGATCCAGAAAAATGGAACTAGCGGAACAAGTCCTGTGTATACGAACAAAAAGAAGGAGCAAAACCGTAATTGGTAAATGGGCCAGCCCAAGGTGCAAATCCTTCAGCGAAACGGGAGAGGGCTGACGCCTGAGCGCTAGCGAGCAGTTTCCTTTGGTCCCTCTGCTATTACCGTACAACTAGTTGAATTCCCGTGCACTGCTACGGTCTCTTAAGTTTTTCCACCATCAAATGTGTCACACGTGTAAATATAAAATTCACTTAAGGTGTCATGTGCTGCAACAGAATACATATTATTATGAAATTCAAAGGGCAAGATCGTAAAGACTCCGAAGAATAAATTATCAAATATTGAAGAGCAGTAATGAATAAAAGGAGAGTGTGGGGTTGATTCATACATATTATCTGTTACATAAACCATTGTGGTTTCTGCATATTCACGTCTAACATAAGCAAATATTACAAAAAATATGTTCTTTCACACTACATAACACAAATGTTATAGAATAATTTTTGCACACGATTATTATTTTGTCTCCTTACAACCACAAAATCGACAACTTCCGCACTTACAACCACGTAACTTCCCAAATAAAATATGATGACTATATCAAGAATATAACCAGCTACTCTTTAGCTACACCTTGCCAATGAGCCATGGATCATAAAAAATAATCTTGTATTATAAAAACGAAATGGAAATACAGAAATGCTAAACGCTATAAGTACTTTTTTAGTATAATGGAGTCACGGTCCGGTGTAGCAAGAGGCATGTCCCTCTCCAAGGAACCATTCTTAGCATAAATTAGTGGATATGCTACACGCAGGCTGTATGCACATTGTATTGTAATCTGCATAGATATAGATGCTACAACCAATTTGCACATTGTATGGAAATGTTGAGAACATATTCTCCGGTCAATTTAAGTGCGCTACTGTAAATATCAAATTTGATAGAACAAAGTCATTACAGTTATCTGGCATAAGTTCTTTCAAACAGAAATATCGTTCCTTGTGACACGGAAGACATCCAAATGAGCAAACAATGTATCCGACCGAATCCAAGCTCATAAAATAGTAGAAGATTCCATAAGGCTCATCACAGTGATAGGTAACATTCACATTGATCATTACCTAAAGAATTAGATCAGAATAGATAGGCAATTCTTTATGCCATCAACGCCACCTAAACTTGGCAGCATTCACAAGCACCTAAAAAGTAATTGACATCAACCATACACCACATGTTCTAGGCAAAGAGAGAGAAATTCCAACTAAACAAGCAAGTGCTCTGTAATTCAGTTTGGTAGTACACGCCTACATATCTTCAAGAAATTAGGGATATTATAACCGGGACAAGATGGAGCAATCTCACAACCTTTATGTTTGTGGTCGTCGGATTGTGTCATTTGCCTCTTTCTGGCCATTGGATTTTTCTCAGATCTCGGATTGTGTCATTTGCCTCTTTCTGGCCATTGGATTTTTCTCAGATCCCACTTGGGCCGAAGTATCCCTTGGGGACGCTCCTCTGCGCGTCAAGAAGACTTCCTCCGATTTTTTTTATTTTTTTTGATCGTAGACTTTCTCTGATTAATTTGGCGCCGAACGCAGCCCATTAATTCTGATCGACAGAATTTACCTGGTACCAAAAAAGGGGGCTTTTTAGACATGATTCCGCAGGGGAAGAAAAAGAGACGGCGGGAGGGATTGGGGATGCGATGCGGCAGGGCGAAGATGAGTGACGATACGGCAAGGGAGAAGACGAGTCAGACCACGTGTCAAGGGAGAAGACGAGTCAGGTGATGCGGTGGTGGTGTCTCTTCCCCAGACCACATCTCGTGTTGCGGAGCCTCTCCCCTGGTCTCTGTCACATGCAGCGGCGCCTATCCCTCCATCCGATGTCTTGTGTCGTCGTGCCTGAGGTTCACAGCCACCTGGCTCGCTCTCTGATGCATCTGGACGAGGCACGAGAAGGAAAGAAGAGTCAGTGGCTGGTGATACCTCATTTGGCATGCTTCCAATCCAAAGGTCTGGAGGCCTAGGTGACCTTCTCCTGTCATTCTTCTCCATGTGCTTCCCTGTGATCTGCTGATCAGATATTCAGATATAGCGGAAAGGGACTGTTCCCTCTCCTAAGGTCTATTATCTCTCCTCGTGAGAGCTCTTTCTTTATTTTGCAGCATCTGAATTTTATTGTTGATATATTGATCAATTATGTTAGACTGATAAATGAAGATGGCGTTGCTGATTTGTTGTGTTGATGTCTAATGGACATCTCGACAGGATGTTGTAAGAACAGTCAGTGTACTGTTTTGTATGGTAGATTATTCCAAAGTTTCTGTGTTCAATTTAAATATAGTTTCACTTCACATGTTTATTTGTATTACTGTTGTAACATACATGAGCTTGACTTTACTTGTCTTTTTCATCTATGAAGGTGCCACATAGGACCCGTATGTGTGTGCACGCTTGAGGCATGTTTTTCATGGGTGGCAACTTTGTGAACTCGCCACGAGATTACGATCGCAAAATGGCGAGTTTAGGATAAAAAAATCTCCCACTCAAGAAAAACATGGTACCGCACCCATGTTTTCATCAGCAGAAACTTTGTGAATCTGAACTCGCGAATCCATTGTGTCAGTTTTTTTCTCGGTGGGCATTTTGTGGACATGAACTCAGGAATCCCTGTATGACTCACGTTTTTCATTAGTAGGAACTCCTTGAACTTTAACTCGGGTATGATTTCAGGTTCACAAAGTGGCGAGTTTAGGTTCAACATTTGCCCATTAATGACAAACAGTGTCTACAATCCTGCTTTTCGATCGGTGGGAGCCTGAAAATGGGAATCCTCATGGTGCGCTACACTAGGCCCAAGTAATGCTACAGGTTTTGGTATGTCATTGCTTATATCTTTGAATCGTTGTTTTCTGTAGTTAAATTAGGCATAAACATGTGCTTCATTCCATCTGGCTTACAGAACTGTGTTGATCATTTGCTTTGGAGATATGAATGTGGTTCCGATTTCATGCCTCTTTATCTTCCGTTTTAGATACCTAACTTTAATTTATCCTTTGGAGCTACGAAGGTTCCAGTGTTTGTTTCTGATGGAGTTCAGTTTTTCTAGAGGAATTTACTACATGAAGCAGCTCTTTCTAGAGGAATTGACTACATGGTGCAGGTTTCCCGAACCCTAATGGAGGAGTTCACGCCTTCATCCTCGGTAAAGCTCGCCCGCGGCGCTGATGAGACACCTCGGCCAAGGTTGCCGCGATGGGTTCCAGGTGATGTTGCCTCTCAGCTCGCCATCACTCCAGCATCCTCCCTCGTCTCTACTTGTCCGCCCCACCAGAGCAAATAGGACCAGATTGTATGGACTCTCGGAATTGGGTAGTAGAAAGGATTCTGACT
This sequence comes from Avena eriantha, assembly GCA_910589775.1. Classification (NCBI taxonomy): domain Eukaryota; kingdom Viridiplantae; phylum Streptophyta; class Magnoliopsida; order Poales; family Poaceae; genus Avena; species Avena eriantha. The sequence continues at coordinate 410,269,895 of OU342746.1, read as the reverse complement.
AATCCCTCCCCCCTTCCATCACGTGGTTTCCTCTGAAACTATCATGTTTACATGTGCATATTTGCTATCGATTAAAGTAGGATTTACGTGGATCTCCATGCTCATGCATATCTTTAGTTTGTAAACCTTAGAGCTTCTTTTGCTCTATTATTGTGCAGCATCCATGTTAGAGACATATCATATATAAGCAGATAAAAGATGGCTGACTCTTGATTGCCGACCTACATAATGTGCAAGGCCATCTTGCCCTTTAGATTAATCACATTATCGTAAACCAATGCACCGAGAAGTGGCCTTTAGGGCTGGAGTCAGATACAAGGTAATACATGTTATAGTTGTTCTACACCTGATTCATTTCCTATCTGATCAAATGACATATATATTATTTGTACAGCTCCTGCAAAGAATTTAATAGTATGATGGTAAGAATTTTTTTCGCACATGAGTGTTCACACGTATATTTTACTTCAGGTTTTAGAAACTAAATACAGGCAGTGATTGCAGGTCGGCTTGTCGTTCCATCAGATGAAGACAAATATATACTATGGATAATCTCCAATAGCGATGCAACATGCAACACCACCTCTTAGTGTTTTAAATTAACTTCAGGCTTTTCACCATTAGTGTTACTTCTGCTACTAGGAATCGATACAGGAGGTCAGGAAATTGAGATTTTAATATATGTCTGCTCATTTTTGGTTTATGCTTGGTACATACAAACTTACTTGACAGTCGAGTACTAAAAGAGCACAAGCAAGGGACTTTAAGGGTGTTTCTTTCATAGCTACGATATGTCAAGAAATTCAATTATTGGACTCTTTATCTTGAGTTTTCTGTTGATACGACAAACTTTCATGCAGGTCAATATTCATGGATATGACAACAGAGCTCCATGTAAATTTCCTACCTCAGTGTGGAACGGGGAGCAACACAAAGAGTGCGCAAAAGGTAATAAAAAGAAGTAGCTAATTATTACACTGAATTTTGATAAGAAATTAGAATACAACTGATAGAATAGTATCTGTTGTTTCTAATTTCTCATCGCTATAGGACTCTCTTGGCTTTAGATAACTTTAGACAATATCGTTGCTTGGTAATGTGAGGTTTCAGCTGAACATAATAAAGTTATTTGATTTATCTGTTAGAAATTGTTTCATCATTCCTTTAGCCTTGGAACACACTTTCTTGCTGAAGGTTTCTTACATGCTTTCCGCCAGATGATTTTCTAGATTTACAATAGCTTTTTCTTTAATATATATAATAAACCTGCCTTCTTAAACTTGCTATCTTGCAAACATAAGTTTTTCAGGAAAATTTCATGCAAGTGTCATGCAACAATGTTCATTGGCATATCCATTGTTCACATTTACTAATCTTAATGCAAGGGAGACAAAATCAAGAGGGAGAGAGGAGTTCCACGGAGAAGATTTGTCCTTGGAAGAGAGAATGAGTTCAGACACGACTCCACTATTGGTACCTGACCATTTTGTGCTCTTGTGAGGGAGATAAGGAGCTGATCTATGCTTAACTTGCTTCTGAGTTTTGGGTCAGGCTTTTAGATGGGTATAAGCTAATCATGCTCTCTATTAAGATCGGTCATTTCAACTTCTCTTTGTCTTTTGAAACAACTCTTTTTTGAACTAACTCAAACATATTAACTAGCAGGAATCTGTATGGCACAAGATGTAATACTTCATTGCACCTCTTGTTCCAAACTTCCTTGCCCATTCTTGTCAGCACTACCTTACAAAGCACTATGGACAAGCTTAATATGATAAATTTAATATTAAGTCCCCTTAGTCCATATTGTACTAGCTTATGGCCATTATTATTTACATTCTCGTGAAAAGCTATTTGAACCAATATTCAATAATCATTTTGAAGTCACTCCTATCAATATTTGTACCGCGTAATATCTTATATTTCATATTCAATATTTATACAAATTTCTACCATTTCATTTGTGAAGTGATGGGCGTGGCAACGCGCGCCTACATGATCTAGTAAATATCAAAACCTGATCACTCGTGGGGAGTTTCGGCCATCCAAAAAATCCTCTGGGGCTCCTGCACTTGCCCCCTGCGGGCAATATAGGGCCAAACCATAGCACCGCACCATCCCAGCCCCTCATCTATCCTCCCTTCTGCCACCGCCACTGGCAGAAGCCGCTAGGCAAAGCCCAGTCGGTGCTGGCGACGGTGGCCTTCTTCTACCGCATGCAGCAGCAAGGTCTTTACAGGCTCGATTTGAGCCCGACCAGGCTTATGCTTGGGCCTGGTGTGACCTTGCTGCCGCATCTGGTCGGTAAACCTCCCTCGATGGTGGAGAAAGGTCTTCTCCAGATGGCTGCGACACTGCTACACCCTAGCTCAATGAAAGGTCTCACCCCTCCACCTCACCGACACATGCGGTGTGCTTCGTCTCATGCCATGGCTCATGTTCACGGAAGCCGGGGCGACGCCCCCGGAAGGTGGGCTGCGCGAATGGCTCTACGAAGAGCGACGTGGCAGTGGTGATGGTATCTCTCTTTGGTCATGTGGATGGTGAGGAGCAGGCTATGGGGGACCTTGGTGTTGGCATCACTTCGTCTTTGGCAGCTCCCAGATCACGTGTAGGAGGTTGTACTCCGGATTAGTGGGCAGTCAGTGTGTGACTAAGAACGGGAGGGAGGCGAAGGTTTTTCTGGGCGAAAGCTCAGTGCTTGGGCGCCAACTTCGGCGATGCTTGCGGGCATTGTAACCCTCTTGGGGGCGTTGTTGTGGTTACCTTCTCGCGCTAAGGCTCTCGGTGGCCACGGCGTGTGTGTTGTTACCTTCTTGGGGGCATCATCGTGAAGCCCTGGTTCTCCTAAGTCTCGGTTCGGTGGCAAGTTTTGGTATTCCGTGTTTTTCTTGATTTTCTTTGTAAAAGGGTCTCTCCATCACCTTGTATCCATTCAGCCGTTGTGGCTTTATTTATAAAGTGGTGCGAAAGTCTGTTTGGAGGAGTATCAAAACCTTGCTTCGCTCAAGATACTTCAAATAGAGAATGGTACCTTTTGGGCACGACAACAAAGCAAAACTTTAGGCAAAATAATAAGGCCCAAAAAAACGCACCTTTTGCCATCATATTTCAAACTTCATCAACTTCAGAACTGGTCCTCAAAAGATTGAATAGAGTTCCTTGGCAAAGAATATATGTTAGCTTCAAGAAAAGTAGACAAAGGATTATTGCTCATAGAGCCATTTAGGTATGTTATAAACTTGGCCTTCTGGACTTTTGGTCCTATGTTGGTTTGGATATAAGTTTGTACGCTGTGATTACTTTACTCATAGGCAAAACATTATGCCTTTTGAAAGACTATCTTGAAGTTTCATTACCATATGTGCACTCAAAAGTCTTGGCCAAATTATTTTTTTAAGCAGTAGCATATGTTGAATTCTTAGTGGCAAGAGATTCATTTTGGGTCCAGGACAAGAAAAGATCAAACTCTTTTGATTAAGTACAAGACTATCCATACTTTCACTACTTATCTTCAAAATGCTATGGATGCTTCATCGATGATACTATCGAAGCTGGTCATGTAGGGCATACTTCCGTATAGACAACATATAAAAAAGGCTCCTATTTAAGTTGGTAGACGGGGCAAATAGGTTTTCCCGCTTCATAGTTTTGAAGGCCTAATTAGAGACCTACCGGAACAAGTAGAAACCATGGTAAAGGAGTGTTGGGTCGATGATTCCTGAAAATTGTGGGGCTCATAGGTTTTCTCTCTTCTCCATGCCTAACCCAATAACCTGATTTTCTATCCTCTAACCCAGAAGAAGTAATAGTTAAGAGATGGACATTATAGCTATCATAGGAAGTAGCAAAATATTCTAGTTAAGTACAGAGTCATTCTCCTTACTTTGTTGCTCCCTCGAGCTCCTCCAGATCTTGTGCCACCCCTTTTCCTGATATCTTAGTTTCCTACCTCTATTCCACAAATTAAACAAATTATAGAATCAAAAAAGTTATCAATGAAAATTTGACTACAGCTAAACCATCAATGTCCTTTGGGCCAACGGAAAGGCTGGTCTGTGAGCTCTGACCACCAGAGTCGAATCTGGTGATGGGAGGCGATGACGACCACGACCACATGCTTCGGTTGATCCATGTAGGCTGCTCCAGGGATCTGGCAGAGTGAACTGAGAGGAGAATGATGGAGGTTAGTAAATAGACGGTGCGATGCAACAAATCCGAATTAAAAGAAAATATGCTCAGATAGACACATAAATGAAAGCACATGAAAGCACTGTTGAAAGGGCATGTATGCCCCCATGTGTGGTTTTGGTAATTAATGACAATCCCTATGGACTAATGTGCAAATTGAGTCTCACTTGTAGGTTTGTCCATTGGCATCGCTTGGACCATGTGTTGGTTTCAAGGATGAAAAAGAAGAAGCATTGTCCAAGGGCTTTGTGCCTATTGGAATCAAGTATGTCTTGAAGAAGAAGAAGATGGAGTTCCTCATGGCTATCTTCAAGACATCGTCAAGAATTGTTGTGCAAGCTCAAGATGCAGCATCTCTAGAAGATCTCATGCTTGGAGCTTGCCTCCTCGGCGTTCATGGAGTGATGAAGACAAGGTCAAAGAAGAGGTTTGCCCATGGAGTATGGGGGAGCCATTCGCAAGTCTTCATCAAGTAAGAGCAAGCACGAGCAATCAAGAAAGGTGTTCCATCTTGAAGGTGACAAGATCGTCTTCATCAAGCTCAAGTGGGATGCTCAAGGCAAAGGTATGATCTTGATAGGGTTTCTATTTTACCGGTCTCGTGTAGTGTTGGGAGACCGGGTTTAGGATAGATAGCTGTACTATCAAGAGGGGCTCTCGAGTGGGTGACTCGTTCGTATCTTTCGAAGAGAGCTCAAACCTTTGCATACATAGCATCATCTTTCTTAGTTGTTGTTTGGTTCTTGTCCATGTGAGGATCTAGAGCTTGTGGTTATCTCCATAACAAGCTCTAGTTCATCAAAAACGAATTTCCCGTGCATATCTTATTGCGTTTTTGATCTTGCGGGTTTTCCGGCTCCACACCTTGGGAGGTATCTCACATATATATTCATGGTATTTTCTCCCTTGGTGATATCCAATATTTCCATAAAAATTGGTTTCGTCTCGTTTGGAGTTCGGATGCAAAAGTTGTGGCAGTTCTGGTTCTGAAGTTTTTGCCTGACCGGTAGTTCCGGCGGACCACCGGTAGTACCGCCAGGGCAGTTGCCGCCGATAGTACCGGTGTTAATTCCGGCCCAACTTCTAGTAAACCCATTTTTGGTTCTGTACTCTCTCTGCCTGGTTAGCGCTATTTGACGGAACTTGGATCGGATTTTCAGGCGGTAGTACCGCTAGGACATTCTTTCCACCGGTAGTTCCGGCGAAGCGGCGGTAGTACCGGCCAGGATCGCATTTTTGTTCTTCCTCTCCCTGTTTTCTGACCGTTGGCTGGGTGCCACCGGTAGTACCGGCCATCCACCGGTACTACCGGTCATGCGCGATTCTATGGGTAATGGGCAGATCGGGGAGCCCTTTAAAAGGAGCTCCCCTTTCCCCTTCGGCCCACACTAGCTCTTTCTTGGTTTTTTGGCTTTCTCTCTCCTCCATTGTTGACCTTGAAGAGCTTGCTCTCTCCCCTTCCCCCTCCTATGATTCTTGCATCTTTTTGAGGGATTTGAGAGAGGAGATCTAGATCTACAAGCCCCACCAAGCAAAATCCCTTCTTTGTGAAGGAATCCTTGGGATCTAGATCTTGGAGAGTTTTGTGTTCTCCTCTTGTGTTCTTCCTCCCTTATTCCCCCAATAGCTTTTGTAGCTTTGGTGGAATTTGAGAGAGAAGGACTTGCCTCTTGCATTTGGTGCATAGGTTTGAGTTCTCCTCGGAGATTCGGCGAGTTCAAGCCCTTGGGCTTGTTTCTCTTGGGTTCTTGGAACCCTAGACGGTTGTGTGGACTTGTGGTGTGTTCTTGGGGATCCAATTGAGTTGTGGAGGTTCCCCAAGCTTGTTGGCCTTTTGTGGCATTGTGGAGCTTTGTGGCGTTTCTTGGGAGCCCTCCAATTGAGTGGTGGAGATTGCCCCAAGCCTTGTACGAGTTCGGTGACCGCCCTCAAGAGTCCCATAGTGGAACGTGAGTAGGCCTTTGTGGCGAGCTTATGGGAGAATAGGGTGAGCCTTTTGTGGCGTTGGTAGGTTGCGTGCCTTCGCATCTTGGGGTGAGGCCTTGTGTGGCGTTGGGTGAGCATCGTGCCACCACACCTCGAGGTGAGCCATTTGTGGCGTTCGAAGTACATTGCGCCCCCGCACCTCTCCAACAAAGACGTAGCTTCTTTGGAAGTGAACTTCAGGAAAAAATCATCACCTCCGCGTCTATCGGTTATCTCTCAACCGAGCCCTTTACTTATGCAATTTACATTGTGATAGCCTTCGTGCTTGAAGTATTATATCTTGCTATCACCTTGTTGTTTATCTTGCTTAGCATAGGTTGTTGGTGCACTTAGTGAACCTAGTGAATATAGGTTTTGGCTTGATAAATTAAACGTTAAGTTTTATTCCGCATTATTAGAGCCTAAACCGTAATAATTTTAAAACGCCTATTCACCCCCCTCTAGACGACGTCCATTTCCCTTTCAACTGTTATCACCAAAGAAAAAAGAAATCACTGTTCCCCCATCTAATAATACCATCAGTCCTCTCTTGTATCTAAGATTACTAGTACAAACAACTTAAGTTCATCCAAGTTTTGATTTCATACCAGGCATGCGTTATATCAACAGTTAAAGAAGCCGATGATATACTTGGAGATGTATCTAAAATTACCATTACAATAGCTTAATTTCATTCACATTCATACAACTGAAAGTATCTTACGAGACTCCAAGTAAAAAAGAATATTACGCAGACATGTTTTGTAGTATCTACAAATAAATAAGATAATGAGGTATCCTGGAGATGCAAACGTACCAGATCAAAAAACCAATGCAAACGACCGAGATTAGGAAACCATGGGTCAGTGCTCCTTCCGGCATCCTCCCGATAGCCGTGAGATCCCAGCCACAGACCGCTTACTGCCGTGGGAAGCGTCAGTGAGCTCCCGGAGTATAACGCTGCTACAGCCGCAAGCCCTTCACGATATCTATGATTCCTTTTTTTGAGAGAAATATCCATGATTCCTAGGACTGCCACGAAGTTGCTTTATGTGTTTGACTGCAAGGACGAAAACTACCTTGATTGTGTAATTGAATTTGGTGGAACGACTAAATACTTCAATTTCTCCCAAGAATCTTCAAGCAATTTGCTACGCATAAGCTGGACCAGAAAATTATGTGTAAAAACAAATTCGAGAGAATCTCCCAACGACGCAGAGAACACAAGCACCACCTACCTGAACCAGAGAACGCGACTGACATCGAGGCCGCCGCCCAGGCCGCAGGCCGCGCTCCTCCATGGCTCCACCCTCAACCGTAGTCGCCACTCCACCACTCTTCTTACTCCCCAATTCCTCCCAGATGCCATTCGACTCGTCATCCCAGCGACGGCGGCGAAGAGCAGTCAACCTGCAATGGCGAGCATGAGCAGACTTGAACATGGGCGGCGTCGACGGTGGCAGGGGCGGAGGAGGCATCACAACTGGACCCGTCAAACCTGGTGGATGAGGATGTAGAGCCATGGGGAAGAGGGGGGGCACGCTCGCCGCGCTGGGAGGGGAGAAGGCAGGTCTGGCGGCAGTGCGTAGAGAATTTCCCAGGGCGTAATACCGAGATCGACCAGGAGAGCGGTTCTGAACAAACGTATTTTGGACCGAGGAGAAAAGACCGAATCGTTTTTTCACTTAAGGGTGGCATTGGTGGTTAATATGTATTTTATTGAGAGGGCAAATCGGTCCAAAAAAAGGTGAAATCACAAGAAACCCTTTTTGCTTTATTATTAGGTATATAGAGGTATAGATTATTTCACATTTTCGTGTTTGGTTGTCTGTGTTGCATCATTGATTCATTCGTTGTGGACACGAGCTACTCTTACCTCCTAGTCTATATGGTGAACTTACCTCACGCGTACGCTTGTAACAAGTTCCTTTGTGTTACACACGATGAGAACGGCGAGCAGGACAACCGAGTGACGCAACAACGTGAGGCGGCGAACCTCACGACAACAGTTGCACCGACGCTAGTGAAGTTTGAACCGTCAACAAACACGACCACCACCATGAATTAATTCAACGAGCAAACTGTAATAACCAGAGCTCGAGAGGATTTTTTTCTACTAGGATCTCCAGCTTCGAGGGTTTCTTCTGTCCCTCAACTTCCAGCTGAAGATGTTGCTGCAGTTGAAGTTCAAAGGCCTTGTTGACAGTTTGTCAGAGCTTAGGTGTTGGAGATATGCCCAAGAGGCAATAATAAAAGTGATTATTATTATATCTTTGTGTTTATGATGAATGTTTACATCCCATGCTATAATTGTATTATTAGGAAACACTAATACATGTGTGTTTTGTAAACATAAGAGAGTCCCTAGTAAGCTCTTGTTGAACTAGCTTGTTGATTAATTGATGATCATGGTTTCCTGATCATGGACATTGGATGTGATTAATAACAAGGTTATATCATTAGGAGAATGATGTGATGGACACACACCCATAGTAAGCGTAGCATAAGATCAAGTCATTAAGTTCGTATTGCTGTAAACTTTCAAATACATAGTAACCTAATCCTTCGACCATGAGGTTGTGTTAATCACCATCACCGGATGGGTACTTTGATGACATCAAACGCCGCTTCGTAACTGGGTGGTTATAAAGTTGTCATTGGGTATTCTGAAAGTATGAGTTGAAGCGCATGAACCAAGATTGGGATTTGTCCATCCATATGACGGATAGATATACTCTGGGCCCTCTCGGTGGAATGTCATCTAGTTAGCTTGCAAGCATGTGACTAGGTCACAAGGGATGACATATCACGGAACGAGTAAAGAGTACTTATCAGTAACGAGGTAGAACTAGGTATGGGGATACCGACGATCAAACCTCGGATAAGTATAGTATCGTGAGACAAAGGGAATTGGTTTCGTATGTAAGTGGTTCAATCGATCGCGAAGTCATCGTTGAGTATGTGGGAGCCATTATGGATCTCCAGATCCCGCTGATGGTTATTGATAAGAGATATGTCTCTATCATGTCTACATATTCACGAACCGTAGGGTGACACACTTAAGGTTCGAAGTTGTTTTAAGTAGATATGGAATGTGCGTTGGAGACCGAATGTTGTTCGGAGTCTCGGATTGGATTCGGGACATCACGAGGAGATCCGGAATGGTCCGGAGAATAAGATTCATATATAGGAGATCATTTTATGAGATAGGAAATGTTCCGGAGTGTTTGTATGAGGATTCTAGAAGGTTTCGGAATGTTCCGGAAGGTTCTAGAAGATATCTTGGAGTTTGCTTGAAAATCAAGATAGGGATCAAGGAGTCCTGGTGGGTCAAGATACGGATTCGTGGGGGAGGAGGACTCCTCCCCCCACCTCCAATCCGCCGGCCTAGAGAGGGAGGGGAGTCCTACAAGGACTCCCCCTCCCTAGGCGCCTCCCCTCTTTAAATAGAGGGGCAGGGGCGCCCCCTCCTCCCAAGCTCTCATAACGTCCAATCTCTGCCGCCTCTCTCCTCCACCATCTTCTGCACAGGCATAGGTGAAGCCCTGCAGAATTCTCTACTCCACCACCACCACCACGCCGTCGTGCTGCTAGGATTCCGTGGAGAAGATCTACTACCTCCGCTGCTCGCTGGAACGGGAGAGGAAGGTCTGCTTCGACTCCGCACGTGTGACCGACTGCGGAAGCGCTGCCGAATCGTGGCACCGGAAGGATCGTCTACTTGACCGACGGCGGAAGCGCTGCTGGAACGCGACGCCGGAAGGATCGTCCACACGATCTTGAGATCGGCAAGTGATCGACTACATCAACCACGAGATCTAATCTCGTTAACGCTTTCGGATCTACGAGGGTTAGTTCCCATCTATCTCGTTGCTCATGTCTAATAGATTAGATCTTGGCTTTTATCTAGATTAGATCTAGGTTTTGTTCGTTCTTGCGGTAGAATTTTTTTGTTTTCCATGCTACGAACCCATCAGTGGTATCAGAGCCGTATCTATGCGTAGATCTGTTGCACGAGTAGAACACAATGGTTTTGTGGGTGTTGATGCTTTTGTTGTCGGTGTCTTAGCGTGTACTTTGCATCTTGCGGCATGGTGGGATGAAGCGGCTCGGGCTAACATTACATGTCATCGCACATGAGACTTGCTCCACACTTGACGTGCAACTTGCCTTGCACAAGTGGCTTTGCGGGTGTCTGTCTCTCCCACCATAGTTAAGATTCAATTTACAATGAGCATCTTGACAACACCTGTATCAACGTTGTGGTTCTTGTTTGTAGGTAAGATCGGTCTTATGCGAAAGCCCCAAACCACGTAAAACATGCAAAGAAAATTAGAGGCGTCTAACTTGTTTTTGCAGGGGTTTTGTGATGTGATATGGCCAACATGTGATTGTGATTGTATTTGATGTATGCAATGATCCTTGTTGTAATATGGCAACCGACAGGAGCCTAATGGTTGTCTTTAATTCTGTTAAGACCTGCGTGTCTATTCATCTTGTAATAGCTTTATTCCAAGTAGTTGTAATAGTTGCTGGTGATGATGGACAACCATGAAGCGGCGCCACTGACCTTGACGCAATGCTGGTGATGATGGAGATCATGTTCGTGCTTTGGAGATGGAGATCAAAGGCGCAAGAAGAAAAGGCCATATCATATCACACTAATTATGAATTGCCTGTGATGTTAATCCTTTATGCATCTTGTATTGCTTAGATCGCGACGGTAGCATTATAAGATGATCCCTCTCACTAAATTTCAAGTAATAAAGTGTTCACCCTTAGTTGGCACCGTTTCTAAGACTCGTCGTTTTGAAGCATCTCGTGATGATCTGATGTGATAGATTCTACGTGTGCATACAACGGGTGCAAGCCAGATTTGCACATGCGGAAACTAAGGTTGTCTTGACGAGCCTAGCATGTACAGACATGGTCTCGGAACACGGAATACCGAAAGGTAGAGCATGAATCATATAATTGATATGATGAACATGAAGATTGTTCGCCGATGAAACTACATCTTCTCTCGTGAATATCGGACTTGGTGTAGTGGACTTGGTTCGTGTAATCACTAAGACAATGTGAGGGATGTTGTTTTGAGTGGGACTTCACCTAGTTAGTTTAATAATTAAATTTGAACTCAATTTGTCATAAACTTAGTCTAAACTACTTGCAAATTGTTGTAGATTATGGCGACCCCCTCCATCAATTTCAATGCGTTCCTAGAGAAAGAAAAACTTAAGAACAATGGAAGCAATTTCACGGACTGGTTCCGTGGACTGAAGATCGTCCTCAGGGCTGGTCAGTTGACCTATGTGCTCGATGCACCGCTAGGTGACCCACCTACAGATAATGCCACCGATGACGAAAAGAATGTTTTCGCCACTCGGAAGAATCATTACTCCACAGTTCAGTGTGCCATCCTGTACGGTTTAGAAGCGGAGCTCCAACAGCATTTTGAGCACCACGACCCGTTCGAGATCATTAAGGAGCTCAGGCTAATTTTTTAGACTCGCGCGGCCATGGAGAGCTATGAGGCCTCCGAAAAGTTCTTTAACTGTAAGATGGAAGAAGGAAGCTCCGTTAGCGAGCACGTACTCACCATGTCTGGGTACGCAAAGAAGCTCCAAGAGTTGGGAATATCGATTCCTAATGAATTGGGGATTCACCGTCTCCTTCAATCACTGCCACCAAGTTACAAGAACTTTGTGATGAACTACAACATGCACTGCATGAACAAGACGTTGCATGAACTGTCGTCCATGCTGAAAACTGCTGAAGTGGAGATCAAGAAGGAGCACCAAGTGTTGATGGTCAATAAGACCACCAATTTCAAGAAACGGGGCAAGCCTAAGAACAAGGGCAACTTCAAGAAGGACGGCAAGAAAGCTGCCGCACCTGCTAAGAAGCCCAAGGCTGGTCCTAATCCTGAAACCGAGTGTTTCTACTGCAAGGGTGCTGGTCACTGGAAGCGTAACTGCCCCAAGTACCTGGCGGATCTGAAGAACGGCAACATCAAGAAGAAAGGTATATTTGATATATGTGTTATAGATGTGTATCTCACTAGTAATCGTAGTAGTGCCTGGGTATTTGATACTGGTTCGGTTGCTCATATTTGTAACTCGAAACAGGAGCTGCGGAATAAACGAAGACTGGCAAGAGACGAGGTGACGATGCGCGTTGGAAATGGCTCCAAGGTTGATGTGATCGCCGTCGGCACGCTCCCTCTACATCTACCTTCGGGATTAGTTTAAATTTAAATAATTGTTATTTGGTGCCTGCGTTAAGCATGAACATTATATCTGGATCCTGTTTATTGCGAGACGGTTACTCTTTTAAGTCTGAGAATAAAGGTTGTTCGATTTATATGAGTAATATCTTTTATGGTAATGCACCTGAGATAAATGGTTTATTCTTACTGAATCTCGATAGTAGTGATACACATGTTCACAACATAGATGCTAAACGAATTAAATTGAATGATAATTCTACATACATGTGGCACTATCGTCTTGGTCACATTGGAGTGAAGCGCATGAAGAAACTCCATTCAGATGGACTTCTTGAATCACTTGATTTTGAATCACTTGAAAGATGTGAAGCATGTCTAATGGGAAAAATGACTAAGACTCCATTCTCTGGTACAATGGAGCGAGCTACAGACTTATTGGAAATAATACATACCGATGTGTGCGGCCCAATGTGTGTAGCATCGCGTGGTGGATATCGTTATGTTCTCACTTTCATGGATGACTTGAGTAGATATGGGTATGTCTACTTTATGAAACATAAGTCCAAAACTTTCGAGAAGTTTAAGGAATTTCAGAGTGAAGTGGAAAATCATCGTAACAAGAAGGTTAAGTTTCCGCGTTCTGACCGCGGAGGTGAATATCTGAGTTATGAGTTTGGCATGCATTTAAAGAAATATGGAATACTTTCGCAGTTGACACCGCCGGGAACACCATAGCGTAATGGTGTGTCCAAACGTCGTAATCGAACTCTCTTAGATATGGTTCGGTCTATGATGTCTCTTACAGATTTACCGTTATCATTTTGGGGCTATGCATTAGAGACAGCCGCATTCACTTTAAATAGGGCACCATCTAAATCCGTTGAAACGACACCGTACGAATTGTGGTTTGGTAAGAAACCTAAGTTGTCGTTCCTTAAAGTTTGGGGTTGCGAGGCATATGTAAAGAAGTTACAACCTGATAAGCTAGAACCCAAAGCGGAGAAATGCGTCTTCATAGGATACCCTAAAACAATTGGGTATACCTTCTATCATAGATCCGAAGGCAAAGTTTTCGTTGCAAAGAATGGATCCTTCCTTGAGAAGGAGTTTCTCTCGAAAGAGGTGACTCGAAGGAAAGTAGAACTCGATGAGGTTATTGAACCTTCTCTCGGATTTGAGAGTAACGCAGCACCGGAAGATGTTTTGGTGCCGCCTGCACCAATTGGAGAGGAAGCTAATGATAATGATCATGAAACTTCAAATGAAGTTACCGCTGAACCTCGCAGGTCAACAAGGGTTCGTACCACTCCTGATTGGTACGACTCTGCCTTGAACGTCATGTTGGTGGACAACGCTTATGACCCTGCGACATATGAAGAAGCTATGATGAGCCCAGATTCCGACAAATGGCTAGAAGCCATGAAATCCGAAATGGGATCCATGTACGAAAACCAAGTGTGGACTTTGGTGGACTTACCGGATGGTCGTAAGGCTGTCGAGAACAAATGGATTTTCAAGAGAAAAACAGATGCTGATGGTAATGTTACCATCTATAAAGCTCGACTTGTCGCGAAAGGGTTCCGACAAATTCAAGGAGTTGACTATGATGAGACATTCTCACCAGTAGCGAAGCTAAAGTCTGTGAGGATTTTGTTAGCAATTGCTGCATATTTCGATTATGAGATTTGGCAGATGGATGTCAAAACGGCGTTCCTTAATGGTGACATTGAGGAAGAGTTGTATATGGTACAACCCAAGGGTTTTGTCGATCCTAAAGATGCTGACAAGGTATGCAAACTTCAGCGTTCCATTTATGGACTGAAGCAACCATCCCGTAGTTGGAATCAACGTTTTGATAAAGTAATCAAAAACTTTGGATTTATACAAACTTATGGAGAAGCTTGTATTTACAAGAAAGTGAGTGGGAGCTCTGTAGCATTCCTAGTACTATATGTAGATGACATATTGTTGATTGGGAATGGTATAGAACTTCTTAATAGCGTCAAAACCTATTTGAATAATAGTTTTTCAATGAAGGATCTTGGCGAAGCGGCATACATTCTAGGCATCAAGATTTATAGAGATAGATCAAGACGCCTAATAGCGCTTTCACAAAGTACATACTTAGACAAAGTTCTAAAGAAGTTTAGAATGGAAGATAGCAAGAAAGGGTTCGTGCCCATGTTGTCAGGTAAGACCTTGAGTAAACTCAAAGTCCAGCTACGGCAGAAGATAGAGAGAAAATGAATAATATTCCCTATGCCTCGGCCATAGGTTCTATCATGTATGCCATGCTGTGTACTAGACCGGATATAGCACATGCTGTTAGTTTGAATAGCAGATATCAAAGTGATCCTGGAATGGAACACTGGACAGCGGTCAAGAATATCCTAAAGTACCTAAATAGGACTAAGGATATGGTTCTTTCTTATGGAGGTGATGAATAGCTTGTTGTAAACGGTTACACCGATGCTAGTTGGAACACCGATCCGGATGACTCGAAGTCACAGTCGGGATACGTATTTATTTTGAATGGTGTTGCCGTGAGCTGGAGGAGTGCGAACCAAAGCGTTGTGGCGAAATCTTCAACTGAGTCGGAATGCATAGCTGCTTCGGAGGCTGCACAAGAAGCCGTTTGGATGAAGGAATTCATTACTAAACTCGGCGTGGTTCCCAGTGCGTTGGACCCGATGGCCATCTACTGTGACAACACAGGTGCCATAGCTAATGCGCAGGAGCCAAGGTCACATAGCAAGCTGAAGCACATCAAGCTACGTTTCCACGCTATTCGCGAGTATGTCCGAGATGGCGACATAAAGATTTTCAAGGTACACACTGATCTGAATGTGGCAGATCCGTTGACTAAACCTCTCCCTAGGGCAAAGCATGACCAACACCAGAACGCCATGGGTGTTCGGTATATTACCATGTAATCTAGATTATTGACTCTAGTGCAAGTGGGAGACTGTTGGAGATATGCCCAAGAGGCAATAATAAAAGTGATTATTATTATATCTTTGTGTTTATGATGAATGTTTACATCCCATGCTATAATTGTATTATTAGGAAACACTAATACATGTGTGTTTTGTAAACATAAGAGAGTCCCTAGTAAGCCTCTTGTTGAACTAGCTTGTTGATTAATTGATGATCATGGTTTCCTGATCATGGACATTGGATGTGATTAATAACAAGGTTATATCATTAGGAGAATGATGTGATGGACACACACCCATAGTAAGCGTAGCATAAGATCAAGTCATTAAGTTCGTATTGCTGTAAGCTTTCAAATACATAGTAACCTAATCCTTTGACCATGAGGTTGTGTTAATCACCATCACCGGATGGGTACTTTGATGACATCAAACGCCGCTTCGTAACTGGGTGGTTATAAAGTTGTCATTGGGTATTCTGAAAGTATGAGTTGAAGCGCATGAACCAAGATTGGGATTTGTCCATCCATATGACGGATAGATATACTCTGGGCCCTCTCGGTGGAATGTCATCTAGTTAGCTTGCAAGCATGTGACTAGGTCACAAGGGATGACATATCACGGAACGAGTAAAGAGTACTTATCAGTAACGAGGTAGAACTAGGTATGGGGATACCGACGATCAAACCTCGGATAAGTATAGTATCGTGAGACAAAGGGAATTGGTTTCGTATGTAAGTGGTTCAATCGATCGCGAAGTCATCGTTGAGTATGTGGGAGCCATTATGGATCTCCAGATCCCGCTGATGGTTATTGATAAGAGATATGTCTCTATCATGTCTACATATTCACGAACCGTAGGGTGACACACTTAAGGTTCGAAGTTGTTTTAAGTAGATATGGAATGTGCGTTGGAGACCGAATGTTGTTCGGAGTCTCGGATTGGATTCGGGACATCACGAGGAGATCCGGAATGGTCCGGAGAATAAGATTCATATATAGGAGATCATTTTATGAGATAGGAAATGTTCCGGAGTGTTTGTATGAGGATTCTAGAAGGTTTCGGAATGTTCCGGAAGGTTCTAGAAGATATCTTGGAGTTTGCTTGAAAATCAAGATAGGGATCAAGGAGTCCTGGTGGGTCAAGATACGGATTCGTGGGGGAGGAGGACTCCTCCCCCCACCTCCAATCCGCCGGCCTAGAGAGGGAGGGGAGTCCTACAAGGACTCCCCCTCCCTAGGCGCCTCCCCTCTTTAAATAGAGGGGCAGGGGCGCCCCCTCCTCCCAAGCTCTCATAACGTCCAATCTCTGCCGCCTCTCTCCTCCACCATCTTCTGCACAGGCATAGGCGAAGCCCTGCAGAATTCTCTACTCCACCACCACCACCACGCCGTCGTGCTGCTGGGATTCCGTGGAGAAGATCTACTACCTCCGCTGCTCGCTGGAACGGGAGAGGAAGGTCTGCTTCGACTCCGCATGTGTGACCGACTGCGGAAGCGCTGCCGAATCGTGGCGCCGGAAGGATCGTCTACTTGACCGACGGCGGAAGCGCTGCTGGAACGCGACGCCGGAAGGATCGTCCACACGATCTTGAGATCGGCAAGTGATCGACTACATCAACCACGAGATCTAATCTCGTTAACGCTTTCGGATCTACGAGGGTTAGTTCCCATCTATCTCGTTGCTCATGTCTAATAGATTAGATCTTGGCTTTTATCTAGATTAGATCTAGGTTTTGTTCGTTCTTGCGGTAGAATTTTTTTGTTTTCCATGCTACGAACCCATCATTAGGAGACTCCAAGGCGCATGTCATGGATTTGTCCCAAGGGGTCCATCGTAAGTGCAGTTTGACCTCAGTGAAATGACAGCCGCAGAAATGGACACACGGATTTTACCCAGATCCAGACCATTGTGATGGTGTAAAACCCTACTCCTACTTGTATAGGATTGCGCTGCTTGTACATGAGTTGTGAACCTTTTGTTAAGGTTTCTTAATTCTGCCCCGCGTGGGCGACATATGGTGGTTGTTAAAAATGTGGCAAACTAGGGCGGCTGGGTCCAACGTGGTGAGTGACGCATGTATATAGTGATGCATTTTGATCAAGGGCATGGGATACCCATGTTTGTGTTGACATGACAATGCCCCTGATAGCTGTTAACCAGGGCTAGTGCCCCTGATAGCCGTTAACCCAGGTTGTTAACCAAGGGCTAATGCCCAGATACTTGTTTTGGTCAGGGCATGTTAACCCTGATGAATTCTACTTAATTATGTGAGTGCGCTTATGTGTGTTTGAAATTCAAACAGAATGAGCACGACACAAAACCAACACACAAATGAACACCACCGTGTTACATCTAATCGCACCCAAACCAACTTTATAGCCTACCAAACATGAAAATAGGAAGAAAATAAAAAACAGATTCACGCAACCAAACGTGTTGCATCAGATTTTTGTTGTTGAGCGAGGCCCTAACATGCCACTGATGCAAAAGGTCCAAAAATCACCCAGAGCATCATCTCACTCAATTTTCATCCTCGTTCTGCATCAGATTTTGAGATAGAACCTAGTTTGAAGGATAGTAAAGGGGCAATCATCACTAGGGTTTATTTCAGTAACTTATTAAGGTTAATTTCACATACATAATATAGTAAAACCCTTTGTCATTAATCTGTCTTTGAATTATTATTTTTATTAACAGCTGCTCAGCAGTGTCCAATCAAAATCCAGGGCCAAGCAAGCGACAAAAAATTCCACCAAAGTAAAAAACACAATGTACAAATCGGCAATCTTCTATAGGAAAACATCAGGAGCACTTAGAAAAGTACGCACATGATTGATAATGAAACGCTGCGCAGCAAAGGACCATTCCAATGATGTATCCAAACATGCCAAATAGCCATAGATCTTCTGCAAAATAGGCAGTAACCTATGGGCCTCACGTGTCGGTGAGGGTTACACTTGCAGTCCTGCAGAGGAGTCCATCCTATAAGGTGGATCGGCAGGCTTACAACACAAAAATATTGATTTATGCCCAACACAGCATTACAAAATACCACAGGCAGCAAATTAGTCGGTATTAAAAGTACAATAGTGTAACTTGAACTACCACTACATGTTATTACACAACATAGCACAGGATGATATCAAGATGCAAACGCAGCACATGATAAGATTAAAGCAAGCCACATGATACTTCTGCCATCTCAAACAAGCAATAATATGGAGATTGTGTGACCAATCAAGGGTGTGACAACATCTAATAGAGAATGACTTTCTCTCCCTTAATGTAACCGTATCTTGGAGCGAAGCGAGATTTGCAATCGGAGACCGACTCATCATCAGATTTATCCTCGTCCGCTTGGTCAGGATTGCACCAGCAAGGCACGGGCACATGCCACCTGCAGTTCAATTCAATGAAATAATTTGTCCAAAACTTAACCCCCGCATAATATGCGTCAGAATATTGACCTGTTTAACTTAGTTTTGTCATCTTCATCCATTTTCCAGGAATACGCTGAGGGATCACTGTCATTGCCAACTTCACCAAGTTTACTGTCAAGAAAAGAAAAATACTGTCAAACATACCATCCCTAAAAGTAAACATTTACTGTCATACATACAAATATAAAAAGATTATTCTTCAGCAAGCTTCTTAAATATTCAGAAAATAACTTGTGTGATATACACTTAAATACCTTTTTGTCTCAAACAATGTTAGAATTTCGTATATTGCAGCCATATCCAGGAAAGGGGTTCCTATTTTCTTATCATAGAAGTTCATGCCAATAACATCTCCATCAAGAGTAACAAGAGGGCCTCCAATCCCAGCCTAGCAAGTTGACATGAGCAAGCTGTGATTTCTATTCCAACTAGGTATTGCTACAAAACTCATTCCGATGCAACTATACTTCCTTTTGTCAGAAATACAAGGCGTATTTTGTTTGTCCAAATTCAAGCTTTGACCATTGATATCTAGGTTTTTTCAACAAAAAAATTAGATTCATATTCCAAAGTGATTTATCATGGCCATGTTAACTGCAAGCAAAATAATGTCAGGGGAGTTTACAGTCAAAGCTTGCTTTTGGACAAATTATATCTTGGAAATTTACTATCACCTTGAAAAACTAGGGAATAAAAAACACTGGATTACCTTAGTGATTTTACATGTGGAAGTTGAGAGGAAACCGCAATCAAGTGTGCCTGTTCAGGAAACCAGATTCCCACTAGTAGCCATTAACGCGCCTGACTCAAAGCAACGCACTATAGCTGCTACTTCAAGAATGTTGCACAAACAGAGCAAGGTATTTGGTGGACGAACAGAAGGTCGATTCTTGACACTAATTACAGCAACGTTGCAATGTAGATTACAATGCTCCAAAGTCCCTTTGCTGCGTTGGTTTCTAAACAACACTTCAATATGCAAATAATACAGTTATGAGCAGCACCTCAAAATAACAGCAGTTACAGAACAAGGAGCACCAACCGTCAAGTTTTGAAGAACCTCGTTCTTATCACCAGAATCTCTAACCAAGCTTGCTGATGTTAATATTATAGCAGATCCATTCCATTCAATAAAAAACCCGTGCATGCAAAAAACCTTTTTTCTCCTGCGTACCATGATTCTGGCTATTAGCTAGTTGTAACAAAAACAGAGATGAATCACTAAATGGCACATCACTGTAAAATCACCATTAAATGAAGCCAGTGCGATAACATTGCGATCTATGTTAGAAGCCCTTTTACCAAAATTTCTCCACACCTTCACCGCGTATGTCGCCAAAAGTCTCTTCAAAAGAATTAACCAAAATCATGCCAGCTGGAGAAATATACATTGTACAATAGTGGTTAGTGGTATAGGATTGCTGTAAAAGGTCAGCAAATTTAAAAGTAGTGGCACACCTCCTAACATGGAGGATGGTAACGTCGGGTAACCCATGTAGTATAGATCTAACTGCTCCTGGGTGAGAAAATTCCGATGTACTGGCAACAGGTAAAGTGATCAGCACTGACATGTACTAGTACTTACATGGAAAGAAAATTCACATGGATTCTGCGCGTGATCAGCATGTAACATTAGTTATATCATGACAACAGCCTGAGCAACAACTAACGTTAGAAGTTGGCATGGACAAACATACCCAAGAATGCAGTGTACTAACTGATAAGATCTAACAATATAAGAGTATAAGTGAAAAGCCAGACTAGTTGATATCCAAATGTAAACACTAGACTTACATAGCTTCTAAATAACTATCATTTCAAACCACAACAATTTGCATAATACCACAATGTTAAGCAGTCTCGAGGAGTGCCTGTGTGCTCACCTTCTGGATGGCTGTTAGATTTCTCACCTATGGGTTTTGCTCCAACCCTGCCGAACATAAAAATGACTAGTTGGCTACTAACCAACATGCAAAATGGATAAAAACAGTGCAATAATACGCAAAAATGGTGCCAAAACTACATGCGTAGAATCATAGGCAAGGAACAAGATAGAGAAACGCGGACCCAAATCGTGTGAAAAATGTTTCATGAAAACATGATCATAATGCACATTCCAGTAAGACAAACATACAGTTTTCAACATTGGTACAGGAAATATGACTAATCTAGTACAGGACAACTGAGAAACTGTGATACATGCCAAAGGTTGGCAAATTTTGGTTGAGGTATCAGAGGAACAAGTTAATATTAAAACTAAACATTGTGAACTACAACGAATGATTCAGATTATTGCATGCATATGTTGTCTGATACGCAAAAAGGCTTTAGGGCAACATCAATAGACGTACCTGTAAAACTTAGAAGTTTTTGACCGTGCAAGACCAGTCTTCTTTTACTGGGATGCCCAATAATGCTCCAGATGCTTGAGAATTGTGCCCCATGGTAGGAAAACAACTCTTCTAGCAGTCAGAAAAAGGATCATGCCAACAAACTCCCCATCAATACAAAAAAGTGGCCCACCATCCCAAGCCTAATAAAATAACAAGGTGACATGCAACAAGGGTTAAATTTGAACCAAATGAAGTTGAATAGAACAACAGTAAAATAAAAAATCTTTCTTATTGCCTCCATGCATAACAGAAATAGAATAAAATGATCATATCGCCATGTAAGTGTACCTCTGGGGTTTCACAGTCAACATCTTCATCATCCTCAGAAACAGTTAAAAACGATCAAATTCAATACTCTTAGCTATTATTTCACCAGAGACACCACGCCCTACAAGTACTAATGGATCACCATGGGGCAGAATTTGTAGTGCATGTTGGAAAGATCCAACCTGAACATCAAGAAACGCATGGACATTCACAACAACAAAGTTGCAATCTAGATTAAATTCATCCAACACCCCCATATACACTTCATTGCCTTCAGGGCACACTTCAATCTACAAAACAGTAATGCAAGAAATAAGCACACAATTATTAGAAGTGAGCAAATAAGTAAGGATGATTGTCAGTGCCAACCTTCAAGTCATCATGGTTTTTATTTGTACCATTGACAGATCTAACCAAACTTGCAGAAGTCAGAAACCTTGTAAGGTTGCAACCCCGGCGTTCCATAGCTATGCCCGAGCATGAAAATAAGATTGTGTCTCCTACAGAAGATTGCAATTTAAATTACTGGTAACTGGTTGTGTTCCAATATATTTTGTTGGAAAACTGAGAAGACTAAGCATATATAATCACCATTGTACAAAGCAATAGAGGCGACACTTTTAGACAAATGTGATATTGACCTATCACTGAGCCCAGACCAAACACCTTGATCAGAGTCCCCACGGAAGCAACCTAGTTCAAGAAAATAAAACATTAAGGAAACTGTGAATAATCAATAAAACTCTTAAGAAATATGAGGGGAAACCTAACAGAAAAGTGGAAATTCTAGCAGACCTAAGACCAATGATTCATTCTTTTTAGAAAGCTCCAATGATTCATTCTTGGAAGCACTTCTGCTCTTACGAAAGCCTCCGGTGAGATGATCACCGCCCCTCTTTGCTTTCCGCATCACTATGAATAATCAATAAAACTCTTAAGAAATGTGAGGGGAAACCTAGCAGAAAAGTGGAAATTCTAGCAGACCTAAGACCAATGATTCATTCTTGGAAGCACTTCTGCTCTTACGAAAGCCTCTAGTGAGATGATCACCGCCCCTCTTTGCTTTCCGCATCTTTTTCAAGTCTGGAGCAGAACTTTCTTTTAGAAAGTTAAACAATAAGGCAAAATGTGGGGTCATAAGTTGTGAAGCAGTGATATAAAACTATAGCCGAGCAATTTATGCCAAGGTTGCTGGTCCTTGACTTGCCGGAAACACTAACAGTGATAATTTTGGTTGGGGTCCACAAAGAAGGTGGCCAAATAGCATCATTTCTTAGCTCAATTATTAGCTACAAAGTTCAAAAAGGCACACATAATCGCACAGATGCGCGAGGCGCTGGCGTAACGCCTCGCCTAGACCATAGGCGCTCGGAAAAGCGCAAGCCGCGCCTAGGCGGAGTCCTTTTCTTCTCTACGCTATTAGGCGTGCGGACAAGGTGCAGAACAGGGAAGAGAGGAGCAGCGGGAACTTACAAAATCGACTCGCAGTCGCAGGGCGGCATGAGAGAAGGAAAGCACCGAATCGAATAGTTGCGCTAGGTTTGGTCCTTTTCTTCTCTCCAAGGTATCCTCGCGATGCCGCCGCCATATCTCCTCGCGCCACCGGCAGGAACTGGATCTTGTCCGCTGCCAATAGCCAGTTACCTCGAGCCTCTCCTCCAGTCCTCATCCCACCGGCAGCTACCTCGAGCTCCTCCTCCTCCCGGGGCAGCTACCTCAAGCTCAGCCTCATCCCGCTGCCAGCCACCTCAAGTCCTCTTCCTCCCACCTCCAGCTGCTTGTCCACCTCACGCCCCCAAGGAGACAAGCATCTGGTTTCTCTACCGCTAGTGCTAGATCTGTATGCTGGTTGCTGCTACTAGTGCTAGCTGATGCACAGTTCTCTACTTCTCTCAATTCTCATTCGCTGATGACATGATGTTGCCTATGCTAGCTATGATGTATGTAGTTGCGGCTCAATGCATTGATGAAGAGGATAACACACAAAGGGATGGGCAACATCATGTCGAGCACCAGATTACAGTTATATGTCTCCCGTTTACACTTTAGATGGCATAAACTGCTCTTTGTGCCCCTCCTAGCTTTGTCCTCTGTCATGTCCGTACACTGTTGTACGGCGCCAGCCGTAGAAAATTCTTCCTGATACCAAGAAAACGGGCACACATATCCAGAGAAGGGAAAGATAAGAAGCAGAATCATGAACTGAAAATTTTCATTCTGAGCTCGTCGTCTCCGGACCGGCAACTGTGCTCGATTGAATTGCTGCCTGCGTTCCAAGATCTGGAGTTTGGAATAAAGAAGAAGACTAACGAGACGAATTAGAACGATCTGGTTAGGGAACGACAAAAGAATCAGGTACAAGTGGAGGAATATATCCAAGTTGGTAGTAACGAAAATTGGGATCTGATGCGGAACGGTTCGTCCAACCTGACAGATTTGGCGTGGATTTTTTCCGCGAAGGCTAGCCAAATCGGCTCCCCCGGACGAGCAAAGTTTTTCTAGCCTGACGAGGCTAGTAAATTTGCTGTTCCGTGGAACTGGAGGCGAGGTGCTCCGGCGTTTCTGAAGGAAATTGCGCTCGCTTCGCGAATCTGGCTTCCAAAAGCTGGCGCGTTCGGTGCTGCTCCGAGCTAGAGTGACGGGAAGCTGGAAGTTGGAGCCCTTCCGAACACGCCCCTACTGTCTCGTCTGGATGTTTGCATCGAGAGTCTCTACTATCTCTGTCAGCGACCTGTACGTCTACAAGGGCTGGGCGATGGGCCGCCACATTGGGCCATGGTCTGGTTGGAAGCAAGATGCAGAGGGACATAGGCATAGATACGAAGGGAGCGACCACAACGAGACCCGGCTTGGAACGGAACGGACTGGACGGCGGCTTCGGCCGAGGGCCGAGGGCCTGGCTTGGCTTGCGTTGCATGTGTGCTTGGTGTTCTTCTTCCTCCTCTGAATCCCCTCCTTCCTCCCCATTTGTTCCTCTGAAATCCAAGCTTATAATCCGAATCGATCGAATTTGAGGAGAAATACTAGTGGACTCTCACAATCTCTACTATCTAAAAAGCAGGAAGAGGTGTTCGGTTTTCTGCCGACGCAGCGCTACGTCGTACTTTCGTCGCTCGCATCCGCACCCTTGGTCGTTTGTATCCGTCTCCTTCGTCGCGCATTAACCACACCTAAGCCATGATCCTCGCATGCCGCAGACCGCTCCTCCAATCCAATTCCAAATCCCCCCTCTCTCTCTCTCTCTCTCACGGGCGCCTCCCGGGGTCAACCGTACGAGTGCCACTGCCCCCGCCGGCTTCCACCGCACGACGCCGCTGCCACTGGCCTACTCTACCGCGTGTGAGAACACCGGCTACACCTCACGCACACTGCATCCCTCCTCCCAACTTTCTGCATCTAATTTGTCCAGCCGACGCGCCGCGAGCCCAATCTCGTTTTTCTTTCTCTAGTGATAGAAGGGGGAGGGGCGCAGCGGACAAGACAAGTCGCCGACCCAATATCCTCCTCCGCCCGCTGCTTGCCCGGACCATCGTGGTCAGCACCATCCAAGATCTGTGTACGATCGATCGGTTTGGTTCTACTCCAATCAAATCCGTTTCGGCTCCTGTCTCCTTGCCCGATTTTGTGTTTCTACTTCCAAAATCCCACTGCAGATGTCGGTCATCACCACATCCTCCCTCTCCCTTCCTTCACCAAAGCGGTCGGCGGTGGCGTCAAGTCAACATCTAGGTCCCCCTTAGATGCAATTAAGGTATATACAGCAAGTGTGTCCTCTGCCAGATCTAAACCCATGCTTTCTCTCCTTGGTATATCAAGCTTCCAGCGCACCTGGAGAAGAACCCGTGAGGAGTTCTCCAACAGCTATGCATGTCTGTTTCTGAGGTCGCCGGCCGGTGCTGGCTAAACCGCTGCCAGACGGGATGTGGCGTGAGAAGCGGGCGAGAGTACAACATCCTCTGAACTCATCCATTTCAGTGGCTATGGCATTCTGTAGGATATAGTGGACTTGGTGTGAATGGTAAGAACAGGGAGGTGTTCGGCACAACCGGTTTGTTATGGGATTACGACTGTGTATATGGTCCATTCAGGGTAACATATATCTAGCTTTTTGTTACAAATGGTAAGCATGGTATTTCAGACTTAGTGGTACTATTTATTTTGGAGGGAATTCCTTGCACATAACAGTTCTACATGTTATTTTTTTAAGTAGCAGATGCTTTTCTTGATTTCATTTCTAACTGAGGGGACAAGATGTAGGAAGATGAAGGCGCCATACTGCAATTTCTGTTAGTTTTTCAAAAGATGCAAATTGTGCAATTAGTAAGATCTAAGATATCAGTTGTACATATGTTATACTCAAAATCAAGTTTTTACTTTTCTCAAGGATAGAAATCTAAAACCTTAAGCCACGTGACCAAAGTAGCTTACTTTTGGTAACTGCCTAATGTCTGAAATTTAAATATTTAAATTTAAAGCAATCGGTAATCAAATATTGTTATTTATTTATTCAGATAGTCTATGGATAAATTGACCATGTACTAACAAAAATGAGCGGGGGTTAAGATACCCACAATACTCTGACGGCTAAAGAATTCCTTCGAGCTAGAGTGTTGCAGCAGCGCGTCGTGGGGAAGGTAGAGAGGGAAAGTCCATGCCAACAGGAATTCCGATAGGACAAAGAGGACCAACTTGCCATCAAGTGATCTAGGCCACCATCCAACCCAAGTGGTAGATGGCGGGAGGCGACATGAGGGATGGGTGAGAGACACCAACAATGGATGTGTGAGTCCGTCTTCTCCATCGTCTACGTGCAATACAAGGCATCTCCTAGATAGTTTTTTGCGACGGGGTGCACCGCCATATTGGACAGACTTGCACCAGTCTCGAGTGGCGGCTGAGGAAGGGGAGAGAGACACCGACAATGGATGTTTTGTTTGCGATACTTTTAGAAAGTTGTTTATTTAGTATTTCAAGCATCAGGCGAACCTTTTCTCTAGCATGTGTTTATACGGTTCTTTTGTCCTCAATTGTTTGTTGTTGCCACAAAGTCTGTACTATAATTTATATGGCTTTATGACAAGCAAAGATGCAAGAGTAAATATGGGTTAAAAAGATATTGTTGCTATGGCCAATCTTTTGATGGTTCAGTTGATTCCGAGAGATGGATGACCCGGTTGGAAAACAATAATTTTTTCATGGTACCAAGTTTTGATTTCATAAACTCAGCATATTGTTTGTTGTGATACCACAGTTTATGGCAGTGTTTTACTAAACTACTTTTCCGTAAGACACTACAGGAAGATGAAGCTATGACAAGACAGTATAGGCAGATGATTCTACGTCGAGGATGACGAGTTTTTGATGGATCTGTAAGCTCCAATCGAGTCGGGCAACCAGAGTGCAAAAATCTGTCAGCTCCCTCAAGTCTGACCACATGTGGCATTGAGTTTTTAAATCTTGGCCACTTCACCTGCTGCATCTTTCAGGGTATGCTAAATTTCATATGAGTTATTAAGCAGGTGAGGCATGGCCAATCTGTATTATAATCATATGTAAGACTAGCAGTCTGACTGGTTGGGTACAATTTAAGACAGTCAAATGTGCAAATGCCTCGTTTAACAACATTATTCTCTTGTTGAGCAGGTACATCTTCAAGATTTTCCAAATGAGTTATGGAATGGTATCTTTTGTTGTTGTTGTTGTCGATGGCTAGGAGAAGGTGGGAAATTTTGGGTTCTTCCACTCAGATCTTGTGAATTTCATAGCTTCTATTCATCTCCATACCCTGTTATTTGCTAATACTGCATAGATTTCTTATTCTTGCAAGAGTTCGGAGATCAAAGCATATGATTGCCTTACCTGGTTGCCACGATGAAGGTGGTCGCAAGTCCCGACCGTGATGATGCCCTCTGGTTCCTAGGTATACAGTCAAGCATGCACATAAGGATGGATGTAAAATCCTATTTTTCTTCGTTGCTTGAAGAACTATTGATATTTGGTCTTGTTTTTTGCGGGGGGATATTTGGTCTTGTTTACTGTTCTTGTAGGGGATAGGTATAAAATCTGATGTAGAAGTATAATCATCTTGTGGCCGTGTGCCAAGGAGTTGCACCTAGGTTTTATGGCTTCAAGAAAAAGTACACGATAGAGTCTGCAGAGCGGCGTCTTGTACAGTGAGCTCATTGAGCTGAGGGGAAACACCAGGGTCTTCTGCCGGTGCCAACCTCGAAGTGGCGATGAGATCTCCAGTTTGTGCTCATCTGTGGTTGAGGTCAATTCGTCCCATGGGACCTTCAGTAGTTCCCCCACAGAAAAAGAGATGAAGGGCTTAATTTGATCTTGTTTTTGGACCTGCTGATGATGAAGGTATTTACTGTCCATACTCTATTTGACATGCCCTAACTTCTGTTTCAAATTTATGGTTTTGTGATATGAAATGGAGGCTAATAGAATTCCGATGATCTGGTCCTCGACCGACTTTCACGGGCCAGACCATGCAGGTGAGGTGTTCCTTAGAACGAGAAATTATCGGTGGTTCGGGGTATAGTTTTTGCAATTGATATTTGTTTTTATCTTTATCCGATCAAGACCGAAGCTTAGTCAATGAGTCATTCTCGGATGGTAATAAATTTATTATTACTACTTTTGGTTCGAACAACTTGTTGATCTGATAGTTGTTTGTATTGTCATCTGCACAAACTAAGAAGAAGCCTCGTGGGTGTCCCATTACCATTGTGTTTGAGATTGGACGAATTCCGCGAAGTGCTTTTTAATGGTTTAAATGGTAACACACATTCTCGGTATTTACTTGATCGATGGTGACTTGCAGTGTTAAAATCCTTATATTATAAAAATGAGGTAAATAAAGTAGATGTGGGGTGGGATCCTTTATCATATATAGAATAATTAGATGAAGTCTTTAGGGATTCCCTCCGAGGGTAGCACACTTTGATTAAGTATATCCCACCTGTCCCATGGTAGACCTTCGACTCCGCAGGCGACCCTGAAGAGCTGGGCATCCTCCTCTGTGTGACCCTCGCTTCCATTGAATGTCTGAATGTTCAACATGCAGCTTAGCTGAATCTTCAAGGGAAACAACGCCGGGTATCAGTTGTGGTACTTTCTAGCGTTATTTGGGTCAATTTGATGGTGTGGTGTAGCTGATGAAATGTGTCTTTCTTTCTCATAGTGGGCTGGATTCAGCAATGTGCCAAAGAATAAACTGTTATGATTTCTTAGTTGTTAGTGATCTACACTGTTTGGTCAAATCATGGTAAATAAATGTTCAGTATTTAGTTATTTCCATGGTTGATTGGTAAGGTTGACCTTCTACGACATGTTCAGCAAGAGATGGACAGAGATGAACCATTGTAGGTTGTTGCGGGCTAGGTGTCGATGTATTGTTTGAAATTTGCAGGACTCTACGTGGGTTAACTGATTTTGAGGTGCATAATTGAGACAGAGATATAGTTGATAGAGCAAAAATTGTATTCAGTATTCACCATCTGGTTTGACAGTGTAGGCACAAGGAGCTGGTGTTTGTATCACAATCAATCATTCAATGGAGATTATTTGTTGATCTGAGCGACCTTGATTGACCGAAACAGATGAATGGCTGGTTTCTCGGTACAGTATAGTTAAATTTGCTCATTATCTAGCTCACTTTCAAGACCCCCTCAACTTGAGAATAATCTTGGTATATTACAGTTGTATTTTCTCACAGAAGACTACAGAAGAACACTTGTCTAAAAGAATAATGATTACTACTTTCGTGCTGAATTAGAGCCAATTAGTTCTTGGTTTGGTGCTTTTATTGAGCAATGGCGTGCCAGGTTGACTACTTGGTATGCATGTAGGCCACCTAATGTTTGCTTGAAATATATCATGAAATGAGAGATTTGTACAACAATGAACTCTTTACTTTATTGTGTCTAATGTTATTGCATATTGTTCTTTTAGGTCATACCATATATATACCATTATACATGAAGAGGAAGACAAGAAACTAGGAAGGGATTTTTTATACACTCGCGTGATTAAGAATCGTAAATAGTAGAAGAATAGGTCATGCAATATATTTTCCAAATTACTTTGTTTATTTTGCGGGAAATGTACATTCCTGTTGTAGCGTAAGAAACAGACTTTCAAGACTCTAAACTTCATATATAACTTGGATCTTACAGGTTTACTTGTTAGTTGTTATCGCGTCTAATAACTTTGTAAAGAACCATGACATAGTCGGTCTTATAATTTCTATAGCACCTTGTATTGATGTTTTAATAAAAAAATACTCATGTCTAGATGACTTTTATATGTAGTTGTGACCCTGCGATGATGGGACCTACTTTCTTTGTTGTTGCAAGAGTAAAGGATGATAGCATTTTGTAATGTTGAGACATTTACTAAGAACATTGTGTAGCTATCAAATTTTTTGACAAGTGTAATTTTTTTGTTATCCCGTGGCGAGACATGAATTAAAGAACGGAAATAACCTGACATAATTTGGCAAGAACAATGGCTAGAAGTTTATTTGTCACTACGACCAACAAATTTATCACTACTGGCATTGATCTATGACGCACACGATGAACGGAAAGGATGAAATATTCAAATAAAATGATGAGCTAATTCGGAAATATTCAAATAAAATGATGAGCTAATTCGTATTTTTATTATCCCGTAGCAACACACGGGTATCTTACTAGTACTACTTATAAAAAGATTAAACTGTTTTCCGGTCGACCTCAGCCCAGTTTCGTCCAACATCCATCGTCACACCTGAATGGGCCACATCGTCCCTTCAGTCCGATTGGGCCGCATCGCCAAAGCAATCAGCTGGCGACCAAACGGGAAGAGTTGGTTCCCTATTCTCACGAGCGATACCCCCCGTGCCCCATCTCCGACGCCGCCACTGGTCACTTCGGTCGAGGCCGCCACCCTATCTCCACGTTGGACCTCTCCTCTAGAGCTATTCCTCTCCTCCGCCATTGACCTACCTCGCATCCATCCCGTTCGGTCTCTAGTAGAAAACAGACCTTTGGTCTAGGGGTATTAGCCCCGGTTTTGCTACAAACTGGGACTAATGCCCTGGTCCAACGGCTAGAACTGGCCCTAGGGGGTGGCAGACACTAGCCCCGGTTCGAACGTGACCTTTAGCCCCGATTCAGGCAGGCCAGATCGGGCGCCAGACCCTTTAGTCCCGGTTTGTTATACGACCCGAGGCTAAAGGTGGACCTTTAGCCCCGGTTCTAGACACGAACCGGGGCTAAAGGGCTGGCTATATTTTCTTCCCTGCCCGAGCCACCATTCAAGCTGGTGGCTCTCCTCTCTCTCTCTCTCTCTCTCTCTCTCTCTCTTGCTTCAAGCTCGAGTTCATGCCCTTTTTTCCCTCAAGATTTGTCTATATTTTGTGGTGCCCCATCTATCCAAAGGTTCTAAAAGGTGAGCAACTTCATCCTTTGAATTCTCATTGCTATATTAGCTCATTTCATGCTCTATCAGATGGATTTGTGGATTTAGTTTGGTAGTAATTTTTGCAATGATAGTATGAGATCGATGTTTAGATTCTATCTATCTTGTATTAATGTAAGGAACTCTAAGGTAAATATCACAATATGTGGATTCTATCTATATATATATCTTGTTTTGGCACATAGTCTCGAAATTTGATTTTAGAAGCACACACATGCGTGAGTTCATCATTCTAACTAGCTAGCTGGGCAAAATATCCTTCTTCGTCTACCTGCGTTCAACAAACTGAAAAAATTGTAACAAAGATAGGGTTAATTCATAAAAGCTTGATAAGAAGACATCACAATTCACATATTAGGGAGTGCCTCTATGACGAGCTCCTCGAAGATGTCTGAGGACGGGATCCTAAGACATCTCGAGAAGCTCTGCCGTAGTGGTGTCCCTGCTCTCCCACACCATCTTTCGGTTTATATCTTCTCTAGCTAAATCAGTATGCTGGTGGAGCTAACTAATTTCACATATTAGAGAGTGCCTCTACGGCGAGCTCCTCGAAGATGTCTGAGGACGAGGTCCTAAGACATCTTCGAGAAGCTCCACCGTAGTGGTGTCCCTGGTCTCGCACACCATCTTGCAGTTCTTCACAAAAATGCATACATATTTATAGATTAAGCAGCACAACATAGTGTCGGGCACTGATGACATAATGTCGACACACTCACCCTGGCATAGTGCTGCCACCCACCCAAAATAGTGTCGGCATTTAATTTACTGGCTTAGTGCTGCCCACTGAGGACATAGTGTCGACATGTTGTCTCCACATCCACATTTAGTCCCCGTTGGTGCCTCCAACCGGGACTAAAGGTTCATCATATCTTTAGTCCCGGTTGCTGGTTTTAGATTAGTACTAATTAATTATGATTATGTTTGATGTACTTAATTAATTATATATTGCAGATGAGCCGACAATGGATGTACGCTGACCGACTCTCTAATGAGTTCATTAAAGGCGTGCATTCTTTTCTTCTTGTGGCCGAGGCAAACAAGCGGAATGGTTTTATGTCTTGTCCATGTGGTGTCTGTCGGAATCATAAAGAATACTCTTCCTCAAGAGTCCTTCACATCCACCTGTTTTGGTCCGGTTTCATGACCGGCTATAATTGTTGGACCAAGCACGGAGAAAGAGGGGTTATGATGGAAGACAACGAAGAAGAAGAGAATGACAACGACTACCCTGAATACGATGGTACTACAATGGAAGACATTGATGAAGAAAAAGATGAAGAACGGGCATCAGATCTGCCCGATGATGATCTTAGTCGGGCCATTGCTGATGCCCAGGAAGAATGCGTAACTGAAAGGGAGAGGTTGAAGTTCAAGAAGATGTTAGAGGATCACAACAAATTGTTGTACCCAAATTGTGAAGATGGGCACAAAAAACTGGGTAGCACACTGGAATTGCTGCAATGGAAGGCAGAGAACGGTGTGACTGACAAAGGATTTGAAAAGTTGCTGAAAATAATGAAGAAGTTGCTTCCAAAGGATAACGAACTGCCCGCCAGTACCTACGAAGCAAAGAAAGTTGTCTGCCCTCTAGGATTAGAGGTGCAGAAGATACATGCATGCATTAATGACTGCATCCTCTACCGCGGCGATGAGTACGAGAATTTGGATGCATGCCCAGTATGCACTACATTGTGGTATAAGATAAGACGAGATGACCCTGGTGATGTTGAGGGCGAGCGCTGCATGAAGAGGGTTCCTGCCAAGGTGATGTGCTATGCTCCTATAATACCACGGTTGAAACGTTTATTCAGGAACAAAGAGCATGCCAAGTTGTTGCGATGGCACATGCAAGACCGTAAGAAAGACGAGATGTTGAGACACCCCGCTGATGGGTCGCAGTGGAGAAAAATCGAGAGAGAGTTTCCGGACTTTGCAGGTGATGCGAGAAACTTATGGTTTGGTCTAAGTACAGATGGCATGAATCCTTTTGGGGAGCAGAGCTGCAGTCATAGCACCTGGCCTATGACTCTGTGTATCTATAACCTACCTCCTTGGTTGTGCATGAAGCGGAAGTTCATTATGATGCCAGTGCTCATCCAAGGCCCGAAGCAACCCAGCAACGACATTGGTGTGTACCTAAGGCTATTAGTTGAAGAACTCTTACAGTTGTGGCACGGACAAGGTGTACGTGTGTGGGATGAGAACAAGCAGGAGGAATTTAACCTACGAGCGTTGTTGTTCATAACAATCAATGATTGGCCTGCTCTTAGTAACATTTCAGGACAAATAAACAAGGGATACAATGCATGCACACACTGTTTAAACGATACTGAAAGTATATATATTTGGATAAATGTAAGAAGAATGTGTACCCGGGGAATCGTCGTTTTCTTCCGCCCTCGCACATCCTAAGAAATAAAGGTAAGCATTTCAATGGTGAGGCAGACAGCCGGTGTAAGCCTATCCGCCGTACTGGTGATGATGTATTTGAAATGGTGAAGGATTTAAAAGTAATCTTTGGAAAGGGTCCTGGTAGACAATCTGTTCCGAAGGACGATGTCGGACACGCACCCATGTGGAAAAAGAAATCTATATTTTGGGAGCTACCGTATTGGAAAGTCCTAGAGGCCCGCTCTGCAATTGATGTGATGCACCTGACGAAGAATCTTTGCGTGACGCTGCTAGGCTTCTTGGGTGTGTATGGGAAGAGCAAAGATACACCTGAAGCACGGCAGGACCAACAACGTATAAAAGACCGAGACGGCATGCATCCAGAGCTGTTTGAAGGTACTACTAGCTACGCTCTTACCAAAGAAGAGAAGGAAATCTTTTTTGAAGTCATTTACAGTATTAAGGTCCCGTCTGGTTTCCCGTCGAACATAAAGGGAATAATAAATATGGCAGAGAAAAAATTTCAAAACCTAAAGTCTCATGACTGCCACGTGCTTATGACCCAGTTGCTTCCGATTGCATTGAGTGGACTCCTGCCGGAAAATGTTCGAGTACCCATTGTGAAGCTATGTGCGTTTCTCAATGCAATTTCTCAGAAGGTAATTAGTCTAGATAGTCTACTAAGGTTACAGAAAGATGTGGTCCAATGTCTTGTCAGCTTCGAGTTGGTGTTCCCACCATCCTTCTTCAATATTATGACTCACCTCCTAGTTCACCTAGTCGATGAGATTAACATTCTTGGTCCTGTATTTTTACACAATATGTTCCCCTTTGAGATGTTCATGGGAGTGTTAAAGAAATATGTTCATAACCGTGCTAGGCCAGAAGGAAGCATCTCAAAGGGATATGGAACAGAGGAGGTCATTGAGTTTTGTGTTGACTTTATTCCTGACCTTAAGCCCATCGGTGTTCCTGAATCACGGCGTGAGGGTAGAATTAGTGGAAAAAGCACGCTAGGAAAGAAATCAATGATATGTATGGACGAACATTCTCTCACTAAAGCACACTACACAGTTCTGCAAAGTTCCACCTTGGTGGCTCCATATATCGAGGAACACAAGAATATTGTACACTCCAACAACCCGAGGAAGCCTGGCTCCTGGATTAGAGATGAACATATGAGGACTTTTGGCGCTTGGTTGCAGACACATCTCATGAATGACATAAATGTTGGAGAGCAATTGTACTTGTTGGCCAGGTCACCATCTTCGACTATATTGACTTTCCAAGCGTACAAGATAAATAGGAATACATTTTACACGATCGCCCAAGATAAAAAGAGCACCAATCAAAACAGTGGTGTCCGATTTGATGCAACAGACGAGAATGGGCAAAAGGATACATATTATGGTTACATAGAGGAGATATGGGAACTTGACTATGGACCTTTTTTTAAGGTTCCTTTGTTTCGGTGCAAATGGTCAAGCTGACAGGAGACGGGGTTGAGGTAGACAAGAAATACGGAATGACAACAGTGGATCTCAACAAACTTGCGTATAGAGATGAACCATTTGTCCTAGCCAATGATGTGGCTCAGGTTTTTTATGTGAAGGACATGTCTACCAAACCTAGAAAAAGGAAAGATAAGCAAAAGAATACATCATCCGATGAGCCAAAGCGCACATAGTTCTTTCAGGAAAAAGAAACATCGTGGGGGTGGAGGATAAGACAGACATGTCAGACGATTATGATAAGTTTCATGAAATTCCGCCCTTCGCTGTGAAGGATGACCCAAGCATCCCGTTAAGTAAGGAAGATGCTCCATGGTTATGGATTAGAAGAAAACCCTAACATGTGTGGATGTTGGTGATGTACAATATTATTAAACCTTTATTTTTAATGATCTTCTTATATGTATATGGATATGAACTATCTCGATCTCAATAGGTAGTATTCCAACTTGTTGTGGCCAGACATTTATTAATATTAAAACATAAAAATTAGTCATAATCATATCTAGCCCTGTAGTACACAGGTTCTGGGTCGTCTTCGGAATCGTCATCGTCATCGTCGTCGCTCGTAGCACGCGGATGGATCCTCAACCTTCCTCGTAGCACACGGATGGATCCTTCGGCCTCGGATTCACGACGCGCGGGGGAGGGGGCTCCCAGATGATGACCCTAGTATGCCCTAGGCCTTCACCACCACCACCATTCTTGTGGCTATGCTGCTGGTGAAAGTGCGGGTACCTCATGCCAGGATGGTCTCCCATGGCGATGTAGCGCATCACACCGGCGATAGTCCGGTTCGCCCACCACAGGCGGTGACTAGCCTCGTTATGGTTCACTGGGGGCGGGCTGTCACCCTCGTACCTGGCGAGCTCCCATTCTCGCCGGTTTGCGAAGAAGGCATTCTAGGTGTCGAGGTTGTCGGGATCCCAATGGGGATCCATCCGCTGCTCTGGCGTGAGCTCGAGGTAGAAGTGGTTCGTGATGGCCGCCTGGCGGGTCGAAACTTGAGGCACAGGAGGAATAGGAACCCCTCCAGTGCTCAGCATCTAGCCAGCGGGCAGCCGGTACCCGGCGGGCATGGGTAGCTAGAGGTGCATAGCACCTCGTCTCCTCGAGCGTCAGAAAATCCCAGTAAGCGGTGTCCATTGTTGTGAGAGAGAAGGTGTGGATGTGTGGATGGACATGGCGGTCGGCCTAGATATAGAGGGACATGGCGGGAGAACATGGCGGGAAGCGAGGGAAATGGCGGGAGAACATGGCGGAAAGCGGGGGAAATGGCGGGAGAACATGGCAAGAAGCGAGGGAAAACTATATTTTATTTTTTGTGAATATTTCTACTAAATATAATACTTGTTAAACAGTAGATAATTTCATTTAGGTTGTATAATAAAGTATGATAATAGATTTAAATTATAGATCTTTTTTTCTGAAAATTTTGATATATAATACATAACTTTCTGAAAACTATAAATCATTTTTGGTTTTGGCGCCAAAAATAACCTTTAGCCCTGGTTTGTAATACAAGGGTTGTGGCGCGCGGGAAGTGCGGCGGGCCAAAAACACCTTTAGCCCCGGGTTGTAATACGAACCGGGGCTAAAGGGGGACCTTTAGCCCCGGTTCGTACTGCAACTCGGGGCTAAAGGGGAGGGGTATAAATACCCCACCCCTGCCCCGGGTCGTGGCACGACCCGGAGATCGCCGTTTCTTCCCAGCGCCGCGCCCACGCCGTCCGCCGCACCACCGCCGCGTCGCCGCCCGCGCCCGTCTTCGCCCTTCGCTGCGTCTCCGCGCCGCCCCGTCCCGAGAGCCGCCGCCTCACCATCGTCTCCGCCCGCGTCGTCTCCGCCCCGCCTCAGGTTAGTGTTAATTTTGGTTATTAGTTAGGGTTAATTAGCTAGAGTTATTAGTTAGGGTTAATTTTGGTTAGTAGTAGTGTTAGGATTTTGGTTAATAGTAGTATTAGGATTTTGGTTAATAGTAGTATTAGGATTAGGATTTTGGTTAGTGTTAGTTAGAAGTATTAGTATTTTAGTTAGTGTTAGTGTTAGTGTTATTAGTAGTATTAGTATTTAGTTAGTGTTAGTGTTAGTGTTAATAGTATTAGTATTTTGGTTAGTTAGTGTTATTAGTTAATTTTGGTTAGTGGCAGTGTTAGTGTTTGTAACTAAGTAGTATTAGTATTTTGGTTAGTGTTAGTTAGTAGTATTAGTATTTTAGTTAGTGTGTTAGTGTTAGTGTTAGTGTTATTAGTAGTATTAGTATTTAGTTAGTGTTAGTAGTATTAGTATTTTGGTTAGTGTTAGTTAGTAGTATTAGTTATTAATATTAGTATTTATCGAGGGTTAGTTAGGGTTAGTTAGAATACTTAGTTAATTAGGTTTAGTTTAGTTAGTGTTAGGTTTAGGGTTAGTGTTATTAGGGCAATACTTAGTGGTTTAGTTACTGTTTATGTTTTATGATTGTTTATTGCTATTATTTAGTTATGCCGCGTCCATCTCATCCGAGCCTACTGGACTCCGTTGGAGATGTCCGAGTCTGGGCTCCGACGGGTTGGCACTAGGAGGTGCTACCTGTCGGGACTCGTACCTTGGTGAGGAATCCGGGTATCATCGTCGACCCGGAGCTTCTTTGGTGGCGTCCACGAGGTCCAGGAGCGGTGCAGAGGGAGCCAGCCCCCGCGGAGGTGGCACGTCGTCGTATCAGGGAGGAGGACGAGCATGTACGACGATACATGTATCTTTTGGAGACTAGGTTCTCCAATATCTGGCAGGTTTCTCACCCGAGCTATTCTCCGGTGATGGTTCCTCTTCTGTGGCTGCAGAGCTCCTGTAGCACAGAAGGCGGCAGCCGCGTTCGCTAGTTTGATATGTATTAATAATGTATTTTATCTTAATAATGTACTTTATCTTATACTTTATCCTATAATGCACCCGAGCTATTCTCCGGTGATGTATTAATAATGTATTTTATCTTATATTATTGTACTTTATCTTATATTATTGTACTTTATCTTAATCACTGAGTACTGTATCCAAGTTGTCGCAGTTGTAATATTCTTTTACTTAATGCAATATTCTTTTTCTATATTAGTTAAGCTATGGACGGTAGACAGAATGAAGAGGAGCTTCTCAACATGATAGATGAGGGTACTAGGGGGGTCTTATTATGATGGCTTCGGATATCTTAATTTGTCTGGAGGAGACGATGGTGCAGAAAATAGTGGAGACGATGGTGCTGACCATGGTGGAGACCATGGTGAAGACACCATAATAATGACAAACTCCGTCGAGGTATATAAAGCCTCTATCGATCATTCACTAGTATAGATGCACTAATTGATTCGTATATATGTACTGACGAATGTTTCTTCTCTTAGACCTCCGCTTCCAGCCAATCTTCTACAAAGACAAGAGGCCCGACACACAAGTTGCCCACTGATGTCCGTTTCAGCATTGACTTAGTCTCTCCGCAGGCTCAACCGCTGGAGCCCTAAGAAGCAGCGAATGCATTTACAAGTCAATGCGGAGTGATTGTTAGAGACAAAGTCCCGATCACCACGTGAAATTGGAACAAGCCAGGAAAGAAAAATGATCCATCTGGGGCTAGTTTTGTAGATGAAAGAGCGAAAGATACGACGTGGAATTCTCTCATGACACATTTCACCCTACCAGTCTTGGAGACTGATGAGCTCACACAACAAATGACGAGGAAATTCAAGCACTTTGCTCTTAAGAAGATGGCCGAACTATTCAAGGAATGGAAAAAAAGATTGTACCACAAGTATGTCTTGAAGAAAACAACTCCTCCATTCGTTGGCCCACTAGAGTTGCAGCAGGATAACTGGGCCGCATTTGTGGAATACAAGACCTCGGAACCAGCTAAGGCAATATCAGCAAAAAATAAGTTAAATGCAGCCAAAAAGAAATTTCACCATCATATGGGCACAGGTGGCTACAGGAGTGCCATGCCTAAGTGGGATAAAGCTGAGGCTGACCTCGAGGCTAAAGGGGTCACTCCAGCTACGTCTAGTTGGCCCTTGAGGTCAACAAATTGGGTATTCGGGCATGGGGCATCATTAGATCCAGAAACAGGCGAGATTGTTGCAGCCGAAGAAATTTTCTTCACCCAAGAAAGAACTTGTTAAAGTGATAAAAGCGGTTGAAGAGGGAGCGTTTGTTCCTGACAGAGAGAACGATGAGCTGACAAAGGCTCTCGGGAATCCTTAAAAGGCTGGACGAACAAGAGGGTTCAGACCTTCTTATCCATGGGTTATCGGGTTTCCCGAGCACCGTGACACGTATATAAGCCGATCGAGAAGAACAAAGCAGCAAAAAGAGGAGGATACGGAGCGGTTCGCGAGGTTTGAAGCCATGCTACAGGAGCATCACCAGGAGCTTAATGAACTTAAAGGACTCCGACAGCAATATCCTACACCGGACAGTATGGTCGGCCCATCGCAACGGAAAAGCAGCGTGGCTTCCACAGAGGGCCACGGTAATGATGCAATGATGAATGTGTACCCCGTGGATGCAATTAAGGAGAAGACTAGTTGTGAGCTGCATGTTGAACTGAAGAATATTTCCATGAAGGTGGCGGTCGGCTTTGCTTTACCTTCTGCACCGGGAGCGACCTACCATTGCAATCCGATTCCAGCTGGCTATGCTCGTGTCGGTGTGGATGAAATTCTACCTATGTGTCAGTCACTACAGCTTGACATCCCTGGAGGTGAAGGGGAGACGACATTGGGAGAAGTCACGAGTGGATTCATTCTTTGGAAAAAAGAATACATCAAGTTTCCAGGCTCGACACCAAGGCCACCTTCTCCACCGAGAAACAATCCATCACCTGCAAGGCAACCGTATCCTCCCAGTGCACCGTCTCCTCCAAGTCCACCTCCAAGTGCACCATCTCCTCCCAGTAATAGTCCAATCCATGACCCCAACACGAGTCCATCTCAATCTACGCAGCCGCCTCCACCCACTAAGGGCCAAAAGCGGAAGAATACGACCGCTCCGTCGAGCGATAACCAACGCCCGAAGCGACAGTTGTCGCCCCTCCCAAGAGTACCGCCGGTTCCTCCCAAGAGGGCTTACGACCTGACCGATGAGGAGACCGATGCGGTCGTACGGGCCGAAGTGGATGCTCATTTTAAAAAGAAATAACCTAGGCCAGAGGTCCAAATAAAACCGGAAACCAAGGAGCACTTTAGAAAATTACTGGCGCAGCCATCCCAAGCTCAGTTAAATGCGCCTGGTGACTATACACGATGTCTTCAGAAGACACTGAAACAGAAGAGATGAAGCGGTAGAGGAAGCATCACAAAAGAGGTTCCCTAGCAGGGGGAACAAGCAAAACAATCGAGTGGTAGCAGAAGCATCAGAACAGACGTCCCCCAGCTGGGGAAACAAGCAAAACAATCGAGTGGTAGCCGAAGAACCAAAAGAGATGTTCCCCAGCTGGGGAAACAAGCAAACCAATCGCTTCCCCCACTCCAGGTGAACATACCCGAACCTCAACTATATGAGGAACCTATGGATCCGGAAACGACTAGGATATTGGCCGAGCAATGTGGTATGCCTATTCATGAAATTATTCACGACGATATGCCCAAGGCTGAGGTAGCACCCAAATTTGTTAACGGAGAGCCTCTGGTCAGTTCTGAGAGGCTTCGGGATATGCCAACACAAATGCGACGATTCCATGAATGGTACATGAAAGCATCAAAAGAACAGCGAAATTGGCTCTTACTGAAAGTTAGAAAATCGCATTACTTCACTGAAGACGAGGTCCCTATTGAATTTACAGAATTATTTCAGTTATTCAATCTAAAGGAACTCGACAAAACTATCCTCAATTCGTATTATCTGTAAGTGATTACTTTATTTATATAATTAGGTCTCTATCTCAGCTTGTTCAATTCATTGCCGGTAAGTATACTCACTATATTCTTTTGTACGCTATATATAATGATGCAGAATGAAGATGCTCGATTGTAAAAGAAAGGCTATCAATGGAATTGGGTTCATTGACCCACATCGAGTTCATGGAGCTATACTAAAGGATAAACCACTGGAGACCGAGCACAACTTGTTGCGGTTTTTCATGAAACAGCATTTCTGTAATGAAATACTATTTTCTTACCACGACGGCAAGTGAGTTTTTGTACACATTAACTTTTGCTTACTCGATGTTCAGTGTAAATAATGAGTTACTGATGTATGTAAACCTTGCGTAGGTACCACTGGATTCTTCTAAGCATTTTACTTGACTTGGGAAGAGTTCACATCATGGACTCACTAAACAAAGACATTGAAAACTACCGCAGCATTATCGATGCGCTCCAGAGGTAATTTCAATCATTATCGCACTATATCAGTTTCTTTCGTTCATTTTCTGGGATATCAAGTAGTTATTAACTCATACATTAATTTTCTTTGTCGGGTAGGGTTTGGACACAGTTCAAGAAACATGTCCGCGGTCAATGGCGTGAGGAGCTATTTTTAAATCACTCTCCGTAAGTAGTACGAGCTAAGTCCGTGCATTTATTTAATTCTAGTTTATGTGTATTTATCATGCTAGCGTTATTATTTGATTGAATTCTATTCTCGTAAAGTGCGCGAGGCAGCCACAGGGAACTAATCTATGTGGATTCTACGTGTGCGAGTTCATTCGCATCAGTATTGAGAAGCCCTCGGAAAATGTTCGAGTAAGTAAACAATATATTCACCCTTTATTTTTATTACAAAAAGTTGTGTTGAGTCTAATTGATACGATCTCCTTTTTATATAGTTGGACGCGATGCGGGACAAGATCCTACCAGAGGACCGCCTAATAGCAATCCAAGAGGATTTTGCTGCATTTTTTGTCGATGAGGTCATAGACCCACGCGGAGAATACTCTATACGTAGACCCTAAAACATCCATGTAATGATCTTCATGTAATCAAATAGACATGCTCTGGACCCGGTTGGGACTCCATATATGCTTGTAAGAGAAATTATATTATATATTGCGTCAATGTGTACAAGTACTGTGTAGTAGCGTTTTGTATATATACGAAAACTTGTTTCTAATGAAAACACATAATGAAAAATAATTGAACACAAAACACAAAATAAAAAGAAAAACACAAAACCCTAAAACCCCATCCCCTGCCACGACAGCCAAATGGCCAAAAATGCTGTCGCGGCAGGGAACCTTTAGTCCCGGTTCGTAAAAGACCCGGGGCTAAATGTCCTACCGCCCAGCGCGCCTAGCAGGCCACGTGGTTGGACCTCTAGCGTCGGTTCGTAACAGAACCGGGGCTAAAGCTTGGACCTTTAGTCCCGCTTTCGCAGTACGGGTTCGCAATCCGGGGCTAAAGGCCCTTACGAACCGGGACAAATGGCCTGGTTTCTAATAGCTCCAGGACGGTCGCTGCCAGATGGGTGGTGCGCAAGCACGGCCTGCAGAGACGAGATCAAGACCATCATGGTGGTGGTCGAAGTAACGCCGCCGCCGCAACATCCACGCCCATCTCTTCTTCAAAATCTGAGGTGTAAACCCTAGCCACCTTTACTCGGTATTTTTGTAAGTTGTCCCGTTGTTGATTCCCCTCTTTCAAATCCTTCAAGCATCCTCTATTTTCTGTTGCTTCTCAGGGATCTCAGTCTTCGTTGATGTGGCCGTGAGCAATCTTTTTTTCCTTTATGTTCAATTAAGCAGCCGATTTTCTTGTTGTGTGGCTCTGTGTGTAATTTGATCCACCAAAATTCCTTATATTGTGTTCCATCTTTTTATTCCTTTCCAAGCGCCCAAGATCCAATTCGAGGCACGACTGCTGTTTTTTTCTCTGGTAAGAAAATGGTGGTTTGACTGAACCTCATGCATGTTAGTGTAGTTTAGGCCTACGAACGTTTGGTAAATCCCTACTATAGTGCTGATGAACGAATGCTGTAGCCTGTAGGACGATCCGTCCAACACCGCAGCGAACCTGGGCCTAAGGATGGTGCCGAGTGTTAGAAATAATGGGCTAATTTATTTAAGCTCATATGTGATTTCAGTTTTTTCCTGAATCTCAAAGCCTATGTGTGTGGAAGCCCATGTGTGATTTAGCCCAATTTGATGACAACTCACATATGAGTGGAGTGGGAGCTAAAGTTTAGTCCCACATGGAAAGTTGGAGAAGAGTTATACCACCTTATAAGGTGGAGTGGTTCACCACTTAGTAAAGTGAGTGAGAAGAGGAGAACTACACGCGCGCTCCTCCTCCGACGACGCGCCGCGCGCCGCGCGCCGTGGGTTACGGGTTGCGGGAATCTCGCCGAGCCGAGCTTCCCAAACGTGCGCAACGTGGGCTTGGTCCACGACATGCCCTATACGGGATTCCCGAGCCGCTCTATATAAACGCCAGTGCGGCTTCCACCATGTACACACCGTAAACCAATCTAGGGTTTTCCCTCCTCTCTGCCTTTCGCCGCCACCGTAGTCTACTCCATCCTGCTTGTCGGCGTGCACCGGCGAACGGAAGAGCAGGTCTCCGGAACCACTTGCCTTTGCGATCCTATACGGGAGAGGGTGAATAA
Source organism: Avena eriantha (assembly GCA_910589775.1). Lineage (NCBI taxonomy): Eukaryota > Viridiplantae > Streptophyta > Magnoliopsida > Poales > Poaceae > Avena > Avena eriantha. The sequence continues at coordinate 410,226,532 of OU342746.1, read as the reverse complement.
GGTTTTTGGGAAGCGCTCTGCGCGACTGCTCGCATCACGGCTCGTCTTCCATCCAAGTCGGGCGGTGCTGCCTATCATCGTCTTCGCCGCCGTCTGCTTCGGTTAATCTTCCCCAAAGTTACTGTTGCGACTACTGCAATTGAACGGTACGTGCGACGTGATGCTGTCTGGTTATTCATCATGTTCTGCGAGTACATGTTTAGTTGCTGCCTGTTTCCGTTCATCTTGTTGTTTAGTACATCTAGTATGTTCGAGTTACATGTGCTAGTATCTGGTATTGTCATGTTTAATATTCTGAAATTAATCACGGAAATTGTGCCTAATTATCCAACACCGAAACGAAGAAAGGGTTCATGGTCAAACACTTAGGCAATTACCTCAGGACGCTCTGCTCTAGAATCTACCTCATTGTGCTCGGCGTGAACTGAATCCAGGGAGGTTGCTACGGTCGCGATGGTCGAGCTCTCGGACCGGTAGCAATGGCACGTCGGAGTGCTCGGCAATGCCAAGTGTTTTGCTCTAGAGAGATGGCTCTGCACCGCGCATTTTCCTCCGTGAGGAACTCGCCAAGATCTGGAACCATCTGTGCCCGCGCCATATCAAGGACAAGTGGTTCTGGGCGGTGTAATTCCTGCGCGCCATGAGCTACACCTTACCGTAAGCACTTAACTTTATCGTATTAATCCCATTGTAGTACTGGTCCATGTGTACAAATTAGCCTTCATTATTTAAAATTGGACACAGGCTCACTTAACAGTAGTGAGGAATTGTAGTCCATGTTGTGCTTTACTATCCATAATTATTGTAATTCGGTGTCCAAACATGTTCATCCCGCATGGTGACATTTGAGGTACCTGTGCATAAACATTCAGCAAAAGGGGTGTAGATCTTTTTTTTAGATCATGTAAAGTGCAACCTCTGTATTCCACCATTTTATAGATTTCTCTCCTCTTTGATTGACCTTGGGATGGGAGTGTTTCTGTCGGAGCTTCATATTTCCCTACCTTGCGATTGCCCTCCTCTCTTCTCCTTTGAACAGTATGCATCTTTAGTTATTTAATTTTATGTCTTGATGCCAATGTACAACAGGAGCAAGTTGGTGATAGGCAGGACACACATGAGGACCACTGTCTCCTTAATACCATTTAAAGAGTGTCTACGCAACATACAAATCTTGGATGGAGAGTTCTGCCGGACCTATGAAGTTAATTCCTACCTTCTCAATGCTTTATATTTTTTCTGAGATAAACAGGTTTGTAAGGGATTATTCTCTTCAGGTAACAGTAACCTCAGGCTGTATCTGGTAACTCTGACGTAAAATCAAATTCAAAGTTTTACTATGAAGTTATCTTGGATGGAGAGTTCTGCCGGACCTATTGATATGGGACGACCTACGGTCGGCATATCAAGCACTACCACCTACGCCAAGTCGTCATGGACCCTGTGGGATCGATATCTTTATTTCGAAACTAGCTATAAACGATCTGTGCACTTGTAGTCATCAAGCTATTTTTGGCGCCATTGCCGGGGAACTTAGTGGTATAAGTCACTTTACTTTTAGTTATTTACTTTCGTTGTACTAATTTTTACTTGAGTTGCAGGACCACAACAATGGACAACACTCAGCATTTAAACCAGCTTGAGGCAGTAAGGAAAATGGGTTCGCCCATGGAAGCTTTTATAACTGTCAACAAAAGCATAAATCCGAATGGAGTCGAGATCCATCCTTTATTATTTGAATTATTACATTCTAAGAAATTTGCAGGAACCAGCGAAAAAGGTCCATATGGACACTTACAATTCTTTGAAGATATTCTTAGTTCCTTTATTTTCGACGATTGTGATCTTGATATGGTTAAAACCCAGTTATTTAGACAAACTTTCTCTAATAATGTTTGTGACTGGTACGGATATTTTTGTGCAGAAGCACCAAGGACTTGGGAGGAATTGACAACCAAGTTCCTATCAAAATATTATTCTGAAAGCAAAGCTCACAGGATGAGAGGTATTATTATCAGTTTCAAATATAATCCTAGTAAGGGCTTATATGAAGGATATCTAAGGTATAAAAGCTACCTAGATAATTGCCTCCATCATCGTTTGCCTGATTGGTTAATCACCGATACCTTTTATGGAGGGCTAAATATTGAAAATAGGACGAATCTAGACACTGTTTCTAATGATAGTTTTCTATCTTATACCTATGACGAGGCTTGGAATCTAATAATAAAAATGAGAGCAGCAACAGAAAAATTTAAAAATAAGGAAAATATTACAAATAGTTTTTCTAAATATGCTTGCATTAACGATTTCCTTACAGATAAAAGAAAATATACAATGATTAAAACCCTCAGTATTGATTCCTACTCAGTAAAGAAAATTATTGAGAATTATGTAGGGCATTTGCAGGTACCTACAGAATGGGAACCTCGTAAACCCTTTGAAGAAAATAAGCGTGCAAGAGCGCTAATGGAAGAGTTCTCCTCGATACCTATACAGGGATCTTCGAAAAAAAGACAAAGAGAGGAAGAACAAATAAAGAAGAGACTGAAGAAACCAGAAAGGAATTCCGAAGCCACATATATAAATAATGTTATAATAAAGGATCTTATGGAAGCACGAATAGTGGAAGATGAAGTGGTTATGTTAGACTGTGAAACCTTGGAATTCATCAAAGGTAAGGTTCGAGGTAACAAAACTTCAAAACCAATGACCCCTATATATTGTGGAGAAATTTCTTATATGGAATTTGTGAACCAATTTCTACCATAAATATTATGCCTTCATCATTTCATGAAGAACTTTGCTAGAACTTAAAAATTCAGATATTGAACCGGTAGACACTATTATTAAATTGTCTAATAGAACCAATATAAGACCAGAAGGGGTAATCAGAAATATCTATGTCTTTATTGGCTCACTCATGTACTCCCTTGATTTTCATATTGTTGATATGCCTCGAGATTCTTTTTGTCCTATTATTTTAGGCAGGCCTTTTATCTCCATCACCAAAGCTCGAGTAGATAATCAGAAGGAAACTATTTCATTGAAGTTTGGAGAAGAGGAAATGACATTCCACTTCGCCAAACTAAAGAAGAGGCCATATGAAGTGGAGGATATCAAGGAAGAAAAGACGATTGCCGAGCTAGCGGTAATTCATTTCCGTACTCCATGAGATGAATTAGAAAGGAGCTTCATTAATTGGGAAGAAGCATCAGATGATGAGAAGAAACAAGACATGGATGATTACCTTGATTCAATTCCGGGAGCACAAAATCCACATGACTATGAAGAATTGGCAAGAACAGGAGATGAAGAACCTCCACCAATAGAATTGAAAAAACTTCCAGACAATATGAGGTATGAGTTTTTAGATAATGAAAATAAATGTCCTGTTATTATTAGCAAGGATCTATTAGAAAATGAAACGAATAAACTCATTTCAGTTTTGGTTAAGCATCATGAAGCCTTTGGATATACATCGAGTGATATTAAAGGAATATATCCATCTATTGTAACACATAAGATTACCATGCTTGATGATGCTGAACCCATAGTAGATACGCAAAGAAGGCTTAATCCTAAGATGAAGGCAGTAGTAAGAAAAGAAGTTATACGTTTACTTGATGTTGACATAATATATCATATTTATCGCAATAAGTGGGTTAGCCTAGCCCATTGCATACCAAGACAAGGTGGTCTTGATGCTGCTATGAATGAGAAAGGTGAGCTAGTTCCTGTGGGGCCAATTGTAGGTTATCGTATGTGCATTAATTTTAGGAAGCTAAACCGCGAGACACTGAAAAATCATAAACCTATACAATTCATGGATAAAATCTTAGAAAGACTTAGTAATAATTCTTACTTTTGATTTCTTGATGGTTATTCTGGATACTCTCAAATTTCCATACAACCAGAAGATCAAGAGAAAATAACTTTCACTTGTCCTTATGGCACATATGCTTATAGATTAATTCCATTTGGCTTGTGTAATGTAGCAGCAACTTTTCAGGAATGTGTTCTAAAGATTTTTGATGATTTTGTTGAGAATACTATGGAAGTTCTAACAAACGATTTTGTCATTTGTGGAACAACTTTTGATAATTGCCTCTACAATCTGAGCAAAGTTTTGTAGAGATGCAGGCAATCAAACTTGGTTTTGAATTGGGAACAATGCCGTTTCATGGAAAGAGAAGGTAAAGGTTTCGGGCACAAAGTTTCTTAGAAGGGAATAGAAATAGATAAATCTAATATAAATGCTATAGAAAATCTCCCAATACCTCAGGACATTAAAAACTTAAAAATGTTTCTGGGACATGTAGGTTTTTATAAGCGGTTTAAAGAAGATTTTGCTAAACTAGCTATGCCCCTTACCAATCTTCTTGATAAAGAAACTCCATTCTATTTAGACCATGACTGCATTGCAGCTTTTGGGAACCTTAAGGATAAACTAGTTTCAGCACCTATCATGCAATCTCGAAAGTTGGATGAACCTTTCGAAATTATGTGTGATGCTAGTGATTATGCTTTAGGTGCTGTGTTGGGACAACGAGATGGAAAGAATTTGAATGTTATTTATTATTCTAGTAGACCTCTTAATAAGATTCAGAAACATTACGCTACTGCAGAAAAAGAGTTTCTAGCTATAATTTTTGCTTGCGACAAATTTAGATCTTACAAAATTAATTCAAAGGTAATAATTCATACGGATCACCAAGATTTGCGTCACCTCCTTGTGAAAAAGGGTGCTAAGACCAGGTTGATTAGGTGGGTTTTATTACTATAAGAATACGATTTGCAAATTGTAGATAGGAGGGGTAAGGATAATCCGGTAGCAGATCATCTCTCTAGGATGGAGGGAATAATTAATGACCCCGTACCTATTACTGAATCATTTCCAGGAGAATATTTAGCAAAGGTAGAAATTGCTGATTCATGGTATGCAGATTATGCTAACTATCTAGAAACAAAATTTATACCTCCCGATATGTCAAGAAATCAAAGAATGAATTTTTAATAATCTTAAATATTACTTTTGGGATGATCTGTATCTATATCGTCATGGACTTGACGGAATTATTCGGAAGTAATTTCCTAATCATGAAATGAATGCGATATTGAAAGCTTGTCATGACAGTCCATATGGAGGGCATCATGCGGGTAAAAGAACTGCTGCAAAGGTACTTCAATCCGGATTCTATTGGACCACCTTGCTCAAGGATGCACATAGGTATGTGGAATACTATGATGCTTGCCAAAGAAGAGGTAATATAGGTAGGAGACAAGAAATGGCGATGAATTATAGTCTAATAATTGAACCCTTTGATGCATGGGGAATGGATTACATGGGACCATTTATAGAGTCGAATGGTTATACTCATATTCTTGTTGTTGTTGAATATGTTACTAAGTGGGTTGAAGCTGTCCCAACAAATCATGCGAATGCAGCTACCTCAGTGAATATGATCAAGGATGTCATATTCCCTAGGTTTGAAGTTCCTAGATTTTAATTACTGATGGTGGTTCTCATTTTATGAAAGGGACTTTTAGGAAAATCCTCAGCAAGTATGGAGTAACTCACCGTGTTGCTTCACCATATCATCCCCAAACAAGTGGTAAAGTGGAACTCTATAATAGAGAACTAAATACCATACTCAAGAAGACAGTGGACAAATCAAGACAGAATTGGTCATACAAGTTAAATGACACTCTATGGACATACCGTACTGCGTTTAAAAATCCAATGGGTATGACACCTTACAAGATGGTGTACGGTAAGGCGTGCCATTTACCTTTAGAACTGGAACAACGTTTATTAGATATTCATGCTTTAGATGAGTTTAGAAGTGAAGCTTATGAGAATTTTAGGTTATTTAAGGAAAAAGTTAAAAAATGGCATGATAGAAAAATAGAGAATAAGACTTTTAAAAGTGGAGACAAAGTGTTGCTCTATAATTCTTGTCTTAAGCTGTTTCCAGGAAAACTCAGATCAAAGTGAGAAGGTCCAATGTAGTTGAAGAAGCCTATTTGTCGGCAGCAGTGAAGCTCCAAGGAAAAACACCCTCTCTTGCATGGGTGGTAAATGGACAACGCTTGACGCATTATCGGGTAAAAGAAGATATAAGTGCAATCACCATAGAGTTGAGCACCCCCGAAGAAATGATAAAGCGAAGATATACGAAGAACGACAATTACAAGAAGAATGGACTCAAGACGGAATGAGCAGTACCACGGTCAAGCTATTGACAATAAAAGAGCGCTTCATGGGAGGCAACCCATGTGAAATAAAGGTTTGAGTAAGTTTTTAAATTTTTAGTTAAAGTCTAGTTTGAGTATTGTGTTAAAAGAGAAACAATTCATGCTCTGACAAAGAGGAAGGAAGATTGATAATGCCAAAATTGGTCAAAAATCTAAGCTGACATTTCTCTATCAAAACTCGATATTTCGTTAAGTTTTAGATTAATAAAGAATTCTTGGAGAAGCAGAAATATTTTGGTGGACACAGAAGGTTTAACGACCAACTATACATCGGGAATAAAAATTTCAGCCGTATAGTTCCGGCCATATAGTTATTGCGACGTCAACACTTCCATCCACAAAAGGTACTGAGAGTTTAACGACCAACTATGCATCCGGAATTAAAAATTCCGCCCGTATAGTTGTGGTCGTATAGTTGTGAACACCTTTGACAATATAATTTCTGGAGTACTGAGAGTTTAACAACCAACGATACGACCGGAATTAAAAATTCCGCCCGTATAGTTGTGGTCGTATAGTTGTCAACACCTTTAACAAAATAATTTCTGGAGTACTAAGAGTTTAACGACCAACTATACGGCCGGAATTAAAAATTCCGCCGTATAGTCGCGGTCATATAGTTGTCGACCCTTCTCCAAAAAAATTATTCAGGGTATAGAGAGTTTAACGACCAACTATACGGCGGGAATTAAAACTTCTGCCCATATAGTTCCGGTCGTATAGTTAAGTTCTACCGTAGATCTAATCTATAGTCGGTTCACAACTATACGGCGGGAACTATACGGGTTGCACCCATATAGTTGCTCGTTGCGCAAGACGGCTCGGGTTTTTGACCCCTCCTTTCAAAGCAGATCGCATCCAACCTTTTTCATTAAGTTTTCGCAGAGCTACAGCCTCCAGCCTCGAAAGATCTTCGTCATCCCTATATAGGCCCCTTTAACAACATTCGTGGAGCGAAGCCATGCAACCCTTCCACGTCAACAAGATCTGGAAGAAGAAAGAAGAGAAGCCCATGAAGAGGATCGAAGAAGCAGAACCAAAAGGATTGTCGTTATCATCCGGCCCGGAGATCAAGCCTCTCCCAAATTGGGAGGACATGTTCCTGCAAAGGATGGAGATGATGAGATAAGTTGAGCGGGGAAGGAATAAGGATGAGTACCTCCCTAATCCTTATCGTTACAACATAGGATCCTATTATAAACCTCCTCTTGGTCCATCACCTTTTAAACCTAAGGAGGTGCGACAAGATGAGATTCATGATAAGATCTATGAGTTAGAAAAGGCTTCTAAGGCATGCGTTGAAACAATTGGAGAAGGGATTGACTCCTACTGGATGATGAGAAAAGACCTTGAGAAGAAGGTCGATGACATTGATGGTAGAGTTAGTTTCTTAATTAAAACTATATTTGAGTTGACAGATGAGAAGAAATTCCTCAAGGGGAAAATGTTGAAGCTCCAATACGACATGGCCGAGCTTAGTATTCGCTTTGCAAGCATAGTTAAAGAAGGCAACGTGAAAGATGAAGGCGACGTTCTTTCTACCCAGGAGGAGGAATAGGTACCAACAAGGAGTTAATTGATCCCACCTGGCTTGATTTCAAGCTTGGGGAGATCTTTAAAGACCTTGTACTCTTTCTTACAAGTTTTATATTATCGTTTTTGATTTAGTTCAAACTACAAATAAAGTTTGCATCATTAGGATTCCCTTCAGGAATAGTCGATCCCTTTTATGAAATTCTGAGTTTATTATTATATATGGAGCAATTTTGAGTTAGTGTTTGTTTTATTGATATATGAATGTCTTGAATATAATTTTACTTGCACTTGATGATAGCAATAGGAGTCTTCCACATCATTGGTATTAATGGAACACCAAAAGATAATTTGGTCGATATGTTGTAAGTCTACGGTTTGATTTACAAAGAAAAATTATCTATATAGTTAAATTGAAAAAGAAACCTTGAAGAAAGGAAAATGAAAGTGTTATCAAAATAGAGTGAGAACAAGTGGAGGTAGATCTTCAAATCATAAGAATGCTTCATATACAATTGGAATTTGGTAATCGAGATCGTTAAACTTCGAATTCCTGCATGAAGTAAAATGTATGGCTAGCTCCTTTGCACAACACTTAAACAAAAAGTGTGAGCATATATACAAAAGAAGAAGAAAAAGAGATAGTGTGCAAAGAGCAAGTATGCATATACCACTATATTGTAGTATGACAAAGAGATATTTTTGAGATTTTGAATCCCAAGTGAATACGTTGATCCTAAAACACTTGGGACTACCTCGCTAACTCATCCGGTTGAACCGGATACTTTTACATTATGTTGAGATTCATCTTTTATGAACCATTGATCACTAAGGTGTGGAAGCATGTCAATACTATTTAGATGGTTCGAGTAAGGTACTATTCATGAACTTATTCCTATGTACCGTACATGACAAACACATGTTGCAATTGCCTCATTTATTTTATCGACTTAGCTTCATGAATATGAGGATCACATCCATTAAGCTAAAACCTGCTCGGGACGAATAAGAGTCTAAGCTTTGGGAAGTTGATTAGTGCATATTTGCATTATGTTTTACATTATTATTTTGCATTGTAGATGTAGGATCTTGGTATTTTATGGTGCTCACGCACACATTTTATGTCTGTTTTCACCAGGATCAGGACAGATGATGGATCCAATGGATTCATATCTTGGAGCAGTTGTACTATGAAGAAAAGGAGTCAAAAACAACGTAAATCGATTATTTGGGAAATATTAATAATACCAGAAGAAAACCAGAAGTGAACAAAGGAGGCAGAGAGTCCAACGACCAACTATATGACCGGAGCAACTTTTCCGGCCGTATAGTTCTGGCCGTATAGTTGGCGCCGCCTCCGTCTCATCAAATAGTTTCACCATGTGCAATTGGTTCGGGGAGACGACATACAGAACACCCAGAAATCGCAGAAACCTCACCTCTGGAAGGCATCTGGAGGGGGAACTCATCCACAAGGGATCCATCTTCGCCCTACGCAGATCCGGGAGGCTAAGGCATCGATCTTCATCATCCACCTCTTTATCACCACCATCTCCATCCATACCATCTATATCTTGTCTAGATCTTGTTGTAATTGATGACCCACAAGTATAGAGGGTGTGTATTTTTTATAAGTAAGAGTGTCGAACCCAACGAGGAGCAGAAGGTGCTGGCTAGTGGTATGGATCAGGAATTCTCTACAAATACATAGCAAACGGATTTTTAGGGTTTTTTGATAATGCAAGTAAATAAAGTACGAGTAAATAAAAGACAATACGAATAAATGTAGCAAGTGTCCCAATCCTTTATTCAGCAAAGGACAAGCCGGTTGTATTACTTAAGATGACCAAACGTTCTCGAGGACACACGTGAATTCTGTCAAGTGCTTTCGCTTCATATAGTTGATTAATCTTCTTTAGTTTGCTAAGTGTTGTGTGGGTGAACCTGTGCTAACGTACTGACCTTCCTAGGACTAATACATACTTGTGATTATACCCCTTGCAAACATCCGTAAGTACAAGAAAGTAATTAAGGTAGAAACCTAACCACAACTTTAAACTCTAAGACCCTGACGTCCCTTGTGCGATGGTTTCCTAACGGGGGTTCAGGTTTCTATCACTCCGGCAACCCCTACTATTAGTAGACAAATACACAATGCATTCCCCTAAGCCCATATAGGTGAAGTGTCATGTAGTCGACGTTCACATGACACCACTAGAAGAAGTACACCACAACTTAAATATCAAACCATTGAATCTTTCTCAACACAATTCCACTACTAACAACATGACTTCTCCCATGTCCTCAAGAACAAAACGAACTACTCACAAGACAACATATGGATCATGATCAGAGATGAAATAATGATGTGTAACAATCTGAACATAAACAATAATTCAATGGTTCCACTCAATAGCATCAACTACAAAGAGTAATCAACACCAGGAAAGTTTCCCCTAAGAACTATGCAAGATTCAACCCAATTGTTACAGCGGTATGGAGGTGGTGATGATGGTGCTGGTGGAGATGATGGTGATGATGATGATGATCCCGATGAAGTCTAGCTTGATGGTGGTGTTGATGGCGAAGGTCTCCCCTCTCCGGGAAGGAATTCCCCCAACAGAAATATGTCTACCGGAGAGATCTTTCTCTCTCGGCGTTTTCCGCCCTGCAGAGGCGTCAGAATCTTTCTATGGTTGCCCCCCCGGTATTAGGGTTCCGTGGAGATAATATACGCCAGAGGGGAGAGATGGAGGTGGGCCAGGGCAGCCGCACCACATGGTGGCGCGGCCTAGGGTGGCCCGAGCTAGGGGGTGGTGTGGGCCCCGTGTGGCCCATCTCCACTCCTCCTTCTGGTAGCCTTCGTCTTCTGGAAAAATAGGATTTTCCATATATTTTCCCGGATTTTCTGATCTTCGCGATTTTTGCCTCCAAACAGCACCTTTTCCATCAGAATCCTAACTGCAGCGGTCCATGCTCCAAAAGTCATCAACCCTGCAAAAACAAATGAAATTACATAAGTATCATCTCTTAATATGAAATATATCAATGAATAACAGTAAATTATGATATAGAATAGTGATGCAAAATGGACGTATCCACTCCCCCCAAGCTTAGACTTTGCTTGTCCCCAAGCGAAACTGAGCTCAGTAAACATGGCCTCAGGTTTATGGAGTGAAGAATCGATAAAAGAATACGGACAGGAAGCATCGCATTTATCAATACATAGATCATAATAGCAGACAACTCACCATTATATAACTTAACTTGCAATAGGTAAAGGAAACACAATAGAGATACATAAAGTGAATCATAATTGGTAATGGCAAACTTAGCTCTTGGTCGAAGAATAGTTGATAATTTGCTGGAGTTCACAAATAACTGATATTCAATGATAGCTTTCAAAGTAGTAAAAACCAAGATAAGAGCAATGTGCAAAACAAGGAACATAAGAAACATGATTGAATAAATCATCATATGAATGAATGAAACACAACAACTCACTTAAAAAGTAAAAGAAAGGCCCTTCGCAAAGGGAAGCAGGGATTTCAAGTTTGATAAAGAGCTTCCAAAAATTATGATACTTATTAGCTTTTAGCTCTCATTCCCCCCATCATAGGCATCTTTAGGTGATTAAGGTTAAAGTGATCAAATATGAGGCTATGCTTGACAAGATACAAGGTGAAAATCTCATGTCCCTTGAATACGAGGGCTGCTCCTCATGCTACTCAAGTTTAGTTACCGGTAAGTTCTTGTCATAGTAAGTACATGTGTATCATAGAGAACCGCCAACGAGGTACCCCTTGCCCGATGATACAGCAGAATGCCCATATCAAAATGACAAGGCAAGCAGACAACAAGCATCTCAGCAATCTTCTTATTTACCATGGGAATATGGTGATTTTTTCTCTCTTTCCTCTTTTCTCATCTCTCTTTTTTTCTCTTTTTCTCAATCTCGATCTCTTTTTATAAGAAGAATGCTTCATAGATGCTCATTATGGTTACGCTGCAGGTTTCCACCATGACAACATGGATTAGACCAGCAGCCTAGGTGTTTCTCTAACACACATACATAACTCCATGGACTTACAAGTGATGGCCCAAAATATATCGAGCTCGTTGGGGAACCCCAAGAGGAAGGTATGATGAGCACAGCAACAAGTTTTCCCTCAGTACAAAACCAAGGTTTAATCGAACCAGTAGGAGCTAGGAAACACCCCAAAGGTGTTGCTAGCTGAGCCTTGGCAGGGCGCACTACCGGTTCTAGTAGCAACGTGGAGACCTACACAACACAACCACAGAACTTTGCCCCAACTTGCGATGAGGTTGTCAATCTCACCGGTTTTGCTAAAAACAAAGGATTAAATGTATCGAGTGGAAGAAAGTAATAGTTTGCAGAAAGTAAACACAAAGCAGTAAACATTTGATTGTAGATTGATTGTAAAAGAAAGGACCGGGGTCCATAGTTCAGTAGAGGTGGCTCTCCTTAAGATAGATAACATGTTGGGTGAACAAATTACAGTGGGGCAACTGACAAACATCGAGAAAGCATACAATCATATACTACTCATCCTGACTCCTTTGAGATTCGATTCGGCATTACAACATTATACATAGACCGCCATCCAACTACATCTATGACTAATAATCCACCTTCAGGTTATCATCCGAACCCCCTCCAGTATTAAGTTGCAAGCAACGGATAATTGTATTACGAATTGCGTGTAAAGTAAACAATACGATTGTTCTATGAACAAAGGATTGTTGTTTTCTCCCTAGTAGCAACAACACATCTAGTACCTTAGATATTTCTGTCACTTCCCTAGATTACCAGAGGCATGAACCCACTATCGAGCATAAATACTAACTCTTGGAGTTGCTACCATCTACTTGGCCAAGATAGCTACTAACAACGGAAAGCATGCAAGATCACAAATAAGAAAGACATGATAGAATCAATAATCAATATGAAATAACATCTCAATATCCATCGGATCCCCACAAACACAACATGTAGAATTACAAATAGATGATCTTCATCATGAACGGAGCTCACAAGATCTAAACATGAAAGCACAAAGGAGGAGAACCAGCCATCTAGCTACTACATGGACCCGTAGTCCAGAGATGAACTACTCATGCATCATACCGGAGGCTTGCATGATGATTAAGAAGGCCTCTAGGGTGAATTCCCCTCTCTGGCAGGGTGCCGGGAAGAGCTTCAGATCCCTCCCGATCTAGGGATGGAGATGACGGCGGCCAAAGACTCTTTCGTGGATTTTTGATCTGGTACTTAGGGTTTCCGTATCAGAGGCAATATATAGGCGGAAGGAGAGGCCGAGGGGGTGCCTGGGGTGGCCAGACCACCCCCTAGCGCAGGCCAGGCCTGGCCGCGCGGCCAGGTGGTGTGGCCGGGCCCCAGCCCCTCTCCGTCTCATATTCTAGCTCTAGGTGTCCCTCGGTAAAATAATGACTTTGGCTTTTGTCCCGTCCTATTCTGAGAATATTCATTTTCTGACTTTCCTAGAACCAAAAATAGCAGAAAACAGGCAGCTGGCATTGTGGCTCTTGTTAATAGGTTAGTCCAAGAAATCATATGAAAAGTACTCCAAAGTGTGGACAAAACATAAGAAAGTAGATAAAACCAAGCATGGAACATCAAAAATTATATATACATTTTCAATGTATCAACATCCCCAAGCTTAACTCCTGCTCGTCCTCGAGTAGGTAAGTGACAAAAAGAAGAAGAATTTTTTAGGTGACATGCACCATCACAAACTTGATCAAAGTATTTGTAAAACATTCAAAGCTGGGATCATAGTACTTCAATAATAACATGAAAGACAGAGTTCTAGCAATAAGACAAATAAACTATGTTGCAACATGAAAAGGCACAAACAAAAGATTCATGAATAACAATGCTTTGCAAGACGTTTGTTTGCTTCACATAAAGAAAACATAGCATTGTAGTATTCATCTTGTCCCTCATAGAGTAGCAAAACATAAATGCATAGGACACCTTAAAAGCTCATAAGAGTGACTAGATACAAATAGTTTAAAGCAAGTAATATCAAAGTATGCATCAATCAACAAGTCTTGGGACAATGCACATAGAACTAAGAATGGCCACTATGCATCAATCAAAGGTGCATAAAGATAGAAGGTGGAGACTCAATATATAAGTGGAAGAAAGGCCTTCATAGAAGGAATTAGGGATTCAAGTTTCATAAAGATCTTACAAAAATTATGGTACTTAATACTCCCTCCGTTCCAAGGTTTAAGGCATTTTTTTTTGAAAAGTCAAGCTATGGAAAGTTTGAATAAACTTTTTGAAAAACTATAAAGAACTATGGTATTATATATATCGTGTGAAAATATGTCTCATGATGTATCAAAGGGTATATATTTCATATTATAAATATTAATATTTTTCTCTAAAAACTTGGTCAAACTTTACATAGTTTGACTTTTTCAAAAAACTATATGCCTTAAGCCTTGGGATGGAGGTAGTAGCTTTTAGCTCTCATTGCCCCTATCATAAGCATCTTGAAGTGATTAAGGTTAAAGTGAACAAACTATGGAGTATATGCTTGACGAAGTATAAGTTGGAAATCTCATGTCCCTTGAATACGAGGGCCGCTCCTCATGCTACTCAAGTTTAGTCACCAGTAAGTTCTTGTCATCGTAAGTACATGTGTATCATAGAGAACCTCCAACGGGGTACCCCTTGCCCGATGATATGGAAGAATCCCCATATCAAAATGACAAGGCAAGCAGACAACGAGCATCTCAGCAATCTTCTTATTTACCATGGGAATATGGTGCTTTTTTCTCTCTTTCCTCTTTTCATAATCTCTTTTTTTTTCTTTTTCTCTTTTTTCTCAATATTGGACTTTTTTTATAAGAAGAATGCTTCATAGACAGCTCATTATGGTTACGCTGCAGGTTTATACCATGTCAGCATGGATGAAACCAGTGGCCCAGGCATTTCTCTAACACATATACATAACTCCATCGACTTACAAGCTCCCCTTTCATTTCACACCGATGACATCCATAGACAAAAGAGCATGATATCAACTAGGTACAAAGTACATGTGCAATGTTGAAAGCGTTCGCAATGACAACATGGTTCTGCTAATCCCCAACAAATAAGTGCAAGCATATACAACATAGACGACACAATGGTTCAAGTTTATTAAGGGCAAGAAAAGTAAAGTGTGCCATCAAGTTCGTGAGAGCTTTAATCACTGGTTTTCTCATAACAAGTTTGATTTGGAAGGTAGATAAAAACATGAATATGCTTGGAATAACAAATGCTAGTAGGTAGGTATGGTGGACTCTTTAGAATAACTTGGTTTAAGGAGTTGGATGCGTGAGTGGAACTCATACTTGGTTACGGAGGCTAGCAAAAGACTAGGAGCGACAAACTAAGAGAGCAATAATGGCCATAATCATGCAGAGCGACAAAACATCATTGATCAAAGCATAAAGTGATATTATAAGTTGAAAACTAAAGGATCATAAAGGCTTATGGTGACTTGGGATAGTCATAACATGGTGTGAGCATGTGCCAAGTCAACCCAAATAAAGCATCAAAGGAGAATACCACAATACTATGCTTTAATATGCTAAAACAACGCATGATTCTTCAAAGGCACATTAAGAAATCTCAATTGTTTATAACAAGTCATGCTACAACAAAGAATACTAAGCATAAAGACAAAACAATATCAAGCATGGCATGACAAAGCATATGCCACAGTCAAAAACCAGCTCTCTTTAACACTTAAGCATGAACTTTCCTACTCTTTTCCAATCCAAACCAAACTATTTGAAAACCAATGTATGAATGAGGGGGTCCAACCAAATTTATTCAGCAAACTAATCAAACCAAGCAAACGAAAAACCAAAATGAAAACGAAAAAGAAGACGCTCCAAGAACAACACAACTGTACATGAAACAATAAAAATGAAGCGTTTGGAAGAAACCTGGGATTTTTATTCATGAAGAGGGGGATGCCTTGGGCATCCCCAAGCTTTGACGCTTGTACTTCTTGGATATTTCTTGGGGTGACACGCGTGGCATCCCCAAGCTTGAGCTTTAGTCCATCTTTCATCTCATTACTCATTCCTTCCATACACCTGAAAATTTTCCTTCATACAAAACTTCACACAATCTTTATTAGAAACATTAGTGCACTCAAGATAATAAGTCTTTAGGTTCAGTTCCAACACCAATAAAACTTCCATTAAAATATCCATCAGATCCCCACAAAGACATGATAGAATCAATAATCAATCTGCAATAGCATCTCAATATCCATCAGATCCCCGCAAACACAACATGCAGAATTATGAATAGATGATCTTGATCATGAACGGAGCTCACAAGAGCTAGACATGAAAGCACAAAGGAGGAGAACCAGCCATCTAGCTACTACATGGATCCGTAGTCCAAGGATGAACTACTCACGCATCACACCGGAGGCTTGCATGGTGATGAAGAAGGCCTCCAGGGTGAATTCCCCTTTCCGACAGGGTGCCGGGAAGAGCTTCAGATCCCTCCCGATCTAGGGATGGAGATGACGGCGGCTACAGACTCTTTCATGGATTTTTGATTGGGTACTTAGGGTTTTCGTCCTGAGGGCAATATATAGGCGAAAGGAGAGGCCGAGGGGGTGCCGGGAGCGGCCACACCACCCCGCGGCCAGGTGGTGTGGTGGCCCCTGGCCCCTCTCCGTCTCGTATTCTGGCACTTGATGACATCCGGAAAAATAGGCAGTTTGGCTTTTGTCCCGTCCAATTCCGAAAATATTCATTTTCTGACTTTCCTGAAACCAAAAACAGCAGAAAACAGGCAGCTGGCACTGTGGCTCTTGTTAATAGGTTAGTCCAAGGAATCATATGAAAAGTACTCCAAAGTTGGAACAAAACACAAGAAAGTGGATAAAACCAAGCATGGAACATCAAATATTATAGATACATTTGCAACGTATCACGGCCCACGCGTTTCTCTAACACACATACAAACTCCATGATCTTACAAGTTCCACTTTTATTTCACACCGCCGGGATCCATAAGAAAAAGAACATGATATCAACGGGGTACAAAGTACAAGTGCAATGTTGAAAGCGTTCCCCATGATACATGGTTCTGCTAATTTCAATTTATAAAGCGCAAGCATATACGCAACAAAGAAGGACCCAATGGTTCAAGCTTATTAGATGCAAAAAAGTAAAGTGTGCCATCAAGTTCGTGAGAGCTTTAATCACTAGTTTTCTCATAACAAGTTTAATTTGGAAGGTAAACAAAAGAATGAATATACTTGGAATATCATAAGCTAGTAGGTAGGTATGGTGGAATCTTTGGAATAACTTGGTTTAGGGAGTTGGATGCATGAGTGGAACTCATACTTGGTTGTGGAGGCTAGGAAAAGACTGGGAGCGAGAAACTAAGAGAGCAATAATGGCCATAATCATGCAGAGCGACAAAACATCATTGATCAAAGCATAAAGTGATACTACAAGTTGAAAACTAAAGGATCATAAAGGCTATGGTGACTTGAGATAGTCATAACATGGTGTGAGCATGTGCCAAGTCAACCCAAATAAAGCATCAAAGGAGAATACCACTATACTATGCTTTAATATGCTAAAACAATGCATGATTCATCCAAGGCACATTAAGCAATCTCAATTGTTTATAACAAGTCATGCTACAGCAAAGAATACTAAGCATAAAGCCAAAACAATATCAAGCATGGCATGACAAAACATAGGCCACAGTCAAAAACAAGCTCTTTTTACCACATAAGTATGAACTTTTCTACTCTTTTCCAAACCAAACCAAACTATTTGCAAACCAATGTATGAAAGAGGGGGTCCAACCAATTTATTCAGAAAACTAAGCAAACTAAAAACCAAAACGAAAACAAAAAAGAAGACGCTCCAAGAAAAACACAACTGTGCATGAAACAATAAAAATGAAGCGTTTGGAAGAAACCTGGGATTTTTATTCATGAAGAGGGGGATGCCTTGGGCATCCCCAAGCTTTGAAGCTTGTACTTCTTGGATATTTCTTGGGGTGACACGCGTGGCATCCCCAAGCTTGAGCTTTAGTCCATCTTTCATCTCATTACTCATTCCTTCCATACACCTGAAAATTTTCCTTCATACAAAACTTTACACAATCTTTATTAGAAACATTAGTGCACTCAAGATAATAAGTCTTTAGGTTCAGTTCCAACACCAATAAAACTTCCATTAAAACACTAGCTACTATAGCACCTCCCTCAAAAAGCTCAATTTCCCAAAAGAACTCAAAAAGGAACCAACAAGAAGCAAATCCAGAAAATGGCAGAAATCTGTCAAAACAGACCAACAGGTAAACACAAATTTTTTCGAAGACCTTATGTTGCTCAAATCAAAAAGTATTGAACGAACGAAAGTTAGATAACTACCTGGGGCAGAAGCACAAACAATTACAGCGCAATCCGACATACAGAGCTCTCTCACGAATTTTTACGGTGAAGTACAAAATCTGTTTCAGGACAGCAACTTTCCCAATTATTACTTCTCTCTCATTAGAGGTTACTCTTGGCACAAAAAGCAAATAAAAGGGATAAGGAGCGGTTATTACAGAGGTAATAACTTCCAAGACTCATCTAAAGCTTTTGGGTTATCTCCTAATAAGTACTTTTCTTTAACGCCTTTAAGTTAGGCATAAGAAACAAGAAAAATAATCAAGTGTTCTCAAATGAAGAAGCATTAAGAGAAATTTTTGTTTTCATAGAGAGGCAAAAGAAATCTTCTCTCTCTTCTTAGGGAAGTGTTCTATACCTTTCTTGAGTGGGAGTTGATATTTAATGGTGCCTTCTTTCATATCAATAATGGCACCAACAGTTCTAAGAAAAGGTCTTCCCAAAGTAATAGGACAAGAAGCATTGCATTCAACATCCAAAACATAGAAATAAACGGAGACATAGGTATTGTTAACCATAATAAGAACATCATTAATACTCCCCATGATTTTCTTTTTAGCATTATCAACAAGTGGGACATTTAAATAACAATCTTCCAATGGTGGCAAAATCAAGCATATCATAAATCTTTCTAGGCATAATAGAAACACTACTATCAAGATCACATAAACCTTTGAAATCAAAATCATTCACTTTCATATTAATGATGGGTTCCCAACCATCTTCTTGTTTTATAGGAATAGAAGCTTTATGTTTCATCTTTAATATGTATAAGAGCATCAGTAATGTGTTTTGTAAAGGCCATATTAATAGCACTAGCATTAGGAATTTTAGCAAGCTTTTGTAGGAACTTAATAACTTAAGAGATACTGCAACCATCAAGATAAAAATTATAATTATCATCTAAAGTAGTAGAGTTATTACTAGCCTCAACACTAGTGGTAGTGATAGTAGAAACACTAATGTTTCTAGCAATTTCATCTTCCCTTTCCCACTTAGCATGCAATTCAGCCAATAGTCTAACATTTTCATCAATTCTAACTTGTATGGCATTAGTAGCTGCAAAGGGATAGCAGCCATTTTATTCATAGAAGATTGAGCTTCAGCCAGAGATGCTATATTTCTTTCAGCATTAGAGAGTTTCTCTTCAATAGTTTTATTGAAAGTAGTTTGTTTATTAATAAAGTCTTTAAGCATAACTTCAAGTTTAGAGGGAGCACTCCTATTGTTGTTGTAAGAATTTCCATAAGCATTACCATTGTTGGGAGGATATGGCTTATAATTGTTGTTACCATAAGCATTGTTGCCAAAATTGTTATTTCTTATAAAGTTAACATCAACTTTCTCTTCTTGAGCAACCAAAGAGGCTAAGGGAACATTATTTGGATCAATATGGGCTTTCCCATTAACAAGCATAGACATAATAACATCAATCTTATCACTCAAGGAAGAGGTTTCCTCAATAGAATTTACCTTCTTACCTTGTGAAGCTCTCTCAGTATGCCATTCAGAATAGTTAACCATCATATTATCCAGAAGTTTTGTTGCAACACCCAAAGTGATGGTCATAAAGGTACCTCCAGCAACAGAATCCAATATATTTCTTGAAGAATAGTTCAATCCTGCAGAAAAGGGTTGGATGGTCATCCAACCAGTCAGTCCATGAGTGGGACAATTCTTTACTAAAGATTTTATTCTTTCCCAAGCTTGAGCAACATGTTCATTATCAGATTGTTTAAACTTAATTATTTCACTTCTCATAGATATAATCTTAGCAGGAGGATAGTATTTTCCAATAAAGGCATCTTTGCATTCAGTCCAAGAATCAATACTATTTCTAGTTAGGGAATTTAACCATTCTTTAGATTTTCCTCTCAAAGAGAAAGGAAACAATTTAAGCTTAATGATATCTCCATCTATATCCCTATGCTTTTGCATCTCACAAAGTTCAACAAAGTTATTTAGATGAGCAGCAGCATCTTCATTACCAATACCAGAAAATTGTTCTCTCATAACATGATTGAGTAAAGCAGGTTTTATTTCAAAGAAAGTAGCGTCAGGAATAGGTGGAGCAATAGGTGTGCTCATAAAATCATTGTTGTTAGTGCTAGTGAAGTCACACAACTTAGTATTTTCAAGAGTTGTCATTTTTTGTGTTTTGATAAAGTAAGAAAACTTGTAAAACTATTTTTTTTTGTGTTTTTTGAAAAAGAAACAAGCAAACAAAACGAAAGTAAACTAAGCAAAACAAAAACAACAAAGTAAAGAGATTGGTTATGAGGGACTCCCCTTGTGAAGATGTCCTTGACTCCCCGGCAACGGCGCTAGAAAAGTAGCTTGATGGCCCAAAATATATCAACCCCAAGATGAAGGTATGATGAGCACAACAACAAGTTTTCCCTCAGTATGAAACCAAGGTTTAATCGAACTAGTAGGAGCAAGGAAACACCCCAAAGGTGTTGCTAGCTGAGCCTTGGCAGGGAACATTACCGGTGCTAGTAGCAACGTGGAGACCTGCACAACACAACCACAGAACTTTGCCCCAACTTGCGATGAGGTTGTCAATCTCACCGGTTTTGCTGAAAACAAAGGATTAAATGTATCAAGTGGAAGAAAGTAATAGTTTGCAGAAAGTAAACACAAAGCAGTAAACAATTGATTGTAGATTGATTGTAGAGCAAAGGACCAGGATCCATAGTTCACTAGAGGTGGCTCTCCTTAAGATAGATAACATGCTGGATGAACAAATTACAGCGGGGTAATTGACAAACATCGAGAAAGCATACAAGCATATACTACTCCGCCTGACTCCTTTGAGATTCGATTGGGCATTATAACATTATACATAGACCGCCATCCAACTGCATCTATGACTAATAATACACCTTCAGGTTATCATCCGAACCCCCTCCAGTATTAAGTTGCAAGCAACGGATAACTGCATTACGAATTGCGTGTAAAGTAAACAATACGATTGTTCTATGAACAAAGGATTGTTGTTTTCTCCCTAGTAGCAACAGCACATCTAGTACCTTAGATATTTCTGTCACTTCCCCAGATTACCAGAGGCATGAACCCACTATCGAGCATAAATACTAACTCTTGGAGTTGCTAGCATCTACTTGGCCAAGATAGCTACTAACAACGGAAATAACATCTCAATATCCATCGGATCCTCGCAAACACAACATGCAGAATTACAAATAGATGATCTTGATCATGAATGGAGCTCACAAGATCTAAACATGAAATCACAAAGGAGGAGAACCAGCCATCTAGCTACTACATGGACTTGTAGTCCAGAGATGAACTACTCACGCATCACACCGGAGGCTTGCATGATGATGAAGAAGGCCTCCAGGGTGAATTCACCTCTCTAGCAGGGTGCCGGGAAGAGCTTCAGATCCCTCCCGATCTAGGGATGGAGATGACGGCGGCTACGTTCTCTTTCATGGATTTTTGATCGGGTACTTAGGGTTTCCGTATTAGAGGCAATATATATAGGCGGAAGGAGAGGCCGAGGGGGTCCCTAGGGCGTCCAGACCACCCCTGGCGCGGGCCAGGCCTGGCCGCGCGGCCAGGTGGTGTGGCCGGGCCCCAACCCCTCTCCGTCTCGTATTCTGGCTCCAGGTGTCCCTCGGTAAAATAATGACTTTGGCTTTTTTCGCGTCCAATTCCAAGAATATTCATTTTCTGACTTTCCTGGAACCAAAAATAGCAGAAAACGGGCAGTTGGCACTGTGGCTCTTGTTAATAGGTTAGTCCAAGAAATCATATGAAAAGTACTCTAAAGTGTGGTGATACATTGCTAACGTATCTATAATTTTTGATGTTCCATGCTTGGTTTTTATCTACTTTCTTATATCTTGCCCACACTTTGGTGTATTTCTATACAGACTAACCGATTAACAAGATACCATAGTGCTAGCTGCCTATTTTCTGCTATTTTGGTTCCAGGAAAGTCAGAAAATCAATATTCTCGGAATTGGAGCGGACAAAAGCCAAAGTCGATATTTTACCGCAAGACTCACGGAGCTAGAAGACGAGACGGAGAGGGGCCATAGGGTGGCCAAACCACCCCTGGGCGCGAGTCCCCCTGGCCGCCCACCTACCTTGCCTCTTCGCCTATAAGATCCTCCCAATGCAAAAACCCTAAGTCATCAATCAGAAAGCCACGAAAAGTTCCGCAGCGCCGCCACCACCGAAGGGGAGATTCGGGGGACAAAAAGTCTTTGTTCCGGCACCCTGCCGGGATGGGGAAGTGCCCCCGGAGCCATCTCCATCGATCTCCACCACCATCTCCATCGCCGTTGCTGATTCCCATGATGAGGAGGGAGTAGTTCTCTCTCGAGGCTAAGGGTTCTACCGGTAGCTATGTGTTCATCTCTCTCTATGCATGATCATATTGTGATCATGAGCTTGTAATCTATAGATCTACCTTGCTACTCAAGTGCTTTAATAGATCTCTGCTCTCCCCATCTGTGTGAAAGTGATAGCATGCACACCATGGTGGCACTTAGGCTAGAGATTACAAATACTTGTTATGAGTTATATTTGGAGTTGGATGTCTCTATGAAATTGTGCTGTTTGTTGGAACCATCTAGTGCTCATGGTGACAGTGTGGGGTTTTCTAGATGGGAAAGGCTTACTTTGAGGTGTGCTGTTATAGCCCTACCATGGATTAGAGTGTCCAACCGGAGAGTAGTTAAGAGTAGTATCATGAAGATAATATATTTATATAAGAGTGTTCACTAGCGAAAGTATGATCCCTATGCCTTGTTTCTAAGCATTGATACACCGTTTGCAATTAGATCTGTTACATGTTTGATTGCTTCCATCTTTATTTCAGTTTGCCTTTAGTCTTTTCCCACGTCAACCACACGTCAGCAAGCTATTTTCTGGCACCGTTACCACTTATAATTATCCATACCACTTGTATTTTACTATCTCTTCGCCGAACTAGTGCACCTATACACCTGACAAGTGTATTGGGTGTGTTGGGGACACACGAGACTTCTTGTATCTTGATTGCAGGGTTGCTTGAGAGGGGATACCTTTGACCACTTCCTCCTTGAGTTCGATAAACCTTGGGTGATCCACTTAAGGGAAAACTTGCTGCTATTCTACAAACCTCTGCACTTGGAGGCCCAACAACTATCTACAAGAATAGAAGTGCGTAGACATCATGTGGACAAAACATAAGAAAGTAGATAAAACCAAGCATGGACCATCAAAAATTATAGATGCATTTGCAATGTATCAATAAGCTCCCGTTTCATTTCACACCGACGACATCCATAGACAAAAGAACATGATATCAACTAGGTACAAAGTACCAGTGCAATGTTGAAAGCGTTCCCCATGACAACATGGTTCTGCTAATTCACAACTTACAAAGCGCAAGCATATACACAACATAGATGGGCACAATGGTTCAAGTTTATTAAGTGCAAGAAAGTAAAGTGTGCCATCAAGTTCGTGAGAGCTTTAATCACTAATTTTCACATAACAAGTTTAATTTGGAAGGTAGATAAAAACATGAATTTATTTGGAATAGCAATAGTGCTAATAGGTAGGTATGGTGGACACATATGGCATAGATTTGGTTTAAGGATTGGATGCACGAGAAGAATTCCCTCTCAGTACAGGTTTTTGGCTAGCAAGGCTGGGTAGCAAGTATAAGAGTTGAAGGAAACAAACAAACATACAAGTGATAAAAACAAACATGCAATCTTCCTTGGAAGCACAAAAGATCTTAACTAGAGAATACTAAACTTATGATCAAATCAAGAAAGAGAGATGATGAAATTATATTTCTTTAGAGTACTTTTATCTTTTCATTCAACTCTCAAAAATAGTGTTGCTACTGACCAAGCCAGGTTTGCCAAAACCAACTAAATTAACTCAATGATCCCAAAGTGATACCAATACTAACAACAAGATCAATCATATAACCATGAATTGAAAACTAATATAAGATATGCAAAAGAGTAAATGATAGAACTTCTCATTAATATTCCATAACGACAACTCACACCAAGGGATACATATCTAATGAGAGAGGGGACACTTCCATAATGCAAACCATCCTACCTGATAACTTCTCTATTCATGATATGACTCTACTAAAAAGGTAAAAAGATAGAAGATAGTGATGTGATACCGCGGCAGTCCCCCAAGCTTGGAACAAACAAAGGGGATGCTAAACCTGATGGCAAATTACTCCTTTGGTGGTGGTGGTATTCTATCGATGAGCTCTTTGATCAGTTTCCCCAAGTCCTCAATCTCGAAGGTGAGATTACGAATAAGCTGTGAGTTTTGCTCAATGCGGCTCATGATTATGTCGGGTTGCGAATTCTAGCTCTTTCGATTCTTTACCCACTCTTCCTCCTTGAAGTCTTCTTTTCCTGCATGGCTAGAACGAGGCAAATCCCAATTGGAGGGTAATTTCTCCTTGGGCATATTCTGGTATTGATGCTCATGGATAAGGGTATGGAAAGGATTCTTGGCACGTGGAGGAAGTGACCATGGATCTGAACAGTAACGAGGAGGCTCCCTCCAATTTACATAGTCTTGGAAGGGTTTGCCACCACTCCAATTCTTGCAATGGTAGTGCCGGTGTGGTTTGCCTCCTCTTCATCTTTACTCTTGATCTCCTTCTCCTGCCCGGGGTCTTAGAGATCTTCCTCCATAAGCTCCTTTCCCTTATCCTTGGCGGACACCATTGTGCTTATAAACTTTCAAAAATAGTTCCTGGCAGAAATAGATCGAAACAAAAACACGACGAGAACACGATATACGAACCTCGGGGGATCCGGGGGATTATATATTACGAAGTTTCACAACAAAAGGAAGGTACTGGGAGAAAACGGGTCAGAGACGGGGTCCGAGGTGGCCACACCACCTGGTGGCGCGGCCAGGGGTGGGCTCGCGCCACAGGGTGGTGTGAGCCACCCTGGCTCCGTTTCCGTCCCTCTTTCGCTTCGTAGCTGTCCTTGTTGGCTAAAAACTGCAAAAATATAACTGGACAGATCTTTCGCAGAACTTTTCTTACCAGAATTGTTACCTATTCGAAAACGGACTCTGCAGATCTCTGAATTTGGTATTTAGTAGATTCTTCCAGAGTCACCACTTGAATAATATCAATATATTCATCTTCATACACTTATTGCTTGCGTCATGAAACCTTTCACTTCCTTATTACACCATTATCTCCACTAACCTGGAAATTTCTTTCACACAAAACTTCACACAGTTCTCATTAGCAACATTAGTATAAGTAAAGTGATAAAACTTTTTGAGTCCAATTTCAACTGAAAACCATTAAAACATAATCTACTGTAGCAACTCCTTCCGAAAACCCAAAAAGAATTCAAAAAGGAAATCGAATTAAGAAGCAAATGCAAGAGTGGCAAAATCTGTCAAAACAGAGCAGCAGGTAAAGATCAATTTTTTCGAAAATCTTCTGTTGCTCAAATCAATAAGTGCAAAACTAACGAAAGTTAAATAACAACCTGGGACAGAAGCACAAAAAACTACAGCTCAATCCGACATACAGAGATCTCTCACTAATTTTTACGGTGAAGCAGAAAAATCTGTTTCGGGACAGCAAGTTCCCCAAATCTTACTTCTCTCTCATTAGAGGTTAATCTTGACACAAAAACCAAACAAAAAGGATAAGGAGAGGTTATTACCGAAGTAATAACTTCCAAGACTCAAAGAAAAACAAAAAAACAAACCGAAAACACAAATAAATTGGGTTGTCTCCCAAAAAGCTCTTTCTTTATAGCCATTAAGATGGGCATGATAATTTTGATGATGCTCACTTAGGAATATGAATTGAAGCGAAAGAGAGCATTAAGAAGCAAAAGTACACACGTTTAATTCTAACCCACTTCCTATGCAAGGGAATTTTGTAAACAAACAATTTGTTGAAACCAGAGGCTACTAGCATAGGAAGGCAAAAGAAGTGCAACATAAAAACTTTCAGCATAAAACGAGGAAACTTGATATTATTGAGATGCATAAGAAGAGTCTTCCCTCTCTCATAATAACTTTCAGTATCATGCATAAACTTAACAATATAACTATCACAAGGACCATCGTAACAATGATCACTTATTCTAACAGAAAACACATGAATACTAGTTCTTATAGCACTACTTTGTGAAACAATATTAGAGGTATCCTTACAAAGGACAGTGTGTCCCTCTTCTACATATTTAGTGACAAAGTCTTTCACATTTGCTATTATAGGTTCATAATCCATTTGTTTATCGGGTTCAACAACTTCATTTGTACTTTCATTAACCATACTAGCTATCATAGAATGTTCATTTATCTTAACTGAGAAAAGCATTTTCTCAATGTAAGGTTCAGATAAAACATGATTAGCAGTATAAACTTCAGTATTTCTTGCAGGAACACACTTAGCAACATCTTTATAAGGTTCATGATACTTATTCCACTTCTTTTTAGGCACTTCAATGTAGGAAGCAAAAGCCTTAAAATAAGTTGCAATAGCTTGAGAGTCTAGACCATAAGCATTTTTAATATTTTGAAAATCATCACTTCCCATAAAAGATTCAATGCATTCATAATCATAATTTATACCTGACTTTCTTCCTTTGCCATTCTCCCAAGCTTCAGCATTGTCTTGAATACGGTCCAGAAGATCCCATTTAGCTTCTTGTTCCATGCGAGTGAATGATCCAGCACAAGAAGGATCCAATAAATCCTTATCATGTAGAGGAAGCCTTGCATAAAAGTTATTGATAATAATATTGTTGGGGAACTCATGAATGAGACATTTGAGCATTAGTAACTTCAATATCCCCCAAGCTTGAGCTATACTCTCTCCATCAAGAGGCCAAAAGTTTTATATTTGATTTCGATCTTTATGAATCTCACTAGGAGGATAAAACTTTGAATAAAAGAGAGGCACTATTTCCTCCCATTAAAGAGCTTGACCATTGATGTCTACGCACTTCTATTCTTGTAGACAGTTGTTGGGCCTCCAAGTGCAGAGGTTTGTAGAACAACAACAAGTTTTCCCTTAAGTGGATCACCCAAGGTTTATCGAACTCAGGGAGGAAGTGGTCAAAGGTATTCCCTCTCAAGCAACCCTGCAATCAAGATACAAGAAGTCTCTTGTGTCCCCAACACACCAAATACACTTGTCAGGTGTATAGGTTCACTAGTTCGGCGAAGAGATAGTGAAATACAAGTGGTATGGATAATTATAAGTGGTAACGGTGCTAGAAAATAACTTGATGGCATGGAAAAGACTAAAGGCAAACTGAAATAAAGATGGAAGCAAGCAAACATGTAACAGATCTAGTAGCAAACGGTGTATCAATGCTTAGAAACAAGGCCTAGGGATCATACTTTCACTAGTGAACACTCTCATATAAATATCTTCTCTTTATGATACTACTCTTAACTACTCTCTGGTTGAACACTCTAATCGATGGTAGGGCTATAACAGCACACCTCAAAGTAAGCCTTCCCCATCTAGAAAACCCCACACTGTCACCTTGAGCACTAGATGGTTCCAACAAACACCACGATTTCATAAAGACATCCAAATCCAAATATAACTTATAACAAGTATTTGTAATCTCTAGCCTAAGTGCCACCATGGTGAGCACGTTGTCACTTTCACACACATGGGGAGAGCATAGATTCATTAAAGAACTTGAGTAGCAAAGTAGATCTACTTGATTACAAAGCTCATGATCACAATATGATCACGCATAGAGACAGAGAGATGAACACATAGCTACCGTTAGAACCCTTAGCCTCGAGAGATAACTACTCCCTCCTCATCATGGGAATCAGCAATGGTGATGGTGATGGTGGTGGAGATCGATGGAGATGGCTCCGGGGGCACTTCCCCATCCTGGCAGGGTGCCGGAACAGAGACTTTACGTCCCCCGAATCTCCCCTTCGGTGGCGGCGGCGCTGCGGAACTTTTCGTGGATTTCTGATTGATGATTTAGGGTTTCCGCATCAGGAGGCTTCTTATAGGCCAGAGGGCAAGGTCGGTGGGCGCCAGGGGGCCTGATGACCCACAAGTATAGGGGGTGTATCGCAGTATTTTCGATAAGTAAGAGTGTCGAACCCAACGAGGAGCAGAAGGTGCTGGCTAGTGGTATGGATTAGGAATTCTCTGCAAATACTTAGGAAACGGATTTTTAGGGGTTTTCGATAAAGCAAGTAAACAAAGTACGAGTAAATAAAAGACAGTAGAAATAAATGCAGCAAGTGGCCCAATCCTCAGCAAAGGAAAAGCCGGTTGTATTACTTAAGATGACCAAACGTTCTCGAGGACACATGGGAAGACTGTCAAGTGCTTTCGCTTCATATAGCTGATTAATCTTCTTTAGCTTGCTAAGTGTTGTGTGGGTGAACCTGTGCTAATGTACCGCCCCATCCAAGACTAAATACATACTTGTGATTAAACCCCTTGCAGACATCCGTAAGTACAATAAAATAATTAAGGTAGAAACCTAACCACAACTTTAAACTCTAAGACCCTTACGTCCCTTGTGCAATGGTTTCCTAACAGGGGTTCAGGTTTCTGTCACTCCGGCAACCCCTACGATTAGTAGCCAAATACACAATGCATTCCCCTAGGCCCATATAGGTGAAGTGTCATGTAGTCGACGTTCACATGACACCACTAGAAGAAGTACACCACAACTTAAATAACAATCTATTGAATCTTTCTCAACGTAACTCCACTACTAACGACAAGACTTCTCCCATGTCCTCAAGAACAAAACGAACTACTCACAAGACATCATATGGATCATGATCAGAGATGGAATAATAATGTATAACAATCTGAACATAAACAACAATTCAATGGTTCACTCAATAGCATCAACTACAAAGAGTAATCAACACCCGGAAAGTTTCCCCTATGAACTATGCAAGATTCAACGCAATTGTTACAGCAATATGGAGATGGTGATGAGGGTGCTGATGGTGGTGATGATGGTGATGATGATCCCGATGAAGTCCAGCTTGATGGTGGTGTTGATGGCGACGATCTTCCCTCTCCGAGAAGGAATTCCCCCGGCAGAAATCTGTCTGCCGGAGAGATCTTTCTCTCTCGGTGTTTTTCCGCCCCGCAGAGGCGGCGGACTCTTTCTGTGGTCGCTCCCCGAGTCTTAGGGTTTTGAGTGGATGATATACGCCAGAGGAGAGAGGCTGGAGTGGGCCAGGGCGTCCACACCACTCCTAGGCGCGGCCTAGGCCTGCCCACGCCATGGGGTGGTGTGGGCCCCCTGTGGCCCACCTCCACTCCATCTTCTAGCATCTCGAGTCTTCTGGAAAAATAGAATTTTCCGTATATTTTCCCGGATTTTCTGATCTTTGTGAATTTTGCCTCCAAACAACACCTTTTCCATCAGAATCCTGACTGCAGCGGTCCATGCTCCAAAAGTCATCAACCATGCAAAAATAGATGAAATAACATAAGTATCACCTCTCAATACGAAATATATCAATGAATAATAGTGAATTAAGACATAGAATAATGATGCAAAATGGACGTATCAACTCCCCCCAAGCTTAGACTTCGCTTGTCCCCAAGCGAAACTGAGCTCAATAAACATGGCCTCAGGTTTATGGAGTGAAGAGTCGATAAAAGAATACGGACAAGAAGCATCAATTCATCCAATACATAGATCATAATAGAAGACAACTCACTATTATATAACTCAACTTGCAATGTGTAAAGGAAGCACAATAAGGATACATAAAGTGAATCATAATTGGTAATGGCAAACTTAGCTCTTGGTCGAAGAATAGTTGATAATTTGCTAGAGTTCACAAATAGCTGGTTTTCAAAGATAGCTTTCAAAGTAGTAAACTTTCAAGATAAGAGCAATGTGCAAAACAAGGAACATAAGAAACATGAATGCATAAATCATCATATGAATGAATGAAACACATCAACTCAAAATACTTGCTGAGATAGAAGGGAATAGGTTTACTGACTCAACTGCAAAGTAAAAGAAAGGCCCTTCACAGAGGGAAGTAGGGATTGCAAGTTTCATAAAGAGCTCCCAAAAATTATGATACTTACTAGCTTTCAGCTCTCATTGCCCCTATCATAGGCATCTTTTGGTGATTAAGGTTAAAGTGACACAACTAAGAGGATATGCTTGACAAGTTATAAATTGAAATCTGAAGCCCCTTACTTATGAGTACCGATCCTCATGCTAGTCAACTTCAGTCACGAGCAAGCTCTTATCGTTGTAAATACATGCGTATCATTGAGAACCGCCAACGGGGTACCCCTTGCACATGACATAGGAGCTATCCCATAATCAAAATGACAAGGCAAGCAGACAGTGAGCATCTCAGCGATCTTTTTATTTGCTATTTGCATAGGTTTTTATTGAGGATGCTTCATAGAATGCTCACTATAGTTATGCTGCAAGTTTCCACCATGATTAGGCATGGCTTAGGCTAGCGGCCTAGGCGTTTCTCTAACACACATATAAACTCCATGATCTTACAAGTTCCACTTTTATTTCACACCGCCGGGATCCATAAGCAAAAGAACATGATATCAACTAGGTACAAAGTACCAAATGAAGTGTTGAAAGCGGTCCCCATGATACATGGTTCGGCTAACTTCCACTCATAAAGCGCAAGCATATACGCAACAAAGAAGGACCCAATG
This sequence comes from Avena eriantha, assembly GCA_910589775.1. Lineage (NCBI taxonomy): Eukaryota > Viridiplantae > Streptophyta > Magnoliopsida > Poales > Poaceae > Avena > Avena eriantha. Next base: position 410,195,557 of record OU342746.1, on the reverse strand, counting down.
GTTCAAGTTTATTAAATGCGAGAAAGTAAAGTGTGCCATCAAGTTCGTGAGAGCTTTAATCACTAATTTTCACATAACAAGTTTAATTTGCGAGGTAGATAAAACAAGAATTTACTTGGAATAGCAATAATGCTACTAGGTAGGTATGGTGGACACAAATGGCATGGGTTTTGGTTTAAAGGAGATGGATGCACAAGAAGAATACCCTCTCAGTACAGGTTTTTGGCTAGCAAGGCTGGGTAGCAAGTACAAGAGTTGAGTGAAACAACCAAACATACAAATGATAAAGACAAACATGCAATCTTCATTGGAAGCACAAAACATCGTAACTAGAGAATACTAAACTTATGAGCAAATCAAGAAAGAAAGATGATGAAATATTTTTTCTCTAGAGTACTACTATCTTTTTCTTTTCAACTCTCAAAAAGGTGTTGCTACTGACCGAGCCAGGTTTGCCAAAACCAACTAAATTAACTCAATGATCCCACAGTGATACCAATACTAACAACAAGATCAATCATATAACCATGAATTGAAAACTAACATAAGGTATGCAAAAGAGTGAATGATAGAACTTCCCATTAATATTCCATAACGGAAACTCACACCAAGGGATACATATCTAACGAGAGGGGACACTTGCATAATGCAAACCATACTACATAATAACTCCTCTATTCATGATATGACTCTACTAAAAAGGTAAAAAGATAGAAGATAGTGATATGATACCGCGGCACTCCCCCAAGCTTGGAACAAACCAAGGGGATGCCAAACCTGATGACGAATTACTCCTTCAGTGGTGGTGGTATCCTCTCATCTTCGTCTGTCTTCCAGGGTAAAGGCTTCCCATCAACAAAGGACATCGTGGTTTCCAACATCCTGAAACTTGCAGCAGCACTTATGCGTTTAAATCTAGCCTCATACTCACAATGTTGATTTTAAACGTCATAAAACTGTGCTTGCAGTTCGTTGGTTGTTTGGCGGAGTGAAAGGACTTCGTCTTTGAGTTCAGCAGTCTCCTTTTGGTGCTCGGCGATGAGTTTGGAACAAATCTTGTGGATGATGTCCACTTCGCGCTCCGCCATCTTCCTGTACCTAAAGACTTCTCGCTCTAGTGTTTCCATCCTGTCCTCCAGACTTCCTTCAACTTTAGGGCCTTGAACCTCCTTAATCCGGACCTCCCCACCTTCGAGCAACAACTCCTTGGGATGAATCTTCAATTCTCTCATGTATGGGTTGATGATATCCTCTAAAGAATCTCCCTTGGATGATCTAGAGGAAGACATTGTGGCTCCCAATCTGGGATTCTAACTGGTAGAAACAGATCGAAACAAAAACACGATATACAGACCTCGGGGGATCCGGGGGGTTATATATTACGAAGTTTCATATCAAAAAGGAAGGTACTGGGAGAAAACGAGTCGGAGGCGGAGTCCTGGGTGGCCTCACCACCTGGTGGCGCGGCCAGGGGTGGGCCCGCGCCATGGGGTGGTGTGAGCCACCCCGGCTCCGGTTCCATCCCTTTTTCGCTTCGTAGCTTTCCATATTGGCTAAAAACTGCAAAAATATAGTTGTATTGTATTTTCGCGGAACTTTTCTTACCAGAACTGTTACCTAGTTGGAAACGGACTCTGCAGGTCTCTGAATTTGGTATCTAGTAGATTCTTCTGGAGTCACCACTTGAATCATCAATATCATGTTCATACACTTATTACTTGAGTCATAAAACCTTTCTCTTCCTTATTACACCATTGTCTCCACATCCTGGAAATTTCTTTCACACAAAACTTCACACAGTTCTTATTAGCAACATTAGTATAAGTGAACTGATAAACCTTTTGAGTCCAACTTCAACTGAAAACCATCAAAACAAAATCTACTGTAGCAACTCCTTCCGAAAACCCAAAAAGAATTCAAAAGGAAATCGAATAAAGAAGCAAATGCAAGAGTGGCAAAATCTGTCAAAACAGACCAGCAGGTAAAGATCAATTTTTTCGAAAATCTTCTGTTGCTCAAATCAAAACGTGCAAAACTAACGAAAGTTAAATAACAACCTGGGGCAGAAGCAGAAACAATTACAGCTCAATCCGACAGACAGAGATCTCTCACGAATTTTTACGGTGAAGCACAAAAATCTATTTCGGGACAGCAACTTCCCCAAATCTTACTTCTCTCTCATTAGAGGTTGATCTTGACACAAAAGCCAAACAAAACGGATAAGGAGCGGTTATTACCAAAGTAATAACTTCCAAGACTCAAAGAAACAAAAACAAACTAAAAGCAAAAACAAATTGAGTTGTCTCCCATAAAGCTCTTTCTTTGTAGCCATTAAGATGGGCATGATAATTTTGAAGAAGCTCTCATAGGGATATGAATTGAAGTGAAAGAGAGCATTAAGAAGCAAAAACACACACACCTTTAAGTCTAACCCACTTCCTATGTAAGGGGATTTTGTAAACAAACAAGTTATTGAAACCAAAGACAACTTGCATAAGAAAGCAAAAGAAGTGCAACATAAAAACTTTCAGCATAAAACGAGGAAACTTGATATTATTGAGATAAATAAAAACACTTTTCCCTCTCTCATAGTAGATTTCAGTATCATGCATAAACTTAACAATATAGCTATCGCAAGGACCATCATAGCAATGATCACTTATTCTAACAGAAAACACAGGAATACTAGCTCTCATAACACTACTTTGTGAAACAATATTAGAGGTATCCTTACAAAGGATAGGGTGTCCCTCTTTTTCATATATAGTAACAAAGTCCTTCACATTTTCTACTATAGGTTCATCAACCATTTGTTTATCAGGTTCAACAGCTTTGTTCATACTTTCATTAACCATACTAGCTATCATAGAATGTTCCTTTACCTTAACTGGGAAATGCATTTTCTCAATATAAGGTTCAGGTAAAACATGATTAGCAGTATAAACTTCAGTATTTCTTGCAAGAACACTCTTAGCAATATCTTTATAAGGTTCATAATACTTATTCCACTTCTTTTTAGGCACTTAATTGTAGGAAGCAAAGGCCTTAAAATAAGAAGCAATAGCTTGAGAGTCTAGACCGTAAGCATTTTTAATATTTTGAAAGTCATCAGTTCCATAAAAGACTCAATGCATTCATAATCATAATTTATACCTGACTTTATACCTTTGTCATTATCCAAAGCTTCAGCATTGTCTTGAATACGATCTAGAAGGTCCCATTTAGCTTCTTCTTCCATGCGAGTGAATGATCCAGCACAAGAAGCATCCAATAAATCCTTGTCATGTAGAGGGAGCCTTGCATAAAAGTTGTTGATAATAATATTGTTGGGGAGCTCATGAATGGGACATCTGAGCATTAGTAACTTCAATATCCCCCAAGATTGAGTTGTACTCTCTCCATCAAGAGGCCAAAAGTTGTATATTTGATTCCGATCTTTATGAATCTCACTAGGAGGATAAAACTTTGAATAAACGAGAGGCACTATTTCCTCCCATTCTAGAGCTTGACCATTCTTCAGCAGCTTATACCATTCCTCAGCTCTTCCTTTCAGTGATAATCAGAATAACTTCTTCTTAACTTGACCTATAGTAATACCTGCACACTTGAACAACCCGCATAATTCGTGTATAAAGAGTAAATGATCACCGGGATGGATAGTTCCATCCCCAACATAGTAGTTATCCATAACACGATCAATAATTCTTGTAGGTATTTTGAAAACATCTTTCTCAGTAGGTGGTGGCTTATCTACTACCTTAGCAGTGGTAGTAGCATTACCAAATAAGAAACTCAGCGAATTATCCACAATGAAAATAAAGCAACTAGCAGAAGTAAACAATACTCACAGTAGAAGTTTCCTTTACTAGTTCCACTCTCCAATAGTGCTTCACTCCTCGGCAACGGCGCTAGAAAATAGTCTTGATGACCCACAAGTATAGGGGGTGTATCGCAGTATTTTCGATAAGTAAGAGTGTCGAACCCAACGAGGAGCAGAAGGTACTGGCTAGTGGTATGGATCAGGAATTCTCTACAAATACTTAGAAAACGGATCTTTAGGGGTTTTCGATAAAGCAAGTAAATAAAGTACGAGTAAATAAAAGACAGTAGAAATAAATGCAGCAAGTGGCCCAATCCTTTATGCAGCAAAGGAAAAGCCGGTTGTATTACTTAAGATCACCAAACGTTCTCGAGGACACATGGGAAGACTGTCAAGTGCTTTCGCTTCATATAGCTGATTAATCTTCTTTAGCTTGCTAAGTGTTGTGTGGGTGAACCTGTGCTAATGTACCGCCCCATCCAAGACTAAATACATACATGTGATTAAACCCCTTGCAGACATCCGTAAGTACAATAAAATAATTAAGGTAGAAACCTAACCATAGCTTTAAACTCTAAGACCCTTACGCCCCTTGTGCAATGGTTTCCTAACGGGGGTTCAGGTTTCAGTCACTCCGGCAACCCCTACGATTAGTAGCCAAATACACAATGCATTCCCCTAGGCCCATATAGGTGAAGTGTCATGTAGTCGACGTTCACATGACACCACTAGAAGAAGTACACCACAACTTCAATAACAATCTATTGAATCTTTCTCAACGCAACTCCACTACTAACAACAAGACTTCTCCCATGTCCTCAAGAACAAAACGAACTACTCACAAGACATCATATGGATCATGATCAGAGATGGAATAATGATGTATAACAATCTGAACATAAACAATAATTCAATGGTTCACTCAATAGCATCAACTACAAAGAGTAATCAACACCCGGAAAGTTTCCCCTATGAACTATGCAAGATTCAATGCAATTGTTACAGCAATATGGAGATGGTGATGAGGGTGCTGATGGTGATGATGGTGGTGATGATGGTGATGATGATCCCGATGAAGTCCAGCTTGATGGTGGTGTTGATGGCGACGATCTTCCCTCTCCGAGAAGGAATTCCCCCGGTAGAAATCTGTCTGTCGGAGAGATCTTTCTCTGTCGGTGTTTTTCCGCCCCGCAGAGGCGGCGGAATCTTTCTATGGTCTCTCCCGAGTCTTAGGGTTTCGTGGGGATGATATACGCCAGAGGAGAGAGGATGGAGTGGGCCAGGGTGGCCACCCCACTCCCAGTCACGGCCTAGGCCTGCCCGCGCCATGGGGTGGTGTGGGGCCCCTGTGGCCCACCTCCACTCCATCTTCTGGCATCCTGAGTCTTCAGGAAAAATAGACTTTTCCGTATATTTTCCCGGATTTTCTGATCTTCGCGAATTTTGCCTCCAAACAGCACCTTTTCCATCAGAATCCTGACTACAGCGGTCCATGCTCCAAAAGTCATCAACCATGCAAAAATAGATGAAATAACATAAGTATCACCTCTCAATACAAAATATATCAATGAATAATAGTGAATTAAGACATAGAATAGTGATGCAAAATGGACGTATCAGGGCCCACACCATGCCCTGGCGTATCTGAGGTGGCTCTCCTTAGATAGATAACATGCTGGGTGAACAAATTACAGCGGGGCAATGGACAAACACCGAGAAAGCAATACATGCATATACTAATCATCTTGACTGCTCTGAGACTTGATTGGGCATTACAACATAATACATAGACCGCCATCCAACTGCATCTATGACTAATAATCCAGCTTCAGGTTATCATCCGAACCCCCTCCAATATTAAGTTGCAAGCAACAGATTATTGCTTTACGGACTGCGTGTAAATTAAACAATATGATTGTTCCATGAACAAAGGATTGTTGTTTTCTCCCTAGTAGCAACAACACATCTAGTACCTTAGAGATTTCTGTCACTTCCCCAGATTACCAAAGGCATGAACCCACTATCGAGCATAAATACTAACTCTTGGAGTTGCTAGCATCTACTTGGCCAAGATAGCTACTAACAACGGAAAGCATGCAAGATCACAAATAACAAAGACAGGATAGAATCAATAATCAATCTGCAATAGCATCTCAATATCCATCAGATCCCCGCAAACACAACATGCAGAATTACGAATAGATGATCTTGATCATGAACGGAGCTCACAAGATCTAGACATGAAAGCACAAAGGAGGAGAACCAGCCATCTAGCTACTACATGGATCCGTAGTCCAAGGATGAACTACTCACGCATCACACCGGAGGCTTGCATGGTGATGAAGAAGGCCTCCAGGGTGAATTCCCCTCTTCGACAGGGTGCCGGGAAGAGCTTCAGATCCCTCCCGATCTAGGGATGGAGATGACGGCGGCTATAGACTCTTTCATGGATTTTTGATTGGGTACTTAGGGTTTTCGTCCTGAGGGCAATATATAGGCGGAAGGAGAGGCTTAGGGGGTGCCGGGAGCGGCCACACCACACCGCGGCCAGGTGGTGTGGTGGCCCCCTGGCCCCTCTCCGTCTCGTATTCTGGCACTTGATGACATGCGGAAAAATAGGCAGTTTGGCTTTTGTCCCGTCCAATTCCGAGAATATTCATTTTCTGACTTTCCTGAAACCAAAAACAGCAGAAAACAGGCAGCTGGCACTGTGGCTCTTGTTAATAGGTTAGTCCAAGAAATCATATGAAAAGTACTCCAAAGTTGGAACAAAACACAAGAAAGTGGATAAAACCAAGCATGGAACACCAAATATTATAGATACATTTGCAATGTATCACGGCCCAGGCGTTTCTCTAACACACATACAAACTCCATGATCTTACAAGTTCCACTTTTATTTCACACCGCTGGGATCCATAAGAAAAAGAACATGATATCAACGGGGTACAAAGTACAAGTGCAATGTTGAAAGCGTTCCCCATGATACATGGTTCTGCTAATTTCAATTTATAAAGCGCAAGCATATACGCAACAAAGAAGGACCCAATGGTTCAAGTTTATTAGATGCAAAAAAGTAAAGTGTGCCATCAAGTTCGTGAGAGCTTTAATCACTAGTTTTCTCATAACAAGTTTAATTTGGAAGGTAAACAAAAGCATGAATATACTTGGAATATCATAAGCTAGTAGGTAGGTATGGTGGAATCTTTGGAATAACTTGGTTTAGGGAGTTGGATGCATGAGTGGAAATCATACTTGGTTGTGGAGGCTAGGAAAAGACTGGGAGCGAGAAACTAAGAGAGCAATAATGGCCATAATCATGCAGAGCGACAAAACATCATTGATCAAAGCATAAAGTGATACTACAAGTTGAAAACTAAAGGATCATAAAGGCTATGGTGACTTGAGATAGTCATAACATGGTGTGAGCATGTGCCAAGTCAACCCAAATAAAGCATCAAAGGAGAATACCACTATACTATGCTTTAATATGCTAAAACAATGCATGATTCATCCAAGGCACATTAAGAAATCTCAATTGTTTATAACAAGTCATGCTACAGCAAAGAATACTAAGAATAAAGCCAAAACAATATCAAGCATGGCATGACAAAGCATAGGCCACAGTCAAAAACAAGCTCTTTTACCACATAAGTATGAACTTTCCTACTCTTTTCCAAACCAAACCAAACTATTTCCAAACCAATGTATGAAAGAGGGGGTCCAACCAATTTATTCAGAAAACTAAGCAAACTAAAGCAAACGAAAAACCAAAACGAAAACAAAAAAGAAGACGCTCCAAGAAAAACACAACTGTGCATGAAACAATAAAAATGAAGCGTTTGGAAGAAACCTGGGATTTTTATTGATGAAGAAGGGGATGCCTTGGGCATCCCCAAGCTTTGACGCTTGTACTTCTTGGATATTTCTTGGGGTGACACGCGTGGCATCCCCAAGCTTGAGCTTTAGTCCATTCTTCATCTTATTACTCATTCCTTCCATACACCAGAAATTTTTCCTTCATACAAAACTTCACACAATCTTTATTAGCAACATTAGTGCACTCAAGATAATAAGTCTTTAGGTTAAGTTTCAACACCAATAAAACTCCCAATAAAACACAAGCTACTGTAGCACTTCCCTCAAAAAGCTCAATTCCCCAAAATAACTCAAAAAGGAACAAACAAGAAGCAAATGCAAATAATGGCAGAAATCTATCAAAACAGACCAGCAGGTAAAGACGAATTTTTTCGAAGACCTTCTGTTGCTCAGATCAAAAAGTGTTGAACTAACGAAAGTTATATAACAACCTGGGGCAGAAGCACAAACTTTGACGCCTCAAAAAGACCTTCAGAGATTTTACACGAATTTTTACGGTAAAGCACATAAATCTGTTTCGGGACAACAACTTTCCCAATCATTACTTCTCTCTCATTAGAGGTTACTCTTGGCACAAAAAGCAAATAAAAAGGATAAGGAGCGGTTATTACAGAGGTAATAACTTCCAAGATTCATCTAAAACTTTTGGGTTATCTCCCAATAAGTACTTTTCTTTAACGCCTTTAAGTTAGGCATGATAGTTTGAGAAGATGCTCACATAAGAAATATGAATTGAAGTAAAAGAGAGCATCAAGAAGCAAATTCAAAACACATTTAAGTCTAACCCACTTTCTATGCATAAGAATTTTGTAAATAAACAAGCCATAAAAGCACAAATCAACAAGCATAGGAAAGCAAAACAAGTGCAACTTCAAGACTTTAAACATAAAGAGGGGAAAGTTAATATTATTGAGATGCATAAAACCATGTTTCCCTCTCTCATAATAACTTTCAATAGAATCATGAATAAAATTAACAATATAACTATCACATAAAACATTCTTATCATGTGCCACATGCATAAAGGAATTAATACTCCCCACATAAGCATAGTCATTCTTATTAATTGTAGTGGGAGCAAATTCAACAAAATAGCTATCATTATTATTCTCATCACCATAATCTTCAAATATAGGAGGCATATTGTAATCATAATTAATTTTCTCCTCAATAGTAGGTGGACTGAGAATATCATATTCACCATTGTAATCATCATATATTGGAGGCATAGTATCATCAAAGTAAATTTTCTCCTTCGTGCTTGGGGGACTAAAAAGATCATTTTCATCAAAACAAGCTTCCCCAAGCTTAAACTTTTCCATAGCATTACCAATAATGGTGTTCAAAGAATTCATACTAATAACATTGCTATTAGCATGCAAATAAAGTTCCATAGGTTTTTTAATTTTCTCTTCAAACACTTCATGTCCTAACTCAAGATAAATACTATAAAGCTCTCTAATTTTGTTGTTGTTTTCCATTAAGCCTAACTAGTGAAAACAAGAAACAAAAAGACAAAATTGCATAATCTAAAGGAAATAACTTCGAGCACTCACACCGGAGGATGTGAATACCTTTTACCTTACCTCCCCGGCAACGGCGCCAGAAAATAGGCGTTTGCCGTGGGAGGTTCTTCTTCTTCAATCCTCCGGTGTGAATACCTTTTACCTTACCACCCCGGCAACGGCGCTAGAAAATAGCTTGATGTCTACGCACTTCTATTCTTGTAGACAGTTGTTGGGCCTCCAAGTGCAGTGGTTTGTAGAACAACAGCAAGTTTTCCCTTAAGTGGATCACCCAAGGTTTATCGAACTCAGGGAGGAAGTGGTCAAAGGTATTCCCTCTCAAGCAACCCTGCAATCAAGATACAAGAAGTCTCTTGTGTCCCCAACACACCCAATACACTTGTCAGGTGTATAGGTTCACTAGTTCGGCGAAGAGATAGTGAAATACAAGTGGTATGGATAATTATAAGTGGTAACGGTGCTAGAAAATAACTTGATGGCATGGAAAAGACTAAAGGCAAACTGAAATAAAGATGGAAGCAAGCAAACATGTAACAGATCTAGTAGCAAACGGTGTATCAATGCTTAGAAACAAGGCCTAGGGATCATACTTTCACTAGTGAACACTCTCATATAAATATCTTCTCTTTATGATACTACTCTTAACTACTCTCTGGTTGAACACTCTAATCGATGGTAGGGCTATAACAGCACACCTCAAAGTAAGCCTTCCCCATCTAGAAAACCCTACACTGTCACCTTGAGCACTAGATGGTTCCAACAAACACCACAATTTCATAAAGACATCCAACTCCAAATATAACTCATAACAAGTATTTGTAATCTCTAGCCTAAGTGCCACCATGGTGAGCATGCTGTCACTTTCACACACATGGGGAGAGCAGAGATTCATGAAAGCACTTGAGTAGCAAAGTAGTTCTACTTGATTACAAAGCTCACGATCACAATATGATCACTCATAGAGAGAGAGATAACACATAGCTACCGGTAGAACCCTTAGCCTCGAGAGAGAACTACTCCCTCCTCATCATGGGAGTCAGCAATGGTGATGGTGATGGTGGTGGAGATCGATGGAGATGGCTCCGGGGGCACTTCCCTGTCCCGGCAGGGTGCCGGAACAGAGACTTTCTTTCCCCCGAATCTCCCCTTCGGTGGCGGCGACGCTACGGAACTTTTTGTGGATTTCTGATTAATGATTTAGGGTTTCCGCATCGGGAGTCTTCTTATAGGCTAGAAGGCAAGGTCAGTGGGCGGCCAGGGGGCCCACACCATGCCCTGGCACGGCCTAGGGGGACTCGTGCCATGGGGTGGTGTGGCCACCCTGTGGCCCCTCTCTGACTCTCCTTCTGGCTCCGTGAGCCTTTCCGGGAAAATATCAACTTTGGCTTTTGTCCGGTCCAATTCCAAGAATATTGATTTTCTGACTTTCCCGGAACCAAAAATAGCAGAAAACAGGCAACTGGCACTGTGGCTCTTGTTAATAGGTTAGTCCAAGAAATCATATGAAAATTACTCCATAGTGTGGACAAAACATAAGAAAGTAGACAAAACCAAGCATGGAACATCAAAAATTATAGATACATTTGCAATGTATCAACCATTCTTCAGCAGCTTATACCATTCCTTAGCTCTTCCTTTCAGTGATAATGAGAATAACTTCTTCTTGACTTGATCTGTAGTAATACCTGCACACTTGAACAACCCGCATAATTCATGTATAAAGAGCAAATGATCACCGGGATGGACAGTTCCATCCCCAACATAGTAGTTATCCATAACACGATCAATAATTCTTGTAGGTATTTTAAAAGCATCATTCTCAGCAGGTGGTGGTTCATCTAATACCTTAGCAGAGGTAGTAGCATTACGAAATAAGAAACTCAGTGAATTGTCCATAATGAAAATAAAGTAACTAACAGAAGTAAACAATACACATAGTAGAAGTTTCCTTTACCAGTTCCACTCTCCAATAGCGCTTCACTCCCCGGCAACGGTGCCAAAAAATAGTCTTGACGACCCACAAGTATAGGGGGTGTATCGCAGTATTTTTGATAAGTAAGAGTGTCGAACCCAACAAGTTGCAAAAGGTGCTGGCTAGTGGTATGGATTAGGAATTCTCTGCAAATACTTAGCAAACGGATTTTTAGGGTTTTTTGATAATGCAAGTAAATAAAGTACGAGTAAATAAAAGACAATAAGAAAAAATGCAGCAAGTGGCCCAATCCTTTATTCAGCAAAGGACAAAGCCGGTTGTATTACTTAAGATGACCAAACGTTCTCGAGGACACACAGGAATTCTGTCAAGTGATGTCGCTTCATATAGTTGATTAATCTTCTTTAGTTTGCTAAGTGTTATGTGGGTGAACCTGTGCTAATGTACCGAACTTCCTAGGACTAATAAATACTTGTGATTATACCCCTTGCAAACATCCGTAAGTGCAAGAAACTAATTAAGGTAGAAACCTAACCACAACTTTAAACTCTAAGACCCTTACGTCCCTTGTGCAATGGTTTCCTAACGGGGGTTCAGGTTTCTATCACTCTGGCAACCCCTACGATTAGTAGCCAAATACACAATGCATTCCCCTAGGCCCATATAGGTGAAGTGTCATGTAGTCGATGTTCACATGACACCACTAGAAGAAGTACACCACAACTTAATCAAACCATTGAATCTTTCTCAACACAATTCCACTACTAACAACATGACTTCTCCCATGTCCTCAAGAACAAAACGAACTACTCACAAGAAATCATATGGATCATGATCAGAGATGAAATAATGATGTGTAACAATCTGAACATAAACAATAATTCAATGGTTCCACTCAATAGCATCAACTAGAAAGAGTAATCAACACCGGGAAAGTTTCCCCTAAGAACTATGCAAGATTCAACCCAATTGTTGCACTGGTATGGAGGTGGTGATGCTGGTGCTGGTGGAGATGATGGTGATGATGATGATGATCCCGATGAAGTCCAGCTTGATGGTGGTGTTGATGGCGATGATCTCCCCTCTCCGGGAAGGAATTCCCTCGGCAGAAATCTTTCTGCCGGAGAGATCTTTCTCTCGGCGTTTTCCGCCCTCCAGAGGCGGTGGAATCTTTCTGTGGTCACCCCCCCGGTATTAGGGTTTCGTGGAGATAATATACGCCAGAGAGGAGAGCTGGAGGTGGGCCAGGGCAGCCACACCACCTGGTGGCGCGACCTAGGGTGGCCTGCGCCAGGGGGTGTTGTGGGCCCCCTGTGGCCCATCTCTACTCCTCCTTCTAGCAGCCTTCATCTTCTGGAAAATAGGATTTTCCATATATTTTCCCGGATTTTCTGATCTTCGCGAATTTTTCCTCCAAACATCACCTTTTCCATAAGAATCCTAGCTGCAGCGGTCCATGCTCCAAAAGTCATCAACCATGCAAAAATAGATGAAATTACATAAGTATCATCTCTTAATATGAAATATATCAATGAATAACAGTAAATTATGATATAGAATAGTGATGCAAAATGGACGTATCAGTAATTCCCATACTCGTTGTGGATTTTTACAAGTACTATTTATCTATGATTGTTTCTGTTACCATTTCTATGATGTTGATTGAGTCCATGTCTGAGTAGATCTCTAGTTCTTGGGGAGATGGAGAAACCCTAGCATATGACTGAGATGAGATAGAGATTATTATGTTATACATCATTATGTGTATGTGTTAATTGTCTTCATTTGATGTTGGGAGTTGTGCACCTCCTTAACATTTGCCTCTTGTGGGGACTCGATGAAGGTGCTTACTTGTTGGTAGACAGAGGGATGATATCACTTACTATGACTATAAAGTTGTTGTCATTCTTTACGTACTAACTTGGGGAATTAAGGAGAACTCACAAAGCCATGTCCATGCCATGGGAGAAATCCCTTAATAGCGCAGTAATTCGATTGATGTCGATTGTTGTCTGATGTGGTTATGAGGACAATGTGTGCAGTGGTTGCTGGCTATTCGTCCATATATGGAGCTCCTCCCACATACATACACATCATGAGAATATTTGTTATAATATTTGTTATTATACATATATGGAGTTCCAAAGTTCTATTACACACGCGATTCTTACTTTCTGCATTAAGTTTTGCTTTACTTTAAAACACTTTGTTCAAGCACAAACCCAAAAATAATTCTACTATCTTAAAGTTAATTCTTAAGTACTTCATTTAGTTATAGTTAAAATCATTTTAGTCTTCCGCTTACTGCTCCCTATGGGATCAATATCTTTATTTCGAAACTAGCTACAAACAATTTGTGCACTTGCAGTCATCAGACCTCAAAATGATGAGAATCCAAAGAAAGGAGCCTAAAGAACTTGATTATAGCAAGCCCCCTTCACCAAGTTACACCGTTGAAGACCTTGTAAAAAGGATCAACATTAAGATTCTGGTAAGTGAAGGAAATGAGGAATCTAGGTACCAACACTTCATTAATCAGGTAGAAATAAAGGTACGTGAGCTTGAGGAAGAATAGAAGCAAATTGCTGAAAAATTACCTGTGAAGCTTGATGATATATTTGAGCCTACTATTAAGATTAAGATTGGGACGAATGAGATAGCTACACTTTGTGATCTAGGTGCAAGCGTTTCAACAATTCCAAGGAGTCTTTTTAATAAGTTAAATCTTGGCTCTTTTGAAATCACCGAGTTAAAATTACATCTTGCAGATTCTACCTACAAACAAGCTGTAGGAATTAAGGAGAACACTCTAGTATACATTAAAGGTTGTCCTGCTCTTATTGATTTTGTTATTGTTGACATGTCTGAAGATGCTACTGCTCCTATTATATTAGGCCATCCATTTTTAAGAACTATTAAGGCTATGATTAATCTACTTGAAGGGAATGTGAAGCTTCAATTGCCTTCGCGGGATCCTTTTGTTATTCATTTCCCTAGGAAGAAGAAATCCAATCATGGTGAAAAGGAGACCATCACTTTGAATGCCAACTATTTTAGAGTGGGTGTTCCACTCATATGGCCTAAGTGAGCAACATCAAGGTCAAGATATTGACTATAAAAGAGCACTTCATGGGAAGCAAACCATGTGAAATAAAGGTTTGAGTTAAATTTTTAAGTTTTAGTTTAAGTTTATGTTTAATAAAGAGTGCTAGAAAGCTCCAATTGAGGAGAAGAAGTTCGGTAGTACTAAAAATCCTGTTTAATACATGTTGTCGTTGGTCGACAAGTTTTACTATCAACTTTCTATCAAAAACAAGGTGTTTCGCTAAGTTTTAGGATAAGAAATAATTCTCGAAGAAACATAATTTTTTATGTATGCATAAGGTTTAACGACCAACTATACAGCAGGAATAAAAATTCTGGCCGTATAGTTCCCGTTGTATTGATATTTTTGCCATCGACAATTTTTCTTTCACATGTATTGACGGTTTAACGACCAACTATACAGCGGGAATAAAAATTCCGGTCGTATAATTCTGGTCGTATAGATATCGATGCTTTCTTACAATTTATTTTCCAGGTACAGAGGGTTTGACGACCAACTATACGGTGGGAACACATTGTTCCGGCGTATAGTTCTGGTCGTATAGCTACGCCGCCAGGTGGAAACCCTAAAGTTTTGATAGCAGGCCAACTATACGGTGGGAACACTTATTCCGGCCATATAGTTCTGCTCGTATAGTTATGTCCAACCACCAAAACGCCACGGGAGGTACCTCCAACCCCAGAACTTCAATCCTTTTTCTCTCTTCTACCTCCAAACTCTCTCAAAACCTCAAGATATCTTCATCTATACTCAATTCCGTTCGATTTCCTCGCACACAAGTGATCTACGGTATGTTTCTCGTCCGATCCTCCAATTACTTTTTGCAACTTCATCTTCGATCTATCGTCATTATCAATCTAGGGTGAGACCTACTATGAACTAATTACCATGATTCCCTTTCCTAGATTATTATTATGAGGGGATTCTTTAGTGTGCTATGATGAGGAATATGTTATACTTATTATTGTTGGATCAAAAAGTTTTATTTTTGTCTT
The DNA here is from genome assembly GCA_910589775.1 of Avena eriantha. Classification (NCBI taxonomy): domain Eukaryota; kingdom Viridiplantae; phylum Streptophyta; class Magnoliopsida; order Poales; family Poaceae; genus Avena; species Avena eriantha. The sequence continues at coordinate 410,180,298 of OU342746.1, read as the reverse complement.
TCTTTATTATTTTAGATGATGAACACAAGGAGCCAAACTCGTGCTTGTGCCACCGCTAGCGCTTCTCGGGCTATCGCTCAAGAACGCATGGGGATACGGTTCAGGAATGAGCTCCAACGTGATCGCTTCGATAGGATCAAGAACTGAGAAGTGAAGGCAACCAAGTGGACTTGCCCCATTATATTGAACCAACTCGGTATTACTAATGACTTTAATTTACTTTGCAATAGGGTTGGCCTGCAAAACTTTGTATTCAATGATGTGCATACTTATCACCGGTTAACTCTTGAATTTTTAAGTTCTTTGCAAAGCACCGTTAAACTATGGCATGGCGAGGACACTATTTCTTTCCAACTTATGAACAACAATTACACTTTATCACTAGATGAATGGCGCGCTGATGAGTGCATATTTGCATCATGTTTTATATTATTATTTTGCATTGTAGATGTAGGATCTTGGTATCTACAGCGCTCTCACGCATGTTTTATGTCTGTTTTCGTCAGGATAAGGACAAATGATGGATCTAATGGACACAATTCTTGGAGCAGTTGTACTGAGGACAAAAGGAGTCAAAAACAACGTAAATCTCTTATTTGGGAAATATTAATAATACCAGAAGAAAACCCAAAGCGAACAAGACATACAAACGGTTCAACAACCAACTATACGGTGGGAATAAATTTTCCGGCCATATAGTTCCCGCCATATAGTTGGCTCCCCCACCGTCTCCTCAAATAGTTTCACCCCGTGCAACTGGATCGAAGAGACGACATACAGAACACCCATAAATCGCAGAAACCTCCACTCTGGAAGGCATCTGGAGGGGGAACTCATCAACCAGGGATCCATCTTCGCCCTGCATAGATCCAGGAGGCTAAGGCATCGATCTTCATCATCCACCACTGCATCACCACCATCTCCATCCATCCCATCTACATCTTGTCTAGATCTTGTTGTAATTTCCATACTCGTTGTGGATTTATACAAGTACTATTCATCTATGATAGATTCCATTGTTATTGCGATGATGTTGATTGCCTCCATGTCTAAGTAGATCATTATTTCTTGGGGAGATGGAGAAACCGTAGTATGAGATTGAAATAAGATAAAGTTTATTATGATATTCATCGTTGTGACCTTGTGTTAGATTGTCTTCATCTTGATGTTGAGAGAAGTCGACCTCTAAATATTTGCCTCCCATGGGGACTTGATGGAGGGAACTACTTGTTGGTAGGCAAAGGTGTGTTAGCACTTACAGTGACTATAAAGCTATTGGCACTCCTTACGTATCAACTTGGGAAACCAAGGAAACTCATGGAACACTATCCATGCCATGGGATATGTCCTACAGGATTACCTCCCTTAATAGCGCAGTAATTCGATTGATGTCGATTGCTGACTATTGTGGTTATGCGGATGATTTGAGTAGTGGTTGCTTTCTATTTTGCCAAATACGGAGTTCCTCCCACACATACATAGTTGAGAATGTTCATGATAATAATCTTTACCTTAGCTCTTTATAATGCTAGTGGTGTATCCGCTACTCCCTGAGAACCCTTTTTCCCTATTGCAGTTCCAATCTCTCTTACATACGTGATACTTACTTTATGTGTTTAGTTGTTTTACTTTACTTATTGTTGATCTTATACCAAAAACCCAAAAACACCTTTTTACACAATACTCGCATTTTATCTTGTCACTTTGAACTTTATTTAGCATTTCTATTGTAATATTTATTTCAAGAGTTATTAGACTTTAGACTCCTGCTCCCTGTGGAATCGATATCTTTATTTCGAAACTAGCTACAAACGATCTGTGCACTTGCAGTCATCAAACTATTTTCTGGTGCCGTTGCCGGGAGCTAAGCATTGTAGGTATTTTAGTTTTTGCTTATTTATTTTTGTCTTGCTAAGTTTTTTTTGAGTTACAGGTTTCCACCAACATGATGGAGTTTGAGCATATGACTAGTGCTAACTCACTCAGCCACTTTGGGAAGCCCTATGATATTTATAAAAAGACAACTCCAATGAGAATACAAGGGGGTTCGAAAAAATCCTCTATTACTTGGTATTCTACACAAGAAGCAATTTAGTGGAGATGAAGAAGATTCTGAACCATATGAGCATATTGCATGTTTCAAAGATATATGTGGCACTTTTCAGTTGACGGGATATACTGCTAATAAGGTAAGGGTTAAAAAAATTTGTCATACTTTGACTAGTACAAATCTCTCATGGTATAGATCTCTACCCCTAAAGCCACTACTACTTGGGATAATCTAGCCTGTGAATTTCTAACAAAATATTATCCATTATCAAAATCTTTTGGAATCAGGCGTCCTATATTGACTTGGAGGAACCGTTCTAATGAAGGACTAGTAAGAGCTTATATCAGATTTAAAGATTTACTACATCTATGTCCTCATCATGATTTGCCTGAATTGTATTTATTACATATCTTTTATGGCGATTTAGTTGAACCTAATAAAATTGAACTAGACTCTTTCGTGGAAGGAGCCTTTATGAATCTTACTATAACTAAAGCTTGGGCTTTACTTAATAGAATTCACGATCATAGAGTTCCATGGAATGTTGGTCTAGGAAGTGAAGGAGGCGTATAAATAGAACATGATTGTATTCATGACTATAATAAAAAGGGCCATGTTAAAGAATTATCTAAAGAACTTTATTTGGATTCAGATCTTGTGTTGCAAGTTGTTAAAGCTTTTATAGAACATATAAAATCTCCAAAAGAGGGTTTGGTCAAATATGATCCACCACGCGAACGTGAGAAGAAAAGAGAAGTTGAAGAAAAACTGGCCACCCTAGAACCAATATATGAGATGCCTTTCCCTAACACTGCATACAAGCATATTCTTGAATATGAACAGGTCAAGACAGTACATGAGAGGAAGGAAGAGGAAAGTATGCCAGAAGTCGAGGAACATCTGGAAGAAACCAAAGATGAAGAGGTAACCAAGGAAGCAATTATGGCTATGTACGCACATTGTAACATAGCTGAACTTGATGAAGAGACTTTCGTATTGGTTGAAGGTAAAACAAAGGTAAAAGATGTGGGTAAGCCTATTCTTCCCTACATATTTAAAGAAACCTCGCATTATGGTTTATGTGATCTTGGCACCGAAGTTAATGTTATATCTTATAATTTTTAATTAGAAATAAAAGAATAAATAGAACCGGTTACAATTGAAAATACTGATATGACAATTATGTTAGCCAATAAAAATCTTAGAATTCCAATGGGAGTAGTTGAAGATGGTACTGTCACAATTGGCACCAAAAAATTTCCTATTGATTTTGTAGTTGTTGATATGCCAGCTGATACTCTTTGCCCAATTATATTTGGAAGAAACTTTTTGAGTAATATAGGTGCCTATGTTGATTTCAAAAAGGAGATTGTGTCTCTTAAGGTCGGGGGAGCAGAAAAAGAATTCCACTTTTCCAAATTTAAAGATAGGCCTCCCAAATACAAGAAGAAGAGGAAGAGAAAACTATTGAGGAAATGGCAGCTCTTTTATTTTGTAATCAAGAAGAAGAAATAAATGAAGACTCAAATTATGAAGAAATAGTTATGAAGGAAAAGTCCCAAGAAGAACTAGAAGATGAACTCGATTCACTTCCCATTATAGGGACTCCAACTGATGAGGCTTTCGAAGAGCCAGAAAAGAGAGGGAACGAGGAATTACCACCCCCATAATTGAAGACTCTATGTGATAATCTTAAATACCGATTTTTAGATGATACAAATAAATTTCCTGTTATTATTAGTGCTAAACTTTCCGGAGAAGAAGAAGAAGAACTCATGAAAATACTTAAGGAGCATCACAAGGCCTTTGGGTACTCAATGGATGATTTGAAGGGCATTAGTCCCATGATACCCGTCCATCAGATATTCATGGAAGAAGCTGCTAAACCAATTGCTGAATTTAATAGAAGATTGAAGCCTGAAATGAAGGAAGTGGTAAGAAAAGAAATTGTATGCCTACTGGACGCACATGTAAACTATCCTGTAAAATAAAGTGAATGTGTAAGTCATGTTCATTGTGTCCCTAAGAAGGGCAATTTTACTGTTGTTCCTAATGATAACAATGAATTGATACCTACTAGAACTATTGTTGGGAATAGGATGTGCATAGACTTCAGGAAATTGAATAAAGAAACTAGGAAAGATCACTATCCTTTACCGTTCATAGATCAAACTTTAGAAAGGTTAGCAAACCACACTCATTTTTGCTGCCTGGACGGATACTCTGGTTTTTCTCAAATAGTTGTTCATCCTGATGACCAACTTAAAACAACTTTAATTAGTTCTTATGGTTTACATGCTTACCGATGTATGCCTTTTGGTTTATGTAATGCTCCAGCTACTTTTCAAAGATGCATGACTACTATTTTTGCAGATTTTATAGAACTGATAATTGAAGTATTTATGGATGACTTTTCTGTCTATGGAACTTTGTTTACTAGTTGCTTGGATAATCTCAAAAGAGTTTTGCAGCATTGTAAAGAAACCAATCTTATTCTAAACTGGGAGAAGTGCCATTTTATGGTCAAAGAAGGTATAATCCTTGGACATAAGGTATTAGGTAAGGGAATTGAAGTGGATAGAGCTAAGGTTGAGGCCATAGAGAGAATGCCACAACCTAGGGATATTAAAGGTATAAGAAGCTTCCTTGGTCATGTAGGTTTTTATAGAAGGTTCATTAGAAATTTCTCTGGAATATCTAAACCTTTGGCTAACCTCCTGCAAAAGGGAGTAAGATTTAATTTTGATAATAAATGTCTTGAAGCCTTTGATAAACTCAAAAATGCTTTATCTCGTGCTCCTATCATTAAACCACCTATCTGGGATATGACTTTTGACTTAATATGTGAAGCCAGTGATGATGTTGTAGGAGTAACCCTGGGACAACACATTGGTCACAGATTTAATATTATATATCATGCTAGTAGAACTCTTAATGGTGCTCAAAAGAATTATCCTATGGAAGAAAGGGAACTTTTTGCCGTATTTCTCTCTTGTGATAAATTTCATTCTTATATAGTTGATGCAAAAGTAAGAGTTCATACGGATCATGATGGTTTAAAAGAACTCCTTGAGAGGAAAGACCATAAGCCAAGATTGATCCGTTGGATTCTTTTACTTCAAGAATTTGAGTTGCAGATTATGTAGAGGCAATAAATAAAGATGTTGGATGCAGTTTCTATGTGTGCCCAGCAAGACACAAATCTTGTTGAGAGGAACTTTAGTCCCAGTGATTTTTGCTTACGAGAATTATTTAATGAACTAAGGTCAATTCCTCCAAAAGAGAAGAAGTCTTTGTTGTTGTAGGAGCTTGTCATCCCCAAATAAGTAAACAGTAAGTTCAAGGTAAGTGTTCTTCCTCAAATAAGTGATTCGTTTTCATAGATTTTACTTCTAATTTTTTTGCCTTTGAATTCCTCGTGTTTTTATGAAGTTCTGGAGGGTTTTTACCAACTATACGAGCGCAACTATATGACCGGAGAGAAATCTCCCGCTGTATAGTTGGTCGTTAAACCCTCTGTATCTTCTTTGTGAAATTGTTTTCGATGTCTGGACCTATACAGGCGCAACTATATGACCGGAGACAATATTCCGGCTGTATAGTTGGTCGTTAAACTCTTAGACACTTTCGATTTTTGATGTCTATATCTATACAGGCGCAACTATATGACCGGAAACAATATTCCAGCCATATAGTTGGTCGTTAAACTACTAGACACTTTTTCATTTGCTTTTTCGTTTTTCCCATGAAAAAAACGTTAGTGTCGGTTCCGAGTTGTAACTTAACCGACCTGGACTTGAGATATTTGGAAATATCTGCCCGGAACCAACTATACGGCTGGATCTATACGGGTTGTGCCCGTATAGTTGGTCCTTACGCGGCAAGACTCTTTCAAATCTGTGATTTCTTTCTCTGTTTCGTTACGATTCTTTTCTTGGGTGAGAATTTGGTGTTTCTCGCGAGTTTTACTAACCTCTGACCCTCCTTATATACTGCCATTGTCTCTCTCTCTAATCATAATCTCCAGAAACTAATCCACCTCTTATTCACACGTGAGGACACGCAACCAAGGGACAGAAGCTAAGAAGAAAGGCCCCTATGCAGATCGAGAGAAATAGCGAGAAAGGCAAGGAGATCAAGACCATCCCTATGGAGTTCCTCGATGCCGACAATGCACGCCGGAAGAGGGAGTTGAAGGCCCTCGAGCTAAAGATTGAAGAGATGGACATGGAGACGCCTGGGACACCCAAACATCTTCAGTTGCTACGACTTTATCTTGACAAACTTTATGAAGATATTAAGCAGACAACCGAAGCGGGTTTTCTATGAGTCTTAAGGCGCTACAAACACTTCAGGATAACAATGTGTTCATTAAAGAACAAGTGAAAGTGCTGGAGAGGAACAATCTTTTCTACAAGCTGCGTGTTAAAGAATTAGAAGTTATCAATCAATCCCTCCATCTCAAGCTGACCCGTGAAGAGAAGATACCACGTGCCATGACGCTGCAGTGATCTACAATAATCACGGTATCAAATAATCGCAAGGGATTATTTGATCCCGCTTGGCTTGATTCCAAGATTGGGGAGATCTTTAAGACCTTGTAATCTATCTGATAAGTTTTGCATTACTATTTTGGTTTTGCATCAGTTCAAACTAGAAATAAAGTTTGCAGCATTAGAATTCCCTTCAGGAATAGTCGATCCCTTTTATGAAATTCCAAGTTTATTATCATATATGGAGCAATATTGAGTTTTAGTTTGTCTTATTGGATATATGAATGGCTTGAGTATAATTTTACTTGCAGTTGATGATAGCAATATGAGTCTTCGACACCATTGGTATTAATAGAACATACAAAGATAATTTGGTCAATATGTTGTAAGTACATGGTTTGATTTACAAAGAAAGAAAAAATATCTAATCAGTCAAGTTGAAAAAGAAACCTTGAACAAAGGAGAATTAAAAGTGCTATCAAATTAGAGTGAGAACAAGACGAGGTAGAATATTCAAGCTATAAAGATTGCTTCCTATACAATTGGAATTTGATAATTGAGATCGTTAAACTTTGAATATCTACATGAAGTGTAATATATGGCTAGCTCCTTTGCACAACACTTGAACAAAAGTGTGAGCATATACACAAAAGATAAGAAAAGAAAGAAGAAAAAGAGTGAATGTGCAAAGAGCAAATAGGCATACACAATTATACTGTAGTATGACAAAGAGACGCTTTTGAGATTTTGAATCCCAAGTGAATATGTTAATCCCAAAACACTTGGGACTACCTCGCTAACTCATTCGGTTGAACCAGATACTTTACATTATGTTGAGATTCATCTTTTGTGAACTGTTGATCACTAAGGTGTGGAAGCCTGCTAATACTATTCATATGGTTCGAGTAAGGTACTATAAATGAACTTATTTCTATGTATCATATATGATAAACACATGCTGCAACTGCCTCATTTATTTTATCGACTCAGCTTCATGAATATGAGGATCACATCCATTAAGCTAAACTTGCTCGGGATGAGCAAAAGTCTAAGCTTGGGGAAGTTGATGAGTGCATATTTGCATCATGTTTTATATTATTATTTTGCATTGTAGATGTAGGATCTTGATATTTTACAGCGCTCTCGCGCACGTTTTATGTCCGTTTTCGCCAGGATCAGGACAGATGATGGATCTAATGGACACAATTCTTGGAGCAGTTGTATCGAGGAGAAAAAGAGTCAAAAACAACGTAAATTGATTATTTGGAAAATATTAATAATACCAAAAGAAAACCCTAAGCGAATAAGACATACAGACGGTTCAACGACCAACTATACGGGGGGAATAAATTTTCTAGCCGTACAGTTCCCGCCGTATAGTTGGCGTCGCCACCGGCTCCTCAAATAGTTTCACCCTGTGCAACTTGATCAAAGAGACGATATACAGAACACCCAGAAATCGCAGAAACCTCACCTCCGGAAGGCATCTGGAGGGGGAACTCATCCACCGGGGATCCATCTTCGCCCTGCGCAGATCTGGGAGACTAAGGCATCGATCTTCATCATCCACCGCTGCATCACCACCATCTCCATCCATCCCATCTAATTATTGTCTAGATCTTGTTGTCATTTCCATACTCGTTGTGGATTTATACAAGTACTATTCATCTATGATAGATTCCATTGTTATTGCCATGATGTTGATTGCCTTCATGTCTGATTAGATCATTAGTTCTTGGGGAGATGGAGAAACACTAGTATGAGATTGAAATAAGTTTATTATGATATTCATCGTTGTGACCATTTGTTAGATTGTCTTCATCTTGATGTTGAGAGAAGTTGACCTGCCAATATTTGCCTCTCATGGGGATTTGATGGAGGGAACTACTTGTTGGTAGACGGAGGTGTGTTAGCACTTACAATGACTATAAAGCTATTGGCACTCCTTACGTATCAACTTAGGAAACCGAGGAAACTCACAGAACACTATCCATGCCATGGGATACGTCCTACTAGATTACATCCCTTAATAGTGTAGTAATTCGATTGATGTCGATTGCTGACTGTTGTGGTTATGAGGATGATGTGAGAAGTGGTTGCTGCCTATTTGTCCAAATACAGAGTTCCTCCCACACATACATAGTTGAGAATGTTCATGATAATAATCTTTAGCTTAGCCTTTATAATGCTAGTGGTGTATCCGCTACTCCCTAAGAATGCTTTTCTCCTATTGCAGTTCCGATCTCTCTTACATACGCGATACTTCCTTTCTGTGTTCGGTTGTTTTATTTTACTTATTGTTGCTCTTATACCAAAAACCCCGAAACACCTTTTTACGCAGTACTCGCATTTTATCTTGTCACTTAGAACTTTATTTAGCATTTCTATTGTAATATTTATTTCAAGAGTTATTAGACTTCAGAATCCTGCTCCCTATGGGATCGATATCTTTAATTCGAAACTAGCTACAAACGATATGTGCACTTGCAGTCATCATGCACATGTTTTAATCTTCCAAACAATGATACTAATGTCCTACGCGCACCCTTTACTGGCTTAGAACCTTCCCCTGAACAATATTATAATGGAATAAGCTTCACTTTTAGAATGAGCAAGGGGAAGAATATTCAACATCTTGCCATTCACTATTTGTTCTATGTTATTGCTAACACCTTGGAGGCAAGAAATGAGTTGATGAGACTTAATGAGGAGGACATCTTAGTCCTTGCAAAAGCTGCTTACAACCATTGTGACTTGTCACTCAACTTGGGCGCAATCCTTGTGCGCTACTGATACATCTATAATTTTTGATGTTCCAAGCTTGGTTTTTTCTACTTTCTTATGTTTTGTCCACACTTTGGAGTACTTTTCATATGATTTCTTGGACTAACCTATTAACAAGAGCCATAGTGCCAGCTGCCTGTTTTCTGCTGTTTTTGGTTCCAGGAAAGTCGGAAAATTAATATTCTCGGAATTGGACGGGACAAAAGCCAAAGTTAGTATTTCACCGAGGGACACCTGGAGCCAGAATACGAGACGGAGAGAGGCTGGGGCCCGGCCACACCACCTGGCCGCGCGGCCAGGCCTGGCCCGCGCCAGGGGGTGGTCTGGCTGCCCCAGGCACCCCCTCGGCCTCTCCTTCTGCCTATATTGCCCTCGGGACCAAAACCCTAGGTACCCGATCAAAAATCTACGAAAGAGTCTGTAGCCGCCGTCATCTCCATCCCTAGATCGGGAGGGATCTGAAGCTCTTCCCGGCACCCTGCCGGAGAGGGGAATTCACCCTGGAGGCCTTCTTCATCACCATGCAAGCCTCCGGTGTGATGCGTGAGTAGTTCATCTCTAGACTACGGGTCCATGTAGTAGCTAGATGGTTGGTTCTCCTCCTTTGTGCTTTCATGTCTAGATCTTGTGAGCTCCGTTCATGATCAAGATCATCTATTTGTAATTCTGCATGTTGTGTTTGTGGGGATCCGATGGATATTGAGATGCTATTTAAGATTGATTATTGATTCTATCATGTCTTTGTTATTTGTGATCTTGCATGCTTTCCATTGTTAGTAGCCATCTTGTCCAAGTAGATGATAGCAACTCCAAGAGTTAGTATTTATGCTCGATAGTGGGTTGATGTCTCTAGTAATCTAGGGAAGTGACAGAAATCTCTAAGGTACTAGATGTGCTATTGCTACTAGGGAGAAAACAACAATCCTTTGTTCATAGAACAATCGTATTGTTTACTTTACACGCAATTCGTAATGCAATTATCCGTTGCTTGCAACTTAATACTGGAGGGGATTCGGATGATAACCTGAAGGTGGATTATTAGTCATAGATGCAGTTGGATGACGGTCTATGTATAATGTTCTAATGCCCAATCGAAACTCAAAGGAGTCAAGATGAGTAGTATATGCTTGTATGCTTTCTCGATGTTTGTCAATTTGCCCGTTGTAATTTGTTCACCCAACATGTTATCTATCTTAAGGAGAGCCACCTCTAGTAAACTATGGACCCCGGTCATTTCTTTTACTTTCAATCTACAATCAACTGTTTACTGCTTTGTTTTTACTTTCTGCAAAGTATTACTTTCTTCCACTCGATACATTTAATCCTTTGTTTTCAGCAAAACCGGTGAGTTTGACAACCTCATCGCAAGTTGGGGACAGAGTTCTGTGGTTGTGTTGTGTAGGTCTCCACGTTGCTTGCTAGCACCGGTAGTGCGCCCTACCAAAGTTCAGCTAGCTACACCTTTGGGGTGTTTCTTTGCTCCTACTGGATTGATAACCTTGGTTTCATAACTGAGGGAAACTTACTGTTGTGCTCATCATACCTTCCTCTTGGGGTTCCCCAACGAGCTCATTAATACACGAGTCAGCAGCTACCTGGCGCACCAATCCTCCTAAAGCCAAAGACCAATCACATGTGCAGGCGTCATCACTGTGCTTGCCATTGCCCTAGGCTTAGACCTAGGTGAGTTGAAACCTGTGTAAGGTGAGCGACGTGTTGGTTTCTCTACAAGGCTTGCGGAATGCTCACTAGGAGAGGTGGTGCTTATTACTTGCATATTGTTGGAGCTGGGCGTCTTTACCCTGCTCCTATGCCTAATGGTCTTTTCTCTATTGAGGAAGGACGTTTTCTATGACTTGCAGGTTGAGTAACACCAACCCGAGGAGGAGATTCCAGATGAGGATGAGGACCAATAAGAGGAGCAAGAAGTTTCTTATCAAGAGGAGCAGCCACTAACCCGGTTCGCCACATACCAAGACTTCCAAGAACTTGGAGGGACTATGGAGAGGATGCATAGCCTCTCCTTGAACCTCCGAGGAACAATTAGTAATTTATCAACTCAATTTTCGAACTAGAGTAACGACTTTTTCCCACCACCACAATGATTTGAATGGCTTGCAAAAGCCTAAGCTTAGGGAAGTTTCCTCATTTATCTTTATTTGGCCTTCATTTTCTTTTATTCATTTTGAGGTTATGTTTTTAATTCGAGCTTATAAGCACTCGTGTTGGTTTCCCCAACACTTTATCTTTAGTTATTTCTTTTTGCTTTCGAGATTTTCTAGCCGAGCTATGCCGCCAACTTTCTATTCTTTAATTCCCTCTCTTAAAAACAACAAAAAGATTTCTCCATTTATCTTTATTTTCCCTCTTTATTTTCTTTCCACCTTGAGGTTCTCATATATTTGCAGGAAGAGTGATTGACTTCGAGTTTCCAAGAAGCAAATAAAAAGGAAGAGAGAAGTAGAACCAAACAGGAGAGGTATGCCTTATGACTCCCCACTTTTGAAGTTTGAGAAGCCCATGCTAGTTTGTAAGTAAATGTTGAGATATTATATTGGTGGAGTGAGTCTTTATATTGTAGTAAAATTTTGTTTGCATGGGTATTTAGTTGGGTATGTTTTGTTCCAGCTCTTGTAGTTAACCAAGTCTTGCCTAAAATTTTGCTAAACAATTTCAATAAGAAAAAGTCTCACAATTGAAGGCTTGGGTGTTGTAGTGTTTAGTCTTCATAGACGTTCGCATACGGTGGGTGTAAGCCATGTATGCACTGCAATACACTATGGTTAAAGTTGGCGACCCTAGCATGTACAGACATGGCCTTGGAACACAAATGACCGAAAGGTTAAGAATGAGTCACATGGTGATGTGATTGATATGTCAATATCCACCTTTGAAGCTATATCATTGTCTGTGATGATCGGGGATGTTATAGTAAATTAAGATCATGTAATCATTAAACAAACGATGATGGATGTTTGTTTAAGTGGGAGTTCTTGTATTGAACTCATATTATGAACTGAACAATCTAAGTTAATTTGCATATGTTTGTTGTAGTTGGCATCCGTTATAGACTACCTTGCGCTTAGTTGTAATTGGGATAATAGAACTACAGAATTCTAGATACTTACTTTACATACTGGTTCCATATTGTTTAAGTGTTGAATTGAAAGACAAAAGTCATAAAGCCAACTTTCAAGTAAACTTCACTTACTCCATAAGGTTTAATAAATGTATTAATCCTAGAGTAACCGATTCTAAAGTTATTGTCTAAATGATCATGCTTGCCTCCATGATACTTGATATTAGAAAGAAAGTTTTAGTATCAAGATTGTTTGGGAGCTGAAAGATTCATTTCAGAAATCATCTTGTGTAAAAGATATGCTGATATCTGAAACACTATTTGATTACAACATGATAAAGTATAATTTAGTTGGAAGCAGATTCTCATATTGGATGAGCATTTGCGAATGATGGTGATGCTAGGCGTACCTATCATCCAATAGGTTTTGGAACTAAAGTTATACAAACATTAGTCCTTATGAACTATATTAGTTTGATCATGAAGTTGTCATGATAGGATGAATAAGAAGTATAGGTAAAATGTTTACTATTCTAAAATATCACTAAAAGTTGAATCCGGAAGAACACGAACCATGTGATGATTGCATTCCACTTCAAAGTGTAAGTTTGAGAGTATTAGTGTTTGACTAATACACTTGGATGAAGTACCATGTGGTTGGTGCCATTATTTATGTTGTTTGACTCTTCTGGAAGAGAGAAAAACATTGAAAGAGAATCCTTAAATATAATTGACAAAAAACAATGAATTGGAATTGTCCACCTTAGGTATATAGAAGGTATACATTGAAGGAGATATGCACTAGAGATCAATAATAAAGTTGTTTTTATTGATATATCTCATATGTTTATAATAGTTTTGTATCATGCTATAACTGTATTCAGTGGAAACATTAATACACGTGTGATATATAAAAAATCAAGTCCCTTGTGTCCTCTAGAACTAGTTCATTGGGCAGCTAATAATCAATGTTTGCTGGTCATGGACTTTTCCATGCCAACTGACAATCAAGTCACTTCATTAGATGAATTAAGTGATGGACACACATCCAACCATAGTGTTGCAATGTTATCCAGTGTACATCCCAAATTTTAGTATGGGCAAATTTCATAGCATTCATGTGCATTGCATAAAGCATCATGCAAAATTTCTCTCTCGCGTGCGCGCCAGCGGAGCAAGCAGCTCACAGCGAGCAGGCCGGCCCAAAGCAGCGCCCACCAGCCCAGCGAGTAGAACAAAGCCAGCCCAGTGCCTATCTCTCTCACGCACGCAGCTTACAGCCCGCCAGCGGCCCAGCGCAGCCAGCTCCAGCCCACAACCCGTATCCCCTTGATGGCTCAATGCACGGCGCCCAGAAAAGTGTTGATGGCTCGTGGTTGATGTAGAGCTCGTTGGGAACCCCAAGAGGAAGGTATGATGAGCATAGCAGCAAGTTTCCCTCAGTTATGAAACCAAGGTTTAATCGAACCAGTAGGAGCAAGGAAACATCCCAAAGGTGTTACTAGCTGAGCTTTGGCAGGGCGCACTACCGGTGCTAGTAGCAATGTGGAGACCTGCACAACACAACCAAAGAACTTTGTCCCCAACTTGCGATGAGGTTGTCAATCTCACCGTGTTTTGCGGAAAACAAAGGATTACACGTATCGAATGGAAAGAAGTAAAAGTTGCAGAAAGTAAACACAAAGCAATAAAAGATTGTAGATTGAATATAAAAGACAAGGACCGGGATCCATAGTTCACTAGAGGTGGCTCTCCTTAGATAGATAACATGCTAGGTGAACCAATTACAGCGGAGCAATTGACAAACACCGAGAAAGCAATACATGCATATACTAATCATCTTGACTGCTCTGAGACTTGATTGGGCATTACAACATAATACATAGACCGCCATCCAACTGCATCTATGACTAATAATCCACCTTCAGGTTATCATCCAAACCCCCTCCAGTATTAAGTTTCAAGCAAATGATGATTGCTTTATGAACTGCGTGTAAATTAAACAATACGATTATTCTATGAACAAAGGATTGTTGTTTTCTCCCTAGTAGCAACAACACATCTAGTACCTTAGAGATTTCTGTCACTTCCCCAGATTACAAGAGGCATGAACCCACTATCGAGCATAAATACTAACTCTTGGAGTTGCTAGCATCTAATTGGCCAAGATAGCTACTAACAACGGAAAGCATGCACGATCTCAAATAACAAAGACATGATAGAATCAATAATCAATCAGAAATAGCATCTCAATATCCATCGGATCCCCGCAAACACAACATGTATGAATTACAAATAGATGATCTTGATCATGAACGGAGCTCACAAGATCTAAACATGAAAGCACAAAGGAGGAGAAACCGGCCATCTAGCTACTACATGGATCCGTAGTCCAAGGATGAACTACTCACGCATCACACCGGAGGCTTGCATGGTGATGAAGAAGGCCTCCAGGGTGAATTCCCCTCTTCGGCAGGGTGCCGGGAAGAGCTTTAGATCCCTCCCAATCTAGGGATGGAGATGACGGCGGCTACAGACTCTTTCGTGGATTTTTTTGATCGGGTACTTAGGGTTTTCGTCCCGAGGGCAATATATAGTCGGAAGGGGAGGCAGAGGGGGTGTCGGGAGCCACCACACCACCCCCTGGCGTGGGCCAGGCCTGGCCGCGTGGCCAGGTGGTGTGGCCGGCCCCTGGCCCTTCTCCGTCTCGTATTCTGGTACTTGATCCCTTCCGGAAAAATAGGCACTTTGGCTTTTGTCCCATCCAATTCCGAGAATATTCATTTTCTGACTTTCCTGGAACCAAAAACAGCAGAAAACAGGCAGCTGGCACTGTGGCTCTTGTTAATAGGTTAGTCCAAGAAATCATATGAAAAGTATTCCAAAGTTGGAACAAAACACAAGAAAGTGGATAAAACCAAGCATGGAACATCAAAAATTATAGATATATTTGCAATGTATCAACATCCCCAAGCTTAACTCCTGCTCGTCCTCGACTAGGTAAGTGATAAAAAGAAATAACTTTTGAGGTGACATGCACCATCAAAGACTTGATCAAAGTATTTGCAAAACATTCAAAGCTGGGATCATAGTACTTCAATCATAACATGAAAGACAAAGTTCTAGAAATAGGCAAAGAAACTATGATGCAACATGAAAAGGCACAAACAAAAGATTCATGAATAACAATGCTTTGCAAGACGTTTGTTTGTTTCACATAAAGAAAACATAGCATAATAGTATTCAGCTTGTCCCACAATAGAGTAGCAAATATAAATGCATAGGACACCTTCAAAGTTCATAAGAGTGACTAGATACAATAGTTTAAAACAAGCAATATCAAAGTATGCATCAATCAACTAGTCTTGGGACAATGCACATAGAACTAAGAATGGCCACTATGCTCTCAAAGTAGTGCATAAAGAAAGAAGGTGGAGACTCAATATAATGGTGGAAGAAAGGCCTTTTGTAAAAGGAAGTAGGGATTCAAGTATCATAAAGAGCTTCCAAAAATTATGGTACTTATAGCTTTCAGCTCTCATTGCCCCTATCATAAGCATCTTGAAGGTGATTAAGGTTAAAGTGACACAACTAAGAGGATATGCTTGACAAGTTATAAACCGAAATCTCATGCCCCTTACTTACGAAGATCGATCCTCATGCTACTCAACTTCAGTCACGAGTAAGCTCTTGTCATTGTAAGTATATGTGTATCATTAAGAACTGCCAATGGGGTACCCCTTGCACATGATACGGGAGCTTTCCCATAATCAAAATGACAAGGCAAGCAGACAATGAGCATCTCAGCGATCTTTTTATTTGCTATTTTCATAGGTTTTTATTGAGGATGCTTCATAGAGTGCTCATTTTGGTGATGCTGCAAGTTTCCACCTTGATTAGGCATGGCTTAGGCTAGCGGCCCAGGCGTTTCTCTAACACACATACAAACTCCATGATCTTACAAGTTCCACTTTTATTTCACACTGCCGGGATCCGTAAGCAAAAGAACATGATATCAACGGGGTAGAAAGTACAAGTGCAATGTTGAAAGCGTTCCCCATGAAACATGGTTCTGCTAATTTCAACTTATAAAGCGCAAGCATATACGCAACAAAGAAGGACCCAACGGTTCAAGTTTATTACGGGCAAAAAGTAAAGTGTGCCATCAAGTTCGTGAGAGCTTTAATCACTAGTTTTCTCATAACAAGTGAAAGGTAAACAAAAGCATGAATGTACTTGGAATAGCATAAGCTAGTAGGTAGGTATGGTGGACTCTTTGGAATAACTTGGTTTAGGGAGTTGGATGCATGAGTGGAACTCATACTTTGTTGTGGAGGCTAGCAAAAGACTGGGAGCGACAAACTAAGAGAGCAATAATGGCCATAATCATGCAGAGCGACAAAACATCATTGATCAAAGCATAAAGTGATACTACAAGTTGAAAACTAAAGGATCATACAGGCTATGGTGACTTGAGATAGTCATAACATGGTGTGAGCATGCGCCAAGTCAACCCAAATAAAGCATCAAAGGAGAATACCACAATACTATGCTTTAATATGCTAAAACAACGCATGATTCATACAAGGCACATTAAGCAATCTCAATTGTTTATAACAAGCCATGCTACAGCAAAGAATACTAAGCATAAAGCCAAAACAATATCAAGCATGGCATGACAAAGCATAGGCCACAGTCAAAAACAAGCTCTTTTTACCACATAAGTATGAACTTTCCTAGTCTTTTCCAAACCAAACTATTTGCAAACCAAAGTATAAAAGAGGGGGTCCAACCAATTTATTTAGAAAACTAAGAAAACCAAGCAAACTAAAAACCAAAACGAAAACGAAAAAGAAGACGCTGCAAGAAAAACACAACTGTGCACGAAACAATAAAAATGAAGCGTTTGGAAGAAACCTGGGATTTTTATTGATGAAGAAGGGGATGCCTTGGGCATCCCCAAGCTTTGACGCTTGTACTTCTTGGATATTTCTTGGGGTGCCACGCGTGGCATCCCCAAGCTTGAGCTTTAGTCCATCTTTCATCTCATTACTCATTCCTTCCATACACCTGAAAATTTTCCTTCATACAAAACTTCACACAATCTCATTAGCAACATTAGTGCACTTAAGATAAATAAGTATTAAGGTTTAGTATTAACACCAAATAAACTTCCATTAGAACACTAGCTACTGTAGAACTTCCCTCAAAAATCTCATTCCCCAAAAGAACTCAAGAAGGAACTAACAAGAACCAAATGCAGAAAATGGCAGAAATCTGTCAAACAGAGCAGCAGGTAAAGACGAATTTTTTCGAAGACCTTCTATTGCTCAAATAAAAAAGTGTTGAACTAACGAACGTTAGATAACAACCTGGGGCAGAAGCACAAACAATTACAGATCAATCCGATGTACAGAGCTCTCTCACAAATGTTTACGGTGAAGCACAAAATCTGTTTCGGGACAACAACTTTCCCAATCATTACTTCACTCTCATTAGAGGTTACTCTTGGCACAAAAAGCAAATAAAAAGGATAAGGAGAGGTTATTACAGAGCTAATAACTTCCAAGACTCATCTAAACTCTTGGATTATCTCCCAACAAGTACTTTTCTTTAACGCCTTTAAGTTAGGCATAAGAAGCAAAGAAAGAATCAAGTGTTCTCAAATGAAAAAGCATTAAAACCTAATTTTGTTTTCATAGGAGAACCAAAAGAAATCTTTTCTCTCTTTTTAGGTAAGTATTCTATATACCTTTCTTGAGTGGGAGTTGATATTTAATGGTGCCTTCTTTCATATCAATGATGGCACCAACAATTCTAAGAAAAGATCTTCCCAAAGTAATAGGACAAGAAGCATTGTATTCAACATCCAAAACATAGAAATCAACGGGGACATAGGAATCGATAACCATAATAAGAACATCATTAAGACTCCCCATGAGTTTCTTTTTAGCATTAGCATCAAGTGGAACATTCAAATAACAATCTTCAAGAGGAGGCAAATCAAGCATATCATAAATCCTTCTAGGCATAATAGAAACACTACTATCAAGATCACACAAAGCTTTGAAATCAAAGTCATTCACTTTCATATTAATGATGGGTTCCCAACCATTTTCTTGTTTTATAGGAATAGAAGCTTTATGTTTCATCTTTTCTTCTTTAATCTTTATGAGAGCATCAGTAATGTGTTTTGTAAAAGCCATGTTCATAGCACTAGTATTAGGACTTTTAGAAGAAAGAGAACTAATGGTATGCATAGTGACGTCACCGTTAATCCCAAGTAAATCCCTCACATACAGTCGTACTACCCCTTCTATCACTAGGGTTTCCAACCTATAGATTAGACATTACTCATACTCCCTATACCTGGCTCAATCCTCGAGGTCTTGGGTACCTGACAAGTCCTTAGTTGAGGCAAGAGAGGATACAATAATCATCATGTCATACAAACTAATACATGATCCCGTCTATGATAAATAACATGCACAAAAGCTACATGGCTAGGCCGAAGCCCTTACCCCAAGTAGAATTACTCACACATAGAGATGAGATCAAAGATCATAAACATTGTAATAGAAATCATGAGATTCATAGCAAATAGTCTTACAATGTTGCCAATCGAAGATGAGATCTACTATTACAAGTGGTGGAATATGGCTATGGTGGTGGAGAAGGGTTTGGTGATTAGATCTAAGTCTATTCCTCTGGCGGCCCTTCAGTGTGGTGGATGGAGATCTGGAGGCGGCTAGGCAGGCTTGGAGACGCCCTTTTCTCGTCGCTCGAGGCCTTTTTATATAGGGGTCCCTTCATGAAAGTTGTTTTGTTTGACCTAGCGGTGTCGATGACAACTATACGACCAGAACTATACGGCCGGAATTTTATTCCCGTCATATAGTTGGTCGTTAAGGCGTCTGTCTCCACTTCACGACTCCTAGTTTCTTTGGGTTGTTGGAAATCTTGTATCTTTGACTTTAATGTAGTGATTCTAATCATCAGTTGTCATTATTTGTGCAGGTAAAATAGCAAGAAATGATTGCATACCCATTTGATCATTATGCATTAGTGGCAGGGTTTAGAGAGATATTTCATCAAAAATATGAATAATATCTAGTTTAAATGTGGATGTAGATGGCTATATTTCAGAGCCATCAACCTCCCCAAGCTTAAACTTGATCGTCCTCAAGCAAGAAAACCACAATCAAAAGGAACTCAGCATTTAAACTGAAATAATGAGATGATGATCTTACTTATGATTGATAGTCTCATGTTTCCTCCACTTCATAAATCTGAAAAACTCTAGTATAGATAGAGTAATGGCAAGCCTATCATACGGATTTTCTTGCATCCTTATAGCGCAACAAAATTATTGTTAACATTGATGATTCAATTGAGTAAACTGTATTCCATGTCATGTAATCAACTCATAGGCTTGCCTTTGAACAATAAAGTATAATCATGTAAAATTGAGAGTGTGAGAGTTGTCATGAAAAGCATATACACTAGAGCATCTCAATTCTCCCACATCAATAAATCAAGACTCTTCAAGCACTACTTTTCTATAGACTGCTTACATTAGTATGCACCTGATCGTCATAGACTACTTCATAACGATGGACTTTCTTGGTGGTGCACACTAATGGGAGAACACGAACAATAGAATTATGTTTGAGGGATCATGTTATAATGATACTGAAGGAGATATGCCCTAGAGGCAAATAATAAATAGGTTTTTATTGTCATATCTCAATTAGTCCGTAATAGTTTCATACTGTGCTATAACTGTATTAATACGAAACGTTAATACACATGTATTATGTAAACAAACCAAGTCTCTAGTTACCTCTAGCGAACTAGTTCATTGGTCATGAGGATGATCTAGGGTTTCGAGATCATGGGCATTTATGCCAATTGACAATGAGGTCACGTCATTAGTTGAATGATGTGATAGACAAACAACCCAACCAGTTGTATCTTAATGAGATCTAGTTACAAAGTTCACCATTAATGATAAACTAAGGAAACCTCGCAACCTCATCCTTAGACTGTGAGATAATGCAAATCACCGTTCTAGAGGGAGCTTAGATGGTTATCAAGTATCACACAATGACTGGGTGATCGAAAAGGTGCTACTCAGGTTTCCCAAAGGGGCACGTAGAGGAGTACATATCAAGACCAGGATTTGCCAATCCATGTAACGGATAAATACATTAGTGTCCATCTCGGTGACGTTGCATTAACGAAGCTTGCAAGCATGTGACTAGGTCACGGAATGCAACAACACAGAAACGAAAAAACAAGTTCATCGGTAACGAGATCGAATGAAGGTATGGAGATACCGTAGATCAAATCTCGGGTGAACTAGGTATCAAGTGGCAAATGGAATGGGAAACGACTATTTACGGTTCAAACGACATTATCATCGTGGAATGCATAGGGGTCATTATGGGCATCCTGGTCCCGCTATTGATCATTGATGGAGATCATGTTTGTGCCATTCCCGAGCCGTGGGGAAATACAATTAAGGGTACGATGAGCTAGAGATCCTCTGTAAGTTGGAATCACCATATGAAAGAGAAAAGGAAACCGGAAAAGTTCCGTGAGAGAACCGGAATCGTTCCGGGAAAGATCCGAAGTCGTTCGGAGGAAATCGAAAGGGAACCAAAAGGTGTTTCGGGTCAAATCGGGTTTTGTAATGTGTATTTACATATTAATTAATGTAATTAATATTAAATATAATATTAAAATCTAATTTGAAGGGGTATTCCACTAATGGGCCAAACTTCCTAGGGAAAAATGGCCCATGAGGGAAAACCGAAGGAGGGAAGGGTCAAGGCCTAGCCGCCTCAAGGGGGCCCACCCAGCCAGCCTAAGGCTGTGCGCAGGGTGGGGCCCACTCCTGGTCGGCCGGCCCATGGTGCCCTAAGGGCCCATGCACCTCCCCCTCTCTCCCTTGAATAGTCCCACATGGGAAACCCAAAGGGGAGGGCACACCTCCCTCCCCCTATATAAAGGGCTGCCCATGGGTGGGATTTGAAACACCAATATTTTGAGAAGTCCTTTGGTTGACTTTCTCCTTCCCTCTCTCTCGTCTCCATGCGTTGACACGGTCCCAAGTAAGGACTGTCCATGCAAGAGACACTGCACCTGTAGAACGCCATTGCGTTGTAGGGATTCCAAGCCGGAGATCTACTTCCGCACTCCCGACAGGGATCAAGGAGCCAGAGGTCCTCATCGTACACCGTATGTGTACGAAACCACGAGGGGCCTCATTTGAGGCACCTTGGATGTCGTGAGCCGAAGCTACTGCACGATGAAGAAGGAGGAAGGGGTAACCTGCGAGGAGCTTCGCGACCTTGAGGTCGGCTACGAGTTCGACTACTTCAATCATGTTCCTCTCAGAACGTTAACCGCGTACGGTCTACATGGGTATGTATTCTATACGCTCGACCGTTACCATATTACTACATAGATAGATCTTGGGTGTATTAGAGTTCCAACATAGGATTTTTTTGTTTTCTGCTGCAAAACCCTTCAGCTACCGTCGTAAGTCCAGTACTAGCATAATAAGATGCATAAAGTAATTGACATCAAATGTAAATAATTTATGCGATATGTCATGGTCATCACGCCTTGATCTCCATCGAGTGCGTCGGCATTGTAACAGGTTCACGGTGCCATCATGTCGTTGGTAGTACATTTCATAAACAATTACTTAGACCATACATATTACATGCCCCCTTGCAAAATAAAGTAAGACACATCTACTTTATCTTTTGCAAGTTTTACGTGGCTATTAGGGCTTTCGCAGGAGAACCGTTTCTACCTACGAACTTCCAACCACAATATGGACTGACTAGTTGTTGCTTTAAATACCTTTTCAGGGCCATCCTTTGTAAATGCAATATCAACTAATGTTGGATAGACAAACACCCATCAGCCACTTATATGGTACAAGTCATATATTAGTCGTGGAACTAGTCTCGCGTAAGGTCAGTCTGAGCCGCTTCATCCAACATTGTAGCGATAGGAACAAGTACACGTGGGAGGTTAGCAACTAGAAAATCAATGGCCACATATTTCTATGTGTTATACTCATACCATCATATATATGCATAGATCGGCTCTGATACGACTGAAGGGTTCCATAATAGAAATCAAAAAATACTAACAAAGAGAACATCCTAGTCAAGGTTTATCTATGCATATGTAAAGTAATAAGATAGATTCGGTGTTCATACCCTTGAAGACCGAAAGTGGTTAACGTTTCACGAGAAACATGGATGATGTAGTTGTATGACATAGCCCCAAGATCGTGTAGACCTCCCTCGAGGTCGTGTAGACGTCCAAACTCCAAGATCCAAGCGTCTAGCACCACAAATGGCGGTGCATCATGGCTTTACACGCATCTGGTGTAGTGACGTCTGATGACCCACAAGTATAGGGGGTGGATCGCAGTATTTTTGATAAGTAAGAGTGTCGAACCCAACAAAGAGCAGAAGGTGCTGGCTAGTGGTATGGATCAGGAATTCTCTGCAAATACTTAGCAAACGGATTTTTAGGGGTTTTTGATAATGCAAGCAAATAAAGTACGAGTAAACAAAATACAGTAGGAATAAATGTAGCAAGTGGCCCAATCCTTTATGCAGCAAAGGACAAGCCGGTTGTATTACTTAAGATGACCAAACGTTCTCGAGGACACATGGGAAGACTATCAAGTGCTTTCGCTTCATATAGTTGATTAATCTTCTTTAGCTTGCTAAGTGTTGTGTGGGTGAACCTATGCTAATGTACCGACCTTCCTAGGACTAATACATACTTGTGATTATACCCCTTGTAAACATCCATAAGTACAAGAAAGTAATTAAGGTATAAACCTAACCATAGCTTTAAACTCTAAGACCCTTACGTCCCTTGTGCAATGGTTTCCTAACGGGGGTTCAGGTTTCTGTCACTCTGGCAACCCCTATGATTAGTAGCCAAATACACAATGCATTCCCCTAGGCACATATAGGTGAAGTGTGATGTAGTCGACGTTCACATGACACCACTAGAAGAAGTACACCACAACTTAAATATCAAACTATTGAATCTTTCTCAACACAACTCCACTACTAACAACATGACTTCTCCCATGTCCTCAAGAACAAAACAAACTACTCACAAGACATCATATGGATCATGGTCAGAGATGGAATAATGATGTATAACAATCTGAACATAAACAATAATTCAATGGTTCACTCAATAGCATCAACTAAAAAGAGTAATCAACACCGATAAAGTTTCCCCTAAGAACTAATGCAAGATTCAACCCAATTGTTACAGCAATATGGAGATGGTGATGAGGGTGCTGATGGTGATGCTGGTGGTGGTGATCATGATGATGATCCCGATGAAGTCCAGCTTGATGGTGGTGTTGATGGCGACGATCTCCCCTCTCTAGGAAGGAATTCCCCTGGCAGAAATCTGTCTGCCAGAGAGATCTTTCTCTCTCAGTGTTTTCCGCCCCGTAGAGGCGGTGGAATCTTTCTGTGGTCTCTCCCCGAGTCTTAGGGTTTCGAGAGGATAATATACGCCAGAGGGGAGAGCCAGAGGTGGGCCAGGGCGGCCACACCACCTGGTTGTGCGGCCTAGGGTGGCTCGCGCCAGGGGGTGGTGTGGGCCCCCTATGGCCCATCTCCACTCCCTCTTCTGGCAGCCTTCGTATTCTGGAAAAATAGGGTTTTCCGTATATTTTCCCGGATTTTCTGATCTTCGCAAATTTTGCCTCCAAACAGCACCTTTTCCATCAGAATCCCGACTGCAGCGGTCCATGCTCCAAAAGTCATCAACCATGAAAAAACAGATGAAATAACATAAGTATCATCTCTTAATATGAAATATAACAGTGAATAACAGTGAATGATGACATAGAATAGTGATGCAAAATGGACGTATCAACTCCCCCAAGCTTAGACTCCGCTTGTCCCCAAGCGAAACTGAGCTTAATAAACATGGCCTCAGGTTTATGGAGTGAAGAGTCGATAAAAGAATACGGACAAGAAGCATCACATTCATCAATACATAGATC
The DNA here is from genome assembly GCA_910589775.1 of Avena eriantha. Lineage (NCBI taxonomy): Eukaryota > Viridiplantae > Streptophyta > Magnoliopsida > Poales > Poaceae > Avena > Avena eriantha. The sequence goes on along the minus strand of OU342746.1, from coordinate 410,155,819 downwards.
ATAATAGAAGACAACTCACTATTATATAACTTAACTTGCAATAAGTAAAGGAAACACAATAAAGATACATAAAGTAAATCATAATTGGTAATGGAAAACTTAGCTCTTGGTCGATAAGAATAGTTGATAATTTGATGGAGTTCACAAATAACTGGTTTTTCAATGATAGCTTTCAAAGTAGTAAACACCAAGATAAGAGCAATGTGCAAAACAAGGAACATAAGAAACATGATTGAATAAATCATCATATGAATGAATGAAACACAACAACTCAAAATACTTGCTGAGGTAGAAGGGTAAAAAGTAAAAGAAAGACCCTCCGCAGAGGGAAGCAGGGATTGCAAGTTTCATAAAGAGCTCCCAAAAATTATGATACTTATTAGCTTTCAGCTCTCATTGCCCCTATCATAGGCATCTTTAGGTGATTAAGGATAAAGTGACACAACTAAGAGGATATGCTTGACAAGTTATAAGTTGAAGCCCCTTGCCCCTTACTTACGAAGACCGAACCTCATGCTACTCAACTTCAGTCACGAGTAAGCTCTTGTCATTGTAAATACATGTGTATCATCAAGAACCGCCAACGGGGTACCCCTTGCACATGACACAGGAGCTATCCCATAATCAAAATGACAAGGCAAGCAGACAATGAGCATCTCAACGATCTTTTTATTTGCTATTTGCATAGGTTTTTATTGAGGATGCTTCATAGAATGCTCATTATAGTTATGCTGCAAGTTTCCACCATGATTAGGCATGGCTTAGGCTAGGGCCCAGGCGTTTCTCTAACACATCTACAAACTCCATGATCTTACAAGTTCCCCTTTTATTTCACACCGCCGGGATCCACAAGCAAAAGAACATGATATAACCTAGGTACAAGGTACCAATACAGTGTTGAAAGCGTTCCCCATGATACATGGTTCTTCTAACTTCAACTCATAAAGCGCAAGCATATACGCAACAAAGAAGGACGCAATGGTTCAAGTTTATTAAGTGCAAGAAAATAAAGTGTGCCATCAAGTTCGTGAGAGCTTTAATCACTAATTTTCACATAACAAGTTTAATTTGGAAGGTAGATAAAAACAAGAATTTACTTGGAATAGCGATAATGCTAATAGGTAGGTATGGTGGACACAAATGGCATAGGTTGGGGTTTAAGGAAGTGGATGCACAGGAAGTATTCCCTCTCAGTACATGTTTTTGGCTAGCAAGTTTGGGTAGCAAGTACAAGAGTTGAAGGAAACAAACAAACATACAAGTGATAAAAACAAACATGCAATCTTCCTTGGAAGCACAAAAGATCTTAACTATAGAATACTAGACTTATGAGCAAATCAAGAAAGAAAGATGATGAAATTATATTTCTTTAGAGTACTTTTTTTATTCAACTCTCAAAAATAGTGTTGCTACTGACCGAGCCAGGTTTTCCAAAAACAACTAAATTAACTCAATGATCCCAAAGTGCTACCAATACTAAAAACAAGATCAATCATATAACCATGAATTGAAAACTAATATAAGCTATGCAAAAGAGTAAATGATATAACTTCTCATTAAAATTCCATAACGGCAACTCACACCAAGAGATACATATCTAACGAGAGAGGGGACACTTCCATAATGCAGACCATCCTACATGATAACTTTTCTATTCATGATATGACTCTACTAAAAAGGTAAAAAGATAGAAGATAGTGATGTGATACCGTGGCACTCCCCGAGCTTGGAACAAACCAAGGGGATGCCAAACCTGATGACGAATTACTCCTTTGGTGGTGGTGGTATCCTCTCGATGAGCTTCTTGACCAATTTCCCCAAGTCCTCAATCTCGAAGGTGAGGGTCAGAATCAACTCCGAGTTGTGCTCGATGCGGTGCATGATCATGTCAGATTGTGGATCCCAGCTCTTGTGATTCTTTTTTCGCTCTCCTTCCTTGCGGTCTTCTTTTCCTCCAGTTGACATCCATGCAGTCCTTCTGATCCTGGCAGGGTTTGCCACCACTCCAATTCTTGCAATGGTAGAGCTGGTGTGCTTTGCCTCCTCTTCACCTTTGCTCTTGATCTCCTTCTCCTGCCCGGGGTCTTGGAGGTCTTCCTCCATAGGCTCCTTTCCTTTATCCTTGGCGGACACCATTGTGCTTCTAAGCTTTCAAACATAGTTCCTAGAAGAAACGGATCGAAACAAAAACACGACGAAAACATGATATACGAACCTCGGGGGATCCGGGGGATTATATATTACGAAGTTTCACAACAAAAAGAAGGTACTAGGAGAAAACGGGTCGGAGACGGAGTCCGGAATGGCCACACCACCTGGTGGCACGGCCAGGGGTGGGCCCGCGCCACAGGGTGGTGTAAGCCACCCTGGCTCCGTTTCCGTCCCTCTTTTGCTTCGTAGCTTCCCTTATTGACTAAAAACTGCAAAAATATAACTGGACAGATCTTTCGTGGAACTTTTCTTACCAGAACTGTTACCTATTTGAAAACGGACTCTGCGGGTCTCTGAATTTGGTATTTAGTGGATTCTTCCGGAGTCACCACTTGAATAACATCAACTTCATCTTCATACGCTTATTACTTGAGTGATGAAACCTTTCACTTTCTCATTACACCATTATCTCCACTACCTGGAAATTTCTTTCACACAAAACTTCACACAGTTCTCATTAGCAACATTAGTATAAGTGAAGTGATAAAACCTTTTGTGTCTAAATTCAACTGAAAACCATCAAAGCATAAGCTACTGTAGCAACTCCTTCTGAAAACCCAAAAATAATTCAAAAAGGAAATTGAATAAAGAAGCAAATGCAAGAGTGGCAAAATCTGTCAAAACAGAACAGCAGGTAAAGATCAATTTTTTAGAAAATCTTCTGTTGCTCAAATCAAAAAGTACAAAACTAACAAAAGTTAAATAACAACCTGGGACAGAAGCACAACAAATTACAGCTCAATCCGACATACAGAGATTGCTCACGAATTTTTACGGTGAAGCAAAAAAATCTGTTTCGGAACAGCAACTTCCACAAATATTATTTCTTTCTCATTAGAGGTTGATCTTGACACAAAAACCAAACAAAACAGATAAGGAGCGGTTATTACCGAACTAATAACTTCCAAAACTCAAAGAAACAAAAAACAAACTGAAAGCAAAAACTAAATTGGGTTGTCTCCCAAAAAGCTCTTTCTTTATAGCCATTAAGATGGGCATGATAATTTTGATGATGCTCACATAGGAATATATGAATTGAACTGAAAGAGAGCATTAAGAAGCAAAAATACACATATTTAAGTTTAACCCACTTCCTATGCAAGGGAATTTTGTAAACAAACAAATTGTTGAAACTAGAGGCTACGTGCATAAGAAGGCAAAATAAGTGCAACATAAAAACTTTCAGCATAAAACGAGGAAACTTGATATTATTGAGATACATAAGAACACTTTTCCCTCTCTCATAGTAACTTTCAGTATCATGCATAAACTTAACAATATAACTATCACAAGGACCATCGTAACAATGATCACTTATTCTAACAGAAAACACTACTGTGTGAAATAATATTTCATAACAAAGATAGTGGGTTCCTCTTCTAACAAATTTTTCTCATTGATATTATTGAGATACATAAGAACACTTTTCCCTCTCTCATAGTAACTTTCAGTATCATGCATAAACTTAACAATATAACTATCACAAGGACCATCGTAACAATGATCACTTATTCTAACAGAAAACACTACTGTGTGAAATAATATTTCATAACAAAGATAGTGGGTTCCTCTTATAACAAAGATAGTGGGTTCCTCTCCCATTGAATCTTTCTCAACACAATTCCACTACTAACAACATGACTTCTCCCATGTCCTCAAGAACAAAACGAACTACTCACAAGACATCATATGGGTCATGATCAGAGATGGAATAATGATGTATAACAATCTGAACATAAACAATAATTCAATGGTTCACTCAATAGCATCAACTACAAAGAGTAATCAACACCGGGAAAGTTTCCCCTAAGAACTATGCAAGATTCCACCCAATTGTTACAGCGATATGGAGATGGTGATGAGGGTGCTGATGGTGATGATGATGGTGATGATGATGGTGATGATGATGATGATCCCGATGAAGTCCATCTTGATGGTGGTGTTGATGGCGATGATCTCCCCTCTCCGGGAAGGAATTCCCCCGGCAGAAATCTGTCTGCCAGAGAGATCTTTCTCTCTCGGTGTTTTCCGCCTCGCAGAGGCGGCGGAATCTTTCTGTGGTCGCTCCCCGAGTCTTAGGGTTTCGAGAGGATAATATACGCCAGAGGGGAGAGCCAGAGGTGGGCCAGGGCGGCCACACCACCTGGTGGCGTGGCCTAGGGTGGCTCGCGCCAAGGGGTGGTGTGGGCCCCTTGTGGCCCATCTCCACTCCCTCTTCTGGCAGCCTTCGTCTTCTGGAAAAATAGGATTTTCCGTATATTTTCCCGGATTTTCTGATCGTCGCAAATTTTGCCTCCAAACCGCACCTTTTCCATCAAAATCCTGACTGCAGCGGTCCATGCTCCAAAAGTCATCAACCATGCAAAAACAGATGAAATAACATAAGTATCATCTCTTAATATGAAATATATCAATGAATAACAGTGAATTATGACATAGAATTGTGATGCAAAATGGACGTATCAACGTCTCCCAGGCTTCGGTCCAGGAGAGCAGCGGAAGAATATTGATATGGACCAAGAGTCCAGCAGCACGACGGCGTATAGTGGAGAAACCCCTATCCCCATATGCTTTTTCCTACTTGGGAACCACACATGAGGGGAGGGACAGATGGTGATATAAAGGCAAAAGCCAATGGGTTGGTTTGAGGGAGATGGGTGCCCCTCTTTATATAGGTCGAAGGGAGGCACCACAACATGGGAGGGGGAGGGGTGGGACTATTCTCACGACCGGCCATCCCCCATATTGGCCCCACATGGGGTGTGGCCCACTTGTGGCAGTCGACCTCCCTTGGCCTTCCCTAGGGCGCACGACACCCTCTTGGGCCTCTCCGGAGGCCCATTTAGGTAGGCTGCCCCAAAAATGCAATTATATATATATATATATATTTTAATATTAATTCATTTAATTAATATTAAATACATGTTATTTAATACCTCATACTCCGAAACACCTTTTGGATCCCTCCGATCATCATTGTATGTCCCCAAAACACTTTTGGTATCATCCTAGAACAATTCCAATATTCTCTCTCTTTTCTACTACGATCTTGAATCAATCCCTAAGCGTCATCTATCCTTAAGCGTGGTATAGTTCGGGAATACACATACATGATAGAGACACTCTCCAACTAGTGACCAACGGTGGTGTCTAGAAAGTCATGATGGCCCTCATGCATTCCACGGATAACTTGATTGCTTGAACCTTGAGCGCCGAGTCTTATTCCCTTTGCTCTACGATACCTGGTTTGTCCAAGACTTGATTTTTGGTATCTCTATACCTAGTTTGATCATGTTATCGAAAAACACATTTACTCATTCTCATGATATTACATCCCCGTGACCTACACTATAACACGGAGCCTAGGTGTTGGCACTTATAGACGCCGACGCACAACCTTAGTCATCGCGCTCGCACTAGCGCGGCAAAAAAATTCGCCAGGGATAACTGCGTCGGGGATACACGAACAACAACGGATTTTTTTGCACGACACAACGTGATCCGCCGAACTAGCGCTTGAAGACGACGAAAATTTGGTGTCGCGTACCCGCAAATTATTTGTCGTGTTACACCTTCTAGCATCAATGAAAGTTAATTATATTTGCAATAACTGGTTTTACGTTGCTAATCTCATTGCGATACAAACATTCCAGTTTATTCATATATACAATATTCATTACATCATATCATTGAGCCCCTCTCTAATAATTAAATTAGAGGTAGCACCTACTAATAACATCGAGGGTCTTGAGCCTCTCTCTATTCAGTAGATCTACCTCTAAAACCGAAAACTACACCTAATTAGGAAAAAAATATTATCTAATCCTAGACTTCTTGAGCGCCTCTCTATTCTGATTAACATCAACATCATGTCGGCGTTGAAGATTCTATGCTCGCCAACATCATCAAAATAGATCTGAGTTTGAGCACACGCCATATGTTGGTAACTTTGCTTGGAACTGAAAAAGAACATGAAAGAAGATTAAGAGGAGAAAGAGCAAGCCAACAATAAGATGAGAACCAACCCTGTGGACCGGAAAACCCAACGGCGGGGCCGCGCAAGATCCGACACGGCGGGGTCATGCAAGATGCAGCACGGCTCGACATCGCAATATCTAGCGAGCCAATAGCCGCGCAAGATCCGGTACGTTACGACAGAGCTAGGTCATGCGCTACCCGGTTGAGATGCTGCACGTGGAGTTCTTGAGTTGCAGGTGTCTATGTGAGATGGGGACTAATAATGGGATTAGTTGCTAGGATTCCTCTATATTATATGTTGGGCCACGTAGAGATAAACAAAACTTTTTCCCTACGCGGTGATCCCAAGATCCAGCTCAGGTAGAAGGCCACGAGGATTACCACTAGATGCGCAGTTGCGGAATTGATGAAGCACGTCGCTTGATGCAGTGCAGTCCTCGCGATCCGTTCCGGTTCCACGATCCACGATCTGTTCTTTCTTCACGATTGTCGAAGTGCTGAACGTACAGCACATCCACTGGTATCCACACGTACGAGGAGGAGCGTCGGCGATGGACTGCTAAGTCCGGTACGGCGGCGACAGGACGGACTGGGGCTAGGGTTTCCAACATATGGAGTGACCTAACCTTGTGCTCTAAGCACATGTGCCCCAGCTTATATAGGGAGTGAAAGTGGGCTCCACTCACTTGTGGCCCATTCACTAAAAGGCCTATATTAGCCACTGCAAGTCTCACTTGCTGACTAAGTCCATGTCTCTATTTGGGTCCAACCCAAATAGGTTTCCTGTTTGGGTCTAACCCAAACTTGCTCCCGCTCTTAAGTGTGTGACCCGACAGGCTCATGGTAACCCGGACACGATTCCGAGTCTCACTCATGATCGATCAGTTGGTAGCGGCTCCTAGCAGAACGTGCCAACTCCCAAGTACCAATAAGTCATGACGACATACCTTCCAATGCGACTTTCGTCTGAGTCCCTTTTGCCTCACGATATACCTTGTCAGACTATAGGCGAATGATCGTCATCCCTTAAATAGTCCGACTCTCTTTCTCGATCTGAGATAAGTGATTCATCTGACTAACTCTTAGTCGGTTGCCTCGGTTAACAATTAATCCGAGACGCGCATGGTCATGTTTTCTGAATCATATCTTCCGAGAGGGCCGAGATAATATCTCTCCAGATGGAGGGGCAAAATCTCGTCTTGGTTATTCACATCACGCAGCTTGATTCTTAGTCGACCCGAACTCTACCTTTATAACTGCCCAGTGACGGAACATCATTTGACAGAACCTAAGTCAGAGATCCTCAACTCGGATTGTGCAATAACCTTAGGTCTAAGGATTACATTGATTGAGACATGCAAATGATGACTTGTTCGTTGCATCCCAATATGGGTCAGTCCGACTCGCTAAACTCTTTAGCCGAATCCATGTAAGTCGGAATAGCATCTCCATGCCCATGACAAGTGGAACCTAGTCATCTGTCGACTTTCACATTGGTCTAAGTTGTGTGTCCGGCACAACCTCAATGACCAAGCACAATTAGTATGAATAACATGAATATGTAGTTCCACAATCGAATCACATATTCAATGATACATATCAGTAGTTCATACATGGACCATAACCTTATGAATACACTAGGAAATATCATCAACCATGATTGCCTCCAGGGCATATTCCCAATAGTCTCCCACTTGCACTAGAGTCAATCTTCCGACATCACATGTCTAGGCATCTAATGCCCATTGCTCTCAGGTGTGCCTCATGCTTCGGCTATGGAAGTGACTTTGTCAACGGATCTGCAATGTTTGCATCCGTGTGCACCTTGCATAACTTGATATCACCTTGATCCACAAACTGGCGAATAAGGTGGTACCGCATGAGTATATGTTTGTTCTTCTGGTGTTGTCTAGGTTCCTTGGCTTGTGCAATAGCACCATTGTTGTCACAATACACGTCTAACGGATTGGACGAGCCCTAAACCATACCAAGATCCATGAGGAAATTCCTCATCCAAACGGCTTCTTTTGCCGCCTCCGAGGCAGCAATATACTCAGCCTCTGTCATAGACACAGACACCGTTTCTTGCTTGGAACTTTTCCAGCTCACAACCCCTCCGTTTATCACAAACACATATCCAGATTGTGAACGAGAGTCATCCGAGTCAGTGAGAAAACTCGCATCCGTGTAACCCTTTACACTGAGTTCATCCTCACCTCCATAAACCAGGAACATATCCTTAGTCCTTCTTAAGTACTTGAGGATATTTTTAGCCGTTGCCCAGTGGATTTCTCCAGGGTCAGCCTGGTACCTGCTCACAACACTTAGAGCATAGGAAACATCCAGCCTAGTACTATGATGGATCCGGTTGCAAAAGCATACGGAATCACACTCATCCGACTTTGCTCATCAGTTGTCGAAGGACACTGAGTCTTGCTAAGTTTTACGCCATGGGACATCGGTAAGAACCCCTTCTTAGACGATTCCATGTTGAACTTCTTCAACACTTTGTCCAAATATGTACTCTGACTCAATCCAATGAGTCGCCTTGATCTATCTCTGTAGATCCGGATTCCTAGTTCACCCAAGTCTTTCATCGGAAAACTCTTTTCCAATGATTCCTTGGTCTCTTGCAACATATGGACATCATTTCCAATCAGTAATATGTCATCCACATACAAGATCAGAAAGTTTACTTTGCTCCCACTAAACTTCTTGTATAAACAAGAATCATGATCGCTCTTGATGAAGCCAAACGATTTGACTACCTCATCAAAGCGAATGTCCCAACTCCGAGATGCTTGCTTCAACCCATAAATGGATTTCCGAAGTTTGCATACCTTGTCAGCATTAGCCGGATCGACAAAACCATCGGGTTGTATCATGTACACGTCCTCGGTTAAATTTCCATTAAGGAAAGCCGTTTTGACATCCATCTGCCATATCTCATAGTCGAAATAGGCTGCTATAGCTAACATGATCCGAACTGATTTAAGCATCGCTACAAGAGAGAAAGTCTCATCGTAGTCAACTCCTTGAACTTGTCGGAACCCCTTCGTGACAAGCCGTGCTTTATAGATAGAAACATTTCCATCCATATCAGTTTTCTTCTTAAAGACCCATTTGCACTCCACGGGTCTTGCACTGTCTGGCAGATCAACCAAGTTCCAAACTTGATTTTCATCCATGGACTTTAACTCAGATCTCATGGCTCCAAGCCATGACTCAGAATCAGAACCCACCATCGCTTCCGAATAAGTTGCCGGCTCATCACTGTCCAATAGCATCACATCACGAACACTTGGCAATCTGGCCGATCTTCGCAGTGTCGGTGCAGTTTCCGGCTCAGGTACCACGCCCGGCTCAACCTCTAAGGCTTTTGCTGACTCGCTGCTAGCCGGTATCTCTCGAATTTCTTCGAGATGCACCGTACTCCCAATGACTCCCCGACTGAGAAACTCTTTCTCAAGCAAGACACCGTTTCGAGCGATAAACACTTTGCCCTCTTCTCGGTTGTAGAAGTAGTAACCCAAGGGTTCCCTCGGATATCCCACGAAAATACACTTATCCGACTTAGCTGTAAGCTTGTCCGACTGAAGTCGCTTGACAAAATATTCACAACCCCAAATCTTAAGAAAAGAAAAACTCGGCTTCTTGCCAGTCCACATCTCATGCGGTGTCTTCTCTACCGACTTTGATTGTACTCTGTTTAGTATGAACGCTGCAGTTTCTAGACAATAACCCCAAAATGATAAAGGCAGATCTGTCCGACTCATCATTGATCGTACCATGTCCAACAAGGTCCGATTCCTCCTTTCCAATACACCATTTCTCTGCGGCGTTCCTGAAGGAGTGAGCTGGGGAACTACTCCACAACTCTTTAGATGGTCATCAAACTCATGGCTCATGTACTCGCCTCCTCGATCTGACCGAAGAAACTTTATTTTCTTGCCAAGTTGATTTTGTACCTCATTCTGGAATTCTTTGAACTTTTCAAAGGCTTCCGACTTATCTTTCATCAAGTAGATATATCCATATCTACTCAAATCATCAGTGAAGGTAATGAAGTACTCATAACCACCTCTGGTTGTCGTGCTCATTGGGCCACATACATCACTATGTACTAGTCCCAATAAGTCGGACGCCCTTTCACAACTCTTTGTAAAAGGTGTCTTGGTCATCTTGCCGAGAAGGCAGGATTCGCATGTCTCGAATGACTCCAAGTCGAACGAAGTTAGGAGTCCATCATTGTGGAGCTTCTTCATGTGTTTCCAACTTATATGACCAAGCCGACAATGCCAAAAGTAAGTCATATTCAGATCATTTGGTTTCAACCTTTTCACATTTATGTTATAGACAGATTCACCCTCAAGATTCAAAATAAATAACCCGTCCCGGACGGGTGCAAAGCCGTGAAACATATCATTAAAATATAAAGAACAACCATTATTCTTAATATTCGACTCATAGCCCTGTCTCATCAAACATGAGGCAGAAATGATGTTTCAACTAAGCACTGGAACATAATAACAATTATTTAGCTCCATTATGAATCCAGAAGGTAAATGAAGTTGCATTGTGCCGACTTCCAACGCAGCGACTTTCGCTTTGTTTCCGACTCTAATGTCAACCTCGCCTCTTGCCACGCTCCTAGTTCTTACCAGTCCCTGCAACGAGTTGCAGATGTGAATGACTGATTCGGTATCATATACCCAAGAACTACCAGGTGCATCAGCAAGATAAATGTCTATAACATTGCAAACAAGCATACCTGAGCCGGAAGTCACACCTCCGCTCTTGGCTTTATCAGCCAAATACTTCCTGCAATTCCTCTTCTAGTGGCCATCTGACTTGCAGTAGAAGCAAGTGGATCAGGCTGTAGGAGATGGCTTAGTCCCTGAGGAAGCGCTTTGGACTGGGTCCTCCGCCTTACCTCCTGACTTTGCCTTCTTCTTCTTAGTCCAAGAACTCTTCTTAAACTTAGCCTTGTTTTGTACCATCAACACTTGACTGGCACCTTTCTTGAGATCCGCCTCAGCCTGCTTGAGCATCCCATGTAATTCAGTGAGCTTCTTATCCATACCATGCATGTGGTAGTTCGATATGAACTGACCATACACACTAGGAAGAGAGTTCAGAATTATGTCTGTAGCGAACTCTTCGCTTATGGGGGTAGCCAAGTCTTTCCAGAGACTGCACGTAACCAACCATCTTGATCACATGCGGACTTAGTGGATCGCCATCCTTAAGCTTGCAGCTCAACAAAGCTCGAGAGACTTGATACCTCTCAGTCTTTGCCTGAGCCTGGAACATACTTTTGAGGCTTTCGATCATATCGTAGGCCTCAACATTCTTGAACTGCTGCTGCAAGTCCGGTTCCATGTGAGCAAGCATAAGACAGCTGATCTCCGTGGATTCATCACAAATCCGACGGTAGGCATTGGTGGCTGCGACAGTCGCATTCTCATCCGGCTCAGCTGGAAGTGGGTTGTCTAGGACACGGTCCCTTTTTTCTTGTTTGAGAACAATTCTCAGATTACGATACCAGTTGGTGAAATTAGTTCCATTCAGCTTATCTTTCTCTAAGATGGTTCTCAAAGCAAAACCGGAAATCTGAGGAAGACTGCTAGGTGCCATTGATCTACAACAGAAAATATGCAAAAACACTTACGACATGTATCCATAAAGAGCAAGCATATTAAACACTTTAATATTTATGCTCCCACTAGAACCAACACCCCTCTGATGGTTACTTAGTGATTTAGGACCCTAAATCAGCAAGTCGACTAGTGAGCTTTAGCATCACCACTAGCCGTCAAGTGATCTAGGTAGACAACTCCTTGTCAATCGTATCTCATACGACTCCTGTTGGATGGGTGGCATCACATGCCCCGGCTCCCATCCGACCTTTCCCTAAGTCCCACAACCATTGTGATAGACCTATCTAGATTACCAAATGCTTCCGCTATAAGAGTCCGACTCGAACCCACCTAGTCGGAAAGAATTGATAGCACCTCAATTTTATGAACCCACTACCAAAAATGTCCGACTTGTGATGGTGCAGCACTGGCGGGGAAACCAACTAGACCTTCTTTGAGGGATTACTTTCTACCAACTATCTAATAGAGGTAAAATGGAGACATAACAATAACACAAAATAAAGCAATTATAATGTGAAATGGTATGGCTCTCTTCATGGCGATCTCCATCTCCATAAAGCCTGTAATCCGACTCGTGTCAACTCTTGTCACGTGCCGTCTTACACCATGTAGCCGACTTGTACACCGACTTGCATGACATCCGGATTCTCCAAACAGCTACACTAGCTAGTAATGCAAATTACACAGAGAATCCGACATGCTGAAACGGTACAACCCGCAAGGTTTGCACCTCTATGTATCACGCCAATCCTGGATCGGTTCATTGGCATACATAGTATCGATAGACATCAAAGAATTAACAGTGCATCATTATTACAGCGGTATGATCCAGAATATTGCATTTATTACAAGGTTTGCAAAGCATAACGCTCGCACAAATAAGCAAGTAGCAAAAGATAGCATAAATAAAGTAGCTCCAGTCTCCATTAGACGCCACAGGCGAACAAAATGTTGAGTGGAGGGTCACAACCAACACTACTACTCAGAGTAACCGGAAGAGTAACCTGCAACATGAAATGTAACAGTCCCGAAGGTTCAGCACTTGGAATGCACTGGCAAGTGGAACAATGAGAGAAACAACAAGGCTAATAGCTATATGCATACTAGCTTGTGGGGTTCAGGCTTAGTTGCAGCAGGAAAATACTTTATCCTAACCTTTGTAAATCATTTGTAAAACATTTAATCTTCAACAAACAACCCAATTAAGTTTCAACCACAAGTTTTAGCAATTACAAGTTAGAATGAATGAGAACATGTCATAGCACCCACAATTCAGCAACTCAATCGTCCATTACCGGGGCACGGCTAAGCACTTAGTTTTACACCCTGCAGGGGTTGCACACTTTTCCCATATGACTTGGTCGACCCGCCCGTACCACGACACGCATATTGAGTCGTGATAGGGAGAAGTCCAAGAAGAGACAATTCGGGAAATAGCTCCCCAAGCCCATCCACGCACCGTACCAACCTATCACATTCACTACATCTCTGGATACGAAGAGCTCGGGTCGCCACAACCTACTAAGTCCATCCAGCCACCCATAACTCACTAGCATATGGTTGCACACGGAAGCAACCAAATCAAGACACTAATCATTTCTCAGAAACCTGGGTGGCCATCCACAAGTGAGCTACTCGGGTAAACCATAGACATGGGCCCGACATTCACGAACCAAGCAATTACCAATCCACCCAGATAGTTCATTAATTAAGTTGTTTTCACTTTCCAAACACGTTCTTTCAAAACCATCTTTGCCATGGTGTATCCCACCCTCGTCTACATAAGCACAGCTAAGTACAGCTACTTACGACGGCTCGCCTAACAAGATAGACTACGACATAGTAGGATATAGCATAGCAACAGATAGAACTTGTAAAACAAAACAAGCTACAATGCATATAGAAAGTAAATAGGACATTTATGAAGCTCCACTTGCCTTGGTAGTTGCCGGAGTCAAAGGCACAGTCCGGGCAGTCACACGGGTTACAATCCTCACAATCTACACGAAAGCAATTCAAACAATAAACAACCACACATAGAGATCAACAGATGCAACACAATGCATGCATGGTACTTTCACAAAGCTTCAATAGCTTGGTCAAGTTCTCTGATCAATTCTACTACTGGATGATGCACGAGGAAACATTTAATGCAAAGAAAACAATTTATGCATAAAAGAGGTCTAGTTAATAGGTCTTTAGTCAAAACATTGCACCAAAGCTATAAACAGTGCAGTACAAGTTTGACAAAAATACTACTGGATAGGTAACTACAAATAGAGCCTAGACCCAAAGGAATTACGTCAAAAAGATTTACAGATCTTTTTCTATGAATTAAATACTACTTTAAGCCTTTCTATAATCTGAGGAAAATACATACAGTAAACCTGGGATATTATTGCAGAATAAAATTCTACACAATTTTGTGAATCCAACGACACCTTATTTGCAAAATTTGGCTGAGTAGATCTTTTCGTATGAATTTTAGAAGTTAAAATAAGTTTCTGCCTTTTTAATAAAAACTGCTAAATCCGGGGGAATATTCCGGGAATATTCCGGGGAATATTCCGGGAATATTCCGGGGAATATTCCGGGAATATTCCGGGGAATATTTCCACTGATGAGCGGGTTGACCGGCGGTTGACCGGTTAGCGGTCAGCCCGCGGTCAAAGGGAGATCTAGGCCGTTCGCGGCCAGATCGACGGCAGCGGCGGGTGCTGGCTCACCTGACGTCCGACGGCGGCGGCTCCGGCGAGTGGCGGCGGCGGCGGCGCTCCGGCAACGGCGGCGGGTGGCCTACGGCGTAGGGCGGCGGGTGTAGTGGCGGGGTCGGCGCGGCCGGTGGCGAGCTCGGGCGGCGGCGGGCGGATGGAGCGGCGGCGGCGGGCGCATTCCGACGAGGAATTCCGGCGCGTGCGGCTGCTCGCGGCTAGGGATAAGGGGGAAAGAAACGGCGTGGCGGCGGCTTTAAGGGCTAGGCAAGAATCGTGCGAAACGGAAACGAAAACGCGATGAAATCGGACGAGCAGTTGGTGTCTACTTCGAACACGGCGGCGGCAGGCTTCGGTCGAGCACGTTTGGTTGGCTGGCAGGGCCCGCCTGTCGGGCGGGAAAAAAAGGGAGGAAAAGAAAAAGAATAAAAAGGAAAGGGGAAAGGGGCTGAGCGGGGAGGGACGGGCCGCTGGTGGGGGCTGCTTGGCGGCCGGCTTGGGCCCCGGGTGGGCCTTCTCGGCTGGGCCGGTTCGGCTGCCGCGGCCGAAAACTTTTTTTTCTTCTCTGTACTAAAACTGACAGAACAGTTTTATCTGAAACTGAATTTCAGCAAAGACCAAAACTGACTTAACTTTTGATCCGCAGCTCCGAATTGAGTGAAACAAAAACCTACGGGTTCGTAGAGACGAGCTCTACGCAACCATGCATCTGGAATGCCCAAAAGGGGTCTCTCTTGCAGACGCAAGACAAAAGTCCTAGTAGGCTTGCAAATGGGATGAACTAGCAAAGAGGAGGTGTTTTGGCAAAAAACTTTAAAACTGAAACTTTTTGCAAAGATGCTCATGATGCAATGACATGTATGTATGCAGTGCCAAATCTAAAATTTGGGATGTGACAAGACTAACCCCCTTAAGATGAATCTCGTCCTCGAGATTCGACGTGGCTAGCAAATAGGTGTGGGTGGTCCTCTCGGAGGTCATCCTCTCGCTCCCAGGTGGCTTCCTCTTCGGTGTGATGGCTCCATTGCACCTTGCAAAACCTGATCGTCTTGCTGCGTGTAAACCTCTCCGCTGTTTCTAAGATCTTGACCGGTTTCTCCTCATAGGTCAGGTCACTCTCTAGCTGAACCTCATCTAATGGCACGGTATCCCTCAACGGTGTATCTGCCATCTCCGGGTGACATTTCTTCAGCTGAGACACATGGAACACGTCGTGAACAGCAGATAGAACCTCTGGCATCTCCAGCTGGTATGCAACCTCTCCTTTGCGTGCTAGGATCTTGTAGCGCCCTATAAACCGAGGTGCCAGCTTGCCCTTAATTCCAAATCGCTTAATTCCACGTAGTGGCGCAACTCTGAGATATGCTTGATCTCCAATCTCATACGCCACTTCCTTGCGCTTAGAATCAGCATAGCTCTTCTGTCTCGATTGTGCTACCTTCAACCTGTCCCGAACCAAACTAACCTTCTCTTCAGCATCCTTGATCAAATCCGGTCCAAACAGTTGACGTTCGCCTACACCATCCCATAACAATGGTGTTCTGCACCTCTTACCATATAGTACATCAAATGGTGACGTCTTGATGCTGGATTGGTAGCTGTTGTTGTAGGAAAATTCAGCATATGGTAGATTTTCATCCCAACTAGCGCCATGAGCCAAGGCACAGGCTCTCAACATATCCTCTAGAATCTGATTCACCCTCTCGGTCTGACCATCCGTCTGGGGGTGGAAAGCTATGCTAAACTCCAACCTCGTTCCCAAAGACTCATGTAGCTGGCACCAAAAGTGAGAAGTAAATTGGGTGCCTCTATCTGACACAATGCTCTTAGGAACTCCATGTAGGCACACAACTCTGTTCATGTAGATCTTGGCTAACTTAGCACTTGTGTAAGTGGTCTTTACGGGTATAAAGTGAGCTACCTTGGTCAAATGAGCCACCACTACCCAAATAGAATCATATCCTGACTTGGTCCTGGGTAATCCTGTGATGAAGTCCATTCCAACTGTATCCCACTTCCATTCAGGTATCGGTAATGGCTGTAGTAACCCTGCTGGCTTTTGGTGATCGGCCTTCACTCTACTACAGACATCACATAGGGAAATATATTCTACAATCTCTCGCTTCATGTTAACCCACCAAAACCTTTCCTTCAAATCCATGTACATCTTCGTGTTGCCTAGGTGTATAGAGTATGACGAGTTATGAGCTTCCTGAAATATCAACTTCCTCATCTCCGGTTTGTTGGGCACGCACAAGCGGTCCTTGTACCATAGCGTCCCTTGATCATCCTCGCGAAAACCTTCAGCCTTGCCTTTGGGTGTGTTTCCTCTTATCTCCTCCAGGTCACTATCCTTCTTTTGAGCTTCTCTAATCTCGTCCAGAAGCGTTGGCTTAACTTCCATTGTTGCCAAGTATCCCTCGGATACTACTTCCAACCTGAGGTCCTTGAGTTGTTCACACAAATCCTTGGGTAATTCTCCCACTGTCAGGCCATTAGCATAAACCTTGCGACTTAGCGCATCCGCTACAACATTGGCCTTTCCTGGGTGATATTGCAAACTCATGTCGTAATCCTTTATGAGCTCCAGCCATCTCCTCTGCCTCATATTCAGCTCCTTCTAAGTGAATATGTATTTCAGACTCTTGTGATCCGTAAACACATCACAATGCTTACCCATCAGGTAGTGCCTCCATACCTTGAGCGCGTGCACAACTGACGCTAATTCCAAGTCATGCATGGGGTAATTCCTCTCGTGGTGTTTGAGTTGGCGCAAGGCATAGGATACCACTCTCCCATCCTGCATCAGTACATTACCCAGTCCTTGACGAGAGGCATCACAATACACTTGGAAATCCTTCTGAATATCTGGCAGACACAGGATAGGTGCGGTCACTAGGCGTTGCTTCAGTTCCTGGAAACTAGCTTCGCACTCCTTGGTCCATTCAAACTTCTTCTCATTCTTCAGTAGTTCAGTCATTAGCTTTGCAATCTTGGAGAAGTTCTCTATGAACCTCCTGTAATATCCAGCAAGTCCTAAGAAGCTCCTAATATCTCCCACATTCTTGGGTGACTCCCATTCTGTAACTGACACCACCTTGCTTGGATCGACTGCGACTCCTTCACCTGACACCACGTGTCCAAGGAACCCAACAGTGTTCAACCAGAATTCACACTTGCTAAACTTCGCATATAATTTTTGCTCCCTCAGCTTTTCCATAATTAGTCGCAGGTGTTTCTCATGTTCAGCATCATCCTTGGAGTATATCAATATGTCATCAATGAATACCAACATGAATTTATCCAAATACTCCATGAATGCCTTGTTCATCATGGTCATAAAATATGCCGGGGCATTTGTTAGTCCAAAAGACATAACTGTATACTCATATAACCCATACCTAGTGGTGAAGGCGGTCTTGGGTACGTCTTCCTCATGGATCTTCAATTGGAAATACCCCGACCTTAAATCAATCTTGGAAAACACCTTTGCTCCTTCCAACTGATCAAACAAATCATTTATATTGGGCAATGGGTATTTATTCTTGATGGTCACTTCATTAAGTGAGCGGTAGTCAACCACCAATCTCTTACTACTGTCCTTCTTCTCCACGAATAGAACAGGCGCGCCCCAAGATGATGAACTGGGCTGAATAAATCCCTTGTCCAATTGCTCCCTAAGGTGCTTCTTTAAATCCTTCAGTTTCTCCACATCCATCTTATATGGCCTCTTGGCTATCAGTCATGTTCCTGGCATCAAGTCAATAAGAAAATCCACGTCCCTATCAGGTGGAATCCCTGGCAGCTCATCCGGAAACACATCGGGGTACTCCTTTACTACGGCCACATCCTCTAGGCTAACCCCCTTAAGAGAATTCAACTCGGCCACTCCAATACTGACAGACGACTTATATCTGATCCTTACTCCCTTTGGTGTGGTGAGCAATATTGCTCGTTGAGCACAATCTATCTGACCCTGATGCTCCGACATCCAATCCATGCCCAATATGACATCTAGACCCTAGGATTCTAGTATAACCGGGTGTGTAGGAAATGCATAAGCACCAATTTCTAGTGTCAATCCTCGACATGTTGCACTAGCTATCATCTCTCCCCCAGGGGAACTTACTCTAATTGATCCTCTAAGAGCCTCGGTAGGTAGCTTATACTTATCCACAAATGCCCTTGATATGAATGTATGTGATGCACCAGTATGGAAAAGAACAAAAGCGATATGGGTATTGATTGGAAACTTACCAACCACTAGCTCTGGTTCATTCTGAATCTCCTCGACGTTCACATGGTTGACCGTCGCCTTCTGGTTTGCATTAGGCTTGCTTCCTGCTTCAATCCTCTTCTCTGGGCAATTATCAGCATAGTGCCCCATCTTCTTGCACTTGAAGCATTCCACTTCACTAAGATCCCTCCTGCCAGAGCGGTTGTGTCCATTGTTCCTTCCAGAGTTGCTGCTGTAGTTCTTGTGGCCATTGTGGTGGTGGCCATTATGGTGGTGACCATTTCCTCCACGGTGGCGATTGTCACTCCTGTGACCCTCGTGGCGATGTCCACTACTTCCACGGTGGTTACGGTCATCTCCGCCATGCTTAGAGTATCTAGAGTGTCCATCATAAGAGGTGCGAGCACGGTGGTGTGATCCTGATGAGTGATGGCAGCTCTTCCTCTTACGCCTTTCCACCTGCTGCTATTTCCCCTCCAGAATTCTAGCCTTGTCCATCAGTTCCTGAAATGTCGGACAGTAAACCACAGATAGCTGAAGTGAGAGCTCATCACTGAGACCATCCAGGAACCTCTCCCTCCTCTTGGCATCAGTGTCCACATCCTCAGGGGAATAGTGAGAGAGATTGTTGAATTCCTCTATGTAATCCGCCACAGTGCGGTTGGTCTGGCGCAGGTTGCGGAACTCCTTCCTCTTCAGGCTCATGGTCCCGGTAGATACATGGTTTGTCCTGAATCCTTCCTCAAACATAGCCTAGGTAACTATCTCCAGCGGGTGGGTAATCTGGAAAGCATCCCACCATGAGGCAGTTGATCCCTCCAGCAAGTGGGCAGCAAACCTCATCTTCTCAGCATCAGTGCAACCAACGGTCACCAGGTCCTTATTCACAGAATGAAGCCAGTCGAGAGCAATCATGGGCTCAGGTCCAGAGGAGAACTTAGCTGGCCTCAGCCTCAAGAATCTGGTGAGAGCATCCCCCTGCGGCTGATTGTTCCCGTTGTTGTTGTTGTTCTGAGTTTCCATGAACTGTGTCATCACTTGGGTCAGCTGTACTTGAGCAGCCATGAGCTGAGCCATCTCATCAGGTCGGCGGCGTGACATCTGCGGTTTAGCACAGGTAAGATTAGAGAGAAACAACTACAGATAAGCGATAACCCTCTACCCATGCAACAAGCTCAAGCCACAACAATCATAAGCAATCACCACATGATCAAACACACACACAAACCCCGTTCCAGGTTTTCACTAACAGTATATAGCTAGAAACGCTGACAACAGCGTTTGGCAAAGCAAAACAGCAAAAAAGGCAAAACCAGAAAATCTGGCAGAATAGTTCTGTCCTGTTCACGAATTTTTATTGGCACCTTAAACTCATCAGGAATTTTATCCAATTTTTTTGCAGATGATACAGGTAATTACGCTCCAGATCCTAAAATATGAGCACAATACGAGTTACCAGTAAGGAACTAAAAATCGCGCGGTAAAACTGGTCAGGCAGAAAACTGCAGCAGTAAAAACACAAAAATTACCCAAACTTGTTCAAAAATCATTTAATAAATCTCACGAAAATTCCTGGAACTTCAAGGTACTTAACTGAGCAATCTAAACACAATAAGCTAATAGTGCATAAGTTTACATTGATCGATGTCTAAGACTAACGAATATCCCTAACAAAGACTAGTTTTGGAGGACCATCTGTAGCTATTTGATGAATAGGTTGCAGTAGGTTCTTGAGTCCATGCGCTGACGCTTCGCTCCTCGTGCATGCCACGGTGGTGGTGTGTACACCTCTCTCGAGTCCTCTTCACTTGAGTCCTCGAATTCCACCTCTTCGGGGTCCTCCTCATAACTTCCTTCAACAAAAGCGCCCGCTGCATCTCCTCCATCATCGTTATCGCTTCCCCCATCATCACTGCCTCCACCATCATCATTGTTACCTCCTCCACCATTATCCGCATCATTATCATCATCACTATCATCATCATCATCGTTCCATCATCACTATTACCATTGTTTGGTGGAGGATTCTGCTGTGCTTGAAGGGCAGCAATCTGGGCAGCCATGTGCACAATGGTTTGATCACGTTCAGCCACAACTTGATCCCTTTGCACAATGGTTTGGTTCAGCGTTGCAATCGTGGCATCTCTTCCTATGAGGGCTTGCTCCATTGTATTCACAGCAGTGTGCAAGGTTTCCATCTCATACCCTTGCAGATGCACAGTGCCCTGAAAGTAATCCAACTCCTCTCTTTGCTGCATCAACTTCTCTTCCCTCTCCCAAGCTTTGATCTCCATGTCTTCTAACTGCTTCACTTGGAGTGGCATGTTGTTCCGATCACCTGTGGTAATCATCACAAGGCCTTGCTCATTCCGACCACCAAATGCAAGGAAGGGTGAACCTGCTGGTAGTCGGTGTCGGTGGAGATAGCACAGGCGTGACAGGGTCTCGTGCATGGCCGACTCCACTCCTTGCTCCCAGGTAAGGTACTTCTTGGTGAGGTTCAGGTTCTCAATACCAGGCACAGTGGGGTCTGCAAGAACAATCGTGGTGATCTCCCACACGCGATCTCCAGGCACATAGGTGTTCATCCTTTTCCCTTTGAACATCGGCATTAGCATGCCCAGTGTCTGGCAAAGCTCCGCCAGCTGTCTTGCGAAGGGCCTTGGTGATTGGAGCTCAACATACTCAACTCTGGTGGCATCTCCCATCTATCAATTGTAAAGAGGAAAGAGTGAGAATAGCAAAAGAAAAAAAATTACTAGAGTGAATGGCATAAGAATAAAGACAGAATTTAAAATAGGCTTAAGTAAACATAATGCTTTCCTATTCCAATCCTAGGTCACGATCCTACAGTCAACACACTGCTCTGATACCATCTGAAACGGTACAACCCGCAAGGTTTGCACCTCTATGTATCACGCCAATCCCTAGATCGGTTCATTGGCATACATAGTATCGATAGACATCAAAGAATTAACAGTGCATCATTATTACAGCGGTATGATCCAGAATATTGCATTTATTACAAGGTTTGCAAAGCATAACGCTCGCACAAATAAGCAAGTAGCAAAAGATAGCATAAATAAAGTAGCTCCAGTCTCCATTAGACGCCACAGGCGAACAAAATGTTGAGTGGAGGGTCGCAACCAACACTACTACTCAGAGTAACCGGAAGAGTAACCTGCAACATGAAACGTAACAGTCCCGAAGGTTCAGCACTTGGAATGCACTGGCAAGTGGAACAATGAGAGAAACAACAAGGCTAATAGCTATATGCATATCTGGCTTGTGGGGTTCAAGCTTAGTTGCAGCAGGAAAATACTTTATCCTAACCTTTGTAAATCATTTGTAAAACATTTAATCTTCAACAAACAACCCAATTAAGTTTCAACCACAAGTTTTAGCAATTACAAGTTAGAATGATGAGAACATGTCATAGCACCCACAATTCAGCAACTCAATCGTCCATTACCGGGGCACGGCTAAGCACTTAGTTTTACACCCTGCAGGGGTTGCACACTTTTCCCATATGACTTGGTCGACCCGCTCGTACCACGACACGCATATTGAGTCGTGATAGGGAGAAGTCCAAGAAGAGAAAAATGGGGAAATAGCTCCCCAAGCCCATCCACGCACCGTACCAACCTATCACATTCACTACATCTCTGGATACGAAGAGCTCGGGTCGCCACAACCTACTAAGTCCATCCAGCCACCCATAACTCACTGGCATATGGTTGCACATGGAAGCTACCAAATTAAGACACTAATCATTTCTCAGAAACTTGGGTGGCCATCCACAAGTGAGCTACTCGGGTAAACCATAGACATGGGCCCGGCATTCACGAACCAAGCAATTACCAATCCACCCAGATAGTTCATTAATTAATTTGTTTTCACTTTCCAAACACGTTCTTTCAAAACCATCTTTGCCATGGTGTATCCCACCCTCGTCTACATAAGCACAGCTACTTACGATGGCTCGCCTAACAAGATAGACTACGGCATAATAGGATATAGCATAGCAATAGATAGAACTTGTAAAACAAAACAAGCTACAATGCATATAGAAATTAAATAGGATATTTATGAAGCTCCACTTGCCTTTGTAGTTACCGGAGTCAAAGGCACAGTCCGGACAGTCACACGGGTTACAATCCTCACAATCTACACGAAAGCAATTCAAACAATAAACAACCACACATAGAGATCAACAGATGCAACACAATGCATGCATGGTACTTTCACAAAGCTTTAGTAGCTTGGTCAAGTTCTCTGATCAATTCTACTACTGGATGATGCATGAGAAAACATTTAATGCAAAGAAAACAATTTATGCATAAAAGAGGTCTAGTTAATAGGTCTTTAGTCAAAACATTGCACCAAAGCTGTAAACAGTGCAGTACAAGTTTGACAAAAACACTACTGGATAGGTAACTCCAAATAGAGCCTAGACCCAAAGGAATTACGTCAAAAAGATTTACAGATCTTTTTCTACGAATTAAATACTACTTTAAGCCTTTCTATAATCTGAGGAAAATACATTCAGTAAACCTGGGATATTATTGCAGAATAAAGTTCTACACAATTTTGCGAATCCAACAATACCTTATTTGCAAAATTTGGCCCAATAGATCTTTTCCTATGAATTTTAGAAGTTAAAATAAGTTTCTGCCTTTTTAATAAAAACTACTAAATCCGGGGGAATATTCCGGGGAATATTCCCGCTGACGAGCGGGTCCCAGTGGACCGGCGGTTGACCGGTCAGCGGTCAGCCCACGGTCAAAGGGAGATCTGGGCCGTTCGCGGCCAGATCGACGGCAGCGGCGGGTGCTGGCTCGCCTGACGTCCGACGGCAGCGGCGGCTCCGGCGAGTGGCGGCGGCGGCTCCAGCGAGTGGCAGCGGTGGCGCTCCAGTGACGGCGGTGGGCGGCAGGTGGCCTATGGCGTAGGGCGGCGGGCGGCGGGTGTAGTGGCGGGGTCAGCGCGGCCGGCGGCGAGCTCAGGCGGCGGCGGCGGGCGGATTCCGGTGAGGAATTCCGGCGCGTGCGGCTGCTCGCGGCTAGGGATAAGGGGTGGAAAAGAAACGGCGTGGCGGCGGCTTTAAGGGTTGGGCAAGAATCGCGCGAAACGGAAACGAAAACGCGATGAAATCGGACGAGCAGTTGGTGTCTGCTTTGAACACGGCGGCAGCAGGCTTCGGTCGAGCACGTACGGCTGGCTGGCGGGGCCCGCCTGTCGGGCGGAAAAAAAGGGAGGAAAAGAAAAAGAATAAAAAGAAAAGGGGAAAGGGGCTGAGCGGGGAGGGACGGGCCGCTGGCGGGGGCTGCTTGGCGGCCGGCTTGGGCCCCGGGTGGGCCGGTTCGGCTGCCGCGGCGGAAAACTTTTTCTTTTCTTTTTCTTCTCTGTACTAAAACTGACAGAACAGTTTTATCTGAAACTGAAATTCAGCAAAGACCAAAACTGACTTAACTTTTGATCCGCAGCTCCGAATTGAGTGAAACAAAAGCCTACAGGTTCGTAGAGACGAGATCTACGCAACCATGCATCTGGAATGCCCAAAAGGTGTCTCTCTTGCAGATGCAAGGCAAAAGTCCTAGTAGGCTTGCAAATGGGATGAACTAGCAAAGAGGAGGTGTTTTGGCAAAAACTTTAAAACTGAAACTTTTTGCAAAGATGCTCATGATGCAATGACATGTATCTATGCAGTGCCAAATCTAAAATTTGGGATATGACACACACAAGACGTTATACAATAAGATGACAACACCTAGGCTCCAGCCGGCTTACAAAATCCGTGATACGCAGATCACGTATGGATTACACACATCACATGCACATAAGCCATACCATTCACAACATCATCCTGCAAAAACAAGTTATGCAAGGATACGATATCTACCGGCGTTGTGAAACATGCAACGACATCTAAGGCGCTATGACAGGGCGAAGCAGGCGGTCCCGCTAGCCGGATAGCGGGCGGGGATCGAAGGGGCAGCGCCTGGCGATTTTTCCGAAAACACAGATCTCATGTGCATTCCGGACATGGATTTCATCATCGGATAAAACAATTTTACCCAAATCCGATCCGGACTCCGATTCGATCAAACCCTTTGATCTTCGATTACCGCATCCGGGTTTACGTGTCACAGTCTACCCCGATGGCGGAAACCGACCTGTAGGGGTATGTCGTTCCATGACCTCAACAGTTAGATCACGGAAACCAGATCATCCATTCCCCCGAGTACAGTTGATCCAATCAACTTTGTACAAAACCGATCTATCTCATAGATTGACCACCAAAACTGCAATTAGATCCAATCTAACGCCAACCGCATATCACATATGCGCGATCTCGAGCCTAAAACCAGAAGCTAACGCTCTGATACCACTGTTGGGCCACGTAGAGACAAACAAAACTTTTTCCCTACGCGGTGATCCCAAGATCCAGCTCAGGTAGAAGGCCACGAGGATTACCACTAGACACGCAGTTGCGGAATTGATGAAGCACGTCGCTTGATGCAGTGCAGTCCTCGCGATCCGTTCCGGTTCCATGATCCACGATCCGTTCTTTCTTCACGATCGTCGAAGTGCTGAACGTACAGCACCTCCGCTGGTATCCACACGTACGAGGAGGAGTGTCCGCGATGGACTGCTAGGTCCGATACGACGGCGATAGGACGGACTGGGGCTAGGGTTTCCAACACATGGAGTGACCTAACCTTGTGCTCTAAGCACATGTGCCCCAGCTTATATAGGGAGTGAAAGTGGTCTCCACTCACTTGTGGCCCATTCACTAAAAGGCCTATATTAGCCACTGCAAGTCTCACTTGCTGACTAAGTCCATGTCTCTATTTGGGTCCAACCCAAATAGGTTTCATGTTTGGGTCTAACCCAAACTTGCTCCTGCTCTTAAGTGTGTGACCCGACAGGCTCATCGTAACCCGGACACGATTCCGAGTCTCACTCGTGATTGAGCAGTTGGTACCGGCTCCTAGCAGAACGTGCCAACTCCCAAGTACCAATAAGTCATGACGACATACCTTCCAATGCGACTTTCGTCTGAGTCCCTTTTGCCTCACGATATACCTTGTCGGACTATAGGCGAATGATCTTCATTCCTTAAATAGTCCGACTCTCTTTCTCGATCCGAGATAAGTGATTCATCTGACTAACTCTTAGTCGATTGCCTTGGTTAACAATTAATCCGAGACGCGCATGGTCATGCTTTCCGAATCATATCTTCCGAGAGGGCCGAGAGAATATCTCTCCAGATGGAGGGGCAAAATCCCGTCTTGGTTATTCACATCACGCAGCTTGATTCTTAGTCGACCCGAACTCTGCCTTTATAACTGCCCAATGACGGAACAACGTTTGACAGAACATAAGTCGGAGATCCTCAACTCGGATTGTGCAATAACCTTAGGTCTAAGGATTACATTGATTGAGACATGCAAATGACGACTTGTTCGTTGCATCTCAATATGGGTCGGTCCGACTTGCTAAACTCTTTAGCTAAATCCGTGTAAGTCGGAATAGCATCTCCATGCCCATGACAAGTGGAACCTAGTCATCTGCCGACTTTCACATTGGTCTAAGTTGTGTGTCCGGCACAACCTCAATGACCAAGGACAATTAGTATGAACAACATGAATATGTAGTTCCACAATCGAATCACATATTCAATGATACATATCAGTAGTTCATACATGGACCATAACCTTATGAATACATTAGGAAATATCATCAACCATGATTGCCTCTAGGGCATATTCCCAACATTATATAGAGTGGGGAGTACCAAGTCTAGGCGATTTGATCAAGTGTGGTACAAGCATCGAAATTTTTGGGCCGTATTCACAAGGGCTCATAAAGTAATTGTATAACACTTTCATTCTCCCTGTAGTCTCACACGAGAAGGTGGGTATGATGACAACAAATGTAAACAGACGAGTCTAACAGGGAATAGCTTGGTAATGGTGGGTCTCACCACTTATAGTGTGATGCGTTTGACCAATCAGCACGTTGCTTACCATCCACGGTGCAATCGTAACAGCCTCCTGTTGGAGATATGCCCAAGAGGCAATAATAAAAGCGGTTATTATTATATCTTTCTGTTTATGATGAATGTTTACATCCCATGCTATAATTGTATTATTAGGAAACACTAATACTTGTGTGTTTTGTAAACATGTAAGAGTCCCTAGTAAGCCTCTTGTTGAGCTAGCTTGTTGATTAATAGATGATCATGGTTTCCTAGTCATGGACATTGGATGTCATTAATAACAAGGTTGTATCATTAGGAGAATGATGTGATGGACACACACCCATAGTAAGCGTAGCATAAGATCAAGTCATTAAGTTCGTATTGCTATAAGCTTTTAAATGCATAGTAACCTAATCCTTCGACCATGAGGTTGTGTTAATCACCATCACCGGATGGGTACTTTGATGACATCAAACACCGCTTCGTAACTGGGTGGTCATAAAGGTGTCGTTGGGTATTCTGAAAGTATGTGTTGAAGCGCATGGACCAAGATTGGGATTTGTCCATCCATACGACGGATAGATATGCTCTGGGCCCTCTCGGTGGAATGTCATCTGGTTAGCTTGCAAGCATGTGACTAGGTCACAAGGGATGACATATCATGGAACGAGTAAAGAGTACTTGTCAGTAACGAGGTAGAAGTAGGTATGGAGATACCGATGATCAAACCTCGGATAAGTAGAGTATCGCGAGACAAAGGGAATTGGTTTCGTATGTTAATGGTTCAATCGATCACGAAGTCATCGTTGAGTATGTGGGAGCCGTTATGGATCTCCAGATCCCGCTGATGGTTATTGATTGGAGAGGTGTCTCCGTCATGTCTACATATTCACGAACCGTAGGGTGACACACTTAAGGTTCAAAGTTGTTTTTAAGTAGATATGGAATGTGCGTTGGAGACTGAATGTTGTTCGGAGTCTCGGATTGGATTCGGGACATCACGAGGAGTTCCAGAATTGTCCGGGGAGTAAGATTCATATAATGGGGATCTTTGTCTGAGTTAGGAAATGTTCTGGAGTGTTTGTATGGGGATTCTAGAAGGTTTCGGAATGTTCCGGAAGGTTCTAGAAGATATTTTGGAGTTTATTTGAAAACCAAGATAAGATAAGATAAGATAAGATAAGGGAAATTTAAAGAGGAGACTTGGGGGGGAGGACTCCTCCCCCCACCTCCTTGGTGCGCCGGCCCTAAGGGGTGGGAACCCTAGGCCGCACCCCTCCCTCTATATATAGAGGGGTGGAGGCGCCACCCCCTTAGCTCCTCCACTCTTGCCCCAGCCGCCTCTCTCCTCCTTCTTTCTGCTCAGGCTTAGGCGAAGCCCTACAGAATTCTCCACTCCACCACCACCACCACGCCGCCGTGCTGCTGGGATTCCGTGGAGAGATCTACTACCTCCGCTGCTCGCTGGAACGAGGAGAGGAAGGTCTGCTTCGACTCCGCACGTGTGACCGACTGCGGAAGCGCTGCCGGAACGCGGCGCCGGAAGGATCGTCCACTCGATCTTGAGATCGACAAGTGATCGACTACATCAACCACGAGATCTAATCTCGTAACGCTTTCGTGTCTACAAGGGTTAGTACAGATCTATCTCGTTGCACATGTCTAATAGATTAGATCTTGGCTTTTATCTAGATTAGATCTGGGTTTTGTTCGTTCTTGCGGTAGAATTTTTTGTTTTCCATGCTACGAACCCATCACCTCCATCGAGCTACCGCGAGATTCGGTGGCATCGGGCTTGCCAGTCACGTACCCCGACACCATTATCCACCAGCATCGAGTGTTCCACGACGTATAAGTGGCCGCCATGACAAAATGGTGCCACGATAGCCCATCCGCCGCCTAACCAACTTTTACCGGTTCTTTTGGCTTATGCCGCCCCAAAAATCCACTAGATATGGGGGTATTTTTATAGTGCTAGTCACATGTTTCTAAACTTGTAGATGTAATCTCACCGAGTGGGTCCAGGATATCTATCTGTCACTCAGATGTGCAAATCCTGATCTTGATGCATACACCTCAACATACCCCTCTAGATTACCCAATGTACACCTTTATGATCACCCTGTTACGGTGTGACGGTTGATGCAATCAAAGCAACCTCAGATGGTAGTGACTAAACATGATCTCATAATTAAAGGAATAAGTTACTACGCTTTACTAGATATCACAATGTTTAACTTTGTGATTGGATTATATTGCAATACTACGGTTGGGTGTGTGTCCATCACATAATTTATCTAATAAGTGACCTCATTGTCAATTGACATAAATGTACCATGATCGGGAAACCTCGATCATCGATTGGCC
The DNA here is from genome assembly GCA_910589775.1 of Avena eriantha. Lineage (NCBI taxonomy): Eukaryota > Viridiplantae > Streptophyta > Magnoliopsida > Poales > Poaceae > Avena > Avena eriantha. Next base: position 410,126,668 of record OU342746.1, on the reverse strand, counting down.
AACGAGCTAGTATTTTAGAGGATACTAGGGACTTGGTTTGTTTATATACCACATGTGTACCAATGTTTTCGATTTATACAGTTAAAGCATGGTATAAAACTATTACAAACTAATGAGACATGACAATATAAACATGTTTATTATTCGCCTCTAGGGAATATATCCTTCAGCTACATAATAATAATTTTAACACAATAAACTATAAACTTCATGTATGCATTTTACATACATCAGCTAGCCATATCTACTATAGACTTTTGTCCAACCACTACACCACTGTCGCGCAGGCTTAAGCATTTATTAAGTTTAACAGACCAAAGCCTTTAAGATCTATGACATTATCGTTACTCCCAAATGGATCTAAATAACTATTGTACTCCCCGTGCTATCATTGGGTTTTACGCATAGAAGTCGATTACCATTCATCTCACCTCAATACATGGATAGATCCGTGAAGTATTGGGTACTTGACAAGTCCTTGTATTGAGATAAGCGACGAGAATATAAAGGATTAATCCACTATCAAAACCATAACACAATACTCCATGTTAGAGGACGTACATACTGTTGCGAAGCCATGCCTTAGCTCGCAAACCATGAGGATTACTTACTCATGATTAGATCAACAATTATAAACATTGTAAATTTTTTCTTAAGATGAATACAAATAGTCTTACAATGTCGTCAATTGCGATGAGATCAAGATTACAAGTAGATGACTATAACTATGGTGGGGAAATGGTGATGGTGGGGAGGGATGCCTATGGTGATTGATATGGAGGTGGATCTGTGGTGGATCTCCTCTTCTCATATGCAAATGGCTTCAGATGTGTTCTTCTATGGTGATGCGTTAGGGTTTCTAGTGGCTGTGTTTTGAATGATGTATGGGCACCTTCATGAAAGTTGCTCGATTTTACCAGACGAAGTCGATGGAACATTGGGACGGTTTTGTCCGTACTAATGCTCATTAAACCGTTTGGCTCCTCCTTCGTGGCCTCTTTGACTTGGGGAGATTAACAGCTCATGATTTCTCATTAGTTAGCCTAGGTTTCACCAAAAAGTGTCCATTTCTGCAAGGAGAAAAATCAAAGAAAGGATTTACACATCTTTGCAATAATTAGTCATTAGTGACAAGGTTAGAGAGATATTGCATCAATTACTTGACCAATATGAAGTTTAAACATAGAGAAAATGGTTGTATTTCACACCCATCAGACATGCACGACGCAGGGGATGAAGTCCTTGCGCCTCTCGTGGTCTAAGAAGACCTTGCAGTCCTTGGCGAGATGATGAAATTCTAGATCCTTCTAGGTGTAGGTCCGTTTATCGAAGTCCTAACACAATCACTTGTTCTTCTCATGAAAGTCCTCCATCTCCCTAGATCTTAGTGGAGGGATCCGAGGAACAGTGACCACCGAGGTCAGATTAGGTTGGTTGAGAGAACACCATCATGTTCAGTCACCGATGAACTCTAGATATTCAAATCCAATAGACTGTCTGGGGGCTAGGATAGCGCCTCCACACCGTGGTTAAATACAACCCTAAAATCTCGATCTAGATTCCGAAACACGCATCCCCTACCTATTGCGCCAACTATCGAGGTATTTTATGATGGTAGATTTCGGAGGGGTCACGCTCGGAGATCAGGATGGTAGCACACCGAGACAGAGATTTATACAAGTTCAAGCCTATGACAAACAATGTCCTATAAAAACCCTACTCCTGTTTGTGGGTGTTTGGGATTATCATAGTGTGCTCGGATGAAACCCAAGATATAGCTCAATACCACCTATGGTGGTAGAAGATGAACAGAGAGACGGTGTCCTGATCTTCCGATCTGCCCTCCTAGTTGGTGTCCCTGCCCTCTCTTATATACACGGTCGGGGGCTAGGGTTACAAAGTGGCGAGATTGATTACAAGTGGCGACGCTTATACACAATCCTAACAGAGATATACAGATCCAATATTCAAAGTAATCATGATATCCCATAGAATCCATTCAGTGATACGCAATGGCTTGACCACCAAGGAGTCTCCATTCGTGCCTCCGCCTGAGGCCCAAGTTTTCATGATTAGTCACCATGGTTCTGGGTGGGCCCCTTTCGGTTGTCTAGGCCCACCTGGTACCTATGACCTCGTCACATACCATCCAAATCTTGGAGGCATCACCAAGCCGTCCGGGAGCACAGACCGGTGCAGCTGACCCTCATTGTGCATCGTATGTGCATGCTATAGCAGCCACCGTCATCTTTCGTCGACCCATTTTCAGCATGATCAACACACTGACCTTGACAGGCCCGTTGTCGGTGCCGCCACACCGCCAGGCAACACCACCGTCCTGTCGCTTCAATCATCACATGTCCGCCATCGGGATTCCACTTGCACCATGCCATCGAGACTCACCGACTGACATGGGTATGATTACTCGGATGCTTATGATTTACTACCCTATACTGGGTAAATGGGCTTCCGACCCATGAAGATTCTAGATGACAGCCCAAGGAAGCAACCGACAAAGGCTTTGATTGTATTAGTAAAGAAATTATGAACCGACATTGTGTTGGTATTGTAATCACGCGTGTATGAAACCTATCCGCTTTCAGCTTTGAGTCCCGGCTTATATATAGGACGGGAGAAGTCCAAGCGAGGGTACCGAAATCTAGAAGACAACTTGTAATAGTGCAATTACTCAATATTCATGCGACTTTGATTCCATTATTTCCCTGACATCCGACAAAATCCCCAGCGTTCTCTTTTCCGCGAAACCCCAAGTCCATCACCATGGGCATTGCCGAGACCAGTCCTCGTCACCAACGTAGATGCGGATGCCCTACCTCTCCACCTTGGCCACCGTGCGAGAAGCACGCAGAGACATGTGCCTACCACTGAAGCCGCAATGGTGCCACCACCACTAGGATCTGCCGCACTGCCGGAGTGGGAAGTCAACGAAAGAAGATGCTACCTTGCTCCGCCACTGACCCTAGACCGTGCACATGCTGAACTGGGATACCTGCGCTCTAGAGCCACGGCGGAGGAAAGCCCCGCCGCCGCCATCATCCCACCCCAAGTGTTGCATATCGACACTCCGACGGTGCCTCCTAATCGCAAATGGAGAGGAGGTAAAGTTTGAATTTAACTAAACATAAAACACAGGGTTGTAGCAGAGTAAAGTAGCAATCCAGTGCGCCGCCCTACTTGCCTCCCCTTGACAATGCTCGAATACAACCTTCCTATCATGGCGACGGTCATAGCTACACGCGATAAGGACTAACTCGAGCTATCAGGGAACCCGTGCAGTGGAAATAGGGGAAATTTTCTTGGATGCGGGTGGGACAGGATGTGAGATAGATAGGAGATCGAACGTCTATCGTGCTCCCATCGAACGGTTGCGCAGGCGGAGGGTCGGGGCATCGGATCCTCCGGGAACGCTCAGCAGGACCCTACTTGCAATGCTCGAATACAACCTTCTTATCATGGCAAAGTGTCGAAGCATATATGGCGATGAATAATTGAACTTTTAAAAAGAGCATAAAGTTTTTCTTTGACAGAAAAAAGAGCATAAAGTTGAGAAACAAGTAGACAAAGAAGGCAGTTTCCGACGTGTTCCCGAGTCGTTGCGAGGACTCGCTCAATTCAAACGCCGCCTCCCACCGTTCTTCCATTCCACCCATCCTCCCCCAACCGCCCACTTGCCGGCACGCACGCACGCACGCAAACCACCGCCACCCCTCCCCGCGCGCCTGCTCCCCTCCCTCGCCCCGCCGCGATTAGACGCGCTCCCGCGGCGACCGGGCAACCCTCCGCCACCCCCGGCGCCCAATGCGCAGCCCCGCCCGCGGAATAGGCAGCGGTGTATGGGCGCCCGCGCCCGCTCCCTCATCCGCTGGCTCCGTCACCACCGCTCCCGCCGCGTCTCCTCCTCCTCAGCCTCATCCTCTTCCTCCTCCCACCTGACCAATACAACCACCACCGCCAGCGACCTGCGGGCCCACTCGCTCCCGCAGCAACAGGAGGAGCAGGACGACCAGGTCGACTGGGAGGTCGCCGGGGTACCCGACTCCGACCCCGAGGACTACATTGTGTTAGAGGAGAACAAGGCAGAGGGCCTGCGCGTCCTAGTACCCCGCGCGCCCGTGCGCACCAAGCCGCCACGCATGGATCCGGGCAAGAAGGTGCGTTCTTGCCTCGCCCTGCCTCTTACCCGTTTATGTTATGTCAGGATCCGTTCGCGCAAACGCGCGGCTGCTGATTCAATGGCGGTTCCCCACCGATCTCTCTCGGTTGAGCTTTGTCGTCCTCTACTGCCGCCTGGCCGATCTGCGCGCGCGTCAGGGATTCCCCTGTGCTTGCTTTCTTTTCTTGCCAGTTCTTGCGGATCTGCTTTGTTGGAAGTACCGATTTTGATGTGGTCATGCTCAATGCGGCATCCAAAGGTTTACACGAACCAGTTCTTGGATCATTGTTAATGGATGGCATATGCTAGCATTATTAGTCTGTGCAAACAGTGCCACACATCAATGCACCCGTGACAACCTAATAAAGAGTGCGGCAATTAGGACACATTATCACGGGACCCCTGCCTTTTGCTGTTCCTATCTCATCTAAGACCAACATGATGCAGGCTAGAAGAGGTTATGCTTTTGCTTTGCCATTATTGTTTCTTGTTGCTTTTGGACGATTACATGGTACAGCGTTTGCAACCTTTGTTTGCTGTACCAATGTTCAAGCACTTTCAGTTCAATCCAAACCCAGCAGTAGCAAGAAACTGTCTGACCAATTTTTCAGTTGCGTGCATGTCTTTTGATTCTGAGCCCCGGATTTTTTGCCCATCAGTATCATCTTTTGTAAGGCCATCAATATCATTATTTTTTTGCAAGGCCATCTGCATCATTAATAGAAATGTTCTATAATTTTTTTCTCAATACATGTATTTTATCGCTGGTAAATCAGTATGTTAACACAATATAGCGCTCTGAATTAAAGGTATGCGCTTGCTTCTTCCTTTTCAGACCACGGAATCCGAGTTCTTCACAGAGTATGGTGAACTAAACCGGTACCAGGTCAGTGAGGTCATTGGCAAAGGGAGTTATGGTGTTGTGGCCGCTGCTGTCGACACCCAGACTGGTGAGCGTGTGGCCATCAAGAAGATCAATGACGTCTTTGATCATGTCTCCGATGCCACCCGCATTCTTAGGGAGATCAAGTTGCTCCGGTTGCTGCGTAGCCCGGACATAGTTCAGATCAGGCACATTATGCTCCCGCCTTCAAGGAGGGAATTCAGGGACATATATGTGGTCTTTGAACTGATGGAGTCGGATCTCCATCAGGTAATTAAAGCGAACGATGACCTCACACCAGAGCATCACCAGTTCTTCTTGTATCAGCTGCTCCGGGGAATGAAGTACATTCATACAGGTCGTTAGACTCCACAAAGGAAATTTATAGTGGTCCATTGGACATTTTCCATGTGATGTCACTGTACTGATTGTTTGTTTACGTGATGGCTTTGCAGCGAATGTTTTCCATCGGGATCTTAAGCCCAAGAATATTTTAGCGAATGCTGACTGTAAGCTGAAGATTTGTGATTTTGGCCTTGCCCGTGTGTCATTTAATGACGGGGCTCCATCAGCCATATTCTGGACGGTAGCCATTTTAGCAATGTTGAGCAGATAGTGTTTATCCTGAGCATCCAAATCTTTGTTTCTTATGATTTTTATTGCCTTGTCCTAGGATTATGTGGCAACTAGATGGTATCGTGCTCCAGAATTGTGTGGCTCATTTTTCTCAAAGGTGATGTAATTTTCAACTAACTCCATACTGCCAACAATGATACCCTGGCTATTTCGTAGAAAAGAAAAAAACAATGACCATACTGTAGATTTGCTTCCAAAGTTGTTATATTACTATGATATGTCTAGACGTAGTAGAGCAATGCTAGTTGTTGATTTCGTCAGTTACATATGTAGATTAATTTCCATGTATGCAACCTGTCATGACTGCCAGTACAGTTCTGAATGTCGTTTCAATCTGCCATGATTTGTAATTTTTTATGTTGCTATTCCAATCTTCAAACAAGTTATCTTCTAGTAAAATCCAAATAATATGTTACTTATGCTATTTTTTCCTTTTCTTTCATCTCAATCGTAATATTGGATGTAGAGACATGGCTTGGGCACTAATTTGAACTTGATGATGTACTTGGTTCTGAATTCGTGTGTGTGCATGTTTAGCAGATGCTAAAAGGAGCTGAATGTGACCTTTGAATTTTGCAGTACACCCCTGCAATCGATATTTGGAGTGTAGGATGTATATTTGCAGAAATGCTTACAGGGAAGCCACTCTTTCCAGGGAAGAATGTTGTGCATCAGTTGGATCTCATGACAGATCTACTTGGCACTCCGTCAGCAGAATCCCTCTCTAAGGTATGCTAACTCCGCACTAGTTAGCAGCAATCTAGGACAGCAGTTGGAGTATATATTTTGCTAAATATGTGATTTTATTATTTTTTATGCTAAGCGTTACCTTCTATTTTCATGTTTTCCCAAATATGCGAATTTCCTGCAAAATCAGCAACCTTGCATTGATAAATTGTGTACATGGTTACATATTTTCCAAATGTGCGAACTTCCTGCAAAATCGATAACCTTGCACTGATAATCTGTACATTGTTATGAATTTGTTATTTGCTTATTCCAATTCTCCCAGTTTCTTTTTGCATCCACACCCAGTATTCTCGAACTCTAATTTTCCTTAATATGGATGATTAAGTACCGAGAAGTACGATCTACAGAGTTTGACACGAATTGGCATCAATATCAAATCTCTTGCTATCTTTTATATATTTTTCATATAAAAAAACGTAAATTGCGGGATGATGCTTAAACCATGTCTTTTACATCCTTTTACTGAACTGTTGCAGATACGGAATGAAAAAGCTCGGCGATACCTGAGCAATATGAGGAAAAAGCCTAAAGTTTCCTTAACTAAAAAATTTCCAGGCATCGATCCTATGGCTCTCCATTTGCTTGAGCGTCTTCTTGCTTTTGATCCTAAGGATCGGCCAAGTGCTGAGGAGGTAGGAATAGCTCAGACCACCTTCTTTTCAGCTAGAGATGTATTACAGCTTTGAAAATGTTGGGTAAATTACTATTCTAGTACTGAGACATGAAAATGTTCTTCAAGGCCCTGATGGACCCATACTTCACTGGATTAGCAAATTCTGAACGTGAGCCCATAACTGAACCTATCTCAAAATTTGAGTTTGAGTTCGAGAAGAGAAAATTGGGCAAAGATGATGTCCGAGAATTAATTTACAGAGAGGTACCATTGCTCAGTTATTTTGTCGAGATACAGTAGAGCTGCTTCCAACTCTGTATAGTTCACTAACAGGTGTTGGTTTTTTTAGATTTTAGAGTACCATCCTAATATGTTGCAAGAATACCTACGTGGAGGAGACCAGATGAGCTTCATGTACCCTAGGTGAGACCACTGTTTTTCTTTACAAACAAGATTCCCCTGTGTTGAGGATTTTATGGTGACTATGCTTTACTCTATGTTGCATACACTGAATCATGCTAGTTATATTATGATTGGTTGAGGATATATTGCAAACTCTGATGTTTGTGCATGTATGTTGGCACTTGACAGTGGGGTGGACCGCTTCAAGCGGCAGTTTGCTCATATGGAAGAAGGTGGTGCAAAGGGTGAAAAATCCAGTCCGCAGCTGCGACAAAATGCTTCCTTGCCAAGGCAATATTCTGTCACTGAGACTTAAATTTGTAGTTCCAAGGCAATATTTTTGTGTGTAGCGTTGCATGTGGAGACTTATACACTAGTTATTCGTTTTCTAACCATTTTGTTTCCTTTGACAAACATATATGATTTTCCTAATGATGATTCTCTTTGTACTAGGTGGGATATTCAATTCATTAGGCATGTAAAATATGCATAGATGCAGTAGTTTTGAACTGAATATTCCATGTTTTATTTTCTACTCGTTGAGGTGGTGCAAAGGGTAAACAGAATAAAGAGTTTATCATAAGTATCATAATTTGTTTTGCTATTGGAAAATTGAAAGTTGCCAGAATTTTTAAATCAAATAGTTTTGGCCGTTGAATTTGATGTTTTACATGATTGGATGTTGATATATAAATTTTTAGTCATCCTACAATAGATAACCTTTTAAGTTTGTGTAACTAACAGTTCTCTCATCCTGTCTCAGGGAAAGAGCAATGGGCAATAAGCATGGAGATAGTGAGTACCAAGTCAAGCTGAATGCAGGTGAGAAGCCAGGAAATACATCCGTGGCAGATGGAATAAACAAACCCCAAATGAGTGCCCGAAGCTTAGTGAAGAGTGAAACCATGAGTGCTTCCAAGTGTATAGGTGAAATAAAAAATAAAGATGTAAGTTCAGTTCATCCTTCGTTCCCACACTACATATATGTCATTATGTTTCTTCCTTCCTTTCTTTTGCGAGAAAGTTTGGCTTTCTTTTCTTATTGAAATTGCTGGTACATTTGAATTCCATACTTGCAGGCTGTTTACATCCTTTTTCCGTTATATATCTTTACGGTATTTTTTGACCGAAAACAGCTGGCGCTTTATATAATTGCTTATAGAAGGAGTAAAGGGTACAAAGATCTACAAGACGAACAAAAGAGAGAAAGACAGAAAGAAATGCAAAGAAAATAAAGATTACAAATTCCATGGGGCTCATCTCCCATTGGACTAGTTTCCTTAAGGATCTTACTGAAACATGACCGCTTTAACATATCTTTCTGATTTGAGCAATTTCTTAGTTGATGCTGCAATCTCCATTCTGCACTTTCCAGGATGATTCAGAGAACTTGGATGAAGATGATGGCGTCTCACAGAAGATTGCTCAACTGAAAACCTGATTTTCGAAGGTTACAGAAGCGATCGTAGTATATACTATGTACAACAGCATGTCTATAGGTGCCCAAGATCAGAATGATCTTTAATCAAAGCCAAGATTCTATACAGACAATAAGACCACAATCTGTGATGGTAACTTTGTTGTGCTGTAAATTTTTCTACTCGTTTTTGTACTTTGTCAAGAAGAACCCATGTCTAACCGACAGAATAGTTCCTCACCCTTACCTCGGAGGAACTACCATGATCCTGTACAATTTTGTCAATATGAAGTACCCTGTCCCCTTTTTTCGGTTCATATGCTATTATTGTGATCTTGTAAACCTTCGGCAATCAGAGATCTTCGCCTCTGTTATTTATACAAACTAGCATCATGGCCCTCGCAATGTGAGGGCATCATCTATACAATTTGTGAGGGCAACATCAGTTGGTTAGTAAAATTATATAAGAATTAAATTTATGGTTTAATAAAAATTGTTAGATTTGATAAGACAAACCGTATAGCCACCAAAATGCAATGTTAAATAAGATACCACTCACGTAAATACCATGTTTATTCAACTTTTTGACTTTTTAGCTCAATATATACTTCTTTCTTGTCGATAATTTGTGATTTTGATATAAAGTTAATATGATTCGGCATGAATTTATTTTGGTGGACATACATTTTTGGATGGAGACACTAATAGTAAAAAATAACGTGATAAATTAATACTTGTTCAAGTGCTTATAATATGTCCTGAAATTTAGGACTGTACTCTGGATGGAATAACAATATTCCAACTACTTAGTGGACATATAAATATAAAAAATTATCCTCGTAGATAGGCAACACCAAGTTAATATTTGTTACTTTTGCTTTTCCCTTCTCAGTTATATCTTCCTCTAATTTATTCATGTTGTTCTTCGCAATCTTGGTACTATCCCTCCAAACTAAAATACATATTTTTTTGCCGGTAGGGGTGTAGTCTCCAATATGAACTCTAATGACCATTGCACTTGCATGAATATTTACTTAAAAATAGAATAGTTTTTTGTTGCATAGTTTCTCTAAATTATTATATTGTCCCATTTCAATAGTCTATTCACCTATTTGGACACATGTCGTCTATTATCTTGTCCTCGACATACTCTACACTTCAACCGAGTCCTTCTAGTCTCTTGCTCATGGTTATTTGTTTTTGTTATAAAACACGAGTGCTATAGCATAGACATCTCTCACCATCACTTATTTACTCGTGTTTCTTCACCCGCATAATCTTTTCCAATTCCTGAAAACCACCGTTATATGCTTGAGTTGGTCGTCAACACTATTTTGTATAATCATCACACCACCTCAATTTTTGGTCATTGCTCGACCTAACTTAGAAAAATCATTTCAAATTTATTGGTCCGGAAAATACTATGACTTCTCAGTATACAAATAAAAAAGGCATCAATATTTTCTAAGAACTGTAATTATATAAAATCCGTTGATAGTTTTTATACAGTGGAGAAAGGTGTTGCTGATACGGAATATAAACACTCACCTTGAGCTTTGTTGTCTATTCTTCAGTTGTGCGGCGGGTTTCCATTCAGTTTGCAAAGTGTGAATCCCTAGAAAACTCTTTAAAATGGATTGCATATTCGGCTCGAAAATCTAAGAGATTTAGTTCTAATTTTGTAATTTTTTTCATAAACTATATATCCTATTAAAAATATACTCACTCGTACATGCATACATGCACATGGTGTGGAAGGTTTGTCTAAATATATATATATGTATCTATATGCATTTTAGTTTATAAATACATGTATATCTAGACAAATCTGCGATGCTTATTTGCAAATGAAGAGAGTAGTTTATTCATTGAAGTAGAAAATACTGATTCGTTTATTCATTAACATTTCATAAACAAAACTTGTGAAACGTCCGTGTAGTGCCTTGGCTATATGTGTCACCTGGTACATCAAATTTGCAGTTTCATTGCAGGTGTACCAAATGTGGGAGGTTCATTGCACATGTTTCTATCCCTATTTTGCATAGAGTCCGTTGACTAAAAAACTGGTAAAATATAGTTTCCTTGTTATACTTCTTTTATTGTCGCTGCCCATCGTGTCATCTCAGATGGATGCAGCTAACGGGAAAGACCTTAATGGCCTGGACGTTCCAGCCTGGTTTGCTTGCCTATTTCGTTCACAAGCAACCACGTTTCAAGATTTGTTTTTCTAAAACAACCAAGTGTTTATGTTGAAACAGCCACGATCCAAGCCACATGATTGGACACGGTTTTCTTTTTTGAGGTAGGTATGACACGGTTAGTTTTAGTTTAATGCGTTTTGAACTCAGATTTTTAAATACGGGAGTCCACACGTGACACCGCGACATGTGACACCGCGACACGTGATCTTGTAACATATATATGTCGTGTTAAACAGGTTATGTAACTAATAGTTTTTGTTAAATCCTACCCGTATATTCTAGATCTAACAACCACGGTAATTTTGATGATATGGATTAACGTGGTGCCTCGAAAAACACCCTTATATTGCTTTTAGTATATAATAGATAGAATAGATAGATGATTGCCTAGAGGTCCTCTTCGCGTCTATTCATTAAAATGTCTGTCCTGTTTTGCAAGATTTCCTGTTATTATGAAAATCTTCAACACAGTCAGTTATCTCAGCTCACGCAGTTGCCAAGATGCATGTCTTCACCTTTGCAACACTTGGAAGATGCGACATCCTAGGTTGATCCTTGCAAGCCCTAGGTCGATATGCGCAAGCAGATGGGGATGAGTCCTCTGATCAGCAGATCATGAAAATGGCTCGTCAGGCCCCGTTTGCTCTAGTGTCCTAGATGAAGCAATTATTGCCTAAAAATGTGAGATGAGGATGATTCTTCGCTCATTTGAATTTTAAAGTATATAAATAAACTGAATCTCTCTGCTAATAATCCATAGATCGTAGGGTTATAACAGTATATTGAAAAAACGTGCACATGCATTTATGGATTTGTTATTATAATCACATCCTTCTCCTTCCACCCTATCCAACAATCATCATGCATGCAATTATCTGTTTTTTTGTGCATCCTTGATATCTAGCTAGAAGACAAGGTGTAGTGTTCCTTCCACCCCCTTCCCTGCCTATTTGTGTTTTTTGCGGTCTTCTTTTCGGCTCCTTTCCTACCTCGTTATGTGTGTCATCTGTTGTACAAATAGCTCCACCGTCGCGCCCCCTCGACCGCCTTGTTCAATTCATATTGCTTCGACAATCACTTTAGGAGTTCTTCGAGTCTGATGAATCTATTGTTGTGGTTCACATCGCCTTGGTGTGTATAATTAAGAGGCAATAGTCTACTCGCTAAAAAGATGACATAGAATACAATTTTAGTTTACAAGGGTCTATGATGCATTATCATTTCTAGCAGAAGTAATAGTCAGGGCTAAAAACCTCGAGGTATATGTTGCACCTGAGCGCAAATTCTCTGCTGGAGTTTAAATGAATATTGTGTGCTCCTTCGACGTGCTGCTGGGCGAGGAGGCGGTAGATGAGTAGATCTGTGTGCTCCTTCGACGTGCTGCTTGTTAAACATATTTGGTTGTATTTCCCTTTATACGTGTATAGGTATGGAGTAGTACTCCACCCTAATATATGCTTGTGTATGCGCCACGCCAGGGGCTTTTACTGAGCCATATAACACGTACCCGAGGCCTCCAACGAGGTCATCATTTCCACCTAGGTCAATACTGCTGGGTGAGGAGGCGGTGAATAGGCGTGCTCTAGTGGCGTGTTGCTGGGAGAGGACGCGGTGGATCTGCATGCTCCGACAACATGCCGCTAGGCAAGGAGGCGTTGGGTCCGCGTTCTCTAGTGACATGATGTTGGGCAAGGAGGCGCTAGATCTGCGTGCGCTGGAAGATCTGGAGTGGCGCTGGAGCCTACTACTTCCTCTCTTATCCTCTCATAGCCTCTGGTTGTTCTAGTTTGTCATAGCCTCGCCGATTAGTTCCTCTTAGAAATTGTTTGTGCTCTTGACAGCGAAATAGTGGTGTTAGTGTAGTTTGAATATTGTGAATCGAACTCCATGTCTCCATTTAATCCTCAGTGGGACAATAGTGAAGGCATATTTTCCAGGTCTCTGTATGTTTTGCCATAGCCATTGAAAGCTCAAGTTGGAGTAGTTTGACAATGAGAATAGCGATGTTCCTAATTGATTTGTTGCCAACATCCTCTTGTGATTGCTTCCTGTATGCTTGCGATTGCTTGTGGTTTCCACTCCTATACTTTAAAATTCACTCATATACTCATTCTTGCGCTGAACCTACTAAGAAGATCCCCGAAAGCACATCTAACAAGAGTGTTGCTTTTATTCTTATTGTTCTTAGTACTAAATATTGTTCACTTAACAATATTCACTAAATACTCCAAGCAATTAGTCCATGAGTATTGTTCACTAAATGTTCATGGTAGACGAGTTTCTTATTTGAGGATTTTGTTTTTGCTAGAATAATACGAGGGGTCGCTTTTGCTGATAAAACATTCTTAATAATCTTGTTTGCAAGAGTACTGACAATTATGGTAGCAAGAGTACTCCTCAATTTTATAGTCAGTAATAAATCCGTAGCAGTAACAGGAATAAATACAATACTTCATCTTGTACCAACACACAAATATACAACACAATAAAGCTTGTTCAAACACATAAACATACAATAGAATAATACATTACAATACTTCATCTTGTACTTACTAAATCAATTCACACTTTGGCCAAGAATTTCTTGTGCATGTGCATAAACTTGAGGAGGACATGGTATTCTTGTAGGTAGCAAACCTAGCCTTTCTACGATTTGCTTTTTCATGTGTGGAACTTTGTAGGTATTTCCTCCTTCATACTTGATGACTTCCATCATGAGACTCTGAAGTGTTAGGAAATTCTTCATTTCTAGCAATATCCGGTAACTTATTCAACTTGGGAACTTCATTTTCTTCAAATACCATGAGACTTCCACCATCTTATTCAACTTGGAAACTTCATTTTCTTCAAATTCTTCATGCACACTTTTGATAATATCCGGTAAAGTTTTAGGGCTTAAGCAATATGTTAGAGATTGTATAGACCTGAAAAACCTAGATCAAGAACATTCAAATATGGGGAGTTGGTTGGTTATTGAATCAGTTCGATGTCCTGTCCAATATTGACCAAGACTTGTATGAATCATTGGTCAATAGGCAGAATATGAGGTCTCATGTATCTTGTTGTATCAAAATTTCCTTTCTAGCATCTTATGCAGGCCAAGCATCTTGGATTGATCGTAGGACATTTTCTATTAGAAACTCTCTCGTCACATCCATGTTGACTATGATAGAATTCTTCTCTAGTGTCCCTCTTGGTCTATTGTCACTTCTTCTTGTAGTTAAAATTTCTTTTACAAATGGCTAGATACCTATTTTTTCTAGAAATGTGACATTGCCTTCATTGTCGAACCTTGATCTAGCAACTGAAGTGAGGAAGATAACTTTTCCAATACAAATTTTAATGGTTTTCTTCCACACCGCCTTTCTTCTTATTATTAGAAACATCGACCTCCAAACTCTCAGCAATCTTTCTCATTGCTATCTTCCATATTCGTTGTATTATTCGGATATATACGTGAAAATATGTTGTTATTTCTTTCTTGACATTTCTTTTAAACTTGCCACCATTTTTCATACACTGGAATTGTAATGCTACATAACAAGCAAATCTCTGCTGGTCATTGGATGATTTCCTATGCCTCACTGCTTGTTGATCACCTGCAACAAGAAATAGAACAAAAAATAAGTTAAATGGCATTTGTGTTCTATCATTGAGTAGATGAACTAGTTCTTTGTCAGTATATAAATTTACCTATAGCATCTTTCTCATGATGATCTTCCATTTCTTCATCTATTAAATGAAGTGCAAATATTAATTTCAGTGAACATTGATATTGAAAATGAATGGAGTGCAAAAACTCGTATTGAACATTGCTGATATAGAGTATCAAACTTGTAAATTTGCACTAGTTAAGTTTTCCTGCACTTCTAAATTTGCACATGAAACATTCATGTTGGTGCAGATTCACAGGGTATCAAACTAGCACTAGTATTACTGTGATGGCTGCACTGGCCAACAGAAGCAACCACAACAGATCCTAGGATAGGTAGGTTCCACTTCTACTTATGTACTGAATTTTCTTGCATTGTCTATTGCAGTAGTGTAAGTGTGTTTATTATGAAAAATTATAATTGCAGAACCACCTCCTTCATCCATTTCTTCATATACTCCAACATCTTTCTCATTCATTACTGCTTCATCCATTTATTCATCTTGTTCATCCACGTGTGGAGTACAATTGAGGTCTGGGAGTACATATTGATGTGGCGTGTGATGGCCCAAAATATATCGAGCTCGTTGGGGAACCCCAAGAGGAAGGTATGATGAGCACAACAACAAGTTTTCCCTCAGTACAAAACCAAGGTTATCAATTCAGTAGGAGCAAGGAAACACCCCAAAGGTGTTACTAGCTGAGCTTTGGCAGGGCGCACTACCGGTGCTAGTAGCAACGTGGAGACCTGCACAACACAACCACAGAACTTTGTTCCCAACTTGCGATGAGGTTGTCAATCTCACCGTGTTTTGTGAAAAACAAAGGATTAAATGTATCAAATGGAAAGAAGTAAAAGTTTGCAGAAAGTAAACATAAAGCAGTAAACAGTTTATAGATTGTATGTAAAGAAAAGGACCAGATCCACAGTTCACTAGAGGTGGCTCTCCTTAAGATAGATAACATGCTGGGTGAACAAATTACAGCAGGGCAATTGACAAACATAGAGAAAGTAATACATGCATATACTAATCATCTTGACTCCTTTGAGACTTGATTGGGCATTACAACATTATACATAGACCGCCATCCAACTGTATCTATGACTAATAATCCACCTTCAGGTTATCATCCTAACCCCCTCCGGTATTAAGTTGCAAGCAACAAATTATTGCTTTATGAACTGCGTGTAAAGTAAACAATACGATTGTTCTATGAACAAAGGATTGTTGTTTTCTCCCTAGTAGCAACAACACATCTAGTACCTTAGAGATTTCTGTCACTTCCCCAGATTACCAGAGGCATGAACCCACTATCGAGCATAAATACTAACTCTTGGAGTTGCTAGCATCTACTTGGCCAAGATAGCTACTAACAACGGAAAGCATGCAAGATCACAAATAAAAAAGACATGATAGAATCAATAATCAATCTGAAATAGCATCTCAATATCCATCGGATCCCCGCAAACACACCATGCAGAATTACAAATAGATGATCTTGATCATGAACGGAGCTCACAAGATCTAGACATGAAAGCACAAAGGAGGAGAACCAGCCATCTAGCTACTACATAGATCCGTAGTCCAAGGATGAACTACTCACGCATCACACCGGAGGCTTGCATGGTGATGAAGAAGGCCTCCAGGGTGAATTCCCCTCTCCGGCAGGGTGCCGAGAAGAGCTTCAGATCCCTCCCGATCTAGGGATAGAGATAACGGCGGCTAGAGACTCTTTCGTGGATTTTTGATCGGGTACTTAGGGTTTTCATCCTGAGGGCATCTTATAGGCGGAAGGAGAGGCCGAGGGGGTGCCGGGAGCGGCCACACCACCCCCTGGAGCGGGTCAGGCCTAGCCACGCAGCCAGGTGGTGTGGTGGCCCCCTGGCCCCTCCCCGTCTCGTATTCTGGGACTTGTTGACTTCCGGAAAAATAGGCACTTTGGCTTTTGTCCCGTCCAATTCCGAGAATATTCATTTTCTGACTTTCCTGGAACAAAAAACAGCAGAAAACAGGCAGCTGGCATTGTGGCTCTTGTTAATAGGTTAGTCCAAGAAATCATATGAAAAGTACTCCAAAGTTGGAACAAAACACAAGAAAGTGGATAAAACCAAGCATGGAACATCAAAAATTATAGATATATTTGCAATGTATCAACATCCCCAAGCTTAACTCCTGCTCATCCTCGAGTAGGTAAGTGATAAAAAGAAAGAATAATTTTTGAGGTGACATGCACCATCAAAGACTTGATCAAACTATTTGTAAAACATTCAAAGCTGAGATCATAGTACTTCAATCATAACATGAAAGACAAAGTTATAGCAATAAGCAAAGAAACTATGTTGCAACATGAAAAGGCACAAACAAAAGATTCATGAATAACAATGCTTTGCAAGACGTTTGTTTGTTTCACATAAAGAAAACATAGCATAATAGTATTCAACTTGTCCCTCATAGAGTAGCAAATATAAATGCATAGGACACCTTCAAAGTTCATAAGAGTGACTAGATACAAATAGTTTAAAAAGCAATATCAAGTTATGCATCAATCAACTAGTATTGGGACAATGCACATAGAACTAAGAATGGCCACTATCCTCTCAAAGTAGGTGCATAAAGATAGAAGGTGGAGACACAATATAATGGTGGAAGAAAGGCCTTTGTAAAAGGAAGTAGGGATTCAAGTCTCATAAAGAGCTTCCAAAAATTATGGTACTTATAGCTTTCAGCTCTCATTGCCTCTATCATAAGCATCTTTAAGGTGATTAAGGTTAAAGTGACACAACTAAGAGGATATGCTTGACAAGTTATAAACCGAAATCTCATGCCCCTTACTTACGAAGACCGATCCTCATGCTACTCAACTTCAGTCACGAGTAAGCTCTTGTCATTGTAAGTATATGTGTATCATTAAGAACCGGCAATGGGGTACCCCTTGCACATGATACGGGAGCTTACCCATAATAAAAATGACAAGGCAAGCAGACAATGAGCATCTCAGCGATCTTTTTATTTGCTATTTGCATAGGCTTTTATTGAGGATGCTTCATAGAGTGCTCATTATGGTGATGCTACAAGTTTCCACCATGATTAGGCATGGGTTAGGCTAGCGGCCCAGGCGTTTCTCTAACACACATACAAACTCCATGATCTTACAAGTTCCACTTTTATTTCACACCGCCGGGATCCGTAAGCAAAAGAACATGATATCAACGGGGTACAAAGTACAAGTGCAATGTTGAAAGCGTTCCCCATGAAACATGGTTCTGCTAATTTCAACTTATAAAGCGCAAGCATATACGCAACAAAGAAGGACCCAATGGTTCAAGCTTATTAGATGCAAAAAGTAAAGTGTGCCATCAAGTTCGTGAGAGCTTTAATCACTAGTTTTCTCATAACAAGTTTAATTTGGAAGGTAAACAAAATCATGAATATACTTGGAATAGAATAAGCTAGTAGGTAGGTATGGTGGACTCTTTGGAAAAACTTGGTTTAGGGAGTTGGATGCATGAGTGGAACTCATACTTGGTTGTGGAGGCTAGCAAAAGACTAGGAGCGACAAACTAAGAGAGCAATAATAGCCATAATCATGCAGAGCGACAAAACATCATTGATCAAAGCATAAAGTGATACTACAATTTGAAAACTAAAGGATCATACAGGCTATGGTGACTTGAGATAGTCATAACATGGTGTGAGCATGTGCCAAGTCAACCCAAATAAAGCATCAAAGGAGAATACCACTATACTATGCTTTAATATGCTAAAACAACGCATGATTCATCCAAGGCACATTAAGCAATCTCAATTGTTTATAACAAGTCATGCTACAGCAAAGAATACTAAGCATAAAGCCAAAACAATATCAAGCATGGCATGACAAAGCATAGGCCACAGTCAAAAACGAGCTCTTTTTACCACATAAGCATGAACTTTCCTACTCTTTTCCAAACCAAACCAAACTATTTGCAAACCAATGTATGAAAGAGGGGGTCCAACCAATTTATTCAGAAAACTAAGCAAACCAAGCAAACTAAAAACCAAATCGAAAACGAAAAAGAAGATGCTCCAAGAATAACACAAATGTGCATGAAACAATAAAAATGAAGCGTTTGGAAGAAACCTCAGATTTTTATTGATGAAGAAGGGGGATGCCTTGGGCATCCCCAAGCTTTGACGCTTGTACTTCTTGGATATTTCTTGGGGTGACACGCGTGGCATCCCCAAGCTTGATCTTTAGTCCATCCTACATCTCATTACTCATTCCTTCCATACACCTGGAATATTTCATTCATACAAAACTTTACACAATCTTTATTAGCAACATTAGTGCATTCAAGATAAAAGGTCTTAAGGTTCAGTTCTAACACCAAATAAACTTACATTAGAACACTATCTACTGTAGCACTTCCCTCAAAAAGCTCAATTCCCCAAAAAAACTCAAGAAGGAACCAACAAGAAGCAAATGCAGAAAATGGCAGAAATCTATCAAAACAGACCAGCAGGTAAAGAAGAATTTTTTCGAAGACCTTATGTTGCTCAAATCAAAAAGTGTTGAACTAACGAAAGTTAGATAACAACCTGGGGCAGAAGCACAAAAAATTACAGCTCAATTCGACATACATAGCTCTCTCACGAATGTTTACGGTGAAGCACAGAAATCTGTTTCGGGACAACAACTTTCCCAATCATTACTTCTCTCTCATTAGAGGTTACTCTTGGCACAAAAAACAAATAAAAAGGATAAGGAGCGGTTATTACAGAGCTAATAACTTCCAAGACTCATCTAAAACTTTTGGGTTATCTTCCAATAAGTACTTTTCTTTAACGCCTTTAAGTTAGGCATAAGAAGCAAGAAAAAGGATCAAGTGTTCTTAAATGAAGAAGCATTAAGACCAAATTTTGTTTTCATAGGAGAAGCAAAATAAATCTTTTCTCTCTTTTTAGAGAATTGTTCTATACCTTTATTGAGTGGGAGTTGATATTTAATGGTGCCTTCTTTCATATCAATAATGGCACCAACAGTTCTAAGAAAAGGTCTTCCAAAGTAATAGGACAAGATGCATTGTATTCAACATCCAAAACATAGAAATCAATGGGGACATAAGCATTATTAACCATAATAAGAACATCATTAAGACTCCCCATGAGTTTCTTTTTAGCATTATCATCAAGTGTGACAATCAAATAACAATCTTCAAGTGGAGGCAAATCAAGCATATCATAAATCCTTCTAGGCATAATAGAAACACTACTATCAAGATCACATAAAGCTTTGAAATCAAAGTCATTCACTTTCATATTAATGATGGGTTCCCAACCATCTTCTTGTTTTATAGGGATAGAAGCTTTATGTTTCATATTTTCTTATTTAATCTTTATGAGAGCAGCAGTATTGTGTTTTGTAAAAGCTATGTTCATAGCACTAGCATTAGGACTTTTAGCGAGCTTTTGTAGGAACTTAATAACTTCAGAGATATTGCAACCATCAAGATCAAAATCAAATTTATCATCTAAAGTAGTAGGACTATTACTAGCCTCAACACTAGTGGTGGTAATAGTAGAAACACTAATGTTTCTAGCAATTTCTTCTTCTCTTTCCCACTTAGCATGTAATTCAGCTAATAGTCTAATATTTTCATCAATTCTTATTTGTATAGCATTAGTAGCTGCAAAGGGATTATCATTAGTTTCAGGTTTAGCAGCCATTTTATTCAAAGAAGATTGAGCTTCAGCCAAAGATGCTATATTTCTTTCAGCATTAGAGAGTTTTTCCTCAATAGTTTTATTGAAAGCAGTTTGTTTACTAATAAACTCTTTAAGCATAACTTCAAGTTCAGAGGGAGCACTCCTATTATTATTGTAAGAATTTCCATAAGCATTACCATTGTTAGGAGGATATGGCTTATAATTGTTGTTACCAAAATTACTCCTATAAGCATTATTTCCAAAATTGTTATTTCTTATGAAGTTCACATCAACTTGCTCTTCTTGAGCAACCAAAGAGGCTAAAGGGACATTATTTGGATCAATGTGGGCTTTCCCATTAGCAAGCATAGACATAATAATATCAATCTTATCACTCAAGGAAGAGGTTTCCTTAACATAATTTACCTTCTTACCTTGTGGAGCTCTCTCAGTATGCCATTCAGAATAATTAACCATCATATTGTCCAGAAGTTTTGTTGCAGCACCCAAAGTGATGGTCATAAAGGTACCTCCAGCAGCAGAATCCAATAGGTTCCTCGAAGAATAGTTCAATCCTGCATAAAAAGTTTGGATGATCATCCAAGCAGTCAGTCCATGAGTGGGACAATTCTTTACCAAAGATTTCATTCTTTCCCAAGCTTGAGCAACATGTTCATTATCAAGTTGTTTAAACTTCATTATTTCACTTCTCATGGATATAATCTTAGCAGGAGGATAGTATTTTCCAATAAAAACATCTTTGCACTTAGTCAAAGAATCAATACTATTCCTAGTTAAGGAATTCAACCATTCTTTAGCTTTTCCTCTCAAAGAGAAAGGAAACAATTTCAGCTTAATAATATCACCATCTATATCCCTATGCTTTTGCATCTCACAAAGTTCAACAAAGTTATTTAGATGGGAAGCAGCATCTTCATTACCAATACCAGAAAATTGTTCTCTCATAACAAGATTGAGCAAAGCAGGTTTTATCTCAAAGAAAGTAGCTTCAGGAACATGTGGAGCAATATGTGTGCTCATAAAATCATTCTTGTTGGTGCTAGTGAAGTCACACAACTTAGTGTTTTCAAGAGTAGTCATTTTTTGGGGTTTTCAAATAAGAAAGCAAACTAGTAAAACTATTTTTTTGTGTTTTTGATAAAGAAACAAGCAAACAAAACAAAAAGAAACTAAGCAAAACAAAAACAACAAAGTAAAGAGATTGGTTATGAGGGACTCCCCTTGTGAATATGTCCTTGACTCCCCGGCAACGGGGCCAGAAAATATCTTTGATGGCGCATGGTTGACGAGGGAGCTTTTTCTTTCGTTCCCCGGCAACGACTGCAGAAAAATATGCTTGATGGCCCAAAATATATCGAGCTCGTTGGGGAACCCCAAGAGGAAGGTATGATGAGCACATCAACAGGTTTTCCCTCAGTACGAAACCAAGGTTATCAATCCATTAGGAGCAAGGAAACACCCCAAAGGTGTTACTAGCTGAGCTTTGGCAGGGCGTACTACCGGTGCTAGTAGCAACGTGGAGACATGTACAACACAACCACAGAACTTTGTCCCCAACTTTCGATGAGGTTGTCAATCTCACCGTGTTTTGCGGAAAACAAAGGATTAAACGTATCGAATGGAAATAAGTAAAAGTTTGCAGAAAGTAAACACAAAGCAGTAAACAGTTTATAGATTTTATGTAAAGAAAAGGACCGGGATCCATAGTTCACTAGAGGTGGCTCTCCTTAGATAGATAACATGCTGGGTGAACAAATTACAGCGGGGAAATTGACAAACACCGAGAAAGCAATACATGCATATACTAATCATCTTGACTGCTCTGAGACTTGATTGGGCATTACAACATAATACGTAGACCGCCATCCAACTACATCTATGACTAATAATCCACCTTCAGGTTATCATCCGAACCCCCTCCAGTATTAAGTTGCAAGCAACAGATTATTGCTTTACGAAGTGCGTGTAAAGTAAACAATACGATTGTTCTATGAACAAAGGATTGTTGTTTTCTCCCTAGTAGCAACAACACATCTAGTATCTTAGACAGTTCTGTCACTTCCCCAGATTACCAGAGGCATGAACCCACTATCGAGCATAAATACTAACTCTTGGAGTTGCTAGCATCTAGTTGGCCAAGATAGCTACTAACAACGGAAAGCATGCAAGATCACAAATAACAAAGACATGATAGAATCAATAATCAATCTGAAATAGCATCTCAATATCCATCGGATCCCCGCAAACACAACATGCAGAATTACATATAGATGATCTTGATCATGAACGGAGCTCACAAGATCTAGACATGAAAGCACAAAGGATGAGAACCAGTCATCTAGCTACTACATGGATCCGTAGTCCAAGGATGAACTACTCACGCATCACACCGGAGGCTTGCATGGTGATGAAGAAGGCCTCCAGGGTGAATTCCCCTCTCTGGCAGGGTGCCGGGAAGAGCTTTAGATCCCTCCCGATCTAGGGATGGAGATGACGGCGGCTACAGACTCTTTCGTGGATTTTTGATCGGGTACTTAGGGTTTTCGTCCCGAGGGCATCTTATAGGCGGAAGGAGAGGCCGAGGGGGTTCCAGGAGCGGCCACACCACCCCCTGGCGCGGGCCAGGCCTAGACGCGCGGCCAGGTGGTGTGGTGGCCCCCTGGCCCCTCTCCGTCTCGTATTTTGGCACTTGATGACTTCCGAAAAAATAGGCACTTTGGCTTTTGTCCCGTCCAATTCTGAGAATATTCATTTTCTGACTTTCCTGAAACCAAAAACAGCAGAAACAGGCAGCTGGCACTGTGGCTCTTGTTAATAGGTTAGTCCAAGAAATCATATGAAAAGTACTCCAAAGTTGGAACAAAATACAAGAAAGTGGATAAAACTAAGCATGGAACATCAAAAATTATAGATACATTTGCAATGTATCAGCGTGTCACCAATTGTTGTAGGGTTGGAGGCAAATCACATCAAGCCTCAAATTTTGGGCTAGGTGCCCTTTCCCTTCTTCCATCGTGGAGCTCTTAGATGATCTTGGGATCAAGCCACCTCGGGGCGAGTTGAAGAGATTGATCTCCTTGCGATATTTTGCTGGGTTGTGGTCGATGATCTTCTACTAGGTCAGGGTTGGCGATCTGCTACTGGGTGGGCTGGCGAGGAAGAAGGCAGGATCTGCTGGCGAGGTACATGTGACGCTGGCGATCAGGAGAGGTGCCCCCATCCAGGAGCACTCTCATTAGCCTTCTCCCATGGCTGGCGCTCTGCTCCTATTGGTTAGGGGCAGGCGGCCATCGAGCTACTAGGTGGGGGCCGGCATGTCGGCGATCGATTCCGGGAGGGATCGATGCTTCTCCACTACTCCATTACTGTCGGTGATCAATGGCGGTGAGCTGGACCAATGTGCGCGAGCTGGTGACATGCGAAATTCCATGGGGGGGTCGATTCTGCTGGTGATAGCACGAGGATCTAGGGCGACGTGCGAGCGATTCCTGCTGGGTCTTGCCAGGATCTGGGCGATTCGTGCGCGCAAGGTTCTAGGCCGCGATATGATCCCGAGCTGGGCGATTCAAAATTCAAATTGTCACTGGTTTGGATAGTTACACGGGGGTAGTTTTGTACATTGCCGCAATTTTGGGTGCAATCGCGTCTTATATTTCGATACAGAGAAAGTACATACGAATGAAATTTTTCAATAATTATTGGAAAATAAACATATATATTTGTATTAAACTAAAGTTTTTCTTTCGCCTTTCTTAATTACTCCCCCCGTTCTATAATATAAGATGTTTTAGCTTTTGTGAAACGAATGCATCTAGACGCTTTTAGTGTGTAGGTTCATTATGAAACGGACGGAGTACCATAGACTCATGGACACACAATTTAGGTGGATATGGAACATGGTGGAAATCATTGCCGTTGATTTTTATTGAGATTCAAGTTTGTGGGTCCATTGTATGTCCCACCCAAAAGAAATCTAGAGTTACCTGAGGACTTTTGAGCACCTCTAATGTACTGCTTGGTCAAACTCGGAAAAACTCTAGATCCAGTATGCGGACTTAGCCACACAAAAACGAAGAACTCTATAGATTTAGGCCGCGAAATGAATTTGAATATATTAAATACTAGACTCATTTCGAAGAGTTTGTCGCAAGTAAGCCACATACATAAACTAAATTAAATGTTTATTCTATGTGTGAAAGTTGAGCCATTTTTAAGTTGTTAGTACATTTGAAAAGAAAATCTTATGTAGTGGGTGACATATTGGTGGGTTCCACATACTTGAATCCCAATAAAAGCATCGACAGAGACATCCAACACGCCACATAGCCACCTATCAAGTACATTTTCGCATTCGAACGTTACATGATTAGTTCCAAACCGACCACACCATTAACGTAATTCTAAACTGGTACTAGTACAATAGGCAGCGACTAGGGTTCACATGTCTTTCGCCGGCAATGTCGCTAGTCAGCCACACCTCCGATGGCCATTTAGACCTTGGAGGGGTGGCGGATCCCGGTCTCTCATCGGTGGGAGGGTCCCTGTTTATTGTTTTAGCAAGTTTTGGTTTCTTCGTCGGGATGGTGAGACAGTGGCTACATCCTGATCGTGTGGAGTTGTGTGTCCGGCAGATCTTCTGGCATCTTGTCGATTTTCTTCTACATTCGTGTGGTTTCAGGTCAGTTTCTTCTGATCTGCGGTTGTCATCATCGGTGATGGTTGTTGCTATGGTGCGCTGGTATTTTGGACCTTAGCATACCGATTTTCTGTTTGTCAACTACAACAAGCTCTACTAGGGCGGGGACAGTGGCGCGCCTTCGGCTCGTGCTATTGTCTTTTGTCGTGGCTAGGTGGTCCAAGGACCTATCTATATTACTTTTAAGGCTCTTTGTCCTATTATTTATGATTATTAATAAATCCATGGAACTCTCGAAAAAATCCAACCACACCATTGGCATTTATTTCTTCATGAAACAACCTATTTTATGCTAACTATGTGTTCCAAACATGCATTTTTTCTTCAACTCCCAATGGTCCTGGCCAAACCGTTCTATTGACTGGACTAAGGATGACAATTTTATCCACATATCCGAGTATCCACAGATATCACACCTGTTGGATAAGGGTATGGAGGGCTAGATTTCATTGGACGGATATCTGCTAACTCATTGGTAGTCACATGTAGAGATTTTGCACCATGGATATCCAACAGATACTCAACCGGCATGTGAGACCCATATGTCAGTGAGACATCGTGTTTTTGCTTGGCCCAGCTTCTCTGTCTTGAGGCATAACACGCCCAAAAGGGCAAGTCTATCTAGCTATTCTATTATCCTAACCCTTAATCGACCCAGTCACGCAGCCACCAGCCAGCCGCCTCGACTCCTCGAGACCTCGACCAGATGAGACGATAGACATATACCGGTTACTCACTACACACACCGACTGCTATATTGGTGAAGTGTTACTGAAATGTTGTTGAACTACTGTTGTAGTTTTTTTTTGTTATGTTAAATGTTGTTATGCTGGTGTGCACATAGTGCGTAAACCAATATATATCCATGGATACCCGGATATCCAAAAGGTGAATCTGGATTTAGATTTTGCATATCTGTCCAAACCCGCTTGGTTGTCATTCTTAGGTCGGACATCCTTATGATTTCGGAATGGAAGGAATTCGGACTACGGCAATGCATTTTCAGCCATAATTTAAGTGATCTGTAAATAGGAATCAATCTTACATGAAAACCCTACGAATTATGTACGAACATTTGATCTCCGACATGCGAGAACATTGATTCTACAAGACCCACTAATCATTCATAGCAGCCCAATAATTATGTAGTAGACCAGGGCGATCGGAAGAGCTATTAGCATGCCGAATATGACCCTGCATGCAGTGGAAAGAAAATAATAAGCATTTGAGACGAAAATTAATTTGTAAAAATGGAGCCATTCTAACTTCTAATTGTGAATTTCTTTCAGATGGTTCTTGAATGGCTTACCCGGTGCAAACAATGGCGGCATGGAGATTGTACTCCTTGGCGAACACGAACGGCACGATCCCCTGTGGCAGAGCGGCCTACGTAGCAACATGTAACGTAAAATCTTAGAGATTGTCTTGGAATCGTGAGCCCGCCAAGAATGGCACGCTCAGCCCGGCAGGAGACACGTATACGTACCTGGACAATGGCGATGCGCAGCAGCGTGCCTCGCAGGCCGACGGCAGCGGAGGCGACGGCCATGACCGCGGGGCCGAGGAGGAAGCGGACTGCCATGGTGGCCGCCGCGGCGGAGGTGCCGCAGGCGATGATCTTGGGCTGCATCGCCATGAACAGTCCCAGGCTGAACATGGCCATCCCCAGCCCCGCGTCGGAGAGGATGGCGATGGAGTTGGCCACGATGGCCGGCATGGTGATGTGGAACCTGCACCCAAAAGAGAGTTTTCAGCTTGTCAGAGAGCTGATTGATCCGCGAAATCGTGAGGAGGATCGACGGCCGGAGATACGCAGTTACCGGAACGCGATGAGCGACCAGGTGAGGCCGACGACGCTGGCGTACGTGTTGGGGTTCCGGATCAGCCGGCGCCACACCATGGTCAGGATAAGCCGCAGCATCACGCTCGTTGGCGGCATCGCGCCGCCGCCGCCGCCGTCCTTGGCGGGCTGATCCTGCTCCGTGTCCGTCGTGCCGGATTCCAGCGTCGTCAGCGCCTCCTGCCCGGCCGCATCGAACTTGACGCGCTCGCCGCCCGCCGCTCCGGTCCGTATGGAGGAGCCGGAGCCGATGGACGGCGCGTCCGAGGAGGGGCCGAGCCGGCGGCCGCTCTCCCTGGCGGCGCCGCTGCGGAACACGGGGAGGCCGCTGACCTCGGACAAGCCGGAGCCGGCGGAGCACCACTGGAACATGTGCAGGTGGTCGCTGGGGTCGTCGACCGGCGCCACGGCGGCGGCTGATCTGCCCCGCGGCGCGCTGTGGTCGTCGAAGCTGGCGGACGGCCTGGGCGTGTGCTGCCTGGACGAGTGCAGCGAGAACAGGTCGGCGGCGCCGAAGCTGGACACGCGCACCGCCGGCGGCACCGCGCTGTTAGCGCCGCCGCCGCCGCCCGTGGTGGCGGAGAAATCGCCGTGCGTGAAGCTGGATCCCCTGGGCGTGTGGTTCCGCGACGAGCTGACCGAGTAGATCTCGACGCCGGTGAGGTTGGACGGGCGCGGCGAGAGGAGCGACCTGCGGGAGAGCGAGGGCGCCGCGGACCGGCGCACGACGGAGACGCGCAAGGTCCCGTCGGGCGCCACCTCGGCGCGCGCCTCGGCCTGGCTGCCGTCGAGCGAGACGACGTCCGGGTCGACGCGCACGGCGGCGACGGCCTCCGCCGGGAACCGCCCCGCGATGAGCGCCCGCGCGGCGCGGAACTCGAAGAGGAACAGCAGGAGCGTGTACCAGACGATGCACTGCAGCACGACGAGCTGCACCATGAGGTCCCCGGCGTGCGTGCCGTACATGGCGACGAGGAGCGGGATGCCCATGATGAGCGTGTTGGGGAGGGTGGAGAAGGCGAAGAGCGTGACGGACCAGTCGAGGCCGGGTCCGCCGTCGCGGGGGAAGGAGAGCGGGAGGTGGGACCAGACGGCGAGCGCGGCGAGGACGAGGAGCTTCTGGAGCGTGTCGGCGGCGACGAAGCGGAAGTCCATGGCGTAGAGGTTGCTGGCGGAGATGACCTTGAAGGAGAGGAGCGGGACGGCGAAGACGGCGACGAAGCGGTTGATGCCGGCGCACTGGTCGGGCGTGATGACGCCCCACCAGCGCACGGAGCCGTAGGCGAGGATCATCGCCACGTAGAGCGGCACCACGGCCGACAGCACCGTGTACAGGTCGTGCCACGATATCATGGCGCTGGCTGGCCGGCCGGACGTGTCGGACGATGACCGAATTCACAAGAGCGCAACGCCGCGCCGGACAGGTCGCGCCGCCGAATCCTGGAGTAGTGGAAGGAGGTGGATCGGCGCCGCTGATGAGTCGACGGATAGATCTGGAGTCGGTTGTTGCTGCATGCAAATCGAGACCTGGAGAACGGAGAGTGAGTCTGTTGCGGGGAAATGAGACGTGTCCGCGCGGGTTTGCGCGCGTTTGTATAGGCATCCGACCCGCCAAATACCGTGGGCTCCTTCCCTCCTTCCTTCAGAATCCAAAATCAAATCAGGCACTGATCGCTGCAGATCTACACCCAAATCTCGCTCCAAATCAACGTGCGAAATTTGGAGGCGTGATAGATACAGTACGATCCTCCTGTACCTACCCTTTGCTGGCGCTAAATATGCTACACAATACACACACGTGTACCTGAAACGCACTTCAGTTACTATCTCCACCAGATGCAGTTGACCTACGCACATGTTCGATGATATTTTTCTGTATGTGTGTATATTGAGGTGTGTTTCCCTGTATTTTTTTATGTTAGTTTTGAGGTGATGTTGAGTTGTTGACACATACCTACGAGAACATGTGAACAAAATTATACAGCATAGAAATTACTCCTTTTGTTCCACAATATAAGCCTTCTTTTAGCAAGCTATAAGCTAAATTACTCCCTCTGTTCAACATGGCAATTCGTGCGTTTACACCGCTAGATTTACTAATAGATTTAAGTTTTAGCGTATTTAATGTACTGGTTTTATTATTCTGCATTGTTAGTAATATTGTTGTTATTATTTTTATCTTATATATTCACCACTAGATTAACATTTATTGATAAATGTACTATAATTATAAAAAAATGTAGCTAAATATATACATACAATGAGTAAAAGTTGTTAGATTTGATGTAAATCTTTTTTTTAAAGAGATTTGATGTAAATCTTTTTGTTAATTGTCCTAGATTGTTCAGAATCTTGATAGGTGACAATAGAAGGAGCATACATACATATTGCGATCCATGCCTCGCCATAAAACCTGCCAGGTCTCGTACTAATGTTCAATTTCCACCTCTACTCATCCTTTGGGGCCTATTTTCTCCATAATTTTTGAGAAACTTTCAACATAAACATCTATGAACACATGCATCATCGTCTTCACAAAAAATTCATTAATGCAATGTTATGCCTCAAGATGCTTTTAGACATGCTTACTTTAATTACCAAAGCTATTTTACAATCCAATTAAAGGCAGTGTAACGATTTATTGCCTCCAATGTAACTTTTGTAAAAATTACTACATGATCTATTTGCTTCCAACGGTATTTTTACTAGGGATTTCTATTTTGTTTTGTTAAAATTACTACATGATCTATTTGCTTCCACTGGTATTTTTACTAGGGATTTCTATTTTCGTGCCCCTGATTCCTTACTTATACTCAGTTTTGCCCATACGCTAAACGTTTCCTCACTTGGATATATTGGAAAAAAGGGACAGACCCCAGATGGTTTATAGCAAAGGTAGACAGAGGAAGAGAGGGAGACAGATTACACGAGGGTATTGCGCAAGTGATCGGCCCAGGAGTCTACCGATCTACGCAGCCCAAGGGGAAACGACCACGCCAAAGAGTGGCATCATCGCAGCATGTTTTTAGCAGCAGCGGGAGGGAGGGTTCCACATCTTCGAACACCATGGCATTTCGCTGCTTCCAGATATGCCAGTAGCAGAGTTGGATGAAAGCAGGAGTAGTCTCGGGAGCAATGCCCTCAGGCGCGGCAAGCAGGTGAAGATCGCAGACGTGGGCTTCAGGGGCAACAACGATGCCCACCTGTCGCCAAAGACGGGCAGCAGCAGGAAAGTGAAGAGCCATGTGGCTAGCGGTCTCAAGCGTGGCGTCGCAGAGGGGGCACCCAACCTCGTGTACCTGCATGATGTTTTTTTTGCAGCAGGAGATCGCGCGTGCGGATCCGATTACACTTCAAACATGATAGTGTTGTTTTAAGAAAATCTTGAGAGTTTTTCATTTTCAGAGAGTGGAAGTTGATGCATGGAACCGATCCTGGCTTGAACCTTGATGCCTCATGCCTTGCGAGCTCAGGCGGCACAGGACTGTTGCTCTGCACAAGCATCTTCTTAAGACATAAAAAATGTCAGTGTCCTCCAGAGTCAGAAATGAAGTCGCGAGCCCCTTCTTCCCCGCCCGCCCCGTCCGCCTGATACGGTGCGTGTATGCCTCGACCCTAGTTGATCACGTGAGACACGATTGGCACATCGGTGCCGTGGCCACGAGAACGCTGAACCTGTCGTTCCTGAACCCGTCGAGGCTGGCCTCCCTCTGCTCCTGCGACTTACCGCCATGCAGCGTCGTCACCCGGCACGATCCTGCCCTGTCGAGGTCCCAGGCGCAGCTGTCCGCCGACCTTTTGCTGTTGCATAAAACGATGGCCGTCCTGTCGTCGCCAAGATCTCGCAGTATCCTCTCAAGCCGTGGCATCTTCTCTGAATGCTTGACCATGAACACGTTCTGGGTCACGAGATTCGTGACCTTGCCATCGGAGCCCACCGTGACGACTACCGGGTTCGGGAGGTTTACTTCCTAGCGAGCCGCTCCACGGCCGGCGGCACGGTGGCACTGAACATGTGGGTCGTCTCGTCTTGTAGGTCTTTTGTTCATCGTCCAGCACCTCGTCGAGGAGGTTCTCTGCTGGTTTCAGGTTGCTCACGGCATCATGTCGAGCACACCCACGACGTGGGCTCAAAGCCCATGTCGATCATTCTGTCGGCCTCGTCGAGAACGACATAGCTACACCGGTTGAGCATGACGTATCTCCTTTCCAGGCAGTCTAGGAGCTGGCCAGGCTTCCCGGTCACCACCGCGCACCCCTGACTGAGCCTGAACCCCTGCTCCTCGATCGGTTGGCCTCCGACGACGGACACCACCCTGATGCCGAGGACCCGAGGTACGCCACGAACTTGGCCGTCTCCCGCTCGATCTGCTGCGCGAGCTCGCGGGTCGGCGCCAATACAAGCGCGTAAGGACCATCAGCCGCGTCGGCTTCGACGACGATCGGCGGCATGCGGGCGATGTAGGGCTGTTAGATTGACCTCTCCCGTGGGATCGAACGAGCCCTTTGACTCGCGTCCTGGGGGCGTCCAACCAAACAAGGTTGGTGGGGCCCCTGTGGCAGCGCTATAAAGAGGAGGTGGGGTCCGAGGCACACGTAACGAGGTTCGTCCGTCCCTTCCGATCTAGGGTTAGCGCTAGCTACGGGAAGACTCACCATCGCCCCCACCTTACCCACGCTCATGTCGTCGCCCCTCTGCCATGGCCAACGCCTCTAGCTCATCGAGCCAGAACGAAGGTACACACACTCTATCTCCCATCTCTCTCTCTCAGGTCGCTACAACAAGATCACAAAGTGTTATGCCGATTACGTCTAGACTAGTAAATCCTACAGTGGGGGCTAACATTGGTATCAGAGCAATTGGCTCTGTAGTTTTTTCAGTAGAAAAAAATCAATGAAAACAGAGAAACCCTAGCCCTCGAAAAATACAGTGCGCCGCTCAACCGGCTGCGCCGTTCCTCTCGATCTAGATGGGCATCCCGAGTGAGGCATCTAGAAGAAGAACTAACCCCTAACGGGGCAAAGAATTGCAAAGGAAAATCCCCAAATCCTGTACACGAAACTAGGATCCCCATTTTTTTCAGAGAATGTCATCCCCACATAAAAGATCATAGCCAAAAGTAAAAGGGCACTGCCGGCCACCGCCAGCGAAGGGCACCGCCTCTGGCCACTTGACGGTGACGCGCTCACACACAGGTGCTCGCGTGCGCCGGCAAGGGGCCAGAGGGCGCCGTTGGTCGTTGCTGCTGGTGGAACAAAGATAGCAGAGGGGGAAGAGGCTCGCGAGGAGAGGGAGGGGCTCGTCGCCGGCGGGAAGCCGGACGGCGTGGCCATATCGCCTCTGCCGCGGTGAGTTCCACCAGGGTGCGAGACAGAGTCTGTCGCAGGGGAGAGCGAGGCGCGTCTAGGGCTAGGGTTACGACGGGAGCGGCCTCGAGCCGGTTTTGACCGAGCGATGGCTGCGGACGGCCGTCCGATGGAGGGAAAGCAAATCGGATGGCCACGACGCGTGCTCCCTGGGGCGGTGACAGGCCGCCTGCCGCAGTGTTGGGCCGATGCCGGGCTGCAGTAAGCTGCGGGCAAGCTAACTACGTGACGCCCGTGCGCGATACAGGGACATGAGCAGCGCGCAGTGAAAGGCCACGACTGGCTATAGGACGTCTTCCTTTGGGCCTCGCGCCAACGTAGCAGACTGCAGGCATTGCGCGCTGCATAGGGGCCGTGGGCCGTTTTCTGCTGCTCAGTGCCCAGTTTCCTGTTTTATCCTTTTACAGAACCTTTTTAGCAGTTTTTTGAATCAAGTTTTGATGAAATTTTGTACAGTTTTTCTATACGAAATTATCCAACGAAATTTTGTCTAGAAAATACAAAAGTAACAGTAAAAGGTTTCTATAAAAATGTAAAGTTTAATGAATTTGTAATTCATTCTTCCACTACAAACAGTTAAAGGGCTCTTTTAAATTTAATAAAGATAAAAGTGATTATTAAATTTTTTGAGAGCATAGTAAAGTTTTATGCTTGCTATTTTTGTAACCAACATTGTAAATAGCATGACCATGATTAGTAATTTTGATTAAGTTATGTGCTTTTGATTTTATGTTCTGTCCAACGGTGATGTAGAATTATTTGCATAAATATTTGTATGTCTTAATTTTGACCAACGTTGGATTAATACATGCAATTGTTACTGTTCTTACTTCTTTGTGGTTTTCAGTAGGGTTCTACTTGATGAACTGCGTCACGGAGGTCCCCACACTGAGAGGTGACAATTACTCCGAGTGGAGAAAGAAGGTGGACTTCGCGTTCATTTTTGCGCTAAGGTGGATTGGATCCTCGAGACCAAGCCTCCCACCAAGCCGACATAGCCAGTCAGAGATGTTGCTGACGATGATGCTGCATTGGACATAAAGAAAAGAGACTATGCTCCAGTAGAGCTGGCATATCCATAGAGAACCAAAAGTGGCAGAACGCCAACAAAAAATGCATGGCATTTATAAAGAACACAGTTGAGCCGACAATTATTTGTTCAATCATAGAGTGTGCTTCCGCGGCGGAGTACATGGAAAAGATAAAGAGCCAGTTCTTCAAAGACATATGCAACCCAACTGCTAAAGCAGTTGGTGACAAAGAACTATATAAGAGGTAGACATGGCATCAGGGAGCACATCCTCCGGATGAGCAACATGGCTGCCAAATTGAAGGCCATGGAAGCTGATCTGGAGATAAAGCCTGCTCTCCTTGTCCACCTGTTCATGGTGTCACTGCCTCAACAGTTTGAGAACTTTTTTGTCAATTACAATATGGCCCCTGAAAAATGGGACATAGAAAAGACTATCGCCATGTGTACTCAAGAAGCGGAGAGACTCAAAGCCCAGAATGGAGGTTCTTTGAACTTTGTCAAGGACAACAAGAAAAGGAATTTCACTCAAAGAAACCATGGCTCCCCTACTAAGCCATATGGTAAAGCTCCCATGCACTATCAGCATCAGCAGAGGCCCGCTCTTCCCGTGGACAAAAAGATGCATGTCTCCACTGCCGCAAGAAAGGGCATTTCAAGAAAGATTGCTCTGTTTGGTTAAAGGAGCTAATGGCAAGAAAAGGTAACAATATAGTTTCATTTGTAAATGAATCCATGTATACACAGTTTTCAAAATTTACTTGGTGGATTGACTTAGGGGAAACTGTTCATGTTGCAAATTCATTACAGGGATTCCATTCGACGAGGACTATGAGAAGAAGCGAAGGATGCGATGAAGTCGCAAATGGAGTCCTAGCGGACGTTGAGGCTGTTAGCGACATCTCTTTGGAGCTTGCTGATGGATCGACGATCTTGCTCACGGATGCCCTCTATGTTCCTTCTTTTGTATAGAAATTTTGATAAATGTATCGCGTTTGAACAAAGTAAACTTTGAATGTCATTTTGGACATGGCCAGTGTGCCATTTATTGTAATAAAGATTGTGTGGGTGTTGCTTTCATCCACAATGAGCTTCTTTTAATTATCTACTCGTGAATTTTTTATTCCGTGTGTAATGTGAAAAAGCATGTTTCCTCGTCGAATAAAGATCCAAAGAAAAGAACGAGAACTCATGACTCGTCAAAATTATGGCACTATCGTTTAGGCTATATTTCGAGGGGGAGAATAGAAAGAATAGTTGTGAACATGAAGAGTTCCCTCGCTACAACACCTAAGGGTATGGGGGAGCCCAGCCGAGGCCAAAGTAGAGTTCCCTTGCTATAACACCTAAGGGTGTGGGGGAGCCTAGCCGAGGCCAAAGTAGAGTTCCCTCGCTACAACACCTAAGGGTTGGGGGAGCCCAGTCGAGGCCAAAGTATTTAATCGAAATTGAAATATAGCAAAGCTTGACCCCAAAAAGTTAGTTGCCATTTCATTGGCCATCCTAAAAAGTCAAAAGGTTTTTGTTTCTACTGTCAAGACAGATACACAAAGTTTGTAGAAAATGAGACATGTTGTTTTCGAAGAGGATGAAATAACGAGGGGGAGCATGGTAACTCGGAAAATTGATCTTGAGGATAAAAGGGTGCATGCACCTAATCCGATGACTCAGGAGCCATTCTTCGAGCTACTTGTTGTTCCTGCATCGATAACCCTAGAGGTTGTTGGTGTAATCACCTGTTGCAACTCCACCCATGACAACAGTGAGTGAAGATCCGGAATTTGTCCGTCAGGAGCCGATTGAACCCACTGTTGAGCATGAAAGGGAGCAAAAGCAACCACCTCCAGAAGATGCGCCGCATGATGAGAAATTTGGTTTTAGAGAGAATGTTGAGGACGACTGCGTTTACGCAAAGTTTAAAAGTGGCAGATACATCTTCCTAATTCTGTATGTGGATGACATCTTGCTTGCTAGCAGCGATGTCAGTCTACTACTAGAAACAAAGAAAGTCCTTGTCCCCAAACCTTGATATGAAAGATCTTGGTGAAGCTTTGAAAGTGCATGTGTGCCCCCACGTGTGGTTTTGGTAATTAACGACAATCTTATGGACTTATGTTTGCATTGAGTTTTACCTATAGGATTTGTCCATAGGCAATGCTTGAACCATATGTTGGCTTCAATGTTGGGAGAAGAAGAAAGCGAAGAAAATTAAGTGTTGACCAAGGTTTGAATGAGTGATCTGGAGATTGGTCAAGTGAGAGTTGATCCTATAGCAAGTGTGTCTTGAAGACTAAAGTTGCAGTGATATATCTTATGTACCTTCAAGACACCAATATAATGAAGAAAGAAGAAATGATGTGCAAGGTCAAGATGTGCCATCTCGAAGAGATGATTTGCTTGAAGCTTGCCATCCTATGGTTATCATGGATATGGAAAGATGATATGCCCAAGAGATAAGCTCTACCATAGTCGAGTATGGGAGAGCAATTTGCAAGTCTTCACCAAGGTAGTGAAATCAAGAAATGTGTTCCATCTTGAGGTGGACAAGATTGCTATCGTCAAGCTCAAGTGGAATATGCTCAAGGAAAAGGTATGTTCTTCATAGGGTTTCTTTCTTATCGTTCTCATGGTATTAGTTGGGGAGACCGGTTTATAGGATATATAGCCGTACTATCAAGAGGGGCTCTCGAGTGAGTAACTTGATCATATCCTTCGTGAGAGCTCAAGCCGTTGCATACTTGGCATAATATTTCTTGGTTGTCATTTGGATATTATCCATGTGAGGTTCTTGAGCTTGTGGTAATATTCATAACAAGCTCTAGTTCATCGAAAACGGATTTCATATACATTCTCTATTGCGTTTTCGATATTGGAGGTTTTACCGGTTTGTCTTTTAGATATTGGTCAAACCTTCCATTATTTGGATCTTATCCATATGAGGTTCTTGAGCTTGTGGTAATATTCATAACAAGCTCTAGTTCATCGAAAACGGATTTCATATGCATTCTCTATTGCGTTTTCGATATTGGAGGTTTTACCGGTTTGTCTTTTAGATATTCGTAAAACCTTCCATTATTTGGTTCTTATCCATGAGAGGATTTAGAGCTTGTGTTAACCTTCATGACAATCCCAAGTTCATCGAAAACGGATTTCATATGCATTCTCTATTGCGTTTTCGATGTTGGAGGTTTTACCGGTTCGTCTTTTTGAGAGGGGTCAAACCTTTCGTCATTTGGTTCTATCCTCCCTGGCTGGACTATGATGTTTTTCTGTATGATCTTTTAGAGCTTATTGTCCTCTTTAGAACGAGCCCAAGATCATCAAAATCGGAGTCCAGATGCAAAAGTTATGGTTGTTTTCCTATTGGTGTGTCTGCCAGTTTTTGTAAGACCGGAGACTCCGGACTAAATATCCGGTCTATCTCCGGACCGCGTACAGATTGCCCAGTTTGACCCCGTTTGGCCTGGGTACACCGGAGACTCTGGTCCCAGTCCGGAGACTCCGGACCGGGCGATTCCTGGTCCTAACGGTTGGATTTCTAGGGACCTATTTAAGGGGCCCTTCTTCCCCAATGGTCCCCCAACCTTCCTTGCAAGTTCTCCCCTCCATTGTTGACCTTCTAGAGCTTCTATCCCTCAATCCCTCCATTGATTCTTGCATATTCTTGAGGGATTTGAAAGAGGAGATCTAGATCTACAATCCCACCAATCAATCTCTCCTCTAAGTGAGGGGAACATCTTGGGATCTAGATCTTGGAGTCTTTTGTGGATTTCCTCCATTGTTCTTCCTCTCTTATTCCCCCATAAGCTTTTGTAGCTTTGGTGGAATTTGGGAGAGAAGGACTTGAGCACTTCGTGTGTTCTTGCCACTGCATTTGGTGCATCGGTTTGAGTTCTTGGTGAGGATTCGATTGGGTGAAAGGTGAGAAGCTTTTTACTCTTGGGTTAATTGGAACCCTAGACGGTTTGGTGGTTTTGCAGGTTTGTGGATTTCTTGGGGCCTCCAATTAAGCTGTGGAGCTTTCCCCAAGCTTGTTTGTTGGGAGTCTCCAATTGAGTTGTGGACAAGTGCCCCAACCTTGTGAGAGATTCCGGATTGCCACCGACAAGTGCACCGATAGTGGAAGTGTGGATCGATCCCGTTGGGCTGAGATTCACAGGAGAACAAGGGAGGCCTTTTGTGGTGTTGGTGGTTTGATACCACCCCCTCTCCAAACGTGACGTACTCCATGTTGGGAGGAACTCGGTAAAATATCGTCGTCTCCTCATGCCTCAGTTATCTCTATATCCGAGCTCTTACTTATGCACTTTACTTTGTGATAGCCTCCGTGCTTGAAGTACATTTCTAGCTATCACATAGTTGCTTGTCTTGCTTAGCATAAGTTGTTGGTGCAAATAGGTGAACCCTAGTTGTTCTAGGTTTTGTGCTTAACAAAGTAAACACTAGTTTATTTCCGCCTTTGTTGAGCCACTCTCGGAAAAGTTTATAAACCGCCTATTCACCCCCTCTAGGCGGCATCTATATCCTTTCAATTAGTATAAGAGCCTGGTCTCTCATTTTAGGCTTCACCGCCTTGAGAGTAAAGATGTCGGCTAGGGGATTTGTGCACAATGAAATGTTTATATTCGATGGCACAAATTATGATATCTGGGAAACTCGCATGCTTATTCATTTTCGGGACATGGACCCAAATTTGGAGCGTATTTTAGATATAGGTTTTTCTCCTCCTATGGATTTTGAAAATCTATTTTGTGAGGATGAGAAAAACTTATATCTCGATGCTCAAGCTTCTAATGTGCTTGTTAATGCTTTGAGCTTTGTAGTTACTTCTTCATCATACCTTTTTGGAGCGCTCATGAGTTATGGACAAAACTTCAAGATAAATATGATGTGTCCAACATTATTGAGGATGATTGTATTGCTTCCACTTCCGGCCGTGATGAGTTCTCATCTTCTTCCACTTCACCAAAGTGTGGCAAGACACAAGGTAATGATATGGTGAGTGGTGATGAATATTGCAATGGTGATAGTAAGCTTACTCTTGATGATCCTTCATCTCTATCTCATTGCAATGCTTCATCTTTGTACTTAAACACGTCTAGCACTATATATGATTTACATGCTAGATAGTCCTTGCATATCATGTATAAATTGCCTCAATAGATCACATGATGATATGCTCTCTTTACCTTGTTGTCATAATATAAATGCTTCTATTTTCTCTAGTTGTTGTGTGTCTAACAATGTAGAGGAAACCAAATATTATATTGGTAAAGATATTATTGAATGGAGCTTCAAGTAATTCTTCATCATCATTATCTCACGGTTCCCACCTATGCCTTATGGCTCGGGATTCAAAGGTAACTCCTACTTTGGAACCCAATACCTCTTGTGATGATGAGGATGAGGATAATGAGGAAAAAGAGATTAATGTTGATGATTTATGTGAAAAGGGTGAGATGGTTTATCATGCTCTTATTAAGGACAATATTGCTTGCTCTAACTTCGTTGAAATCTTGGACTTTGCTATTAAGAGCAAAGAACATATTGATAAGTTAGAAGCACAAATTGAGGAGCATAAGAACACCATTGATAAAATGAGTAGCCTTGAGCGTGAGTATGCTAATCATATTGCACATCTAAATGAACCTCTTGAAGAGGAACAAACCACTAAGGAATCTCTTGAGGAGACTTTTGCTCTAGAGTTGTCTAGAGTAAAGGAATCTCATGATATAGGTCCTAAGGTGGCTAGTGGTCTCAAAAG
Organism: Avena eriantha; assembly: GCA_910589775.1. Classification (NCBI taxonomy): domain Eukaryota; kingdom Viridiplantae; phylum Streptophyta; class Magnoliopsida; order Poales; family Poaceae; genus Avena; species Avena eriantha. The sequence continues at coordinate 410,087,535 of OU342746.1, read as the reverse complement.
TAAAAAATGATGAGCTTCAAGTTGCTTATGCTAAACTTCTTGAGGATTTTGAGCACCTCAAAAATGTATCTAGGGTCATCAAGGGTGAGCTCATCAAACTCACTAAGTCACATGAGCAACTTAAAGCCTCTTACTCAAAAGAGCTTTTGAAGTTGCCCTCACCTCTTTCAATTAATTATGATGCTTGTGCTACTAACTCTATTTCTTGTGAAGCATCTATTTTGAAGGAGAATGTTGAGCTAAAGACTCAAGTTGCTTTGCTAACTATCAAGTATGGGATCTTGGAAGAAAGTCATGGTAATCTATCAAGCTCTCATGGGGATCTTCTAGCCTCCAATGATAGGCTAAAATTAGCTCATGAGGCTATTATGTCAAAGGTAACATCTAATGAGCCTCATGTGGACATTAGCACTACTTCTACTAAAAATGTCATATTGCCATGTGCTAGTCCTTGTAATTCATCCACTCATGCCATTGATACATCTTGTGATGAATTACTTTCCATCCCTTTTTGCTCTAACAATGTAGCATCCACTTCCTCTAGTATTTTTGTTCACACTAACCATGTTGAGGAAATTAAAGAGCTCAAGTCTCAAGTCACTTCTTTGAAGAATGACTTGAAAAACGGTCATAAAGGGAAGGCCACACTCGACAATATCTTGAGTATGCAAAAATTCCCCAATGACAAGAGTGGGCTTGGATACAACTCCAATGTCAAGAACAAGTCCACTATCAAGCTGAAGCACAAGGGAAACAAGAATAATGGCCAATATCAAGTCAAGAATCTGGCCAACATTGTTTGCTTCAAGTGCAAGGAAGAAGGGCATCATGTTAGATCTTTCCCATTGAAGAAGAAGCCTCTTAGTGTTAAGCAACAAGGGAAGCGGCCTCAAGCTCTACCTCAAGATAGTGATGGGCCTCTTTCTAAGATGACTACTCGATCTCTTCCTCGAGTTGTGGCTTCACCTAAGAAGAAAGATGGCAAGAGAAGAACTTGCTACATATGCCGTGAGAAGGGGCACATTTCTTCCTCATGCACTATTGGTATCTCCTCATCCAACCCTATCATTATTAATCATGCTTATTCTCTTTGTAAGGATGAGGTTGGCAATGTGTTTGCAAAATTTGTTGGTGCTCAATGTGGGTTCATGAAAAGAACCATTTGGGTTGCCAAGCCTATTGTGACTAACCTCTTAGGACCCAACTTGGTTGGGGACCAACAAGCCAAAACTTGATCAATAGGTATTGTTGGAGGGCATTGGAGACTTAGTTACATTATGAAGAATTGAGGGATCTTCATCATTTATTCTTCTCAAGTCAATCCATTTGGACTATCATGCTTCTATCATATATCCAATGTCCCTCCTTGCAGTAACATGCACTTAACTCATTTACATTGAAAGTTACTTGCTCCCTTATGCATGTGTTGGTTCTGTACCTTTGTATGTGTTTGTACATGTTGTGCTTCCCTCGTACTTATATTGAGTTATCAAGTATACTTGTGTATGTTGGTTGTCACACCATGTATTTGTGTCTCTTGGGTTGGAGCCTTTGTTGAATTTATTTGGTATCTTTCTTGGCTCTTCTGAGAGATTAGTGGACTATCCCATTTTGGGGGAGTGTTATGCTTGGGCATTCCACAATCCTAAAATGTGTGTACATGAGGAATACCACTTAGCATGTATATTGCAAGTTTATCTAGTCTCTATGTGGTATGTCTTTCTCATGAGAAATTCAAGTTCCATAATGTTCATTAATCATCTCTATTTGGATGTTTTTACCTCTTGTTGAGTATTCTTGGTTTATCACATTATGGGGGAGTCATACGCTTTGTGCATATTACAAACCTAGAAAATGTGGACATTTGAGGTAGTGTCACTTAGAATTGATATTGATAAGTATCTAGCTCCTAAGTGGCACATTTAGCTCAAACAAGTTCCAATTCCCTTGGATTGATTTTATTGCTCATCTTTTGGATCTTGTTTGTGAGATTTTTATTGGTATGTGTTTCCCCATATTTGGACCTCCATATCCTCCATGGAAACCATTTGCTTCAAGTTACTTTAATCTTTTATGATTGTGTGACTATTTGGAGCTATCAAGAATCTCTATCTAAGCATCAAGCTTAATTTTTATATTTGTCATATGCTTATTGTTGTGAATATGATCATGATATCTTTGAAAACTACCTTGGGAAATTTTTCCCCATAATTCTTGTCATTGGACAAGTGGTACTCCATATATGGTAGAATTTATTGATCATATTCATTTTGGCCTTTGCTTAAATTTTGTTCTACCTCTTGCCAACAAAATGTTTTGTGTTTTCTCCCAAGCTTTCCTTGCCTCTTGTTGATCTTCTTATTTTTTGTATCCTCGTGTGTTTTATTTAATGTAAGTACTAGCGATGATCCCATTTGTGTGCATTTTGCATTCAAAAGGAAAATCCTACATAATGCACTATCCATGGGGGAGCTCTCCTATATTATCTAGAACACTCATATGTATGCTTCTTGTTTTGTTCCATATCATGTTTTATGTGCTTGGAAGTTTGATCTTTTCTTTTGGTACTTTGTGCCATAATGAAAAGTGTAGAGAGTTTGGTTTGTGTGTTGTAACCTTGCTTTTTGGGATTTGGTTGTGTCTCATTCCTTGTTACTTGTTTTATCCCTTTGGATGAGATAAATCCTTGAGCATTGGTGTTTTTGTCTATCTTTTGCTCTTTGGCTGTATCCTTATTCATTTTTTGAATTTGTATCCTTTCATGTGTTGATTTGTCTCTTTGATACAATTTGGACACCCTTTTGTCGTGTCACACTCTTGTGTGCGACTTCTTGGTTTACTTGGTGTTTTTGTTCTAATTGTATCTCCTTTTTTTGGTTCTTGAAATCTTGCGCATGCATATTTACTACAGGTTCTATATTATGGCATGCTTTCTTTCTTGATCCAATATATAGGGGATTCTCCACCAAATCCTATCGGCTAAGATGTGCATGAAATTCAATTTCATATCAATATGCACATATTTATGTGGAGTCTCTTCTATGTATTGTAGTGTATCTAACTACTTTCGACCCAATGAGTTTTGGGACCATTTTGTACTTGAATGTGTTTTAGGTACACTTGAGATACATTGGATGCTTGTCTCAATAATAAGAGGATGTGGGGACTAAATGATAATTGGAGTCAAGCTAGGATAATCAACAAACTCATATCTACTTCATCCTACCAACGGTATCTCGGTAACAAGTATCCCTCTAATGCATACTTTTCTAGCATCCAACCTTTGTGGTTGCATCATGGCATAATTTCCTTCAGTTGCTTTTATTGTGGTTCTTGCAAGATTTTATTGTATCATCCTTATTGTTATATGAGTAAGTTGAGATGAATGCATATTTTGGGGAGTATATAAAATTCATGTTTATGATTCACCAATCCCACATATGCCAATCTAGCAATTCTATTGCCAATCATTTCCTCAATTTCTCTCATGTGCAATATGGATGAATTTGCAAGGTTTATTTGTTCTTTATGATACTTGTTGCTTTTTCCAATGCATTCCAACTATCTCTTGTTCCCTTGTGATAGTTGTGATGTATTCGTTGGTGTTTGAAGGTCATTGATGATCAATACGATAAATTTGAGCCTTTGTCCATGCTTTCTAGCAAAAATCTTACTGGTATTATCTATGACTTTATTTTGGATATCGTGTTCATTCTTGAGTATCCAGTTTGTGTGTACATGTTTCTTTGTGGATGTATATCTTGGTGATTGTCTACCTAGAAACTTATACACATAATTATGGCTGAATCTCTAGTTGATATCCTTTTGCTTTGGAGTCTACACCTTGTACTCCTTTTTATTCTTTGGTGGCTCCAAATGTTTTCCTTTGAGTGCTTGACCTTTTCATTTGCATCTTTTGGCACTCATTGGTGTTAAGAAAGTTGATCTCTCATGCCTTTGTGTTGTTATGTAAGTTTGGGGGAGCAAGGATATCATGTTTATGCACTTTGCATTCAAAGCAATTATTATATTTGGTGCATAAACATTGGGGAGCTTTCCTAATCTACCTAAGAACACATATTTTCTTTCTTGTTCTTGTTTGGTGTTTTGTTTGATTATGGGGAGTAAGGATTCCATAATTGTGCACTTTGTTGTGCATGAACCTTGGGGAGCTTCCTATTTTCATCTAAACACTCATTTTCTCTCATCATAATATCTTCTCGGTTGCTCGTGCTCGTGGTTTAAATGATGTAGAGGGAATGAGGATGCCATGTTTGTGCATATTGTATTCAAATGCAAATTATAAGTTGTGCACAAACCTTGGGGAGTCTCCTCATATTATTTAGATCACTCTCTTTTCAACCTTGTCATAATATCTATCTTTTTTGGTATCTTCCTTTTGTGAAGTGCTTCTTTCGATCTTTTGATTGCTTGCTTCATTCGTTGATGTTTCTTCACCATTTTATTTCTTTGCAATCTTTGGATCCTTAGTTTAGTTTGATTTTCTCATGGTATTCATCATTGGATACGTGCATTTGATTCCACTCATATTATGAGAAATGCACACCATATGGAGGAACTCTCACTAAATTGGCCTTCTAAAGTTTTTCACCCATTTCGGCAATCGATGCCAATGGGGGATAAGTTTTAGAGGGTTTTAAGGGAATTCGGTTTTGTGTTTTGAGTTTTGTACTTAAACATTTGCCTCGTGTGCTTTGCATCTTAGCGTGTTGCTTTGCATGTTGAATATATCGAGGAAACTCCACCACCGGTAGTGGTTGGCAATATATGCAATGAAATTCAAGTTCATCCACACGTGCATAGATTGTGGGGGAGTTTGCTCGATATTGTGGTTGTACTAACATCACATACTTATGTAGTATTTGATGTTAGCACAAAGTTTTGTTCAGTTAATTCCTTATATAAACCCTCTCAAAGGGATTGTCATCAATTACCAAAATGGGGGAGATTGAAAGTGCATGTGTGCCCCCATGTGTGGTTTTGGTAATTAACGACAATCTTTATGGACTTATGTTTGCATTGAGTTTTACCTGTAGGATTTGTCCATGGGCAATGCTTGAACCATATGTTGGCTTCAATGTTGGGAGAAGAAGAAAGTGAAGAAAATTAAGTGTTGACCAAGGTTTGAATGAGTGATCCGGAGATTGGTCAAGTGAGAGTTGATCCTATAGCAAGTGTGTCTTGAAGACTAAAGTTGCAGTGATATATCCTATGTACCTTCAAGACACCAATATAATGAAGAAAGAAGAAATGATGTGCAAGTTCAAGATGTGCCATCTCGAAGAGATGATTTGCTTGAATCTTGCCATCCTATGGTTATCATGGATATGGAAAGATGATATGCCCAAGAGAGAAGCTCTACCATAGTCGAGTATGGGAGAGCAATTTGCAAGTCTTCACCAAGGTAGTGAAATCAAGAAAGGTGTTCCATCTTGAGGTGGACAAGATCGCTATCGTCAAGCTCAAGTGGAATATGCTCAAGGCAAAGGTATGTTCTTGATAGGGTTTCTTTCTTACCAGTCTCATGGTGTTAGTTGGGGAGACCGGTTTATAGGATAGATAGCCGTACTATCAAGAGGGGCTCTCGAGTGAGTAACTTGATCATATCCTTCATGAGAGCTCAAGCCGTTGCATACTTGGCATAATCTTTCTTGGTTGTTATTTGCTTCTTATCCATGTGAGGTTCTTGAGCTTCTGGTAATATTCATAACAAGCTCTAGTTCATCGAAAACGGATTTCATATACATTCTCTATTGCGCTTTCGATATTGGAGGTTTTACCGGTTTGTCTTTTAGATATTGGTCAAACCTTCCATTATTTGGATCTTATCCATATGAGGTTCTTGAGCTTGTGGTAATATTCATAACAACCTCTAGTTCATCGAAAACGGATTTCATATACATTCTCTATTGCATTTTCGATATTGGAGGTTTTACCGGTTTGTCTTTTAGATATTGGTAAAACCTTCCATTATTTGGTTCTTATCCATGAGAGGATTTAGTCTTGTGTTAACCTTCATGACAATCCCAAGTTCATTGAAAACGGATTTCATATGCATTCTCTATTGCGTTTTCGATGTTGGAGGTTTTACCGGTTCGTCTTTTTGAGAGGGGTCAAACCTTTCGTCATTTGGTTCTATCCTCCCTGGCTGGACTATGATGTTTTTCTGTATGATCTTTTAGAGCTTATTGTCCTCTTTAGAACGAGCCCAAGATCATCAAAATCGGAGTCCAGATGCAAAAGTTATGGTTGTTTTCCTATTGGTGTGTCTGCCAGTTTTTGTAAGACCGGAGACTCCGGACTAAATATCCGGTCTATCTCCGGACCGCGTACAGATTGTCCCCTAGTTTGACCCTGTTTGGCCTGGGTACACCGGAGACTTTAGTCCCAGTCCGGAGACTCCGGGCCGGGCGATTCCTGGGCCTAACGGTTGGATTTCTAGGGACCTATTTAAGGGGCCCTTCTTCCCCAATGGTTCCCCAACCTTCCTTGCAAGTTCTCCCCTCAATTGCTGACCTTCTTGAGCTTTCTATCCCTCAATCCCTCAATCCCTCCATTGGTTCTTGCATATTCTTGAGGGATTTGAAAGAGGAGATCTAGATCTACAACCCCACCAATCAATCTCTCCTCTAAGTGAGGGGAACATCTTGGGATCTAGATCTTGGAGTCTTTTGTGGATTTTCTCCATTGTTCTTCCGCTCTTATTCCCCCATAAGCTTTTGTAGTTTTGGTGGAATTTGGGAGAGAAGGACTTGAGCACTTCGTGTGTTCTTGCCATTGCATTTGGTGCATCGGTTTGAGTTCTTGGTGAGGATTCGATTGGGTGAAAGGTGAGAATCTTTTTACTCTAGGGTTAATTGGAACCCTAGACGGTTTGGTGGTTTTGCAGGTTTGTGGATTTCTTGGGGCCTCCAATTAAGTTGTGGAGCTTTCCCCAATCTTATTTGTTGGGAGCCTCCAATTGAGTTGTGGAGAAGTGCCCCAACCTTGTGAGAGGTTCCGGATTGCCACCGATAAGTGCACCGATAGTGGAAGTGTGGATCGATCCCGTTGGGGTGAGATTCACATGAGAACAAGGGATGCCTTTTGTGGCGTTGGTGGTTTGATACCACCCCCTCTCCAAACGAGACGTACTCCATGTTGGGAGGAACTCAGTAAAATATCGTCGTCTCCGCGTGCCTCGGTTATCTCTATATCTGAGCTCTTACTTATGCACTTTACTTTGTGATAGCCTTCGTGCTTGAAGTACATATCTAGCTATTGCATAGGTGCTTGTCTTGATTAGCATAAGTTGTTGGTGCAAATAGGTGAACCCTAGTTGTTCTGGGTTTTGTGCTTAACAAAGTAAACGCTAGTTTATTCCGCCTTTGTTGAGCCACTCTCGGAAAAGTTTTTAAACCGCCTATTCACCCCCTCTAGGCGGCATCTATATCCTTTCAAGCTTCATATGTTTTGGGCATAGAAATTCACCGAGATAGGACAAATGGGGTTCTAGGATTGTCACAGAAGGCATACCTAGTGAAGAATCTAAAGAAATACAGTATGCATGCATGCAATACCACACCTGCTCCTATAGTCAAGGGCAACAATTTTGGGAAATTTCAATATCCCAAGAGTCAATATGAGATCAATCAAAATGAAAGTGGTACCATATGCTTCGGCCGTTGGAAGCTTACAGTATGCACAAGAGTGCACTCGCCCTGACTTAGCTTTTATTACCAAGGTACTCGGCATATATCAAAAGAATCCAGGCATACATCACTGGAAGATGGTAAAGAAAGTTTGCGTTATGCGCATGGCACAAAAGACCTCATGCTAACATATAGAAGGTCTGATTCCCTAGAACTAAGAGGGTATTCTGGCGCTGATTTTGCGGGAGACAGAGACGATCGAAAGTCCACGACAGGATACGTCTTCACTCTCGGGCTATTTCGTGGAGAAGCTCCGAACAGTCAATAGTTGCATCATACACCATATATGCAGGATTTATAGCATGTTATGAGGCAACGGGGCAGACGATGTGGTTAAAGAAATTTATACCCGACTTGAAAGTGGTAGATTGGATTAACAAACCACTAAAGATGTACTGTGACAACGAGCCCGCAATATTTTATGCTCACAACAACAAGTCGAGTACTGGTTCCAAACCAAAAGAGATAAGTATTATGTTATGAGAGATAAGATCGAGGATCACACTATAAGACTCGAGCATATAAGGACAAAGAGTATGCTTGCGGATCCGCTAAGTAAAGGCTTACCACCCAATGTGTTCAAGGAACACTTAGCCGGTACGGGTTTAAGGAAAGCCTATGATTCCTGGATCAAAGAGGCCCAAAAGAAACAGAATTTGTTTCAAAACAAGAGGTATATTGTAGCTGTCTGATTCTATCGGCAATTGAGCTGTATCGATGAAACATGCTCTATGTACCGAACCGTGATGAAACGAGTAAAGTGTAAGTATAAAGGAAAGTCGAGATCAAGGGGGAGAATGTTAGATTGACCTCTCCCGTTCGATCCTAACGGATCGAACGAGCCCTTTGACTCGCGCCCTGATCGGGGGCGTCCAACTGAACAAGGTTGGTGAGGCCCCTGTGGCAGCGCTATAAAGAGGAGGTGGGTTCCAGGGCACACATAACGAGGTTTGTCCGCCGCCGCTCCCCCCACTGACATCCCTTCCGATCTAGGGTTAGCGCTAGCTACGGGAAGACTCACCACTGCCGCCACCTTACCCACGCTCACGCCGTCGCCCTTCTGCCATGGCCAACGCCTCTGGCTCATCGAGCCAGAACGAAGGTACACACCCTCTATCTCCCATCTCTCTCAGGTCGCTACAACTAGATCACAAAGGTTCTGCCGATTACATCTAGACTAGTAGATCCTACAGTGGGGACTAACATCGGGAGCACGAAGGCGACAGTTTTTTTTTGGAAAGGAGCATATATTAATATCAAAAGATACCAATTACACCCAGCCTCTGCAACAACGCATCGCCCCAGCGGCCATACGGATGCACACAACCAAAAAAGAGAGAAGAATTACAAAAAAGAAAAGTCCCGCTACAGTGACCCATTCATTGAAGCAGTAGTACAACCACCACCAAGACAGCACCAGAAGTACAGCTTCTCCAAAAGCGACGCCTCCAAGAAGGGAACAGTGCACAAACACCATCATCGCCTGATCATAGATCTTAGGTTTTCATCCTGAAGAAAGTCCACGCTCTCAAAACAATACCTTCAACAAGGCCATTGCCAGGCACAACCAATTAAGGCCAGACCCTGGGTTATCACCCTGAAAGGTAGAACTGTGAACCTCTCATGTGCAGCCGCCCCCGCTCGCATGCCACTGCTCCAAGTCACGAGTCACCAAGCCAATTCCTCATCACCACCCAGACTCGAACCACCATAGTCAGTGCTCAGATCTCGGTCTCCATGACATTCTCCGTCAACACCATGGAACGAAAACATGCCCCATGATATTAACAGCCAACAGAGCTTCGAAACGCATCCTCTGAACCCAAACGGCCAGAAAAAACATGGGTACGCCCGACCGAATACCTTCCGATCCAGCAATCTCCAAGCATGATGCGCACATGGGACTTCGTAGACGTAGCCTTCCAGAACTCGACACTCTGACCAGATCAATGAAGACACGCACCAAGTAGATCTTCATCTTGGTGTCAGAAGAATCCGAGGACAACCTCCTTTATTCAAACCGAGCTGGTAGCCCCCTCGCCACCCGCCGGTAACCTACAAGATCTACTGCACCAACCGTACCAGCAGCCCTGCGGCTAGGCCGGTAACGAGAGAGATGACAACAGAGCAGGTCGACGCCTCCTAGATCCGGCCCTACTAGCAGCGAAGAGGACCGGGGAGGTAGCATCAGAGCCCCAGATCTGAAAATCTAGGGTTTCCAACACTAGCTAGCTTAGCCCTAGACTTCCACCGCCGGTCATGGCGCCGCCGGGAGAGATCTCCACCACCACCCCAACCAGGGGCACCGCCCTGGCCGCTAGTCGTCGACGAACCGACCGCATCTGCCCTAGCAGCCATGGCGGCCACCTCCGGCCTCCACCCACCCCAAACCACCTTCGGTGGCCGGGCCCGCCGCCACCGCGGCAAGGCCGGCGGTAGCAGCGGCGAGAGGAGTGGCGGCGGCGGAGGACTTTGGGTGGAAGCGGCGGTGCCCCCGGTGTCGCCCTAGGGTGCGACAACGGGGGGGGAGAGTCGACGGCAGCGGTCTTGCCGAAAACGTGGAGGCCGAGCGGCACGACGGCCATCTGGATCTGGATGCGCTGCTGATTTGCAGCGCTCGGACTTCCACACGATCTTGAGATCGGCAAGTGTACGACTACATCAACCACGAGTTCCTACTCGTTAACAAAACTCGTTGTCTTCGAGGGTAAGTTCTCCATGGATGTATGTCTACCCGTTGCTCTGTATCTAGTAGATAGATCTTGGCGTATAGTTCTCATCGTAGGAAATTTTTTGTTTTGTATGCTGCAGACTCAACACATCGCCGCCATCTTACCCACGCTCACGCCGTCGCCCTTCTACCATGGCCAACGCCTCTGGCTCATCGAGCCAGAACGAAGGTACACATCCTCTATCTCTCATCTCTCTTAGGTCGCTACAACTAGATCACAAAGGTTCTACCGGTTACATCTAGACTAGTAGATCCTACAGTGGGGACTAACATCGGGAGCACGAAGGCGGCGGTCTTGCCGGAACCGTGGAGGCCGAGCGGCATGGCGGCCATCTGGATCTGGATGCGCTGCTGATTTGCGGCGCTCGGACTTTCACACGATCTTGAGATCGGCAAGTGCACGACTACATCAACCACGAGTTCCTACTCGTTAACAAAACTCGTTGTCTTCGAGGGTAAGTTCTCCATGGATGTATGTCTACCCGTTGCTCTGTATCTAGTAGATAGATCTTGGCGTATAGTTCTTATCGTAGAATTTTTTTTGTTTTGTATGCTGCGGACTCAACACATCGCCGCCACCTTACCCACGCTCACGCCGTCGCCCTTCTTCCATGGCCAACGCCTCTGGCTCATCGAGCCAGAACGAAGGTACACATCCTCTATCTCTCATCTCTCTCAGGTCGCTACAACTAGATCACAAAGGTTCTGCCGGTTACATCTAGACTAGTAGATCCTACAGTGGGGACTAACATCGGGAGCACGAAGGCGGCGGTCTTGCCGGAACCGTGGAGGCCGAGCGGCATGGCGGCCATCTGGATCTGGATGCGATGCTGATTTGCGGCGCTCGGACTTCCACACGATCTTGAGATCGGCAAGTGTACGACTACATCAACCACAAGTTCCTACTCGTTAACAAAACGCGTTGTCTTCGAGGGTAAGTTCTCCATGGATGTATGTCTACCCGTTCCTCTGTATCTAGTAGATAGGTCTTGGCATATAGTTCTCATCGTAGGAATTTTTTTGTTTTGTATGCTGCGGACTCAACACATCGCCGCCACCTTACCCACGCTCACGCCGTCGCCCTTCTGCCTGTTAGCACAGCCCCTTGCCACCGACTACTTTCCGACGACACCAACGACGAAGATCCGACGAGACGATCTGGCAATACACGCACGTACTTCCTCCGCGGTGCACACGTTCGAACCAGCTAAATAGCCAAGCTAGCACGCACGCACATAACTCGATTTGATTGCAACAGGTGCATATCGCACCTGTCCTTTCTTTGTATTGATTCACACGATGTGGTGTGTTTACAACCCGGGTACATGCATATATATACTAGGATTCTAGTATGCCAACCCGACTACTAGCCCAACGCTAATCCTAGTAGTACTCAGTTACATGCAAGTATACAGATTGGACTCAACACACACACCTCGGTGTACTGCTAGGAATCCTATACGTATACGACTTGTATACGTGACACCGTGTCGGTGCCGAACACGGAGTGCTTATTCCTAACAATCACCCCCTAAGCACGACGTGCTCTTCAACATCCACCTGGATCCCAAATATACACGCTGCTTCTCGCGGGCGTCATCCACGGCATTGCTTTCGCCGCTTCCTTTCTCAGCACCCATGTCGCCGACTTTGCTTTCGTTGGCTTCTCCATGGCTTCACGCTGACAACCCTTTTTGTCCGCACCCTTCTCCATGTCTTCATGCCGACTGTCCTTTTTGTCCGCGCCTTGTGACATTATACTTGGTTCGATGAAGTACTTTCTCATCGATGCTTCACATATTTGATCTTCTGCTTGCCGGTACTCTTGGATGCAATAGAACAAATATGTAGGAGCTAGCTCACGTTGGTTAACTAGCAAAGCTAGCTCGTGACTAGCAATTCTGACTTCTACCTGCTCCTGACCAATGCCGTCTTCTGGCTCGTCCGGAGTAGCGATGCACAGGTTGCCTACCTATAGCGATTCGTCTTTTCTTTTTGAATCTCTTTCTGGCATGTTTTCTTCTAGCTTCTCTATATCACGTGAAAAGCCTCTTGATGGATCTGCACCCCCTATTGTTGGGTCTCCTCCATCTGTCTGGCCACCAGTCCACACTCTTGGACCATCGCCTTCTGGCCTTGCTTGCATGTTTGCTGGGCTCACTTCAACTCTCCCTCCTCCTCTAATTGCTGGGCCAACAAGTGCAGGTATCACTACACATGCACACCCTTCCATCTCTGTGTCTTCTGGCCACGGACTAGCCTTATCTTCAGACTCTTTTTCTTCTGGGAGAATCCCTTGTGTTTCTGGCCCGGTGTCCACGCCTGGAGCACCTTCTAGGCCTTCAACGCCTTCTGGGACCGAGCTTGCTGACAAGGATAAGCTTGGTTGATCCATATTTTCTTTATACTCAAGATCCCACGTGACGTGAAAAGTTGGATATCCCGGTTCGTTGGAGCCCCAATTCCATGACTCGCCTTCCTCAAAGATTACGTCGCCCCTGACAACCACCTTATTGGTATAAGGATTGCACAAGCGGTATTCCTTTGAGCTTTCATAGCCCGTCATGATCATTGGAGTCCTCTGCTCCGCCAATTTACTCTTATGGTCGGACTCCGTCTTGACATGCGCCACGCACTCAAAAGTGCGAAGATGATCAACCGAGGGTTTCCATCCGTACCATGCTTCGTACGGTGTTATACCAACGCCACTCTCAGTTGGCTCCATGTTCAGCAAATACACAGCCGTATTGACTGCCTCACCCCAGAATTTTCCTGGCAAGCCTTTACTCTTCATCATGCTCCGTGCCATGGTCAACACAGTTTGATGCAGCTCACCCCCTTGATCAATGCGTAGGGCTCTTATCTTCGCCTCCACCTTGAACCCTTCGGCTTCCTTGATTTTCTCGAATGCTTGTTGAGCTTGATCCTTACTTTTCAGCAACACAATCCACATGTATTTACTATGATCATCCACCACAAGCATGAAGAACTTATTGCCGGACGGAGTTGCGGGTGAAATTCCAACGCATAGATCGCCATAAACTAGTCCTGAGGCTTCACTTGCCTCAAACGTGGCTTCACATGGTAACGGGGCACTCCGTTCCTCGTGATCCACACACGGTAGATCGTGATCCACTTGCGCCACAATCTCCGTACCCGGTGATGGAGGATCCTCCTCATCCTTCAGCTCAGTTACTTCGAGCATCAGCATCATCGGTCCATCATCTCCTTCCTGGGCGATGAGAGCCCTCTCCTTCAGCGGTTTCTTGCAATCCTTCTTGAAGTGACCGATCTCGCCGCAGTTATGACATCTTACTTTCTTAATGTCAAACTTCCTCCGCGGCGGAGCGTCGTCCTCGTCCTCCCCTGCGATATACTTTTTCGCTGGGCGAGAAGCTTCTTATCACTCCTGCTTCCGGATCCTTGATCGCCCTTTTCTTTGGCGACCACCGCCTGCCACTAGGCACGGGTAAGCATCACGTGCTCTTCCGGTACCGCATCACCGTAGGTGATCTTCATCCGCTCGTCATGAGCCTTCAATCGTCCAACCAGATCATCCGTCGTGAGAGTCTTGAGATCAACGCACTGCTCGATCACCGACACAACGGACAAGTAACGCGGCGGCGCCGTGCGAAGGAAACGCCGAACGACTGAGATCTCTTCGAGCTTCTCGCCGAGCGCGCGAATCCCATTGACCAAAGTGGCTACCCTCGAGGCAAACGCGTCCAGCGTCTCGTCTCCTCCCATCTTCAGATTCTCGTACTTCTTCTGCAAGGTTTGTAGGGTTGCCTCACGAACACGCTCATGCCCAAGCTTTAGCGTCTTGAGCGCCTCCCACGCCTCCTTTGCAGATTTCTTCGAGATCAGGTGCTGCATCACGTCCGCCGGCATCACTGAGCCGATGGCCGTGAGTGCCTGTCGGTCCTTGCGGTACTTCGACGCGCCCTTCTTGAACTCGTCGCCGCCGGGATCGACAGCCTCCCATAGATCGTTGGACTCTAGCGCCCACTCCATCTGGGTCGCCCACATCGTGTAGTTGTCGCGATTGTACCGCGGGTACTGCGTCATCACCTGCGCAGCAAATCCTTTAGCCGCACCGGAATACTCGCCCACATCCATCGTCGCTGTGACCTCCCGTTACGAGGAGATCCTTCACGAGGCTCTGATACCAATTGTTAGCACAGCCCCTTGCCACCGACTACTTTCCGACGACACCAACGACGAAGATCCGACGAGACGATCTGGCAATACACGCACGTACTTCCTCCGCGGTGCACACGTTCGAACCAGCTAAATAGCCAAGCTAGCACGCACGCACATAACTCGATTTGATTGCAACAGGTGCATATCGCACCTGTCCTTTCTTTGTATTGATTCACACGATGTGGTGTGTTTACAACCCGGGTACATACATATATATACTAGGATTCTAGTACGCCAACTCGACTACTAGCCCAACTCTAATCCTAGTAGTACTCAGTTACATGCAAGTATACGGATTGACTCAACACACACACCTCGATGTACTGCTAGGAATCCTATACGTATACGACTTATATACGTGACACCGTGTCGTGCCGAACACGGAGTGCTTATTCCTAACACTGCCATGGCCAACACCTCTGGCTCATCGAGCCAGAACGAAGGTACACATCCTCTATCTCTCATCTCTCTCAGGTCGCTACAACTAGATCACAAAGGTTCCGCCGGTTACATCTAGACTAGTAGATCCTACAGTGGAGACTAACATCGGGAGCACGAAGGCGGCGGTCTTGCCGGAACCGTGGAGGCCGAGCGGCATGGCGGCCATCTGGATCGGCGTCGGCTTCCCGTACCCGGCCTTGCCGACGGCGCGGAGCAGTTCGGTGCCGATCCCGCTCTCCGCCCAGCTGTGCATCGGCCGGGGCGCGCCGGAGGAGGAGCCCTGCCGAAGTCCTCGCGCAGGATCCGCCAGTCCCGCTCCGTCATCTCCTCCACCCCCTTGTCCGTCCAGTGCCTGTCCAGGGCGTGGTCGTACGCCACGGCCGCGCCACTGTGGGTGCCCTTGTCTTGTGGCCGCGGACTTGTTCTGCTCGCGGAGGTCGATGCCGGCGAGGAAGCCGCGGCCGTAGAGCAGCAGGGTTACCCGCGGTGGCGGCTGGCAGAGCGCGTTGGTCGCGGCTGGTGTCGTCCGTGCTCTCCCAGTCGAAGCAGGGGGTTGAATGCAGGGCGCCGGAGCGGCGCTGGTCGGTGACGGCGGCCTGGCGGCGCTCGAGACCGAGATGCTGGCGCTTTTCTCTGGAGAGGAACACAGGGCTGGGCTCCGTGGCATCCAACGAGCGCTTCACGGTGGCTACGACGGCGCGGCTCGGGAGAAGGAATGCGTGGAGTGGACGGGCGGGGATCCGGTACGTGTCATGTTTGGGCGCGGCGCGAAACCTTCCTTTCAAAACCCCAAATTACCGATAAAAATCTCAGTCCGGTCGACCCACCAATCTATTCCGGCCGGCCGGCCTCATCAAGAAAGAAAGAAAGAAAGAAAGAAAGAAAGAAAGAACCGCTTGTAGCCCTAGTAGCCATCTCTCTCTACGCCGCTCGTCAGGATGCGCAACCTCCTCTCGGTACGTACGATCTCCTTGCCTTGTTCTCATCTTCTTGTTAGCTAGTCGTCGTTGCTTCTCCTGCGCTGCTCTGCTCTGCTCTGCCGGTGATTGTTTTCTTTAGCAACCTTGATCGAGTACGTCCCTGTATTGGTGAGCTTCGGTATTACTTCGTGCTTTGATCGATCTGAATAGTCCACATCAAGAAGAGATGCCATGTCTGGTTCTTGGTTAGAGAGAGAGGGAGGCAGAGAGAGAGAGAGAGAGAGAGATACTTGAAAATTTGCAAACAGTCCACAGCTGTGAACATGGCAGACGATCCACACCCTTTCCCCCGTTGTAGCTAGGCACGAGCGTTGGTAACCCATCCTCCACGATCTCAATGGCCAGAAATCCCTTTCCCTTTTGGCGCCCATGATCGCGATCGAAACTGTCAACACCGACTCCTCCTCTTTTTCTCCCCCAGCATCAAGAGCATGGACTCCCTCCGGACGGTAAGGAGCGGCGCTGGCGCAGGTCACCAGTTCTGCACCAGCTATTAGTACATTTCTGGCAGGTCACCAGTTCTGGCCGTCAATACTCCACAATACAAGCTCGCGATGGCACTTGCAGAACTTTTATTAGTACATTTTTCAAAACAACAAAAGTTTGTTACTAGCTACTACAATTATTTCATAATCTAAAAATCTCTTCTTTCTGCGTACATGGATTGATTGCAAAAAAGGAAACTTCTGTACTTCTGTACAGATTCAGACGCTACAGTGAGTTTTCGTACAACAGTTTCCAGTATATGTGTGTAACTTCATATTTGTACTTTCCAATTTAACAGAATTTGCGTGAGCTCGTCAAAAGGAAACGGGCCCTGGGAGATGTCGATATTGAGCTCGGTTTGCAAGGCTCCGCGCAGCCCGGTTTCGACGGCTTCTTTGAACAGGTGCCGCTACTCCCTTCTCTGTATTTTCTACTAGTCTCTTTCCATGTGACCATAGCCAATAATACAGTTTATTGAAGTGAGCATTATTCATAAGACATGATTTTATTATGCGTGTTATCACCACGTTCAGGTCAGCGAGATTGAAAAGCTGCTTGAGACTTTAGCAAAGCTGCTGAAAGATCTTCAGGTGAGCAACACTACTAAATCAGAGTTCCTTTTAAATTTACATAAGTTCAAACCATAAAATGTGGACGTCTATGATACTCCATATTTAAGTGTCGCATACTGTCATATGCATATATGATAATATATTATCAGTTCCCCAGAAAAAATGTTTAAATTAAATGATTGCTTGAACAATTATGGCCACAGACTCACCAATGTTAACTTAACATGTAGAACCCGCTTAGTATTGCACTACTGCTTACAGCTTTGATGTATTGTTTCTTCACTATCAATAATAATAATCACACGCACCTCTTTTTTCCTTTTACAAGAATCTTGCAAACAAGGGAAAACCAGGCTTTGGCGAGGGATCGGATGTGGACCGATCTCGAACCTTCACTACGAAGTATGCTCCTCTAGTTATTCTAGTCACCTTTCTGTTCTGGTTTTCACATGATTGTCCATTTGGTGATCCTTGTCGCAGTGCATTGACTATAAGGTTGAAGAACCGCATCTCGGAGTTTCAGGTACAAAGTTCATCAACTCTAGCACACAATCTACGTACATGCAGAATGGAGCATAACGGTTGCTACAAAATGTACCAGTAGGATTGCTTCTTTAGCTAGATGAAAGGCATATATATAATCGTCAAAGTCATACACTAACATAAACCACCTTTAATACTTGTGGGCTGTCCAACGTTTATGGTCTGATAAAGCATGAAAAGAACTTCAAAATGGCAGTTTATACTTGTATAAGGCCCATACATGCCAGTTGTAAATGAGCATGTCATTTTGCAATGAAATATATTTCCAGACACTAAGAGAAACAATCCGGAAGGAGTACAGGGAAGTTGTGGTGCGGCGTGTTTACACCGGTATGTTGTCCTTAATTAACTCTCAACATAGTACCAGCGCCATTTTACATTTCAGTTGAGCTCACTTATGTTTAACCTTCACTCTGCAAATTTACAATGAGCAGTAACCGGCGAGCATGCTGATGAAGAGGTAAAAATATATCGATCTAGGATTTACTTTTAGCCACAACTGCTAAGCTAATCTTCCTATCTATTTTCCTAACACGTACAATGTCCCTTTTATTTTTCCAGACAATTGATAGGCTGATAGAAACGGGGGAGAGCGAAAAACTATTCCAAAGAGCTATTCAGGAACATGGGCATGGAAGGGTAGGAACTCGTTTGCACCTTCTAGTTACAGTGCCAACAATAACACATGGTTTAACCTGAACTTCGTGCACTCGCAGGTGCTCGATACAGTACTGCAAGGTATCCAGGAGCGACACGACACTTTGAAAGAGATCGAGACGAACCTCCTTCAACTTCACCAGGTAGTGTCAGAATAGATGAGAACTCTTGTAGAACTGGAAATGCAAATCTTGTGCATCAGTTCACCTGATATATGTCAAATGCAGATTTTCGTCGACTTATCGGTATTGGTAGAGGCGCAAGGTGAGGTGGTGGACAACATTGAAGATCAGGTGCGAGTGAATTAGTACTATTTCTTAGTATTTGTTTAGCATCCTAGTTCTTATTTCCTTGTTTTTTCTTGACTTTGTGATCATGTCTCTGCTACCTAGGTTAAAGGTGCATCAGAAGATGTTAAGGTTGGAATAAACCAACTCCAGAAGGCGAAGAACCTGCAGAAAAACACACAGAATTGGACCTGCATAGCGATTATTATCATCCCACTGATCATCATACTCGTTGTGGTCCTCTCGTCGAAGCCGTGGGCAAAGTAAAAAAACAATCATGTGCCGAGATAACATACGATATTTTGTACGATGTTTGCTATATAATTTTCCTTTTCATCGCACTAAAAAGCTATTTTCCATTTTCCGAGCGTAAAAAAGGGGTGGTTTTGTTAAGCAACCACCACATGGCTAATTAAAAATGCTACCACCCCGTTTTTCAAAAATACTAGACCACCTTTCATGGACAATGTCCCAATAAGGGGATCTAAAACCTTTTCGTCCACCCCTGGTGAAAATGATAAATTTCTGCCGAATCGATAGAAAGTGAGTCAGATATGAACTACATGTACACGATCTGATGCTCATGATTTTTTATAAAAATTATTTTTAGGTTCACAATATGCTATTTCATCAGAGATCCAATGCAAAGCCAGGCTCAGCCCCGAGATCAGAATATTCATTCTCACCGTTCGACAAAGATCGACAATAGTTTAAAACAGACATAAAAAATTCAAAAACGATCGAAACAATGCGAAATCTTCGCGTGATGTCATATTATGTGACATAGTTGGAAGTAAAAATATCAAACTTGCTATATAGATTATGTCTCAAAAAAACCTTCACAAAATATCCTATCTCATTCGAGGTTTCCTGACTTTCGGTTCAAATGACCAATGTTATGGATAGAATCAAGGCATAGTTTGTGATAATATACCTATATTGTGCATGTATGTGCATCATAGGATGGCGAACAATATTGCAGGAGGAAGTTTTCCTTTTGGTCGCACCAAAAAACTATTTTCCATTTTCCGAGCACAAAAACGGGTGGTTTTGTGAAGCAAACACCAAATGGCTAATTAAAATTCTACCACGCTATTTAAAAAAAATACTAGACCACCTTACATGGACAATGTCCCAACATGGGGATCTAAAACCTTTCCGTCCACCCCTGGTGAAAAAAGATAAATTTCTACCAAATCGGTAAAAAGTGGATCATATATGAACTACAGGTATATGATATGATGCTCATGATTTTTTACAAAAATAATTTTTAGGTTCACAATATGATATTTCATCAGAGATCTAGGACAAGTTTAGCGAGACTTAGCCCCGAGCTCAGAATCTTCATACCCGCCATTTTTACAATAGTTTGAAAGAGGCATAAGAAATTCAAAAACAATCAAAACAATGTGACAAGATTCATTAATCATTTTTAGGTTCACAAGATTATATGGATGTCATATTTGGATTCCTCTCATTTTTTGGATCGATTTAGACATTTTATTTGTCGAATTCCGATTTACGGATTTAAAGATATGATTTTTTCCATATTAAATAGAAAAAGGGGGCAAATATTTATTTTATTTTTATTTGAAATCAATATTATTATTACTTATTTAATATTGTTTAATTAAATAATTGTTTGAACTTTAAAAAATAAATGCGTGTGACACCATGGTTCAAAGTTAATAGCATTGATAAGGTAGAATTTTTAGTAAGGTCTAATTTCTGGGGCTGGAGTAGTATTAGGATGGGTGGCCGATCAGGAAGTTTGACCATAAGTGCAATTTAACCGGAGATTAATCATACTTAGAGGTAAAAAAACCTTGTGAGATTAAAGAGTCAAACGATTCAAAAATATTGAAAAAAAATTGATTTTGTTTTTTGAAAAAAAAGTTAATAAAAAATTAGAAAAAAAATCTGAAAAAAAACTAGGCCGTTGGCATAGCCAAACGGCCGTTAGCCGTTTTGGTGGGACCCATCTAAGCTATGCCGACAGCTTAGCCGTCGGCGTAGCCGTCTACGCTGACAACTTTACTACGCCGACGGCAATTGCGTCTAGACCGACACTGTGCAACGCCGACGGTAATTTGGCCTATGCCGACGGCTTTCGGCCATCGGTGTAGCGAGGCGTTCCTGTAGTGGTTGTGGCCAGGGCCAACACTAAGCCAGGTGGAAATTACAATGGCTTTGAAACCCATGGAGCTAAAAAATATGCTAAGGTGGAATGTCCAACACTATGGTGGAATTTATTAAGGCGAAACACCTGAGGCCTAGGAATCGAAGAAGGGGGCGCTTAGACAACGGAACCTGGGCCCTCGTCCTAGCCGAAAGAGTTCTTTCTGCTGCTACTACTAAAATTTGTCCGAGTCTCACAGACGGAGGTTCCGATATTGTTTTCCTTCCCTTTCGCGAACCTTCCTTGATTTCCATCCCGAATTACAGGTAAAAATCTCCTAGCTAGACGTCTCTCTGCTCCCGCGCGCCACTCGCCCGGATGGGAAACCTTCTCTCGGTACGCTGCCTCTTTATCATGCATCGTGTTAGTCTTTTGTGCTGGTGGAGAGCGAACAGTCTATTCAGTAGATCAATCTGATATTACTCTTGTTATCAGATTTTGTTTGCAAGTTTCTATGTATACCTTACTACGAGTACATAACTGCATTTTTATGGGTATACGGATTGAGATGCTACAATGAGTTTTCGTACAACAGTTTCTGGTATATCTGTGTAACTTCATATTTGTACTTTCCAATTTAACAGAATTTGTGTGAGCTCGTCAAAACGAAACGGGCCCTGGGAGATGTCGATACTGAGCTCGATTTGCAAGGCGCCGCGCAGCCTGGTTTCCACGGCTTCTTTGAACAGGCGCCTCTTTCCCCTCCTGTGTATCTTCGAGCATTTTTCCCCTTCTTTGAACATAGCCAATAGAATTTGTTGAAGTGAGCATTCCTGAGACCTGATTTTATTTTCTGCCTTATCACGACATTCAGGTCAGCGAGATTGAAAAGCTGCTTGACACTTTGACAAGGCTACTGGAAGATCTTCAGGTGAGCAACAATACTATATTGGAGTTCCTTCTGAATTTACCTTAGTTCAAATATCAGCGTCTCTTGTAGGAATTTAGACGGCCAGACCTCGGTAGCACGTCATAATATGTGCATGTCTAAACTTTCACATATTAGTGTCACAATTGGCCATATGCCTTTTTTGATAAGAGGCGCTAGCTTTTATTAGACTCAAACATCTCACATCAAGATAATACAATCTATAGAGTCCACACCCTATCTCTATACAGCTAGGATGTACACAGCTGAAAAGTAAAGAAAAAAAAACAATAAAAAGACCCTACCAAAGCAAAAAGAGACTCGTAACAGGAACAACACCATCGACGCGGACAACATCTCGACTCCGAGAAAGCTTCTCCAAAAACGATATCTTAAAGAAGGAAACATCGCATAAACACCGTCATCCTCTAGGCTGACCAACATGGTCAGATCCTGGGTTTTCACCTTCGAGGAGGTCCAAACACCAGACAATGACTTGAACAAGGAGATGACTCAGGAACCACCATTGCCAGTACAACCACCAAAGGTCGTACCTAGGGTTTTCACCCCGGATATTGAGACACGAAACTCCAAGAGCACCGCCAAAAAGGAAGTCAGATAATCACCAACACGGCAGGGACCGCTGCTAAAGCTGCAAAAAATTGGCTGTCAGGCACACATCGTCTTCACCCCATCCCTCTTAATCCTTGTCATGTCGAGATGTCGTAGACCTCACTCAACAAGCATGTAGACCCTCTAGTCTTTGATTTGCCTTTACAAGGCCACCTCTGACCGTCCCATGGACAATGTCGATGAAGTGGACCTTGTAGTTGCCAATGGACCTCTGTCGTCAGCATTGATGTCTAAAATTTCAAGTGTCACAATTGTTCATATGACTATATGATCGATGATATGTTATCGACTCCTCAAAAAATAAAAACATATTATGTTATCAATTGAGTGCTCTTTCTTTTTTTTCCAGAGTGGACACAACTTCTGTAGTTACAAGAATGGAAATAAGATGTTGTTTAAATAGTCATATCTCCCCGAACTGATTAATCGATTGGTTGTTTGAACAATTATGGCTCCAACTCAAAAGTCTCAAACTTCTATGTAGAACTCAAACGAGGAATCAAAAGGTGTCACCAAGGCATCTGCTGTGAAAGGTACCGTATGGAAGTTTGGTTGTTTACTACAAACATGACTGGGCAACATTTTTCACTTGCTCAACTTTTATTTTGCCTATACATTATTTGTTTCTGAGTTGCAGAGATCAAAAAGTGCATGCAGAAGCATACCAACGAAGTGGCAACGGTTGCACGGCTCGGAAAATCAAAACTACAGCAATTGAAGAAAGATGTGAGTTAATTTGCACTCTTCTTGGTACTGTGCTACTTCTTATAGCGTTGATGCAATTTTCTTCATTATAAATAATCATACACTCCTCCTTTTCCTTTTACAAGAACCTTGCAAACAGGGAGAAACCGGGCTTTGGCAAGGGATCAGCTGTGGACCGATATCGTACCTTAAGTACTAAGTACGCTTGTTTACTTATTCTATTGGTTGTTTTGCTCGTATTTTTGTTCTAGTTTTCACATGGTTGTCGACTTCTTAATCTTATTGCAGTACATTGACTAGGATGTTGACGGGACGCATATCAGACTTTCTGGTATAAAATTCATCCACTCATATACACAATCTACCTGCCAAACGGAACATAATTGTTGCTACAAAATGTACAAGTAGGATTGTATCTTTAAATGAATGGCATATAGTCCGTGTTGTACTGAAAAGATGAAAACTAAACATGAACCACCTTTAGTTCTTGTGGGATGTACAACATTTAGTCTGATAAAGCATGAAAAGAGCTTCAAAATGGCAGTTTATGGTACTTAAGACCATACACGCCAGTTATAAATGAGCATGTCATTTTACAATGAAATATAATTTTCAGGCATTAAGAGAAGTAATCTAGAAAGAGTACAGAGAAGTTGTGAAGCGGCGTGTTTTCAACGGTTTGTTGTCCTTAACTCTCACTATGGTACCACCGCCATTTTACACTCAGTTGAGCTGACTTATGTCAACCCTTCACTCTAAAAATTTCCAATGAACAGTAACTGGCGAGCATGTTGATGAAGGGGTAAAAATGTATCCATCTATCATTTACTTGAAGCCACGGCCCTTAAGCTAATCCTTGTATCTATGTCTTAACATGATGCTATTTTTCAGATAATTGACAGGTTGATAGAAATAGGGGAGAGTGAGTGAACGACTTTACCAAAGAGCTATTGAAGACCAAGGGCGTGGAAGGGTGCGAACTATTCTGCTACTTCTAATTATAGTACCAATGGTAACGCATGGTTGAATCTAGACTTTTTTGCATTTGCAGGTGCTCGACACAGTCAAGGAGATCAAGGAGCGGCACGGTACAGTGAAAGAGAACGAGATGAAACACCTTGAGCTGCAACAGGTAATGAATAAATGGATGAGAGCTGTTCCAAAATTGGAAATTTGAAACCTGTGCCTCATTTCACCTGGTATCTGACAAATGCAGATTTTCCTCGACTTGTTGGTATTGGTTGATGCCCAATGTGAGATGGTGAATAACATCAAAGCGCAGGTATGGATGGTTGGTATCGCTCCCTATATCCTTCTTAGCATCCTAGGACTAAGCACTGGTTTGTTTCTAAGTTTGTGATGATCATGTCTCTGCCACACAGGTTGAAGATGCAACAGAACATGTTTAGGATGGAAGTAGCCTCCTCTAGAAGGAAAAGATCCCGGAGAAAATGAACCTGCATAGCCATTATTATCCTACGGATCATCATACTCTATGTGGTCCTCTCGTGAAACTGTCGGTGAAGTAGAAAAAACCCAAAAAGATGTATGAGGCTAAGACAACATATACTATATTTCATATGATGTTTGTTGTATAGTTTTAGTTGCGTATATGTTGTATGGTGCTCTTATTTATTTTGGGGGTGTAAACTTTGTTCGTTTTTGTGCTTTGTATAACAAACATGTAGCTCAATTATGTGACTATCTTTCTACATTTGTTAACATTTTTCCAAAACTATGACCATTTAAATCTTCTACTACGTAAAAATCTAATCCTTAAGTATTTTTTAGGTAAACCTAACCCTTAAGTAGGTTGCTGCATTTCCCCTTATTTTTCTCTATTTTATAGTCCTTAGTCAGTTTCTTTATAGGTTGCTACATTTCCCCTTGTTTTTCCTAGTTTTATAACCCTAATTTAGTTTCTCCTTACCCCAACGGCTCTGACGTGCTTCCAGTCAATTACCCAAAAAAGACAGATGTTTTTTTGTTTGTATCTCATCCAAGTCTCATCTGCTTTTTCTTGTGTCTAGATATGTAACATGCATGGTCACGAGGTTTCCCATTTCCTTATGATAAAGATAGCACGCCGCGAATAGAACTCAACTCATCTTGCACTAGTAGACTAGATGCCTAGTTGTTTGATGTCTTGCTACTATTTTAGTATCTTTAGATGGTTAATATTTGTCTCAACCCTTTATGATCCATGATTGTAATAAGATAAATTCTGATTGCAATAAAAGGTGGCTATGTGTACTACTGATGCAGAGGTCGCAGCTATGCTCCGCATTTCGAATAAAAAATGTGGCTATTGTTACCATCCAAAAGGATAATATTGCATAAATTTCTTCCGAAACTTCGTAATATTCATACTTATGCAATTGAGGAATATCAAAATAATATCTCTCTGTATGAGTGCGCGCGCACGTGTACACGCTTGTGCATGTGCATATGTGTGTACACTAACGGAGGTTGGACAAGGAGTCAAAGCTTTTGTGCAGTATTTGATAAAATATTATTAGAGAATCCTATCACATTTTCCAAACCTTCTCCCAACAGCTTTGGGGCACGCCGGGCAGAAAAACATGCCCAACCACGTGCCCCAAAGCCGTTTTTGGTCACCCGTGAGCATGTCGGACGCGCCTAGGCCATCCCAGCACCACATGATACTCTTTGGGCATGCCAGACGCAACACGCGGGCGACGTGACTGATACGTCCATTTTGCATCACTATTCTATGTCTTAATTCACTATTATTCATTAATATATTTAATATTGAGAGGTGATACTTATGTTATTTCATCTATTTTTGCATTGTTGATGACTTTTGGAGCATGGACCGCTGCAGTCAGGATTCTGATGAAAAATGTGTTGTTTGGAGGCAAAATTCGCGAAGATCAGAAAATCCAGGAAAATATACGGAAAATCCTATTTTTTCCAGAAGACTAAGGATGCCAGAAGACGGAGTGGAGATGGGCCACAGGGGGCCCACACCACCCCATGGCGCGGGCAGCCCTAGGCCGCGCCAGGAGGTGGTATGGCCACCCTGGCCCACTCCAGCCTCTCCCCTCTAGCGTATATCATCCTCCCGAAACCCTAAGACTCGGAGAGCGACCACAGAAAGATTTCGCCGCCTTTGCGGGGCGGAAAACACCGAGAGAGAAAGATCTCTCCGGCAAACAGATTTCTGCCGGGGGAATTCCTTCCCGGAGAGGGGAGATCGTCGCCATCAACACCACCATCAAGCTGGACTTCATCGGGATCATCATCATCATCACCACCATCATCACCATCAGCACCCTCATCACCATCTCCATATTGCTGTAACAATTGCGTTGAATCTTGCATAGTTCATAGGGGAAACTTTTCCGGTGTTGATTACACTTTGTAGTTGATGCTATTAAGTGAACCATTGAATTATTGTTTATGTTCAGATTGTTATACATCATTATTCCATCTCCGATCATGATCCATATGATGTCTTGTGAGTAGTTCGTTTTGTTCTTGAGGATATGGGAGAAGTCTTGTTGTTAGTAGTGGAGTTGCGTTGAGAAAGATTCAATAGATTGTTATTTAAGTTGTGGTGTACTTCTTCTAGTGGTGTCATGTGAACGTCGACTACATGACACTTCACCTATATGGGCCTAGGGGGATGCATTGTGTATTTGGCTACTAATCGTAGGGGTTGCCGGAGTGACAGAAACCTGAATCCCCATTAGGAAACCATTGCACAAGGGACGTAAGGGTCTTAGAGTTTAAAGTTGTGGTTAGGTTTCTACCTTAATTACTTTCTTGTACTTATGGATGTTTGCAAGGGATATAATCACAAGTATGTATTAGTCTTGGATGGGGCGGTACATTAGCACAGGTTCACCCACACAACACTTAGCAAGCTAAAGAAGATTAATCAACTATATGAAGCGAAAGCACTTGACAGTCTTCCCATGTATCCTCGAGAACGTTTGGTCGTCTTAAGTAATATAACCGGCTTGTCCTTTGCTGCATAAAGGATTGGGCCACTTGCTGCATTTATTCCTACTGTCTTTTATTTACTCGTACTTTGTTTACTTGCTATATCAAAAACCTCTAAAAATCCGTTTGCTAAGTATTTGCAGAGAATTCCTGATCCATACAACTAGCCAGCACCTTCTGCTCCTCGTTGGGTTCGACACTCTTACTTATCGAAAATACTGCGATACACCACCTATACTTGTGGGTCATCAAGACTATTTTCTAGCGCCGTTGCCGGGGAGTGAAGCGCTATTGGAGAGTGGAACTGGTAAAGGAAACTTCTACTGTGAGTATTGTTTACTTATGTTGGTTGCTTTAATTTCGTTATGGATAATTTGCTGAGTTTCTTATTTGGTAATGCTACTACCACTGCTAAGGTAGTAGATAAATCACCACCTGCTGAGAATGTTGATTTCAAAATACCTACAAGAATTATTGATCGTGTTATGGATAACTACTATGTTGGGGATGGAATTGTCCATCTCGGTGATCATTTACTCTTTATACACGAATTATGCGGGTTGTTCAAGTGTGCAGGTATTACTATAGATCAAGTTAAGAAGAAGTTATTCTCATTATCACTGAAAGGAAGAGCTGAGGAATGGTATAAGCTGCTGAAGAATGGTCAAGCTCTGGAATAGGTGGAAATAGTGCCTCTCTTTTATTCAAAGTTTTATCCTCCTAGTGAGATTCATAAAGATCGGAATCAAATATACAACTTTTGGCCTCTTGATGGAGAGAGTACAGCTCAAGCTTGGGGGAGATTAAAGTTACTAATGCTCAAATGTCCCATCCATGAGCTCCCCAAAAATATTATTATCAATAACTTTTATGCAAGGCTCCCTCTATATGATAAAGATTTATTGGATGCTTCTTGTGCTGGATCATTCACTCGCATGGAATAAGAAGCTAAATGGGACCTTCTAGACCATATTCAAGACAATGCCGAAGCTTGGGAGAATGACAAAGGTAGAAAGTCAGGTATAAATTATGATTATGAATGCATTGAATCTTTTATGGGAACTGATGACTTTCAAAATATTAGAAATGCTTATGGTCTAGACTCTCAAGCTATTGCTTCTTATTTTAAGGCTTTTGCTTCCTACATTGCAGTGCCTAAAAAGAAGTGGAATAAGTATCATGAACCTTATAAAGATGTTGCTAAGAGTGTTCCTGCAAGAAATACTGAAGTTTATACTGCTAATCATGTTCTACCTAAACCTTATATTGAGAAAATTCCTTTCCCAGTTAAGATGAAGGAACATTCTGTGATAGCTAGTATGGTTAATGAAAGAATGAATAAAGTTGTTGAACTTGATAAACAAATAGTTGATGAACCTATAATAGCAAATGTGAAAGACTTTGTTACTAAATATGAAAAATAGGGACACCCTATCCTTTGTAAGGATACCTCTAATATTGTTTCACAAAGTAGTGTTATGAGAGCTAGTATTCCCGTGTTTTCTGTTAGAATACGTGATCATTGCTATGATGGTTCTTGTGATAGCTATATTGTTAAGTTTATGCATGATACTGAAAGCTACTATGAGAGAGGGAAAAGTGTTCTTATGTATCTCAATAATATCAAGTTTCCTCGTTTTATGCTGAAAGTTTTTATGTTGCACTTGTTTTGCCTTCTTATGCAAGAAGCCTCTGGTTTCAACAACTTGTTTGTTTACAAAATCCCCTTGCATAGGAAGTGGGTTAGACTTAAATGTGTGTGTGTTTTTACTTCTTAATGCTCTCTTTCACTTCAATCCATATCCCTATGAGAGCTTCTTCAAAATTATCATGCCCATCTTAATGGCTATAAAGAAAGAGCTTTATGGGAGACAACCCAATTTGTTTTTTCTTTTAGTTTGTTTTTGTTTCTTTGAGTCTTGGAAGTTATTACTTCGGTAATAACCGCTCCTTATCCGTTTTGTTTGGTTTTTGTGTCAAGATCAACCTCTAATGAGAGAGAAGTAATATTTGGGGAAGTTGCTATCCTGAAAAAGATTTTTGTGCTTCACCATAAAAATTCGTTAGAGATCTCTGTATGTCGAATTGAGCTGTAATTTTTTGTACTTCTGCCCCAGGTTGTTATTAACTTTAGTTAGTTTTTCACTTTTTGATTTGAGCAACAGAAGATTTTCGAAAAAAATTGACTTTACCTGCTGGTCTGTTTTGATAGATTTTGCCAATCTTGCATTTGCTTCTTTATTCGATTTTCTTTTTGAATTATTTTTGGGTTTTCGGAAGGAGTTGCTTCAGTAGCTTTTGTTTTGATGGTTTTCAGTTGAAGTTGGACTCAAAAGGTTTTATCACTTCGTATATACTAATGTTGCTAATTAGAACTGTTTGAAGTTTTGTGTGAAAGGAATTTCCAGGTAGTAGAGATAATGGTGTAATAAGGAAGAGAAGGGTTTTATAACTCAAGTAATAAGTGTATGAAGATGAAGATATCGATGATATTCAAGAGATGACTCCGGAAGAATCTACTAGATACCAAATTCAGAGACCTGCAGAGTCTGTTTTCAAATAGGTAACAGTTCTAGATGTTGGAAACCACGATGTCCTTTGTTGATGGGAAGCCTTTACCTTGGAAGACGGACGAAGATGAGAGAATACCACCACCACCAAAGGAGTAATTCGTCATTAGGTTTGGCATCCCCTTGGTTTGTTCCAAGCTTGGGGGAGTGTCGCGGTATCACATCACTATCTTCTATCTTTTTACCTTATTAGTAGAGTCATATCATGAATAGAGGAGTTATTATGTAGTATGGTTTGCATTATTGAAGTGTCCCCTCTCTCGTTAGATATGTATCCCTTGGTGTGAGTTTCAATTATGGAATATTAATGAGAAGTTCTATCATTCACTCTTTTGCATAGCTTATATTAGTTTTCAATTCGTGGTTATATGATTGATCTTGTTGTTAGTACTGGTATCACTTTGGGATCATTGAGTTAATTTAGTTGGTTTTGGCAAACCTGGCTCGGTCAGTAGCAACTCTATTTTTGAGAGTTGAATGAAAAAGATAAAAGTACTCTGAAGAAAAATAATTTCATCATGTTTCTTTCTTGATTTGCTCATAAGTCTAGTGTTCTCTAGTTAAGACCTTTTGCGCTTCCAAGGAAGATTGCATGATTTGCTTTTATCACTTGTATGTTTGTTTGTTTCCTTCAACTCTTATACTTGCTACCCAGTCTTGCTAGCCAAAAACCTGTACTGAGAGGGAACTCTTCTCGTGCATCCACTTCCATAAGCCAAAAACCATGCCATTTGTGTCCACCATACCTACCTAGTAGCATTATTTCTATTCCAAGTAAATTCTTGTTTTATCTACCTCCAAATTAAACTTGTTATGTGAAAATTAGTGATTAAAGCTCTCACGAACTTGATGGCACACTTTACTTTTCTTGCATTTAATAACCTAAACCATTGGGTCCTTCTTTGTTGCGTATATGCTTGCGCTTTATGAGTTGAAGTTAGCAGAACCATGTATCATGGGGAACGCTTTCAACATCATTGGTACTTTGTACCTAGTTGATATCATGTTCTTTTGCTTTTGGATCCCGACGGTGTGAAATAAAAGTGGAACTTGTAAAATCATGGAGTTTATATGTGTGTTAGAGAAACGCCTGGGCCGCTAGCCTAAGCCATGCCTAGTCTGATGGGTTCGTAGCATGGAAAACAAAAAAATTCTACCGCAAGAACGAAGAAAACCCAGATCTAATCTAGATAAAGGCCAAGTCTAATCTATTAGACATGTGCAACGAGATAGATCTGTACTAACCCTTGTAGATCCGAAAGCGTTACGAGATTCGGATCCCGTGGTTGATGTAGTCGATCACTTGCCGATATCAAGATCGAGTAGACGATCCTTCCGGCGCCGTGTTCCGGCAGTGCTTCCGCAGTCGGTCACACGTGCGGAGTCGAAGTAGACCTTCCTCTCCTCGTTCCAGCGAGTAGCGGAGGTACTAGATCTTCTCCACGGAATCCCAGCAGCACGACGGCGTGGTGGTGGTGGTGGAGTAGAGAATTCTGCAGGGCTTCGCCTAAGCCTGAGCAGAAGAAAGAAGGAGGAGAGAGGCGGCTAGGGCAAGAGTGGAGGGGGGCCAGGGGGTGGCGCCTCCACCCCTCTATTTAAAGGAGGGAGGCGCCATGGGGAGGTGGAGTCCTTGTAGGACTCCCCTCTCCCTTGGCCGGCGGATCAAGGAAGTGGGGGGAGAGTCCTACTCCCCCACGAATCCTTGTCTTACCCCACAAGGATTCCTTGATCCTTTCTTGGTTTTCAAGTAAACTCCAAGAAATCTTCCAGAACCTTCCGGAACATTCCGAAACCTTCTAGAATCCCCATACAAATACTCCAAAACATTTCCTAACTTAGAAAATGATCCCCAATATATGAATATTATTCTCCGGACAATTCCGGAGCTCCTCGTGACGTCCCGAATCCAATCCGAGACTCCGAACAACATTCGGTCTCCAACACACATTCCATATCTACTTAAAACAACTTCGAACCTTAAGTGTGTCACCCTACGGTTCGTGAATATGCAGACATGATGGAGACACCTCTCCGATCAATAACCATCAGCGGGATCTAGAGATCCATAACGGCTCCCACATACTCAACGATGACTTCGTGATCGATAGAACCATTAACATACGAAACCAATTCCCTTTGTCATGCGATACTCTACTTATCCGAGGTTTGATCGTCGGTATCTCCATACCTAGTTCTACCTCGTTACTGATAAGTACTCTTTACTCATTCCATGTTATGTCATCCCTTGTGACCCAGTCACATGCTTGCAAGCTAATTAGATGACATTCCACCGAGAGAGCCCACAGCATATCTATCCGTCATATGGATGGACAAATCCCAATCTTGGTCCATGCGCTTCAACACATACTTTCAGAAAACCCAATGACACCTTTATGACCACCTAGTTACGAAGCGGTGTTTGATGTCATCAAAGTACCCATCCGGTGATGGTGATTAATATAACCTCATGGTCGAAGGATTAGGTTACTATGTATTTTAAAGCTTATAGCAAACAAACTTAAGGACTTGATCTTATGCTACGCTTACTATGGGTGTGTGTCCATCACATCATTCTCCTAATGATATGATCTTGTTATTAACGACATCCAATGTCCATGATCAGGAAACCATGATCATCCATTAATCAACAAGCTAGTTTAACAAGAGGCTTACTAGGGACTCTTTTATGTTTACAAAACACACAAGTATTAATGTTTTCGGTTAATACAATTATAGCATGGGATGTAAACATTTATCATAAACATAAAGATATAATAATAACCACTTTATTATTGCCTCTTGGGCATATCTCCAACAGTCTCCCACTTGCACTAGAGTCAATAATCTAGTTAAAAAAAACTTGTGCATTCGACACCTATGGCTTTCTGGTGTTGTGTAGACACTATTGCTAGTGGTAAACGTAATCTTCGGATCTGACACTTCCAGGTCCGTGTGTATTTGCATGTCCTTGCGTCTCTACGCATTACTCATTCTCCAATGAGATGGCATTGTATAAATTTGGTCCTTTGGTGAGACCTTTAGTTCTTTGGGATTAAATTATGTTGATACAATTGTCATACAATGTATCTTCATAGTATTATCCCGCTATGAACCACACCTAGTTTGATAACAAACTACTTAACACAAATGCCCTCCTTTGCTGCTACTATAGCAGTTATATACTTAGCCTTTTGTTGTAGTATCCGTCACAATATCTCAACTTTGGAACTCATCCAAATCCATCATGGAACATCCTTTCCATTATATTGTGCCACCCATAGTCTAAATTGAGATAAATTTAATTTGTATCTTGTGACAAAACTAGTATCAATGTAACACTTTACAATGAACTACCTTTAACTATTTTTCACTTGTACATGATATATTCTTAGTTCTTCCAAAGCTCATAAGAATATCTTTACTATTGTCCAATGATCATCTTATGAATCATTCTGGTATATGCTCATACATTTAGAGCATAGGACATATCTGGATGTGTACATCTCAAAGAATGATTGATCAAAATATTCTTGTGATTTCACCAAGTGTCAAAACACTTGAATCTCGTGTCAACACACTTGAATCTTGATTTAGTCCTTTCCGTGCGTCAAGAACCTTTCTTGTTGTTTCCATATTGAACTCATTCAACATCTTATCTATGTACATTTGGCAAAATCATATTAGCGCCTCAATCTATCCATATGGACATTGATGCCTAATTCTTGAGTTATGCCTAAGTCTTTCATCGAAATGAAATTCTTAACATGTGTCAATAAAAGATACATTATTTCTAATCAACAATATGTCTTTCACATAATGTATTAGAAATATGTCTTAGCGCTCCCACTTAATTTCTTGCAAAATGCAAACATCTTCATCGTCTCTGATGAAATTAAACCTTTTAACGGTTTCATCACGGTGAAGATTCCAACTCCGTGATGCTCACTTCAACCATTGAAGTTTTGCATACTCTTTTAGCATCCTTTGAATTAACAAAACCCTTTGGATCGTGTCATGTACACGTCCTAGGTAACCATTCTATTAGAAGAACTTGTTTTGTTTGTTCAACTACCATATACCAAAATATATGTAGTGGTTGCTACATTAATCCGTCCAGACTAAATGTCGCTATGAAAGATCAAATATTATCATAGTCAATTCCTTGAACATTGTCGTAAACTCTTTCCGACATGTCGACTATTTCATAGATTTGAAACATCCATGTCTATTTCTTTATAGATCCAAACATGACCGATAGGCTTCACGCCTTTCCGGAGGGTCTTCTAAGTTCAGAAACTTGATTTCTCGTGTATGGATACTATCACGGATTCCTTGACTTCTAGTCATTTTATGGAGCCACGGCCCATCATCGCTTCTTTGCATGTAGTCGGTTCATCATTGTCACAACAATAACGACTTGCTTATCAAGTCTTACTATTTGATTCTTACCGACCCACACGGTTCTATAGGAACTCTAATCTCCGAGATCACACTTTTTGTAATCACGAGAGCCATGAGCATTGTGGCCGCCACCGGGACACTTTCCGGCGCTTCGCTACTTAGCACATATAGCTAAGGTTCAACAACCTTATCAAAGTTCTATTGTCCTCCCACTTAACTTTTCACGAAAAATTCCTTCTCAAGAAACTTGACGTTCCAAGCGACAAATTCTTTTGTCCTCGGCGTTATGGAGAAATTCCCAACAAATTCTTTGGAATAACCTACAAAGACGTGCTTATCCGACTTTGGTTGTAAACATTTTACTTATGCCTAGCATACCAAAAATTTAAGAAAGGACAACCTGGGTTTTATCCCAAACCATGACTTATATGGTGTCATTTCAACGGATCATGATGGAGCTCTTTTCAGTGTAAAAGAGGTAGTCACTAAAGCTTTAATCTTTAATATATAATGGCAGTTTTATAAATGACACATTTGATCTTACCATGTCAAACAAGGTTTCATTACATATCTTGAACACTCCATACTCCTATGGTGTTTTGGGAAATGCAAATCCATGGAACGATTCCTCAAATCTTAGGTGTTTTGCTAAACTTGTAACTCAAACATCTTTCTTTATGATCCAATCATAAACTCTTTTATTTTCTTGTTACAATGTTTTTCCACTTCATCTTGAAAGTCTTTGAACATTTTTCAAATGTTTCATACTTCTTCCTTATTGAGTAAGTATATACATATACTCACTCAAATCTTCGGAGAAAGCATATGAAGTTGAAATCCATCGCCCACGACTACACATAATGGACTATATACATCAATATGTTCAAATTCCAATCAGTTAGTCGTCCGTTCCTCTTTTGGCCTACGAATGGAGTTTTAATTATCTCCAGGAAAGTATCACAAGCGTCATTTGATCCAAATCAAAGACTCCAAAAATCCATCAACATGGAGTTTCTTCATATATCCTTTCAATATAATTTAAACGGCGATGTCACTTCGCAAGTGATCTTTGTCTTGCGACATTTTAGCATTAGTTTTATGGTCGTTATTTCTCCTACCAGACTTGTATATTATCCATCTATTATGGAATACGGTAATTATTTGAACAACCTTTTGTCGTCATAATACCTGATCAAAATAACAATTATTGAAACAAATCTTGAAGGCAAGTTTTGATGTTAACGAGCAACACAACAACCCTTTGTTTGTTTTCGATGAACATCATCACATTTTCTCTTGCTAGTTACTTAGGCCATTGCGGTTCATGAATTGTGTTGTCCTGTATGACACTTCATACCAACCAATTCGGTATCCAATTCCGAAGAACCACATTGTTTAACAAGCAAGGAATACAACCATAACATGTATATCTTCTATATGCCTAAGTTGGACATCTCCAACCTTTTATTTTCTGCCAAATATTTTATAGATTCTCTTTCAGCAATTCCTTTTCTTTTAAAAGAATCTGTCAACGTCAATAGTGGTGTCATCAACATGACACATGGTACAAAGCGTATATAGTCAACTACTAATACCTTTGGACTTGCACTTTGAGGTGGATCACCATCATCAAATGTTTGGTGTTCTTTCAAAAATCCATTCTTTAGTAATCTTTTAGTGTAGTAAATATTTTACTTACATCTTCTATTCATCCTTATCATGACAACTTTCATGATCAAGCTGCTATAGCTTATAAAGGTGAATTGCGAGTATAATGTTTTTTTCAAAACCTTTTGGAGGATTAGGACGACTAGCGTCTCCAACCTTCACAAATTCTCATCAAATATGAGGACGTATACTCTATCATGTTGTAACCAACACATTGTAGTCGATCACTTGCCGATATCAAGATCGAGTAGACGATCCTTCCGGCGTCGTGTTCCGGCAGTGCTTCCGCAGTCGGTCACACGTGCGGAGTCGAAGTAGACCTTCCTCTCCTCGTTCCAGCGAGTAGCGGAGGTACTAGATCTTCTCCACGGAATCCCAGCAGCACGACGGCGTGGTGGTGGTGGTGGAGTAGAGAATTCTGCAGGGCTTCGCCTAAGCCTGAGCAGAAGAAAGAAGGAGGAGAGAGGCGGCTAGGGCAAGAGTGGAGGGGGGCCAGGGGGTGGCGCCTCCACCCCTCTATTTAAAGGAGGGAGGCGCCATGGGGAGGTGGAGTCCTTGTAGGACTCCCCTCTCCCTTGGCCGGCGGATCAAGGAAGTGGGGGGAGACTCCTACTCCCCCACGAATCCTTGTCTTACCCCACAAGGATTCCTTGATCCTTTCTTGGTTTTCAAGTAAACTCCAAGAAATCTTCCAGAACCTTCCGGAACATTCCGAAACCTTCTAGAATCCCCATACAAATACTCCGGAACATTTCCTAACTTAGAAAATGATCCCCAATATATGAATATTATTCTCCGGACAATTCCGGAGCTCCTCGTGACGTCCCGAATCCAATCCGAGACTCCAAACAACATTCGGTCTCCAACACACATTCCATATCTACTTAACACAACTTTGAACCTTAAGTGTGTCACCCTACGGTTCGTGAATATGTAGACATGATGGAGACACCTCTCCGATCAATAACCATCAGCGGGATCTGGAGATCCATAACGGCTCCCACATACTCAACGATGACTTTGTGATCGATAGAACCATTAACATACGAAACCAATTCCCTTTGTCATGCGATACTCTACTTATCCGAGGTTTGATTGTCGGTATCTCCATACCTAGTTCTACCTCGTTACTGATAAGTACTCTTTACTCGTTCCATGTTATGTCATCTCTTGTGACCCAGTCACATGCTTGCAAGCTAATTAGATGACATTCCACCGAGAGAGCCCACAGCATATCTATCCGTCATATGGATGGACAAATCCCAATCTTGGTCCATGCGCTTCAACACATACTTTCAGAATACCCAATGACACCTTTATGACCACCCAGTTACGAAGCGGTGTTTGATGTCATCAAAGTACCCATCCGGTGATGGTGATTAACATAACCTCATGGTCGAGGATTAGGTTACTATGTATTTTAAAGCTTATAGCAAACGAACTTAGTGACTTGATCTTATGCTATGCTTACTACGGGTGTGTGTCCATCACATCATTCTCCTAATGATATGATCTTGTTATTAACGACATCCAATGTCCATGATCAGGAAACCATGATCATCCATTAATCAACAAGCTAGTTTAACAAGAGGCTTACTAGGGACTCTTTTATGTTTACAAAACACACAAGTATTAATGTTTCTGTTAATACAACTATAGCATGGTATGTAAACATTTATCATAAACATAAAGATATAATAATAACCACTTTATTATTGCCTCTTGGGCATATCTCCAACATAGTCATGGTGGAAACTTGTAGCATAACTATAGTGAGCACTCTATGAAGCATCCTCAATAAAAACCTATGCAAATAGCAAATAAAAAGATCGCTGAGATGCTCACTGTCTGCTTGCCTTGTCACTTTGATTATGGGATAGCTCCTGTGTCATGTGCAAGGGGTACCCCGTTGGCGGTTCTCAATGATACACGTGTATTTACAATGACAAGAGCTTACTCGTGACTAAAGTTGAGTATCATGAGGTTCGGTACTCATAAGTAAGGGGCATGGGACTTCTATTTATAACTTGTCAAGCATATCCTCTTAGTTGTGTCACTTTAACCTTAATCACCAAAAGATGCCTATGATAGGGGCAATGAGAGCTGAAAGCTAGTAAGTATCATAATTTTTGGGAGCTCTTTATGAGACTTGCAATCCCTGCTTCCCTCTTTGAAGGGCCTTTCTTTTACTTTGTAGTTGAGTCAGTAAACCTACTCCCTTCTATCTCAGCAAGTATTTTGAGTTGTTGTGTTTCATTCATTCATATGTTGATTTATCCATTCATGTTTCTTATGTTCCTTGTTTTGCACATTGCTCTTATCTTGATGTTTACTACTTTGAAAGCTATCATTGAAAAACCAGCTATTTGTGAACTCTAACAAATTATCAACTATTCTTCGACCAAGAGCTAACTTTGCCATTACCAATTATGATTCACTTTATGTATCTTTATTGTGTTTCCTTTACTTATTACAAGTTGAGTTATATAATAGTTAGTTGTCTTCTATTATGATCTATGTATTTGATGAATGTGATGCTTCTTGTCTGTATTCTTTTATCGACTCTTCACTCCATAAACCTGAGGCCATGTTTATTGAGCTCAGTTTCGCTTGGGTACAAGCGAAGTCTAAGCTTGGGGGGAGTTGATACGTCCATTTTGCATCACTATTCTATGTCTTAATTCACTATTATTTATTGATATATTTCATATTGAGAGGTGATACTTATGTTATTTCATCTATTTTTGCATGGTTGATGACTTTTGGAGCAGGGACGCTGTAATCAGGATTCTGATGGAAAATGTGCTGTTTGGAGGCAAAATTCGCGAAGATATGAAAATCCGGGAAAATATACGGAAAATCCTATTTTTCCAGAAAACTAAGGATGCCAGAAGACAGAGTGGAGATGGGCCACAGGGGGACCATTGAATTATTGTTTATGTTCAGATTGAATTATTGTTTCTAGAGGACTAAGGATGCTAGAAGAAGTAGTTGATGCTATTGAGTGAACCATTGAATTATTTTTTATGTTCAGATTGTTATACATCATTATTCCATCTCTGATCATGATCCATATGATGTCTTGTGAGTAGTTCGTTTTGTTCTTGAGGACATGGGAGAAGTCTTGTTGTTAGTAGTGGAGTTGTGTTGAGAAAGATTTAATATGTTGTTATTTAAGTTGTGGTGTACTTCTTCTAGTGGTGTCATGTGAACGTCGACTACATGACACTTCACCTATATGTGCCTAGGGGAATGCATTGTGTATTTGGCTACTAATCGTAGGGGTTGCCGGAGTGACAGAAACCTGAACCCCTGTTAGGAAACCATTACACAAGGGACGTAAGGGTCTTAGAGTTTAAAGCTATGGTTAGGTTTCTACCTTAATTACTTTCTTGTACCTACGGATGTTTGCAAGGGGTATAATCACAAGTATGTATTAGTCTTGGATGGGGCGGTACATTAGCACAGGTTCACCCACACAACACTTAGCAAGCTAAAGAAGATTAATCAACTATATGAAGCGAAAGCACTTGACAGTCTTCCCATGTGTCCTCGAGAACGTTTGGTCATCTTAAGTAATACAACCGGCGTGTCCTTTGCTGCATAAAGGATTAGGCCACTTGCTGCATTTATTCCTACTGTCTTTTATTTACTCGTACTTTGTTTATTTGCTATATCAAAAACCCCTAAAAATCCATTTGCTAAGTATCTGCAGAGAATACCCGATCCATACCACTAGCCAGCACCTTCCGCTCCTCGTTGGGTTCGACACTCTTACTTATTGAAAATACTGCGATACACCCCCTATACTTGTGGGTCATCAGTGACATTGACGGGCTAGCGGTTGGTTAGCCTTACTTATATCACGATCAACCTCTCTGCGTCTTAATGGTAAATGGCCCCGAGCTCTCTCACTGCCTAAGCGACATGGCTCGCCACTTGCCTACCTGTTGGGCTAGGATCCCCATGCCCGAGGTGCCACCGCGCTCCCCTCTATCAGACCAAACTCCGCCGGACTCCTCGGACGAGGACGACGACTCCGAGAACTTCGAATTCACCTCCTCATCAGACTCTGACCACTTCGACGATCCAACGGTTGATCCGCCGCGACATGTCGTCTTCAAATCTTTCAAGACCTAGCGTGACAGGGCCAACAACACCTGTCTCAACCTGGCGGTCAACCAACACTTGGAAGAGCGAGGCATGGAGATCTCCTTACAGAGGCTGCTAGTGGAGGAGAACACGCACCTCCTCATGGAGAGGGAATAGCAGGCCATTCTTCGCATCAACGTGGAGAACAAGGCCGCTGGCACCACTCACGAGAGAGCCTAGATTGTTCAGAACGAGTACTACCGGGAGTTGCGTGAGCACACCGAGGCAGGGTTGAACTACCGGCAGCACACCACATGATGGTGGGAGTATGGCAGGTAGCATCGCAGGCGAGGCACGCGAGGCATGCCCAAAAGTATCCCGAGTGGGATGCCAATCAACGGCCCCAGAACGATGACGAGGCGGTCCCTCTGGTGGGAATGGCGGCGATTACTAGTTAGATTTTGTTGTCATTTGTGTTTAATTAAATTTTACCCAGTTTGTAATATTTCGTTGTACATTAAATTAATTTTGTTTGGTTCAATGACACCGTTTATGGAACGCGATTGTGAACAGGTGTGCCCCAAACACGGCACGGCTCGGCGGCGTGCCCCAAACGACCGATCCGGCGACGTCGTTTGGAGGATGCAACTGGAGATGCTTTGAAAATATATCTTCTGACCAAATGTACATGGTAAGTAGTTTATAAAAAATCCATGTAGAATGTCATGGCTTTTAGTGGAGATTCACATTTTTGGGCCGGCCTGTAGATTCCATGTATAGGGTGATGATCCAATCAAATATTCCAGTTGAAAATCTAAAAGATGAAAAAAAATACAAAAGTATTCACATGTTACTTACGTAGAGGAATTATTCTCACAAAAACAATCTTGTAAAATAAAATTGGCAAGAAAATAAGCAATGTATTTTTCATCACGATGAGACAATTAAACATTTATACTTTTAATGTAATTTCACTCGTTCTATATGTTTAATCATGCAAACAATGTCTGGATTATCTTCTTCTCGTTCTGTTGCCAATGTATTTGGTAACTGGTTACATGAGATTACAGATAATATAGAATTTTGTTTAGGATGCAAGCGCTTGCCATTGTTTGGTCGCTATGGCTACATAGAAATGAGAAGATTTTTAATGATAAGATATCTTCTAATTTGCAGATTATCTGTCGGAGCACGGCTACTCTCCGTCTGTGGTCATCTCTACAACGTGTGAAGTTTCGAGGCCTATGCACGGAGGATTATACATGCTTGAACGATACGGCGAGGGATTTTTTTTCCGACATGGATGACATTGTAATCTGAGGATTGAACTTCTATCTTCCTAGGTGTTTTGTTTAATCAAACAATTGTGTACTTCTCCACTAGTTGGTTTATTTTTGTGTATAATTTTGGTTGGTTGTCGGCTGTATGCATCTTATTATACGGAGGCCGGGTGTAATGTTACTATTATAGTAATAAAGCACCAATTTAGAAAATGTATAATGCCATGTTTCTTTTGTGAGGGATGTAATGCAATTATCGACTTTTAGCACACTGACAAGTATCACAAACATAAGTCGGATTACTGGAAGACACACTAAATCGTTTTGCTCAACAATAGTTTGAACAATATTATTTGTGGGATGACCGAGAC
Source organism: Avena eriantha (assembly GCA_910589775.1). Taxonomy (NCBI): domain Eukaryota; kingdom Viridiplantae; phylum Streptophyta; class Magnoliopsida; order Poales; family Poaceae; genus Avena; species Avena eriantha. The sequence continues at coordinate 410,046,187 of OU342746.1, read as the reverse complement.
ATTGATGCCACTAGGACAAGGTGGTCGTGATACTGGATGACGCCTGGCGACACGGCGAAGACGAAGCTCGACTAAGCGGGATAGGGTAGAGTTTGTCATGACTTCTACCATGAATAATAACTTTCCTTGTGGCCTTGTACTTAACAAGGAAAAAGAAACGATAAAATTCAACAAAGACATCATTGACACAGACAAGACGATAGACGGACAAGAGAATTTTGCTAATGTGATGTACATGGGGGAGTCACGCAGATGTAGAGATGAATTGGCTAAATTAGAATGATCAATATGCGAAATTGACAAACCTGCACCATTGACCACTTGCACTTGGTCCTTCCCACCATAGCGCTAGGGACATGGAGACGCTCGAGCTCACTTGTCAGGTGGTTGTTGGCTCCAGAGTCCAGAAGCCAGTGAGGTGCTTCGTGGGAGGAGGTAGACGCCGAGTTCCCGGCGCGGTACTCGTGCTCAAACCGGTTGTGGCAGTCCAGTGCCTTGTGCTCCTAGTTCTTGCAGATTTGGCACTTAGGGCGCCTGCGCCTACGGCCGTTGCCGCCTCCATGTCCTCCTCCATTGCGGCCATTTCCGCCATTACCACCACCATTGCGGCGATGGTCTTGTCCTTGGCCGCCCTGCCCCTACAGTAGATTGCCACCCATGGGACGCCCCTCGTTGGGGCAGCCGGTGTTGTAGCGGCGGCCGAAGTCATAGCCACGGCCGGTGTTGTTGTTGTAGTCCAGCCACGACACGACATTTGCTGAGGACGTCCACTCCGTGATGTCAGCTTGCTGCTTCTGAAGTGCCTCATAATGCAGGACATTAGCATAAAAACAGAGAGAGTTATGAGAACTCTCACGAATTTCATCGAAGCAGCGATTGGATTGAACGTCGAGCCGAGCTCGATCAACATGTAATCGATGATCTCGTCATCGTGAAGAGGGGATCCGGCGGCGGCCATGGCGTCTGCGTGTGTCTTGACCTTCTAGATGTACGCCGCCACGGGCTTGTCCTCCTTCCTCAGTGCTTGAATCTGGCGCCGAAGATGCTGAAGCCAGGCGGCGTTCTGGGAGTTGTACATGGCGTGGACAGTGGCCCATGCCGTTGCAGCCAAAGTGCACCCAATCATGTGGGTTGCAATGTCCTTGGTCACCGACCAAGGCGAAGGCCGAGAACCTTCTGGTCGAGCGTCCAACATTGCTCGTAGTCAGGATTGCTCACCACTCGAGCGGCATTACTGATCCCCTCTTTCACGGTTTTGGGCAGGGTCCGAGCCGTACCATCGAGGTAGCCGTGGAGTGGACCACCGGAGAAGTTGGGGAGGGTGAGGGCCCTCGACAACATGAAGTTGTTTCCATCCAACCGAACCGTGATGAGAGGAACGACGGGCACGGCCACGATGGCAGGGGCCGCGCGATGATAGGGCTAGAGACGGTGGCGAGAGAGAGAGAGAGGAAGAGGTCACAGGTTCGGTGGGCATCACGGCGGCGGCAGCGCAGAGGCGGCGGAAGTGGAGAGATGGCGCGGCACGCGCTAGGGTTAGCGGCGGCGGCGCATGCATGCTCTGATACCAAGTCAAAGTTTAGGGTTTGCGTGGGGCAATGTCTCACCACGTCTTGCTCTTTATATAATGATCAGCACAAGGGTACAATACAATGTGTGTACAGTTACATGACAGTATTATACTAGACCTATTTTAACACAAACTATTTTATTTTCTTAAGTGGTTTATCTATCCGCTAGGTTGGATTAATTATTGGAAAAGGTGCTGAGAAAATAAAAAAAATCTGCAAGCTAGATTGGGTGTGCTCCAATCTTATAGCACTAGTAAAATGCCCGTGCATTGCCACGGGAAATCAAAACATGGAGAAAGATTATTTCATCTTGTTGTAAATTGTAGCGATGTTGATATATAATTTTCGAATACCTCGTCCTATATATTGGCATTTTCCCCTCTTACTAACCTTTGAGGACAATTTGATATTTCCTTTATGTCATTTAGCCTTTTAACCTTGTCATGTGTTTCCTTCAGTAGCACAAAATCTATCAATTTTCCACCAAAAAGTACAAATAAACATAGAATGCAAAGCAATGAGAAAGAGATATATGTAGTGTATCTCTTTTATACACTATAATAACAACTACTAAGGTTTTCTAGAGTGAAAAACAACCTTTATTACTCAAAACTGCAAATTATATAAGTAGCGATACAAACTCCATTTACAATTTTCTGCAAATGCAAACAATTTGTTCTAAAATCCCATCATTATTACTTGTTTTGTTCCTACCGTATGTGACATTTGTAGGATAATTGCTCATTTTGTAGGGTAGGCACATGCTTGCCACCGATCAAAACACACCGACTTCTTTCACCATGAAACTGGAAGCACATGGAAAAGGCTGGCCACACCCACTCTACATAAATTGGTTATAATTTTTTATCTTTAAAACTAAACCAGATAAGATGTTCCCATAAAATGAGTATTTCACTATCTCCAGTGAGGGTATATGTTTAGCCATATAAAAACATCGACCATGCAAATGTGACTCTAGGAAAATTGGAAATAGCACAATAAAGTAATACCCTCTAAATCACAGTCGCATTGCAAGAAGTAAAAGAACAAATTGAACGTATTTTAATGTAGAAAGTAAGGTATGTCTTCCCTTCTACCGCCTCTTCCCATTGCATAATCGAGTAAGAGATGAATCAATAAAATTATCAAAAAAAAAATCAGATGCTAATGTTGCTCTCAAGAAGATCATATTGCTTCTACTTGTCTACTCCTTTCCGTTTAACTTGCTGAATGAATTTTGAGAAGAACAAAAATAAGTTATGTTCAGAAAGAATTTGAACCAAATAAATAGAAAAAGAAATGTGTGGTGTTCTATAGATATAGAAGATCTTCTATCTATACTGGACCACAGATAAACCTTTGAGCAACTGAACCTCAAACAACAGCTGCTCCTTTGCATGCAACAGCAGGCTCCGGGGTGGACTAAACTGTGAGAAAGCACTCAAAGTTGTACCACACCTCTAGATTTCATGCCAATTAGCACGTCTTTCAGGCCTCAATTCATCTACGAGAACGAAAGATTTATAGATCATGAGAAGTCACCCTCACTACACATTCAGAAGACATTACCAATAGATTATTCAGTTGAAGAACAAACCAGGAATAAAAGAAATTTCAGGGGTTACCTTGGAAAGTTTAGTGTACAACTAAGGAATCTTTATCTCCCGAGAATGACATTGTTGATGGCCATGGAGACCATGTGGATCAAGGTCGTGCTTCTGCCACATGTCTCTCCATCAACCCAAGCTGGGTGACAGCGTTGGCAACCACCACCTCTCCTCAACACGGTGGCTAACTAGATGGCAGGGCGCTGAGTCGTCGCAGCTATCCTTGTGTCCCTTTTTGTCGGCAGAGACAGCCAAACCGGTCACTTCATGTGGAGACAATGGCGCTATCACCATCCATATTACACATGGTACTGATACATCTGAAATGAAAAAGTACATCAAGCTTTGTTCCAGAAATAATTAATCCACCATAATCAGAAAAAACTTGATTTATTTGTATCAAACACACACATGCAAAAGATGGCTTTGAAGTCAACACATCACTCGCATATACTGCGGTGGAGAACATATTCAATTTACGTGTAGGGTTGTACCACGTGCATGCATCCTTCCTGACCAGTAGCATGATTCTTCTACTTCCGTACACCCGCAAGCAAAAGCTACGTGCCATATTGAAGTGTTGTCGTGCAGCTGGTCTGATCCCGTGTATTGCTACACATGTATTTCTATTTCTAGGTATTTCTAGACGCATAAGTCGTAAGTGTTGTTGTTCTTCTTAAAAGGGAGAGATAGTAACTCAAGCAATTTCCTAATGAGTCAAACAAATCTCTGCCGCGCTGGCTGATCATGCCTATTGCCACATGTACGTATTTCTAGGTATTGCCAAAAGGCGGATAAAAGTATGTATAGTGTCTTATACAGAATCATCAAATCAAAAAATCAAATCACATAATTATAGGTTACAAAAGATATATTGATGGAGAAAAATCATATCACATAATCATGTGCATTTTTTATCAGATGTTTGTTTTTGTTAGTCTGATAGTTTCACTCGAATGGCTACATGTTTATACTACTGATCCAAGCAAGTCTGAAAGCTACATGATATATCTTGTCGAGCCTCGACTATTAAATACCTATAGCGTCCTGAGCAAGTAACTCACGCAGGAAAAACAAAGCAATCACTTAGTTCTATATAGAATGCAGTCCATTCAGTGACTAAACTGAAGAGATTTGAAGAAATATAACTTGTCAGAATTTAAGATCATCCATTCTCAATTTAAGATCATCCATTCTCATGTGTCTTTGTCCACCACAGCTTACGATGTGCTAGTTGCAAAAATTCAGATCCATCAAATTGTCTTGAATGATCAAGTATTATTGACACCCTAAATGAAAACCACGGAAAAAACTGTAAGTTTGTTGTATATTCAAGAAAACTCTGAGCTTGTCCCCTTTGCACATGCATCACACGCGTTAAACCACACACGACATCAGCTGACCGAACAACATGGAGAATTGCTAATAGTAGTAACATACCCGGTATCTTGTTGATATGAAACCAATATGTTAGTAGTCTAGCCCGTTTAGAGGAATTAGCACCCAAAAAATGATCCAAATTAAGCCATAAATTGGTGTTCTTCTTTGAACACGAATAAGAAAACCCAAGGCTCGACTGCTGAGCGGTCACCTTTCGCCAATCTCTCCTCTAGGCATCTGAAAGAAGAAAAAACCATTTTCTAGTGATAAAATAGTTTAACGAACCCGGTAAGCTTAATTGAGATAATCTGGGTTCGGAACGTAAGGCTCGAACCGGAAGAATCATACAAAAATCATCATGTGAATAAAAAAAGAAGGCAGTGAATCAAGTACATGTAGTTTTTCCCCATGCATCTGGTGAATCTACTATGGTAAATTAAAATAGATCATCTAATGAGAAAAAAGCATCATTAGAAAGTCTTCAATTGTACCACTTGTGTATCTATTAGAAAGTCGGTACAAAAAAAAGGCAATAGCCTGTAGGTGTGCATCTTGTTTTTAAAAACCAGTTACATAAATTAAAATTATTCAAATTGCAAATCTACATGTGGAGTAACCGTAGAGATTTTGCGCCAAAAAAATATCCGTTCTCAAGCAAACATTCGAAGTGAGAGAAACACCACACATGTAGCAAATATCCACTCTACAATCGATCCAGTTCAGAAAATTTTAGAGGGGAAAACGTGCAATTACTATACCTTCCAAGATGATGTCAAATTGTAAGGTTCCATATGATAACACGGGAGAGGCTGCCGGCGAGGAGCACACATGAGAAGGAGGCGGTGCCACTTGATCAATATGCAGAGGGAATAACATAAGGCTTGGATAACATCATTATGCTATGAATGGCCAAGCCCTCGAAGCTAAGAACAGCCTCCTTCAGATATTTCATAGCATACCGTGATTTTCATGGCACCGCTGCTCGCACACACCATCACGCACGCCATGCATGAGCCACCATCATCGTCCACGCAAATGCAATTGTAAATCGTCGGTTCTACTACCAATAGAATAATCATGTCAAACCTAAATAGTGTACTCAAATTAAAATTAATATTTGACACTTAAAAATTAAATTTGAAAACAGTAAATGAAAGGATACAACTCAGAAAGCGAAACATTAGGTTTTCTTGTTATTGTACTGTGCATCTGATGAATCTTCTATGGTAAATTAAAAGAGATCATCTAATGGTGAAAAACATCATTAGCATGTCTTCAGTTGTGCCACTTGTGCATCTACTCGAAAGTCGGTAAGAATAATAGCAGTAGCTAATAGGTGTCTCTTGTTTTTCAAAATTAATCTACACCAAAACTATGGAAAGACCATGGCTAATAAACATAGCCTATACATCCATAGTAAATTAATATTATTCAAGTAGCAAATCTCCGTGTGAAGTAACCGTGGGTGAGATTTTGCACCACAACAAATACTCATCCATAGGCAAACATACGAAGTGCGAGAGAATCACCATACATGTAGCAAATATCTGATCTACAGTCGATCCAGTTTAAAAAAAATTAGAGGGGAAACGAGCAATCACCATACCTTCCAAGCTTATGTCAATTTGCGGCAGAAGGATGGTAAGGGCCCATGTGATCACGCATGAGAGACTGTTGTCGAGGAGCACACATGAGAAGGAGGTAGTGCCACATGATCGGTTTGCAGCAGAGGCAACAACATAAGTCTAGGATAACATCGTTATGCTACGAATGTCCAAGCCCTCAAAGCCAAGAATATCCCACTTCAGATATTTCATACCATTCGTCATTTTTATGGCACTGTTGCTCGCACACCAAAACTATGCAAGACCATGGCCAATAAACATAGCCTACACATCGGCAGTAAATTATATTATTCAAGTAGCAAACCTCCATGTGAAGTAACCGTGGTTGAGATATTGCACCACAACAAATACTCATCCACATGCAAACATATGAAGTGAAAGAGAATCACCATACATGTAGCGAATATCTGATCTACCATCAATGCAGTTTAAAAAAATTAGAGGGGGAAACGTGCAATCACCATACCTTCCAAGCTTATGTCAATCTGCGACAGAAGGATGGTAAGGGCCCATGTGATGACACAGGAGAGACTGACGGCGAGGAGCACACATGATTACCTCTGAGGTAGTGCCACGCGATCGATCTGCAGCAGAGGCAACAACATAAGGCTAGGATAACATCTTTATGCTGCGAATGTCCAATCCCTCGGAGCCAATCATAGCCCACTTCATATACTTCATACCATTCGTGATTTTTATGGCACCGTTGCTCGCACACACCACCATGCACGCCATGCATGACTCCGAGTGTATTGCAACCATCAACCACTCCGAGTCATCGTCCACACAGATGAAATCGTAAATCATTGATTCTACTGCCATTAGAATAATCATGTCAGAACCTATATAGTGTACTTAAATTTGACACTTACAAATTAAATTTGGAAACTGTAAGCTAAAGGATATAACTCAGAATTTTTTCATACAGATGGGATGACAACACAATCATATGAATGATCACATCGTGAATTTTTACCATAATCAAAGAGTGTTTTGATGTTCTCCTAAAAACTCGTCATAGACATTTTTTCAATTACCTCGTGTGCAGAAGGATTGCCAATGGTTGAATATACACCTCTTCGATATTTAGTACGAGCCTAACATGATTACTTCATCCAGTTGTATTGTAGCAAAAGCAATCTACCGTGGTGGTTCAGGCTGTAGGGAGCTGCACATGAGCACGTGAGACAAAAGCAAAAGTGAGATCGAAAGATTTGTACTTGTCAATCGTAGTTTGCTTGTACATGTACCCATTCACATCGCCCGCCGGCGCAAAAAGAACCAGTGGCTCCTTGGGGGCGGCAAGATGATGCCTGATGGACGAAGGCACCAAATAGAGAGAGGAGAGAGAGATGTACCTATGACAGTGGTGCTCCTCGAGCTCCTCCAATGGCAGATTGAAGGGCACCGCCACGAGCCCTCGCGACCATAACAGCAGGAGCGCGGCTCTTGAGGTCGACCGTGACCACCACTGGCACAACCCGCTCCCCCGAGATGGGATCCATGATGGGAGCAACACCCACAGCTAGAGGCAGCGGTTCTGGGGGTGGTGATGCCAGGTCCTTGAGTGGCAGTGCGATCCTTGAAGGGGAGATGGCGACGGCGACCTAGAAAAGAGACAAATGCGATCCTGGAGGAGGAGGCGACGTGGTCCTGTAGGTGGGGTAGATGTCGTCGGTGGTGCCTGCGACGACGGCCGCCGTGGCCATGGCCCGTGGGATCTAGGGGAGGCGACGGTGTGGATGGGGGTTTCGATTGATAGGAGCGTGGACTGCGGATCAACGAAGGGATGCACAAGCAACGTCATATGGTGGGACCGTGGGAGCGACGGACGAAGGACGAAGGCGCCGACGGAGTGGCAGAAAACGGAACACCAATTTTTCTTGTAGATAGCAGAGATTCGATGTAGCCCGGGACGGCAGAAAACGGAAGCTCTATTTATTAGACACGGTAGAGATTTTCCCTAAAAAAAAAGAAGATGGTAGAGATTTGGTGGGAGGGTAAAACAGTCTTAAAAAATATTGGACCAAATGTAGAGACCGGAGGAAACAGAGGAAATTTCTACTTTTTAAGTAGTAGAGACTAGATCCCGTCGAGTGAAAATGAAATGGACATTAGTATCGGATAACACAACTTTTTTTTTTTGAAACACAACTTAAGGCAAGACCGCAAGAGATTATGTGTCATAAAGAAATATAGGTGACGAAACATTCTTCTTAGGCATATTAGTGACAAATTGTTAATTTGATTTAGCTGTGTAAGAGTTTGTCATCGATATAGCATGCCACTGTCACTTTTTTATTCTACTATCACGATACAGTGTGTATACCATTTGGAGGCCGTAGCTATATTTTTATACACCTCCGTTCCACGATGTAATTCTTTTTGAGGCGTGCTTCGGTGTCCCCGTCTAAAACTTAAGTTTGCATGGGGTCAGTTTTATCTTAACCGGTTGAAACCTATGTCCAGGCTATGTAAACCTCCGTAAAATGTACTCAATCGAGCTAGGTATACTTCACGTTCTTATCGGCCGAACCAAGCTCCCGTTATCGCAATCTACGTCTTTGCATGCCGTATTTTGAATTTTTGTTGCTTTTGCTATATAACTCCCGGTTTCCGCCTCCCGTAGGCACGTGAGTATACATGTACGATGAGTATACGTCTAAGAGGACTATACAGGCTTCGGTTGGCTTCATACGGTATTCGAAACGAATCTGTATCTTTTTTGTTGTCCAAGTTTGAAAAGTAGTGGAACACCGAAGGAAAAGTGAATTTTTTTTAGCAAGCTAGAGCAGAGGGAGTAGTAAACTGTTTTAAAACATTGCTCACACGTCACATAACGTGCCGGGTTTTTCCCTCCTAGCAGTAAGAAAGAGGTGTGGAGTGGAGGGAGACAGAGACCTGACGGTCACAGTCGCGTCGCTCACCAGTGTGTGCGTGTGCTGTACATGTTCATGTGTACGTACGTATGTACACCGAATGCCTCTTCATCGAGGACCGTGCAGCAAAGCAAAGACCATCCAATCCAATCCACCATTTTCCTCGTCATCGCCATGATCATCGTGCTCATACACACTCATAGTGCCATCTCGCCACCTCACTCACTCCCGATTTCGCAAAAGCTACTCGCTGGAGTCCTACATACAGTATGATGGAGATGATGGCGGTAATGATGGGGATTCCACCGCCCCAAATCACACGATCTAGCTAGCGACGCCGGCGGCACAAAGCTTCACATCATGGGATGGGCCGCCTCTGGGGGGTCCGTGCGCGCAGATCGATGGATGGATGGACGGATGGATGCTCCGTTGCTTTCCATGGCGTCGTTTTGTGCTGTACGTTGGCGCTCACTGTCGCTCCTGGGGATCCCCAAATTCTGACGACCTGATGCCTTGTCCTTGTAGCGGCCACTGTGGACTGATGCGGGACGACAGTGAGTGATGGGCAATTTCTGCGTCCTCGCCTCGGGATGGCGAATAAAATGCGACTGGGCGGCAGGCAGCGGCAGCCATGGGTAGGAACTAGGAACCTAGCTAGCTAGGCATGTACTGTGTCGGGTGTCTCTCGGGCACAGGCACAGGCACGGGCACAGGGACCACGTCTCTCGTCGTCTCTCTGTCCGGCACCGGCACCTCGCTCTCGCTCCAGCAGCTTCCGTCCAGCACGGCAGCACCACGGCTTGATGGATGGAATAGCTGTCGTGGTTCCAGAGGCGATGCAGCTCTGATGCAGCGCTCGCTGGTGATCCCAGCGTCTTCAGATAGATCCATTATGGTGCATGGAAACTGAAACGCTGGTGTCTATGGTTAAGTATTCCATTGGTTAGTTTTTTTTTTTTTTTTTTTTTTTTTTTTTTTGCTTCCGGCTGCACGGCAAAAAATTCCCAATGGTTTAGGCTATCTCCACCGGGTCGACCCAACCCGTCCCGGCGTGCCCGAACCCGTCCGCGCGGACGCGCGCGTCGTGCGCGGCGCCACAGCGACACGTCCCAACACGTCCGGCTCGACCCATCCGTGCACCTAATTTGCGTGACCACTGAGTCGGCCCGAACACGGGCGGGTCGCGGGCGTGTCCTCTCCGCGCGCACTAGTGGCCCACCGACCAGCGACGGGCGCAACCGCGCGCCGATTCAGACGCAATCGCGGCACTGATTCAGACACAAAGGCCACAACAGTGATTCAGGGCGGCAGACTAAACGGCGGCACCGAGTCAGACGCAGCCGCGGCAGTCTTCGCCATCAACGATGACGGGACGGGGCGTCGTCTGAGTTCCCGCGCTGGCATTGATGGCGAAGGCGCGAGAACCTGCGCGCGCACCCACCGGCAAGGGCTGCTTAAGCCGCCCCCTGCGGCCGTCGGTGCCACACACCTCCCCTCCTCTCGCCATCGCCATCGCCGTAGCCTCTGAGAAAGACGCCGCAGCCACCACCATCGCCACCGCCGCGATAAAGAAGCCGAGGTGATTCAGGAAGTCGAAGAACGACCATGAAGCCGGCGGATCTGGGTCGGGCGGCCGGCGCCACCAGAACAGCACGCCATCGTTCGCTTGGGGGGTGCTGCCACCGCCGCCCTGGGCGCAGGACTTCCTCGGCGTCCGAGCCCCACGCCGAGAGGATGCGGAGCAAGCCTCCCGCGACCGCCGGTACTTCCGCATTGTGGAGTGCGAGCGACGGTGGAGGGAGGGGAGAGGCATCGCCCACCACGATGTCTCCCTCCCCACGGGCTGGCACCTCAACCAGGAGAGGGTGCCGGTGCCGCCCGCCCCGAAAGACGATGATGCGCTGGAGGCGGGGATGGCCCGCCGCATCCGCAAGCTCCCGTCGACCTTCCGGTACGACCCCGCGTACCACAACCCGGTCTTCTGGAGGAAGTTCCTCGACTGGGAGCACACGGCACGCCGCCTCAGCACCTACCACGACGAGCTAGACCCTCTAGGCCCCCGCGAGCTTCCCGCCATCGAGGCCGCCTCCGACGGTGTCGTCAACCACTCCAAAACTGACCTCGGCGGTGGTGACGACGACGACATGTCGTCAAGGAGGAGGAGGACGAGGTGGAGGCGTCATCCTCCGCATCCACCACCGCGCACCTGCCCCCCGGAGTACCAGGCGGTCCTGGCGCGAGGCTACAACAAGGATGCCATCCTCGAGCGGGCCATCGTGGCCAGCGCGAGGGATGAGGAGGCCATGTGGGTCGGCTACCAGGAGGCCGTGTAGCTCACCAGCTTGGTGGCGCGCGTCAACGCCGAGCAGCCGCTGCCACCCCCACCGCACCACCGCAGCAGCTACAGGCGTGGGCTGCTCCGCCAGCGTCGCAGTGGTCTACCCCACCGCGCCTGGGTGGTACGCTCCGCCCGCGCCGGCGGAAACGGACGCGTGGACGGCATGGCTAGGCCAGGTGGTCGACCACCCAGCACCTCCTGCGCCAGTGTCGGCTCCGGGTCTGCCGCCGGCACACCTCTGGACGCTGCCGGAGTACATCGACCTCGATCCATAGACGGACGCGGCGGCGGGGAGAAGATCATCGGTAGCTAAGGCTAGGGTCGGGCCAGTTTTTATCTTTTTAATGTAATATATTTTGTTTAATTATGAATGAACTTTGCCAGATTATTTTACTATCGGTTTGAATTTAAAAATACCAACGTGGCCAGGCGGACATTCGGGTCGCGCCGCTGGGCGTGATCGACCGACAGGCCGGACAGCGGCCCACAGTGACCGCTGACAGACTCAAACAGACAGAAACGGACGGTTTCGATCACGCGTTTGGGTTCGGCGCGGTGGAGATGTCCTTAGAGCTGGCACAGGCAGCAGGTGCAGGTGATTGGTAATCGATTGGACGAGGACAGTGACCGGGCCAAAAGAGAGAGAAAGCAAAAGTCTTGTCCATGCTACTCGAGGCCCACGACACAAAGTAGTAAAATGCGAGTCTTTTGAGACGGGAGAAAACTTGTTGGTAGGCAGACCGTGACTTTCTTTAATTTCTGCTGCATTTTGTACGACGGTCAATCATACAAACAAGGTGTGGCACTTCGTCTCAACGTGACAAAGATCAGTGCAAATGTGGCAATACCACAATTTGAATTTTAAAGAGTGCTCCCTCTGATTTATAATAGCAATTTGAAGTAAAAAAGTACTTTCTCAGATTCATAATAAGTGTAGCTAATTTAGCAAAATTAATATTATAAGATATTTTGATGAATGTTCCTGAGAAGGCATTCATAGATGTCCAATAAACCTTTGGTACTTTTGCAATCTTAGTTCCCGGATCAAATGGTTCTCAGCGTCGATTTAGACATAATAATTCGTTAATCTATTGCGACATAGTAAACCAATTTGATGGATGTGATTCAAAGATGAGAATGCTAATTTATGGTGAGTACAACATGCGTAGTACTAGGATTACTGGTGGTTCTACTATCATCTACATAGTCATTACAGTCCGACACAGCAATGGCTCCCAACTTGCTACAATAACTCCCTAAAAAATAAATAATAAATAAGAGAACTTGCTACAACAACGAAATGTATTTCCATCCCCATTTACGTTTCACTTAAACGTAAACGCCCCATTCATAACCCGTTTCCACAGCAGGTCAGCACGAAAACGAAACACACGATGACACGACCAACGTTGGTTGGTGCACGACGTCATCCATCCGTCAGGCTTCGCCCGATCGATCAGACTCTGAGGAGGTAGACGCTGAGCTCGGGGCCGCCATTGATGCCGCTGTTGCTGGACCTGCTGTCAGGGTTCATCATGTAGAAGGCCTCCGAGTCGCGGGACCCGACCACCCGCTCGAACCTGGCGCGCATGTACATCACGTCGCCCTCGCCGCCGCCGCAGCTCGCGGCCGGGATCACCCCGGCGCCCATCGACACCGGCTCCAGCGCGCGCAGCACCCGCCAGTCGGCCGCGCCGCACTCCCGCCGCACCGCGTACCCGCAGCTCTTCCCGTTCACGTACGCGCGCCACACCGTCTCCTCCAGCAGCCTCCTCCCGCCGCCGGGCGCACCGGCGGTCGCGGCGCCTGTCTTGGCGCGCTCGCACTCGAGCGCGATGCGCACGAGGCCCGAGGCCATCTCGCGCACCAGCTCGGCGGTGGGCGCGGCGAGCTCCAGCAGCAGCGCCGGGCACGCGCGCGGGTCCGTCTGGAACGCCAGGTGCACGTGGCCGCGCCGGTGGCCGTAGAGCGTGCCCGTGAGCCGCGCGCCGAGGCCGACCTGCCGGCGCCGGCCCGACACGGCCGCCGAGAGCGCGGACCGCAGGCGCGCCACCGCCGTCCGGACCTTCTTCCTCTTCTGACTCTGCTGCTTCTCCTGCCCCTGCGCTGCCGCCTGGCCCGGTGGCGGCTTCTTGGGCGGGGAGACGAAGTCCTCGGAGTGGAAGGACGGGCACGCCGACGAGAACGCCATGGCGCCCTCGTCCTCGTCGTCCTCCTCCTCCTCGGCCTCCGAGCCCCTCACGTACCCCTCGTCCCCGCTCGCGGCGCCGGCGCCACGGCTGCTGCTGCTCTTGCCGAGAACCGGCCACTTGAAGTGCCTCCTCGAGAACGACATCGGGTCCTGCGGGTTCCTCACCGTGATGTCTCTCATGGCGATGGCGCACGTGCTATCTCCTTCTACCTCGAGCTCGAGCAGGCACAGCAATGGAGAAAGCTCAGAGCTCTGCTTCAGTAGCTATAGGCAGAGTGTTGTGCTGTGTGTAGTGGTCTCTGCTGCAGCCAGCTCTGGTGGTTTTGTACTGGGTGGGTGGAGGGCCAGAGCCCACCAAAACTGAGCAAACAAAAAGAAGAAGAGAGAGGTTCTTGGCCTGCCGGAGCTTGTTTTCTTGTGAGCAAACGGTAGACAGGAACGCGGGCAGTGGCAGGCAGGAGAAGTTTATGGCCGGTAGGATAATTGACAGCTGAGGAGAGTAACAAGAAAAAAACATAGTGAGAGCGACAAGAGAGAGGATGTGGCAGGAGAGATTTATTGGCCTCGGAGGTTGTTTTCTTGCGAGGAAACTTGTTTTAGTAATTTTTTTTAACGGGAATGGCCCCAAAGGGTAAGGGAGCTGCAATTAATAAAGCGGTAGGTACAAATTACATGGGGACCCTTTAACAACCACTGCACAGAAAAACCTATAATTTGAAGAAAAGGTCCCTAACTTTGCAAAAAAGACCCTAAGGCATAGAGTACAAAAGCAATCCGGCCCTAGTCGTGTTCCTCTGTCGTCGATCGTCGGTGACCTCAAGGCAGCTGGAACGCCGAAGTTCGAGAAAACGCTCATGGGGGTCTCATTCCCGTCGAGGAGCACTTGCCGCCGGTCGCCAGGACGCTCTCAGGGACAAACCACTTGAGGGTGAAGTGGCGCCGAGCCCCATCGTAAGGCTACGATTATGGCCTCCGTCGTGGAGGTTGCAGGAGATGGCCTCTCTAGCCAAGGATAGCTTTGGCAAGTATACCGTCGCTTGGGAGCATCAACAGGAGCAGCTCGAAATCCCCTTCGCACCGCGTCAACAAGCTCCAAGACGAAGCTTGTCGTCATCGCAGAAGGATCCCATCACCGGCCAAGATGCCGATGCAAGACTCCTAGATCCACCTTCCCCCCGCCTCCACGGTCGGCCAGAAGCGAGATCTGCTGGTCAGGGCCAACAACCCGCCGACCACCGCGCTTATTGGAGAAGCCTAAACCCGAGCTCATCTGGACCATCCCCCATGGAGGCCTGGACGTTCTCGCTGACGCCTCAACTGCCATGCGCACCACCAGCTGTCGAGAAGGGCTTCGAGATCCAGCTTTATTGGTAGAGATGCCTAGGCTCCATACCGCCGGCGACAAGCTTCCCTGCCAAAGGAAGATCACCACTAGGAGGGAGAGACCCAGGGCGCACCGGCGGCAGCTGGAACACCACGGCGACCTACTCCCAGTCTGCACGACGGCAAAAAACAACCAAAAACCTAAACTAACTAGACCGGTGATGGCCCAAAATATATCGAGCTCATTGGGGAACCCCAAGAGGAAGGTATGATGAGCATAGCAGCAAGTTTTCCCTTAGTACGAAACCAAGGTTATCAATCTAGTAGGAGCAAGGAAACAACCCAAAGGTGTTGCTAGCTAAGCCTTGGCAGGGCGCACTACCGGTGCTAGTAGCAACGTGGAGACCTGCACAACACAACCACAGAACTTTGCCCCCAACTTGCGATGAGGTTGTCAATCTCACCGGTTTTGCTGAAAACAAAGGATTAAACGTATCGAATAGAAGAAAGTAATAGTTTGAAGAAAGTAAATACAAAGCAGTAAACAGTTTGTAGATTGAATGTAAAAGAAAGAACCGGGTCCATAGTTCACTAGAGGTGGCTCTCCCTAAGATAGATAACATGTTGGGTGAACAAATTACAACGGGGCAATTGACAAACATCGAGAAAGCATACAAGCATAAAATAATCATCTTGACTCCTTTGAGACTTGATTGGGCATTACAACATTATACATAGACCGTCATCCAACTGCATCTATGACTAATAATCCACCTTCAGGTTATCATCCGAAACCCCTCCAGTATTAAATTGCAAGCAACGGATAATTGCATTACGAATTGCGTGTAAAGTAAACAATATGATTGTTCTATAAACAAAGGATTGTTGTTTTCTCCCTAGTAGCAACAACACATCTAGTACCTTAGAGATTTCTGTCACTTCCCTAGATTACCAGAGGCATGAACCCACTATCGAGCATAAATACTAACTCTTGGAGTTGCTAGCATCTACTTAGCCAAGATAGCTACTAACAACGGAAAGCATGCAAGATCACAAATAACAAAGACATGATAGAATCAATAATCAATCTGAAATAGCATCTCAATATCTATCGATCCCCGCAAACACAACATGCAGAATTACAAATAGATGATCTTGATCATGAACGGAGCTCACAAGATCTAAACATGATAGCACAAAGGAGGAAAACCAGCCATCTAGATACTACATGGACCCGTAGTCCAAAGATGAACTACTCACGCATCACACCAGAGGCTTGCATGATGATAAAGAAGGCCTCCAGGGTGAATTCCCCTCTCCGGCAGGGTGTCGGGAAGAGCTTCAGATCCCCCCCCCCCCCCGATCTAGGGATGGAGATGATGGCGGCTATAGATTCTTTCGTGGATTTTTGATCGGGTACTTAGGGTTTCCGTATTAGAGGAAATATATAGGCGGAAGGAGAGGCCGAGGGGGTGCCTGGGCTGGCCACACCACCCCCTGGCGCGGGCCAGGCCTGGCCGCGTGGCTAGGTGGTGTGGCCGCCCTCTGGCCCTTCTCCGTCTCGTATTCTGGCTCCAAGTGTCCCCCGGTAAAATAATAACTTTGGCTTTTGTCCCGTCCAATTCCGATAATATTCATTTTCTGACTTCTTGGAACCAAAAACAACAGAAAACAGGCAGCTGGCACTATGGCTCTTGTTAATAGGTTAGTCCAAGAAATCATATGAAAAGTACTCCAAAGTGTGGACAAAACACAAGAAAGTAGATAAAACTAAGCATGAAACATCAAAAATTATAGATATATTTGCAATGTATCAACCGGCAGCTCTCCTCCACCGCCTCCGGCCAGCATCACCGCCAGATATGGCTCGGGATTGGCCCGGTGAGCTCACTGGACTCTCAAGGTGGGGAGGCAGGAGGGAGCAGCGGGGGAGGGAGGAGAGGGCGAGGAGAGATTCAAGTGGAGGTGGTCGCTTTCGTAGACTAAGCAGTCTCTTGTTTTAGTATGTGATGTGAGTGGTTGATGACGCTCTCATCAGGCCTCAACATATTACAATTTTCAAGTTACTAGTTGCTCTCTTTAGAAAGATAGGAACAGACAGGTAAAAAAACTGAAAGACTGCTCCGTAGTTAAATTGTTCTATCATATATACATCATTCCTAATTTTTATTTTGTGATGATGAACCCTACAACATAATGGTTTAGTGCATCAATTAAAGCCAAGCCCGAGGTATCTCTTCTTTTCGGAAAGAAAAACTAAATCACATTACCGAGATTTGCTTCATGCAAGACTACATCAGTGACACAGTATTTACAAGATTGCAAAACACACACAATATGGTCATTTAATAAGAGTTTATCTTCAATTGCATAAGATTTATCTCTAACCAATCAACTAACACATACATGGTCGCGCTAGAACATTACATACTTCTCACATCTGCAACAACCTTAGACATTGTAGTATGTAACCACTAGAACATTATGCATCTACATAGACAGAGTCCACGGTTAAGACTTGGCTAGCTTGGTTCTTTATTCAGTGTCATAGGTTGGCTTTTGATTTGCATCTGACGAAGGATAGATGCTTCAATTGATTATGATTTAATATGAAGGTTGATAGCAAACATTTTATGGGCCATGAAAAAAAATCCGTGAGATGAAAACGTTCTCTGTTATTTATACTGAAGTTTTTTACTTTGTCAAACTTATCTATTCATTGAAGGCATTGTTATTTTTATATTGACATACATCACTTATAATACTATCTTGAATACAGGTTCCAATAATAATTAGCATGATTAACATTGCAAGCTTGATCATGTATATTGAATTAGGTAAATATTTTCATAAACTTCCAAGATATTCCTATTAAATAAATGTTATTTAGCTCCAAAATAAAACATGTATTTATTCTCCAAATTTGTTTTATGTAGTTTGGATGTTTGAGACATAATATTGTTAGAAGGGATTTACACCATAAATCTAAGCAAACTAGTATTATTGCATTACCCTTTTTTGTATAATTTTTAATAGTATGTTAAAATATCTAGGAAAGTTGGTAGAGACTAAAAGTATCTAGAAAATAACTTGGCATAAGTTTCTAGAGTACACCATTATCAACCTTTTTTTAAACGTTCTGGATTGTATGAAGTTCAGAGTAGTAGCTTGTCTCCAAATCATGTCTTCGATCTGCTCTCATGCATGAGTATTAAGATGTCAAATTTCTCAAAAGTGTAGTGTTGTCCATTTACCTAAACGATGTACCAATTTTGATATACCAATGAACTGTCCTATATCCAACTCGCTTGAAATCAATGCAGTCCTCGTGAAATGAACCCAATCATGTAGACTTGTGTATTTGCAAGATGGTTTCAAAAATCATAAATTGCTCCAAAAATATGCAGCCCTACGGTAGAACCTGTACTATCGACCACGCACCCACTCTTTGATTCTGATGGGCTGGGCCTTATAGGCAAAGAGTCCGGGCTAAATTCTCTTATCGGTGTAACTTAGGATTAGCTCTGATAGAGGGTGCCATATATATATTGGTATGTTAAAGTATCTCCATCAATAGCCAAATTTGAGAGCCTCTAAAAGCCAGAGGGGACATGGCTTATTCTCCTATCTGAAATGATGGCGCCAACTCAAGCAACACCCTTGTTATTTAACTCCTATCTCTTTCTTCTCATCTATTGGTACATACCCTCTATGTTTACATTAGTTTGACATCATAATGTTTTAAACTATAGCATTTCAAACTCATATATTTCAACCATACTCAAACCCAATATAATCAAACAAAATAATTCAAGTTCAGATTCAAAAATTCCGAACATGGAAATAAAAAATCACAGTACAAAAAACATGCAATTATCACAAATATGTCGGCCGCGCTTGTCATGTCGGTCAATTAAACTCGTCGACTTCGCTATCATTTTAACGTCTCTAGAATAGCCCCTAGAGAATCTAGGTATGTCGTCGACCTCCAAACACAGCTGCATAATGACATATTTTAGTTTTCTCGACAGAATTTAATGAGAGTTTATCTTCAACTGCATAAGTATCCCTTACCGGCATCAACGTGCCTCTCTGATTCTCGTGAAGCCGCATGTGGTGACTGTCAATTTCGAAGCCATGTAGTCATAGACATTGCTTAAGTTTGTGCATTCGTGTGTCCAAATTATATGGTCATTCTTAAAATAAAATGCCCCAACATAAAAGTACTTCATGACAGTTTTTATTTCTGGTCGGGTCTATATCATCATGACTTTAATTGTGATTGCACTTATTGTTGTTGGATCGAGTTAAGCTAGTACTCAGGTTCTCACGGTGAATTGGACATATGGCCCGCCGAAAACCACTTTAGCACCTAAGCTAAGCATCTTTCTCAGTGCTACTGAAATGATGCACCCAAGAGCCAACGAAAAAGCATATCTTCCTTAAAATACGTACACATGTGGATTGCAGCTTTACCCAAGGGACCAACAATCATCGGTGCATGAAGTTCGAATGCGGCTGCCAGGAAGTTTGCTACTACTTCCTCCGTTTCAAAATGCAAGGCGTCTAAACTTTAGTTAAAAGTTAATATATTCAAAGTTTAATCAAATTTATATGTAAAAATATAAACATTCACAATATCAAATCAATATCAATAGATTCACCATAAACTATAGTTTTCCAACATGTTCATTCGATATTACAGTTATTCGTTTTTTATGTATAAATTTGGTCAAACTCAGAAGATATTAACTTTTGACTAAAACTTAGGCGCCTTACATTTTGGGATGGAGGGAGTATATCAGTAATTCAGTATTCAACTTTTTTTGTGAAATAGAGCAAGGTAAATCGTAGACAAGTGCCTCGTTCGTTTTTTCACCTTCAGTTTGGCTTTTGAACGGTCGAACGCAATGCGGCGGCAGATCGCAGAAGAGAAGACGACGAGTAAGGAGGACAGACAGGGAGAGGATGGACCGGACGAGGCCGTTGTTTCTTTCCTGTGCCTCGGGATCGGCGCGCGTGGGATCGACCGAGGAGGGGCCGCAGTGCAGCTTTGACCAAGGACGGGACGAGCGACCGAGCCGGCTGCTGCAGCAGCTGCTGCTGCTGCAATGGCAGGTCGGGTCCGGGTGACGACGCGACACCGCCGTACGCAGCAGCAGCCTCGCCTCGCCTCGTCGGAGCTAGCTGCCAGTGTGGCTCCGGGTCTGCCATTGGCTCTGGCTCTCTGCCGCTGCTGAACAACGTGATCTGAATTCTCGTGGCTGCTTGGGCTCAAATGACAAATACAACGGTAATAAAACTAAAATGAGGTTAATACTTTGACTTTAGTGCATGGATTGTTAGTTATAACTTGATTAAAATTAAATACACACTTGTGAGTGCTTGAAAAGGTATGTAGTCCCTCTGTTTCATAATATAAGATGTTTTAGCTTTGTAAAGATAATGTATCTAGACGATTTTTAGTGTGTAGGTTCAGAGAGGTTCACTACGGATTTACATACTAAAAAAATGTCTAGATACATTAACTCCATAAACCTAAAACATCTTATATTCTAAAATGGAGGGAGTACAACTTAAGTGTTCACGGGTTTAAAAAAAAGTTCACATAGTTTAAAATAATACTTTCAGGTTCAAAAAATGTTTACCAATTTTACGAAATGTTCATGTATTCGAAAATGGTCATGAATTGGAAACATGTTGTGAATTCATAAAACATGAATGTGAAAAATCGTTCATGAATTTGAAAATATTCACAAATTTTAATTTTTTCGTGGATTTGAAAAAATATCCGAAAACTTGAAGTACACTCATGAATTTAAAAAACGAACAGGGAAAACAAAAAAGAGAAAAATACACATAATAACGAGGAGAACAATCGACCTGAATCTTCTAGAGGTTTCCAAAAACGGGTGGTAGATAGCTATACGGGCTAGCCCATCTAAAGAAAAGGAGCTTAGGGAGGTGTTATGCGTCGAAGCCAGAGGCGATGCAACTTGCGTCAACTAGGGTGTTGAGGACTCGACAGGAGCCAGTGTTGAGGACTCGACAGGAGCCAGGGAGGAGAGGCAGGGCAGAAACTCCACATACCCTCCTCCCTCTCCTGCCATCCTCCTCCGGACCGCATGGTCTCATGATCCTCTTGTCTAGCGACAAAATGTGGCTCCGCTCTACTTGTCTTCTCGTCCTGCTCTTGGATCCCGGGGAGATAGTTTTTGTTCAACTCATCTAGTGTGAGCATGCTTGCTCCGTTGCTGCTCCTAGTGACTCGTTGGCATCAGAGCATGCTTCATATCTTCGCTAGGCTAGGACATGCTTTTGGTATTGCAAAATATATATAGCCTTTGTGGGCGAGTTAGGGCATCCCAATGGGCCAACCAATTTTAGGCAGCAAATGTGTCTTTTTGGGTCTGTATGAGTGAACCCGCGAACAAACAAGTGGGCATTGTCCGCTGATGGTCCGTTCAAAGCAGGGAGTTCACCCAGAGGGGCGACCCATTGGGTCTGCACTGGCCTATTCTAGCCAAAACAAAAATCAAATTTTAAGCAATTTTCCTATTTTGAACTAGAAAAATGTTGTAGTTCACAATCAAATAAATTTTAAATGTTCACAAACAAATAAACAACATACATCACAATCAGACATAGTTCACAAACAAGCATAGTTCATAATCAAATAAAGTTAAGCGTAAATTCCATTTTACCCCCTAGTTTAATATTTTTACATTAGCAAGTTTTCGTCTTAATTACCCCCTTTAGCAAAACGTTATGCCAATTTTATCCCTATTAATTTTTGTGAGCATTTTGATGGGTGGGTCCATGATGTCAATACAAGTGGCGTGCCATGTAGACTTGTTTTGTTGCGGCTGTTTTCTCCTTATTGGTTTTCTCTTGACATGCTTTTTTCAATCTGCCATCTCCCTATCAGTATTGGTGTTCCTTGTTGTCATTGTGTTGTTGGTGTTCCTTGTTGTATTTGTGTTGTTGGTGTTTCCCTAATCTATGGTACTAGGCTAGGCGTAGAAGAACAGTTGTGTTGTGATTTAAATAATAATATTAGAAGGCCTTAGTAACATTTGAGTAATTGTCTCTTGCTTAGTAGATCAACAGATTAGGAGTTGTATTCAGTTTGACATAGCACTAGGATTTTGTTTGGCTTAACACATTTTTCACTAAGCGAAGACATAATTTTGAGTAAGATACTGGGAACAATAGAAAGTGGCATGCCACCTATACTAGACACCCCTTGCCAAATCACTCACAAAAATTTACATGGGGTAAAAATCGACACAACTTTTGCTAAATAGGGTAAAAATTGGCACACCTTTTGCTAAATGGAGTATTTAGGATGAAAAAAAGGCTAAATGGGGGTAATTGGTGTCTAAAATTTTGAAACCAGGAGTAATAACTGGAATTTACTCTAAAATTAAAGGTGATGACTAGATGTTTCCTATGCGAGGTCACATATGCTCAATCAAATCCGCTTGAAGTGAATTTTGAGTATTCCGATCACGGATCTCATGATGCACATGTAGAAACTTGCCAAACAATGTTGGACCGGTATCGGCTCAACAAGTTGACCCTCAAACTTCCACCCTTGGTCATACATGTTATCATCATATTCTCCTGAAATGACCATGTTATGCATGATCATACAAGAAGTCATGATTTCCCACATGGTCTCATAACTCCATATTCTAGCAGGTTGGCGGACAATAGCTCACCAAGATTGGAGCACATCAAATGCCTGCTTCGCATTCTTCCTATAAGCCTCTTGTTCTTTCGCAAACCTCATACATTTCTCATCTTTAGGTTCACGGCTTGTCTCCACAAGTGTTTGCCCAATAAGAATAGATGCTATCAACTAGATAATACCCTTTTTCGTATGGATGGCCATTGATCTCATAGTGAATCACTGGAGCATTGCCTTCCACAAGCTTAGAGAACACCTGGGAGTGCTAAAGCACATTGATGTCATTGTTATAACCTGCCATGCTGAAAAACGAGTGGCAAATCCAAAGATTTTGTGATGCAATATCCTCAAGTATCAATGTGCACCCATCCACATGCCCACTATACTTTCTCTCCTCTATCAAGCAAGCAAAAGGATAGTTCTTACACTCCCAATGCATGCAGTCCTAGCATCCCATGAAACCCTCTTGACTCATTAATGGAAAAAATTTGGGTAGTGTCGACAGCATTTAGCTCTGTCGGGTAAAGCTCACTGAACACCGCAACCAACACTTTGTAGAACTTTTACATAAACTTAAGGCATGTGATCTCTCACATGTTTAAGTAATCATCAACAAGATCACAAGAAAATCCATATGCAAACATGCAGACTGTTGCGGAACGTTTCTAGTAAGAAGCGAAGCCGGTCTTACCAGTGGCATTGTTCTTGCATTCAAAGTATGGATCATAGTCCCTCACATGATCGAGAATTATCAAGAACAACTTCCTTAACATATGAAAGCGATGTCGGAATGCGCACTCCAAGTATAGTGGCTGAGTAGGTTGGAAGTAGTCCTTGTAGAGTCGTTTGTGGACACTTTCTCGGTCACGCTTAAAATTGGCCTTGCGTACCTTCCCGAGCCCCTTCGAACGGGTTGCGTCCTCTCATTGTGGTTATGGATGAGGGTTACCACGACCATCAAAATTTGGGTATCACCTTCGGAGTCATCGTCCTACGATGTATCCTGCCATATTCTGTTAGCCGATGTACTATAACCTGACATGGTAGTATACTTTAATATTAGACTCGTAGTTGAGCTACAAAATCTGAAAATAAACGAGTTTATAATTCTGTTATGGAACATATCGAGTTGGTATCTTGCATAAATGAAGAAAGTAAAAAGAGGAGGAGAAGAATTATACTCACATAAATGTACTTTGAATCATGTGTTATTGCAGGAACTAAGATTCTATATATTTTCTTATGAATCTATAAATATGTTGTTTTGTAGATTCTCGGGCAATGACGGTGGCAATGGTAGCGGCTAAAAATTCAGTTGGTGAACAATACTGAAAATTCAGTTGGTGAACAAGACTATGAATGTTGATTCTAAATAATACTTGCTTGTAAATGTTCAGGTTTTGCTTGCTTGTAAATGTTTTGGCTTTGATGCCAATTTTAAGCTTTGTTTTTAAATGTTCAGGTTTTGCTCGTAAGTGGAAGTAAATAATGCTTGCTTACTTGTAAGTGTTGCTTCTGAATACATCCAGTGAACTGTGGAATAATGCTTACCTTTAGTATACTTATTTCCTGAATAATGCTTGCTTGCTTGTAAATGATTAAGTTTTCTTGCTTGTAAATGTCTAGGCTTTGATGCGAAGTTCAGGTTTTTGCTTGTAAGTCGAAATAAATAATGATGGCTTGCTTGTAAATGTTGCTTATAAATATATCCAGTGAACTGTAGAATAATGATTACCTCGAGTATACTTTTTTTAAATTGTTACTAGGAGTATCGTTTGCAAAAGTTTTATTGTTACTTGTAATAATTCCAAATTAAATGAACTTCTAGATTCATTGCTTGCATAAGCTGGTATTTAGTTAACTTTTAGATTCACTACTTGCATCATAAGTTGTGCCCAACCTTAGTCATTATTTAACTTTTGTGATTCAGGTAACTTTGTTCATGATATATTGTAGTATAAATTCAGTTCACTATCCAATATAAATCAATTCATCATGTGTTGTAGTATAAATTCTTTGTGAGATGAAAACATTCTTATGGGCCAGAAACAAACTTTGTCCAGCATGAAAGTATACCAACCATATGGGTCACGAACAAACTTAAACATAGTTTCTTTGTGAGATTAAAACATTCTTGATTATTTATACTAAAGTTTTTTACTTTGTTGAACTTATCTCTTCATTAAAGGCATTGTTATTATAATATTGACATACATCATTTAGAATACTATCTTGAATACATGTTTCCAATTATAATTAGTAGAATTAACATTGTAAGCTTGCGCATGTATATTGAACTAGGTAAGTATTTTCATACACTTCTATGATATTTCGATTTCATGACTATTATTTAGTTCTAAACTAAAACTTGTATTTCGTCTCAGAAATTGTTTTACGTAGTTTGGATGTTTGAGACAATATATTGTTAGATTGGATTTATACCATAAATTGAAACAAATTAGTATTATTGCATTATCATTTTTGTATCATTTTTTATAGTATGCTAAAATATCTAGAAAACTAGGTAGAGACTGAAAAAATCTTTCAGATAACTTGGCATAGATTTATAGAGTGCACCGCTATCATGCTGATTCGAAACATTTTAGATTGTATAAAGTTCAAACTTGTAGCTTGTCTTCAAATCCCATCTTCGATCTTATATCATGCATGAGTATTAAGATCTGAAATATATCTAAATTGTAGTGTTGTCCGCTTACCTAAACGGTGTAGACATTTTGATATGCCAGTGAAATGGCCTATGTACAATGTTTTCTTTGAAATCAATGCAGACCTTGCGGGACCCATAGACTTGTGTATTTGCAAGCTAGTTTCAAAAATCATATATCGCTCCAAAAGTTATAAGTGTGCAATCATAGAATAGAACATGTACTACGTATTGACATACTCTTTGGATTGATGGGCCGGGCCTTGTAGAGAAAGAGACATGGCTGAGTACCACTAATCAAGTATAACTTAGTGCTATCTCGGATAGATGGTGATATATCAAATACACAAATTTTTGATGAATTTGGATGAATCTATATACTAAATAATGTCTAGATTCGTTCAAATTTTTGATAAATCTGCGACATCTATTTTAAGACGGAGGAAGTATATGGTCTTTCTTAAAATAAAATGGAGACCCCGGCCAAAAAAAAGTACTCCATCATGACAGTTTTTCTTTCTGGCGGGGGCTGCATCACCATGGCTTTAATTGTGATTGCACTTTGTTTCTGTTGGATCGAGTTAAGCTAGTACTCTGTTGTCACGGTGGATGGAATGGACATATGGCCGAAAACCACTTTAGCACCTAAAGCATGTTTCCCCGTGCATGCTAGTGAAATGATGCAACCAGGAACAACGATAAAGCGCATATCTCTTCCTTTGAAATAAGTGCACACCACACATGGATCGGGCACGCAGCTTTGCCTAACCGTACGATTAGCTAACGAAATGAGCGTTATTCGGCTCACGACGACGTACATCTGTGGCGTTTGAGTTTCAGAGTTTAACTACTTTCATCAGTATTCAACTTTTTTTCTGAATAATGTGTGCAAGGTAAATCGTAGTGATAACTGTCTCGTTCGTTTTTTTCACCTTTGAGTTTGGCTTCTGAACGGTCTAGGGCTTCGATCGTTAGCTATAACTTGGTCTAGTTAAATACACACAACACGTGAGAATGCTTGAAAAAAGACCGCACAGTTTGAAAGTTCACGGGTTCATTCAGATAGGTTCAAATAAATGTTTATGGATTTGAAAAGATGTTACGAATTTTACAAATGTTTTTAAATTTTACGGTTTTGAAAACATGAATTTGAAATATTGTTTGGGATTTTTGAAATATTCACGAATTTTAAATTGTTCGTGGATTTGAAAATTATTCAAGAACTTATGGTACGCCCATGAATTCCAATAAAGTAAAAAACGAAGATGAAAAATAGAAAAACAAGAAAGCACACACAATAAAAAAAACAGCCTGAATCTTCTAGAGGATAACCAAAACGGCTGGCCAACCTAAAGAACGGGATCTTAGGATCTCTATCACTAGTGGTAGGCATTAAGATGACCTCCAAAACCCTTACAAACTTTTTCGAAAAAATCCACAACCTGGAAGCTTCCAGGACAACCTAGCACACCCAGGGTTTCCCAACAAACCCAAGCATAACAAGCAACTTGATGAATTCAAGGGAAATCATAATTTGTCTTGGCGGAAACTTAGATCCAGATCTCCTCTTTTGACTTCTCAAAGGATTTGAATTTGGGTGGAGAAATGAGGAGATATATGTCTTTTAGTGGTGCACAACAATGGAGGAGAGAGCTTTAGTATTCTTTTTCCAGCTGTGAGGTAGGTACCCTTTGGAGAAGAAAGGGTGAACGTCCACCAAAATACTAGTCGTTTGGAATTTCACTTTGGATTTCCAACTAAAATTCAATGAAGTCGGATTAGTCCGAACTCAATCCAAATTTAATCTTGTGACACCGGAATCCACCCGAAATAAAATCGGAGCTTCGGAAATCCGAGTTGAATTCGACTTTTACAGGGAAAAAGCCAAACTAAGGCTTTTTATGAGGATTAAACCCACTCTAGTAACTCGCGTAAGTGCAGAATATGGCAAAAATGAGATAACGGGGTTTACTTTCATAAATGAAGGGCAGAGACAACACAAATTAATACTCCCTCCGCCTCAAAATAGATGTCGGGAATTTATTTATTTTTTGGAGCAACCGGCAAGAGCACTGTCTTTTCAAATTAGAAGAGGGGAAGACAAATTGTACATGGGGGCATGCTTATATTAGGGTGGAGCATGCCAAAACCACACCCAAAGGAAAAAAACTAATCAGGCTCGGCTGGGATAGCCGGCACGAAGACCGCAAAAGCGCGTTCTCTAGTTGTGACCTTGACATAAGTTTGACGTTTTCCGGTGAAGATCATGCGGTTCCTTTCTTTCCAGGCATTCCACCAAACGTAGAGGAGGCGGCCGCTTAGACGTTGTTGCTCTTTTTGGGTTTTCCCATCAATTAGGTCATCCCACCAATCTAAATTGGCAAGGAAGGTGTGTCTGTGCCTCCCCGCAGCGTCATTATCCCAACTTTGGATAGTATTCTAGACCGCCATAGTGAATGGGCATTCCGTGCAGAGGTGAGCGGCCATCTCCGGGTCATTCCGGCATAGCATGCATGTAGGGTCGTGGGGCCATCCCCTGATTGCGAGCATGTCCGTATTAAGAAATTTCCCGTGAAGGGCCAACCATGAGAAAAGTTTGCACTTCGGCTCAGTGTGCGCGTTTCAGATCTTCTGGGCCTTGAACTTAGAGAAGCAACCGAAGAATTGCGGATGATAAGAGCGAGAGAATATCTAGTGATATCATCCCTTAGGTGATACCATGATACCACATTTCAAAATTCAAATTTTATGTTTCAAAAAATTTCGAAAAAATATGTGGATGTTCACGAGATCCGTGTTTACAATCCCTGATAGTTGTATAACCAAATTCATGACACACACAGAGAAACAAAAAAGACAAAATGCTACGTGAATAGTGTCATTCAGTGGCATTTCTCTGTTTTGTCTTTTTGTACACTATTCATGTTGGATTTGTCTTTTTTGTTTTTCTGTGTGTGTCATGAATTTGGTTATGCAACTATTAGGGATTGTAAACATGGATCTAGTGAACATCCATAGATTTTTTTTTCAAAATTTTTTGAAACATAAAATTTGAATTTTGAAATGTGGTATCATGGTATCACCTAAGGGTTGGTATCACTAGATATTCTCTCATGTAAGATCCGTCGGCGGTGAGGGTCCAGATGATGGAGTCCGGCTGTTGTGGACTCAGAGTGATGTCCTGAATGATGTCCCAGACCTGTAAGTACTGGACTAGCTGAATCGGGGTGCTAAGCCTAGCAATAGAGCGGATCCAGTTGTTATGGGTAATCTCTTTTCCGATAGAGCGATTTTTCCTGGAAGCGATCTTGTACAGGTCAGGCGCCCAAAGTCTGAGAGGGCCGTGGTGGCACCAATTATCATGCCAAAAAGAGGCAGTTTCCCATCACCAATAGTAATCTTCGTGGAATCTCAGAATAGGGACATATCCGCGTTGTCGCAAGGCAACTTTGACCTAGCCCAGCTACGATGCGGGTCTTTCCATTGCAGCAATGGCCATCTAAGCCTGAGGGCCTGTCCAATGCGTTCAAGATCAGGCATACCAAGGCCGTCCAAATTCTTGGGTCTACAGACCGTCTTCCAGTTAACTAACGTGTGTCCTCCTGCAGCGTGCTCACCTTACTCTCCACCCCAAACGAAATTCCTGGCAATCTTTATTATCTTTTTGCACGCCCACTTTGATGGGGGGTAGCAGTAGCATGGAAAACAGCCGTGGCCATCAGCACCGTCTTAGCAAGAGTGATTCTTCCTGGGCGGAGCAAGGTTTTTGCCCATCCAACCCGAGAGCTTTCCAGCAATCTTGTCAACGAGAGGCTGCATATGCACCTTACAATATGCACCTTATGAAGGCGGCGGTAGTGAAGAGTGAGGCCCAAATATTTGCCGGGAAGGATGCAAGCTTTGTAGAAAAAGTGGAGAGGACGTCTTCTAGATCGATTTCATCGCATCTCACCGGGAAGACCTCCGTCTTGCACATGTTCGTAACGAGGCCGCTAGCTTGTCCAAAACAGTCTAAAATGGATGTCAGAAATTTATTAAAATTTAGATGTATCTATATACTAAATAGTACTTCCTCCGATCCAAATTAATTGACTTGAATTTATCTAGATTCGGATATATCTAGTACTAAAACATGTCTACATACATTCAAATCTAGACAATCCGAGTCAATTAATTTGGATCGGAGGGAGTATCTAGATTCATCCAAATTTTGACAAATCGGCTCCATCTTTCTTGAGACGGAGGGAGTAGTAGTTAACAAATGCAATATTGTGCTTTCTCAACAAGCAGAAGATTTTGTTTTCCGCCTCGTATAACATGAACATGTTAAATACTTCCATTTATATTTATATGGTTACAGTCTTATAATCAGGTGATCATTGCAATCATCAATCGGTTGTATACTAATATACAT
Organism: Avena eriantha; assembly: GCA_910589775.1. NCBI lineage: Eukaryota > Viridiplantae > Streptophyta > Magnoliopsida > Poales > Poaceae > Avena > Avena eriantha. The sequence goes on along the minus strand of OU342746.1, from coordinate 410,016,501 downwards.
ATTCTGTAGCCACCAGTAACTAAAACCGCTATGATTACCATGCAATTGCAATCCTAAAGTTGCAACGATGTTACACAAACCTAGGGCAATGGAATGAATGCAATGGAATGAATGCAATGACCAATTGCGTGCAAAATTTTCCAAGTGGTCTGCACCTGTGGCTGAGTCCTGCCTTTATCTTCACTGTGATTCTGTGAACAATCTTTCTATTTTGTCCTCGTGATGACTATCTGTGTGATATTAATAAGAGCACGCCTTGAAATAAGAACATCTTCATCGTCGCTATCTGGGAGAGCTTCTATGGCCTTGATCGCAAGGTTAACATGTTCCTGTGCAAGCTCTTTTGTTCTTTCAATTCCCCGGCTCTTCTGGAGGTAGTCCAAGGCCTGTAATTTTGAAGTGTAGCCCGTTAGTCAGGTCAACACAGTTTCTCTCAACACGGTGTGGATATGAATCATATGGTGACTACAATGTTAGCTATCATAATTCAAACTGCTGGTTGCATGCTAAATTTGAAAATAATGAAATATAGGTCTATCTTTGTTGAAAGAACTATTCTTCTGACTTGAACAAGTGTCGGCTCTACTGTCAGCAAACATGACCTTTATGCATCAACAGCATAATGTGCATCTGCCTGGCGGTGTAATATTGCAAATGATGTAAATGTTTGTCTTTACCCTACAGGTAGAACGAGTGAATAATGAAAAATACAGCACCCATTCTTGATATAAAATAATTACTCACAAGCTCAACATTTGCAGGATTATCAAAACCCTGGTCCACTACATCATGTAGTTGTGGGAATTCTTCCATCGCATATAGCATCGGGGCAGTAATGATTCCCTGCATCATGAATGCCATTATGTAGATGAAAAAAATATGCACTACCTGTGTGGCCGAGAGTAACCAGAGAAACAGCAGAATGTGGTCTGGATATACTGGTAATTCATAAAGTAGGTGAGCATAAACAGAAACTAGTTATTCCCTCCAATCCATAATATGTGTCTTTGATTTAGTATAAGTTCAAAGCATAGAGAATTATTCTTACAGAAATATGGTTCAGAATATCCTTATCCAAATTAGAAGTAACAGATTTTATACAGTTCTAGTATGTGAAGTTTATTGCGATACAATGAGGGCTGAAAGAAGGCACAATTATGCAAGTCTTCCTTTGTGAAAAGTACTCTATCTGCCAAGCATGAGGGTGAAAGTTCAAGAGTGGTTAATGCAATTATGGCAACACGTGTTTTAGTATCAGACGAGAAGCAGTCGATGCTTCAGCCAATGAAGGCTGACAAACAAATATTCTAAGTAGTTGGAACCTTGTATGGCAAACAGCAATTTCAGATAATAGACATTGCAAATAAAATATAACAAGAACAAGAGGAGGGCCGTTTTTACATGGCGAATATCAGATAATGAACCCTTTCCAAGTGACGCAGATGTGCCTGTGAAATCGAGAACATCATCGATCAACTGGAACGCTAGACCCTGCAATGATATCGGGTAAATTAAGTTGCTGCCAGGTTTACAGGATTACATCAGGCAGGAAAGTAGTTATAAGAAAGAGAAAACAATAAGATGCTTTACAAACCAGGTTTCGACCATATTCATATGCAAGCAATGAAACATCAGCAGTGTGCCCTGTAAGAATAGCAACACACTTGCAACTATTTGATATCAATGATGCTGTTTTGTAGTATGTCTTCTGCAAGTAGTATTCCATACTGCACAATTTTCAGAATCATATCAGAACAAACAAATAATGGCATGGAAATAAATGGAGGATACAGAGTAAATAAAGAAGCAAATATGTCCAAGCATTTATATCCAGCATCTCTTGGTTTTAGGTGTGATGTGATGTGATGAACAATTCGAACTATAAAAGAGATAAATAATTAACCTTCGTCGTTGCTCTCTGCTTGTCGAAAACTGCATAGTTTCACCAGTGACTAGATGTTCCACAGCAGTTGCCATTAGAGATACCACCTAAATAAATTAGGTTGATTAATCAGAGTAATACATATATAAGATTTGCAAGAAAGAGAGCAGGCCAGTACTGCAACCAAACCATACGTGAACCTAGAATTACAATATGAGCTCAGCTAGGAAACGGGAAACAGGCAAGGACAATATTGTGAGTGATAATCCACTAGGATACATAGGCTTGGACTGGGGAAACAAGAAAACATGAGCCCCTAAAAAATGAGACTGGTAGCCTAATATTAACTACTCCCTCCGATCCTAATTAATGTTCGCGGATTTGTCTAGATTCGGTTGTATCTAGTCATGTTTTAGTGCTAGATACATCCAAATCTAGACAAATCTGAGAACATTAATTAGGATCGGAGGGAGTAGCTAAATAACTTTTCCAAAAAAAACTAGCTAAATACCCGTGTATTGTAACAGATATATAACAATAACACCAACCAATATAGGTTGCTATGATAAAACAAATCAGGCTACCCAACTTCACTAGAAAACAGGCATCTCAAGTGTTTGCAACAAACCTAAGGGCTAACATCAGCAGGGGGGAAAGGAGGTGAATGGACAGTGACCACCAATTGATATCAGTAGGAAACATGAGCTCAGCAAGGAGAACGACATGCTCTGAAAGGAAATAATGATCATGCCCAGTGCAAACTACAAATAATACAGGAACAAACTTGTCCAACATTGTTGCCTACTTAACTCCTTATATATCGAAAGTAGTTTTTTTATCAGGACAAGTAAATGTCTAGAGATCCAGAGAGGAGAAAGAACGAGTCAAAATCCTAAATGCCAATCTAGCAACCAGCATAAAGCATAACCACTTTAATTTCGCATCATTAGGACATATAGAATATGTGCAACAAACAATACTTTGCATAAATAAATAATATTAATGTACCTCTGTATTCCCAAGAGCCGCAAGTGCCACGCATGCCCTAGAAAGGAGGAAGTCACCAGCCAGAACAGAAAGCTGCACACACAAGAATTTCAGGAATACTGATGCCAAGACAATTCCGATTGTAGTACCCCGGCAAACAAATCTTAAATAATAATGCCCAGCAAAAGCTTCCCCTAGTGGTACAGAGCTTTTTCTTGGAAGGTCAAGCTTTTCTTTGTGTTCTAACAACTAAAGTAACATGTAGTTCCCGGTTGATTCACTTAGTTTACTGCATGTGCAATGGTGTGGTGCAATACCTTGTTGCCCATAATGCAATTCAACGAAGTGACACCTCGCCTAGTGTCAGCATCATCCAGAACATCATCATGCAATAGACTTGCGACCTGCAATAGATGCGAGCTTGAGAAACTAAAAGACCACCATAATGGGTCTGATCTGAAGGTCAACCGTCATACTAACATGGATCATTTCAGTTATCTCAGCAATGTTTTGCTGCCGTGTGCGGAGCGTACTTGCCAACATACTGAAAACTCCATTGTCTATTGATTCTGATATTGGGACTTTCAGAGCCGATGCCATCAACAACAAAACCTGACAATATAATAAATCACTGAGCAACCAGAGAGTAAACTGATGTGGTAATAATGGAATATTGACCTAAATAAATAAATAAATATATTGATGTGTTACCGTAGGTCGGAATCTTTTCCCCTCAGCTCCGATTTTAAAGAAATATTCGGCAGCTGATGCTAATTTAGGGACCTGCAAAAGACCCAAAAAAAGTGCACACTTAGGCTAATTCGGTATGGTAATAACTAGATAAACGAAACATCCAAACACTGTGCCACCAGGAGCCTAGCTCAAGAAAGAGTTGATAGGAATAGGATTCATGCTTCACTAACCTCAGCAGCCACCATGGACCGCAATCTATTTGCAAGAATTGATAGCTCATCAGCAACCAACTCAAATGGATCTTGTTGTTCCTGAGAGCAAGAGGAAAATTTACTTTTAAGGGAATAGCAATTCACTACACTTTCCAAAACTAGCTTTCCTATGGAATAACAAAAAAAAGAGGTTTTCAGTGGTTATTCATGATTAAAATTAATCAGCATTATCCTTTATTTCCCTACAGCATCATCCCATAGCCGAGGCAAACTTACACCTTGCGCCTAGATTTTCTTCGGCTTTTGTATAAGTTTGCCACGTGATGGGAATATCAAACATACTACTCTCTCATAAAACAAAAAAAACATTAGTTTATTCAAGTTCCATACATTTATGTAGAGTATAATTCATGGTTGTATTGTTAGGCTTGTCCATGGATTCAGGGGCGATCCATCCGCGAGATCGCGCCCCTACTATTCGATTGCGTCCCCAAGCGACGCCGCAAGACGCGCACAGTTGCTGACGGACTGGGCATGAACAGATGGGCGCAGGACATTCAGGGTGTACTTGGCATCGACGAGGTGGGGCAATACCTACAGCTGTGGCAACTCATCGCCCCTACAACCCTGTCTGCGGAGCCGGACAAACTCATTTGGAAGTGGACAGCGAGCGGAGAATACTCAGCCAAATCCGCATACCTCGCAGCCTTCCATGGCTCGACCAGCTCAGCATCCTGGAAGCTCATCTGGAAAACTTGGGCCCCAAACCGTGTCAAGTTCTTCCACTGGCTCGCAGACATGGACCGCTGCTGGACGGCAGAGAGACTCGCCAGGAGACAGCTGCAACACCACCCAAGGTGCCTCCTCTGTGACCAAGCTATGGAAACAATGCAGCACCTCACCGTCGGCTGCCCCTTCTCCCGCCAGATTTGGCATGAAATCCTGGCCTGGTTGCGTATGGCTTGCTCGCCACCAACCCAGGAAAACTCACTCCTCGAATGGTGGACCAAGGCAAAGGAGAACACCCCAAAAGCCATGCACAAGGGTCTGGCTTCAGCAGCGTTGCTAGTCCCATGGATGATCTGGAAACAACGCAACGACTGCGTCTTCGAGCGAGCGAGGCCATCCGTCCCGGCGCTGGTAGGCAAGATCAAGGAGGAAGCGGCTGCCTGGATCCTGGCAGGGGCTAAAGGCCTTAGAGACATAGTGCCGACGACATGGGATGTACACTGAACCCACCCATGTGTGTATGTGAGTGTGGGAGTGCGTTTAACCTCCTAGGAGGCTTGTAATCTGACTCTGCCCTTTCAATATAATGAAACGCAAAGAGCTTTTTGCGTTTTCTCAAAAAACACAACAATTTAATTCCATCCCATGGTCTATGGTCAATATATTTTCACCATAACAAGCAATTTATCAATTAACAATTGATGGTCAGAAGAAGCCGTTCACACATGCTACAGTGTATCAGCAAAAATGCCAGAAACAAATGAGGGATGTAACGCTATACGATCAAATGCCAGCAGTCAATCAAGAAAAACAAGGAGTGGCTTATGTAGCAGACAATGCGTGGAGCTAGCAACTATGAATCCGTTTCGCAACAGGCCATTTTTTACATACCTATGTTTTATTATTAGACATGTTTTCACACACTGAAATTCATAATCATGGATTCAGGTGGCATGTAAGAGTAGCATGTATAGCAGGATAATGTTGTGATCCGCCAGTAGTGATGCACAGTTTCTTTATTAAGCCGGAACTATCGTTTTCGGGTACAATGGCAAAGATCATCATCATGAACAAAACAAACGAGCAGCACGAAATCGAATCACTGAACAAGGGGTTCACCTACTTCAGCCCTCGAAACTCCATCTTGGCGAGCTTGGTATTGGGCGGCGTCATGTAGCCACCGTGAGCTCACGGAAGTAGCTCCTCTGCAACCAGCCACCTACTAATCCACACAAAGTAGAGAAAATATGAGCATAGCAGAAAGCTTATCATATCTACAGTTCAAAAGGGCATGGTCACCACTAGCCGAACAATACCAATTGTTCATTCCTCTTTTATTTCTCTTTGCCATTTGCAATGCAAAACTACGGGTGGCTTACTAAGTAAAATCAGCAAAAAAAATGAAAAACATCGGTACAGACTAAATTCGTGTGTAGACCGGCACTTTGCAACCACGAAGACGACTCCACAGGATCTCCCCGCGGCGCTACACTAGTCGGCATAGACGCAAACACGCTGCGGGCAGCTCCGGCGCTATCTCGATTGACCGATCACAGCGAGAGAGCAGCGGGCACACAAAGAGGCGCCACCACAAGCGACTAGGAGGACCCCCAGAGGACAGGAGGAAAATGGGAGGGGAAAGAGAGGGACCTCGTTCCGTATCTGGTGCGGCGGAGGAAGGAGCCTCCTCGGGAGGGTGCCAAAGGAGGAGAAGAGCCTCTGCGCCTGCGCAGCGCTGCCGGAGGCGGCGCCGGAACCCACCAGTGTGGCGACGCGCCGCGCGAAAGCCCACCGCCAGGGCATCTCTCTCTCTCTCGAGATCGGGGGAGACGGGGCGGGCGGCGGAGAGTTGAGCTTGGGGAAAAAGTCAGAGACGGAAGGGTAGGGAGAGAGAAAAGAAGACGGCGGCTAGGCTCGTTCATGAGACGAGGTGGGGTTACGTACGTGGATGCGGTCGAGGTTGCCACGTGAGGTTGTGGTATGCGGGGACAGGGACTTGCCACGGTACACCGGGGCTCGTGCTGCATGCCTGCATCGGGGTATCTCGCATGGGTTTATCATGTTCCGAAATATCAACAGATTTTGCAAAAAAGAACAGATATTAAAATATTCTGAAGTACAAAATAGAATGTGTGTACAATGGAGCTGATAAGCGATGGCAGCATGCATTGACAGTGAATCTTACCGGTGGGACCTACTTAATAGATGGCGTGGCACTGGATCTCACTGGTCAACCCAATTAGTTAAAATATTAAAAATATCTAAAAACATGAAAAGTCAGAAATAATCGTCTCTTTCCTATTCGACCTGGTGCGCCTCCCATGCCCCACCCCCACCATCACAGTGACATAGCTGGTCGAGAACGCCTACTAGTCGGGTGCCAAAGCCCTTTGATCACCACCATTTTCCCTCTATCTTCGCTTCTTAGCTCTACCAGGCAAGCTCGCCAACCTTCCACCATGGTCAGTGCCTAGAGCCACTGATTCAACTATCCATGACCTCCTTCGACCATGCCCTTCGCACCTACTGGCCACCTACAACCTCCTCACCTAAGGATTCGGCGTGGGACACTTAGAATCCGGCGAATAGAAGTCAACTTCTTCACCCTTGGCCGACGGTTCTCGTCATTGATTCACTGTCGTATGAGCTTTCTCAACTCCTTAAAGCAAAGCACACGCGCGTGATCATTGTGATCTTTTGGTTATGGTGTACCAAGTGTTGAGTTCGCAGCATAGAAAACAAAAAAATTCCTACGATGGGAACTACTAAACGCCAAGATCTATCAATCTAGATACAAACAACGGGTGGATATTTATTCATAGAGAACATACCCTTGAAAACCGATAAAGTGTTACGAGGTTGCACTCGTGGATGATGTAGTCGTACGCTTGCTGATCTCAAGACCGAGAGGAAGTCCGGCGCCGCAAATTAGCAGCGCATCCGTGCTCGTACACACGTTGGGTCCACCAAACAACCTCCGCCTCCTCGCTCCAGTGATGCAACGGAAGCAGCAACTCCTTTCAGACAAAAGCCACCGGAAACATGTATCTCGCTAATCCGAAACCATGGAGGAATAATTCTAGAGAGGGGAGAGATCCTTCACGAGGAGGTGTGAGATGAGAGGAGGGAGTAGGAGGCCTTTTATAGGGAGAGGGGCAGCCCCCTCCCATGGCCGGCGGCCATGGAGGTTCCCCCATCTCTTCCCTCATTCATGTGGTGGAGCTCCCACTCACATCAATTTAGCCTCCACTCAAAATTTCACTCATTCCCATTAAATTTTCACCAAATTTAATGTAAACTCTCATATAATAAAACTCTTTTATTTATTTTATTTAGAATTTTATTAATTACTTTAATTAACAAACATTCACATAAACCCCCTATAATATTTCAATATCACATGAAGAACCAGTTTCTGCAATTTTACCCAAAACAATTCCAGTTTTATATCAAATAATTTTAGCGCTTTGAAATTCTTTTCTCTGAAACATATTTGCTCTAAATGGTGTCGGTATCCCTTAAGTGTGTCATCCTATGGTTCACGAATAATGTAGACATGACCGAGACCCTTCTCCGATCAATAATCAGCAGCGAGAGCTAGATATCCGTACTGATTCCTACACATTCAACGATGACTTCTATTATCGTGAGAACCTTTTACGCATGTAACTAAATCCCTTTGTCTCGCGATATATTACATGTCCGATATTCGATCATCGGTATCTCCATACCTAGTTTGATCTTGTTACCGACATGCACTATTTTCATGTTTCCGTGATATGACATTCTAGTGATCTTATCACTTACTTGCAAGCTATCTCAATGTGATATGACTGAGAGGGTCTAGAGTATATATATCAGTCATCGGGATGGAAAAATCCCACTCTTGATCCAGGAGCCTCTATATATCACCTTCGGAGTATCCGAACCCACCTTTATAGTCACCCTGTTACGGTGTGACATTTGATGTTATCAAGTTACTCTTCTAGTGATTGACATGATCTCACAGTCTAAGGATTAGAATTACTTTGTAAGATGTTATAGCAATTTAAACATAATGACTTTGATTGTATTGCTATACTTACGATGAATGTTCATCACATCATTTCCTAACGTCGTTATTAACAACATTCAATGTCCATGATCAGGAAACCATGATCATCTTATTAATCAACGGGCTAGTTTATATGAGAGGCATTACTAGGAACTTTGTATTTTGTTTATTAAACACACATGTATTAACGTTTCTAATTAATACAATTACAGAATGCAAAATAAACATCTATCATATTGTTGGAATAATATAATAATAAGTTTATTATTGCCTCTCGGGCATATTCCCTTCACCAAGTCCCCTTCCTTCATGTGACTTAAATTGGCAGCATCGTATGTCATAGTTCGGAGCCATAGAAATGGTTGTCACTGGCCTGTCCGGCGACCATTTGGTCCCAGGTTCTGCCCGAACAAATCCCCTATGCTTCCTTGTCATAATCCGCCCAATCGCGGACCTGCACGCATGCTCCTGCGCCAGTGCCTTGCTCCAGGCAGTGAGACTTCGTTGAGCCATGGCGGCCTTGAGCCCGAGGGGAGTTGGTGGAACCGCCTGGAGGGGCTAGAAAGGAGATAGAGTTGCTTGCTGGAGACTGCGGGAGGCGGTTGGAGCGGCGGCACATGGTAAAGGAGACTTTATTCTTAGATTTTTTTTAAATTGGGCTGACAAGTAGGACCTAGTGACACGTCATCTGTTAGATGGGTCCCGGTTCATTGTCAATTCGCTATTAATTTATTTGTAAAAAAGAACCAAAATATGGTGGTTTTTGTCCCGCGGGCCAAAAGTATATTATTCGGTAAATCTGAACTCTAAAGTGATAATTTTATGGTAAATACTCGGTTTACATGAGCCTCGGCAAGAACAGCTGGCGTCGGTCCTCTACAATCGCCAGTGAGGCCACCGCCGCACGTGTTCATTACTAGAAAACAACTTATCTGTGGCGCATGGAAATGCGACTTCTGTGGCACATATCCTAGTCGCCAATGTTACCTCGCCACTAATAACTACTTCCTGTGGCGCATATGGACATGCGCCATAGAAGTCTGGCGCATTTCTTCATATGCGCAACAGGAAGAACTTCAGTGGCGCATTTACATATATGCGCCACAGAAATCCTATGCGTCACTGACTATATAATTATATGCACCACTAATTGTGTAACACGTATTCGAAGTTAAATACGTTCCTGGTGTATAATCAGGTATTTATATAGGATTTATATAGTATTTATCCAGATGAGTATAAAGTACATTGCACAAGTAGTAGATGCATGAAAACCGACATATATATAATACAAACACTTAGAGCCTGATCGAGATACATATATAGTGTCAAGTGCCGAATTTTTACACAAGTACCGAATACAAAGTTATCATCTCACATTACAAATATGAAGTGGCCACCGCCGCCTACACTAGGATCAAATAGAATACAGCTGTGATAATGGTGAGCAAGAGCATGAGCCCGACCAATATCTTCATCCGGTTCTTCTTCTATAGGTGGTTCCTCCACTTGGCTACCGCCTCCTCTCTAGTCGCGTATCCTTTGTAGATATTGCCGCTGAACTTGTTCACTTGTTTGTGACAATCCTCCCACTCCTCGTAGACTCCTGGAACCCTACCCATGTACACCACATACCACATCGTTGCAATCTATATACACGACAAGACATATTAGTAAAATACAACGAAAAGAATTAATAAAGGGTTCACATCCATATATATATATATATATATATATATATATATATATATGTTCACAGAATATAAAACAAAGGATCCATAAACCTAAAAGATAGATCATCGTAGAAGAAATAAGTTTAACGATAACACGACCACAAGGTAGTTTAAGTCTAACAATAATGACCATTTCGACCACAACATAGTAAAGTTTATGACACACGCACTAATACAGCAGGCGTCCATCAAGAATATACACACACTGGATCATGCTAGAGGCACACATCGATCATGAAGACTTCTTCTTCTCGCTCGGCTTCGGGAACGGTAGATAGCCCTCTTTCGTCATCCACGTCCTTGTGTCACCCTGCTTACGGAGGCGTTCTTCGATCTCCCTCTTACTCAACCCTCTGGCTTGTTGTAGGGCACCCCCCTTGTGTTGACATCTTCAATGATGATTTGCGACAACTTCATCTGAATGCGATGGAAGTCTTCTCTAAGATCATTATCATCGAAAAATTTCAGCCCACCCTCGGAGACTAGATGGCAGCGTTAGGTTCTGGCAATCCCGAACATAGCCTTTAAGGTGATGGAGGACGTAGAAGGCCTTCTTGGCACTAGTAGTTGACTGCTTGACGCAGGGGAACTCGAGCATGTGCTTGAACACGTGTTTGCCATCCTTGATACATTCCCCCTTATCTACGAAGGTGCATCCCTTCTTGGTGTAGCCCTCGAGAGCCTCATTGAGAATACCCCTTATTCTGGTGTAGTCTTTCTTCTTCATCAAACTCCCCGAGTCGAAATACGTGGCTAGAGAATACCTCGGGGCAAGGACGATGAGTGTGCAGTATTTGTCTCTACGCAACACAATTAGAACGGAATGTTGGAAAAAGAGCAAAGGAAGATATCTATAAGAAATGCATAAGTTACGGCGGCGATGAGCGAGTGTGTGTACTTACTCGGGAAAGAAAGGCAAAAGAAGTGTGTCCTTCCTCTTGTTGTCCACCATGAACTTCTCGAGGTACGTCGTCGCCTTGGTCCATGTCTCTGATCCTTCGACCAACTGGCTATCCCGCATGTAGTAGGGATCCACTATCGCGATTTCCAGGGTACTCTCTCTCTCTCTCTCTTGATCTTGATCGCCAGATTGAGCGCATATAGGCGGACCAAGTTATAGTCCACCCGTTTCGTGAGAAACAGCTTGAATATGTCCTCGAACGCTATGAAGAATATATCCGCGGGGGGTTCATCGACGAAGCCCACGTCCAATGGCACCTTGGCCGTGAAAACCGGGTAATATGGATCTTTGTCTTTAAGAAGGAGGCCCTCTAGTGTCTTGACACCCTCGTGCAAAGTTAACATGGCTCCAACCGCCATGTGGAGCATATCCGGAGTCAATATCGGATCACCAGCTACATGCACTCGGGGCAAGCCATATTGTGTGGATTGTACGACGACGACGTCCTGACCCCGGATCCTCTTCGGAAGAGGCTGGCTCGCACCCTTCTTATTATTATTATTACCTCTCTTCCTGTAGTGCTTCTTCTTCACAACGGTGTCAGCCACTGCCATCTTCTCATCAGCCACCTTTCGGAGTGTGTTGGGGCTGAAAACCAATCCCGGTTTCTCTTGTGGTGGATCGGCGGCCGGAGGCGTCTCTTGAGAAAGACCATGGAAGACCAGGCGCTGCGTGCATGTATTGGGCCGACCAGCTTGATGGTCGCGAGCTGTGAAGGGTTCTTCATCCACAGAAGGCATATACAATCCTTTGTCGGCGCCGGTGTGGATGAAGTCGTTGATGTCTACGCACTTCTATTCTTGTAGATAGTTGTTGGGCCTCCAAGTGCAGAGGTTTGTAGAACAGCAGCAAGTTTTCCCTTAAGTGGATCACCCAAGGTTTATCGAACTCAGGGAGGAAGTGGTCAAAGGTATTCCCTCTCAAGAAACCCTACAATCAAGATACAAGAAGTCTCTTGTGTCTCCAACACACCCAATACACTTGTCAGGTGTATAGGTGCACTAGTTCGGCAAAGAGATAGTGAAATACAAGTGGTATGGATAATTATAAGTGGTAACGGTGATAGAAAATAGCTTGATGGCGTGGAAAATACTAAAGGCAAACTGAAATAAAGATGGAAGCAAGCAAACATGTAACAGATCTAAATGCAAACGGTGTATCAATGATTAGAAACAAGGCCTAGGGATCATACTTTCACTAGTGAACACTCTCATATAAATATCTTCTCTTTATGATACTACTCTTAACTACTCTCCGGTTGGACACTCTAATCAACGGTAGGGCTATAACATCACTCCTCAAAGTAAGCCTTTCCCATCTAGAAAACCCCACACTGTCACCTTGAGTACTAGATGAGTCCAACAAACACCACAATTTCATAGAAACATCCAACTCCAAATATAACTCATAACAAGTATTTGTAATCTCTAGCCTAAGTGCCACCATGGTGAGCACGCTATCACTTTCACACACATGGGGAGAGCAGAGATTCATTAAAGCACTTGAGTAGCAGAATATATCTATAGATTACAAGCTCATGATCTCAATAAGATCATGCATAGAGAGAGAGATGAACAAATAGCTACCGGTAGAACCCTTAGCCTCGAGAGAGATCTACTCCCTCCTCATCATGGGAATCAGCAATGGTGATGGAGATGGCGGTGGAGATCGATGGAGATGGCTCCGGGGGCACTTCCCCGTCCCGGCAGGGTGCCGGAACAGAGACTTTCTGTCCCCCGAATCTCCTTTTCGGTGGCGACGGCGCTGCGGAACTTTTCATGGAATTTTGATTGACGACTTAGGGTTTTGGCTTCGGAGGCTTCTTATAGGCCAGAGGGCAAGGTCGGTGGGCGGCCAGGGGGCCCACACCATGCCCTGGCGTGGCCTAGGTGGACCCGCGCCTAGGGGTGGTGTGGCCACCCTATGGCCCCTCTCTGACTCTCCTTCTGGCTCCATGAATCTTCCGGGAAAATAGTAACTTTGGCTTTTGTCCCGTCCAATTCTGAGAATATTCACTTTCTGACTTCCTGGAACCAAAACAGCAGAAAACAGGCAACTGACACTATGGCATCTTGTTAATAGGTTAGTCCAAGAAAGTGTATGAAAAGTACTCCAAAGTTGGAACAAAACATAAGAAACTAGATAAAACCAAGCATGGAACATCAAAAATTATAAATACATTTGCAATGTATCAACATCCCCAAGCTTAACTCCTGCTCGTCCTCGAGTAGGTAAGTGATAAAAAGAAAGAATAATTTTTGAGGTGACATGCACCATCAAAGACTTGATCAAAGTATTTGTAAAACATTCAAAGCTGGGATCATAGTACTTCAATCATAACATGAAAGACAAATTTCTAGCAATGAGACAAAGAAACTATGATGCAACATGAAAAGGCACAAACAAAATATTCATGAATAACAATGCTTTGCAAGACGTTTGTTTGTTTCACATAAAGAAAACATAGCATAATAGTATTCAGCTTGTCCCTCAATAGAGTAGCAAATATAAATGCATAGGACACCTTCAAAGTTCATAAGAGTGACTAGATACAATAGTTTAAAACAAGCAATAACAAGTTATGCATCAATCAACTAGTCTTGGGACAATGCACATAGAACTAAGAATGGCCACTATGCTCTCAAAGTAGGTGCATAAAGATAGAAGGTGGAGACTCAATATAATGGTGGAAGAAATGCCTTTTGTAAAAGGAAGTAGGGATTCAAATCTCATAAAGAGCTTCCAAAAATTATGGTACTTATAGCTTTCAGCTCTCATTGCCCCTATCATAAGCATCTTGAAGTGATTAAGGTTAAAGTGAACAAACTATGGTGTACATGCTTGACAAAGTATAAGTCAGAAATCTCATGTCCCTTATATACGAGGGCCGCTCCTCATGCTACTCAAGTTTAGTCACCGGTAAGTTCTTGTCATTGTAAGTACATGTGTATCATTGAGAACCACCAACGGGGTACCCCTTGCCTGATGATATGGAAGAATCCCCATATCAAAATGACAAGGCAAGCAGACAACGAGCATCTCAGCATTCTTCTTATTTACCATGGGAATATGGTGCTTTTTTTCTCTCTTTCCTCTTTTCATAGTATCTTTTTTTTTCTTTTCTCTTTTTTATCAATATAGGACTCTTTTTTTATAAGAAGAATGCTTCATAGACAGCTCATTATGGTTACGCTGCAGGTTTCCACCATGTTAGCATAGATTAGACCAGCGACCCAGGCGTTTCTCTAACACATATACATAACTCCATGGACTTACAAGCTCCCCTTTCATTTCACACCGACGACATCCATATACAAAAGAGCATGATATCAACTAGGTACAAGTACCAAGTGCAATGTTGAAAGCGTTCCCCATAAAAGCATGGTTCTGCTAATTCCCAACAAATAAGTGCAAGCATATACAACATAGAAGACACAATGGTTCAAGTTTATTAAGGGAAAATAAAGTAAAGTGTGCCATCAAGTTTGTGAGAGCTTTAATCACTAGTTTTCTCATAACAAGTGGAAGGTAAACAAAAGCATGAATATACTTGGAATAGCATAAGCTAATAGGTAGGTATGGTGGACTCTTTGGAATAACTTGGTTTAGGGAGTTGGATGCATGAGTGGAACTCATACTTTGTTGTGGAGGCTAGCAAAAGACTGGGAGCGACAAACTAAGAGAGCAATAATGACCATAATCATGCAGAGCGACAAAACATCATTGATCAAAGCATAAAGGGATACTACAAGTTGAAGACTAAAGGATCATAAAGGCTATGTTGACTTGAGATAGTCATAACATGGTGTGAGCATGTGCCAAGTCAACCCAAATAAAGCATCAAAGGAGAATACGAGTAAACTATGCTTTAATATGCTAAAACAACGCATGATTCATCCAAGGCACATTAAGCAATCTCAATTGTTTATAACAAATCATGCTACAGCAAAGAATACTAAGCATAAAGCCAAAACAATATCAAGCATGGCATGACAGAGCATAGGCCACAGTCAAAAACGAGCTCTTTTTACCACATAAGTATGAACTTTCCTACTCTTTTCCAAACCAAACCAAACTATTTTAAAACCAATGTATGAGAGAGGGGGTTCAACCAATTTATTCAGCAAACTAAGCAAACCAAGAAAACTAAAAACCAAAATGAAAACGAAAAAGAAAACGCTCCAAGAACAACACAACTGTGCATGAAACAATAAAAATGAAGCGTTTGGAAGAAACCTGAGATTTTTATTGATGAAGAGGGGGATGCCTTGGGCATCCCCAAGCTTTGACGCTTGTACTTCTTAGATATTTCTTGGGGTGACACGCGTGGCATCCCCAAGCTTGAGCTTTAGTCCATCCTTCATCTCATTACTCATTCCTTCCATACACTCGAAATTTTTCCTTCATACAAAATTTCACACAATCTCATTAGCAACATTAGTGCACTCAAGATAAATAAGTCTCAAGGTTCGGTTCTAACAGCAAATAAACTTCCATTAGAACACTAGATATTGTAGCACTTCCCTCAGTAAGCTCAATTCTCCAAAAGAACTCAAGAAGGAACCAACAAGAAGCAGATGCAGAAAATGGCAGAAATCTATCAAAACAGACCAGCAGGTAAAGACGAATTTTTTCGAAGACCTTCTGTTGCTCAAATCAAAAAGTGTTGAACTAACGAAAGTTAGATAACAACCTGGGACAGAAACACAAAAAATTACAGCTCATTCCGACATACAGAGCTCTCTCCCGAACTTTTACGGTGAAGCACAAAAATCTGTTTCGGGACAGCAACTTTCCCAAGCATTACTTCACACTCATTAGAGGTTACTCTTGGCACAAAAAGCAAATAAAAAGGATAAGGAGCGGTTATTACAGAGGTAATAACTTCCAAGACTCATCTAAAACTTTTGGTTTATCTCCCAATAAGTACTTTTCTTTAACGCCTTTAAGTTAGGCATGATATTTTGAGAAGATGCTCACATAAGAAATATAAATTGAAGTAAAAGAGAGCATCAAGAAGCAAATTCAAAGCACATTTAAGTCTAACCCACTTCCTATGCATAGGAATCTTGTAAAGAAACAAGTCATGAAAACACAAAGCAACAAGCATAATAAAGCAAAACAAGTACAACTTCAAGACTTTCAACATAAAGAGGGGAAAACTTAATATTACTGAGACACATAAAACCCTGTTTCCCTCTCTCATAATAACTTTCAGTAGCGTCATGAATAAAAGTAACAATATAACTATCACAAGAAACATTCTTATCATGAGCCACATGCATAAAAGAATTAATACTCCCCATATAAGCATAGTCATTCTTATTAATCATAGTGGGAGCAAATTCAACAAAATAGCTATCATCATTATTCTCATCACCATAATCATCAAATATAGGAGGCATATTGTAATCATAATTACTTTTCTCCTCAATAGTAGGTGGACTTAAGATATCATACTCATCATTGTAATCATCATATATTGGAGGTTTGGTATCATCATAAGCAATAAAATAGCTATCTTCCAAAGCCGGGGAACTAAAAATATCATTTCCATAAAAACTAGCTTCCCCAAGCTTAGACTTTTCCATAGCATTAGCAATAATGGTGTCCAAAAAATTCATACTAACAACATTGCTATTAGCATGCAAATAAAGTTCCATAGGTTTTTTAATTTTCTCTTCAAACACTTCATGTTCTAACTCAAGATAAATACTATAAAGCTCTCTAATTTTGTTGTTGTTTTCCATTATGCCTAACTAGTGAAAACAAGAAACGAAAAGACAAAATTGCAGAATCTAAAGGAAATAACTTCGAGCACTCACACTAGAAAATAGGCGTTTGCCGTGGAAGGTTCTTCTTCTTTAATCCTCCGATGTGAATACCTTTTACCTTACCTCCCCGGCAACGGCGCCAGAAAATAGCTTGATGTCTACGCACTTCTATTCTTGTAGACAGTTGTTGGGCCTCCAAGTGCAGAGGTTTGTAGAACAGCAGCAAGTTTTTCCTTAAGTGGATCACCCAAGGTTTATCGAACTCAGGAAGGAAGTGGTCAAAGGTATTCCCTCTCAAGCAACCCTGCAATCAAGATACAAGAAGTCTCTTGTGTCCCCAACACACCCAATACACTTGTCAGGTGTATAGGTGCACTAGTTCGGCGAAGAGATAGTGAAATACAAGTGGTATGGATAATTATAAGTGGTAACGGTGATAGAAAATAGCTTGATGGTGTGGAAAAGACTAAAGGCAAACTGAAATAAAGATGGAAGCAAGCAAACATGTAACGGATCTAAATGCAAACGGTGTATCAATGCTTAGAAACAAGGCCTAGGGATCATACTTTCACTAGTGAACACTCTCATATAAATATCTTCTCTTTATGATACTACTCTTAACTACTCTCCGGTTGGACACTCTAATTGATGGTAGGGCTATAACAGCACACCTCAAAGTTCATCTTTCCCATCTAGAAAACCCCACACTGTCACCTTGAGTACTAGATGAGTCCAACAAACACCACAATTTCATAGAAACATCCAACTCCAAATATAACTCATAACAAGTATTTGTAATCTCTAGCCTAAGTGCCACCATGGTGAGCACACTGTCACTTTCACACACATGGGGAGAGCAGAGATTCATTAAAGCACTTGAGTGGCAGAATAGATCTATAGATTACAAGCTCATGATCTCAATAAGATCATGCATAGAGAGAGAGATGAACACATAGCTACCGGTAGAACCCTTAGCCTCGAGAGAGAACTACTCCCTCCTCATCATGGGAATCAGCAATGGTGATGGAGATGGCGGTGGAGATCGATGGAGATGGCTCCGGGGGCACTTCCCCGTCCCGGCAGGGTGCCGGAACAGAGACTTTCTGTCCCCGAATCTCCTTTTCGGTGGCGGCGGCGCTGCGGAACTTTTCGTGGATTTTTGATTGACGACTTAGGGTTTTGGCTTCGGGAGGCTTCTTATAGGTCAGAGGGCAAGGTCGGTGGGCGGCCAGGGGGTCCACACCATGCCCTGGCGCGGCCTAGGTGGACCCGCGCCTAGGGGTGGTGTGGCCACCCTATGGCCCCTCTCCGACTCTCCTTCTAGCTCCGTGAGTCTTTCGGGAAAATAGTAACTTTGGCTTTTGTCACGTCCAATTCCGAGAATATTCACTTTCTGAATTCGTGGAACCAAAAACAGCAGAAAACAGCCAACTGGCACTGTGGCATCTTGTTAATAGGTTAGTCCAGGAAAGTGTATGAAAAGTACTCCAAAGTTGGAACAAAACATAAGAAAGTAGATAAAACCAAGCATGAAACATCAAAAATTATAGATACATTTGCAATGTATCAGTCGTCAATGTTGACCAATTCATCATCATCTTCATGGGTGCCATCATGTGGTGGTGGTGGTAGCGGGGGCGATGGCGATTGTGGCACAACATCTTTGCCATGTGGAGGTACACACGCTGCCAAGAGTTGCTGGTGATGGCTGGTGGTGGCGATGATGGCAGCTGCTGGCTTCCGAGGTGGTGGCCAGGCGATCGATCGAGAGGTGGCGCCGGTGCTCCCTCTACAAGATGAATATGGGTCTTCGGCCATGTCAAGGGCCAGTTGTAGCATTCTCCAAGGGTCTTGTGTTCGTCGGCTCCCTGAGGTTGAAATGGGGGTCCATGTCGTCGCACCCTAGCAACACCCGAGCCAACCTGACCCTCAGCACGTCATCATCCATTGGATTGTTGTGCATCGTGCGGCTCGTCGGTTGTATGAGAGTGCCCTTGGCAACATCCTTCAACTCACCACTGACATCTTTAAGCAGGAGTACGCAAGAAGTGTCCTGAGGCAAAACATGTTGTTGGGCGTCATGAGATAGCAGCAGTCATGCATCAAAGGCATAAAGGAGATGACGTGCACTAACTAATTAGTTACCTTGGTGATGGCGTGGAGCTCGGCTAATGCAGAGACACAGCCGATGCCGGCGGCCTGCCTATCATCATTTGCAATCTCCCGCTCGGGTGCCTCACGAAGCACCACCGCCGTCGGCTGCGCCTTATTGGTATCTTTGGCGGGAGGGGGCGTCGGTGTGACCAAAACGAGCGGCTGCGTCCCGACGTGGACGGTCGGCGGGGTCACCAGGTCCGACGACACGGTAACATTGATGCCTGAGTTGCTCCCGCTTAAGCTAGGCAGATGTATCGGCCCCTATTGACCTCCTGCATTCCAAGCAGTAAGCCCCTCGAAAAACTTAGGGGGATCATCGAGCGGAGCTTCTCTTCCACTAATTTGTCCACTGTTTTCTCGTCCACCGTCTTCTCCTCCAGTGTCTGCACCTTCATCTTCAGCTCTTCAACAACGACAATGACTTTATCCTTAGCCGCCAACTGGTTCTTCCTCTCCCTTCTTTTCTTGGCGTCCTCTTTGTAGTACTCCTTGAACTTCATGGTCGTACCGAAGCCGGACACATGGCCAGCTGAGGACGGCGGCAACCCCTTGTCCTTCTTCTTGTAAGCATTGGTCGCCTTGTTGAAAACTGTGTCCCACGGCTCCGTCGAATCCTGGGACGACTCTGTGGCAGTAGCGTTCAGTTCCTCCTCCTGCAGAGACAAGGAAAGGTGAACCCATTTAGATTTTTGGCTTCATTATTTTAATCAGAACGCAATAGACTTGAGATCGGCGATAAATTCCTTACCAGATTCTTCTCGAAGTCCTTCACCTCCGGATCGTCGGTGATGAACTCTCTTGTTTCCTTGTCCAAGTAGTAGCGGGCCCAAACAAATTGCCTAAGCTGCAAGTCCATGATTTTAAGCCAAGGGTTGTCTTTACCAAGGCGTTCAAACTCGGTGTCCTCCTTGTCCCAAATGGCTTGTTTCCCCCTGTAATCGCCGCTTCCAAGGCAGTGGTTACCTATGTTCTATTCCCACATACTTATTCCCCACTTAGTCCATTTTATAGCGTCAGCGGTAGCTATATCCGCCTTGAATATCTTAAACTCCTCTTCGTCGAGCATCGGATTTTTCTTACTAATAACCTCCTAGCTTTCACCTTTGTCAATGCTAGTCTTCACCCGTGTTTTCTAGCTGCTCAAGGCATTGCTCATCTTCGTGAGGGCTAGTTTGTTCACCGGGTTCTTTCTCTCGAGGTTTCTAAACCGCTCTAGGAATCTGTATCGCTTGTGAAGCTTCTTAAGGAGGTTATCGACCAAAGCTGCATTGTCAGCATGTCTGATGTACTTCGTGTTGATCGACATGCTTTTCCGGACGATGCACCCGAGTTGCAGGTCGTACCCTTTAGCAACCGCCTCTGGCGCAATGGGTTGGCCACTTTCTGTGACCTTAGTGAACTCATCGCAAACGGTGGCGAGCACTGGCACCTTCCGCTCCTTCTTTTCCTTCTTCTTCTTCTGAGAAGCGGCCGGGTTGCCGCTACCGCCGGGTTGAGATGGGTGGAGAATCGAGAGATCCTGATGGATTTTTCTTCGGGCGTTACCTTGCGGTTACATACTCTTCTTCTTCCTTATCGTTGCGGCGCCTTGCTTCCACCCAAAGCTGGCCAAAAGGAACGCATGTGCCGACAGGCACAACACAATTAATAAATGGGCCGGTTCGTTTAAGACCTTAGGGTGTTTTGTTTCGAAAAGATAGAAGACCTAAAAAACTAAATGGGTCGTGCGGTGCTGGCACACGGGCCAGGCACTCAGACTGGCCCGCTAGGCCAGTGGTTTCTCAGACCGCGGTTTTTTACTTTTGTGATTTGTTTAAACTCTTCTTTTGTGATTTGTTTAAACTCAAAAGTACTGATTTGCTCGGGTGCTACAAATCTGTGTCCAACAATCCAAACTTTGAACAGTATACATAGCGATACACAAGGTGTGCTCAGTTTTCTCTCTCCACAGAGAAAGGGTGAATTGAGCTCCTCTCCCCGGGGGCCTCAGGCTCTCGGAGGGGGTTGCCTGGATTTGTACAACTGTAGTCTAGATCTAGGCTATGTAGCTAGGTGTGAGCCTACCATTTCCTTGTCTCCAATGGTGATGGGGGCCAAGAGATTGTCCAAATACCTAACCGCGGTAGCTAACAGATGATAAAAATTCCTAGAGTTATGATAGTATAATGTAGTGGTTGCTGGAAGCAAGCTGATATCATAAGATCATCTTTGGTCCTCCTTCAAACATGAGCCACCTCCTTCACTCCCGGAGCATCCGCCACTTCTCGCTTTTCCTTGTTAATAACAGTCACAGATAGCTCTGTTTCCTCTGCAGGCTCGTGGCATATCATATCCAAAGACAAACCAGCTAGAAGGAAACCCGAGAGAACACCAGCTATGTTGAAAAACTGTGAAGTCCTTTTCATTGCCCGCATCAAGCACCTACATGTAGGTCAAATGGGGTTATAAGAATGATCAGTTACTGTCGTACAAAACAAGATAGGTGGAAGAAATAGAGCGTTTCATTAATGTGAATATCTATCTGCATATTATGTTTGATATTGTACCAACCATTGCGGGTCATATGGTCTTGGCTCAATTTGCACAGAAAGAGTCCTGAGGAGCTCTCTGTTTACAGATTCAGCAGAAGTACCTTCCTCTGTCAGAGCTATCAGATCATACAGATCCTCTTTCTGCTCCTGGACTGCACGCAGAGCTTCCTCGCGAACGCTTTCAGGTGCATTCTGGATATAAACAGACAACAATTAGAGCTTATATTACTTCTTTGGTCTGGAAAATACATATGAATCTAGATAAATTTAATTCAGTTATTTCTAGACGGAGAGAGTAGTGTAAGCACCAAACACGAAGGCTACTGTCAACTAAGCTTCCGCATAGGGTGAGCAACTACCAACGGAACAATAGCAATTGAAGACGCAGACCACGACCTACATATGTGTGTTGCTGCAAATTAAGGGCCCTGTTTAGTGGATTATCTTGAAATAGCTTTACTCACTTTAAACAGATCAGAGCATGGCTAGCAACTTGGGAATTGTTTGGTTGGGCAAGTAGATAGCGACATAGATGGTTCAAGATATCCAAAGTGTAGTTAAACATCTTATGTGTTACTAATTGCAAGAAAAAGGATGAGTAAGCAGCCAATTAGACAATTTAATGATTTACGGGTTCTTTGTATAATTTAACAAGATCGATAGGTATCTGAATACTGCTACTTTGGGTCAGTAATCTTGCCCTTCTAATTGAAGAGAAATCTAAGAATTCATCTTGAACACATGTTGCTCTATCGAGGAGAATTCAATCATCGCGCTTGATCATCCGCACATGCAGGAAAAACAACTAGCAGGAAATCATATTAGAGTAAGAGGTAGGAGATGTCGACTTTGGTTGTGCACGAGCCTTGTCAAGAACAGACGGCACCGGTCCCCCGGAATCGCCGGTGAGGTGACCGCCGGCTGCGTTCGCTAGAGCAGGGAGCCGCCGAGCCTCCTCGCCGCGCATCGAACCGCCGCCATCGCCGGCCTGCAGATAATTAGGGATTGGGAGAACTCCGCCACGAATCACCGCCGCCTTCCGCTCCTCCTCGTTGAGATTGGCGGAATCCACCGACTTCCAATGACAAAAGAAGAAGAAGGCCCAGCCCAGGCGCAAGGTCGAACTTTTTCCTGGACCCAAAGGGCCAGTTATTTAATTTTTCGGGTTTTGCCAAAAATCAATTCTGTTTTCTTTAACCAAAAACCGCATTTTTTTTTTGCTTTCATGTGAGCTTTAGTACTACTTCGGAGTATATATACTAATCGGAAAATCCTTCTCTTGCTGCAAATTCCCATATCAATATAGGGCCTCCCAACTGCTGTGGGCCGCATGCACAGCGGTACTTTCGATCACAAGTTGCGAGGAGGTTTGGAGAGGCTGGTCTCGTGTGCTGGGAAGGAAACTTTTTTTAAATCTGTTATCCAGGCGATTCCAACACTGAGTATCTCGTGCTTCCTGCTTACTAAGAAGATTTTTTTTTCATGAAAACGCAAAAAGCTTTGCGTTTCGATTCATTGATAGAAAAGAAGTATATGATACAAGTCCAAGAAAGGACCAACACCCGCACCACACAACTCAACCCAAGACGCTAGCCTAAGGGAGTAGCTGGCGCAACCCCCGCGCCCCAGCCTCAGCCCACAACACAGCCTCTGCTTTTATCGTGTCGACTAGGACGGCCACCGAGGGGGACTCACTGTTGAAGATGATTGCGTTCCTATGCTTCCAAATCCACCACGCCGTGAGCATGATCACCGACGAGGTTCCATTGCGCATCTGACGTGGGACGGATCGCACTACCAACTTCCACCACTCCGCGAAGGGGCCTTCAACAACCAGGGGGCAGCAGTAGATCGGATCTAAGACAGAACCTCGTGCCAGATGGTCCTAGAAAACGGACATCCGGTGAGGATATGAGACATGGTCTCCATAACCTGATCACAAAGTGCGCATGTCGGCCGGTGGGGCCACTACCGGCGCTCCAACCTCTCCCCCGTCCAACACCTGTCTTGGCAGGCAAGCCAGAGGAAGAACTTCACCCTGGGTGGCGCCCACGATTTCCAAATCAACTGCCACTGGCCCGAGACTATAGACCCCTGAAAGAGGGCATAGTAGCAGGATTTGGAGGAATACTGGCCATCCATCGTCCATTTCCAGATTAGCCTGTCTAGCTCATCCCCTAGGTGCATGCCCTGCAGCCTAATCCAGAGCTGGACGTACTGCCATAGTGCCAGGGGGTTCACCGCACCCGAGATGTCAGAGATCCAGCTACGGTCAACGACCGCCTGCTGCACCGTCCGAATCTTCCTGAGTCGTCGCGGGATTAGCGCTAGAGGGTCCGGCGCTATCTCCCCAATTGACTTCCCATCCACCCATCTATCCGTCCAGAAGAGCGCAGTCGTCCCCTCGCCCACCACCATAGTGGTGGAGGTGAAGAAGATCTCGCGCTCACCCTTGGTGAACTGCATATCAAGCCCGCGCCAGGGTCGCAAGGGATCAATATACGTTCTCCACATCCATCGGGTCCTGAGGCTAGTGGCCGTGCGGGCCAAGTCCAGGATCCCCAGCCCTCTGTAACAGAGAGGCCTGCACACCCTCGCCCAATTGATGTGGCAATGCCCACCCTGAGCCTCCTTCCTTCCCACCCAAAGGAACCCGCGTAAGATCTTATTCACCTGCCTGAGCGCCTTCTTGTTAAGGGAGAGCACTATCAGCTGGTGGAGCAGGATCGCCACGAGGACCGCACGGATCAGGGTAAGACGCCCCGCTTTAGGCATCAAAGAGGCCTTCCACGTGGGCAGCTTATCCGCGATACGGTCGATGACTGGCTGGAAGGCTTCAACAGGCAGTCGACGGATGCCCAGCGGAAGGTACTTGAAGGGGAAGGGCGCCACCTGGAACCCCATCACCGTCGCCGCAACATTAGCCACCTCCTCCGAGCACGCAATAAGTTAGACCGAGCATTTCACGAAGTTAGTGCACAGACCAAAGGCCTGACCAAACGTGTCGAGGATACCCCGGATCGTGCGCAACTCATCCTCATCCGGGTGGCAGAAGATAATCACATCATCCGCATAGAGCGAGACCGAGGTCGTCAGCTCACGGTGCGCAAGGCGCTTCAGCACCCCCCACTCCTTAGCTCTAGCCAGCACCCTACTGAGTGTATTCATCATGAGGACGAAGAGAGTAGGGGAGAGGGGATCCCCCTGCCTCAGACCTCTCCTGTGCCAAATGGGGGGGCTGGCTCGCCATTGAGCATCACCCTAGTGCTCGCTATAGACAGCAGAATAGCGATAATCTCGCAAAACCTCTGACCGACCCCTACCTTACGGAGAACCTGAAACAGGAGTCCCCAGGAGACTGAGTCGAAGGCCTTAGCTATGTCCAGCTTCAGCATCACCCTAGGTTCCTTTTCCCGATGAAGGAACCTCGTTGTCTGCTGAACCAACATAAAGTTGTCGTGGATGCCGCGCTTCCGAATGAAAGCACACTGGTTGCGATCCACCAGCGACTCCATCCTCGGGGCTACCCTGTTAGCCAATACTTTCGCTGCCAGCTTAGCGAAAATATGAATTAGGCTAATGGGTCTATAGCCCCCTAGTGCGCTCGCGTCAGGATGCTTGGGCAGCAGTATAAGCAGGGCTTGGTTGAGGCCCTGAAAACCACGCCCATTCATCATGAAAAGCTTGGCGAACGCTGCCATGAAATCATCCTTCACCGTGCTTCAGCAATTATGCAGGAATTCTGATGTGAATCCATCCGGGCCCGGCGCCTTTCCACGGGGGAGGTCCTTCACCACCCCCCAAATCTCCTCCTCGGTGAGCGGGGCCTCGAGCTCAGTCAGGTCCATCGAGGGCAGGCCCAGGAAGTCCAGGTCGAGCGAGTACTCGCGGTCTAGAGCAGTGCCCAGGAGTGCCTGGAAGTGGTTGAAAGAGGCTTCAGCCATGGCCGCATGGTCCGAGATGACCGCGCCGTCAACCTGCAAGCTGTGGATCACATTCTTCTGTCTCCAATATGAGGCATGTTGGTGAAAGAACGAAGTGTTTGCATTGCCCTCACACAGCCAAGCAATCTTGGCACGCTGTCGCACCATCATGCGCTCCAACGAGGCCAACCCTAGGTAGGTCTGTTTGAGGAGTGCCCTAAGGCGGCGCTCGTCCGAAGAGAGCTGCCTGGACTCCCTAGCCAGGTCGAGCCACAAGACTACCTCCTGCGCTGTCATCAGTCGCAGTTTGATGCACCCAACCTTCTTGTCATCCAGCTCATGAGCTGTCGTGCCGTACGTTTCAGCTTAGCCGTGAGTCTCCTGAAAGGGTCTGGGTCCCCGTCAATCTCCCCCCAGGCATCCTGGACCACCTCGCTGAAGCCATTGAGCTTCAGCCAGTAGCGCTCGAACTGGAAGCGCTTTCTACCTACCGTCTGCATGGTGTAATCGAGAAGTAAGGGGCTATGGTCAGCAATCACTGAAGCCAAGCAACACATGGAGCAGCTATTGTACAACTCCTCCCACCCTGCAGTGACAAACACCCTGTCCAGCCTCACGAGGGTGGGGTTCGCCATCTTGTTCGACCAGGTGTACCGGCGCCCATGTAGGTAAACTTCTTTGAGTTCACAGACATTCAAGAATCGCCTGAACCTCCCCATCATCCTTCTGTCTAGGTTTTTGTTGTTCTTATCTTCATCCTTGTAAATCATGTTGAAGTCCCCATAGAGTGCCTAGGGGCCTGGCCGTGTGGAGCATAGAGTTCATAGCTCGGCAAGGAAGGTGACCTTCTCGGTCTCTTCTTGCGGCCCGTACACACAGGTCAGCCACCACCCTGCCCCCCGTAAGGCGGGTTCACCCTCACAGTGACACTGTTAGTGTCAACGTGTGCGCTATCTAGCCACACCTTGCTACTGTCCCAAGCCACTATGATACCCCCCCTCGTGTCGGAAGCCGGCAAGCAGAAATAGTCCTCAAAGCCCGTGCCTAGGGTTTCCATTACAATCGAGCGAGAAACCAGAGATAGTTTGGTCTCCTGCAAGCATACAATCGAAGCACCTGTAGTGTCCACAACACTCCTAACACCCGTGCGCCGTGCTCGGCTATTGAGGCCTCGCACGTTGCACACCATGACCTTAGGTTCGTAAATCATTAGGAAGTGATTTGCACCCTAGGCCAGGGACAAACCCATGGTCACGCCACCATGAGAGGCCCACCCTGATGCCCCACCACAGGCGAGGAGCACCCCCTGATCGTAGACATCGACCACCCGTAGAGCTCCGCCACCGCCTCAATCATCTCATTCGTCATAGGCAGCTCGTACATCTTGTGGTATGCTGCCAGAGCTGCCTCAGAAGGCGCTTCATCCCCACTGATTAGCCCAAGTTTCCTCATCAGATTTCGGACAGCCTTCATCTCCGAGTTGAGCCTACTCGTTGCCCTGCGATCCTCGAGCTGCGCCGCAGCTAGAAGTTCATGGCAAGCAGTCATCGTCGTACTGGGGGGGGGGGGGGTGCAACACAGCACCAGAACGGGACTTAGCCGCCTCCAGAAACTTCCCCAGAGTACGGGGCCTCCCGGCAACCAAGGGTCGTTCGACACACATAGCGATGGGACGAGACCGTGAGAAGGTGAACGGTGGGTCAGCCAGCAAAGGCGACCGAATGGATGTAAGAAGATTTTTAAGCAGCTCAAGTCATGGATGGCCAAATATTGGTGGAGTAGTTCCCTTGATAGCCGATCATTACATTGGCTTGCCTGGGAACAACTTGCATCGCACAAAGATAAATGTGGAATGGGTTTTAAGGAGTTAGAACTCTTTAATCTGGCTCTGCTAGGGAAACATGGTTGGCGCTTTTCAACAAACCCTGAATCTTTGTGTTCACGGGTTCTAAAAACAAAATATTTCCTTGAGGGAGAATTCTTACAGGTGACTGTCCCACGTAATGCTTTGGCGACTTGGAGAGTGATTGTGGCGGGTCAGAGAGCCTTGCTGGGGGTATGATCAAGCGGATTGGCGATGGTACCTCTGTTGATATCTGGAACGACTGCTGGATACCTGGCACAAGGACAATGGGACCTTCGTGTCAGATAGGGGAAGAGGATTTAAGCAGAATTTCGGATGTTATTGTTACATCAAACTGGTCGTGGAAAAGTGATGTTATACGAAGGAATTTCATCGCACCGGAAGTTGATGCGATTTTAAATATCCCTCTACGGCAAGGTGGAGGAGATGATTTTTGGGCTTGGGGCTTGGAGAACTCGGGAAACTACACCGTGAAGTCAGCGTATCGATCTCTGGTGATGCATAATGAGCATACGGGTACCTCAGTTTCTGAAAAACAGTTGTGGTCATGCCTTTGGAAGCTTCAAGTTGTGCCCAAAGTGCGTGTGTTCTGGTGGCGTGTCATACGGGGAATATTACCCGTAGAGTGCACGTTGCAGTACATACACATAGCTAATCTAGCAAGATGCAAGGTTTGTCTTGCAGCTAATGAAGATTAATGCATGCGCTTGTCAAGTGCACACATGCAAAAAAGTTCTGGCTAGAAGCAAGAACTTGGTTGAATATCGAATTGCCTGCACTCCATCCTAATACATGGACAAAGGATTTAATCTGTGATCCAATAATTGCTGATGAGGACAGGGCAAAGATTATCACGATGATGTGGGCCATTTGGACATCTCGAAACAACATCACGTATGATAGAGGAAGTTTGGATCCCAGGTAGACTATGAGACTGACACAAGAGGCTCTAGCGGCTGGCGACCCCCTGATGCTGAGTGGGTGAAGATTAACATTGATGCTGGTATAGCGATTGATGCTTTGAAAGCTGGTGAAGGAGGGATCGCTCGTGATTCCTCTGGGTTTATAGGAGCATGGAGCAAACCTTACTCAAACGTGACTGATCCCATGATCGCCGAAGTGTTGGCTCTTCGAGATGGGGTAATTTTTGCAAGGCTCCGGGGTTTTTCGCAAGTGGTAATGGAGACTGACTACAAGGAGGTGGTTGATCTTTGGACCTCGCGTACGGGTTTTTGTGCTGTCATAGCGCCCATTTTACAAGAGACTGAAGGGCTAGCCTGTTCGTTTATTTCTTTTTTGATTCAACATGTATCTAGGGCTGCCAACACTCTGCCCATCTGTGTGCCAAGCACGCTTGCGCATTGGTGCTGTCGAGTTGTTGGATGAACACTCCACCAAGTTTTGCTGTAACCAGTATCCAGGCTGATGGTGCTGGTACTATTATCTGAATAAAGCCTGAAATTTCGACGCAAAAAAAACATAGGATTGTTGTACCCCTAGCCCACCAGAGTTCAAACCCCAGGTTTGACACTATGTGTTGCATAAAAGGCAGAATGTTCTTTCAGTGGGAGGCAGAATGTTCTTTCGATGGTTGTTCCCGTCGACAGCGATGCGTCCGTGGTGACTTTGTCAATCTCAAGACCCGATCCGCTGGCTCAGTCTCTCAGAAGTACTCATAGGGGTAGGGTGTGTGTGTGTGCGTTCATAGGGGTGGGTGCATGTACGTTTATGAGCGTATACGATTGTACTGTGTTTCTAAAAAGGGAAAGTTTTGATAGAACAACCCACACTTTTTCAAGTTTCTTTGTCTCTTCATAAACATAATAACATATGGATTTGAAACTTTGCAGGTCACTCAAATATTACCACTAGATTGTGCATGGTGTGTGTGTGTGAGTTTCTCAGATACTCGTATGTCATTGATAGGTTCTCATGGGGCCTATGGTGTATGTGTGCAGCCGAGAACTCGATGGTTGAACCTTTAGACTACAACGTTCCGTGAAGACCTGCAAGGCATATGGGATTTTGGTTCGAGTTTGATATTGTCAAGGTTAGGAAGGATGATTGGGCTTGCAAGTGGATGCGACTTCGCATGGTGGCGTGGTGGTGCTCTTTCAGTACCGGTCTTTAAGCTCTAGGGTGAAAACCCTTGTTGACCTTTGTTGGTTGTACCTAGCAATGTCAGTGTTTATGCATCGTTACCTTTATGAATGCATTACATGGAGCTATATCAAACATGCTCTCCAAGGTGAAAACCAAGGATTTTGTCTTCTATGAATGAATTCGGTGAAAGGAAGGCGGCTATTCCCTTTTTGTCGGTGTTGATTTTGTAGAACCTCTCTTGCAATCCATGTGTTGTCTAGGGTGGTGTTTTATGTCATTGCTGCTACATCAACGTTTCCCATAAGCAAGGATGCTTGTCCATATCATCATATGATGTTATGACTAGCAGCGAATGCAAGCAAGATTATTTGTACTCTAGTGTAAGTGAGAGACTGAAGGAGATATGCCCTAGAGGCAAATAAGAAATGGATTTTATTATCATATCTCAGTTAGTTCGTAATAGTTTCATACTGTGCTATAACTATATCAAGCGAAAACATTGATAAAGGTGTGGTATGAAACAGACCAAGTCCCTAGTAACCTCTATTTATACTAGTTCATTGGGCAACCGATGATCAAGGTTTCCTGATCATGGAGCATTTATGCCAGTTGACAACGGAGTCATATATGATATGATGGACATTATCCCAAGATAGGTATTGCGGTACGATCAAATCACAAGGTTCATCGTTGCAATAGTTAGAAGCATAGTATCCTTCTCCTTACACCGTGAGATCATATTAATCACTATCGTCCGAGGATGCTTTGATCGCATCAACCGTCATGTCCATAACTGGGTGGTTATAAAGTTGTGTTTCAGGTATTCCAGAGGAATAGTTGAGGCCTATGTATCAAGATCGGGATTTGTTCACCCACGTGATGGAAAGATACATACGACCGAGTTGGTGAGATTACATCCATAATGTTGCAACAAGTGACTAGGTCACGATGATGGAAGATCACGGGAACAAGTGAAACAGAACTTGTCGGTAATGAGATTGGATAAGGTATATGATACGATGATCAGATCTCGAACCAGCAGGCTGGCAGGGGACCGCGGCGGCACGGCATCAACGACCAAGACCTAGGACGCCAATCGCCAGGTTACACTCTTTTCTCTAATTTACGTTCTTGCACCCAACTGTCTGTACCAAACGACACCATATTTTCTCAAATTACGTTATGTCTGTCAATTCTAGTAGCTGAACTACTGTCCATCCTACGGAAATTAGCAGGGATATGAATTAGAGACTGCACTAAAATTAGTTCACATCTATTTGGGAAGAGAATTGGGGGCAGAACATACCCATCAGGCACACAGGACAAGCTGAGTTCACATCTATTTGGGAAGAGAATTTGACTGACAGCAACGTCCTAATCAAGGGAGTTGGGGACGAGGGACTTGGGGCTTGGGGACGAGGGAGAAGAGCTTGACGGAGGCAAGGCTGCCGGCGACCGGCGAGGTGGAGGCTGGGATCGACAGCGCTAGGTTTCGTCTGCGTGGAGCGTCGCTGCAGTCTGCTGCTGTGCGGTTGTGTAACCATTTTTCACCTTTTTATCTTGCCAGGAAAACTGTTCGACACAAAGGAAGAAAAACAGTTGTGGACTTATTTGTGAAAAGGTAAAATGGTCATCCGAAGCCACGTCAAACTTTCCGTTTTGGGCAAAAGATGTGTTCTAGCAAACGTGCCACGAAATTGTAATGGTACTGGGAAAAGACAAATTCCGGCGGTGTGTTTTGGCAAACACCGGAAAATAACGGTGTCCTATAGACAATTTTCCTTTTTTTGGCGAAAAAGATTTTTATTTCAAGTTCATAAGTTCACATACAAGTCATTAACATCGATGTGCACGATTGCACATTCAGGGCAACTGGAAGGAGCATGATTTGATCCTTTACACCTCGATAACTCCTAAATCTGCCATGTCGGTTGCCATTAATGATAACAGAAAACATGAGTTTACTAATTTACCTGTAAACATCCAACCTAGACTAGCATATATATTAGATGCAATCTCTAATCGACTAATTTTCTTGTAATGGATATGAAGGATGAGGATTTTTCAATCAAGTGAAGGTTAGATGTTTACAGATGCAACTACTCGCTGGGTGTTTTTGTTCTCATATTGCTCTCAGGAAAATAAAAATAGCAATGAATACAAGTAACACAGAAAGTCAATTTGAATGTTCCTTAGTTTAAATGCCTTATTTTTTATGTATCATGTAATCATGTTAATCATGTTCTTGCAGATTGTTGACAAGTCCAACTTGTTTGTTCTTGCAGATTGTTGACAGGTCCCACTTGATATGGAGGGCAAACGCACTTCCAGCGCCGCAAATCCGTTGCAACCCTAAATGGGCGCCAATGTATATTAAGTTCCTTCAAGAGGCAGTAGATGACCTGCTTAAACAAGCTGGTTTAACTAAGTTTCTTAGCTTCAAGTCAGGTTCCTTTGGCAATCAGAGACTGTGTGGTCTCCTTACGAAGAATGCTTTTGTTCATGAAAATAGCATTGAACTTCGTATGCCGGACGTCGACTCACTCTGGATCACAGAACGTGTCGTCCAACATGTCCTTAACTTGCCCACTGGTGAGCTTATGGAGCTCCCAACTCCAGACACTAATTCAGCATCAGATGAATACCAGAAGATGTACCTTGCTCTCAAGTACCTAGTGGCAACGTACAAAAAAGAAAAGGAAGAGAAAAAGGGAAAAGAAAAAGAAAATGATCCTGCTGTCGATGAGGAATAGGCCGCGGATGAGGAACATGCCGAGAATGAGGAACAACCTGTGAGTCAGGCCGCGGATCAGGAACAGCCCGTGAGTCAGCAACAGGAGGATGAAGTTCCTCCTTCTATCTTGGAAATGAGAGATTATTTCATCCCGGGTAACATTTTATTACTATTTCAACATAATGGAAAAGAGGACGTTGCCAAGCTTGTTACCCCGAAGATGCTCGCCAGGCTGTTCTTAGGGATAGTCTTAGAAAAAACACTACTGTCTAGAACCTGCAATTATGTCAGCTCGACCACACTTCAAGCAGTACACGACTTAGACAAATTGGCTAAAGTTGACTGGAAATTTGTGGTCTTTAAATGCTTACAGACATCTTTACGTGATAAGGGTAGCTACTTGCATGGTTGCGTGCCAGTGTATATGGTAAGTAATTATTCCTTCCTCTATGCATATTCATAAAGATTTCCTCATAAGCTAATCCCCAAATCTTTTCATCGGTTCTCAGACTGTCTTTTTGGACTGCTTGAAGAAGAATGAGAGAAGTCATTTCAAAGAGGAAGAACCTGGCAGAATCAATTTGTATACGGAGAAAGACATCAATGAGCTTCTTGTGCTGGACCAGAAGAGTCGAAAAAGAAAGAAGCAGACTATGAAGAAAGAGATTTCTCTAGAAGATTTTCAGTTGATGAAGTGGGCTGAAAGCTGCTACAGGTTTTTTGTGTTGCCTGACGGTGTAGTGCCTGCCCGTGTGGTGGTGCCTGCTGACAATAGTGAGATAAATATTCCTGCCCCTTTTCAAGGTCAGGGAGAGCATTGCATGATATAGTGATTCTGTCATTTTTTCTATCATCAAAATTCTGATGAAAATGATGCTGCAAATATTTACAAGAAGTTCGTACTAGACAAAGACCCTGAGAATTTACTAGTGGATATTGGTGTATATCGTGTGCATCAGGGCACTTTTGTTGGTTGCTTAAAGAAAAGAGGTCATATGCACTCAAATATACTTCACTTGGTATGCTCCATGTGGTCAATTGACTGGAATGATGCAGTTATCCTTACTAAAGCTTCTATTGTAAGTAATCCCAGAACTTAGCTCATGGTTTTTTATGTTGTTATTCTTTGCCAATAATTGTCATTTCTTCATTATTCGAGGAATGTTTGGTGAAGCAAGAAATGGAAAGAACGGACAAAGCGCTTAGACTGGAGAAGCTGAAGGATGTTGCGGAGGTTTGTGCATTGCATTAGATCTTTGTACTTCACTTCACTGGGTCCATTAGTTTGACAGTAGACTTTTTTTTTCAGCTATATGCTCCTATAGTTTCTGAAGGCCAATGTTCTCTTGTTGTCGTTTCCCATACTGAGAAAAAGAAGTATATCCTGGACTCGTTCCCAGGGCCGCATGAAACTGTGGCAGTTACTCTGTTAGCCAATCTTCGGTCATATTTGCTTAGTGAGCACGGCATTGACATATCTGAGTATGAGACAGATAGGCCTGGGTTAAGCCTCAGGAAAGCGAGTAAGTGATATTGCCTTTTGTCTATGTTAGCACTTTCATGACCTATGTTGTATTTTGGTGATCACTAAATCATTGCAGCTATGATTGCAGCTATGATTGCGGCTTCCATGTTTTGCTCTACATCAGAGGGTTCAAGCGCAGGGACATATTCGACATTGATAATGTAAGAACTGAGCCTTGTGTTTTTCTAATTTCGTTCTATTAAAATGGTTGAACAAATTAAAATTCTTGAACAAATGTTTTATTCCTCAAAAATGCAGGAAAAGGTGTTGATGTTCCGAGCGGAGCTTTCAAAGTACGTCCTCTTTCATCAATTGAACAAGATAGATCCTACGCTCCTACCATGCGATGAAGAAACAGATGAAGAAGACAATGACAATGACAAGGAAGAGTGCTTTATTACTGACCAACCTGAACTACCGCCTTCTCACAAACCTGATGCAGACAGTAGCAGTAACACAGGCTCTGAGAGTAGCCAGCCAGATTCACCGCTTTCTCACAACTTTACCCTCGATGGGTCACCAGTACAACCAGCAGAACCATCGCTTGCTGACAACCCTACCCCCGATGAGCCACCAATACCTCACAACTCTACCCCCGATGGGTCACCACCAGAACCATCGCTTGCTAACAACTCTACCCCCTGTGAGTTAACAGTACCACAACCGGAATTATCGCTTGATCAAAGCATAGGAGTGACACCACCAGGCACTGGTAGTACCCAGACAGAATCACTGCTTGCTCAGAACTCTATCCCCGATGGGCCACTAGTACAACCACCAGAAGTGACACCACTAGAACCACAGCTTGCTCTACCGCCAGTAAGTGACCAGAACCAATAGCAGAATCACTGCTTGCTCAGAACTCTATCCCTGATGGGCCACTAGTACAACCACCAGAAGTGACACCACTAGAACCACAGCTTGCTCATAGCTCTACCCCCAGTAAGTCAACAGAATCAACAGAATTATTGCTTGACAACTCTTCCGCCGACAAGTCAACTGTAACACCCAACTCTTCCCTCGCTGAGTGAGGAGAACCACTCTTTTCTCATACACCAGTAGTAGGCAGGAGGAGGGCTTGTCCCAGAAATGTATCCCCTGTTCAGTTTGAACAAAATACATCATTGCCTATTGAGAATTGTTTAGAAATCTACGAACTTTTCCGAACGAAGTTGTAAGTTTCTGAAGCTTTTCCAAATCTACAATCATGTTTTTTACCTGCATGTCACCATGTATTAATTAACTGACTCATATTTATGTCTTGTTTTTATTTGGTGAAGCAATGATGACGAGGTGCTTAAATTGGGCGATATTTCCATGACTGGTGGTGAGCTGTTTGCTTTCTTTGAGAAAGGTCAGAATGCCCTGACCATGATGAATGCATTCATCCAGGTCTTGAAGTTAGATGATAAGAACAAACAGTACCACAAGATTAGAGCCATTATCCCAACTAAAGACCTGGTAAGCTATCTGCCAGAAACAAACCTTCGGATGTCAGTTAAAAGGTCTAATAACAAATTATTTTTGAGTGCAGAACGACAAAGCAATTGAGCAGGAGATTGAGGAAGAGCTTAAAGCTAAAAAAATTCGGCAGGCTGGCAGGGGACCGCGGTGGCGCAGCATCAACGGCCAAGACCTAG
Organism: Avena eriantha; assembly: GCA_910589775.1. Lineage (NCBI taxonomy): Eukaryota > Viridiplantae > Streptophyta > Magnoliopsida > Poales > Poaceae > Avena > Avena eriantha. Next base: position 409,980,999 of record OU342746.1, on the reverse strand, counting down.
GACGCCAGTCGCCAGGTTACACTCTTTTCTCTAATTTACGTTCTCGCACCCAACTGTGTGTACCAAACGACACCATATTTTCTCAAATTATGTTATGTCTGTCAATTCTAATAGCTGAACTACTGTCCATCCTACGGAAAATTAGCAGGGATATGAATTAGAGACTGCACTAAAATTAGTTCACATCAATTTGGGAAGAGAATTAGGGGCAGAACATACCCGTCAGGCACACAGGACAAGCTGAGTTCACATCTATTTGGAAAGAGAATTTGACTGACAGCAACGTCCTAGTCAAGGGAGTTGGGGATGAGGGACTTGGGGCTTGGGGACGAGGGAGAAGAGCTTGACGGAGGCAGGGCTGCCGGCGACCGGCGAGGTGGAGGCTGGGATCGACAACGCTAGGTTTCTTTTGCGTGGAGCGTCGCTGCAGTCTGCTGCTGTGCGGCTATGTAGCAATTTTTCACCTTTTTATCTTTGCCAGGAAAACTGTTCGACACAAAGGAAGAAAAATAGTTGTGGACTTATTTGTGAAAAGGTAAAATGGTCATCCGAAGCCATGTCAAACTTTCCGTTTTGGGCAAAAGATGTGTTCTAGCAAACGTGCCACGAAATTGTAATGGTACTGGGTAAAGACAAATTCCAGCGGTGTGTTTTGGCAAACGCCGGAAAATAACGGTGTCCTGTAGCCAATTTTCCTTTTTTTTTAGCGAAAACGATTTTTATTTCAAGTTCATAAGTTCACATACAAGTCATTAACATCAATGTGCACGATTGCACATTTAGGGCAACTGGAAGGAGCATGATTTGATCCTTTACACCTCGATAACTCCTAAATCTGTCATGTCAGTTGCCATTAATGATAACAGAAAACATGTGTTTACTAATTTACGTGTAACATCCAACCTAGCATATATATTAAATGCAATCTCGAATCGACTATTTTTCTTGTAATGGATATGTAGGATGAGGATTTTTCAATCAAGTGAAGGTTAGATGTTTACAGATGCAACTACTCGTCGGGTGTTTTTGTTCTCATATTGCTCTCAGGAAAATAAAAATAGCAATGAATACAAGTAACACATAAAGTCAATCTGAATGTTCCTTAGTTTAAATGCCTTGATTTTTATGTATCATGTAATCATGCTGATCATGTTCTTGCAGATTGTTGACAGGTCCAACTTGTTGGTTCTTGCAGATTGTTGACAGGTCCCACTTGATATGGAGGGAAAATGTGCTTCCAGAAGTGATGATCCAGCGCCGCAAATCCGTTGCAACCCTAAATGTGCGTCAATGTGTATTAAGTTCCTTCAAGATGCAGTAGTTGACCTGCTTAAACAAGCTGGTTTAACTAAGTTTCTTAGCTTCAAGTCAGGTTCCTTTGGCAACCGGAGACTGTGTGGTCTCCTTACGAAGAATGCTTTTGTTCATGAAAATAGCATTGAACTTCGTATGCCGGACGGCGACTCACTCTGGATCACAGAACATGTCGTCCAAGATGTCCTTGACTTGCGCACTGGCGAGCTTAAGGAGCTCCCAACTCCAGACACTAATTCAGCATCAGATGAATACCAGAAGATGTACCTTGCTCTCAAGTAGGTAGTCGCAACGTACAAAAAAGAAAAGGAAGAGAAAAAGGGAAAAGGAAAAGCAAAGGATCCTGCTGTCGATGAGGAACAAGCCGCAGATGAGGAACAAGCCGAGAATGAGGAACAACCTGTGAGTCAAGGCCGTGGATTAGGAACACCATGTGAGTCAGCAATATGAGGATGAAGTTCCTCCTTCTGTCTTGGAAATGAGAGATTATTTCATCCCGGGTAACATTTTATTGCTATTTCAACATAGTGGAAAAGAGGATGTTGCCAATCTTGTTACACGGAACATATGATACCGATGATCAGATCTCGGATTGGATAAGCTTTAGCTGTGTATACACGGGACATATACTACAGATTTCAGCATGAGTTTGAGATGATTGGTAGGTATAATGTAAGGCCACAACCAGGCAATATGTACCTAATTGTTCCTAACAACACCTATGTGGGCATCTATGGGCGTAGGTCCTACACAGTCACAACTATGGTTGATCGCCAAGAATATGAATGCGAGTGCTGCAAATTCTACAAAGATGGGCTTCTTTGCGTACATATCTTGAAGGTTTTCACACATTTGGGTATAGATGAGATACCTTCTCAGTACATACTTGCCAGGTGGACACAGAAAGCAATTACAGATGGTGTTGAACCAGCAGTTGAACAGGTGCCTGACGTCATGTCTCCCGAAGCGATCGAAATGATCAGACATGCAAACTTGTGTACAGAATTTGCTAAGGTTGCTAAAGTTGCTTGTCGGTCTGATGAGGGTGCTGCTATTTGCGATGCGCACATCCGAGCAATGCAGACCGGGGTTGGCCAGATGGATAAAGTGCTTAGGAAGAGAAAAAAGAAGCAAGAACATCATACACCATCTGCAGCTACACAGGCATCTGTTGGTGAACCAGGTGCAAGTCCTTCCTGTGTGAAGAATCCACTGAAGTCGTCGACAAAAGGACGGAAGAAGGATAAAGACCTCGGTTCAGCACTTGAATTGCATCCTAAAAGGAGTGTCAGATGTGCACTTTGTGGGGTGGAAGGGCACAATGCTGCTACTTGCAACACGAGATTGAACCAAAGTGTTTGAGAAACCAAGATTGTTGTTCAGGAAAATATGTCCATTTAGTACTAGTCTCCCTATTGTGTTAGTAGTAGTTGTTTTATGAGATTGTTGTCATAAAACAACTACTACTAACACAATAGGTACATATTCCCTATTGTGTTAGTAGTTGTTGTTTTGTAAGACTTGGATTCAGTAAAAGGTGTGTTAAAAAGACATGCTGTTTTCAACTAGCTTCCTTTTTTCCATATGTATGCTACCGTTGATAATTTGCTACCATGTAATAAACTAGGCTGTGTTGGGAGGACAGTCACCAGTTTGTACACACAAAAAACAAAACAAAAATATAAAAGAAGTGGTAAAAACAAAGGTTAAAAATTGCTAGACACACCTTTTTGATGTTCAACATGCTCATCCAGTTTACATCATTGTGACAACTATTTAACCATTTCACGGTCATCAGCTTCCTGAGGTTCGGTATGTCCTTTGGCGTAAGAACAGGTACAACACTTCCCTCCCACTTCTCAGCGTTGTGCAGCATGAAAAAGCCACAACTAGTCCTTTTTATGCAATTGAAAAAGACAGAATCAGGATAAAGTTGAAACTAAATTGCTATAACAGAAAAAGGTTCTCGAAAACAGGATAGGGAAAAAGGCAGGAAAATTTACTAACCCATCGTCTTGTTTGGCGCTATTAACATCAATGATAGACAGCCCCGCTTAACTTGCTTGCTTGACTTGCTATAATGCTTCTCCCAATTGGATACAGTCCCTTCAATTATGATCTTTGTGGTTGGAAGCAACTTTTTATCTTTCACGGTCCTGAGCGAGTCAAGAATTTCGAATCTCTCATCCCTTAAATTCAGCACTAGGAGCCAATAATGCCCTGTTTCTTTTGGTCTTTTAAGATCATGTATTTCTAGAGTTGGGAAGGCAACCTGGTGAGCAACAAAAACAATTGACTATGTTAAAAAATAGAAACAGTAAAAAAACCAGAAACAAATAATGACAAAAAAGAAAGGGCACAATAAAAAGAAAAAGGTAGGAAAAATAATTTATGGGGAGGATGTATTACTTACCAATTCACAATGGCTCAGCCTCATCATATGGTAGTTGAACCACTTGTCGACTTCACTTCGGATGAAACTACCATTTTGGAAGAATGTCTGAAGACACAACACATGAGGAAAAAGTTGAAAGTTATAAAACTGAGTTACAATCCTTATTGTTTTGTCTACTAACATAATTGCTTGGATTGCTGCTTGCAATTCAAACTGTTGCTACCCGCATCATATTAATTGCCTACTACTCCTATGGGAAAATCTGATTAAATAGGCCGATATAAAGTACAAGAATGAAAAAACATATATTGCTACATATTTTTCCTCCTGGCTCATATTAATTGCCTACGAAAGAGTAAAATATCTACAAAAAAGGAGCTTCGATAATAAATGAATAATCATTGAACAAAAAGGTGCTTACAGTAATCCTTAAAGGCATGTATCTTTTCTTCGGCCGCTCCTCTATTGTCCTCAAGGCAAAAATCCCTATTTCTACGGCCAAAGTTTCTAGCTGTCCGCCATCAGCTACCGATGAGGCGAGTTGTGACACCCCCAGGATCAGGATGAGGGTGAGGGTGTCGGCGCGGTGATCTTATCCTCCTCCAGGCGCGATGGACGGCGGAAAAGAAGCGGCAGGGATCGACGACACCGGTGGTGACACGGAGCAGCTTGCCGTCATCGTCGAAGACGACGGAAACGTCGAGGCCGAACCGTTACGAGCTGGTGCTGGGCCACAGATGGGCCGGACTGGGCTGCGGAGCGCTGCGCGAGCAACAGAAAGAGAGGAACAGGGTGGGCTACGGCCTGGGTTGTTGCTGGCTCTCTTTTTATTTACAAAAGCTTTTCTTTTTCTGTTTTCCAATTTCTGTTTTGTATTTTCATTTTAGAATTTGTTTTGCATAATTCAAAAATACTAGAGATTTGTGAAACTATGGAAAATATGGTGGGGCTCTATTAGTCCATTTGGGCTCCACACTTTTTGAACTTTTCCAAATATAAAAACCATTTGAGAGGATTTTCAAGAGAGGGAGGAAACTAGGGTTTTGTCTTTATTTTCTTTGCATGCATTTTTAAAATATGATGCTCATGAATGCACAAAGAAAACCCTAATTACTAGTTAAGTAAAACTGAGGCGTTACAACTCTATCCCCCTTACGAGAATCTCGACCCAAGATTCCACAGGTAGGAAGAAGAAAGAGAAACTGGGTCACTTCTAAGGATAAGAGGGAAACACACTAACAACACACCGAGTATCTCATGGTCAACTCGTGAAGGAGTTTTTAGAAATGACTCTGAGATGACAAACATGAAACGCATCAAGGTAGAGGAGGAAACAAGAGGAGAAGGTTTCACGTTGTTAGATAGTTGGTCTTCATAAGGATTGAGACCATGGAGTTTCAAAAGGGTTTAAGCTTCTGAAAAGGAAAGCTTACAATGGAAAGAACATGACCACAGACTTTGAGATACGAAACTCTACCGGGTGGCTTAAGTAGAGCTTCCAGGGATACATAGCACTCTTTCGTTCAACAGTAGGTCAAGAAAGAAAGGTGTTTTGTGGTGAGGACTCGTAAGATTCACAAGGAACATGTAACAAGAAACACTTCAGATTACCAAAATCATCGTCACTCTTCAAACATGTTAGAGGAACGAAGGAAACTCTTTATTCATCTAGGTCTATCAAAATCTTTGCTAAAGATCGTGGTATCACTTTACACCACCAGATGAATAGGTAAGAAGATTCCTGATGACACGAGGAAAAAGAAACTTCATTCTCAGACTTGAAGTACTTGGCACAACGAGAGACTTGCCAACATAAAGAGTCTGGAGGATCGACCGAGAGACATTTAGCAACACTACTTTTAATGTTCTCCTTGATGTTCGAGAAAACAAACATCAAGTAAAGGTCGGACTTCGGATACAAAGGAAACCATGAGCACAACTTCTATACTAAATCATAGAGGAAGCCTCATGAAGAGTGGTTGTTATTTGCTGATTCAAGATAAATTTGACGGTAGGCCTTCCGACTAATTGTGTCAACCGTTACATAAATTTTGTCGGGTTTAGAAGGAAACCTATTTCAAAACCTTGAGGAACACTAATCATCATATCTGCTTGAGATTCAGATTTGGTTAGGTGAGATGATACTTCAGACTCAGCGTGTCCGAATAGATAGTTTGCAACATTTACCATAAAGGTAAAGTTACTAGATTCTCAAGACATGGACTACAATGTTAAGCTCCAATAGACTGAGCTGAATTGCTAGACACATGTATTAACAACTTGTTAGAAGACAACTGCTTATACATCAAGTACTTGCAATGAAACACAAGTGTCCATAAGGAAACATAGATAACTCTACTCGAATCCACGGCGACATCTTTTACCATTTGCCCGTGAACCGGAGAAGGTCACTTCTATCATCCAGAATACATCCTTCGAGATGATCCAAAGACGGTTCTTAGAAATTTTCCAACATTAATGCCAAAGGTTCCATATGAATCTAGTCTAACATGGAGAAAATAAAGATATTGTCGATGGGCTCAACAAAAAACTTATCAATATACTCCATGGTGGACTCATATGTTAATGAACAAGGCGAACGTATTGGTCAGGCCCAAAGAACATGAGGATATACTCAAGTGAAACATCACGAGTAGCAACATCATCAAGATAGTCCTTGGAACTGAGTTTGATTTGACGATAACCCAAATCAAATCAAAGGTGGGGGAAGATAACATACCCACGAAGGAAATACTATCTTTCTTCAACACGAGCAAAACTAGACATCCCTTTAAGAGGAACTGAATTGAATAGAACTTTTGTCTTTACAACTCTCCAAGTTGTTGTTTAAGCTCAACCAACTAGTTCAGGGGTATCTAGTACGGATCCTTGGAGAAAGGAGTAGTTCAGAGAACTTGTTTGCTCAAGAACTTGACAACACGGTCAAGTGGCAACATGGCAACACTTCTAGAAAGACGTCCAAAATGTCACGAACCACAGATATGTTACTTAGTTCAAGCGGAAACTTGCTTGATAAGGCAAGAAGACATAGTCTCGGAGCTTCGGCACAAGCCTAACTCTTTGACCGAGAAGAGTGCACCAGAAAAACGGACTCGGTAGCACAATCATTCTTTGCTTAGTGATAGTGTTAACCAATCACGCTAAGAATGACACAAATATCCTTGGATTTCGGAGCAATAATGATTGCTTAAAATTCTCAGATGACCACATTATTACGCACACGCATCATTCACGAGCACGAAAGTTCAGAGGAAGGGTGGGTAAATATGTGTGGAAGCATCACTTCATTAAGAAGGTTATGAAACTCAACACAACCTCTTAGTGTAAAAGGGTGTGATACTCTAATGTAGAATAGATAGAAGCTAATCAATGCCTCTTGATCTATAGACTACAACACTTTGACCTGGTCCTAGATATGACGAGGTACTAGAGTTTGTTTCTCCTGACATCCCGAAATGGTTTATCATGACAGACCAGAAGAGTATCTTGCATCGGATGACACTAATGCAGATTTACTACTTGGCTACAAACTGATAGACAAAGGTCAGAAACAACAAGGGGAAAATGAACATGCTCAGGATAAAATCCTGAGATGTGGATGCATAGATTATCATTCTTCCGAAAACCAATGCAAAGAAGGGATGTGTGGTAGAGTCACGAGTATAGAAGTGAGACTCATGAGGAGTACTCTTGTTGTGATCTATTTGGTTCCATTAAAGAACATCTTCCATAACTAGTGGTAGGGGAAGTTCTTAATTATCGAAATTCAATCGCAACAATAACCACAAGCTCGAAGGCCAGAATTGTAGTACCAGCCATCATGAGGTAATGTTTAGACATTAACAACATGGATCAACAAGATGGATCTTGGGTTAAAGATCAGCTTCATGTACAAGATTCATAACACCAGAATCCAGCACAATCCGGGATCTTCGGTTCAAGTCCAAGGGTTAAAACCCGAGAAAGAAGTAACTACTACTTGAGTGACATAGCGTGCACCGCAAGATAGTAATCATGAGGTAGCCTCCAAGAGAAGAATGAACTTCTGAAGTACCCAAACAAATAAAAAGGAGGCACACGAGGCGAAAAGAAACCTCGAAGCCTAGAATAGAACACTATGGATCCTACAATATAATATTGTGGGTCCATAATATAGAGAGATCATGATGGAAAGGAATCTCTCAGCTGAAACAGAGCAAAGGGAACAAGGAACACACAACACACACAACTCTAGAGAACTCAACACTAGGTTAACTGGCTGAGAAACGACATACCCAGAGGGCAGCTAAGCTTTGAAATACTAGAAAAGATATCAAAACTTTTTCCAAATCAACACAAGATAAGATGACCCAGACTAAGAGCGAAAATGGATAAGGAGAAAAAGAAGCATACTAGAGTTTTCGCAAATAATTTTCATCTTTGAAATAGTTTTCACGAATACTAGACTCAACATCGACCGGTAGCAAGGTTTTCCTATGGTCGGTCCTGCTTTGATACCAAAAACTGTGACAGCCCCGGGATCAGGATGAGGGTGAGGGTGTCGGTGTGGTGATATTCTCCTCCTCCAGGCGCGATGGACGGTGGCAAAGAAGCGGCAGGGATTGATGGCACCGGCAGCGACATGGAGTAGCTTGCCGTCGTCGTCGAAGACGACGGAAACGTCGAGGCCGAACCGTTACGGGCTGGTGCTGGGCCGCAGGGCTGGACTGGGCTGCGGAGCGCTGCGCGAGCAGCAAAAAGAGAGGAACAAGGTGGGCTACGGCATGGGCTGTTGCTGGCTCTTTTTTTATTTACAAAAGCTTTTCTTTTTCTGTTTTCCAATTTCTATTTTGTATTTTCATTTTAGAATCTGTTTTGAATAATTCAAAAATACTAGAGATTTGTGAAACTATGGAAAATATGGTGGGGCTCTATTAGTCCATTTGGGCTCCACACTTTTTGAACTTTTCCAAATATAAAAACCATTTGAGAGGATTTTCAAGAGAGGGAGGAAACTAGGGTTTTGTCTTTATTTTCTTTGCATGCATTTTTAAAAGATGATGTTCATGAATGCACAAAGAAAACCCTAATTACTAGTTAAGTAAAACTCGGGCGTTACACGAGTTCCTCACGCGAGATGAAGAATTCAAGGTAGTTGATTATTGGTGTGCTATGGAGACGAGAGCAACAAAGAAAAAGCAAAGGGAAACAAAAAATGAGTGGGATACCAGTGAGATGAATACAAATTTGAAGTTGTTAAAAATATGTGCAAATCAATAGTATAGACTGAGTATAATCAGCTTGTGACCTTAGCTTGGCTCCGAGACCTCCTACGTTTGAACTGACAGACATCATTGTATATTTTGTTCACTTCTTCTAAATAGAAGAAAGGGTCCGTGTTATCAGGATCTACATAGGGTGACCTAACAGCAGGAGCTACACGTAAAACTCTGCATTCGTGCCCATCAACTGGTGGAGTGTTTGATGAGCTGCCACCTGTGGCATCTTTGGCTGGTTCTACTTTAGAGCTTGGTGTTTTCACATCATCTATTATTTTGCTTATCTGTTGCATTTTGTGCATCTCACTAATTACTCTTTTGGCATCAGCCTCCACTTGACTAAGAATAGACAAGTCCCGTTCCTCTTCACCTCTGTCAAATGCAACTTCTAGATTTATTGGCCTAATTTCACTTCTCACTGTGCTCTACAGGTTGGATTTAAGATTGATGGCTTCATCCAGAAATGTCACACGTCTGTCACTCCTTTGAAGGTCTGAACCAGACCCAACTGTTGTTTATTTGCCAATCCGCATATTTGACTTGTCCGGTGACGTTGGAGGTAACCTCAACTTGTTCTTTACCGGTTTGCAAGACGGTCCGGCTGCCTCAGTTTGGATAGGCGCTGGAACATAGCATGTTTTTGAAGTTGGAGGTGTATGGATTGGAACTTGTTTTGCTACAGGGGTGTCGGTGGCTTGGATCTTGATTGCCGAAATAGTTGCCTGATTTGATTGCAAAGTTGCCCCAGCAGGGGTTCTGTCAAACACTGGTGTTGTCCAAGAAATTGTCTGTTCTGAGTTTGAAGTTTCCTGGTTTCCATGTGAACTTGCCTGATTTGGCTGCAAAGTTGCCTCACCATAGTTGTCAGCGGGGGTTCTGTCAAACACTGGTGTTGTCCAAGAAATTGCCTGTTCTGAGTTTGGAGTTGCCTGGTTTCCATGTGAACTTGCCTGATTTGGGTGCAAAGTTGCCTCATCATAATTGACAGCGGGGGTTCTGTCAAACACTGGTGTTGTCCGAGAAGTTGCATGTTCTGAGTTTGAAGTTGCCTGGTTTCCATGTGAATTTGCCTGATTTGGTTGCAAAGTTGCCTCGCCATAGTTGACAGCGGGGGTTCTGTCAAAAATTGGTGGTGTACAAACATTTGCTTGTATGGGGGTTGGATATGCCTGGATTTCATGGAATATTGCCTGATCTGAGTGAACATCAATATTTCTCCTTTCAGATGGTGCTTCTTCCCAAAGAGTTGCCTGAATTGAAGGGATAGGAACTGATGTGTCGACTTCTGGGATTGGTGCCTTTGAAACACACTGAGAAGCCTGCATTTCATCACTTTGAAATGTCCTCACAGTTTGCACTTGCTACGAGGGGGATTTTTGCAATGTTGGATACCTCCTCTACTTGGAAATCTGAGGCAGACCCTCCCACTTTGATGCTGCTTGGTACAAGTTGGATTGATGCGTTGGATTTTTCAGGCATTGATGTGTCAGGTTTCTGTACCCTGTATCTCCCTGCAGCTTGCTTGCAACCGCGCCTTGTTATTGGGACAAATGCATTAGAATCGGAATCTTCGTTGAGCCCTCTTGTACGCTTGCCCCAAACTCCGGCATTGGTGTATTTATCGATGTTGTTGCTGCTGATATGGACACCTACAGAGCATTGTTTTCTTCTTTTTGTTGATCCCTGAATTTTCTCTTGACCACCGAGGTTGGCAACCCCCTCAAGGAACGTACCAATCTGTACTGATATACATGTGCATAACTCAGACAATTGAAGCTAATTTTCTTTTGTTCTGCATCATAAGAACCATGCCATAATGACATAGTTAGTTGACGGTAGATTAGTATGATAAAACAGAAAAAATGGGAGAAAAGGCACACATACACTTTCGTTGAAATTAGCTGGCAACTTTGATGATACAAAACGTTCGGTCTCTTCATAACCCATGAACAGGCCACCGCCAGTTTTTTGCAAGATGCTAGGCTTCACTCTGAGACGCCCGAACCCACCCCTGGCTTCTTATCAGCTTTAACTATCTTGCCTATGCGTTTGCTATCCCAAGCCTCTGCCCGAACTTCGCAATTTGGGACAAAACATCCAACAACCAGTGAATCTACATACTTTACCTGTTTTCCATAGAAAAAATCCATAAAAATGAAACAATATGTGAGTAGAACAAAAAAGAAAAAAGAAACCCAGGTTAAGGCAGGGGTACTATCTTACCACTAGATGGTGTACGCAGCAGGTAACCGATTTTTTCTTAGTTCCCATTTCGCTAACAGATTTTATTATCTGGTCGACTACAAACTTTGAAAAGTTCAGCCTCTTTACTCTTTTTAGGTCCACAACAATAGGATAACATCGAGGGGGCTGATGGTCAGGCCAGTGGTAGGGCATAGAAAGCATGTGACTATCACGACAATCCAGGCACGCATGAAGTCATCATCAGCCTTACCATTAATGTCTTCGATCATCTTACAGAAAGTGGTGATTTTAGGTGCTGATCCTTTCTCAAATCCATACAGATTCGCCATAAATTTAGTCGCTTCAGCATCACACCCATAGAAAACATCATCACCTCTGTTTAGTAGCCCTAGAACTTCTGTTACACCATTTGCGGTTACAGGAATAGACCCCTGGTCTTCAATTACTATGCTTCTCTTAATTGGGTCTACATGCTGCAATATCCATTTGCTGTAGTCTGCTGGCATTGTTGAGGCGGCAATCTTCAATAGTCCACCAAGATCATAACTGTCGATCAACTCTCTCTGGGCACGGCTGAGGTTGTCATTTAGCTTCATAATCCTTGCTGGTGATGCTCTGTTCCTACCTTTACCAGCATTCTTATCCATATTGACCATCGGCGCTTCATCTGGCCCGCATGCCTTATCAAACCAGTAATAAAAAAAATATAAGAACCTTAAACAGTCCTAAAAAAGATCTACAAAAGTACTGCACATATGTGTTTTATAATTTCCTATAAAAACAGTAGTTCAGAAAATGCTACAGACATGTAATTGCCTAGATTGCTTCACATATTGCCTACTTGTTCTAAATTGCCTTAACCCACAGCAGCATATATTTGCCTCATTTTGCTATATATACTGCCTACTTGCCTAAAAAAGATGTACCTAATACAAAAGCTCTAGACTAGAAACATGTACAAAAATCCAACTAACATCATATAATTTCCTACATTGCTTCATAAGTTGCATAACAGATCTCACATTCGATAAACTAGCAATATATTGCATAGAATGCCTAGACTAAACTTCGGACAAACTTTTCATACTGCTTACACTCTAGATAGAAGGATAACCTCTCCAGTGTCTTGTCCTGGAATGTCAGACATTATTGCTTCCCCCTTATGTAAAAACAGACATGCGGAAAAAAAGCGCAACAAAAAAAACGCATCGGTTAGACATGTTAGTACAGGACTATGTTAATGAACATCTCGGCATCAATATAATGCGCCCATGTACACCATTATATACCCTTGCTGATGCATCCTTACAAGAGGGGTAAAATTTGTTGATGCATGTCTATTAATGCGACGTATAATCACAACACCTGCTGGCCAAACTACCTCTACAATTTCAAGCCCCTCTATACGTGGTTAGAACAACCCAAACAACTCACATGTGATGATGTAAAAAATCTACTGAAAATACATCAAAACAAGGTTGATATATGTGTACATGAATCTATCAGCACTTGCAGTAATAGATGCAGACAGTACAGTCACCTAGAAAACTACATCCTGCACCCCCACACATGGAAATCAACCGGCTCCCGTGTATGTAAAAATCCTACAAAATCCCAAAAACAGTGGGAACATCGCGATCCCTCGCTAGGAGAACACGGTCCCTTCACCACTCTAACTACACATCAACCCCTAAATCATCAAAGCCGCGCCGCCGATTTGAGGATCATGATGAGAAGAACTCACCTTGAAAAATTCGTCGATCTCGGAACTGCAGCTCCCCGGCCTCCTATCTCCGGCAAATCGAACGGTAATGGCGACGGCTGGTGGACGAGAGGAAGACCGCGTCGCTCCGTCCGTTGAAATCCTCGCCGTACGTACCACCACGACGCGCCTCCCTTCCGAAATCACCAGCGACTACTACCCCCGCGCCGCGCGACTCCATTTCCACCCACAGCTAGGCACCTACGGTTCCCAGCGGTAAAATTGAACGGAAATGGCGACGGGTGGTGGAGGGGATGACAACTGCGTCGCTCCTTCCGTCGCCGTCCGCACCACCACGACGTCCCTCCCTTCTAGAAAAACACCAGTGACTACTACCCCCGCGCCGCACGACTACACTTCAGCGGCCGCAGCTAGTTGCCTCCGGTTCCCGGCGACAGCAAATCGAATGGAAATGGCGACGAGTGGTGGAGGAGGGGACGAATCGAGCGGTGTAGGTGGAGGATTTCAACAGAAACGACAAAGTTTGTCTAGGCGGTGCGGGTGCGACTCCCCGTATTCAAAGCCAAAATAAATTTGTCTCCTGAGCCCAGGGCTGCACGAATCACCACGCAAAGAACGGACGACGCAAGCGCGGCCACTCGAAGTCACGAGATCGTGCGCGCGTTTGTTAGCTTTTGGGATAGTTATTTTATTTTTCCTTTTTGCCAAAAAAAATCACTTCTGTTTAATTTGTTTAATTTACTAGTAAATATGCCCGTGCGTTGACATGGGAAAACAAAACATGAAGAAATGTGATTTAATTTCGTTGGGCATCACAAGAAAGGTGACTTGTAGTTTTTGAATTCCCCGCCATATACAGAGAAGATTTCTCCATAGTGTCCTATACAAAGAAGATTTATTGTAATGTGTCTCCTATAGGGCACAATCTAGTGACCATTATTACCCATCTTATATCATTTTTGCAGTCTGATTGACCAGTTACGTGAGAGAGTTGTCCAGTACCCATTTGTTCTTACCAGCGACGTTGACCAATTTTGCAAGCTTCACCACAACTTGAGTGTCCATGATCGCTCCATGAGCATTGTTCACGCTAATCACACCTTCCTTCATCTCGGGGATCATCTTCTTATTGAACATGCCTCTGAAACATTGACCAAGTTTGCAAGATTCACCATGGCTTGAGTGTAAACAAAACCCTTAGCAATATAGTATCAGTGTAAAAAAATTAATAAGAACAAAACTCACCATATCATCTTTCTATGACTAATATCCTTTAAGAACAGATTATGCAGTTATATGACTGGAAAAATATTGCTGTCAAATTGTTTCTGAAGAGAAGTACATTGAATAGCATTAGATGGTAAAAAATTATCACACCTGATCCAACCTGAAATAGCCGAGTTCACCCGATGTTCCCTGCCTTTACATTAAAAAGGATCGAGAAACAACTGCCTTCCTACTGCCTGCTTGCAATTTGAATAGTTTTCATCTTTATATCATATTATATAGAGAAAAAAGGAAACACAAAGAATTTCTACCTCATTGGTGAAACATGGACTATGGACAATTTACATTTGACAATATACAATCAGTAAAGGTGAAGCTCTCTATCATTAGTTTGCCAACTCGCAACTACCAAAACAGTGATATCCTTTTTTTTATGAATTCCTTCAAAGTTCAAACACGGCTCCTTCTTCCAGAATCACAAGTTCATGCACTTCAGCATACTCATGCTATCAATACTTCCCAATAAGAGGTTCAATTGTGTTAGACTTTTGATAAAAATGATCCTTCATGAAGCACATTCCTTGAAAATCATGTTCAGTCTCAGACTTTATTACCATGCCAATCAACTATTGTAATTGACAAATGCAGCCTTACGTTACGATACTACTGCTACGAGCCCAGAAGATAAACCTCAGTGCTTATGATAACTTGCAGTAAGCACATGAAACCACTTGCAAAGAAAGTGCAATTTGGAACAGCATTATATTGCCTCCCCCTTTTGTTGGTCAAATAAGTATGTTTAATCACTTCCATATGTTCAGCTTGGATAGCAGAGAAATAGGGGTTCGACCTGAATAGCAATGTGTATACTCCTAGCAATGTGTATACTCCTAGAAGGTGAGATTGGGAGCAAGTAAATTATGTTGACCCACAATACATAGAAGCAAGATTAGGGAATCCAAATAGATACATGTATGATCATGAAGAGAGTAAATATAGTTTAAATATTACATCGAACATTTTGTAGGCCAAGGAATAAAAGGCAGAAACAGCAAAGAATCAGGAGTAGGATGACTCCATGTGTTTCAGGAAGGGAGATATTCGAAATAGTGCCGACGGTAGGAGCAACATCTAGGGTACCTAGTCAGTAGCATCAACTCGGGGAGCTGGTCGGCGACAGTAGGACCCCCGTAGGCGACGACCAGCTCGTCCTCTGGAACTCCCCACGTCCATTCCTGCGTCGCGGTGACATCCCTCCTCCCTCCACTCGCGGCCGTCGCCGAGTGCCACCGTCGCCTCGCATTGGTCGTCCCTGTCGGATGCCAGGGCAATGCCTACCCTACCATTGGCACGTTCGCCCTCCTGCCCTCTGCTGCTAGACGTGGTGCGGCCGACCACGAGAGCGAGCGCGAGCATGGCAACCGACTGGAAGGCGTAGAAGTTCCCGCATGTCCCTCATCCGTTGGGTGCTCACAAGAATGGGAAGAGGAGATGTGGCGCATTGCAGCGGAGTTTAGGGCGAGGAGCGAGGGCGCCGGACAGAGGAGTGATTTGGTAGGGCGACGCCGCCAGAGAGGATCATGGGGATGGTGTACGGCAGCGACGGGGATGGCATGTTTCTTTGGAGCGCTGGACCAGGATTTTTAGCTTAGTAATGCGTAACCCTAAAAAATTCTAAGTAATGCGTGATTAGTAGAGATGTGATTAATGTGGACGAAATTAGTGGAGACATGATTAACATGGACGGGAGTTTAGGAGACGGCAAAACTGCGTGGGCGCTCAGAGTCGGACGAAGCGATTGACGTATCAGATTACAATAGAACCATTTGTCTTTTTAGATAGTATTAGATAGTAGAGATAGAGATTTTTCATACCATAGCGTTATGTATGGGCGAGATATATCTGGAGCGATTTGGAGGTACGGGGCTTAACTATGGTTGCCTCCAGCGCTCTCGCTTGGCATTTTTTATCCAAAATAAATCACAAATACGCAATAGTGCTCTCGCAGAACTCCACGGCAATCTGGTCGAGTGAATAGACAAGCGAGTCGCCGACGTGTTGACAGGGATTTTCTAAGGTTAACTTCATGTGAATAGTGTTGACATCGGCATGACGTCAGACACGTTTTTATCTAAAAAAACTGGAACATTTTGAAAATTGTGGAACTTATGAAACATTTTTTACTGTTCACATATTGTTTTAATATTTCATTTTTTAAAACTTATGAAACATTTTTGTACTGTGAATCACAGACTGTTTTAATGTTTCATTTTTGAAACATTTTTGTACTGTTCATGGCCTGTTTCAATGTTTCAATTAGTGACATCAGCATGATGTCATCCATGTGATAGGCTAGAAAAAAAAGACAGATGCACCAATCTAAAAAAAATGATAAGACTGTTTCACACGAAGTTAACTTTAGAATTGCTTTTCCACCGGTGTGTCCTTATGTCCGATTCCTCAAGTCGCCTGCATAGTGCATATCCTCCTATGTTCCTTTCTCTATCGCTGACGGACTGCACATGCGACAGCCAACAGCAGGCGCACCTGGGCTCGCCATCGAGGTCCATGCCAATCTGGCTTCACTTCCATTAGGGATGAAACGCTGGCTAGTAAAGAAATCTATACAACATGCCTAGCTATGCTACTATTAACAGATAGATCGATGATGGGGACAGAGAGGGGGCTGGTGGATACGGTGGTGCTAGGAGTAGGAGTCCGGGCGGTCGGCTGAGGTCAGCGGCTGCCGACTGGACGTACTCCGCGTCTGCGCCGAGAGGAGATTATTTCCTCTAGTTTGAACGACGTTCGTGTATTACGGGATGGATTAGTAGTGTGATCGGTATTTCTGATTTTTTTGAGTGAAACGACAAGCGAGATGCACTTGAGATGGCAGTCGCTCGATCTCTACCAACGGTGCGGGCGCACAGATGGACACAAGCCCCGTTCGATTTGGGGGACGCGGCTTGCCTGTGCCCGCCCGCGGCGTGCGACCATCCGTGCAACGTGGGTACCATGACGCGACTTCTTCCCTCGCGTTCGTTCAGCAACCTCCTCGAGGAGGCTGACCCAGGATCGGTATAGTTTTCATTCCGTCTGGAAAGGGAAGCCGGCGTAGACGTAGTGCAGCTTGTCGGGCTCGTTATTATGCAGTGTCCCGTTCCCCTCCGCAGGGCAGACAATGATGTCAAACCGCAGCTAATCGGTTCGTCGCGCGGTGCTTGGATCTCTCCGCATGGGATGGGACACGCCGGCGCCAGACTGCTGGGTGCACAACTCGGGTCGAGTCGTCACGCCGTGCCTCCTTTCCTCTGCAAGCAAACCAGACAGTGCCAAATTGCGATTCCTCGTACACCGTACCTTGGAGTACATGAGCTACAAGGCAAAGAGGTGTGTGGTCATGATGAAGCGTCTGATTGGAGTTTTCTTCCCAACCTGAATAATTGGATTTCTACTTCTTCCATGACCATGACACCTCGATAGCCTCGGGCTGGGCGACAGAGCTAGCTAACCCCTATATCCTTCGGCCATGCTGCCCTTCCCTCCTATGTCGTGTCGTCGTCGGCTTTCCCCTTTAATTTTGCTGGGTAGCTCGTGTCATTGTAGTCGAGGGTGACGACAAGCTGGGCGCCGACGCGTGGCCACGTTAACCTTCACGAGCTTGTTTTGCAGGGAAGCGAAACGAGTACTTCGGCATGACCCGTATTGCCCGTATTTTGGATTTACCTTTTGTGCAATAAATAAAACACAATCGGGAAGTCGCGCGATGCACACCATGCATATACCCGCGTAGCACGGATGGTCGCACGCCATGAGCACAGGCAAGCCGCGAGTGTGAAATCCCTCAAATCATGGAGACAATTAGAGATTTGTCTCCTGGTAATCTGCCTTATATGTCTTTTTTTTCTTATGCCTTATGTGGTTTGGTGGAAGGGAAAAATGGTCTTAAAAAATGTTGGACGAAACCAGCGAACGGAGGAAACAGAGGAAATTCGTGCTTTTAAGTAGTAGAGAACAGATAGAGATTATGCCTTATGTGGTTTGGTGGAAGGGCAAAATGGTCTTAAAAAATGTTGGACGAAACCAGCGACCGGAGGAAACAGAGGAAATCCGTGCTTTTTAAGTAGTAGAGATTAGATAGTAGAGATAGAGATTTTTCATACCATAGCGTTATGTATGGGCGAGATATATCTGGAGCGATTTGGAGGTACGGGGCTTAACTATGGTTGCCTCCAGCGCTCTCGCTTGGCATTTTTTATCCAAAATAAATCACAAATACGGCATGTTCCTGCTGAAAACCACGAGCCACAAGACGCGCTTTATAGCGCTCAAGAGATCCATCAGAGCGGGTCTTAATTTTATAGACCCACTTACACGTGATAGGACGAACACCAGAAGGGGGAGAGACAAGATCCCAAGTGCCAGTGCGCTCAAGCGCAGCGATCTCCTCAGCCATGGCAAGCTGCCATTCAGAATGACACGCAGCATCCCGATAAGAAGTTGGCTCAGAGACTACAGAGAGACCATACTGACTAGGGGAGTAACGGTCGGGAGCACGACGCTGACGAAAAGGTCGTGAGGAAGGAAGCTCATCCGCAGAAGATGACTCATCAGAAGAGGAGGAAGAAGGAGGCGCGGAGGAAGAATCCGAAGCTGGAGACCGAGGAGAACTAGGGGAACTAGACGGAGGAGAGGATGGCGCCGAAGACAAAGGAGACGTAGCAGAAGAAGGAGGTGGAGGAGGAGAGACCGCGGAAGGTGTATCAGGAAAAAGAAGAAAAGAGAGATCATCCGTTGGGTAAGTACCAGAAGTGGGGCGAGGATAGAAAGGACGTGTCTCATCGAACGTGACATCACGAGAGATGCGCATATGACGATCAACGGGGTCCCAACAGCGATAACCCTTATGTTCATCACTATAGCCGAGAAAAACACACTCAACA
Organism: Avena eriantha; assembly: GCA_910589775.1. Classification (NCBI taxonomy): domain Eukaryota; kingdom Viridiplantae; phylum Streptophyta; class Magnoliopsida; order Poales; family Poaceae; genus Avena; species Avena eriantha. Next base: position 409,961,913 of record OU342746.1, on the reverse strand, counting down.
GACTGAGCGGTTAGTTTGGTGCGTTCACGAGGAGGGAGAAGGACATAGCAAACGCAACAAAATAAATGAAGAGTCGAGTAGTCTGGACAGGAGCCAGAGAGACACTCGAGAGGAATGCCACCCTGAAGAGCAGCTGAAGGCTGGATATTAATGAGGTAAGTCGACGTAGCGACAGCCTCAGCCCAGAAATGCGGCGGAAGAGAGGAAGCAATCATCATAGCGCGGGTAGTCTCAAGAATATGACGATGCTCCCGCTCGGCGACACCATTTTGAGCATGGGCGCCGGGACACGAGAACTGAGCAAGGGTGCCCTGCTCAGCAAGGATGCCACGCAGGTGCTGGGAGATAAACTCTCCTGCAGAATCAGCACGAAACACACGAATAGGCGTGGAATACTGAGTACGAACCATGGCCACAAAACGCTGATAAATAGCAAGCACCTCGCTGCGAGAGCGCATAAAAAATAACCAGGTGTACCGTAAAAAATCATCAATAAACAAAATATAGTATCGGTGGCCCCCTTTTGAAGCAAAGGGAGCTGGACCCCACACATCTGAATGAACTAAATCAAAAGGTCGCTGAGATACAGACACACTAGTAGGATAGGGAAGCTGGATCTGTTTACCTAACCTACAACCCTGACACGAATGTAGCGACGACACATCTCCTGAGACAAGCCCCAGAAGATCACGACGAACTAAGGATGATAAACGAGAGCCACAAAGATGACCCAGCCGATGATGCCACTGCTGAAAAGAGCCAGTGACAGAAGCAGCAACCGCAGGAGAAGTGGCAGAAGAAGTGTCGACAGAAGGAACGCGAAGCCAGTCTAACTCCTAGAGCCCCGGAGACTCAATGCTCCGAGGGCCAGCTCCAACCAGAGCCTGTGTACGACGGTCCTGAACAGCACAAGAATCAGCATCAAGAATGACCCTACAACCAGAATCAGTAAGCTGACTAGCAGAAAAAAGGTTCATCTTAAGACTGGGAACATGAGAAACATCAGGAACAACGAAGGAGGAAGTAGAGAGGGTGCCTCGACTAGAAACAGAAAGAGAGGTACCATCAGCCGTAATAACACGAACAGGAGAAATAAGAGAGCGAAGAGCAGAAAGAATAGAAGATGCAGAAGTCATATAAAAAGAAGCTCCAGAATCCAGATACGACGGGGATGACGTACCTGACTGTGTAGAAGATGATGGTCGCGTAGTGCCAGAAGAACTAGTCACAGAACCAGCAGTACCCGACGAGGAGGAGCCTGTAGCAGCGAGCAGACTACGAAGACCACGAATAATATCCTGATCAGACAGAGCACCAGCAGGAGGTCCAGAAGCACCAGTAGGAGGTCCAGAGGCAACAGTAGAAGATCTTGAAAAACCAGACTGGCGACGAGCAAGATACTGCTGACGTAAGTGTGGATCCCTCGTCCAGCAACCAGAGATATTGTGGCCAGGCTTGCCACAGTGGGCACAGGGAGGACGAGAACCACGAGGCTGCTGAGACTGACGCTGACCCTGGGCCGGCGGAGCAGAGAGTAGCGGCGGCGCGAGAGACCGCGACGAAGCCGGCGACACGGGGGGACCATGAGCAGCAAGAACAGACGGAACCTCAAGAAGACCAGCACCACGAAGACGAGTCTCCTCAGCACGAAGCTCAGCCAGTACCTCAGAGAGCGGAACACGACCACGGGCAAGCAGCTGGGCACGGCGTGGCTCAAACTCCTTGCGGAGTCGTGACAAGAACTCAAAGACGCGCTGAAACTCCAGATCCGCGCGCACAATCAGACAGCAGGGACAGGTGTTACACACCGCTGTACGAAGAGAGTCAAGCTGACGCCAAATAGCAGCACTCTGAGTGTAGAAATCATCAATAGTAGAATCACCTTGCTTAAGATCATGCTCCTGATGAACCACGAACAGATAAAGAGCATCTCCAGATGGCTGATAGCGCTGACGAAGAAAAGCCCACCGAGCAGCAGCAGTGGGAAGACCCATAAACTCAGCAGCATACTGAGGCAGAACACTGGAAGTGAGAACAGCAGCAGCACGAGCATCCTCATCTATCCACTGAGTGTAGTTAGCCAGATCCAGCCGGTAGGTCGTAGTAGCAGCAGAATGCGCCTGGACCTGGCGCTCATAATCAGCCCGAGCAGAATCATCAGCACTCTGAGCTGCATCCTTGACCGCCTGAGTAGCATCGGGGGCAAGGACAACGGGCGTCGGTGCACGAGGCACTGGAGGCACAACGGGGCGCGGTGGACAGGAGACCTCACCGGAAAGCACACCCCAAACGCGAAGACCGCGCATATGAACGCGCATAAAGGCAGCGAAATCAGGATAATTCGCGTCATCAAAAATCACCGGGCAGCGAGGAATCGCAACATAGCCCGAGGAGGAAGACATTTTTTTCTCAAACCAAATCGAACGGATCTGGCGAGACTGAGGCGGTGGCGGGCCGACGACGGGCGACGGGGGAGGCGGGGCGGCGGTCGGCGGAGGGAGAGGAAACGGCGGCGGCCGACGGCGGGCGGCGACCGGACGGAGAGGAGGCGGCGGCCGGGGCGGCGGCGACGGGGCGACGGGGCAGCGGCCGGCGGCGGCGGCGGGGTCGGGCTGGCGGTGGCGGCGATGAGGGAGAGGAGGCGGCGGCCGGGGCGGTGGCCGGCGGCGGCGTCGGCGGGGTCGGTGGCGGCGGCCGGGCGCGGCGGCGAGGTGCCGGGGCGGGCGGCGGCGACGGCAGAAAAAAAGCCTTACGGCTCTGATACCATGTAATCTCTTGTATTACCAGAGGGCCAAAGACCAGAATATATAGTATATGTATAGGTGCAAATATACAGAAAGACCCTTAACATACGGGGAAACTATAATACACAAATATACTCTAACATTTATCTGCAGGGAGGTGGGCTGTCGTAGCATGCATGGAGATCATGGGGCCGGCCGGCCGGCGTTGTGGTTGTTCTGGACTCCATCGCTGCCTGCACCGTCGTGTAAATGTTCTGGACTCCATCGCTGCCTGCGTCGTGGTTCTAGAAGACCAACAAACACGTACGGCTACCTATAACTTCAAAACAGAGGTGTTTGTGGGGAATTTATCTAGTACTGTACTTTGAGAACGTACGTTCTCCTGCCATCGCGCGCCGGCCTCCCCATGCCGCCTGGCTTCCCGCATCCTAAATATTATGAAAAATCCAGCAAAACCGAATTTCGAAATATTTAAAAATTCTAAATAAATTTTTTGTGACTCTGAAAAGGTCGAGAGAAAGGAACATTTTATGTGGCTTGTGTAAAAAGATTAAAAAAATGTAAATTGTTATACTGAGCACCGCCTCCACTAGGAGCCGCGGCAAGGGTGCCGAGGGTCACCACGCACGCTAGAGCCTCTGGAGGCGGCGGTTACCTGGAGCCGCCCGCTGTGGAGAGTTGTGCCGCAGGGGCGGGCCTAGCTCAAGTCAAGGGTATATTTTACCAAAATGTTGATATGTGAAGTTTATGCAATGTATATACAAAACCATCTTACAGTGAAACAAAGGATGTACTAGTCAAGAACAATTGGTCGAACCTTTTGGTTTGAGGTTCAAACGCCCACGGCTGCATTTTTTGATATTTCTTATCAACATTTTTTAACTCCCTCCGTCTAGAATTTTAAATACCCGCTCTTAAAATTCTAGGCCCACCCCTGCTGTGCCGGGAAGCCATGGGCACGAGGGCCGCCGCGTTCTGGTCTAGAGCAAGCCGGTTTCTGCCTTGGGATGGAGCGCATCATCCGCCAAGAAGGGGCCATGGGACGTGGTCGTCGGCTCGTCGCCGCCTTGGGCTATAGCGATGGGAACAGCCGGGCTAGACAGCGTCGTCCCTCCGTGGGTAGCGTGACCGAGGGCCGAAGGGGCTGCCGTGCCACAATAGTCACGGCTTCCACGATCCGATGGGCGGGGAGGAGCCACTTCTCCACAGGACGGCGCAAAAGATGCAAGATTGCAGCAACCACGACCATAGAAATCGACTGTGAGAACTCTGATTTGGAGATGATATCGATGTTCTTATCGATTAGCACTAGGCGTTCTAGATCGTGGCCTTCAATTCTGAGTCGAAGGAGGCCAACGCCGTCTGTTCTTGATTTCCTCGTGAAGAGGCAGAGATACAACGGTGGCCACATGCAATTTTTTCTTACCTTTTGCCTTCCGGATCTAAAAGATTCTCAGATGTGGAGCGTACTGATAACGTGTTATAAATAGAATTGAGAGACAATGGAGTGAGAAGCAAATGATTCAACTGATACTACTCTATTGATGATCTCAGTATATATAAAAGGGGGAAGGGACGGGAGTGGAAGACGCGTTCGTACGAGGGGGTGCGGGAGTGTCAGTTGGCAAACCCACCGACACGAGAGCATTAATACTTTAATTAATCTAACATATAAATTAAATCCTAACAGCTTTTGGAGAACCTCTCTCGCAATCCATGTGTTGTCTAGGGTGGCGTATTTCGTGCATCGTTTTTTTGAGTCGTCTTTTTTTTGACTCTGTGCATCCTTGATGTCTCGACTTGCTCTTGATATTGAGTAGTTGATGCAGGAGGCTGGATGTACCTTGATATCTTCTTGTTATTAATATATTTTCTTTTATCGAAAAATCAACCTTTCTAAGTAGGAATTATATTAAATTCTTTGTTTATTTGCACAAGTACTAATTCACCAAATTTGTGATCAAATAGGTTGGGTTACCCAGCAACTTGAGTGGGTCCATGATTAGGAGCCAAAGCAGTCCTAGGAATTCACGTTGGAGTTCCGTGCTTCAAATTTTGTGCTCAGCGTTTCAGAAATTTCTTTTTACAAGCGGTAACAATTACAGAACACTGACATAACATTGTCACACAAGATTACAGAGAGCACAACTATAGCTGATCAAAGATTGTCCAAATAGCTAAACAACAGTAGTAACAAAGTGGTATTCACGTTCTAGCTAGCAGATCATAAACATTCTCAGAATTCTGATAAATATAGTGCTTGCTGGAGAACAATCTGATATCCGAACATCACCGTTGGCCCTCCTTCAAGCAAGAGCCAACTGCCCCTCAGCAGAATCCACTTCACTGTTAAGAGTCCTTGCTTCCTTCTTTCTTGCATGATGATCCCATGCTTGACACTCGAGCCAAAATATAACACATAGCAAGGCACCTAAGATACCACGACCGGTCCTCGCCGCATCTCCCCACCTCTTCCGTGCTCGTACCTTGTGCCTACAGGTAGGTCAAATGATATTATAAGAATGATGATCAAACTCCTGTCAAACAGGAGGAAGAAATAGAACACCAATTTGCATCTGCATATATATGTTTGATATTGTACCAACCATTGCGGGTCATCTGGCCTTGGCTTGATTTGTGCAGAAAGAGACTTCAGCAACCGTCTGTTTATAGAGTTAGTAGCACCTAGTATCTCCGCCTTAGTTATCTGGTCATACAACACCTCTTTCATCCTCTCGATTTCGAGCCTAGCTTCGCCAAGGGTAGAAGGTGCATTCTGAATACTGAACTGCAGCGAAAAGTTAAACATCTTACACGTTACTAATTGCAAAAAAGGATGAGTAAGCAACCAATTAAACAAACACCGTATGTATTGAGGGCAGAGATAAGTCATCCTGAGATCATATCAACATATACTATACGTCATCAACTATGGTTTGTTTGTAAGAGCATCTCTAACCAAACCCATATAGTTTAGATGAGTAAAAGCCTCCATATCCCTTAACTTCTCTTATTTGCTCATCTAAAGCAAAGCGCTTCCTGGTCGATCCCCTAAACGCACTCCTAAAATTTTATTTGTTATAAACCGAATCAATTGAATCAAACATAGCACTTACAAACCGAATTAATAAATATAATAAACCAAATTATTTAATATTACAAACCGACATAGTAAATGTAATAAATCAAATTGTTCAAATAGGTTGGATTGGGATTGAAGAATCTTTCATTAGCTTCACATGCCCCTCCACTCTATATCGGTTGATATATGTACCAACGGCCAAATTGGGATCCTAGCCTCGGCCGACAGCCTCGACCGATGAAAATTCTCGTTCAAAATCATGACCATAGTCATTTCCAAATCTTCATCTTCTTCCTCCTCCTCCGCTAAAGAGTCGTCGAATGCCATCTCCCTCAACCTCTTCATCTACACAGCCAAAGATCATCTCGCTCGGCCTCAGTTGAAAAAAAAAAAAGAAAAACACAACAAAAGAAACTCATCTAGTGAATTCGTCGAACACCTGCGTGTGAAGGAGCTATCGGGGTTGCGCGACGAGCGGAAGTCAACATAGTGGTCGCAGAAAAGAAGGCTAGCCAACCGCCAGTCGAGTAAACAAAGTCGCCGCGGCCAGGAATTGCTCGTCGGAAAAGAGGCTAGGAGCCTCGGTTTTGGCCACGCCTAGCCCCGTGGCGGCTGATCTATGAATGCCCCATCCTCCGATGGATTCGTTTGTAAACACACCGAGATTTCCGCGGCCGGAACGACCTTGAATCGGTGGCAGGATCGAAAAGGATGTGGCGGTTCCCCGCCCGATTTCGGCGACTACGGCGACCGACGAGCGAGTCGGAGTGGGGGAGGAGGGCCCAGGAGGTTACAGGGTCTCGACGAAGGCAACAAGGGTTCGCCGGAATGAACGCCGACGGGGATAGGCGAGACAACATGGAAGTTGTGCGTGCAGCTAGAGGAGAGAATATTTTGCATCTTTACAGGTCACCGAGGCCGACTCCTAAAAAAATTGGTCATCTAAAGCCTTTGCAAGTTCGGGTGACATAGAGGAGTAAACAAGAATCTTTTTTAAGAGTTCACTTAGAGATGATCTAACTTAACCCAGATTGCTACTTTGGGTAAGTAATCGTGACCTTATTTCTAACAGAAGAGAGATCTAGGAAGAATTGATCTTCAACACACGTTGTTCTTTGAAGGAGAATTCAATCATTGCTCGAAGGACGCTTGAACTTGATCATCCGCGCATGCATGCAGCAAAGAGAAACTAGACGGAAATCAGTAGAGCAAGACGTAAAAGATGTCGACTGACTCGACTCTGGTGTAGCCGTGTACGTACCCGTTCGGTGTGCACGAGCCTTGGCAAGAACAGACGGCGCCGCTCCTCCACAGCCGCCGGTGAGGTGACCGTAGTCTGCGTTCGCTGGAGAAGGGAGCCGCCGAGCCTCCTCGCCGCGCATCGAACCGCCGCCATCGCCGGGCTGCAAATAATTAATTAGGGATTAGGAGAAGTACACCCACGAATCACGGCCAGTTTCCGCTCATCCTCGTTGAGATCGGTGGAAATCGAGAGATTCCGGTGTGGATATTTTTTCGGGCGTTACCTTGCGGATTTGGGCTATTGCTCTTTCTTTAGAGATCTCCACTCGGGTTCCAGCAGACCGAGGCGTATTTTTCATCCGGACGCTTCAAAATTGGCTCAGGCGTATTTTCAGGACGTCGGTTTCGTCCGGATTCGACCCAAAATACGTCCGGAGATCACAGGCCGTTTCCAGGGCCACGGGAACGCGCTGGGAACGCCGGACGAAGTGAACTCGGCGGGAAAAAATGATTCGGCGTGTGGACCCGCCCAGTCAGCGACTGGAGGCCGGTCATCGTCATCCTTCCGCCTCGGCTCCCGTGAAGGACCGCCGGACATTAACTGTCCGTCTCGTCGACCACGCGTCGACGTAATGGTGCGCCATCACCGCCTTGGATTCCCGCCGTTTTCCCTTTTCCCGCCACGCCGTTACACCCCTCCTGCCTTCGCCGCCCGAGCTTGGCCTATAAAGCACGCGCACACTGCCCCCTCACACCACCGCGAACTCCGGCGAAAAGAAGCACTCGACGAAGAAAGGAGATGGCGGAGAGGTACCCCGGTGACCCCGCGGCGGCGAACGGCTCCGGCCGGCGCATGCTCCAACTGTGGAGGGCGAGGATGCTCCACGACGTCGGGTATATGGCGTCGTCGGACTTCAGCTATCCCCCTAGGTAGAGGCTTAGCGCCGGCGCCATACTAATGTCGTCAGTACCGGCGAACGACGAGATGGTGGAGGAGATCCAGGCCGCCATCGCGGTGATGCCGGATCCAGAGCTCGCCGAGGACCCCGGCAACTTCGCGCACTGGGAGCACTTCTTCGAGGAGCGCCGCCTTATCGAGCTGGCCGCGCACTCGGGTCCTCCAGGCTTGCCGCCGAAGCGCAACAACGCGGCGAGCCGCCACCGATGGTGGAGCGCATCGGGGCGCACGCTCGAGGCCGTCCTCGAGGACATCCATGTCGGCAACAACCCCTGGCTAGGGTTCCCGCGTTCGCCGACGCCACCCCCTCGCCGCGGGCGCCAACCTCCGGCGAGTTGGGCGCCCAGGAGGATGGCCAGCCTCTCCGCCTCCTCCTCCGCGTCGCGCTCCTCGGCATCAGCTCTTGCGTAGTCGCCGCCCAGCAGCAGCGAGTTCTTTCGGCCTCCCAAGTGCAAGGCCGACACGCCGAGGACCTCGCCGCCGAGGACGTGCTCGCGCGGCATCGTCATCAACGAGCCCCGCGCTGCGACGCCGCCGACCGGGCGGATTCCCCTTCGTCAGCCGAAGCATGAGCCCGTGTACTAGGGCGTCACCGTCGACGAGGACTCCTTCGCCATGAAAATGACGGTCGAGCGTTCTCTGCGTGAGGCCGCGCCGCCGTCGCCGTCTACGGAGCCGAACATCCTCGCCTGGTCCAAGGCGGACTGGGAGGAGGAGGAGGCACGACGCATGCAAGGCCTGTAGGAGTAGGCCGAGCATTGCGCCAGAGAGCGCCGCGATCCCGTCCCAGCCAGAGCGCGCCCCGAGCCCGCCTACCTGGGCGCGCCTCTCGTCATCCTCGACGATGACGATGATACCGGACCTTCCTACCAGCCGTGGAGCTACGGCAACCGAGGCAAGGGCAGCTCGCTGCACCCGCAGACGCCGGGCGATGACGGCGACGATGATGGCAACGACGACGGCACGGCGGATCCCGACTACACCAACTTCTACCGCCACTTTGGCATGTGAGGCGTGATACGTCCATTTTGCATCACTATTCTATGTCATAATTCACTGTTATTCATTGATATATTTCGTATTGAGAGGTGATACTTATGTTATTTCATCTGTTTTTGCATGGTTGATGACTTTTGAGCATGGACCGCTGCAGTCAGGATTCTGATGGAAAAGGTGCTGTTTGGAGGTAAAATTCGCGAAGATCAGAAAATCCGGGAAAATATACGGAAAATCCTATTTTTCCAGAAGACGAAGGAAGCCAGAAGGGGGGCTGGAGATGGGCCACAGGCGGCCCACACCACCCCCTAGCACGGGTCAGCCTAGGTCGCGCCACCAGGTGGTGTGGTCGCCCTGGTCCACCCCTGGCACTCCCCTCTGGCGTATATTATCCTCCCGAAACCCTAAGACTCGGGGAGCGACCATAGAAAGATTCCGCCGCCTCTGCGGGGCGGAAAACACCGAGAGAGAAAGATCTCTCCGGCAGACAGATTTCTGCCGGGGGAATTCCTTCCTGGAGAGGGGAGATCGTCGCCATCAACACCACCATCAAGCTGGACTTCATCGGGATCAATATCATCATCATCACCACCATCATCACCATCAGCACCCTCATCACCATCTCCATATTGCTGTAACAATTGGGTTGAATCTTGCATTAGTTCTTAGGGGAACTTTCCCGGTGTTGATTACTCTTTGTAGTTGATGCTATTCAGTGAACCATTGAATTATTGTTTATCTTCAGATTGTTATGCATCATTATTCCGTCTCTGATCATGATCCATATGATGTCTTGTGAGTAGTTCGTTTTGTTCTTGAGGACATGGGAGAAGTCATGTTGTTAGTAGTGGAGTTGTGTTGAGAAAGATTCAATAGTTTGATATTTAAGTTGTGGTGTACTTCTTGTAGTGGTGTCATGTTAACGTCGACTACATGACACTTCACCTATATGGGCCTAGGGGAATGCATTGTGTATTTGGCTACTAATCGTAGGGGTTGCCAGAGTGACAGAAACCTGAACCCCCGTTAGGAAACCATTGCACAAAGGACGTAAGGGTCTTAGAGTTTAAAGATGTGGTTAGGTTTCTACCTTAATTACTTTCTTATAGTGACGGATGTTTGCAGGGGTATAATCACAAGTATGTATTAGTCCTAGGAAGGTCAGTACATTAGCATAGGTTCACCCACACAACACTTAGCAAGCTAAAGAAAATTAATCAACTATATGAAGCGAAAGCACTTGACAGTCTTCCCATGTGTCCTCGAGAATGTTTGGTCATCTTAAGTAATACATCCGGCTTGTCCTTTGCTGCATAAAGGATTGGGCCACTTGCTGCATTTATTCCTACTGTCTTTTATTTACTCATACTTTGTTTACTTGCTTTATCAAAAACCCCTAAAAATCCGTTTGCTAAGTATTTGCAGAGAATTCCTGATCCATACCACTAGCCAGCATCTTCTGCTCCTCGTTGGGTTCGACACTCTTACTTATCGAAAATACTGTGATACACCCCCTATACTTGTGGGTCATCAAGACTATTTTCTGGCCGTTGCCGAGGAGTGAAGCGCTATTGGAGAGTGGAACTGGTAAAGGAAACTTCTACTGTGAGTATTGTTTACTTCTGCTAGTTGCTTTATTTTCGTTATGGATAATTCGTTGAGTTTCTTATTTGGTAATGCTACTACCACTGCTTAGGTAGTAGATAAACCACCACCTGCTGAGAATGATGTTTTTAAAATACCTACAAGAATTATTGATCGTGTTATGGATAACTACTATGTTGGGGATGTAACTGTCCATCCCGGTGATCATTTACTCTTTATACACGAATTATGGGGGTTGTTCAAGTGTGCAGGTATTACTGCAGATCAAGTTAAGAAGAAGTTATTCTCATTATCACTGAAAGGAAGAGCTGAGGAATGGTATAAGCTGCTGAAGAATGGTCAAGCTCTGAAATGGGAGGTAATAGTGCCTCTCTTTTATTGAAAGTTTTATCCTCCTAGTGAGATTCATAAAGATCGGAATCAAACATACAAATTTTGGCCTCTTGATGGAGAGAGTACAACTCAAGCTTGGGGGAGATTTAAGTTACTAATGCTCAAATGTCCCATTCATGAGCTCCCCAACAATATTATTATCAATAACTTTTATGTAAGACTCCCTCTACATGACAAGGATTTATTGGATGCTTCTTGTACTGGATCATTCACTCGCATGGAAGAAGAGGCTAAATGGGATCTTCTGGACCGTATTCAAGACAATGCTGAAGCTTGGGAGAATGACAAAGGAAGAAAGTCAGGTATAAATTATGATTATGAATGCATTGAATCACTGATGACTTTCAAAATATTAAAAACGCTTATGGTCTAGACTCTTAAGCTATTGCTTCTTATTTTAAGGCTTTTGCTTCCTACATTGAAGTGCCTAAAAAGAAATGGAATACATATCATGAACCTTATAAAGATGTTGCTAAGAGTGTTCCTGCAAGAAATACTGAAGTTTATACTGCTAATCATGTTTTACCTAAACCTTACATTGGGAAAATGCCTTTCCCAGTTAAGATAAAGGAACATTCTATGATAGCTAGTATGGTTGATGAAAGTATGAATGAAGCTGTTGAACCTAATAAACAAATGGTTGATGAACCTATAATAGCAAATGTGAAAGACTTTGTTACTAAATATGAAAAAGAGGGACACACTATCCTTTGTAAGGATACCTCTAATATTGTTTCACATAGTAGTGTTATGAGAGCTAGTATTCCTGTGTTTTTTGTTAGAATAAGTGATCATTGCTACGATGGTCCTTGTGATAGTTATATTGTTAAGTTTATGCATGATACTCAAAGTTATTATGAGAGTGGGAAAAGTGTTCTTATGTATCTCAATAATATCAAGTTTCCTCGTTTTATGCTGAAAGTTTTTATGTTGCACTTCTTTTGTCTTCTTATGCAAGTAGCATCTGGCTTCAACAACTTGTTTGTTTACAAAATTCCCTTGCATAGGAAGTGGATTAGACTTAAATGTGTGTGTGTGTGTTTTGCTTCTTAATGCTCTCTTTCACCTCAATTCATATTCCTATGTGAGCATCTTCAAAATTATCATGCCCATCTTAATGGCTATAAAGAAAGAGCTTTTTGGGAGACAACCCAATTTGTTTTTGCTTTCAGTTTGCTTTTGTTTCTTTAAGTCTTGGAAGTTATTACTTCGGTAATAACCGCTCCTTATCCATTTTGTTTGGTTTTTGTGTCAAGATCAACCTCTAATGAGAGAGAAGTAATATTTGGGGAAGTTGTTGTCCCAAAACAGATTTTTGTGTTTCATCGTAAAAATTCATGAGAAATCTCTGTATGTCGGATTGAGCTGTAATTTTTTGTGCTTCTGCCCCAGGTTGTTATTTAACTTTCGTTAGTTTTGAAATTTTTGATTTCAGCAACAGAAGATTTTCGAAAAAATTGATCTTTACCTGCTGGTATGTTTTGATAGATTTTGCCACTTTTGCATTTGCTTCTTTATTCGATTTCCTTTTTGAATTATTTTTGGGTTTTCGGAAGGAGTTGCTTCAGTAGCTTATGTTTTGATGGTTTTCCGTTGAAGTTGGACTCAAAAGGTTTTATCACTTCACTTATACTAATGTTGCTAATGAGAACTGTGTGAAGTTTTGTGTGAAACAAATTTCTAGGAAGTGGAGATAATGGTGTAATAAGGAAGAGAAGGGTTTTATGACTCAAGTAATAAGTGTATGAAGATGAAGATATCGATGTTATTCAAGTGGTGACTCTGGAAGAATCTACTAAGGACCAAAATCAGAGACTTGCAGAGTCCGCTTCCAAATAGGTAACAGTTCTGGTAAGAAAAGTTCCGCGAAAATACTATCCAACTATATTTTTGCATTTTTTAGTCAATAAGGAAAGTTACGAAGCGAAAAAAGGGACGGAAACGGAGCCAGAGTGGCCCACACCACCCTGTGCCGCGGGCCCACCCCTGGCCGCGCCACCAGGTGGTGAGGCCACCCCAGACTCCGCCTCCGAGCCGTTTTCACCCAGTACCTTCCTTTTGATATGAAACTTCGTAATATATAACCCCCCGGATATTCCGAGGTTCGTATATCGTGTTTTCGTCGTGTTTTTGTTTCGATCTGTTTCTGCCAGGAACTATTCTTGAAGTTAGAATCACAATGGTGTCCGCCAAGGATAAAGGGAAGGAGCCTATGGAGGGAGACCTCCAAGACCTCGGGAAGGAGAAGGAGATCAAGAGTGAAGGTGAAGAGGAGGCAAAGCATACCGGCACTACCATTGCAAGCATTGGAGTGGTGGCAAACCCTGCCGGGACTATGTCAATTGGAGGGAAGCCTCCTCATCACTGTTCAGATCCCTGGTCACTTCCTCCACGCGCCAAGAACCCTTTCCATACCCTTATCCATGAGTATCAATACCAGAATATGCCCAAGGAGAAATTACCCTCCAATTGGGATTTGCCTCGTTCTAGCCATGCAGGAAAAGAAGACTTCAAGGAGGAAGAGTGGGGAAAGAATAGCAAGAGCTGGGATCCGCAACCCGACACGATCATGAGCCGCATCGAAGAAAATTCAAGGTTGATTCATACTCTCACCTTCGAGATTGAGGACTTGGGGAAATTGATCAAAGAGCTCATCAAGAGAATACCACCAACACCAAAGGAGTAATTCATCATCAGGTTTGGCATCCCCTTGGTTTGTTCCAAGCTTGGGGGAGTGCCGCGGTATCACATCACTATCTTCTATCTTTTTTACCTTTTTAGTAGAGTCATATCATGAATAGAGGAGTTATTATGTAGTATGGTTTGCATTATGGAAGTGTCCCCTCTCTCGTTAGATATGTATCCCTTGGTGTGAGTTGCCGTTATGGAATATTAATGATAAGTTCTATCATTTACTCTTTTGCATAGCTTATATTAGTTTTTAATTCAGGGTTATATGATTGATCTTGTTGTTAGTATTGGTATCACTTTGGGATCATTGAGTTAATTTAGTTGGTTTTGGAAAACCTGGATCGGTCAGTAGAAACACTATTTTTGAGAGTTGAAAGAAAAGATAAAACTACCTCTAAAAAAAGAAAAAATAATTTCATCATCTTTCTTTCTTGATTTGCTCATAAGTCTATTATTCTCTAATTAAGATCTTTTGTGCTTCCAAGGAAGATTGCATGTTTGTTTTTATCACTTGTATGTTTGGTTGTTTCCTTCAACTCTTATACTTGCTACCCAGCTTTGCTAGCCAAAAACCATTACTGAGAGGGAATTCTTCTCGTGCATCCACTCCTTAAAACCAAAACCTCTGCCATTTGTGTCCACCATACCTACCTAGTAGCATTATTGCTATTCCAAGTAAATTCTTGTTTTGTCTACCTTCCAAATTAAACTTGTTATGTGAAAATTAGTGATTAAAGATCTCACGAACTTGATGGCACACTTTACTTTCTTACACTTAATAAACTTGAACTATTGTGCTCACCTATGTTGTGTATATGCTTGCGCTTTGTAAGTTGTGAATTAGCAGAACCATGTTGTCATGGGGAACGCTTTCAACATTGCACTGGTACTTTGTACCAAGTTGATATCATGTTCTTTTGTCTATGGATGTCGTCGGTGTGAAATGAAAGGGGAGCTTGTAAGTCCATGGAGTTATGCATATGTGTTAGAGAAACGCCTGGGCCGCTAGTCTAATCCATGCTAACATCGTGGAAACCTGCAGCGTAACCATAACGAGTATCTATGAAGCATTCTTCTTATAAAAAAGAGATAGAGATTGAGAAAAAGAGGAAAGAAAAAAAGGAGATATTATGAAAACAGGAAAGAGAGAAAAAAGCACCATATTCCCATGGTAAATAAGAAGATTGCTGAGATGCTTGTTGTCTGCTTGCCTTGTCATTTTGATATGGGGATTCTTCCGTATCATCGGGCAAGGGGTACCCTGTTGGCAGTTCTCTATGATACACATGCTTACGATGACAAGAACTTACCGGTGACTAAACTTGAGTAGCATGAGGAGCGACCCTCATATTCAAGGGACATGAGATTCTCAATTTATAACTTGTCAATGCATATCCTCATATATGATCACTTTAACCTTAATCACCTAAAGATGCCTATGATAGGGGTAATGAGAGCTGAAAGCTAGTAAGTATCATATTTTTTGGGAGGTCTTTATGAGACTTGCAATCCCTGCTTCCCTCTGCGAAGGGCCTTTCTTTTACTTTGTAGTTGAGTCAGTAAACCTACTCCCTTCCAACTCAGCAAGTATTTTGAGTTGATGTGTTTCATTCATTCATATGATGATTTATTCAAATCATGTTTCTTATGTTCCTTGTTTTGCACTTTGCTCTTATCTTGATGTTTACTACTTTGAAAGCTATCATTGAAAACCAGTTATTTGTGAACTCCAGCAAATTATCAACTATACTTCGACCAAGAGCTAAGTTTGCCATTACCAATTATGATTCACTTTATGTATCTTTATTGTGCTTCCTTTACTTATTACAAGTTAAGTTATATAATAGTGAGTTGTCTTCTATTATGATCTATGTATTGATGAATGTGATGCTTCTTGTCCGTATGCTTTTATCGACTCTTCACTCCATAAACCTGAGGCCATGTTCATTGAGCTCAGTTTCGCTTGGGGACAAGCGAAGTCTAAGCTTGGGGGGAGTTGATACGTCCATTTTGCATCACTATTCTATGTCATAATTCACTGTTATTCATTGATATATTTCATATTGAGAGGTGATACTTATGTTATTTCATCTGTTTTTGCATGGTTGATGACTTTTGGAGCATGGACCGCTGCAGTCAGGATTCTGATGGAAAAGGTGCTGTTTGGAGGCAAAATTCGCGAAGATCAGAAAATCCGGGAAAATATACGGAAAATACTATTTTTCTAGAAGACGAAGGAAGCCAGAAGGGGGCTGGAGATGGGCCACAGGGGGCCCACACCACCCACTGGCGTGGGCCAGGCTAGGCTGCGCCACCAGGTGTTGTGGCCGCCCTGGTCCACCCCTGGCACTCCCCTCTGGCGTATATTATCCTCCCGAAACCCTAAGACTCGAGGAGCGACCACAGAAATATTATGCCGCCTCTGCGGGGCGGAAAACACCGAGAGCGAAAGATCTCTCCGGCAGACAGATTTCTTCTGGGGGAATTCCTTCCCGGAGAGGGGAGATCATCGCCATCAACACCACCATCAAGCTGGACTTTATCGGGATCATAATCATCATCATCACCATCAGCACCCGCATCACCATCTCCATATTGCTGTAACAATTGGGTTGAATCTTACATTAGTTCTTAGGGGAAACTTTCCCGGTGTTGATTACTCTTTGTAGTTGATGCTATTGAGTGAACCATTGAATTATTGTTTATGTTCAGATTGTTATACATCATTATTCCATCTCTGATCATGATCCATATATGTCTTGTGAGTAGTTCGTTTTGTTCTTGAGGACATGGGAGAAGTCATGTTGTTAGGAGTGGAGTTGTGTTGAGAAAGATTCAATAGTTTGATATTTAAGTTGTGGTGTACTTCTTCCAGTGGTGTCATGTGAACATCGACTACATGACACTTCACCTATATGGGCCTAGGGGAATGCATTGTGTATTTGGCTACTAATCGTAGGGGTTGCCGAAGTGACAGAAACCTGAACCCCCGTTAGGAAACCATTGCACAAGGGACGTAAGGGTCTTAGAGTTTAAAGTTGTGGTTAGGTTTCTACCTTAATTACTTTTTTGTACTTATGGATGTTTGCAAGGGGTATAATCACAAGTATGTATTAGTCCTAGGAAGGTCGGTACATTAGCACAGGTTCACCCACACAACACTTAGCAAGCTAAAGAAGATTAATCAACTATATGAAGCGAAAGCACTTGACAGTCTTCCCATGTGTCCTCGAGAATGTTTGGTCATCTTAAGTAATACATCGGGCTTGTCCTTTGCTGCATAAAGGATTGGGCCATGATGACCCACAAGTATAGGGGGTGTATTGTAGTATTTTCGAGGGAAGTGAAACCCAATTTATTGATTCGACACAAGGAGAGCCAAAGAATATTTATAAGCCTTAACAACTGAGTTGTCAATTCTGCTGCACCTGGAAACAATCTTGCTCACGACAGTTTATCAGTAGCAACAGTTTTGTAGTAGGAATAGCAAAGTAACAGCAGTAGTAAAGTAAAGACAGCAGTGACAATAGCAGTAAACAGTGGGATTCGAGTGCGGTAGGCATAGGGATGGATGGACGGGCATTGCATGGACAAGACAATTCAGATAGCAATCAGAACATAGGGCAATTGCAGATAAATAAGATAAAGCATCCAAGTACTAGATAATCCTAGGCATGTGTTCCATATATAGTCATACGTGCTCGCAATAAGAACTTGCACAACATCTTTTGTCCTGCCAGCCCGTTTGTAGCGGGGCCTTGATACATTGCAAATGTATCTATAATTTTTGATGTTCCATGTTTGGTTTTATCTACTTTCTTGTGTTTTGTTCCAACTTTGGAGTACTTTTCATATGATTTCTTGGACTAACCTATTAACAAGATGCCATAGTGCCAGTTGCCTGTTTTCTGCTGTTTTTGGTTCCAGGAAGTCAGAAAATGAATATTCTCGAAATTGGATGGGACAAAAGCCAAAGTTACTATTTTCCCGGAAGACTCACGGAGCCAGAAGGAGAGTCGGAGAGGGGACACAGGTTGGCCACACCCCCCTTGGCGCGGGCCAGCCTAGGACGCGCCAGGGCATGGTGTGGGCCCCCTGGCTGGCCACCGACCTTGCCTCCTTCGCCTCTGAGAGCCTCCCGATACCAAAACCCTAGAGAGTCAATCAGAAATCCGCGAAAAGTTCCACAGCGCCGCCGCAATCGAAGGGGAGATTCGAGGGACAGAAAGTCTCTGTTCCGGCACCCTGCCGGGACAGGGAAGTGCCCCGGAGCTATCTTCATCGATCTCCACCGCCATCTCCATCACCATTGCTGATTCCCATGATGAGGAGGGAGTAGTTCTCTCTCGAGGCTAAGGGTTCTACCGGTAGATATGTGTTCATCTCTCTCTCTATGCATGATCTTATTGTGGTCATGAGCTTGTAATCTATAAATCTACCTTGCTACTCAATTGCTTTAATAGATCTCTGCTCTCCCCATGTGTGTGAAAGTGACAGCGTGCTCACCATGGTGGTACTTAGGCTAGAGATTACAAATACTTTTTATGAGTTATATTTGGAGTTGGATGTTTCTATGAAATTGTGGTGTTTGTTGGACTCATCTAGTACTCAAGGTGACAGTGTGGGGTTTTCTAGATGGGAAAGATGAACTTTGAGGTGTGCTGTTATAGCCCTACCATCGATTAGAGTGTCCAACCGGAGAGTAGTTAAGAGTAGTATCATAAAGAGAAGATATTTATATGAGAGTCTTCACTAGTGAAAGTATGATCCCTAGGCCTTGCTTCTTAGCATTGAAACACCGTTTGCTACTAGATCTGTTACATGTTTGCTTGCTTCTATCTTTATTTCAGTTTGCCTTTAGTCTCTTCCACGCCATCAAAGTATTTTCTATCACCGTTACCACTTATAATTATCCATACCACTTGTATTTCACTATCTCTTCGCCGAACTGGTGCACCTATACACCTGACAAGTGTATTGGGTGTGTTGAGGACACAAGAGACTTCTTGTATCTTGATTGCAGGGTTGCTTGAGAGGGGATACCTTTGACCACTTCCTCCCTGAGTTCGATAAACCTTGGGTGATCCACTTAAGGGAAAACTTGCTGCTGTTCTACAAACCTCTGCACTTGGAGGCCCAACAACTGTCTACCAGAATAGAAGTGCGTAGACATCAAGCTATTTTCTGGCGCTGTTGCCGGGGAGGTAAGGTAAAAGGTATTCACACCGGAGGATTAAAGAAGAAGAACCTCCCACGGCAATCACCTATTTTCTAGTGCCGTTGCCGGGAGGTAAGGTAAAAGGTACTCACATCCTCTAGTCTGGGTGCTCGAAGTTATTTCCTTTATATTCTGCAATTTTGTCTTTTTGTTTCTTGTTTTCACTAGTTAGGCTTAATGGAAAACAACAACAAAATTAGAGAGCTTTATAGTATTTATCTTGAGTTAGGACATGAAGTGTTTGAAGAGAAAATTAAAAAACCTATGGAACTTTATTTGCATGCTAATAGCAATGTTGTTAGTATGAATTCTTTGGACACCATTATTGCTAATGTTATGGAAAATTCTAAGCTTGGGGAAGCTAGTTTTTATGAAAATGATCTTTTTAGTTCCCCGGCTTTAGAAGATAGCTATTCTATTGCTTATGATGATACCAAACCTCCAATATATGATGATTACAATGATGAATATGATATTTTTAGTCCACCTACTATTGAGGAAGAAATTAATTATGATTACAATATGCCTCCTATATTTGATGATTATGGTGATGAGAATAATAATGATAGCTACTTTGTTGAATTTGCTCCCACTACAATTAATAAGAATGACTATGTTTATGTGGGGAGTATTAATTCTTTTATGCATGTGGCTCATGATAAGAATGTTTTATGTGATAGTTATATTGTTACTTTTATCCATGATGCTACTGAAAGTTATTATGAGAGAGAGAAACATGGTTCTATGCGTCTCAATAATGTTAAGTTTCCCCTCTTTATGTTGAAAGTCTTGAAGTTGCACTTGTTTTGCTTTACTATCCTAGTTTCTTTGTGCTTTCATGACTTGTTTCTTTACAAGATTCCTACACATAGGAAGTGGGTTGGACTTAAATGTGTTTTGACTTTGCTTATTGATACTCTCTTTTACTTCAATTCATATGTCTTATGTGAGCATCTTTTCAAACTATCATGCCTAACTTAAAAGCGTTAAAGAAAAGTACTTATTGGGAGATAACCCAAAAGTTTGAGATGAGTCTTGGAAGTTATTACCTCTGTAATAACCTCTCCTTATCCTTTTTATTTGCTTTTTGTGCCAAGAGTAACCTCTAATGAGAGAGAAGTAATGATTGGGAAAGTTGCTGTCCCGAAACTGATTTATGTGCTTCGCCGTAAAAATTCGTGTAAAATCTCTGTACATCCTTTTGAGGCGTGAATTTTTGTGCTTATTCCCCAGGTTGTTATCTAACTTTCGTTAGTTCAATAATTTTTGATTTGAGCAACATAAGATCTTCGAAAAAATTCGTCTTTACCTGCTGGTCTGTTTTGTCAAATTTCTGCCATTTTCTGCATTTGCTTCTTGTTGGTTCCTTTTTGAGTTCTTTTGGGGAATTGAGCTTTTTGAGGGAAGTGATACAGTAGCTAGTGTTTTAATGGAAGTTTTATTGGTGTTAGAACTGAACCTTAAGACTTATTTATCTTGAGTGCACTAATGTTGCTAATAAAGATTGTGTGAAGTTTTGTATGAAGGAAAAATTTCACATGTATGGAAGGAATGAGTAATGAGATGAAGGATGGACTAAAGCTCAAACTTGGGGATGCCACGCGTGTCACCCCAAGAAATATCCAAGAAGTACAAGCGTCAAAGCTTGGGGATGCCCAAGGCATCCCCTTCTTCATCAATAAAAATCCCAGGTTTCTTCCAAACGCTTCATTTTTATTGTTTCATGCACGGTTGTGTTGTTCTTGGAGCGTCTTCTTTTTCATTTTCGTTTTGGTTTTTCGTTTGCTTTAGTTTGCTTAGTTTTCTGAATAAATTGGTTGGACCCCCCTCTTTCATACATTGGTTTGCAAATAGTTTGGTTTGGTTTGGAAAAGAGTAGGAAAGTTCATGCTTAAGTGGTAAAAAGAGCTTGTTTTTGACTGTGGCCTATGCTTTGTCATGCCATGGTTTTGGCTTTGTGCTTACTATTATTTGCTGTAGAATGACTTGTTATAAACAATTGAGATTTCTTAATGTGCCTTGGATGAATCATGCGTTGTTTGAGCATATTAAAGCATAGTATAGTGGTATTCTCCTTTGACGCTTTATTTGGGTTAACTTGGCGCATGCTCACACCAAGTTATGACTATCCCAAGTCACCATATACTTTATGATCCTTTAGTTTTCAACTTGTAGTATCACTTTATGCTTTGATCAATGATGTTTTGTCGCTCTGCATGATTATGGCCATTATTGCTCTCATAGTTTGTCGCTCCCAGTCTTTTGCTAGCCTCCGCAACCAAGTATGAGTTCCACTCATGCATCCAACTCCCTAAACAAAGTTATTCGAAAGAGTCCACCATACCTACCTACTAGCATATGCTATTCCAAGTGTATTCATGTTTTTGTCTACCTTCCAAATTAAATTTGTTATGAGAAAACTAGTGATTAAAGCTCTCACGAACTTGATGGCACACTTTACTTTTTGCATCTAATAAACTTGAACCATTGGGTCCTTCTTTGTTGCGTATATGCTTGCGCTTTATAAGTTGAAATTAGCAGAACCATGTTTCATGGGGAACGCTTTCAACATTGCACTTGTACTTTGTACCCCGTTGATATATCATGTTCTTTTGCTTACGGATCTCGACGGTGTGAAATAAAAGTGGAACTTGTAAGATCATGGAGTTTGTATGTGTGTTAGAGAAACGCGTGGACCGCTAGCCTAAGCCATGCCTAATCATGGTGGAAACTTGCAGCATCACCATAATGAGCACTCTATGAAGCATCCTCAATAAAAACCTATGCAAATAGCAAATAAAAAGATCGCTGAGATGCGCATTGTCTGCTTGCCTTGTCATTTGGATTATGGGAAAGCTCCCGTATCATGTGCAAGGGGTACCTCGTTGGCGGTTCTTAATGATACACATATACTTACAATGACAAGAGCTTACTCGTGACTAAAGTTGAGTAGCGTGAGGATCGGTCTTCGTAAGTAAGGGGCATGAGATTTCGGTTTATAACTTGTCAAGCATATCCTCTTAGTTGTGTCACTTTAACCTTAATCACCTTCAAGATGCTTATGATAGGGGCAATGAGAGCTGAAAGCTAATAAGTACCATAATTTTTGGAAGCTCTTTATGAGACTTGAATCCCTACTTCCTTTTACAAAGGCCTTTCTTCCACCATTATATTGAGTCTCCACCTTCTATCTTTATGCACCTACTTTGAGAGCATAGTGGCCATTCTTAGTTCTATGTGCATTGTCCCAAGACTTGTTGATTGATGCATAACTTGATATTGCTTGTTTTAAACTATTTGTATCTAGTCACACTTATGAACTTTGAAGGTGTCCTATGCATTTATATTTGCTACTCTATGAGGGACAAGCTGAATACTACTATGCTATGTTTTCTTTATGTGAAACAAACAAACGTCTTGCAAAGCATTGTTATTCATGAATCGTTTGTTTGTGCCTTTTCATGTTGCAACATAGTTTCTTTGTCTTATTGCTAGAACTTTGTCTTTCATGTTATGATTGAAGTACTATGATCCCAGCTTTGAATGTTTTTACAAATACTTTGATCAAGTCTTTGATGGTGCATGTCACCTCAAAAATTATTCTTTCTTTTTATCACTTACCTACTCGAGGACGAGCAGGAGTTGAGCTTGGGGATGTTGATACATTGCAAATGTATCTGTAATTTTTTATGGTCCATGCTTGGTTTTATCTACTTTCTTGTGTTTTGTTCCAACTTTGGAGTACTTTTCATATGATTTCTTGGACTAACCTATTAACAAGATGCCACCGTGCCAGTTGCCTGTTTTCTGCTGTTTTTGGTTCCAGGAAGTCAGAAAATGAATATTCTCCGAATTGTACGGGACAAAAGCCAAAGTTACTATTTTCCTAGAAGACTCACGGAGCCAGAAGTTGAGTCAGAGAGGGGCCACAGGGTGGCCACACCCCCCTTGGCGTGGGCCAGCCTAGGTCGCGCCAGGGCATGGTGTGGGCCCCCTGGCTGGCCACCGACCTTGCCTCCTTCGCCTCTAAGAGCCTCCCGATACCAAAACCCTAGAGAGTCAATCGGAAATCCACGAAAAGTTCCACAGCGCCGCCGCCACCGAAGGGGAGATTCGGGGGCCAGAAAGTCTCTGTTCCGGCACCCTACTGGGACGGGGAAGTGCCCCGGAGCCATCTTCATCGATCTCCACTGCCATCTCCATCACCATTTGCTGATTCCCATGATGAGGAGGGAGTAGTTCTCTCTCGGGGCTAAGGGTTCTACCGGTAGCTATGTGTTCATCTCTCTCTCTCTATGCATGATCTTATTGTGATCATGAGCTTGTAATCTATAGATCTACCTTGCTACTCAAGTGCTTTAATAGATCTCTGCTCTCCCCATGTGTGTGAAAGTGACAGCATGCTCACCATAGTGGCACTTAGGCTAGAGATTACAAATACTTTTTATGAGTTATATTTGGAGTTGGATGTTTCTATGAAATTGTGGTGTTTGTTGGACTCATCTAGTACTCAAGGTGACAGTGTGGGGTTTTCTAGATGGGAAAGATGAACTTTGAGGTGTGCTGTTATAGCCCTACCATCAATTAGAGTGTCCAACCGGAGAGTAGTTAAGAGTAGTATCATAAAGAGAAGATATTTATATGAGAGTGTTCACTAGTGAAAGTATGATCCCTGGGCCTTGTTTCTAAGCATTGAAACACCGTTTGCTACTAGATCTATTACATGTTTGCTTGCTTCCATCTTTATTTCAGTTTGACTTTATTCTCTTCCATGCCATCAAAGTATTTTCTATCACCGTTACCACTTATAATTATCCATACCACTTGTATTTCACCATCTCTTCGCCGAACTAGTGCACCTATACACCTGACAAGTGTATTGGATGTGTTGGGGACACAAGAGACTTCTTATATCTTGATTGCAGGGTTGCTTGAGAGGGGATACCTTTGACCACTTCCTTCCTGAGTTCGATAAACCTTGGGTGATCCACTTAAGGGAAAACTTGCTGCTGTTCTACAAACCTCTGCACTTGGAGGCCCAACAACTGTCTACAAGAATAGAAGTGCGTAGACATCAGGCCTCAAGGGAACTACTGGCAATTAAGGTGCTCCTTTTAATAGAGCACCAGAGCAAAGCATTAACACTCCGTGAACACATGTGATCCTCACATCAAAGTCATTCCCTTCGGTTATCCCGATTTCTGTCACTTCGGGGCCATTGGTTCTAGACAACGACGTGTGTATACAACTTGCATATAAGACCAATACTATCATAATGAATCAATAACATGTTTAGATCTGAAATCATGGCACTCGGGCCCTAGTGACAAGCATTAAGCACAACTAGTCGCAACAAAGTCATAAAGCACTAATAAAAGATAATAGGCACCATGCCCTAACAATCTGATGCCATTACATGAACGATCTCATCCAATCCCTACCATCCCCATAGCCTACAACGGGGGATTACTCACTCATAGATGGAGAAACATGGATGGTCGATGGAGAAGCGATGGTGATGATGATGGCAATGATCTCCTCCAATTCCCCATTCCGGCAGGGTGCCAGAACAGAGTTTCTGATGCTGTTTCGTGGAATCTGGTGGTGGCAGCGGAGCGGAACTCCTTCTGGAAAAACGTCGAACCCCCTGACGTTTTTAGGTCAGAAGGCTCCTTATAGGCGAAGAGAGAGGCCGAGGGGTGCCTGGGGGGCCCACACCACCCCTGGCGCGGCCTGGCCTGGCCCGCGCTACTAGGTGGTGTGGCCACCCCTTAGCTCTTCTCCGTCTTGTATTCTGGCTCCTGGAGTCTTCGGGTGAAATAGGATTTTTGGCATATTTTCCGGGATTTTTTCTGATAGTTGATTTTCTACACAAAAAGTAGACACCAAAGCAATTCTGCTGAAAACAGCGCCAGTCCGCGTTAGTTGTATCCAAATCACACAATTTTAGAGGAGAAACAATAGCAAAAGTGTTCGGGAAAGTAGATTCGTTTTGGACGTATCAGGCCACTTGCTGCATTTATTCCTACTGTCTTTTATTTAATCGTACTTTGTTTACTTGCTTTATCAAAAAACCCTAAAAATCTATTTGCTAAGTATTTGCAGAGAATTCCTGATCCATACCACTAGCCAACACCTTCTGCTCCTCGTTGGGTTCGACACTCTTACTTATCAAAAATACTGCGATACACCCCCTATAATTGTGGGTCATCAAGGCGGCGTCGGCATTGGCATCATCATTTTATTTTACTGTTTTAGTTTTTCGTTTATCCTAATTTGGCCAAAATTCGGGTACATGTCCGAATTGGCCAACTATTGTACGAACTCGCCGTTGTTTAATTAAAATCGCCTATATTCGTCCAAATTTCGCCGTGTTTGATCAAATTTCAGCCAAACATGGGGACTCGGCCTTGGAACGCGAGTGGGAAAAAGACCGTTCCTAGGCCAAAAGTTACATCCGTCCGGCGCAAAATAGCGCCGGATTTCGGCCTAGGAACGGCCAACAAGTGGTGCTCTGAGGCCTAGGGTTCTCGGCTCATCTTTCTTCTGCCTACGCTACCGCTGGACGCGAAGGGGTGAGGTGGTTTTGTCGCGCTGTAGTTTCTTATTTTTGTGATTTCTTGAAAGAAAAAGTCTATACAAACCCCCCACAACTTGGAAGTTTCAAACACAGAACCCTAAGATCCAAACTAGCACACTTGACACTCTGTACTTCTTATAAAATCACGCAATTGATCTCCTAACCCCTCCTAAGAGCATCTCTGGCCGTTCGGCGTTTCCAGGCCGAAATGTAGCACTACTTAGCACCGGATAGATGAAACTTTCGGTCTGAGAATGGCGTTCCTCCTAGTCATGTTCCCAGACGAGTTCTCGAGAAATTGAAAATTTAGCGAAAACGTGCGTGGCGGCGAGAGCACCGATGACACCGCCTCCCGCTTCACTAGGCGGATTGGCACCGTGACGTGTGGCAAGCTTGCTGGCGCCGAACTAGAGGAGCGCGGCGCCGAGGCCGACGACGAGCCAGATGACCTGCCAGCCATCCTTCTCGGTATCTAGATGGCCACCCCACGATGTCGGGGGAACGTCGGTGGCGAGCGCAGGGGATACCTAGGTTTGGGTTGTTCCCCACGCTGATGTGTGATGTCTACGCACTTCTATTCTTGTAGACAATTGTTGGGCCTCCAAGTGCAGAGGTTTGTAGAACAACAACAAGTTTTCCCTTAAGTGGATTACCCAAGGTTTATCGAACTCAGGGAGGAAGTGGTCAAAGGTATCCCCTCTCAAGCAACCCTGCAATCAAGATACAAGAAGTCTCTTGTGTCCCCAACACACCCAATACACTTGTCAGGTGTATAGGTGCACTAGTTCGGCGAAGAGATAGTGAAATACAAGTGGTATGGATATAAGATAACGGTGCTAGAAAATACTTTGATGGCGTGGAAAAGACTAAAGTAAAACTGAAATAAAGATAGAAGCAAGCAAACATGTAACAGATCTAGTAGCAAACGGTGTTTCAATGCTTAGAAACAAGGCCTAGGGATCATACTTTCACTAGTGAACACTCTCATATAAATATATTCTCTTCATGATACTACTCTTAACTACTCTCCGGTTGGACAATCTAATCAACGGTAGGGCTATAACAGCACACCTCAAAGTGCATCTTTCCCATCTAGATTACCCCACATTGTCACCTTGAGTACTAGATGAGTCCAACAAACACCACAATTTCATAAAGACATCCAACTCCAAATATAACTCATAACAAGTATTTGTAATCTCTAGCATAAGTGCCACCATGGTGTGCACGCTGTCACTTTCACACACATGGGGAGAGCAGAGATCTATTAAAGCACTTGAGTAGCAAGATAGATCTACTTGATTACAAAGCTCATGATCACAATATGATCATGCATAGAGAGAGAGATGAACACATAGCTACCGGTAGAACCCTTAGCCTCGAGAGAGGACTACTCCCTCCTCATCATGGGAATCAGCAATGGTGATGGAGATGGCGGTGGAGATCGATGGAGATGGCTCCGGGGGAACTTCCCCGTCCCGGCAGGGCCGGAACAGAGACTTTCTGTCCCCCGAATCTCCTCTTCGGTGGCGGCGGCGCTGCGGATCTTTTCGTGGCTGGATGATTGACGATTTAGGGTTTATGCATCGGGAGGCTTCTTATAGGTGAAGATGCAAGGTCGGTAGGCGGCCAGGGGGCCCACACCACCTGGTGGCACGGCCAGGGCTAGCCCGCGCCACCACATGGTGTGGCCACCCTGTGGCCCCTCTCCGTCTCGTATTCTGGCATCTGATGACTTCCGGAAAAATAGGCACTTTGGCTTTTGTCCCGTCCAATTCCGAGAATATTCATTTTCTGACTTCCTGGAACCAATAACAGCAGAAAACAGGCAGCTAGCACTGTGGCTCTTTGTTAATAGGTTAGTCCAAGAAATCATATGAAAATTACTCCAAAGTGTGGACAAAACACAAGAAAGTAGATAAAACCAAGCATGGAACATCAAAAATTATAGATACATTTGCAATGTATCAATGTGCTCGAGTACGGCAGCGAGCGTGCAGCCGGGTGCGCTCTACCACCAAACACGTCCTGTGGTATTGTGTCACGCCGGAGGCGGTCCTACGTCATCGTAGGCGGCCAACTCCTGCTTGCGCCGGTCGATGAAGAATCCCAGTGAGTGAGGTTGCCCGGGTCCTCCGCGAGCTCGGGGGTCCTCCATGGTGGCTATGACCGCCTGGATCTCGTCGACAAGCTCGTGGCCCTCCAGCACCAGCACGCTGCCCACGCTGATCCTCCACATCAGTGGGTAGCGGAAGTTTGGTGGTGTCGTGGAGCAGGCGGGCCTCCTAGGAGTGTAGAGAGCGCCCACAGAAGCCGTTAGCCGCCGCTGAGTCGCTAGGATAGTGCTCCTCCATTGCTGTCTCCGAGGTCTTCTCCTCTTCACCGGAACTTGGAGTTTTGGGGTTGGGGAAATGGGAGGCAAGAGTGCGTGTTTGATACATCCATTTTGCATCACTATTCTATATCATAATTTACTGTTATTCATTGATATATTCCATATTAAGAGATGATACTTATGTTATTTCATCTATTTTTGCATGCTTGATGACTTTTGGAGGATAGACCGCTGAAGTCAGGATTCTGATGGAAAAGGCATTGTTTAGAGGCAAAATTCACGAAGATCAAAAAATTCCAGAAAATAAATGGAAAATCCTATTTTTCCAGAAGACGAAGGATACCAGAAGGGGAAGCGGAGTTGGGCCACAGGGGGGCCACACCACCCCTAGCACGGGCCACCCTAGTCACGCCACCAGGTGGTGTGGCCACCCTGGCCCGCCTCCAGCTCTCCCCTTTGGCGTATATTATCCCCATGAAACCCTAAGCCTAAGGGGCGACCACAAAAAGGATTCCGCCGCCTCTATAGGGCAGAAAACTGCAGAGAGAGAAAGAGCTCTCCGGCAGGCAGAATTATTATTATTGTCTTTTATTTACTCGCACTTTATTTATCTACATTATCAAAAACCCCTAAAATCCGTTTGCTAAGTATTTACAGAGAATTCCTGCTCCAAGCCACTCATCAACACCTTCTGCTCCTCGTTGGGTTTGACACTCTTACTTATCGAAAATACTGCGATACACGCCCTATACTTGTGGGTCATCAAGGCTATTTTGTGGCGCCATTGTCGGGGAGTGAAGCGCTATTGGAGAGTGGAACTGGTAAAGGAAACTTCTATTGTGAGTACTGTTTATTTTTGTTAGTTACTTTATTTTCAATATGGCTAATTCACTTAGTTTTTTATTTCATAATGTTACTACCACTACTAAGGTAGTAGATGAATCACCACCTACTGAAAAAGATACTCTTAAAATACCTACAAGAATTGTTGATCGTGTTATGGATAACTACTATTATGGAGATGGAATTGTCCATCCCGGTGATCATTTGCTCTTTATACACGAATTATGCGGGCTGTTCAAGTGTGCATGTATTACAACAGATCAAGTCAAGAAGAAGTTATTCTCATTATCACTGAAAGGAAGAGCTGAAGAATGGTATAAGCTGCTGAAGAATGGTCAAGCTCTTGAATGGGAGGAAGTGGTACCTCTCTTTTATTCAAAATTTTATCCTCCTAGTGACATTCATAAGGATTGGAATCAAATATACAACTTTTGGCCTCTTGATGGAGAGAGTACAGCTCAATCTTGGGGGAGATTGAAGTTACTAATGCTTAAATGTCCTATTCATGAGCTCCCAACAATATTATTGTCAATAACTTTTATGCAAGGCTTTCTCTTCATGATAAGGATCTATTGGATGCTTCTTGCGCTGGATCATTTACACGCATGGAAGAAGGAGCTAAATGGGATCTTCTAGACCGTATTCAAGACAATGCTGAAGCATGGGAGAATGATAAAGGAAGAAAGTCAGGTATAAATTATGATTATGAATGCATTAAATATTTTATGGGAACTGATGACTTTTGTAATATTAGTAATGCTTATGGTCTAGACTCTCAAGCTATTGCAACTTATTTTAAGGCTTTTGCCTCCTATATTGAAATTCCTAAAAAGAAATGGAATAAGTATCATGAGCCATATAAAGATATTGTTAATAGTGTTGCTGCAAGAAATACTGAAGTTTATACTGTTAATCATGTTTTACCTGAACCTTACATTGAGAAAATGCCTTTCCTAGTTAAGATAAAGGAACATTCTATGATAGCTAGTATGGTTAATGAAAGTACAAATAAAGCTGTTGAACCTGATGAACAAGTGGATGTTGAACCTATAATAGCAAATGTGAAAGACTTTGTCACTATGTAGAAGATGGACACACTATCCTCTGTAAGGATACTTCTAATATTGTTTCATAAAGTAGTGTTTGTTGGGTCCGTAGCATAGAAAACAAAAAAATTCCTACGGTGTGAACTACACGCCAAGATCTATCTACTAGGTACAAAGCAACGGGTGGACATACATCCAACGAGAACTTACCCTCGTAGACAACGAGCTTTGTTAACGAGTAGGAACTCGTGGTTGATGTAGTCGTACACTTGCCGATCTCAAGATCGTGAGGAAGTCCAGCAGGTCCGGCTCCAGCACGTCCATCAGATCCAGCTCCAGCAGCACCAAGTCCAGCACCGCAAAGCAGCGGTGCATCCGTGATCGCACACACGTCCGGTACCCCGACAACCTCCATCCCGCGCTCCAGCAAAGCAGCGGAAGCAGCAACTGTTGGAGATATGCCCAAGAGGCAATAATAAAAGTGATTATTATTATATCTTTGTGTTTATGATGAATGTTTACATCACATGCTATAATTGTATTATTAGGAAACACTAATGCTTGTGTGTTTTGTAAACATAAGAGAGTCCCTAGTAAGCCTCTTGTTAAATGATCTTGTTGATTAATTGATGATCATGGTTTCCTGATCATGGA
Source organism: Avena eriantha (assembly GCA_910589775.1). Classification (NCBI taxonomy): domain Eukaryota; kingdom Viridiplantae; phylum Streptophyta; class Magnoliopsida; order Poales; family Poaceae; genus Avena; species Avena eriantha. The sequence goes on along the minus strand of OU342746.1, from coordinate 409,931,526 downwards.
CATTAGGATGTGATTAATAACAAGGTTATATCATTAGGAGAATGATGTGATGGACACACACCCATAGTAAGCGTAGCATAAGATCAAGTCATTAAGTTCGTATTGCTGTAAGCTTTCAAATACATAGTAACCTATTCCTTCGACCATGAGGTTATGTTAATCACCATTACCGGATGGATACTTTGATGACATCAAACGCCACTTTGTAACTAGGTGGTTATAAAAGTGTCATTGGGTATTCTGAAAGTATGTGTTGAAGCGCATGAACCAAGATTGGGATTTGTCCATCCATATGACGGATAGATATGCTCTGGGCCCTCTCGGTGGAATGTCATCTAGTTAGCTTGCAAGCATGTGACTGGGTCACAAGGGATGACATATCACGGAACGAGTAAAGAGTACTTATCAGTAACGAGGTAGAACTAGGTATGGAGATGCCGACGATCAAACCTCGGATAAGTATAGTATCGCGAGACAAAGCGAATTAGTTTCGTATGTAAATGGTTCAATCGATCGCAAAGTCATCGTTGAGTATGTGGGAGCCATTATGGATCTCCAGGTCCCGCTGATGGTTATTGATAGGAGATGAGTCTCTATCATGTCTACATATTCACGAACCGTAGGGTGACACACTTAAGGTTCGAAGTTGTTTTAAGTAGATATGGAATATGCGTTGGAGACCGAATGTTGTTCGGAGTCACGGATTGGATTCGGGACATCACGAGGAGATCCAGAATGGTCCGGAGAATAAGATTCATATATAGGAGATCATTTTATGAGTTAGGAAATGTTCCGGAGTGTTTGTATGAGGATTCTAGAAGGTTTCAGAATGTTCCGGAAGGTTCTAGAAGATATCTTGGAGTTTTCTTGAAAATCAAGATAGGGATCAAGGAGTCCTGGTGGGTCAAGATACGGAGTCGTGGGGGAGGAGGACTCCTCCCCCCACCTCCAATCCGCCGGCCTACAAGGGAGGGGAGTCCTACAAGGACTCCCCCTCCCTAGGCGCCTCCCTTCTTTAAATAGAGGGGCAGGGGCGCCCCCTCCTCCCCTCCTCCCCTGCTCCCATAACACCCAATCTCTGCCGCCTCTCTCCTCCACCTTCTTCTGCACAGGTATAGGCGAAGCCCTGCAGAATTCTCTACTCCACCACCACCACCACGCCGTCGTGCTGCTGGGATTCCGTGGAGAAGATCTACTACCTCCGCTGCTCACTGGAACGGGGAGAGGAAGGTCTGCTTCGACTCCGCACGTGTGACCGACTGCGGAAGCGCTGCCGAAACGTGGCGCCGGAAGGATCGTCTGCTTGACCAACGACGTAAGCGCTGCTGGAACGCGACGCCGGAAGGATCGTCTACTTGACCGACGGTGGAAGCGCTGCTGGATCGCGACGTCAGAAGGATCGTCCACACGATCTTGAGATCGGCAAGTGATCGACTACATCAACCACTGTTCATCCATCCTTTATGGAATACAGTAAATATTTGAACAACCATTGTTCTCATAATACCGGAACAAAATAACAATTATTTAAACAAATCTTGAAGGCTAGGTTTGACGACAACGAAAAACACAATAACACGTTATTTGTTTTCGATGAACATCATCACTTATTCTCTTGCTAGTTACTTAGGCCATTGCAGTTCATGAATTGCGTTGTCCTATATGACACTTCATACCAACCAATTCGGTATCCAATACCGGTATCCAATACCTATGAACCACATTGTTTAATAAGCAATGAATACAACCATAACATGTATATCTTCTATATACCCAAGCTAGACATTTCCAACTTTTTCTTTTCTGCCAAATATTTTATAGATTCTCTTTCAGCAATTCCTTTTCTTTTAAAAGAATCTATCAACATCAATTGTGGTGTCATTCACATGACACATAGTACAAAGCGTATATAGTCAAATACTAATACCTTTGGACTTGCACTTTGAAGTGGATCACCATCATCAAATGTTTGGTGTTCTTTCAAAAATCCATTCTTTAGTAATCTATTAGTGTAGCAAACATTTTACTTACATCTTCTATTCATCCTTATCATGACAACTTTCATGATCAAGCTACTATAGCCTATAAGGAAGAATCACGAGTATAATATCAGTTCCCAAAACCTTTTTGGTAGATTCGGATGCCTAGTATCTCCATCCTTCACAAATTCTCATACAATATGAGAACATGTATTTTGCTAAATTATACTCTATCATAATGCAACCAAAAAACATTGTTTCAGATATCACAATATCTTTCACACATGATGGGTTCTGAAACAATTTCAGCTCCAATATAATATTGATATTAAAACAACTTTTTGAATATCAATAATCATGGAGGCAAACATGATACTTTAGATACTAACATTGTAGTTCTTACTCTTAATTTAATACTACTTATTAAACTTCATAGAGTAAATAGAGTTTGCTAAAATTTTGCAATAGGACTTATAAACTTTAAATTGACATTCAAAACAATACGATACCAGTTCGTAAAGTAAATATCCAGAATTCTATAGTTCTATTATCTCAAATAAAAACTAAGCATAAGGTAGAAAACGAATGCCAATGACTACAACAAATTATGCAAATTCACTTCAATTTAGTTTATGACAAATTTGGTTCGACTAATCCAAATTAGAAATGAACTCCCACTCAAAACCGACATCCCTCGTGCCTTTTTGGTGATTACATGAACCAAATCCACAACACCAAGTCCGATCATCACGTGAGTTGATGTAGCTTCAAAGGCGAGCATCTATATGGGCATCATATCAACTATATGACTCATGCTTAACCTTTCGGTTCGTGTTCCGAGGCCATGTCTGTACATGCTAGGCTCGCCAAGTAAGAACCTTAGTACTCGCATGTGTAAAACTATCTTACACCCGTTTGTATGAAAGCGTAGAGTCGAGTACACCCGATCATCACGTGATGTCTCGAAATACGATCCACAAAACGGTGCATACTTAAGGAAGAACACATTTTTATCTTGATATCTAAATGAGGGATCATCTTACAATGCTACAGAAAGCGCCAAACTAGCAGTATAAGATGCTAACATCTAATGTGTAAAGTGAGATGATATGGTCCATGCATTTGATCTCTATCATTTGCGTCGTGGTATGATCTCTATCATTCCTTTATGTGTAAGGCCAATGTCTATGGAACTTACACGTTGAATGTGTTGTAAGAGTATCTATCATACATCTACTTACAACAATACCATATCAATACACTAGCCCAGCAACGATCTAAACTAGATGCCTCCAATTTATCAATTGCAAGTTTTACGTGGCTTAGGGCTTTCGGAGATAGAACCGTTCTTACCTACGAACATGAACCACAACGAGGATAACCAAGTTATTAGCAACTCGTTGTAAATCAGATATTGACTATAGTAGGAGAGACAGACACCCGCCAGCCACTTATGCAAAACTAGTTGCATGTCAGTCATGGAGCTGGTCTCATGTACGATGACATGTAAGGTTGGTCCGGGCCGCTTCATCCCACTATGCCACCAATATCCAAAATACATAGAAGATGCAATAACATGATCATCATCGCCCACATATAAACACTACTGCAGAAAAGGCTATCAGTGACAGGCTCAAAACGCCCATTAGTGATAGGCAAAGCGCCTATCACCGATGACAAGTCACTGGTATGAGGCTAGTAGTGACAGGCAAGTGCCTGTCACTAGTATGTATACTGGTGACAGGCATTTATTCGTGCATGTCGCTAATATGTATACACTAGTGATAGCCAAAAGAGATGCATGTCACTGGCTACAATTAAAGGCCATAACACTATGGGTTTTTCTCGTGACAGGCCCACTATCTTGCCCGTCACTGATTTGAGTTTCAATAATAATAAAAATTACATGCATTTTCCACAAATATTCCATATAGCACAGTAAGATGTTATAAGAATATATATAATGCATTTTCCATGAATATTGCGTTACACAGTTAAAACACTAGCATAAGAACTTACAATCTATCATAGTCTAAGAAAGAATAGTTTAGTTTTTGACGAGTTGTCTAGCTAGTTTGAACTCTAAAGAACAACACCAACACAATACATGCATTATGGTCATATACATAGTTGCAAGTTCCTTTAGTTGTTCCATCATCTCGTTTAGTTGCTAATGCTTTCGTTATGTTTTCCTCGTATGTCTTCCTTTTCTAGACCTGAATCGCGCAGGACATTGCTGATGTGCTTAGCCTTAACCTGATACAAACAAGGAAATGAGCATATAATTGTGAAAACTTCAAGTTGGTACCACAGATGAACAACTACCTTTATTATACTACATGAGCATACAGAGAAGGATAATGATAAAGTGCAGAGATTATGGATAACCAAAAACAGCAGTATAATAAACAAAAACATCAGACAACAACTTATTGCATCATGCAAAAATCATAAATAAATTTATGAAAGCTAATATTATGTGTACATTTATAAAGTAATGTTGTAGTGTCCATCTTCCCCCAATATTTTTCAAAAGTGGTATGCTCTAAATATACTTCGTTAAGTACATAAGCATGTTACTCTACATACCTACAAGTGTCTAGAGCAAAGCATAAAATTTATTTTGACACTATTACTTGGAACAATCCATTATCAAAGGATATGATCTATTGATTTTGCATGTCCCATAGTTCTTGAGTTTCAACCTTAAAAGGTATGTGGCCTGTCGACGATAGCTATGATCACATGTTATATGTAGGCTTTCTACAAGCAGTACACGATTGTGTGTGCTAAATCGAGAACAAGCAAAATGCTCCAAATAGTACATTTTTTCTAGAAAATGTTAATGTAGTCAACTAAATAAGCAATAATATTTTGGTTGAGGACATTTATGGGGCGGATGATTTTCAATCCTGGTTGCAAGAACCTGAGTGAATCAATGGGTACAAGATTATGCCCCATGATCATGCTGGCAAGCTCATTGCAGCGCCGCATTGCCAGGACGCGGAAGAAGCTTAAGCAAGGACGGTCCAGGCTGGTCTTTAGCTTTGATATAGACTAATACCTGGACCTGTATACTCTAGCTTCACATTGCAGTCCCACAATCAATCTAGCACCCTACCGAGCTACCGAGCCAAGACGAAGCAATTCTCAATAAGTGGATTACCAAAAAGAACAGAGGGGAGCTATCATGCCAGTGTTTGGACGCGCACACCCAGGACTGCACAGTCCTGCAGTCAATTACGTAACGAAAATCACTGCTAGCTTTCTAACCAGCAGATTATCACAAGGAATAAAGAAAGAAGGGAAGACGAATACTGGTTTGTTAGCTCACCCATCATCAGCTATTGTGTTGTAGCGGTCCTAGTCACCTTACACACACCTGCTGGACAGAAAAATATTTGCTGATATGAAGAACTGAATCCAAAATAATCCGGTCAATCCAACAATTGCAGAAGTGACTGAAGTGGATTACCAAAAAGGACAGAGGGGTGCTATCATGCCTGTGTGTGGATGCGCACATCCAGCTCCACCCTTCCTCGTGACTATATATCTTTCTTTCAACTTCTCGGCAGCACCACCCAGTACATAGTATCTTTATCAGGTCAAATAAGCAAATATTAACGAGCCTTCCTGGTTTTACTAAGAGGTTAACACCATAATTTGCTAATTAAACTAAGTGATATCTATGTTCTAATGCTAACATGGATTATACAACAGGAAGCAAGATCTTCGGTTTTATTGATAACTTCACCCCGACGGAAATATTTTTTTAGCGGGCATGCCATTGTGGCAGGAAATGCGTACCACACAATTTTCAGAGATAGTAGGGAAATATTCACACATTTCTTGTATGAAAAGAAATAACATCTGCATTTCAAACTGCAAGTATTTTTAGTGTATTGCTGACATTTAGAGCCTCCGTACAGAATTTAAGATGTTGGCCTATTTATTTTAGCAAATCTGGATTTGGAAGTCAAGCTTGTCATACCAAGAATGAGTAGCTGCACCTGTTCACTTGTCAAGATAGACACTACAATTCTCTAGACCTTACTGCCTATAATCTTAAACTCCAACAATATAAAGTGAGAAAAAAGCACATCAAGAGGAATGGAAAATAGCATTGGCCAAGGTCTTGGCAATAATGAGTCCAACATAACGCACATAAGTGTGTACCTCTTTCTTCATCCATTCTTCATTCTTCTTCAGGATCATGTAAGCTGCAATAAAGCAGGTGATTAGAAATTACAAAGAAAACAAATAGGTTCATTGGTGATGGGAAATAGTGGATCGGTGGCGACCTTGCTGCCTTGGCATCGGATCACGAAGGGCAGCAACGCATCCACCGCCGGTGGCATTGTCGTCAAGCTAAGAAGGCGCGGCCGATCCCGCCTTGGATTCGCCGGCTATGGCGGCAGCTCGCATGATATGTCTATTGCGGGCGTGTACCAGCGATGGCTCGCATGAGAAGGCCACATCTCCGGCGGTGATTACGACGACAACCCGCGAGGCGGAGGAGATTGCGGATAGTGTGGATCGCGCGGGGCAGTAGCGGTAGGGGGCGTGCTTGGCGGCGGTGTCTGGCGCAATTGTGCACTACCCTGAGATGCAGCTAGGGGCATGCTCAGCGGCGGCGTCTGCTGCAGTGGGAGAACGGCGGCAGCGTCTGGTGCGGTGGGGGAATGGCGGCGGCGTCTGGGCTCGAGGGCGATGCGGTGCGAAGGGGGAGATGTCGAGTGTTGACTTTAATCTAAACCGGTCACTTTTATGATTAGATGGTTGAGATGTATTAGATCTGTCGATCTGGATTTTTTTTATAAGTGGAGACGGAGATACAATAGATCGGTGATCGGGTATACAACTGATCCGCGTTGGGTAGGGTGCTTGACGTCAAGGCCTAGTCCTAACCTCGATAGGTGTTGTTGATTGGATCGTCCAAGCAACGCGATATCCGTGCGATGTTGTTGACGCTGCGTATATCGCCAGAGCAGCCATGCCATCGTACATATACTGCGTATGAGTAGATTAGTTGTATCACATGCGTAATCAGCAGCATAAGTTACATGGCCCGGCAGCTGCCATCCAATACTTATCTCTTTTTCTCCCATGGAGAATATGATAGCATGGACACATACACATTGATTAGGGATTGATAACGCTTGTGTCGTCTACATTTGCTTCATGGCATGGACCAAACGGTGAGGCGTGGCACCGGCTGGTATGGTCAGGTCGCCTGACAGAAAAAACTTATTACTAGTGATAGGTCTTAGATGTTCGTCACTAACAAATTGCCCTCTTTCATCCGGTCTTCATGGAGAATACTAGTGACTGACATATTTTGGGTCCGTCGCTACTCATTGCATCCTTAATGACAGGCATTTATAGACACCTCTCACGAAGTAATTTTTCCATTTGGCCGGCCACACAAAAAACAATAGCGACAGTCAATTTTATGCGCCAGTCACTAGTGTTTTATACTAGTGACAGGCATAAGTCACTAGTGTTTTATACTAGTGACAGGCATATCCTTGCCTGTCACTGGGAATACTTACTAGTGACAGGCATCGTTTGGCCCGTCACTAACCACCTGGAGGCTATAAGCCTTTCTGCAGTAGTGAAACATATGTGTACTACCCGTGCAAAGCACCTACGCATAAATCAGGCTCTGATACCACTGTTGGGGCCGCAGCATAGAAAACAAAAAAATTCCTACGGTGTGAACTACACGCCAAGATCTATCTACTAGGTACAAAGAAACGGGTGGACATACATCCAACGAGAACTTACCCTCGTAGACAACGAGCTTTGTTAACGAGTAGGAACTCGTGGTTGATGTAGTCGTACACTTGCTGATCTCAAGATCGTGAGGAAGTCCAGCAGGTCCGGCTCCAGCACGTCCATCAGATCCAGCTCCAACAGCACCAAGTCCAGCACCGCAAAGCAGCGGTGCATCCGTGATCACACACACGTCCGGTACCCCGACAACCTCCGTCCCTCGCTCCAGCAAAGCAGCGGAAGCAGCAACTCCTTTCCAGATAAAGCCACCAGGAACATGTATCTCGCTAATCCGAGACCATGGGGGAATAATACTAGAGGGGGAGAGAGATCCTTCACAAGGAGGTTTGTGTGAGAAGTGAGGAGAGGGTGACCTTTAATAGGAGGAGGGGGGTGCCCCTCCTTCATGGCCGGCGCATGGAGGAGGTGTCTCTTCACCTCCTCCATTCATGTGGTGGTAACCCCTCCACATTAAAATGCCTCTTCACATTCCCTTTTATCCACTTTAAATGCATTAAATTTCTCCAAATTTAATGCTCTCTCATTTAATAAAACTCTTTTATTATTTTTATTCAGAATTTTGTTAATTACTTTAATTAACAAACATTCACATAAAACCCCCTGCAGCATTTCAATATTACATGTAGAACCAATTTCAGCAATTTCACCCGAAACAGTTTCAGTGTCTATTGAAATAATTCCAGCGCTTTCTTAAATCTTTATCTGAAACATACTTGCTCCAAATGGTGTCGGTATCCCTTAAGTGTGTCACCCTATGGTTCGCGAATAATGCAGACATGATCGAGACCCCTCTCAGATCAATAATCAGAAGCAGAACCTGGAGATCCATACTGACTCCTACACATTCAACGATGACTTCTGTGATCGTGAGAACCTTTAACGCTAGTAACTAAATCCCTTTGTCTTGCGATATATTACATGTCCGAGATTCGATCATCGGTATCTCCATACCTAGTTTGACCTCGTTGCCGACATGCACTCTTTTCTCGTTCCCGTGATATAACATTCTAGTGATCACATCACCTGCTTGCAAGTTATCTCAATGTGATATCATCGAGAGGGCCCAGAGTATATCTATCCGTCATTGGGATTGACAAATTCCACTCTTGATCCATGAGCCTCAACATAACACCTTCGTAGCACTGAACCCATCTTTATAGTCACCCTGTTACGGTGTGACATTTGATGTTACCAAGATACTCTTCCAGTGTTAGCAATTAACATGGTCTCATGGTCTAAGGATAAAGATTACTTCGTATAGTGTTATAGCAATATAAACATAATTACTTTGATCGTAATGCTATACTTCGGATGAATGTTCATCACATCATTCAACTAATGTTGTGACCTCGTTATTAACAACATCCAATGTCCATGATCAGGAAACCTTGATCATCTTGTTAATCAACGAGCTAGTCTATAAGAGAGGCATAACTAGGAACCCTTTTTGTTTATTAAAACACACATGTATTGATGTTTCCGAACAATACAATTATATGATGCAAAATAAACATTTATCATAAACATGGAATAAGATAATAACCACTTTATTATTGCCTCTCGGGCATATTCCCTTCAGTGTTATGAGAGCTAGTGTCCCTGTGTTTTCCTTTAGGATAAGTGATCATTGCTACAATGGTTCATGTGATAGTTATATCATTAAATTATGCATGATACTAAAAGTTATTATGAGAGAGGGAAGACTGTTCGTATGCATCTCAATAATATTAAGTTTCCTTTCTTTATGCTAAAAGTCTTTATGTTACATTTGTTTTGCCTTCCTATGCTAGCAGCCTCTGGTTTCAACAATTTATTTTCTTACAAAATTCCCTTGCATAGGAAGTGGGTTAGACTTAAACATGTATATTTTTGCTTCTTGATGCTCTCTTTAACTTCAATTCATATTCTTATGTGGGCATCATTGAAATTATCATGCACATCTTAATGGCTATAAAGAAAGAGCTTTTTGGGAGACAACCCAATATATTTCTTTTGCTTTCAATTTGTTTTTGGTTATTTGAGTCTTGGAAGTTGTTGCTTCAGCAATAACCTCTCCTTATCCTTTTGTTTGGTTTTTGTGTCAAGATCAACCTCTAATGAGAGAGAAGTAATATTTGGGGAAGTTGTTGTCCCGAAACAGATTTTTGTGCTTCACTATAAAAAATCGTGAAAAATCTCAGAACATCGTACTGATCTATAATTTTTTGTGTGCATCCCCCAGGTTATTATTTAACTTTGGTTAGATTTGCACTTTCTGAATTGAGCAACAGAAGATTTTCGAAAAAATTGATCTTTACCTGCTTGTCCATTTTGACAGATTTTTGCTATTCTTGCATTTGCTTCTTATATCGATTTCCTTTTTGAATTCCTTTTTGGGATTTTAGAAAGAGTTGCTACAGTAGCCTATGTTTTGATGGATTTCAGTTGAAATTGAACTTAAAAGGTTTATTACCTCGCTTGCACTAATGTTGCTAATGAAAATTGTGTGAAGTTTTGTGTGAAAGAAATTTCCAAGTTATAGGAGAGAATGGTGTTTAGATGGTGAATGGTTAAATGACTCAAACAATATGTGTATAAAGATGAAGATATTGATGTTATTCAAATGGTAACTCCGGAAGAATTTATTAAATGTTAAGCTCAGAGACCTGTAGAGTCCGTTTTCGAATAGGTAACAGTTATGGTAAAAAAAGGTCCGCGAAAAATATGTCAATTTATATTTTTGTAGTTTTTATCTAACAAGGAAAGCAATGAGTCGAAAAAGGGACGAAAACGGAGCCAGGGTGGCTCACACCACCCCATGGCGCGGGCCCACCTGGCCACGCCACTAGGTGGTGTGGCCACCCCGGAGCCCGTCTCTAACCCGTTTTCTCCCAGTATCTTCCTTTTGTTGTAAAACTTCGTAATATATAATCCCCCGAGGTTCATATATCGTGTTCTCGTCATGTTTTCGTTTCGATCTGTTTCTGCCAGGAACTATTCTTAAAGTTTAGAAGCACAATGGTATCCGCCAATGATAAGGGCAAAGAGCCTGCGGAGGAGGATCTCCAAGACTCTAAGAAGGAGGAGGAGATCGATAGTGAAGTTGAAGAGGACGCAAAGGAAGACTAGCATCCGCATGCCAGCACTACCATTGCAAGCATTGGAGTGGTGGCAAACCTTGCCAGGTTCAAAAGGACCGCGCAGATTTCTACTGGAGGGAAGACTCCACGTCATTACTTGGCTTCACGGTCACCTTCTCCACGCACCAATAATCTCTTCCATACCCTTATCCATGAGCAGCAATTCCATAATATGCCCAAGGAGAAACTACCCTCCAATTGGGATATGCCTCGTTCTAACCATGCAGGAAAAGAATACTTTAAGGAGGAAGAGTGGGGAAAGAATCGCAAGAGGTGGGATTCACAGCCTGACATGATCATGAACTGCATCGAGCACAATTCGGAGTTGATTCGTACTCTCACCTTCAATATTGAGGACTTGAGGGAATTGATTGAAAAGCACCACCGAAGGAGTAATTCGTCATCAGATTTTGGCATCCCCTTGGTTTGTTCCAAGCTTGGGGAGTGTCGCGGTATCATATCACTATCTTTTATCGTTTTACCTTTTAACTAGAGTCATATCATAAATAGAGAAGTTATCATATAGGATGGTTTGTATTATGGAAGTGTCCCCCTCTCGTTAGTTATCTATGTATCCCTTGGTGTGAGTTGCCGTTATGGAATATTAATGAGAAGTTCTATCATTTACTCTTTTGCAAATCTTATTTTAGTTTTCAATTACTATTATATGATTGATCTTGTTGTTAGTATTGGTATCACTTTGGGATCATTAAGTAAATTTAGTTGGTTTTGGCAAACCTGGGTCAGTCAGTAGCAACACTATTATGAGAATTGAATGAAAAAGATAATAGTACTCTTAAAAAATATAATTTCATCATCTTTCTTCCTTGATTGGCTCATAAGCTTAGTATTCTCTAGTTAATATCTTTTGTGCTTCGAAGGAAGATTGCATGTTTGTTTTTATCACTTGTATGTTTGTTAGTTTCCTTCAAGTCTTATGCTTTCTACCTAGCCTTGCTAGCCTAAAACCTATACTGAGAGGGAATGCTTATCGTGCATCCAATCCTTAAACCAAAACCTATGCCATTTGTGTCCACCATACCTACCTATTAGCACTATTTCTATTCCAAGTAAATTCATGTTTTAATCTACCTTCCAAATTAAACTTGTTATGTGAAAATTAGTGATTAAAGGGTTCGGCGTATGAAAACAATAAATTTTACTCTACGCCCCTAAACCCCTGAAGCTGCCAGGACCTATCTATTAGTAATACAGTAACGGGAGGGGCTTTTCGTGAACTTACCCTCGAAGACCGAAAAGCGATGTCAACGCTCAGGAGAGCGTGGTTGATGTAGACGAGCCGAAGCCGACATCAAGGTCGTGATGAAGTCCTCGCGCTCCTTGGCTCCAACGACTTGAGTGCCTCAAGTGCGACACCTCGCGGGGAGTTACACACGTCTGGTGCCTGACGATGACTCCCGCTTCCCCGATCCAGCAGCTGTTGTGGAAGTAGAGCTCCCGGATCTGAATCCCGTAGAGCGACGGTGCTCCACGGTGAAGATGTCTCTCGCTCGCGCGGTCCAGACATGGGACCACTGTCACGAGAGAGAGAGAGGGGAGAGAGAAAATATCAACTGGAGGTCCTCCCAAAAGTGAGAAGACCTTTATTGATTATTGGTGTATTTAAATTGGCCAAATACCCCCACTATATATAGGGGAGGGGAGGTACTACCTCCCTCAAAGTCCCGAGGTGGGACTAAAGGAGAGGAGGGGGAGGGGTGGCACCGCCGGCCACCCCCATGGGCCCCACGCGGGGGGCTGGCCCACTAGGGCGCCGGCCACCCCCTTGGCCCCCTTCTCCCTCTCCCCTTTCCCTAATGGGCCCTCTTCCCTCCGAGAATTGGCCCATTAAGCCTTTGACCATTTAATTGATTTTTCTCTTTATTAAATAATTATGAATAAATGATTAAATCAACATTTAACATTCATTCACATATTATTCAATCTCGGTGGCCATGGAACACCTTCCACCTCCACTCCGGACATCCTCCGGACTTACCGAAACCCTTCCGGTTTTCTCTCTACTATTCTTCGGCGATTCCATCGATCCTATGAACACTCTCTAAGCATCATCAAGCCCTTAAGCGTGATACCCTATGGTTCGGGAACACTCCAGACATGGTCGGGACACTCCCGCAGCAATGATCGACAGAGGGACCTGGATGGCCATGTGACCCCTATGCATTCCACGAAGATCTTTCGTCGTTTGAACCGGGACAATCGTGTCTTATTCCCTTTGTCACTCGATACTTGCATTGTCTGAGATCTGATCAATGACATCCCCATGTCGTGTTCAATCTCGTTACTAAACAATGCTACTTGACTCGTTCCAACAAGTGATATCCCTGTGATCAAATCACACGTTGTGCAGCTATTGGATATAACTTCTCCGAGTGGGCCCTTGAGTATCTTCTCGTCACATGGACGGACAAATCCTGCTCTTGACATATATTGCTTCTACGGTTTCCTCCGAGTACCTACACACCTTTATAACCACCGTATTACCAGATGGCGTTTGATGTTATCTAAGCACTCTCGGGAGACAGTGATTGATATAGCCTCACGGTCTAAGGAATAGTCTACGAGGATCCATTTCTAATCATCGTAACTTGAACTTCGTGACATGATCGGGTCCCGATGTTTAGGTTGGGTATTGGTTCATCATCTCATTCTCAGAATGAGATGACCTCATTTCCAACTGGCATAAATGCCACATGATCAGGAAACATGATCATCTGTTGACCAATGAACCAGTGACCAGAGTTTCATTGGGAACCCCTGGTTGTTTGTATATCACACGTGTATTGATGTTTCCACTCAATACAGTTATAGCATGATATAAAACTTAATCATAAACTATATGAAATATGATAATAGTCCTTACTACTATTTGTCTCTAGGGCATATTTCCAACATAAAGCTCTCATGAACTTGATGGTACACTTTACTTTTCTTGCACCTAATAAATTTGAACTATTGTGTCATCTAAGTTGTATATGCTTGCACTTATACATTGGGGATTAGCAGAACCATGCTATCATGGGGAACGCTTTCAACATTGCACTTGTACATTGTACCCAGTTGATATCATGCTCTTTTGTTTATGAATGTCGTCGGTGTGAAATGAAAGGGGAGCTTATAAGTACATGGAGTTATGTATGTGTGTTAGAGAAACGCTTGGGCCGCTAGCCTAAACCATGCCTAATCATGGTGGAAACTTGCAGCATCACCATAGTGAGCAATCTATGAAGCATTCTTCTTATAAAAAGAGATAGAGATTGAGAAAAAAAGAAAAAAAAAGAGATGAGAAAAGACGAAAGAGAGAAAAAAGCACCATTTTCCCATGGTAAATAAGAAGATTGCTGAGATGCTCATTGTCTGCTTGCCTTGTCATTTTGATTATGGGATAGCTCATGTATCATGTGCAAGGGGTACCCCGTTGGCGGTTCTCTATGATACACATGTACTTACTATGACAAGAACTTACCGGTAACTAAACTTGAGTAGCATGAGGAGCGGCCCTCGTATTCAAGGGACATGAGATTGCCAACTTATACTTTGTCAAGAATATACTCCATAGTTTGTCCACTTTAACCTTAATCACCTAAAGATGCTTATGATAGGGCAATGAGAGCTGAAAACTAATAAGTACCATAATTTTTGGAAGCTCTTTATGAAACTTGAGATCCCTGCTTCCCTCTGCGAAGGGCCTATATTTTACTTTCTAGTTGAGTCAGTAAACCTATTCCTTTCTATCTCACCAAGTATTTTGAGTTGTTGTGTTTCTTTCATTCATATGATGATTTATTCAATCATGTTTCTTATGTTCCTTGTTTTGCACACTGCTCCTATCTTAGTGAGTACTACTTTGAAAGCTATCATTGAAAACCCCTTTATGATTGAACTCCTGCAAATTGTTAACTATTCTTTGACCAAGAGCAAACTTTGCCATTACCAATTATGATTTACTTTATGTATCTTTATTGTGTTTCCTTTGCTTATTACAAGTTAAGTTATATAATAGTGAGTTGTCTTCTATTATGATTTGTGCATTGATGAATGTGATGCTTCTTGTCCGTATTCTTTTATCGACTCTTCACTCCATAAACCTGAGGTCATGTTTATTGAGCTCAGTTTTTGCTTGGGGACAAGTGAAGTCTAAGCTTGGGGGGAGTTGATACGTCCATTTTGCATCACTATTCTATATCATAATTTACTGTTATTCATTGATATATTCCATATTAAGAGATGATACTTATGTTATTTCATTTGTTTTTGCAGGGTTGATGACTTTTCGAGGATGGACCGTTGAGTCAAGATTCTGATGGAAAAGGCACTATTTGGAGGCGAAATTCGCGAAGATCAGAAAATTCCAGAAAATACATGGAAAATCCTTTTTCCATAAGATGAAGGATGCCAGAAGGGGGAGCGGAGTTGGGTCACAGGGGGACCACACCACCCCCTGGCACAGGCCACCCCTGGCCGTGCCACCAGGTGGTGTGGCCACCCTGGCCCACCTCCAGCTCTCCCCTTTGGCGTATATTATCCCCATGAAACCCTAAGCCTAGGGGGGTGACCACAAAAAAGATTCTGACGGCTCTGCGGGGCAGAAAACTGCAGAGAGAGAAAGAGCTCTCTGGCAGGCAGAAATCTTCCAGGGAAATTCCTTCCCGGAGAGGGGAGATTGTCGCCATCAACACCACCATCAAGCTAGACTTCATCGGGATCATCATCATCATCTCCACCAGCACCATCATCACCACTTCATACCATTGTAACAATTGGGTTGAATCTTGCATAGTTCTTAGGGGAAACTTTCCCGGTGTTGATTACTTGTTGTAGTTGATGCTACTGAGTGGAACCATTGAATTATTGTTATGTTCAAATTGTTACTTATCATTATTTCATCTCTGATCTTGATCCATATGATGTCTTGTGAGTAGTCCGTTTAGTTCTTGAGGACATGGGAGAAGTCATGTTGTTAGTAGTGGAATTGTGTTGAGAAAGATTCAATAGTTTGTTATTTAAGTTGTGGTGTTATTCTTCTAGTGGTGCCATGTGAACGTCGACTACATGACACTTCACCTTTATGGGCCTAGGGGAATGCATTGTGTATTTGGCTACTAATCGTAGGGGTTGCCGGAGTGACATAAACCTAAACCCCCGTTAGGAAACCTTTGCACAAGGGATGTATGATATCAGAGTTTAAAGTTGTGGTTAGGGTTTTATCTTAATTACTTTCTTGTACTTGTGGATGCTTGCAAGGGGTTTAATCACAAGTATGTATTAGTCCTAGGAAGGTCGGTACATTAGCATAGGTTCACCCACACAACACTTATCAAACTAAAGAAGATTAATCAACTATATGAAACGAAAGCACTTGACGATATTCTCATGTGTCCTCGAGAACGTTTGGTCATCTTAAGTAATACAACCGGCTTGTCCTTTGCTAAAGAAAGGATTGGGCCACTTGCTGCAATTATTATTGTTGTCTTTTATTTACTCGCACTTTATTTATCTGCATTATCAAAAACTCTTAAATATCCGTTTGCTAAGTATTTACAGAGAATTCCTGCTCCAAGCCACTCATCAACACCTTCTGCTCCTCGTTACATTCGACACTCTTACTTATCGAAAATACTGCGATACAGCCCCTATACTTGTGGGTCATCAGTGCTCTGGAAACGGCGAGAGCGCCAGCATTTATAGCCAAATGGGGAAAGGGCGGGAGGGTGTAGCGGCGAGAGCGGGAAAGGGAAAATAGTGGGAAGGTGGGTGGGCGGGGGTGCGCCATTACGGCGACATGTGGGTGAGTGGCCAGTCGGCCTATTGCCCGGCGGTCCTTTGCGAGAGTTGAGGCGACGGGATGAGGATGAACTTCTCCACTCGCTGATAGGGCGGGGCCACTAGCCTAGTTCTTTTCCCGCCGATTTGGCTTCATCCGGCTCACGATCCCGCAGATTTACTACCTGATTTTTTCCACTCGCTGATATGGCTTCCCGCAAATTTACTACCTTGTCTCCTTCAAACTGTGGTTCCACCATCTCTGGTGAGATTGTTCCAATCCCTAACTCTTGTGCTCTAAATCTTATTCTTGTCATCCAAGATCCGTGTGTATCTTGATGTATGAGATCCTCTAGTGGTCTCTAGAGAAGAACAAGTGGTATCCCCATTTGATAATAGTGGAAGAAGATTTGGGTGGATTTAGCTCGTGGTTTTTCCTCTCAAGTTGAGAGGTTTTCTACGTAAAAAAGGATTGGTGTCCCTGTGTGTTGATTTGTTATTGCAGTTCTCAGTTCTGAAATCCTAAGCACTGGATGAGACATTGTCTCTAGGTGCGTCTAGTCAAGTGCTTAGACAGTTTCTCCATATATGTTGTTGCATATGTTTCATTCCGTGAAGAGCAACGGTACGTGGGTTTAGTACATGAGTGTGCTGAAGTTTACAACTTATTCCATTGCGTATTTTCAGATCATGTTTGAGCGGGTTAATTCGCCAACACTTCCCACATTAGATCCGCTTGTCCTAAAAAACTCCCACGTCTAGATCATATCTCCTTCTCTCTTACGAACTCTAGATGCTAAATTTCCCTCATGGATGGTTCATAGTTGGAACCGATGATAGTATTGAGAGGAATTTGTTGGGCCATGTCCCTCCACATGGAGGTGTGTTGGCAGCTCAACATCAGCCCATCAAGACCAACACGTTTCAACCGTTGATCGATGTTCGTATCCAACGGCTGAGGTGCTCCTTGAGAGAGGAGTAGAAAAGAAAACCCTAGCCACCTATGTGAGACACTCTGCGTGTGAGAGTGTGAGCTGAGCAAGTGTGAGAGGGTGAGAGAAAACACAAGAACACCACAACCTAGTGAGAAGAGAGGAAGAAGGAGAGGTGATTTCTGTCCAGATTTCTGAGATCTGACCGGTATGTCTTCAAGATGGTGTTTGGAGGCTCAAAGGTGCTTGGATTGACTCCAAACTTGGTGAGCTTGTTCCTTAGTTTGACTACTTCGATCTGGTTAGCTGGTTTGAGGTTTGGATTAGTGTAGTTTCAGATTTGGAAGCGGTTTATTCAGTTCGGACTGTTGCAGTTTCAGCATAGAGCAGTTTTGGTAGACGAACAGTTTGGGCAGACAAACGGTGTCCGATTGACCTGAAATTTGGTGTGTATGTTGGGTACTCATATGCCAGCTTGTCTACCAAGTTTGGTGCTGATTGGATCTGCGATTTAAGAACAGTTTGCTGATTACCGAAAAGGACAGAAACTAAGATACTCTGCTTTGCTATAGTCTTTCTCTCAAGTGGTTGCTGTTGTTGCCGGTTGGTAACATGCTGAGTGTGTTGTATATCTATAGATATTCTAGAGAAGACTCTATAACCAGGTTGCTCATAGTGAAGCTCGCGTGAACCGGTTGATCCACATCCGTGGTTTTTTCTTCCTCAGCTTGAGGAGGTTTTTCCACATAAATCCTTGTGTCACATGCGCATCTGCTCGTTGTTTTATTTTCGCTGTATATCTGTTGATTGAAACTATCCTCGGGGTTCACCGTAGTCAGGAGCGGGGAGGTTATGTCTCTCCTCCCCAAACAGAAGTAGGGTGACACACCTACTAGTGCATATGTATTTGCAGGGTACACATCGTGATGGTCTATATACCTCATGACCGTCAAAGTTTTTCTTGTAAAAACGACAATAATGGCAGTATATCTGCGTCGTTTTGCATGTATTGTTGCCAAGAATTTTGTATTTCATACTCTATGCTTTATCAATATTTCTCTATTGTTTTCCAGCACTTCAATATATTGTTTTGTTGTGATCCAAACGGTAGATATGGCTAGAAAAACCATAAACACATAGAAAAAACACCGGAAAATGTCATTAATCTATTTATTGTTTGTAAGCCTATTTCTTGTTTTAGAATGCATCGTGGTGTTTCACCCTGCACCGGTAAACAACATCTGCACAGGTCTTCAACACAATAGATGGTGGATTTAATGTAGATGGTAGAAAAGCATTTCTTCACAAGATCGATGCAGTTTATTCGCAAAAATAAAGATCGATGCAGTTGGATGTGGCAAGTGCTGAAACTAGAAACCTGGCAACCGCGCACAAATACACTCAGCATCTGATTGATCTGGAACAATTATGATACTCCTGTTTTTGCGGGAACAGAACAATCATGAGTTTAAAGTCTATTTCACAGTATCTATGAGCCACGTAAACCTAAAATCACAAAATAACTAATATATAATAGAAAAAATGTAGTCATGTATGTGACAGTTTGGTTAGCTATCAGTTTGTGCCTCCTAATTGTGACACACATATTGTGGAACTGATAGTATATGAGAGAAACAAATATAAATTTCAATGATTTTTTTCTAGGTATACAAACTCGGTAGCGTATGAATCTATCTTCACAAAGTGTGGTTTGCTATTTACCTATAACCTATACTTTCTTGCCTGCTAACATGCTGTGAAACTGAAAGGTGCTCGCTCTAATCAGACTATAATCTCTCCTGGACCCCATCATCATAATGGAAGTTTGGAACACATGAACCTAGATGTTTGTGTTCTAGTGGATGCATCAACAGCTTGGACCTGCATGCCTAACACAAACAAATATCTCGTTAGTACATTATGCTGAAAACAAACTGAAGCACCAACACTCCGACCAAAAGATTACTTTGAGCGCAAAGACTGCTGTATATGTAGAGAACCAGAACCTGTTCAAAATGGGCTAATTTGACGGGCTATCTGTATTTGCCACTCGGACACCAGGCGCTCAGGGATAGGTGACGATTCATACTTCTCGCATGCATTTGGATTATCAGCATGGATGATAGAAACGATGTCTTCCACCAGTGGGTCTTTGCCACCCCTAAGTGGATCCTACAATGAAAATTTATGTCACGACTTCAAACAAAATTATCTTATTTTCTGCATCTTTCAGATATAGTTGGCCTTATATAAGCCAAAAAGAGCCATGCAAAGTTCCTTTCTAACTCTAGAGAACAAATAATTTCCAGTCTGCAAATATATTATCTTTATCCTCGCTGTAGCATAGAACATCAAAGTATGATGGATACTCAGGATAACTTACCTGCACAAATACATCTGTATGCGTTTTTCCTTTGTACAATTGTAACTTAGCTTTAGCACCAGCCTTTTTAAGGACATCCACGTAATTTTCACTACATAAAGTAGGTTTGGCAGCTCAAAGAATGGAACAATAGAGGATTAAATTGAACAGAAACAAAGTGATTAAAAATAGTACTAAGCACTAGAAATAAGCTTTTTATAAAATAGTGAAACCACACATTCTAGATTATAATATACTGATTACACTACATTTGTTTAAATGTGCAAATGATATTTTAGGATAAACTGGTCATTACCTTTGACTTTTTTGCATATTAAATTTTAGTTTGATGCTCATATTTTTTGGAAAAAAAAAACACTGCATTTAAAATCAGCTTCTTCAGAAAGTTACTAGTCAAACCTAGCAGATGATGGTATAGAGTAATCTCCTGTTCCATGAAATAATACAATCTGTGGAAGTAGAGCTATTTGCTCAGGACTTAATTTCTTCGTGACAATTTCCGGAGAGAATTGTGCCAATGATCTCTTTCCCTCCATTATGCTGAAATAACAATTCATAATTTTCTGAGTACTTGTACATTAGTCTTTGCTAAAGAAAATTACGAACACCGCCAGATCAAATTTCAATCATATTATTACCTGAGAAAAATTGAACGATAAAGACCACGTTCATGAAAATGATCAATCAAATTTTGCATGTTGTATCTGCAAAAATAAATGAGTATATATGTCATGGGCGATCGGTATCACTAGGTATATATCTCAGACCAGTTGGAACAGAGTGCTTCCTACATCATTCTATGTCTCATTAAACATATTTCCCTATACGCGCCAAATCAAAATCCATATGATAGCCAGTTCATTAGGAATTTTCAAGGTGAACACATGTTTTCGTATTTACCAGGAAAAAAATACTTGATGAGATAATATCTTTGAAGAAAAAACCCACAAGAATAAGGAGAAGTGGATCCCCAGTCTCATACTCTAGTGTTTGTAAACCAAGCATCATGTAAGCTAAACAATATCAACAGAAGAAGGATCTTCACCCACATCCACATAGGTGACCTTGGCCTCTCCTTAAATGACTAGTCATATTATGATAACAGCTTTAGTGTACGTACAAGATCAATGAGTGCATGTACTAGTGGTCTTAGAAGAAGTTAAGAATATAATAGTTGATTATGAACACTCAACATGCAGGCCTAGAATAAAAACTAGATGGTAATGCATTTAAATACTCACCCTCCAGATAAACCAAAATATGCTTTTATTTGAGTAACACTCCAATAAATTTCTTCCCCTTTTGCTTCTTTAACTGCTTGCTCCAATAGAGCGCATGCCGAGATATGTGCTCCTGCTGATTGGCCCATCAAGTAGATCCTGCAGGTCGTGGTAAAAAAGTGTATTACAAGATCAAAAGCAGAGAAGTTGCAAATTTCAAAGAGATGATCTGCAAGTCCGTAAAAGCAGAAGGATAAAAGCAGAAAGAAGGCTGTAGTTATGTTTATTTTGTAACTATACTGCATGGGATCTACACTGTCAACACTTAACACAGTTAGGCGAACCGCCAGTAGTAATAGAAGTGTCAAAGTACACCTCAGCACCCACTACAAAGATGAGTATCACTCCCATGATATCAGCAACCGGCACCAATCAGGAAACCACTATGCATACGAATTAGAGATCCTGAACATAGATCAATTCCCTACCAATTAGAATTTTTTCAACATTATTTTAGGGACATAATAATATATTGCTCACGAAGAAAACATGTCCAATAAATTTCTATCATTCATAACTTAGTGTTTGGATTAGAAAAGGCAGCAGTGTTTCTACAGCTCTCTAGCTCAATGTAGGTACCATGTAAAAAAAACTCAATGTAGGTACAGTGGTGCATCTACAAATGAAATTTAATGTGCTTATCTCACTAAATAACCAGAATATATTTCAAACATCCAAGTTGTTCAGACAATAGTGTTGTAGATCAACATAGCAGCGAATTTGAACCCAAAAGGTTCAGACTTTCACATGCAGTGCAAACTCATTCAAGAAGATCTAAAAACCAGTTGTTCATGTGATTATTTATAAATCATTGATAGTAGGGTACTGTCATATAAAAAAATATTGAAGGATCACTTACTGATTAGGATCTCCTCCATAGCTAGCAATACTTTCACAAATAAATGAAATTCCCTCAGAAGCATCACCGACCATGTCACTAATTGTTCCTTGAGGGAAATTTCTGCAAGCCATATTCAAGTATCCAATTAAACAAATGAATCAATACTTACTAGTAAACTAAGTCATCGGAAAAACAAATAGAAATGTCATCAAAAGGTGAATACCTGTAATCAATGCAAGCGACCATAATTCCTCGTTCTGCTAACCGCCTTCCAAGAAGAGCACCCCACGCCTTGTAACTAAAGAGAAGCGTGATCGTCAAAAGTCAACAACGTAAGTCACGGAAGAAGACTTCCTGAGAAAAAATTCACCCACCCAATGATCCAAGCTCCACCAGTAACGAATGCCACAACTGGACAGGGTTTGCTGCGATCTCTGGGTATGTACAGATCCAACCTGTATACAATGGTCCTCAGTAATGCTAACACTTCAAAATCATGTCTTTTGTCTCTGCAGTATATAACTCTACTTACCTATTTCTTGGTTGGTCTCCATAGACTACGCTTCGAAGAACTTGAGTCGAGAAGAAATAATAATACCCAACTGGCAACCAGAAAAGAATGAAATATATTTTGTTAGACATGATGAGCATGCTTCAATTGCATATACCAACTGTGTAGAAGGCACTTTAATTTAATAAGCTAAAAGGCACCTGTTGGCAAGAGCCAAGAATAAGTGACCACCATGTTTCATAAATGAGTCCATAATAACTACTAACTATAACAAAATGAGAGAAAAGGTAAATGTGCTATTCACGCACCTCTTATGAAACCGGGCATAAGTAGCATTGCATACACTAGGAGGGCAATAAGTTGAGATATCCACCGATAACCTACCCTGGAAAAATAGGAAGTATCAGAAAGATCGATACAAAAAGGTGAAGCTAATCATATACGATGTTTTTTGTGAGTAGGTTGATACACAAGTAAAAAATTCAGTGCAAAGGTTGGCATGGCATCCCACTGAAGCAATTGCAAATGCATGCCACTGCCACGAACTTGTTCCCAAGAACGAATATTATTATTATTATTATTATTATTATTATTATTATATGCTAATTATTGGCCTGCTAGGAGAGTAATAAATATATATAGAAGGTTAAATCAATTAGGAATTCACACGGGTCTCTAAGATTTCCCTGCACATCGATCTCCAATAAAGGATGAGCGTGTACCTCAAGACGTGGCCACTAGAAAGCACAACACAAAAAAATGTTTGGAGAGAAAAAAAAACTGCGTGTTCTCCTGTTCATGGCCATTGTTCAGAATCGGGAAAGCATCGGCAATGTATAAGGCCTTTGCAAAATCACCAAACTATGTGTGTCGATCAACGCGATCGTGTGATTCCAACGCGATGTGCAAGGACATCCGCCTTGCCGTACCACCATCTAACATATTCAATTCGGTCGCTAATTTTACCACCACATACGGAATATCCAATGTTATCGCAGCGAGAGATGGGCGACAAGTAGTAGGAGGAAGAGGGGAGAGAGGGCTGACAGGTGATGCATTACCCGAGGGAGCGGAGGAGGATGAAGGCGAGGCGCGAGACGAGGTAGGTCTCGGCGGCGGCGTGGCCGACGTCCTCCCTGAACGTGGTGGGCCGCCTCCTGCCGACCCCGCCGCGAGCGCTCGGGGTGGAGGGCGCCGACGAGTCGCGCCGGCGCAGGCGCGGCGTGCCGCGCGGGGTGAAAGGCTCCGGCTCGGCGCCCGCGCGGCCGGAGACCGGGGTGGTGGGCTGCTGCATTGCTGCTGCGCGATTCACCCGTCGAGGTGGGGAGCCTGGTCTGCGCGCAAGCGCGGGTGCGTGGCGTTGGTGGGTGGAGGCGTGAGGGCGGAGGCATGGTGAGGAGGAGGGAAAAGTGCGGCTAAGTTTAGGAGGTGGACAAGCGCGCGTCGCGAGCACGCGACGGCGACCGCGGTAGTGCGGGCATTGGATGAGACCGGAGGCGAGGCGACATGTGGCCGCCGTGGAAAGCGGAAAAGCGAAGCCGAGCCGGTTCATTCGAGCGACTTTTTTGGGGTAGAAAAAGAGTAAACTGTGCGGTCCTAATTCTTTCCATTTGGTCCCAGTTTTTTTAAATTGCACAATCTACTCTCTCGGAAATATAAACGTTTTATCTTCATGAAATTGAATTGAATGTATCTAGATGTTTTTTACTATATAGATTTGTAGAGGTTTAGAGTAAAACTATACACTAAAAAACGTCTAAATACATTTATTTAACAAATCTGAAATGTTTTTTTTTAATAAAGGGCCCCGCCCCGGTTCCACTAAAGAAACCACCAACAGCCTTAAGTTTATTATACAGCACGTTGGGAACATCATTGTGATGTCCATGCAAACACACACTCACAACACCAGCACAGTCTAACAACGATAGTTTAAAACGCAATCCACAAGCGCATCCAGAGGGACATTGCCAAACATACGAACGCTACCAGAAAGACTATTAAACACCATCACCACAGCCTAGACGAAGGAATGCTCTATTGCCCCCCCCCCCCCCCCCAACACTCGGCATCGAGCTTCCTGATCTTTATTTGGTAGAGTTCTCCTCCTTCTTCTCTCACCCAGGTCGCAGCCACATCAACATAGGGGCCGGCAGGCTAGTCGATGTAAGTTCTTCACTATTTCTTCTAGCCTTCCTTTTTGATCTCTAGGGCATAGAGGTAACCAGAGAGTAAGGGTGTAAGCAACTTTTTGGTATAGCACCTGTATAAAGTTCTGTTAAAACGCATGTCATTTCTTGTTTTCCACAACGACCATAAGACAGGTGTGTGGACAATATTTTTGATAGCATGTGTTTTCTCAGCAACCCATAGACTAGCAATATTCAACAGATTAGCCTGTGTCACCAGGCCTGTAAGAGAAGATACGTTTCTCCACATTTTCTTAGCAACCTCACAATCAAAAAATAAGTGTGTTACACTTTCTGATTCTGAACAAAATAAACATGACACATCATCTAAGTGTTGTCTCTTCACCAGATTATCTCTAGTCAAGAGTTTATTGTTCATCAACAGCCATAAAAACACATGTAATCTAGGGGAAACCTTGACTTTCCAAACAGCATGCAGATAAGTGGGGGTAATCCCCCTGTAGTTTATCACAGCATATTGAGAACCCACAGTATAAACACCTTTAGATTCAAGTTTCCAAACAAGTGAGTCTTCTTCATCATTTAGATGTAAAGACTCAGCAATACCAACCAACTCAAACCACCTAAGCAGTAGTTTTTGGTCTACACTCCTTCTAAAAGTAAACTTAAGGTTAAGCCCATCCCAAACATCTGCAATAGAGCAGTCATGTTCATTAACCAGGACATACAAATCCCAGAATTGGATAGCTAAGCTGCAGGACCCAAACCAATGATCCTCCCCAAACTTAGTTTTTCTGCCATTTCCAAGTTTCCACAAATAACCCATCTAAGCAGCCTTGGCAGCCCACATAACACCTTTTCAAAAAGGGGAAAGACCAACATCCGCAGAAGCAAATATATTAGGTTCACTTGCCTTGTACTTATGATCAATGATTTGTTTCCAGATTTTATGGTTATATAAATGATACCTTTTAATCCAGGAAGCTAAGAGGCACAAGTTCATCTCAGCTAAGTTAGGAATGCCCAGTCCCCCAAACTCAAGTTTTTGGGTAACTAGGCCCCAATTTGCCAGATGATACTTATGATGTCCTTCATGATTTTCCCACAAACAATGGGCTAGCTGAGAATTGATAAGGGTTATGGTCCACTTTGGAAATTTGATTACACTCAGCAAATATGTAGGTAGACTAGCTAGGCAGGTTTTGATAAGAACTAATTTAGCTTTGTAAGAAAGAAATTTACCCCTCCACCCTCCTGCCTTTTTAATAACCTTATCAATCACAGGTTGCAAGTCTTCTTTTCTCAATTTTTTATAATGGAGAGGTGTTTCTAAATAGTTTAGAGGGAAATTTCCAATTTTACAGCTCAAATTTTGAGCACGGGCTTGTGCATATTCTTCATCTACATTAATGGGAACTAGGTCACGTTTATGAAAATTAATACGCATTCCTAATATTTGTTCAAAACAAGACAGCAACCATTTCAGATTCATAATTGATTCCAGCTTGTTGTCTAGAAATAATAAGGTATCATCAGCATATTGCATGTTGATGATTCCAGAGGGGCAAAAAGACCTCAGCATACCAGAAATATGACCATGACCAGCTGCTCTAATGATCATGCGCGAAAAAACATCTGCAATAAAATTAAACAGAATGGGAGAAGCGGGATCTCCCTGCCTAACTCCCCTACCAGCCTCAAAATAGCTACTATTAGTGTCATTTATCCTAACAGCAATGGATCCTTTATGCAGGATAGATTTGATAATTTTCATAAATTTTGGACTAAATCCCCTCTGCAATATCATTTGAATCAGAAAACCTCTATCAACTTTATCATATGCTTTTACATAATCAAATTTGAACACAAACCTAGATTCTTTTTTTGAACTGCATCATGAATAATCTCATGTGCAGACACCACGGTTTCCAAAATATATCTCCCTCTAATGAAGGCAATATGATTAGGTGCAATCAGTTCTTCACTAATCACCCCCATCTTATTGGTTGCACATTTAGAGAAAATTTTAAAACTGCAATTAGTTAAGGCAATAGGCCTAAATTTTTGAATGGTTTTAGCTTCAAGTTCTTTAGGAATAAGGGTTAAGAGGGAGAAGTTCAACCTAAACAGATCTAGTTCCCCCTTATGCCAGTCTTTAAACATAGCAAGTAGATCACTCTTAATCAAATCCCAAAACTGCTAATAAAAAAGGAAAGAGAAACCATCAGGTCCAGGTGCTCCTTCAGCATAAGATCCAAACACTGCAGTTTTCACCTCCTCATTAGTAAACTCAGCTTCTGGCACTCTATTATGAGCATCAGAAACTTTCTCTTCTAGTTTCCAAAAGTCATCAGCCAAACTAATGTCTAGTTTCTTTTCAGCACCAAAAAGATCCTTATAGTAATTAACAGCTATATCAAGTATATCTTTAGTTTCATTAACTTCCCCATTAGGACCAATCAAAACATTAATCTGCTTTTTTCTTCTCTTTCTATTGGCAAGAGAATGAAAGTAGGCAGACGGTGTTCCTATCACCTTCTAAAATGTCTTATATTTCTGAACGGAGGGAGTAGGTCCAAAAAAAATCGTAAGTCGTGCATCTGAGGTCCTAAATTGGTTTGATCCACGTTGACCAGTGCTACATCGACTGTGGGTCCAGGAGGTGTACAAGTCACCTTGTATATTTGCAAATATGCATCCAAGGTTGTATTTCTTCCAAAACACGGTTCCCGGAACATTTTTATCTGATAATTTTTGTTATAAACAAAAGAAAATGTGGGGTGGAGATTGTGTGGAAGGCGATTCAAACCCGAGGCAGCGCTACCTCCGCTACCTCCTTGCCCGGATCGTAGCCGACGCGCTACGTGTGTCCTTGTTTGCCTCCCGCTTCCCGCGCGTACATGGCCAGCGACCCTCGTTTGCTAGCTTGCTTCTAGCGCATTTGTGTTGTCCCGCTAGTGCGGCTAACTAGCTAGAGTGCACGCAAATATGCACATCGATGTTGCCTGGGCCATGCAGTCTACATCGGTCCAAGTCTCTAGAGATCGTGATGCCGATAGCATCCGTGTTGCTTGGGCACACGGGCAACCGGCAAGGACTCGCATCGGACGTGTTCGCGTTCGCAGCATTCAGGCTAGAGGCGGTGTGCGCGGCAACCATCTCCTGCTAGTGGACTGGATACTCGACCATTGGCATGTTGAGACGCGAGTGAGACCATGCCTAGGGACTACGGTCTGGAAGGAATACACAACCAGGGTCCTTTTCACCAATACACACGGCCAGACGCTAAATACAAAGGGTGACATGTACACCTCCTGGACCCACTATCGACTTGGAGCTAGTCAACATGGGTGAAACCGATTTATTTAGTACCTCTGATGAACGATTTACAAAAGAGTTTAGACCAAAGTGAAGGGACGGAAAAAGAATTAGGACCGTCCATGTGGTTTACTCATAGAAAAACGATACGAAGACTAGTGGTACTCACTCGGTCTTAAAATAAGTGACTTCGCTTTGTATAAATTCGTATGTATCTAATCTTAAAACATGCCTAGATATATACAAGTCTAGACAAACTCAAATCACTTATTTTTTTTTATTTAGAAGGAGTAGGTCTTTGGGTAGAAAAACCTATGATTGCTCGTATGATCGGTCATTTGAGAGAAAAAAGTCAATACCTTATTTGACTATCAGTAATAACGATCTCACGTGGCAGAGGTGAAGTCTTCGGAACTTTGTTCTAGCAGGCCCAAGATCACGACGAGTTCCTTGAGTTTGAGGCAAACCATACTGGAATAAGGCGTCACCTTTTCTGGTTTGTGTTTGCGGCCATTGCTTTGATGCTATGGAACGTTCGTAATAAGATGGTGATAAAGCGGATTTTTCCTTGCCGCGCTTCTGACTCTATTTTTACTCTTCTTGCATATCTTTAGCAGTGGTACCCGTTGTCTAGGCAGCGGTACTGGGAGACCGTGGACGGCATCCTGCAGGCGCTGAGGTCATCGGCGCAACGCTTCGTGGCTCCTGCTCCTGCCACCCAGGAGGGACTTGCCTAGGGGGCGCGCGCCCTCCACCTCCAACTTTTCCCTTTTTGTGCTTTGGGCGTTGTTGTGATGTTGCCCCAGCGGGATTTTTCCTTTTTTTCCTTGGTGCCTTGGCACCGATGACACTGTCAAACCCTGTACTTGGTTATTGCTTTTTTTATAAAGCAGCACGGAAACCTGTTTCGAGAGGTGAAGTCTTTGAAAAAATGAAAGCCATACATCAAATCAGAGTAGGTTTTCAACTTAGAGAAAATCCGAGTGACAAGGGGTTAACTCATCAATGTCCATAGTTGGTGGACTTAGGTTCGAGGAAGTGGGGAGCACTGGAGGCATCGATCGGCTAGCAAACAAGCACACAGGTGATACGAGGTTTACCCAGGTTCAGGCCTTATAGATGACCCTACTCCTGCTTGTGTGCTCTTGATTACAAGGGAGTCGAAAGTTTATAAGGGGTGCACAGATGCAATCTGGCAAGGTGTATGCGGGATGTATGAGTTGGTCCTCTTCGCCGCCGCCCTCCTAATGTTTATATAGAGAGGTTAGGTCCCGGGGTAGCAGGCCGAGTCGGTTACAAGTTAGGATTTCCCCTTAAAGTTTCTATATATATTTTGTCGTGTCCTCCAAGAAGTCGAACTCCAATGGGCCACCCGAATTTTAGCTAGGATTCGATTGCACCTTGGATTTCTTCTTGGGCTGAACCGTATAGGATAATCTCAGGTACCTATAGGGTATGCCCATGTCACCGAGTTTTTACAATACTCTTAACAAATACCATTGTTGGATAGTAGATACAACCAATAAATATGAGACCTTAGGTTCTTGGACTGGAAATCGAGACTTGGTACTAATGCATCCCGTCCTACGGACGTCACTACATCTACACCACCAAGTCCCCCAAGTGGACCAATGACTCGTGCACGAGCTAAACTCCTACAAGCTAAGGTAAACTCGCACCTTTCCTCGTGTGACTTTGATACATCTTTGAATGCCTTGCTACTTCATGCAACTACACTGTGTGTTATTAGATATGAACCTCCATCGGATGAAGTGCAAGGAGCGAGATGAGAAGAAGGAGATGTTGGAGCTGAAGCCCCAAAGTCTCCGGCCCTGAAACCCGGAGTCTCCGGCCTGCATCCCTGGAGTCTCCGGCCAGGACTCCGGACCTGTCTCTGGACCCCCACCAGGAGCGCTCAGTACACCCCCACAGAGTCCTCACTGGAGAGCATCATCGTCCCTAGAGTTTCCGCACACCCCAGAGTCTCCGGCCTAGCTACCCCTGAGGCTCCAGCCATCGACCCCGGAGTCTCTGCCCTAGGACTCTAGCCACGACTTCGGACTTCGCTAGAACTCTCTATATGCCACCACAGAGTCTACCCCAGAGTCTGAGCTCCACCCGGAGTCTCCGGCCACCCCGGAGTCTCTGGTGTAAGTGGACTAGGCATGTGAAAAGCCTTTTGGGCCTGCGACCCATGTACCCCTTAGTCCGTCCAGACTTTACCCTTTATTGCCTAAACTACCCTTGAACTAGTGGTTGGCCTATATATAGCCCCCCACCTCTATTGTAAACCCTAGGCATGATATATGGAATTAGTGGAACCCCCTTGTGGATCTATCTAGTTCTTGCCTCATGCTCCTTTGACAAAGGAGCACCAAATATCACAAACCTCGTTGGGGTTTGCATCATGCCTCTGCGTTGTACAAGGCCTAGGTATTAGAGTCCCTTTGCCTAGACGCCAAGATCTCACCGAGTCTCCCTACTCGTCGTGCCGGTTCGAGAGAGTCCTCTGCCCGACGTCGATCGCCCCCTAGGGATTGTGCCGGATCGGTCATCGCCGACGTGAGCTATTGGTGTGTATCGTGGTTTTGCATGAGTGTGTTCATCGTGTTCTTCGTGTGTGAGTTCGTCGTGTTCATCCTCCTCTCTCCCCCACACTCCACCCTCGATTTGGACGGGATTCGTGAAAGATTGGGTCACCCTAGAGGTTTGCCCTCAACATATTGGTATCAAGAGCTTCGTTGCTCAGGAATTCCCCCACAATTTTTTCTTCTATTCACCAAAAATTCGAAAATCCCCAAAATAGCTGATACGTCCATTTTGCATCACTATTCTATATCATAATTCACTATTATTCGTTGATATATTTCATATTAAGAGATGGTACTTATGTTATTTCATCTATTTTTACATGATTGGTGATATTTGGAGGATGAACCACCGGAGTCAGGATTCTGATGGAAAAAGCACCATTTGGATGCAAAATTCACGAAGATCAGAAAATCCCAGAAAATATACGGAAAATCCTATTTTTTCCAGAGAGACGAAGGAAGCTAGAAGGAGGAGCGGAGATGGGCCACAGGGAGCACATCCCCTGGTGGCACGGGTCCCCCTTGGCCGCGCCACCAAGTGGTGTGGGCACCCTGTCCCACTCCCAGCATCGCCCTTTGGCGCATATAATCCCCTCGAAACCTTAAGACTCGGGGAGGGACCACAGAAAGATTCTGCCGCCTCTACGCGGCGGAAAACTTCGAAGAGAGAAAGAGCTCTCCGGCAGGCAAAAATCTGTCGGGGAAATTCCTTCCACTACAAGGAATCTGGCATTATATGACCCTCTATTTTCGTCACAAAATCGTCACAATAGTGCGTTTATGACGATTCTGTGACAATTTTGAGATCGTCGAAAGCTGGGCGTCGCTAATGAACTATAACGACGATTTTGTTGAAATCGTCATAAGATACTATGACGATTTGAGATCGTCATAACCTCTATGACGTTCCAAAATCGTCATGTGCAACCAGCCCATGCCACGTGGACGATCCAACGTGGCAGATCTTTGTGACGAAATGAAAACGTCTTAACGTGAATTCAGCCCGGTCGATACTGATTGTTATATGGGCTAGCCCATTAATTCAGTCCATTATGAATTATTATTCTGGTAATTTTTTTCGAGTTATTGGGCCAAACTTAGCATTTTTAGGGCTTTTTATTTTCGGGCTACTAGACTTTTTTGTCGGGCTTACATTTGGGCCATGGCCTTACTCAGTCTATTAGATTATAATTCAGTATTCTTTTTCTGAAAAAGAAATGTTCATTTATACTTTCTTCTGGGCCAAGGCCTTTTATGCCAGTCCAGATTACTTTGGGCTATGGCCATTTCATTACTTTGGACCGTGGCCTGTTTACTAAGGCCACTATTTCATTCAGCCCAAACAAAATAGATAGGAAATCAAGATTTGAAATTCAAAAGCAACATTTCAATACATCAGGTAGCATTTCAAACACTAAGTTAACATCATGTAGCATCAGGTATCATTTCAAATACTAGGGTAACATCAGGTTCACAGCCCACCATCATCATGTAGCATCAGGTTCAAAGTCACCATCATCAGGTAACATCAGGTTCACAGCCAAAACTACAGCAAGATACTCAAATGACAGCAAGGTACTCAAATAACAGCAAGATGCTCATCGCTAAAAAGACAGTACTAAGATACCCATTGACCAACAACTACATCCCAGTAATTTTGGCTCCAAATAAAGCCATCATGTGAGCAAGCTTCTCCTCATGCTCTTGCGCCCTCTTGACCAGCACCTGGTACTCCTTATCCCGTTGAGCTTGTGCAGCTTCTGCCTCCTGCGCCGCCTTTTTGATTGTAGCCAATTCTTCAGACATCTCTTCACTCCTTTGCTCCGACTTCTGCAACTTCTCTTGCAGGTCACGGACATGAGCAGATACAGCCGCATGTGAACTGTTCATCTTGTTCTTGGAGCCCGTTTGGAGGCCAACATTCTTCAGGAATGTGCTTGACGGCGCCTCATTGGTGAGAACTCTGGCAACCACCTCCACAACAGACTTTGGCTGTTCCCCTTCTGGTACCGGCTTATCCATCTCAGCTTCCATTTTGCTCTGCAATTTGGAATCAGTTGCTCAAAGATGTTAGGAAACATTAGCATGAGCACAAACAATAGGAGCACAATCCAGAAAAATAAGGTAGTCCAGTAGGAGTAGAAGCAAAGAAATTTGAAATGGACAGTAGTATAAGTTCTTCAAGTAGACTGCAACTACAGCATACTTGGAGAGCAACCTTCTAGTAAGAAATGAAGAGTAACATTCTTATCACAAATAGACCATTTCCAACATTAATAGGCTTATCAAGTAGACCATTAAAGAAACCTAGGCAGCACTAAACAAGCCCACACACAGAACCCAAACCAATGGACCTGGTTATCACGAAACCATTCTCAGATTTAATCACAACCAGGAAAGGAGTGACTCACTATAGCATCTTGAACTGCGACAGAGAAACCAGCGTTCTTGCTGTTGTGGGTGACCTTAAACATGTCAATGGCATTAAGCTCTTCACCCTGACGTTCCTCCCTCTGGAATGATTTCCAACATTAATAAGGACACAGGCTTATAAGGACACAATTTAATTATGCCTAAAGAAAACTGTAAGAGTATCTTACAGCTGCATATAGATGAGCAAGATAGCACCGTGAACCGGTCTTCTGCTGAAATTTGACTAGTCCTCGATTGGTCTTGTTCTTTTGGCATGTGTCCTACATATGGGAGCATTTTTATAAGACAATTTCAACAATCTGCATACTAGAATATAAACTAATTGACAAAACTTGACTAGATAATGTATCCTATCACATAAAGCATCAAATAAAATGAAGTACTTCACTCTGACTTGTTGACAACATGTCAATAACTGTTGCTTTGTTCATCCAATATTAGAAGTTTACTTGACAGATCTCAATAACTGCTATTCTATTCCTTCAACATTCGAACTTCAAAAAACAGTAGTTGACAGCATATAAAGCCTACAGTACACAGGCAAGGTAATTACAGAATGCAAAGGTTAAGCAATGCAGAATACCATGTGTTTTGGGCTTGTCCACAGCTTGAGTAGTGCTTGCCATTCGTCATCAGATATGTATGAAACCGGGGACTTGATGCTGAGTTCAGCTGCTGGTACTTGATCGAAAAATTTCTTTTTGACCAAATGTCGTCTTTGCTTTGAAACATTCTTCAGTATATCAGTGCAGGCTACCTTAACTTCCTTTGCAGTAGTGTCCATCTCAAAATTTGCCTGCAAAGGCAGCAAACAAGGCAATGACAAGATAAGTAACCAAATGACAAAAAATAGTAGAAAAAACACATTCAGCTAAGGAATCATGAGCTTACAGCAACTTTTCCTATATAGTCTTTCACCATATTCTTGTCCTTTTTGTATTCCTTGAAGTGTGGAAGGATCGATGTATGGCTTCTAGCAATCATCCCACCTTCTGATGCAAACTTTGCAGCCAGCATAGGCCTCTCGGGGCATTTCATCCCTTCAGCAATTTCAATCCTCACTTTGCTTCCCAGCCCCTTGGTCATCTTCTCTAGGCCTGAACCTTTTCTCTTGCGGCTGACTACCACAAGTGAGTTATCTGAAATAGAAGGTAGTAATTAGAAGCCAGTTAGTATATCTATAGTAGAAGCTTATCAAGCAAAGACAAAGAAGATCAGATGTAAAAGCTTATCAAGCTACATCAGTACAAATAGAAACAACTAATTAAAATTGGCACAAGTAAAAGCTTATCAAGCAAAGCTACAGCAGATCAGATGTACAGCGGTAATATAAGTAGTAGCACCATCAGTTTAGGACAACATATAAGTAGTAGCACATGCAAAACTACAGCAGATCAGCAGTACATGCAAAACAGTACATGCAAAGGTACAGCAGATCAGCAGATCAGCAGGAAAGCTTATAAGTAGGAAAGCTTATCTAGCAAAGCTACAGCAAAGCAAAGCTACAGTAGATCAGCAAAGCAAAGCTACATCATATAAGTAGGAAAGCTTATCAAGCAAAGCTACAGCAGATTAGCAGTACATGCAAAATAGTACAACATCAGTTTAGGACATCATATAAGTAGTAGCACCAGATCTTGTACTCACATACATATGATCAAATCTTTTATCTAGCAAATAATTGGGAGTTTATCTATACTACAGCACATGTACAACAGAATTGCTTACATTTAGAAAATGCACGAGTAAAAGAAAAAAGTACAAGATGAACTTGCCTTCATCACCCATAGGCTGCTCAGGTTCTTCATTGAAGTCATCATTTCTGTCCACCGTAGGCACAACAGGGCTGAGGTCCAAACGGACAGTACTTCCTTCATCCATGGACATAGACCCATCATCCATTTGCATTGAGCTTCCACCATCTTTGTGAAGCGGGCCTTCTTCATGAGCTGCAGCAACCACCTTTGCTTTCTGCCTTGTGACTCTAGCAGTAGCATGTTCATCAACACACCGCAACTTATCTGATCCTCCTGGTGGTAACGCAAACACTCTTCCTGGAGCCATTGTTGTAGTTGTATTTGAGGTACTTGTACTCTTGCTCTTCCTCTTAGCAGCACACTTCTTCCTTCTCCTAGGAACCTTCAGGACCTCGCATGAACAACATTAGACCACAAGTTAGAAATAAAACAATGGAAGCATAGAATGAAGGAAAACAAGGAAAAGCAGACAGCAAACAAGTAAACCCCCTCCAAACAAGTTAGAATTTGCACCTTTACAATCTTGTTCACTACAGTATCATCAACTTCTTCCTCAATAATATATTCGTCTCTAGGAGTGTATTCTGAGCTCTCTCCTTGTGTTATGGCAGATGCGGAGGAGTCCTCAGCTAGTACTTCCCTACCACCATTTGAGTTTCTAATCATTGAGGCTATCCTGGAGATGCCAAGAGATTGGAACACACGGTTGTTCCGCATCATTGTCCTAGCCCTAATCTTCTCCAGTTCAGTGAGGGGTGCTTCTATACATGATTAAGAAAATATGCATTAGATGGATGGTTGAAATGCATAGGGGAGCAAGACAACTCAAACAGCTAATGTATCTTACCAGGTTTTAGTTTCATTAAATCTAGTAGATTAACCAAAGATTTCTATACTGAAAATATAAACTTAGTGAACAAATCCTAACCATAATTAATGTCTAATTACTATTACTATTAATGTCTAGTTACTATTACTAAAGCATAAACAAAAGGCTAGTTACTATTACTATTAATGTATAGTTACTATGGACAACAGAGCAGGTAATTACAAGACAAAACTCAAATTATAGCATATTATAGCAGCAAGCTTAGCACAGAAACAAAAGGCTCAAACATCAAGAAACATAGCAGATTATAGCAGCAAAAGGCTCAAACATCAAGAAACATAGCAGATTATAGCAGCAAAAGGCTCAAACATCAAGAAACATAGCATACCAGCAAATTATAGCAGCAAACAAAAGGCTCAAACATCAAGAAACATAGCAGATTATAGCATGCTTTACTATTACTAAAGCATAAACAAAAGGCTCAACATCAAGAAACATAGCAGATTATAGCAGCAAGCTTAGCACAGAAATTATAGCAACAAGCATAAACACGAGGAGCAATTTGCATACCAGCGGGTTGTGTCTTCTTTGTCATCCTTCCCATTGCTGATGTCGAGGTGGTTGGATTGGTGTCGTTAGGTTCTTGATGTCCACTTGCGAAATCCCTTGATAGATTCCTGCAATAACCATGTGGTTAGATAGCAGTACCACAATGCACTGAATAGTAAGCAAAGAACTAAGTTAATCCTACTGCTACCACAATGCACTGAATAGCAGTACCACTTTCTCCTCTTATTAAAAGCTAGGACATGAGCTGGAGTAATCCTACTGCTACCACTACTATAGCAACACTACACAGTAGCCTTGAGCAACAGACAATGGGACATGAATCTGTTTAGGAACTTGACAAGAATCCAGGCAATGTACTCCAGCTGGTCAAGATTCAGGCAATGTACAAAATCACAAGATCACCTTTGCACATCCCATTGGGACATGAATCTTTTTAGGAACTTGACAACAGCACAGAACACAAGCACAATGCACAAGCTAACAGAGACATTCACAGGATAACACAGGACACACAAGCTAACAGAGACATTCACAGCTATGGCTACCGCTACTACTGCAGCAATCAAGCAAGCAAGGCCACCTCTGCAGTTTATTAGCTCTGCAGTTTAATAGAGTTGCTTCATATTTGACTAACCAAGCAATTGTCTAGTGTAACCAAGCAATTTTATAAGCAACCAATTAATATAATCAAGTAACCAGTATAAGCAACCAATTTTGTAACCACGCCTTCGAAGCATAGACTTGATAAGCAACTTTAGGATCCCAAGTTAGAGTGCAGATAGCTGTAGAGTGCAGATAGCTGTAGATAGCTGTAGATCCCAGTTTAATAAGCAACTCTTAATAAACTTGGGGCATCTGACGAGACAGTATGCCCCTGGATCGAAGCATAGAACCCTAGACACGCCATGAGAGCCAAATCCTAACACTAGACGCCATGAGAGCCAGACCCTAACCCTAGAAACGCCATGAGAGCCAGACCCTAACCCCCTAACCCTAGACACGCCATGAGAACCAGACCCTAACCCTAGACATGCCATGAGAGCCAGACCCTAACCCTAGACACGCCATGAGAGCCAGACCCTAACCCTAGACACGCCATGAGAGCCAGACCCTAACCCTAGACACGCCATGAGAGCCAAACCCTAACCCTAGAAATGCCATGAGAGCCAATGCCTAACCCTAGACGGCAGGAAGTAGGAGGAACTCGCCTGGCTGTCGAACTCAGAGGAAGACCGCTTCCTCTTCTATGGCCGTCGTCTTCGCTAGCATCGTCGTCGTCGGTCGCAGCTACCAGCCCATGCCCGTCGTGGGAGCGAGCGCGCGTGGCCGTCGTGGGAGCGAGCGCGCGGGGCCGTCGTCGGAGCAAGAAGGCGTGGCGGTCGTGCGTGGGAGCGAGCACGCGCGGCCGAAGTCAGAGCGGGCGGGCGGGGCCATCGCCGCTCACGTCGTGGGGATGGGTGGGGAATGGAGGTGTGAGATGTGGATGGGATGGTAGGTGGGGAGGGATGGGGAACGGGTCGGTAGGTGGGGATGGGTGGGCCGGTTTGTCCAACCGGGATGGATGGGTCTGCAGAAATTAGTGGGCGGGAGAAGCGTGGGCGGGAGAATTTTTGGGTTTTGGCGGTAGAAATTTTAGGTTTTGGGTTATGGGTTTTTTGATTTATGGGGTTAAAAGGTTATTGCATTTCTTCTTGCACATAATTTTTCTTAAAAAAAGTTTCTATCCACTTTTATGTACAATTGTGCAATTTATTGTATATAACTATATCCATTTCTCATGAAAAAGACAAGTTTTTCCCCGGGTACAATATATGTCACATAAAATGATGCAGCACTAAACTGTGTCACATAAAATGACGCGACGCGAAGGATTCGCATTGTTTGGATCATTTTTGATATTTTTCCTTGGAACTGTGTCACATAAAATGACGTGACGCGAAGGTTTTACATTGTTCGGACCGTTTTTGAAATTTTTATGCGCGTTTCAAACTTTGGTCAAAACGGCGGGAATGAAGGTTCTTAGCTAGGGGATGGGCCTAACTAAACTTGCACTGGATCTATGAAGAAACATCGTATTGTGAACCTAAAAATCATTTTTGCAAAAAATCACGAGCACTAGATCATGTACCTGTAGTTCAAACTGGGCCCACTTCCTGCCGATTCGGCAGGAAGTTGTCTTTTTCACGAGGGTTGGACGGAAAGGTTTCAGATACCACGGTTAGGAAATTGTCCATGTAAGGTGCTCCAATATTTTTTTTTAAATGGTTTGGTTCCATTCTGAAACTGTCACTCGGTGGTTGCTTCACAGAACGCCCCGGTTTTGGCAGTCGGAAAATGGAAAATGCATTTTTTATGTGACGAAAAGGAAAACTTCCTCCTGCCACATTGTTTGTTGTCCCATGATACACATGTGTGCACAATATGGGCATGTTATCACAAACTATGCCGCGACTCTAGCCATAACATTGGCCGTTTGACATAAAAGTCATGAAACCTCGAACATGATAGCTCATTTCTGAGAAGGTTTTTTCGGGATGCAATCAATACACCAAGTTTGATATTTTTCCTTGGAACTGTGTCACATAAAATGACGCGACGCGAAGGTTTTACATTGTTCGGACCGTTTTTGAAATTTTTATGCGCGTTTCAAACTTTGGTCAAAACGGCAAGAATGAAGGTTCTTAGCTAGGGGATGGGCCTCGCTAAACTTGCACTGGATCTATGAAGAAACATCGTATTGTGAACCTAAAAATCATTTTTGCAAAAAATCACGAGCACTAGATCATGTACCTGTAGTTCAAACCGGGCCCACTTCCTGCCGATTCGGCAGGAATTTGTCTTTTTCACGAGGGTTGGACGGAAAGGTTTTAGATACCCCGGTTAGGAAATTGTCCATGTAAGGTGCTCCAGTATTTTTTTTAAAATGGTTTGGTTCCATTCTGAAACTGTCACTCGGTGGTTGCTTCACAGAACGCCCCGGGTTTGGCAGTCGGAAAATGGAAAATGCATTTTTTATGCGACGAAAAGGAAAACTTCCTCCTGCCAGATTGTTCGTTGTTCCATGATACACATGTGTGCACAATATGGGCACGTTATCACAAACTATGCCGCGACTCTAGCCATAACATTGCCCGTTTGGCATAAAAGTCATGAAACCTCGAACATGATAGCTCATTTATGAGAAGGTTTTTTCGGGATGCAATCAATACACCAAGTTTGATATTTTTCCTTGGAACGGTGTCACATAAAATGACGCCGCGAAGGTTTTACATTGTTTGGACCGTTTTTGAAATTTTTATGCGTGTTTCAAACTTTGGTCAAAACGGCGGGAATGAAGGTTCTTAGCTAGGGGATGGGCCTCGCTAAACTTGCACTGGATCTATGAAGAAACATCGTATTGTGAACCTAAAAATCATTTTTGCAAAAAATCACGAGCACTAGATCATGTACCTGTAGTTCAAACCGGGCCCACTTCCTGCCGATTCGGCAGGAATTTGTCTTTTTCACGAGGGTTGGACGGAAAGGTTTTAGATACCACGGTTAGGAAATTGTCCATGTAAGGTGCTCCAGTATTTTTTTTAAAATGTTTTGGTTCCATTCTGAAACTGTCACTCGGTGGTTGCTTCACAGAACGCCATGGAAAATACATTTTTATGCGACGAAAAGGATGGGCCTCGCTAAATGTGTTTTCAATGCAAAATGGTAAAATAAATTTTTTTATTTAGAATGTGTTTTCAATGATTTCCAATGGCTAAAATCATTTTTTTAGGAACACAGCTACTCCCCAATGCTTTTACTAATCTGCTACCCACTGCTTACCCCTCCTCGAGCCATTCGCCTTCCTCCCTCCTCGAGCACCACCGACACCGATCTGCCTTCCTCCCTCCTGGAGCTCCGCCGATCTGCCTCCCTCCACCCGCTCCTCGAGCACCGCCAGCGAGCACCGTCCGGTAAGCCCCTCTCGCTCCCCTTCCCCGCAAGCCCCTCTCCCCCTCCCCGCTTAAGCCTCCCCGTAAGCCCCTGTCCCTCCCCATATTGCTCGAAATCTAGGCCAGCGTTGGCGCTTCCCGTCCGGCGAGCCGCGACCTGCCCCTTCCCTATAGCCCCTCTCGCTCCCCTTCCCCGCAAGCCCCTGTCCCCCTCCCGGTAAGCCTCCCCGTAAGCCCCTGTCGCTTCCCATCTTGCTCGAAATCTAGGCCAGTGTCGGCGCTTCCCGTCCGGCGAGCCGCGACCTGCCCCTCCCCCGTAGCCCCTCTCGCTCCCATTCCCTGCAAGCCCCTACCCACCATTACATTTTGATTCGAATCTGTTTTCTTTGATACACCTATTTGTTTCTCTATGGGGAGTAGTCTGCATGTTACAGGGATTTAGGTGGTAGTCTGCAGATAAATATAAGATAAGCCACACTGCAAAGCAACATTGCAAAGCAAGCAACATTCATCAAATGTCTGGCCTGAAGTGCATATATGATTTTGAGGCCACATTGATTCACTTGATAAGCCTAAATTTTGTGCATTCTCTTTTAGCTTCATTGATTTTGTGCATTCTATATGTTAACATTGTTGTCATGCTTTTCTTGGTAGTTGACCATGGACTATCCTGGGGCCATAGAGCTTAGCTCGGATGATGAAGTTACCATTGCTGCGGAGGCTGCTGCAAAGAAAGAAGCTGCTAAGAAAGCTAAGGCTAAGCGGCGCGCTAAGAAAGCTGATGTGGAAGCCGCTGCTGCGGCAGCCGCCGCTGCCAACAAGATTGTCATGCGTCGAGGTAAAAAATCCTTTTCTGCCATTGTTCCTTTACTTTATCTTTTACTCATGCTGTTTGCATTGCTGATTTGAAAATGTGGCTTTTCCTTGCATGTAGGTCCCAAGACAAAGGAATGTACCAGTTTGATAAGTGGTGTGTGTATGGCAACAAGGTTGCTCTGAAACAGACTCAAGTGATGTCCCTGAGGCAACTTGCAAGGAAAAAACCCACATTAAAAGTTTATGTATGCACCATGCAGCCATCGAACACCAAAGAGCCAAGTGCTAAAATGGTAAAAGAATTGTCCCTTGATGATCATTCTTTGATTACTGAAGTATTTCCCAATTGTTTCTACCATTGATTGATTGGTTCAATTAATTTGTAGTATTTCCCAAGGGCCTTCACCAATGCCTACATCAAGTGGTACAAGGACTTCCCAGCAAAGTTGAGGGTCTTCTGTAGCGGCCATAAGCCCATAGTAGTCACTATGATTATGGGTAAAGGGAAGTGTCAAGGAGCACAGCTTACGACCAACTGGTCCCATGTGGTGGCGGCGACTGGGATGCAACAAGGCGATATCTTCATGTTTCGCTTCCGCCGCAGTCCTATGGATGGACTTAAGCTGCTCGTTAAGAAGGTCAAGTAATCAGCTGGTTGTGTTGGTTGTAAATATGGTCCTGTTGGTTGAACTATGGTCATGTTGCTGTCAGGTGCTATCAGGTTGTTGTGCTACAGGTTGAACTATGGTCCTGTAGCTAGCAGGTTGCTTTTGGAATGCCCAGACTAGTTGTGAACTATGGTCTGTACTTATATCTATGAAATGCTAGTACTTATATCTATGAAATGGTCCTATGCTACTACTGTGATCAATATGAAATGATCTTGTGCTACTACTGTGGTCTATGAAATGATGTTGTGCTTCTACTGTGATCTA
This sequence comes from Avena eriantha, assembly GCA_910589775.1. NCBI lineage: Eukaryota > Viridiplantae > Streptophyta > Magnoliopsida > Poales > Poaceae > Avena > Avena eriantha. The sequence goes on along the minus strand of OU342746.1, from coordinate 409,889,573 downwards.
TGAAATGATTTTGTGCTACTACTGTGATATATGAAATCATCCTGGGCTATTATTTGTATCTAGTTGTGATTCCTGTGATAAGTATTAAAAAGTTTGGGCTCTTGTATCTGACAAGATTACTAGTATGGCGCAATGGCAATTCACATAGAAGAGTAGTAGGAGGTCCTATTCTCGAGTCCCAGGCCCCTCACTATTTTTCCTTTTTTCTCTGATAGATTCAGAACTCACACAATCTGATCTAGAGAAGCCCAGGTTGGTCAGAGAAGAACATCAGAAATCATATAATAGTCAGTACACCATTCAAGTATTACTTTTCCGAAACTATGCTAAAATGTCAAGATTACAGCCGGGATAAGCACATGATCTTCCAAAGAACTAAAATGTCAAGATTACAGCCGGGATAAAAATGACATGATCTTGCTCCATGGTCTTGCTCCTCCTCACAGCTGCAACAGAGATTAGCAGTTTCTAGTGAGCCACTAGCAATGAAATAAAAAGAAAAGGTAATGGAGGATATAATTTACCTTGCATGTTGTTACTAATCATCATCGTCGAAATGCCTCTCGAAATTATCTTCACCATCGGTACAGTACTGGTGGGTTGTGTCATCCACCATGTTTTCATCATCCTCGCGTTCATGGCCCTCCTTCTTTCTTTTCCTAATGTTTTCTACGAATGAAGCATCAAGTAACACTCGTTCCTGGATCCTTCGCAATCTGGTATGCACACCGGGTTCTTTCTGTTGCACTGGAACTTCATCAGTGTTATCATCTTGGTATGTTAGACCACCGCCACCACCATTGAGATCCTTCTCCATTTCAGTTTCTTTCACACTCCACAAATGTCTGTGCTGAAACTTTTGCACAACTTGCCAATTTCCATGCAAATAGGTGTCTGGCACATAGAACACCTTTGTTGATTGTGTTGTTAGAATAAATGGATCACTCTTATACAAGCACCTTCTAGTGTTAATGCTCTTGAAGTGTCCATCATCTTGGATCCCTGTCTTCGTGCCACCAAGATCAAACCAATCACAATGGAACAAGACGACCGATCGATGGACGCTTCTGCTGGAGTTGTACTGGAGCCTTATGATGCTTTTGAGCTGACCAAAGAAGTCCATGTCTTCACCATCATGGTCTCCCTCGGCAACTATTCCACTGTTCTGCGTGTTTCTATTTTTCTCGCGGTCAACAGTGTGGTAGCGGACACTATCAACAATACACGCCGAATACAGCCTCACTCGCCTATCCGGCTCGCATGCCAAAGCAAAAAGATCATCACTGACCTTATTGTCCTCATGCAATTTTCAAATCTGCACAGATAAACCTGGGTTAATAACAAAAACACAAAAAAATCATGTGCCAATGGATTCCAAGACTAAAGAACTCACATGATTCTTAAACCATTTAGCAAATCCCTTCACGAGCCATCTGTCAACATTGATGCAGCTATCTTTCTTATTAAGTTCTTCTTTGCACAACCTGCAATGCTAACAAAAACATAAAGTTAATTAAATCATCGGGCTTGCACATGGGTTCCTTCCAACTCAAGAAAAAAGATAAGGGTGCATGCACAAGAGATGACATACTCGATATATTGTAGAACCTCAAGGCAACTCCTTAGCACATACCAATGCATCTTGTCATAGTCATCACCAGCCTCTAAGTACTCCGACCCTCCAAGAAGGTTTACACCATGGTTGAAAACCGAGACATCACCGATGTGTGAATCATCCCGCTCTCTATTTCTGCCCGACCGATTGAATCTTGTTTCCACATCGTCGAAGTAACTCGAGCAAAATGTAAGGCACTCATCAACAACATATGCCTCGGCAATTGACCCTTCAGGCCTAGCGGTGTTTCGCACATAACGCTTAAATGTTAGCATCCTTCTTTCGACAGGGTACATCCAGCCGTATTGTACGGGGCCTCTAAGCATTGCTTCTTTGGGTAAATGCACAGTCAAATGAACCATCACCGTGAAGAAGGCCGGAGGAAAGATCTTTTCAAGCTTGCAAAGGATAACTACGATTTCTTTGTCGAGTCTTTCAAGAACATATAGCTTCAGTGTTTTGGAGCACAACTCTCTGAAGAAATTCCCCAGCTCAGCAACTGCTTCATATATTTCTTTATCCAAAATTCCACGGAGTCCAGCCGGTAAAATCCTTTGGAGGAGGATGTGATAATCATGAGTTTTCAGTCCTTGGAGCTTGCATCCATCAGGAGACACACATTTTGCTAGGTTAGCGGCATACCCATCTGGAAATCTCACCGCTCTTATAATTTCACAGAATGCAAGCTTTTCTTCTTTAGTCATTGTATACCATGCTTGTGGCATCTCAAACGACTCTCCACCTTCAACAGGCTATAAATGCAAATCTTCTCTTATGCCCATGTCTTCCAAATCAAGCCTAGAGTTAACTGTATCCTTTGACTTCCCGTCGATGTTCATAAATGTGCCAAGAAGATTATCACATATGTTTTTCTCGATGTGCATTACATCAAGGTTGTGCCTCAACTTGAGATCTGCCCAGTAAGGGAGGTCCCACAAAATAGCCCTCTGGTCCCAGCATTGACCATCCTCACGCTTCCTTTTCTTTTGATGTTTTCCAGGTCTCACATCTTTCACATTGTGAAGCTGTTGCTCGAGCTCTTCTTTAGTGAACTCCGTTGTCTGGTCGTGGGTTTCAGTTTTTCCATTGAAATCCTTGCTTTTTCACCAAGGATGGTTGCGAGGAAGAAAACGGCAGCCCCCGGTCCAACATATCTTGTTCCTTATTCTTTCGAGCACGGATCCTTGTCACAATGCACACATGCTTGATAACCAGACGTGAGCCTCCCAGACAAAGTGTGCAGCGTCGGGAAATCATGGATACACCATATGACCGCAGCATGGAGATCAAACTTATCAGGGCTCAGGGCATCATAGGTACTGACACCCTCCCAGAGCTTGAGCAAATCTTCTACCAAGGGCTCCATAAAGACATCAAAATCCTTTCCTGGAGCTTTTGGACCCGGGATCAACAAAGCCATCATGAAGTTGGACTGATCCATGCATGCCCATGGTGGAAGATTGTATGGCACGACAAATACCGGCCACAAGCTATATTTTGAGCTCATTCCAAATGGATTAAAGCCATCTGTGGCAAGGCCGAGTCTGATGTTCCTCGCATTGGCGGCAAACTCTTTATGTTTATCGTCAAAATCTTTCCATGCCTTTCCGTCAGCTGGATGGCTAAGTTCATTATCCATGGGTTGCCGCTTTAGCTTGTGTCATTGTACATCCTCTGACTGTTGCTTCGAAATGAACATCCTCTGTAGCCTTGGAATCACAGGAAAGTACCTCAACACCTTCTCCGGTATCTGCTTCCTCCCATCCGCATCTTTCCACCTAGAGGCATCACACTTTGGGCAGCTGTCATGCTTGGCATACGTGTTCCGAAACAAGATACAGTTGTTCGGGCATACATGGATTGAATCATAACCAAGCCCCAATCTACCAATTATACCCAATGCTTCTTCAAAAGACTTGGGAATTGCACTTTTAGGGTATTGGATGGTCAAGATACGGAGTATTGCGTTGAAGGCAACATTGCTGATTCGGTAGAAGGACTTGGCGTGGAGTAACTTCATGGTAAAAGAAAATCTGGACAATGTCCCACCATCACTAGCTGCACGTTTGGCCTCCTCTATCAGCTCGGCATAGATTGCATGCTCTCCAGCACCTTGTGGTTCAGACTCGTACAAATCCCTAAACAGATCAGGGATTCTATCATCCGCATAGCCATCCTCTGCCTCAAAACCAACATCCTCTTGCGAAACATCATCTTGTACAAACTCACCGCCATCATCACTGCCAGGTTCAGGTTCAGCTTCGGGTTCTGGATGTAAAGGCTCTCCATGATGGATCCACCTATCATACGTGGATGCCATCCCACGCATTAGCAGATGAGCCTCTACATTTGGTAGAGTTTGTTGAACGCGGTTCATATAGCTGGGGCATGGGCATAAAACTTGAGCATCATCAGGAACACTTCTACGAACAAATCATATGAACTCATCCACTCCCCTTAGATGCTCATAAGAAAGCCTTCTAACTCCTTTTGTTATCCAGCTTCTGTCCATCTGCAAAAGACCGAAAAATGTTGCAAGTTAGAATTGCACTGAAGTGTACACACAAATAGTAGCTAGCAGAAATTAAACCAAAACCTACATGGAATTAACAGGATTTTGAAACCCTAATGAAGCCAGCCTTTGAAATTAATAGGGAAATTAACAGGCTTGAATTGATTCTAAACGTCATATCACTGCCAATCTACATGGAATTAAACCAAAACCTACATGGAATTAACAGGAGGGAAATTAACAGGGGAGAGAAGAGAGGGGTGCATACCGTGATAGCTTCAGCGCTCGGGTGAGGTAACAGAGCTTCAGTGCTCGCCGTGGCCGCCTACCCCGCCGGTCACCACTGCTGCTGCCCCTCCTCCAGTCACGACCGGCTCAGTTTCTCCTCCTGTCACGACCGACGCAGCCCCTCCGCCGGCCACCGCCCAAGACCCCTGTGTGCCGTGGCCGAGGCGAGTCACCACCTGTCCCTCCCCCTCCGCCTTGCCCCCGCCCCCTCCCCCTCCGCCTTGTCGCCGCCCCCTCCCCCTCCTTCGGTCACCACCGGTCCAGATCCCCACCCCTCCCCCTTCCCTTCTGTCGGTCACCACCGTTCAGCGTCGCCCCGCCGCCGTGTGTGCGTGTTCTGTTTTCTGCTAAGTGTGCTGCTCCGTTGGAGCATCGTCAGTCTGTAAAGCAGACTACCAGTAATAGTATAGATAAAATCCTTACTACCTTGTATACAACAACACAACTCTAGCATACCGGTCACAACATGTTTCTCACAGCGCTAGGTCGTGGGTTCGAGTCCCCGCTCGCGCACCCTTTTTTGCTTAATACTACCTGGGCCCCGACATGGGGGAATCGGCCCACCCGGTATACAAGTAACACAAACGGTCCAAAATGGTATACAAGTAACACAAGCGGCCCAAAAGAATAATTAAAATTAAAAAATAGGGTAAACAAGTTAAAATTAAAATTACCACGTAGGAGCGACACGTGGATCACATGGGTGAGGTGGCAGCACAGTCACCCTAGTGCTTATACTACGATGTTTTTACTGATCATGACGATTTTATATCGTCGTAGTAAGCTCCAAAGAAGGCCCCAAACGGTACATACCGGCTTATGACGATTTCGTGTAATGAATTTAAGACGTTTTTGGGCCAAATCGTCATGCAGTTGCTATCCTTTGCCCCTCCCAAACAACTCATGACCATCTGCAGCAAGATCGTCATAAATTTATGACGATTTATTTTGGGGTCACTTTCAAAAGGTCATAGTATACCACATTCCTTGTAGTGTTCTCGGAGAGGGGAGATCGTCGCCATCAACACCATCATCAAGCTGGACTTCATCGGGAGCATCATCATCATATTCACCATCATCTCCACCAGCACCATCATCACCACTCCATACCACTGCAACAATTGGGTTGAATCTTGCATAGTTCTTAGGGGAAACTTTCCCAGTGTTGATTACTTGTTGTCGTTGATGCTATTGAGTGGAACCATTGAATTATTGTTATGTTCAGATTGTTACTTATCATTATTTCATCTCTGATCTTGATCCATATGATGCCTCATGAGTAGTTAGTTTTAGTTCTTGAGGACATGGAAGAAGTCATGTTGTTAGTAGTGGAATTGTGTTGAGAAATATTCAATGGTTTGATAATTAAGTTGTGGTGTTATTCTTCTAGTAGTGTCATGTGAACATCGGATACTTCACATTTATGGGCCTAGGGGAATGCATTGTGTATTTGGCTACTAATAGTAGGGGTTGCTGGAGTGACAGAAACCTAAACCCCCATTAGGAAACCTTTGCACAAGGGAGTGTAGGATCTTAGAGTTTAAGGTTGTGGTTAGGTTTTTATCTTAATTACTTTCTTGTAGTTGCGGGTGCTTGAAAGGGGTATAATCACAAGTATGTATTAGTCCTAGAAAGGTCAGTACATTAGCGCAGGTTCACCCACACAACACTTATCCAACCAGAGAAGATTAATCAACTATATAAAGCGAAAGCACTTGACAGTATTCCCATCCTTGAGAACGTTTGGTTATCTTAAGTAATACAACTGTCTTGTCCTTTGCTAAAGAAAGGATTGGGCCACTTGCTGCAATTATTATCATTGTCTTTTATTTACTCGCACTTTATTTATCTACATTATCAAAAAACCCTAAAAATCCATTTGCTAAGTATTTATAGAGAATTCCTGATCCAAGCCACTCGTCAACACCTTCTGCTCCTCGTTGGGTTCGACACTCTTACTTATCGAAAATACTATGATACACCCCCTATACTTGTGGGTCATCAAGACTATTTTCTGGCGCCTTGCTGGGGAGTGAAGCGCTATTGGAGAGTGGAACTAGTAAAGGAAGCTTCTACTTTGAGTATTGTTTATTTCTGCTTGTTATTTTATTCTCAATATGGATAATTCACTTAGTTTCTTATTTTGGAATGCTACTACCATTACTAAGGTAGTAGATGAACTACCACCTGCTAAAATTGATCCTTTTAAAATACCTACAAAAATTGTTGATCGTGTTATGGATAACTACTATTTTGGAGATGGAACTGTCCATCCCGGTGATCATTTGCTTTTTATACATGAATTATGCGGGTTGTTCAAGTGTGCAGGTATTACAACATATCAAGTTAAGAAAAAGTTATTCTCTGTATCACTAAAAGGAAGAGCTGAGGAATGGTATAAGCTGCTAAAGAATGGCCAATCTCTTGAATGGGAGGAAATTGTACCTCTCTTTTATTCCAAATTTTATCCTCCTAGTGAGATTCATAAAGATCAGAATCAAGTATACAACTTTTGGCCTCGTGACGGAGAGAGTAAAGCTCAAGCTTGGGGTAGATTGAAGTCACTAATGCTCAAATGTCCTACTCATGAGCTCCCTAATAACATTATTATCGATAACTTTTATGCAAGACTTTATCTTCATGATAAGGATCTATTGGATGCTTCTTGCTCAGGGTCATTTACACGTATGGAACAAGAAGCTAAATGGGATCTTCTAGATCGTATTCAAGACAATGCTGAAGCATGGGAGGATGATAAAGGAAGAAAGTCAGGTATAAATTAAGATTATGAATGCATTAAATCTTTTATGGGAACTGATGACTCATAATATTAGTAATGCTTATGGTCTTGATTCTCAAGTTATTGCAATATGTTTTAAGGATTTTGCCTCTTATATTGAAATTCCCAAAAAGGAATGGAACAAGTATCATGCACCATATAAAGATATTGTTGATTGTGTTCATGCTAGAAGTACTGAAGTTTGCACCATTGATCGTATTTTACCTAAACCTTATATCGAGAAAATACCTTACCCTGATAAGGTAAAGGAGCATTCTATGATAACTAGCGTGATTAACAAAAGTACAAAGAGAGCTGTAAAGCCCAATGAACAAATAAACGTTGAACCCGCAGTAGCAATTGTGAAAGACCTTGTCACTAAAAGTGTAGAAGATGGACATATTATCTTTTGTGAGGATTCCTCTAATATTATCTCACATCCTAGTAGAACTAGGAAAGCTAATGTCCATGTGCTTTATGTTAGAATTGGTGATCATTGCTATTATGGTTTATGTGATATTGGTGCAAGTTCAAGTGCTATTCCTTATGAGCTTTACAAAGAAATTATGCATGAAATTGGTCCCTGTGAATTAGAAGAAATTGACGTGGTTATTCACCTTGCTAATAGAGAGACCATCTCTCCAATTGGTATTGTAAGAGAGGTGGAAGTTCTTTGTGGTAAGATTAAATATCCTGTAGATTTTCTACTACTTGGTTCAGCTGCTACCTGCTTGTAAAACTTATCCTATCATTTTTGGTAGACCTTTCTTAAACACTTGCGGAGCCATTATAGATTGTAAGAGAGAGAAAATTTTAACTAAATTCAACGGAGAATCTTATGAGTTTAATTTTTCAAAATTTGCTAAAGTTCCTTAGGAAAATGAATTACCTGGTGAGGATTTTAGAGTAGAACAACTTGCTTCTATTTCTCTTGCTCCTAACAATGCTTTGCAGCAATATATGGAAGACCACGAAAGTGAGATGTTCATGGAAGAAAGAAATGAGATTGACAAGATTCTCCTTCGTCAACCCAAGATACTTAAGCATAACTTACCTCTGGAAGATTTGGGTACCACACTACCACCTAAAAAGGATACGGTTTTCGATTTGAAACCTTTACCTGACGATCTCAAATATGCTGAAATTGATGATAAGAAAATATATCCTGTTATTATTAGTTCTAAACTTTCAGGAAAGGAAGAGGAAAGATTACTAGAAGTGTTGAAAAAATACCGAGGGGCTATGGGTTATACTCTTGATGATTTAAAAGGGATTTCTCCTACTATATGTCAGCATGCTATTAACATAGAACCTGATGCAAAACCAGTGGTAGAACATCAACGTCATTTAAATCCGAAGATGAAGGAAGTGGTAAGAAATGAGGTATTAAAACTCCTTGATGCTGGTATTATTTATCCCATTGCTGAGAGTCAATGGGTTAGTCATGTTCATTGTGTCCCTAAGAAAGGAGGAATTATTGTTGTGCCTAATGAGAATAATGAGCTTATTCCCCAAAGAGTAGTGGTTGGTTATAGAATGTGCATTGATTTCAGAAAAGTTAACAAAGTTACTAATAAAGATCATTACCCGCTGCCCTTTATTGATCAAATGTTAGAAAGGTTCTCTAAGAAGACTCACTTTTGCTTTCTTGATGGATACTCTGGGTTCTCTCAAATTGCTATTAAACAACAAGATCAAGAGAAAACCACTTTTACGTGCCCTTATGGAACTTATGCTTATAGGCATATGCCTTTTAGTTTGTGTAATGCTCCTGCTACTTTTCAAACATGCATGTCTGCTATCTTTCATGGTTTTTGTGAGGAAATTGTGGAAGTATTCATGGAAAAAATTTCCGTCTATGGAGCTTCTTTTGATAATTGTCTGCATAACCTTGATAAAGTTTTGTAGAGATGCGAAGAAACTAATCTTGTTCTTAATTGGGAGAAATGCCACTTCATGGTTAATGAAGGAATTGTCCTTGGGCATAAAGTTTCCGAAAGAGGCATTGAAGTTGACAGAGCCAAAGTTGAAGCAATTGAGAAAATGCCTTGTCCTAGGGATGTCGAAGGTATTCATAGTATCCTTGGTCATTCTGGTTTCTATAGAAGGTTTATTAAAGACTTCTCCAAGATATCAAAACCTCTTACTAATCTTCTCCAAAAAGATGTACCTTTTGTGTTTGATGATGATTGTAAGGAAGTGTTTGAAACTCTAAAGAAAGCTTTAATAACTGCTCCTATTGTTCAACCACCTGATTGGAATTTACCCTTTGAAATTATGTGTGATGCTAGTGATTTTGCTGTAGGTGTTGTTCTTGGACAACGGATGGATAAAAAGTTGAATGTTATCCATTATGCTAGTAAGACTCTTGATGCTGCTCAAAAGAATTATGCTACTACTGAAAAGGAATTTCTAGCTGCTGTCTTTGCCTATGATGAGTTTAGACCTTATATTGTTGATTCAAAAGTTACTATTCATACTGATCATGTTGTTATTAAGTATCTTATGACAAAGAAAGATGTTAAGCCTAGGCTTATTAGATGGGTGTTACTTTTACAAGAGTTCGATCTACATATTGTAGATAGGAAAGGTGCTGAAAATCCAGTTGCTGATAACCTATCTCAGTTGGAAAACATTTATTTTGATCCTATGCCTGTTAATGATAGTTTTCCAAATGAATAGTTGGCTGCAATAGAGGTAAGCTCGTGAGAGAGTCCTTGGTATGTTGATTATGCTAACTTTATTGTTTCCAAGTATTTGCCTCCAACTTTTATAGCCCAGCAAAGAAGGAAATTATTTTATGATTTGAGGCATTATTTTTGGGACGACCCACATTTATATAAAGAGGGAGTGGATGGTATTATGCGAAGATGCGTTCCAGAATATGAACAAAAAGAGATATTATGGAAATGTCATGGTAGTTCCTATGGAGGGCATCACGCTGGAGATAGAACCGCACAAAAGGTTCTACAATCAGGGTTTTATTGGCCTACCCTTTTTAAAGATGCAAGAAAGTTTATCTTATCATGTGATGAATGTCAACGAGTTGGTAATATTTCTAGACGTGATGAAATGCCTATGGATTACTCTCTTTTTATTGAACCATTTGATTGTTGGGGATTTGACTTTATGGGTCCTTTTCCTCCTTCAAAAGGGTATACTCATATTCTTGTTGTTGTTGATTATGTTACTAAGTGGGTAGAAGCCATACCCACAAAAATTGCTGATGGTGAGATCTCTTTAAAAATGCTTAAGGATGTTATCTTTCCTAGGTTTGGAGTGCCTAGGTATCTTATGACTAATGGAGGTTCACATTTCATTCATGGTGGCTTTAGGAAGACCCTTGCTAAATATGACGTTAATCATAGAATTGCTTCAGCTTATCATCCCCAAACCAGTGGGTAAGTAGAGCTATCAAATAGAGAAATCAAATCCATCTTGCAAAAGACTGTTAATAGATCTGGAAAAAATTGGGCTAAAAAGTTGAATGATGCTTTATGGGCTTATAGAACTGCCTATAAAAGTCCTATGGGAATGTCTCCTTACAAAATTGTCTATGGGAAAGCTTGTCACCTGCCTTTAGAGTTAGAACATAAAGCTTATTGGGCAGTGAAAGAACTTAATAGAGATTTCAAACTTGCTGGTAGGAAAAGATTGTTTGACTTGAGTTCTTTAGATGAGTGGAGAAGTGAAGCGTATGAAAATGCTAGACTCTTTAAAGAAAAAGTTAAAAGATGGCATGATAGGATAATTCTTAAGAGAGAATTTCATGTTGGTGAGAAAGTTCTATTTTATAGGTCTCGTCTCAGATTTTTTGCAGGGAAACTACTTTCAAAATGGGAAGGACCTTTCGTTATTGAAGAGGTGTATCGTTCAGGTGCAATAAAAATTTCCTCCTTAAGAGACAAGTGGTGAATGGTCAAAGACTCAAGCACTATATTTCCGGAGATTCTTACAACAAAGATATTGATATTATTCAAGCGGTGACTTCGGAAGAATTTATTAAAGGCCAAATTCAGAGACCTGCAGAGTCTGTTCTCGAATAGGTAACAGTTCTGGTAAGAAAAGGTTCGCGAAAAACTTTTCAATTTATACTTTTGCAGTTTTTATCTAACATGGAAATTAATGAGTCGAAAGAGGGACGAAAACGGAGCCCGGGTGGCTCACACCACCCCGTGGCGCGGGCCCACCTGGTCGCGCCACCAGGGGTTGTGGCCACCCCGGAGCCCGTCTCCGACCCGTTTTCTCCCAGTACTTTCCTTTTGTTGTTAAACTTTGTAATATATAATCCTCCGGATCCCCCGATGTCCGTATATCGTGTTTTCGTTTCGATCTGTTTCTGACAGGCAGATTCTCAGTTTGAGCCACAATGTCTTCCTATGGATCACCCAAGGAGGATTCCTCCGCGGACATCATCAACCCATACATGTATGAGTTGAAGATTCACCCCAAGGAGTTACTGCTCGAAGATGGGAAGGTATAGATAAAAGAGGTTCAGGGCCCTAAAGGAGAAGGTAGTCTAGAGGACAGGATGGAAGCGCTGGAGCAAGAAGTCTTTAGGTATAAGAAGATGGCAGAACGCGAAGTGGACATCATCCATAAGATAAGTTCAGAACTCATCGCCGAGCACAAGAAGGAGACTGCTGAGCTTAGGGATGAAATTCTCTCACTCCATCGAACAACCAACCAACTACAAGCACAACTCTACGACATACAAAATCAAAACTATGAGTATGAGGCTAGGTTTAAACACATAAGTTCTACAGCTAGTTTCAGGATATTGGAAACCAAGATGTCCTTTATCGATGGAGAGCCTTTACCTTGGAAGTCAGACGATGATGCGAGAACACCACCACCACCGGAGGAGTAATTCGTCATCAGGTTCTAGCATCCCCTTGGTTTGTTCCAAGCTTGGGGGAGTGTCGTGGTATCATATCATTATCTTTCATATTTTTACCTTTTTAGTAGATTCATATCATGAATAAGAGAAGTTATCATATAGGATGGTTTGCATTATGGAAGTATCTCCCCTCTAGTTAGATATCTATGTATCGCTTGGTGTGAGTTGCCGTTATGGAATATTAATAAGAAGCTCTATCATTTACTTTTTGCACATCTTATTTTAGTTTGCAATTTCTGTTATATGATTGATATTGTTATTAGTATTGGTATCACTTTGGGATCATTAAGTAAATTTAATTGGTTTGGGAAAAATTAGCTCTGGTCAGTAGCAACTTTATTTAAGGATTGAATGGAAAAGATAAAAGTACTTTTTAATATAAATTCATCATCTTTCTTTCTTGTTTGGCTCATAAGCTTAGTATTCTCTAGTTAAGATCTTTTGTGTTTTCTAAGGAAGATTGCATGATTGTTTCTATCACTTGTATGTTTGTTTGTTTCCTTCAACTCTTATTGCTTGCTACCTAGCCTTGCTAGCCAAAAACCTGTACTGAGAGGGAATGCTTCTCGTGCATCCAATCCTTGAACCAAAACCTATGCCATTTGTGTCCACCATATCTTCCTATTAGCATTATTGCTACTTCAATTAAATTCCCGAGTTTTATCTATCTTCCAAATTCAACTTGTTATGTGAAAACTAGTGATTAAAGCTCTCACAAACTTAATGGCACATTTTATTTTTCTTGCACTTAATAAACTTGAACCATTGTGACTATCTTATGAAGCTTGTATGCTTGCATTTTATAAGTTGGGAGTTAGCAAAACCATGTTGTCATGGGGTCCGCTTTCTACATTGCACTTATTATTTAGTTGATACCATGTTCTTTTGTTTATAGATGCCGGCGGTGTGAAATAAAATGGGAGCTTGTAAGCTCATGGAGTTTGTATATGTGTTAGAGAAACACCTAGGAAGCTAGCCTAAGCCATGCCTAATCATGGTGGAAACTTGCGGCATAACCATAGTGGCATTCTATGAAGCATCTTCAATAAAAACCTATGCAAATAGCAAATAAAAAGATCGCTGAGATGCTCACTGTCTATTGCCTTGTCATTTTGATATGGGATAGCGCATGTGTCATGGGGCAAGGGGTACCCCATTGGCGGTTCTCTATGATACACATACACTTACAATGACAAGAACTTACCGGAAACCAAAGTTGAGTAGCATGAGGTCTGGTACTCGTACTCAAGGGGCATGAGACTTCTAACTTATAATTTTTCAAGCATATAACTCATATTTTCCTCACATTAACCTTAATCACCTCAAGATGCTTATGATAGGGGCAATGAGAGCTGAAAGCTAGTAAGTACCATAATTTTTGGAAGCTCTTTATGAGACTTGAAATCCCTACTTCCCTCTGCGAAGGGCCTTTCTTTTACTTTTTAGTTGAGGCAGTAAACCTATTTCTTTCTATATCAAGCAAGCATTTAAGTTGTTGTGATTCAATCACCCATATGATGATATATTCAATCATGTTTCTTATGATTCCTTGTTTTGCACACTGCTCTTATCTAAGTGAATATTACTTTGAAAGGTATCATTGAAAACCCATTATGTTTGACTCCTGCAATTTGTTAACCATTCTATGACCAAGAACAAAGTTTGGCATTACCAATTATGATTTATTTTATGCATCTTTATTGTGTTTCCCTTACTCATTGCAAGTTAAGTTATATAATAGTGAGTTGTTTTCTATTATGATTTGTGTATTGATGAATGTGATGCTTCTTGTCCGTATTCTCTTTATCGACACTTCACTCCATAAACCTGTGGACGTGTTTATTGAGCTCAGTTTCCGCTTGGGGACAAGCGAAGCCTAAGCTTGGGGGAGTTGATACGTCCATTTTGCATCACTATTCTATATCATAATTCACTATTGTTCATTGATATACTTCATATTAAGAGATGGTACTTATGTTATTTCATCTATTTTTGCATGATTGATGATATTTGGAGGATGAACCACCGGAGTCAGGATTCTGATGGAAAAAGCATCGTTTGGATGCAAAATTCGCGAAGATCAAAAAATCCCAAAAATATACGGAAAATCCTATGTTTCCAGAAGACGAAGGAAGCTAGACGGAGGAGCGGAGATGGGCCACAGGGGGCCCACACCCCCTGGTGGCGCGGGTCCCCCTTGGCCGCACCACCAGGTGGTGTGGCCACCCTGGCCCACTCCCAGCATCGCCCTTTGGCGTATATAATCCCCTCGAAACCCTAAGACTCGGGGAGGGACCACAGAAAGATTTCGCCGCCTCTGCGGGGTAGAAAACTGCAGAGAGAGAAAGAGCTCTCCGGCAGGCAGAAATCTACCGGGGAAATTCCTTCTCATAGAGGGGAGATCATCGCGATCAACACCATCATCAAGCTGGACTTCATCAGGATCATCATCATCATATTCTTCACCATCTCTCCACCAGCACCATCATCACGACTCCATACCGCTGTAACAACTGGGTTGAATCTTGCATAGTTCTTAGGGGAAACTTTCTCGGTGTTGATTACTTGTTGTAGTTGATGCTATTAAGTGGAACCATTGAACTATTGTTATGTTCAGATTGTTACTTATCATTATTTCATCTCTGATCTTGATCCATATGATGTCTCGTGAGTAGTTTGTTTAGTTCTTGAGGACATGGGAGAAGTCATGTTGTTAGTAGTGGAATTGTGTTGAGAAAGATTCAATGGTTTCATAATTAACTTGTGGTGTTATTCTTCTAGTGGTGTCATATGAAGGTCGACTACATGATACTTCACCTTTATGGGCCTAGGGGAATGCATTGTGTATTTGGCTACTAATCGTAGGGGTTGCCGGAGTAACAGAAACCTAAACCCCTGTTAGGAAACCTTTGCACAAGGGAGTGTAGGATCTCAGAGTTTAAGGTTGTGGTTAGGTTTTTATCTTAATTACTTTCTTGTAGTTGCGGATGCTTGCAAGGGGTATAATCACAAGTATGTATTAGTCCTAGGAAGGTCAGTACATTAGCACAGGTTCACCCACACAACACTTATCCAACCAGAGAAGATTAATCAACTATATGAAGCGAAAGCACTTGACAGTATTCCCATGTGTCCTCGAGAATGTTTGGTTATCTTAAGTAATACAACCGACTTGTCCTTTGCTAAAGAAAGGATTGTGCCACTTGCTGCAATTATTATCATTGTCTTTTATTTACTCGCACTTTATTTATCTGCATTATCAAAAAACCCTAAAAATCCGTTTGCTAAGTATTTACAGAGAATTCCTGATCCAAGCCACTCATCAACACCTTCTGCTCCTTGTTGGGTTCGACACTCTTACTTATCGAAAATACTGCGATACACCCCTTATACTTGTGGGTCATAAATAGCCCAAATTTGCCTTTGGATCAATCTCTTGATTTGGAGTGTTATTTGTGGTTTTGATCCGACCAAACCTTGTCTTAGGTGTTGGTCCAGCTCTATCCTGCGTTTTCCCAGCCCAATTTGGCCAATTTTTTGCGGATTTGAGGCCCCAAGGCGTGGATTTCCGCTCAAGAACATGAGCAAGTGGAGCAGAGTCCTCGACCCCGGGGTCTCTGGCCTCAACCCCTAGAGTCTCCGGCCTCAGACCCCGGAGTCTCCGGCCTCAGACCCCGGAGTCTCCGGCCCTAACACCTGATTTTGACAGATTTTACCTCTTTTCTGTTTTGGCTAATTACCTTTGTTTGTTTGTGTTCCGTGTGCGTGTCAGCAACTAAAAACAAGCTTCCACATCAACAACTTCCGCGCTCATCGACACCACGGCCCACGAACATCATCCCGCACCACCGACGTCAAGTTCATCACCACCAACGAAGGTATAACTTGTGTCACCTTGTTAACCCCTATCTTTGTTTGTGTGTACCTATCCCACGAGAGTGGCTCATCTTGTGTTTGCTTGAGCATTGTGCATTTGTCTTTGGATAGTGAGAGTGCAAAGCAATAGCAAGTGTGACTAGGTAGCATCAAGGGAGAGCAAAAAAATATACAAAGCAAAAGAAAAAGAAAAATAGTCTCCCATAGCAAAAGAGAGTGTCAAAGCTTGTAAGCAAGAGAGAAATAAGAGCGCCCAAGGCAAGTGCACAAATCCATTGCTCATTTTTATTCTTTGCAAACGATCCACGGTATCTCCTTGCATTGGCACGACAACAAGCGTAGTCTTCATTAGGACATTTTGTTTGCTCATTTTCATAGTCGTATCAATCCCAACTATCTCCACGTGTGTGTATATAGTCTTAGGTTTCCGTCACCCTTTTGAGTTGTTGACCTTCGCCTTTGATTTGAGTTTTGTTGGATTTTACCCACTTTTGACTATCCCTTTTCTTTTGGTTGGTTCTTTGGCATTCCACAATCCTAACCTACCACCAACAAGCTTTTGAGAGTTAGTTCTTTCTTTAGTGTGAGTTTTCTTTGCAATTCCACTTTGCACGCTTATAGCTCTCACTTGTGGTTTTTAGTTTGGTGCAATCCCCAAGGTGAGGTACAAGGCTAACACTGTCCCACTTCCATATGCAATCCTTGTGTGTATTTCATGATGGATAGGCACGGTGAGTCGATCCAACCACCTTCACAAGAAGAAGAACATGGACCATACATGACACGCGTAAGCCACTTCATCGTTCGACAAGAATTCCGTGAACGTTGCCAAGCCCTTGAGATGTGATACGATGAACAATTTGGTGAGACGCAAGCCGAGTTCAAGAACATCAACAACCACTTCGATAGCCTCGAACGACAAATGCATGCAATGCATCACAACTTAGGCCACCAAAATGAAGCGATGTAATGCTCTATCGCTAAAACAAATGACAATCTTCGATGCCTCATCGACGGAATGGCAAGACCGCGCTCACGTGCATCAAGCTCTTCAAGTTCTTCGCATCGTCATGCTCCTCTTCAATAAGATCTTCATCCAAGTTCTCCAAGACGCAATGATGCCCCCATGGTTGAAGATGGAAGTTCTTCGAACTATGTACCTTCCCCATGACATGCCGCAACGTCAAGCTATGATGGTGATTTCTCTTCAAGGCCACAAGCAAGGCAAGAAGCACACCGTCATCACGCAAGGGCAATAGTGATCCAACAAGAGCAACCTCAAGAAGTACCGCAAGTCAACCACCATCGCCCACGACACATACTTGACACAACAAGTGGTGACTCCAATTTGGAGAATCAAGCTCGTCATCGACGTGAAGCTCTCCAAGATCCTCCTCCTCGTCATCATCGTCATGAAAGTACATACTGACACCATGGTAATCACGAGGTGCCTCCTCCACCACATCAAAACATGGAGCGCCACGTGCTACAAGTTGAGTGACACCCACCACGTCATGAGGCTCAAGACCATGATCTTCGTCGTGAGGCCCATGCGCCTAATCCACATCACCAACCGAGGAAAGAGCCTCCCCTTAGTCATCAACCGCGTCATGAGGTTCCACACCCTCGACACCATGAGGCCCATGCGCCTCAACACCATCAACAACCACGCCAAGAGCAAGAGCAAGCTCCACAACAACAACATCAAGAGCAGGCTCCTCAACAAGGTCGCGAGAATCAAGTTCCACCTCCTCAACTGCAAGCATATCATCAAGGTCACCAACCTCATCATAATGACCGCAATGATGAAGAAACCTTCGGCAAGCTCAAGTTCACAATGCCCAAGTTTACTAGATCCAATGACCCCGAAGAATACCTCTCATGGGCACTCAAAGTCGACAAGATCTTCCGCATGCACAATTATAGCAACGAGAAGATGGTCGCCATGGCTTCTCTTGAGTTTGATGATTACGCCAAACTTTGGTGGGAACAAGTTCAAGTTGCTCGTGACGCAAGGCAAGAGCCACCAATCACAACTTGGCATGACATGAAGGCTCATATGAGATCCCGATTTGTCCCGGCACACTACACACGCGACCTCTTCAACAACCTTCAATCGCTTCGTCAAGGGACAAAGACCGTGGAAGAGTATTTCAAGGAAATGGAGCTCAACATGATCCGCGCCAACATTGAAGAGCGCAAGGAGCAAACTATGGCATGTTCCCTTATTGGCTTGAATCACTCAATCAAGCGCATCATCGAGTTCCAAACATACAACAACATGGTTGAGCTTGTGCACATCGCAATAAAGGCCGAACGTCAAGTGCAAGAGGACATCAAGTACAAAAATCCCAAGACGTATTTCACCTACAAGCAAGCTTCCACCGCTACACCAACAACCTTCAATGGAAGCTCCTCAAGTACCTCCAAGCCTTCCTTCAAGCCCACACTTCCTCAAGGAAAACTGCCCCCAAATGGCAAACAAGCAAAGAGTGATACACCTTTCAACGGTGAATGCTACAAGTGTGGAGGCAAAGGACACAAGTCGGCCGAGTGTGGAAACAATAAAGTTTTGTTCATCCATGACAATGGCGACGAAGAGTACTTGAGTGAAGATGAATTTGATGCCTGAGTCAAGGAAGCAATGGCAAGGCAACGAGTGGAAGATGACCAAGAACTCCTTATGTGTGAGCATGATGCAAGTCCATCGCTTGTTGTCACAATGATCTTGACCACTCAAGCACAAGAGCATGAAGACCAATGCTCAAATATCTTCCAAACACGAGCTGGCATCAATGGCAAATCTATCAAAGTGATCATCGACGGAGGGAGTTTCCACAACCTTGCTAGCACCGAGTTGTGTGAGAAGCTCAACCTCACCCTCCATCTGCACAAGCACCCCTACCACATGCAATGGCTAAGTGACCAAGGGTCCGTGAAGATCAAGCATACCGTATCGGTCACCTTCGCCATTGGTCCTTACAAATACACAGTGGAGTGCGATGTGGTTCCTATGACGGTGTGCCATATGCTACTTGGTCGACCATGGCAATTCGACAAGGCTTCTCTACATGATGGTCGCACCAATGTGTACACCTTCAAATGGCTCAACAAAACATGTGTTTTGCAACCAATGACTCCTAGCCAAATAATTGCAGACAATGCAAAGGCTTTAGCGAGAGTGCAAAGCACAACACCTACTTGTGAGAAGAGTAGTGAGCGAGATAACCACCTCATAGTGAGTAAGATCCACAAGCCAAACTCGAGTGAAAAAACTAAGAGTGTTCTCCTTGCCACCAAAAGTGAGATGAGAGATGTGCGGAACAACCCATCCATATTGCACTACATCCTCATTTGCAAGGGACTAGCGCAAGGAACTAATGAATTAACCAATGTTCCTCCATATTTGATGATTGTTTTGCAGGAATTCAAGGATGTGTTTCCCGAAGAGATTCCACATGGACTACCTCCTTTTCGTGGAATTGAGCATCGCATTAACCTCATCCCCGGCGCACCCCTTCCAAACCGCGCCGCCTACCGCACGAACCCGGAGGAGACGAAGGACATCGAACGTCAAATCAACTAACTCGTCTCCAAAGGTTTAATCCAAGTTAGCACTAGTCCAAGTGTGGTACCCGTGATTCTTGTCCCAAAATCGGATGATACGTTACAGTTATGCATGGTCTGCCATCCAATCAATGCTATAATCGTGCGTTATCTACATCCCATACCACGTCTCGATGACATGATTGATGAGTTGTGTGGAGCCACAGTTTTCTCAAAAATTGATCTTCATAGTGGCTACCATCAAATACGCATGGCGGAAGGTGATGAGTGGAAACCCGCCTTCAAGACCAAACTTGGTATCTATGAATGGTTGGTCATGCCATTTGGCTTGTCTAATGCCCCATCCACCTTTATGCGCCTTATGAATCATATCTTGCGTTCTCTCATTGGAAAAAGTGTTGTTGTCTATTTCGATAATATACTTGTTTATAGCAAGTCACTTGAGGACCATGTTACACATGTCAAGGAAGTTTTGCAAATCCTTCGACATGAAAAGCTATATGCTAATCTTCCCAAGTGCACTTTCGCTAAAGACAAGTTGATTTTTCTTGAATTTGTCGTTTCTTCGAAGGGAATTGAAGTTGATGTGTCCAAGGTAAAGGACATAAGAGATTGGCCCATCCCAACAAATGTGAGTGAACTCCGAAGTTTTCATGGGTTGACCGGTTTCTATCGTTGCTTTGTGAAAGACTTTTCGACCATTGCTTGTCCTCTCAACGAGTTGACGAAAAAGAATGTCACCTTCGTGTGGGGCAAAGCACAACAAAAAGCTTTCGATGAACTTAAAAAGAGACTCACTGAAGCACCTCTTCTTGCGTTACCGTATTTCACAAAAACGTTTGAGATAGAGTGCGACGCTAGCGGTATTGGAATTGGAGGAGTCCTTATGCAAAACAGACGTCCTATAGCCTACCATAGTGAGAAACTTGATGGTGATCGCCTTAACTATCCTATTTATGACAAAGAGCTTTTTGCCTTAGTTCGTGTCCTTCAAGTTTGGCAACACTACTTATGGCCTAAAGAATTTATCATACATTCTGACCATGAGTCGTTGAAATATCTCAAAGGTCAAGCCAACTTGAGTAAGAGACACGCTAAACGGGTCGAGTTTATGGAGTCTTTTTCGTACATTGTCAAGTATAAGAAGGGCAAAGATAATGTAGTTGCGGACGCTTTGTCTCGCAAGCACACAAACCTTCTATGTGTTGGGTCTTGAGGAAATAAAAACTTTGTATGCTTCTAACCCGTTCTTTGAACCAATTTTTGCAAAGTGCTCCATTGACAAAGGAGTTGATGATTTGTATTTGCATAAGGGCTTTCTATTTAAACAAAACAAGCTTTGCATTCTGAAGTCGTCGCTCCAACTTTTGCTTCTCCAAGAATCTCATGGTGGAGGCCTCATGGGTCACTTTGGCCATGACAAGACATTGGACATGCTCTCCACTCACTACTTTTGGCCCAAGATGAAGCGCGACGTGGAGCGCTACGTTCAACGATGCACGGCATGTGTTCAAGCTAAGTCGCAAGCTAACCCTTATGGTCTTTATATGCCATTGCCTATTCCTCATACACCTTGGTCCAACATTAGTATGGATTTCGTGTTAGGATTGCCTAGATCTAAGCATGGTCATGACTATATGTGTTTTCGTGGATCGCTTCTCAAAAATGGCGCACTTCATACCGTGCCATAAGACCGACGATGCTTCACATGCTGCAAATTTGTTTTTTAGGGAAATTGTCCGTCTTCATGGTGTGCCAAGAACAATCATCTCCGAGCGTGACGTCAAATTCATGAGCTACTTATGGAAGACCCTCGTGGCGAAGCTTGGCGTCAAGCTCCTCTTTTCATCCGCATCGCATCCTCAAACCGATGGCCAAACCAAAGTTGTCAACCGAAGCCTCAGGACTCTCCTCCGTGTGTTGATCAAGAAAAACCTCAAGGATTGGGAGGAATGCATTCCACACGCCGAGTTCGCCTACAACCGTGTGAAGCACTCAACAACCAAGATGAGTCCCTTCATGATCGCCTATGGTTTCGATCCCCTCACCGCGCTCGACATCCTACCACTACCTCTCCATGAGCGCACCAACATGGACGTTGAGAAGCACGCACAAGCTATGAAGAAGCTTCATGAAGAAACTAGAGCTACTATCGAACAAAAAGTCCTTTGCCAAGCTTCAAGGTTAAACAAGGATAGGAAGGAGGTGATCTTTGAAGAAGGTGACCTTGTGTGGATACACTTGAGCAAGGACCGATTCCCCAAGGAACAAGATTCCAAGCTTAAATCAAGAGGAGATGGCCCCTTCAAGATCCTCAAGAGAATCAACAACAATGCCTACATCATCGACATTCCAACCTCCAAGTACCTTGCAAGCAACACATTCAATGTCAAGGACCTTTCACCCTACCCTGGAGATGTTCAAGATGATAACCATGAAGAGTCGAGGACGACTCTTTCCCAAGGGGGGGAGCTGATGCAGCCCGTCCTACGGACGTCACTATATCTACACCACCAAGCCCCCCAAGTTGACCAATGACTCGTGCACGAGATAAACTCCTACAAGCTAAGGTGAACTCGCTCCTTTCCTCGTGTGACTTTGATACATCTTTGAATGGCTTGTTACTCCATGCAACTACACTGTGTGTTATCAGATACGAACCTCCATCGGATGAAGTTTAAGGAGCGAGACGAGAAGAAGGAGCTGCTGGAGCTGGAGCCCCAGAGTCTCTGGCCTGCATCCCCAGAGTCTCCGGCCAGGACTCTAGACCTGTCTCCGGACCCCCACCAGGAGTGCTCAGTACACCCCCATGGAGTCCTCACCGGAGATCATCGCCATCCCCGGAGTTTCCGCACACCCCGAAGTCTCCGGCCCAGCTACCCCAGAGTCTTCGGCCATCAACCCCGGAGTCTCCGCCCCAAGACTCTGGCCATGACTCTAGACCCTTCGTTGGAACTCTCTGTATGCCGCCCCGGAGTCCACCCCGGAGTCTGAGCTCCACCCCGGAGTCTCCGACCCCTTGACCCTAGAGTCTCCGGTGTAAGTGGACCAGGCATGTGAAAAGCCTTTTGGGCCTGCGACCCATGTACCCCTTAGTCCGTCCAGACTTTACCCTTTATTGCCTAAACTACCCTTGAACTAGTGGCTGGCCTATATGTAGCCCCCCACCTCTATTGTAAACCCTAGGCATGATATTTGGAATTAGTGAAAACCCCTTGTGGATCTATCTAGTTCTTGCCTCATGCTCCTTTGACAAAGGATCACCAAATATCACAAACCTCGTTGGAGTTTGTATCGTGCCTCCGCGTTGTACAAGGCCTAGGCATCAGAGTCCCTTTGTCTAGACGTCAAGATCTCACCGAGTCTCCCTACTCGCCGTGCCAGTTCGAGAGAGAGTCCTCCGCCCGACGCTGATCCTAGTGATTGCGCCGGACCGGTCACCGCCGGGTTAGCTATTGGTGTGTATCGTGGTTTTGCGTGAGTGTGTTCATCGTGTTCTTCGTGCGTGAGTTCGTCGTGTTCATCCTCCTCTCCTCTCCCCCACACTCCACCCTCGATTTGGACAGGATTCGTGAAAGATCGGGCCACCCTAGAGGTTTGCCCTCAATAGGTACTCGAAGAGAACCACCAAATCTGCAGTCCCCAAGTGTTGCTACTCCCACACACACCGAGGTCGCCGCTACAAAGTATCAAACGCTAGGTTCACATGCACATGCATGATCCGGACAGAACCAGTGCTAGCATACCAGCTTGTTAAGCAATGTCTTCATTTTCTCAAGACTTCGCCTTGGCAATACCTTCTGATCTTCCAAACTGTCTTGACATTTCCCGTATGTGGCAACACCATAGAAACCACAGACATCAAGAGAAGCAGAGCCTTGGGGACACATCCACACACTTGAAACTTGCGGGTGTGCACGACAGGTCCCATCCACCAGTAGTCAGGAGCACCATAGCCAATCCGTGAACACTGTCAGCGGAATAATCAGGAACTCGTTGGTGGCCAGATCTTGGAGCAGGCTGATCGGTAGAATTGGTGGCGCGCTGAACCTAGATTTTGAGTTAAGAAAAGAAGTCAAGCAACACAAATCGTCTCATCATGAACATGGGTATTATCTAAGTCATGAATGACCGGTACACAAGACGCACTAGGGAGGTCCTTGAAATGGTTGGGACCAAAATTAACGAATCGGGCTTATGGAATGGACGGCATCTCGAAGGGTTTTGAACTCGAGGAAAAACATATAGTACATGGAAAAATTGTCTCAACAAACGTGTAGAGGATTGAATAATCTTTCCAAAACATTTTTGAACCATTCAAATTTACAGTTGAATTGCGTACTTTCTTCGTTCTAGAATGAGTGGCTTGGATTTATCTAGATTTGCATGTATTTAGATATTTTTTAATGTATAAATACATATGAATTTAGACAGATTGCAAGTGAATTATTTTTTATTTTAGGACGAGCGAGTACTATATAAACTAAACTCCAGGATTTTTTAGATCGTTGGACTAAACTTACTGACGCAAGGGCCTGCCTACCACTAAACCTGACGGTGGGGTCAACTACTTAAGTTTTTTTCTTTCCGGGGAAACTAAGCTAACCGCGGGCCCAAAAGTTTTCTGTTTAAGCGGTAGACACGTGCTCGACAGATAGGTCCCACCTGACGGTGAGATAGAAACAGAGAAGGGGCAGAGCCGTCTCTGGACAGGAGAGCGAGAGCGAGACTGAACTATAGTGCTCACAACCAGGAAATTAAACCGCGGGTAAACAAAAAGGAAATTAAACCGTAAAAGTTCAGTCCGAACATCTTGAAAAAAAGTACAGGGGTGAGCACTCTATATACGCCTGAAGTAATCAAGAAAACGCATCGCACACAAATTTAACAGTACTTCCATTACCAAGAGACTTAGCTTCAGTTCAAAACTAGATGTAGTAAGTACCAAAAAACAACAGAAACTTCACCGGTTCTACATGAACATAGTTCACAAGAGAAATACAACATGGCTCAGTCAGCGACGCCGCCTTCTGATCGGCTATCTAATCAGTACACGTAGGGCAGGATCCTCCAGGGCACGAGCCTGCAGTACTCCGCCCAGATGTCCTTGTACTTGGCCGAGCACCGTGCCTCGTCCCTCCTCTCCCTCCATATCAGGAGGATGAGCAGGTAGGTCGGGTAGAAGTAGGGGATCGCGGAACTGAAGCACAAGCGTTCAAAAGTTATTCATGTTTTTGATTTGGATCAAGGTGATATTGTATTTTTATGTCAGAAGAAGGGTGTCACTTCACCTGGCTCCACAAGGCAAGCTGAACGAAAGCGCGAGAAGTAGATCTCCAAGGTAGTTGCAGTGCCTTGCGATGCCCCTGTACGCGACAAAGAGGGGACTTGTCATTTTACATTCAGGACAGCAGTGAAAAATGTCTAGAAAACTACTGTTCGGAAAGCAAACAGAGAAGAAAAACATGCACAGGTTCCACGAGATGCGTGTGGCGTACCAGTAGCCAGATATCAGCAGCTTTCCCCCAACAACTTTGGGAGGTTTACCCCATATGAGAGCTTTAGGGTTGTTCTTGAACAGATGTTTTTGCTTGTTGGCTCCTCTGAAGACTATATAGCTGTGTGCAGAACGCAGTAAGGCTGTGTCAAACTTACTAGAAAAGCAAGAAGCATATTATACAGCATTTGTAATCCAACAGCGGGTTCATGAGGACACAGAAAAGAGTACCCGATAAGGAAAGTGAGGCAGTTAGCAACACAAGCCAAAAGCGGCAGCTCCACTTTGTTTCTCAGAAGCCACCAGCCCTGGTCAACAGCAAGTCATAAAAATTTGGTGAGTGGCCCATTTGCCAACCTACGTAATTTAGGAGTGAAGTATATTCTGTAGAGGCATGAGTACATATTTGTAATTCGAATATATCATTTTTTTTAACAAATGGAAATGTTTACCTGAATAGAGAAGGTAAAAGGAATGAAAACAAGATCACCAAACACCAGCATGTAACCCAACCGTTCCGCAATAATGTCCCATCTGGAAATATTGGTAAACGGAACCACATGAAGAAAGAAAATAATGAAAGTATGAAGCTTTCATCCTTGCCACCAAAGTCCAATTCATCCAACAGGCAATAACACAGGCAGACTATATTGATATTCTTTTATTTATTTACTACTCCCTCCGTTTCAAAATATAAGATGTTTTAGCTTTGTGAAGAGAGTGTATCTAGACCCATTTTAGTTTGTAGGTTCACGCTAAACCTAGATGAACCTACACACTAAAAAGGGTCTAGATACACTCTCTTCACAAAGCTAAAACATCTTATATTTTGAAACGGAGGGAGTAGAAGCCAACGTGTACTTACGTGGAGGTCATGAATTCTTCATGCACGAAGTAATCTATAATATACCACTGCATTAAGAAGCATAATTACTTTCACAGATAATATAGTAGTTGATGATCAAATAAGATGTCTGCGTCCAATACCACACAAAAGAACTGGTAAAGAATGACTGAGCGGTTAGCTGAGCCAGCTAGGTAGCTCTTTGCAAACAAAGAGAGGTTGATAAGCAACCATCCCATCATTCCAGCCCTCACGAAGAAGAACCTGCAACCAAGATGAACAGAAGTTTTTTATTATAGGGACTCTAGTTACTCCAATTCATAGTTGTTTTACTGTTGTACTGCTAAAAATGCAGGCAATGTTTTTGAAACCGAATATATATAGTTAACATACAACATTAACTTGTATTCACATTAACCGCCACCACAAAATAAGAATGATATAACCTGAGGACCAATAAAGCAGAAAAGTAGCTATGCAGCATATAGAACTTCATTTCCAGTTATCCTTCAGTAAGATATCTTCATTCGCATTCATGTATCTACCTAAGAACATAAGCTAGCATGATCTTAAGAATGACCAATCTTTTAAATATTCTAAGTTCTAGACTAAGTACATCGAAATGCTTGACTTTTCACCACACCTCAACAACCTCTAAGAACAAATGCTCGAAACAACACTATTTCCTCATTTCTAGCAAGTCTATCGCACAACAGAAAGTAGCAACTTGCTGTTAATTTTTCAACTGGTCAACAAGACCATTAGCAAATGAATGGGAGTACCTATGGTAACAAACCAATAACTCAATTCTCAGACAAATCATATGCCATTGCAAATTCTCCAGAAAGCAGCACAAATTAGGTAAGAAAACAAGGAAGATATTGCAACATACTTGAGGTCAACTCCCATAAAATGGGGATTAAGCTGCACTCCCAACCACCTGTTAGACAAAGTGACATCTAACATTATTGAACAAGAAAACAGGAGTGGAATAGACAAAGTGATATCTAACATCATTAAACAAGAAAACAGGAGTGGAATACAAATGCTACTTTCCTAAGGCCTGTTTGTTTGACAAATATCTCAAATGCCACAAGAAGTCACTGTATCAAAAAAAAAGTTTCTCGAAAGTACCAATCCTGTATGAAGCTCCCACTAACATGTGGTTTCAACGAAGAGCTTTGATGGCGGGACCTTAACCCGGTAAAATAAAGCAGGAAAGAGACCTGAAATGAAAAAACAAGACATCAGTTAATCGAGAGAATGGTATTTGGTTTATTCCATCTGTGACCCGATGTCAGCAAATATTACGAGCTAAATTTTAATACGATTGCAAATCAATCCTAACGGCTGAACTGGGGACAAGATTCCATCCATGTTTCCCTTTGTTGTCCCGGTCTGATTTCAGAAAACAACAGGATCCAAGATAACAAAACAGATGTGAATCCATCCAGGGATATAATTTTCCGGAAGCGAAAGAAGCGAGTATAAGTGACAGAATCTGCAGATCAGAAGGATCTCGACTCTCGAGGTAGGGAAGTGGCACCTACAATGACACTGAAAATGAAGGTCGCCGACAGCAGCTCGAGTCCACGGTCAGCCACGACCTGCAAGAAAATTAGCAATAAACATTAGGCTGGTCAACTCGTCGGAAATTTTATGAATCTCCTGAGCGGGAACTAGGAAACTGAAGTCTCGGGAGCTACAGAAAAGCTGACCGTGGGAGTCATCCATCCCATGTAGACGCCGAGCGCGGAGAGCCCGAGGAGCAGCAGGAGCGAGAAGAGACCTGCGAGCCACGCACACGCGCGTAAGTAAGCCGGCCGAGTAGACGGCGGAGAGCAGCAAACATTTGCGGGATTGGGGGGTACCGTTGCAGCGGTAGTGGAGGCGGGAGGAGTCGGGGAGGACGGCGCCGGCGACAAGCTTGCCCGGAAGGAAGGCGCCCGCGGCGGCCAGGTACCCGAGGTAGGAGAGCAGAACCACCGCCGCGCTCCAGGAGGGCGCGAGCGCGGCGAGCAAGTCGGCGGCGGTGGCGGCGTCCATCTCGGTCGTCGCGAGCGGAGCGGCCGAGCGGGGATCTCTGCTAGTCAGCTGAAGCGGACTGATTTGGATCTACGGTGGGCCCTTTTAAACAGTAAACAAGATAATGAAGCTTTATGGAGGCCCATCTGCGTCTGTTTGAAACGCAACGTTTTTAATCCAACGCCTTTGAGAACTGAAACAATTGTTGCAGGAGCATTTTTTCGAGAAAGAATTATGCTTCATCTAAAAGTATAATAGGGCACCTACTGGCTCTAACCACAGCAATTAGTGCATTTGAGCCGTCAGATTAGGGTCCTGCAGCTAATCCGGACCGTGAGATCATAATTAGACTTTTTTATACCCGTTTACTAAACTGCTACGTGTACACCGGTGAGGCCACTGCCAGTGGGTCCATTAACTCTCTCTCAGGCGGGGTGTAGCTGCCTGGTAAGCGCGAAGGGCAAGAGGGACACGGG
This sequence comes from Avena eriantha, assembly GCA_910589775.1. Classification (NCBI taxonomy): domain Eukaryota; kingdom Viridiplantae; phylum Streptophyta; class Magnoliopsida; order Poales; family Poaceae; genus Avena; species Avena eriantha. The sequence continues at coordinate 409,861,194 of OU342746.1, read as the reverse complement.
CACCACTCACCAGGGGTCAAAAAGGTTGGGCGTGAGGGTGAAAACCCCAGCCGCCTCCCGATAGGTCCGTCCACACCGCCTCCTCCAATCCTGTCGCGCCGCCAGCGGGTCTCGAGCTCCGCCGTCTACCGCAGCCAGCGGGTCTCGGGCTCCGCCATCTGCCGCTGCCAGCGCCTTCTCCTCCCCAAGCGCTTGCGTCGCCGCCCTCGTCCTTGTGCTGCTGCGCACCGTTCTATCGTCAAGAGAGAGGCTGGTGGCCGGGGGGAGCAGCGCAGCCCGCTGCGAGCTCCGCCGCCCCGCACCATGACGTCACTGAGAGATCAGCTGATAGCCAGCAGGAGCAGCACATGTCGCTGCTCGCACCGCCGCTGCACGCCATGTTGTCGTCGGAAGGAGTGGCTGGTGGCCATGAGAGGAGCGCAACATTCTGCCCTGCTCCATCACCGCTCGCGTGCCGTCGCTAGGAAGAGCGCCTCACACGGCCGCGTGTTGCACCGCACATCGAAAGGAGAGGATGGTGGCACCACTTCCAGGCTAAGCTCCCTCTCTTTCTCTCACTCTCTTTCTCTCTCTCTCGGGAGCTATGCTATGCACTATCAGCAAGAATAGTGTGTCATCTCCATCTCCGGGTGGATTTCAGGACGCTCAACCAGCAATGGTCATGGTGCATCTCTCTATTTTGTTCTTAATTCATTGTAAGGAAAAATCAGCAGTCTTCAGGTAATGTATTTCTCTTCAGATGTTTAGTTTTGTATTATCGGTCATGTTTTACATGATGGTTATGTCAATGAAAGAAATCAGGTTTCCTTTTGGTAGATGTTATTTTATGTTATTTTACACTAGGTAATTATCCGTGCGTTGCAACAGGTACAAACATCAAGTACATTATCAAGTATTATGTCTATGTGTTTCCACTTTGCATGGTTGTACATCATATATGCATAGAATACAGGGACCGGCAAATTATATCTTATAACCTAATTCAACATTACGAGAAGAGGACATTTTTCTTTGGCTCAATCGAATGAGTTTGGTTTGTTTGAACTCGACGTATGCATAATATCAGAATCTGATACTACATTATATTCAGCTCAAATTAGACTTTCTTTGCTTTTGCTTCTGTACCTATTCTTGCTTTGTACATACCATCGTATATATCTTTACTAGTATTAATTTCAAAAGCGTGGTGAATGCCTGGTGTCACACTTTGACAAATTACACTGAAACTGCCACCGCCAACAAACTCCACGCCTAAGTAAAAAAGAAGGGTCGGCTAACAAACTTTATCTTATCTGAATAAAAAATCAAGGATGTTGAAAGTGTGTGCCGGCCTGCTGTCCCTCGCGTTGCTATTCTCGGCAACAAACTGACACCCAAGGCTAACAAACTAACAAAATTACTGGTTTTACGCATCAGGGCTGGACTCTATTGAGTCCGCCAGAAATTCAAGAAGAGCCTCAATTTAGGGAGACGATGTGGTTTTTGTCATCCTCCCAAGCGACTATGCACAGCGACATATGCAAGATGAAGCATTGGTCTTGGTTGTTGCCTACCGTCGCACCTGTGAAACCGAGGTCTCCGTGTCTGGAGCTATCGGCTGCGGCTTCGCCGGAGTGCGTCCAGCAGGTTCCCTGTGGCCCGTGCTCCCGGCAGCGAACAAGGAGACCGTGGACATGCGTAGAGCCTATGGGTGCCAACACAGGCGTGGAGGCATCGAAGATGGGCACACAGCCGAGATGCAGCGCCAACGCCTGGCACAATAGTCCCTGGTCCAAGACTCCGCCCTGTGATTCTACCGCGACATGGTTCCGCCGTCGCGGTCGCGCTGAGCTCCTGCGCAAGTGCCACCGCGCTCAAGCTGGGCTTTTGGGTGCATGTTGCCCCATAGTGCGAGGACCGAAGAAAGAGAAGGCACTGCTGGCCGGTGTCGACGTTGACGACGAGCTGGCCCTATTGATGGTCGTGGCATGTCAGCTCGGACCGGTGGTTAAATCGGCTGGCCAAAAGAGATGTAGGCTGTGGTTATGTCCCCTGGTGCATCCGTGGAGGACTTGGAAGTTGCCAAGACTGAAGCCGAGCCGCTGCGTGGAAAGCTAGCCACAGCCGAAGTGAGGTTGCAGGCCACGTGTACAGTGCATAGGTGGAAAAGACTGTGGCAGCCGTGAGCCAAGACGGTGACCGAGTGCGTGCGCATGTTTGAGAAGGACTTGAGGCTGGCCAGGGAGGAGAATGCCAAGCTGCTGGAGGTGTAGCGAGAGTGCTCCATGAAGAAAGCAGTGGGCTTGGTGATCTCGTGACCAAGTCAACAACACGATTGATTCATGGAAGCCACTGCAACGACAGCTACAGCCACGCCGACAATGCCTGTTAGTGAAGTCGCCGGGCATCGAGACACCGGTCTTGCAGGTGCAAGAACTAAAGCTATGGGAGATGAAGAAGGCCCCGAGTGTGCTTGTGCAGCCTATGGAGAAAGCGCCGTACATCCTCTTGCTAAACGAGGAAAAGATCAAGCCCAAGCTGAATGCAAAGGAGGGGTACAATGGTGATTGTGGTATGCTGATACAGGTGCAAGCAACCACGTGTCAGGCTGTTCAAGGATGTTTACTAAATTAGATACGAGCGTGCAGGGGATTGTTCGTTTTAGAGATGGGTTAGTGTTACAAATTTGTGGCCGAGGCACCGTATTGCTCGCTTGCCGTACAAAGGGTAGCTGAACATACGTGATGGCTCGGAGGAACAGTTGGTTGAGGCACACATAAAAAGAGAAGCGTCTCTACGCACTAAAGCTGAAGAAACAGAGTGCGTGCCTGCTGCCGAACACAAAAAAGCTACCAGATGAGAGGAGTGTCATACTGTCATGCATAAGACCTCCACGAGCCCATCAACATCCAATACAATAGTGGCGGCAAGTGTAACAAAGAGAAGAGCTGCTGCACGCGGCCTTGCCGGAGTCGAGTCGGCATGATGCCCAAAGTAACACCATAATGAAGATGACGGTAACAAGATTAGAGGTGATTGTTAGATTTATTTAATCTTGTTATACAAGTTTCTGTTTACTGTCGTGTTGTGTTAGAGTCCTAGGCATCAACGCAGCTGCTACACGGTGGTGTGTTCAGATTGCATAGGGTCAGAAACGTGTCTGGTTCATGCTGCGACCAAGTCTTTTTATTTACTGTTTGCATCAAGTCACTCGATACGATCCCCTGCACCCCCTGCACGTGGATGGCACGCGCTTCGTGTGGATCGTGGCGATTATTTCGTGAAGTTTGTGAGTCGGCTGAATAAAAGGAAGCGAGAAAAGATGCAGGAAGTTACACGTCGCAAAAACCTCTCTGTGTTCATGTGTGTGTTTCTCCGTATTCAAGTGTGTGTTCGTCAGACTTTTAGAGTTAGAATTCCACCATAGCATGTGTTGATCTAGGGTTGGGTCCAATATGCGCAAGATATATGTGAGCAACCAGAATACTGCCGCAATCCTAGAGTGGATTATCCAAAGATAATAGATGGAACAAACCGAATAATATCGGTTAGTTTATCACCAAATATGTCGAACTGCATCTAAATTCTATTTTATTTTCAGAAGATCCTTTGTTAGCATTCTAGAGTAGTCTACACATCGTTATGTTCTTTGATCTTAGACCGTGTAGGAAAAAAATGCAATTACGTCACACAGTGATGAACATTTTTCGGGCCAATCCGTTTAAATTTTTAGGTAGTTAAATTAAGCATAGTGGTTCTTTAATGTATTTAAAATATTAGATGCAATTATGTTTTCTATGCATAAGCAAATATTCACATAAATTTTAAAGCAATTTAAAGACCGTGGCAACACACGGATATTCTGCTAGTGAAATAGAAAATCACAATGTAGTCCCTATTGTATTACAGTCAAAAAAGTAGACTTCCTTTAATCATAGTCGGGTCTGAAACATACAATACGCCAACTAATGTTCTTAAAAAAATCATATCCTCATACAAAGTAATAAATAATTTAATATGTATGTCGATATGAGATCATAATTCACATATGTTATCCCGCTTAATGATACTCATCGCACCCCAAAAAAAAAAACAGATGATGTTCTTTTAGAGGAGTATATGATATAGCACCTGGCGTTAACGTCTATCTGACCACTGCACAATACATCAAATATCAATCTATCTCAGTTCTCAAGTCTTAACAACTATTAACAAAGAGTAGCTGATAGAAAATTTTCCTCAAGGTACTGCATATATTTTGGTCTACTATCATGGTTAATGGCAACTATGTTAGCTTGAATCATGGAAGTGTCTCAAAAAAAAATGGCATGTCCAGAGAGCACCGCGCAGTAAAGTTTCAATATTTCATTCTTAAACCTCAAAGAACTTAGTGAATACATCTTCACGTCGGGGATTTTACTATAATATATGACTCTTGCCCAGTAGGAAGCACAACTTCCAATTCAGGGAAGGAGGTCTTGAGCCTGATGGAGATATATTCTCTATTTTTTTCAAACCGTGCAAATTTTCGGCCAAGTGATAATCCTCAAGGAGGACAAGTCTACTGAACTATAGTTGCATGCCAAGCCAAATTCACCATGATAGAAAAATATGCACAAACATGATCACATGAGAGTTGGTTTAAACTCCGAAGCTTACAGTTATAAGGACTACAAAGCGAACATTACAATTTATATGAAGCAGTGTAGAAAGGTTTCAGACATTTTACCCATAACATCCTACAAAGAAGAGGATGAGTAGATTTAAACTGAGAAATACATATACATATGTGTAAATCAATAACTTTGAGTTGCAAAACAACTAAAATTCATTAACATTTCTGATGGGTTCGTAGCATGGAAAACAAAAAATTTCTACCGCAAGAACGAACAAAACCTAGATCTAATCCAGATAAAAGTCAAGATCTAATCTATTAGACATGAGCAACGAGATAGATAGGAACTAACCCTCGTAGATCCGAAAGTGTTAACGAGATTAGATCTCGTGGTTGATGTAGTCGATCACTTGCCGATCTCAAGATCGTGTGGACGATCCTTCCGGCATCGCGTTCCAGCAGCGCTTCCGCCGTCGGTCAAGTAGACGATCCTCCCGGCGTCGCGTTCCAGCAGCGCTTCCGCCGTCGGTCAAGTAGACGATCCTTCCGGCGCCACGATTCGGCAGCGCTTCCGCAGTCGGTCACAAGTGCGGAGTCGAAGCAGACCTTCCTCTCCCCGTTCCAGCGAGCAGCGGAGGTAGTAGATCTTCTCCATGGAATCCCAGCAGCACGACGGCGTGGTGGTGGTGGTGGAGTAGAGAATTCTGCAGGGCTTCGCCTATGCCTGTGCAGAAGATGGTGGAGGAGAGAGGCGGCAGAGATTGGGTGTTATGGGAGCAGGGGAGGAGGGGGCGCCCCTGCCCCTCTATTTAAAGAGGGGAGGCGCCTAGGGAGGGGGAGTCCTTGTAGGACTCCCCTCCCTCTCTAGGCCGGCGGATTGGAGGTGGGGGGAGGAGTCCTCCTCCCCCACGAATCCGTATCTTGACCCACCAGGACTCCTTGATCCCTATCTTGATTTTCAAGCAAACTCCAAGATATCTTCTAGAACCTTCCGGAACATTCCGAAACCTTCTAGAATCCTCATACAAACACTCCGGAACATTTCCTAACTCATAAAATGATCTCCTATATATGAATCTTATTCTCCGGACCATTCCGGATCTCCTCGTGATGTCCCGAATCCAATCCGAGACTCCGAACAACATTCGGTCTCCAACGCATATTCCATATCTACTTAAAACAACTTCGAACCTTAAGTGTGTCACCCTACGGTTCGTGAATATGTAGACATGATAGAGACACATCTCCTATCAATAACCATCAGCGGGACCTGGAGATCCATAATGGCTCCCACATACTCAACGATGACTTCGCGATCGATTGAGCCACTTACATACGAAACTAATTCCCTTTGTCTCGCGATACTATACTTATCCGAGGTTTGATCGTCGGTATCTCCATACCTAGTTCTACCTCGTTACTGATAAGTACTCTTTACTCGTTCCGTGATATGTCATCCCTTGTGACCCAGTCACATGCTTGCAAGTTAACTAGATGTCATTCCACCGAGAGGGCCCAGAGCATATCTATCCGTTATATGGATGGACAAATCCTAATCTTGGTTCATGCGCTTCAACACATACTTTCAGAATACCCAATGACACTTTTATAACCACCCAGTTACGAAGCGGCGTTTGATGTCATCAAAGTATCCATCCGGTGATGGTGATTAACATAACCTCATGGTCGATGGAATAGGTTACTATGTATTTAAAAGCTTACAGCAAAACGAACTTAATGACTTGATCTTATGCTACGCTTACTATGGGTGTGTGTCCATCACATCATTCTCCTAATGATATAACCTTGTTATTAATCACATCCTAATGTCCATGATCAGAAAACCATGATCATCAATTAATCAACAAGCTAGTTCAACAAGAGGCTTACTAGGGACTCTTATATGTTTACAAAACACACATGTATTAGTGTTTCTTAATAATACAATTATAGCATGGGATGTAAACATTCATCATAAACACAAAGATATAATAATAATCACTTTTATTATTGCCTCTTGGCATATCTCAAACAATTTCAACACCTTTTATGCTCCAGTAACTGAGGTCCACACACCTTAGTATAATTTTTTCTCAAGCATTGTAGGAGTATCAAATTTTCTCAAGGACATATGTGTAACATTCATACGAGCTATAACACAATTTTTTAATTGAAAGACAAATAAAGAGTGACAAACTTTGCTTCTCCTGGAAACTTTAAGCTCGGTCTAAACTTTCAGTTTACATACTCATGCTTGTCACCATCCATACATATGTTTAAGCAGCAAGACCTGTTATGTCTAACCGCATGGTGCTAAAAAATGTATAGTGCAGTCATCTAGAGGACATGTGGCAAATGGAGAGTTGAACTACAATATGTCAGATTTAGTAGTTATGCAAATGGAGATTTTCAGGTTTTTCGGCAACTATATAATCGTGCACTACAACAACCTCTCGACCTATGCATCAACCAAATACTACTACCTCTGTTCCAAATTATAAGATGTTTTGTAGGCTAAATACATTACTCCAAATTATAATGGTAGATAAAAATAATTATTTAATAGGATACAAATCTATATCTATCTTTACTATAAAAAGTCTAGAGGTAGGTTCTTCTACATAGCTTTTCCGTCTGAATTTTTTTGGACAAGTTTGCCCCTCATAGTTAGGAGATATTACTGCACTGCCACCGCCTAACTCAACCAGTCAAAAAAAAACGGTTTATTTCTCTCCCCCTCACGGCCTGACCTTATCTTCTTAGCCCCGCCATCGCAGCCAGCTCGTCGAGGGGAGGGGCTGATGCGTGTGGCGCCATGGGGGTCAGCGTTGCGGTCGCGGACGTCCAGGTAGAGAGCAGAGGCGGCACCGTCGGGTGGCGCGTGGGCGACGCGGAGGAGGCCAAATGGCAGCAGCGGGCGGTGGAGTGCTGCTTCCGGCGTCCTGGACATGGCGTCGCGACGCCGCCCAGCTTGGAGCATGTGGCGTGTGGGCGACGCGGAGGAGGCCAAACGGCAGCGGGAGTGGCGGGCTGCTGCGTCCGGCGTCCTGGTCGTGGCGCCGCGCTTCCGCCCTACTCGCCTTCGTCCTTGCCACCGCCAAGCACCAGCGTCCTGGTATGCTTCCGGCGTCCTCCGAATACTCGCGCTCATACACCTCCATAACCTCTCCTCCTCGGCAACAATGAACTGAGATGGAGGCCGATGCTTTGGCGAGCGCCAATTAGGAAACAACACGGAGATAGCGGAGCGGCAGCTCCCGTATAATCAGCTCCCTACGACACGATGCGGCAGTATAATCACCATTTTGTGCTAGATACGGCAATAAAAAATCAACCACCTGCGCCATTGGGGTCAGAACGGTCATATCGTCCAAAGGTTATAGTTGCGCTGGAGACTCCGCCTAGGTGAGGCAAGAACACATCGACATAGGTTACCTCTAGGTTATAAAGGCATATCAATGAATGAAAACTCTTATGCAAAATTTGAAAACAGTTATATTCATTGTGTTTAAAAGTGAGGTAATAAACAGTCTCAAAAGACCGTGGCAACGGGCATTATAGAGTGGCGCTATTTGACACCCAGACCCGCTATCTTTCAAACCGTACATGATTTTTATGTCACGTCAATTTTTCTCTTACCTCGGAAGTAAAGAAGAACATAAGAAAATTTAGACATGTCGTAAAAATTTTTGTTTACATGCCGTATAAAATACGACGTAAAATGCGTATTTTCTATGTTTTTTACACTACAATGACTTATAAATTGTATTTTTATGTCGATTTTTGTGTGTTTCTGATGAATATGAACATAATTATTAGTATACAAAACATAAATTTTAGAACATGAGAACATAAAAATATGAAGGGTGCAAAATAATGAATAGCATATATATATATATATATATAGGTAAAATAACATGTGCACCATGGTTTCTCCCGGTCCAACACTTTTTTGGACCATTTTATTCTTCCACAATATGAGAAATTACCCACCATACCATCCATGCGCTTTTTTCCAGCATCGCGTACCGTCCATGAGTGGAAATAGCATTAGCGGTCGGTTCCTACGTAGTAGTAGCCTAGAAAAAAGAAAAAAAATTAGGCCCATCCAACAGACTGGGTCGGTCAAAGCTGAATTACCCGAGCTATGTGAAGTTGGCCCCCAATCCAACAAACCGGGTCAGTCAGAGAGAATTCCTGAGGCTTTGTGTCCTTCTAATCGATGGGTTTAGACTAGGTGTACGGTAGATTAGAGATTAGTGTTGAATAGTCACACATCGATTCTTCGCATCGAGTCTAACCAATTCATATACTTTCGCTGATTGGCTGTCAACAGCCAAGCAACATGAGTTCAATGAGATAGAATCGAATTTGGGTGGCTAGACAGAGAGGAAACAGAGGATGATTTCGTGGTAGGGACGGACAGGAACTCCGATGAACTGTGGCGGAGTAGACAAGATTTGAAGCAGAGAGGTTCGAAGGAGGCTGAAGCAGAGAGAGAAAGGATAAGAATTGAAGTGCGGTGGAGAAGGGCCGACGTTTTTTTCTAATGGGCCCTACAACCAATGCTTTATTTACATAACTTGTAGTATTGATAAACATGCACTACTGCATAATTATTGAAAAGATTTGTTTAGAAAATACATCGCATTGTATAAATCAAGTTTGTTTATCTTTTTTTCTACCATTTCGTTTTAGTCATGTCAATGAAAAAAATAGATTTTTAATACTCACTCTGTCTGGAAAATCGTTTTAGAAATATGAATAAAAAATATATTTTTAATACTCACTGTTTGAAAAAATATGTTCCAGATTGTATAGATTTGCATGTATCCATATTAAAATAAGTCTACATACATATACATCTAGATAAAATTGTGACATTCTTTTCATGATGTACGGGTGAAATTCTCCGTTCTTATAAACATTGAATATTTAATCATCATCCTCGACAGTGACACTTTTTTCTGTACGGGTAAGTCAAAAATACGTCAACCAGTTTTTTTAGACAGTTTTGACCCTACCTGTTCCGGGCTATTACACCCTGTGCCACTGCCGAGTTAAAATACACGCCATATATTACGCACAATAGCCCTGTACCGGTTCGTTGTTTTCTTTTTTCTATCCCCCGTTTATTCTGGAACGAGACTTGGTTGCTACCCGTTGGCCAGCCAGCTCCAAGACCAAGACGGGCACTAGGTGGAATTGGAGGGGCGCTCGCGTGCTGCTAGGAGGCCGACACGGCCGGGGAAGGTGCACTCGTAGCCGAGCCGTGCGTCGACCGGGCAGAGGATGGAAGCGCGAGGGAGGAGATGGGCGGGGAGAAGAGGGCCGGCAGCACGACATTACGAGCTGGGAGGCACGCATGCATATGCCAAGCTAGAGGAGGCGCGTTTCCTTTTCTGACTGTGTTCGGCTTGGCCCATTGGCCGGACTACATATGCATTCAGGCCTGGTGCACCAACATCAAACAGACCCTGGTTTTACTTCGACAGTTATGTTTTCAAGTCACGTTTGGTCCCACACTCCCCTTAAAAGGAGCCCCATTGGTTTATATACATTCCAATTTGGGTTAAATATGACTTGGTACACAACAAGCAGAGCGGAGGGATTATGGGCTGCGTTGAGCCAATTATAAACACGAGGGACGGAGGGATCGTGGGTTGCCTTGAGATTTATATAAATGGCGGAAATCTTGGCGTTGTGTAATCAACTCCTCCTTATAGTGAAATTTTGTTGTTTGGTGCCCGTTGTTTTTTCTCTCTTTGTAGGAGAGGTTTTTGGCTGATATTTTTGTCTACAAGTTGAGTTTTTATCTATCTCGGTGCAACGTACGGGCATTTTTGCTAGTCTATACTTCCTCTGTTCCAGTTTAGTGTGCGCGGTGCTACAGTGCACGCAAAATGAGGTGACCGATTTCTCTCTTATTTTTCACTTTTTTGCTTCTCGGTTTTTTGGATGTGTAGCTCCGTGTTTACTCTACCCATTCCAAAAATCATAGAATTTTTTTGATAAAAAATGAGAGAGAAATAACCGTCTTGTTTTGCGTGATGAACAGTAACACGCAGAGTAATATAGAACAGAGAGAGTACCTAATAATAAAGGACGGATTGTTTCTCCCGGTCCAACATTTTTTTTGGATAAATTTGTCCTTTGACCAGACCTTAAATTACACACTAATACCACGGATAAGTGAAAATAACTGTTCAGAAAAAACTACGCTGATAAAGGCCGCGACGGGCTGGGTGGTGGTCACGGAGCGAAGAGCCTGGCGCCGGCGTCAATGTGGACAAAGCGGGAGAAAAACAAACTAGCTGCAGTCTGCTCAGCCTCGAGGACGCGCGAGAAGGAGCAAGGCGCAGCCGGCAGGTCGGTGGCGTGCGGCGATTGGAGCCAGGTGCATGCGGGGATCAGCTAGACGGGGGCTGCAGTTGACTGTCTCGCACGCGCGTGGACGTCCACGTCCACGGAGGGACCTCGCGTCCAGCTGATGCATGCTCCATGCGGGCATCACAAGCAAGGCACTCAGGATTCTCCAAAGGAAAAAAAAAGCGGCCAGGCATGAGAACAAAGGAAAAGAAACGAAAAATCATACACATGGGTCAGTGACTAACATCAATTTGCGTGTCAAAGATGTACCGGTATGACCAGAAAAAAACACGTCTCTTTTGCGCTGCTAGCGCTGGACAATCCACAAAAAAGTAGTTCCACCTAATTTCCTTACACTGATTTTCACCGGTCTACAATCAAAATCAGTGTTTACATATCGGAAAAAAGTACTCCATCCGAACCATATTAATTATCATAGAATCGGACGTATCTAGCTAAAACATGTCTAGATACATCCAATTTAAGGACAATTAATATGGACTCGAGGTATAATTCTCATGTGTTGATGATGGGCAAGAAGGGAAATTGTGTATTATACGGGACCATGTTGGATGTGCCTTCATGAATGAAAAGAGAAACACTACAACAATGTTGTGTTGTGCCCTCATGAATACTCCATCCATTCAGAAATATAAGACATTTTAGCTTTGTGAGTCGAATATATCTAGGCATCTTTTAGTGTATAGGTTCATAGATGTTTGGAATGAATCTATACACTAAAAACGCCTAGGTACATTATTTTATAAAGCTAAAATGTTTTATATTTCTAAACGGAGGGAATAAAAAGGGAGGACGGGAGAGTAAGCCAGGGTTGGTGCATCGGTTACCGCCTGTGGTACATTGGGCACAAGGCTGCGGGACAAAGTCATCAGGTCCATGGACAAATACAACCCAATAAATATATTATAACGAAAAGACGAACTGGTGAGAGTTCCTTCGTCATCCATCGTTTGCTTCAAGATAGCACGGAATGTTAAAAACATGGGGTGGAAAATAGCATACGAGAAAATATTAGGTACATCTTGCAAAATGAAAAGGGAATGCTCGACAAGAAATTGGTATAGTTACCGGTGTTTTGCAGAAAACTCAATGTGTACCGTTCTTGTAGCTACTCCCTCCATTCATAAATATAAGTTTTAGCTTTGTGAAAAGAATGTATCTAGACCCTTTTGTAGTGTGTAGGTTCATCTAGGTTTGGAGTGAACCTACATAATAAAAGGAATCTAGATACACTTCTTTCACAAAGCTAAAACATCTTATATTTTGGAATGGAGGAAGTACAAGAAATCAATATTGATGGAATTTGGAGATTGAGAATTGGATGTTCCTTCGAAATGTAAATACAAACCTAAGACACAAACCATCAGATTTTCATTGGCTAGAGTTATGACGATCGGTCTATTTTACGGTAAAATTTGGGTCATGTCAGTTTCTCATCGAAAAGTTTTTTCTTCCAGTGCAACGCACGGGCATGTTTTCTAGTCTATACCTATACCTATACCTATAATATATATATATAATAAAGGATGGATTATTTCTCCCGGTCCAACATTTTTCTAGACTGTTTTGCCCTCCCACTAAACCAGATATTACCCTAACGTCATCCGTAAGTAAAAAAGCATCACGAGGAATAAAATTCCTGACATGGGAGAGTCTTCGTTGTGCCTGACCGCCGCGATCTCTCCAGAGGCTGGAGAAAATCGCACGAGAAAGGAAAAAAATACCGTGCTTTATAGTCTAGCCTTGCTAGCGTTTTTTCGATCCGTCTGGCAGCCACGGCGTGGTGCGAAGCTCTGGTCGCCGTGTCTGGACATCGTTTGCTTGGTGAGGAAGATGTCTTCTATCGGAGGAAGCCGCCCACGCCCTGTAGCTATACATTGTCGATGTCGTGCTGCTGCCGAGTACCGAATACGGTGGCGTGCCTGTGCATCGGGTATCTTGGCTAGCTGAGCTATTGCATCTACCTCTGCATCCCGTTGTGGATATGATGGTGCCGACATGTGTAGTAGCGGCCTAGGAGGGGATGCACCGGGGACAGCCTACTCGGTGAAAGTGCTTTGCATGGCACTGTCTCCTAGCGTGGCTGCTCCAATTGGCTAATTGCAATGCGCGCATGAATCAGATTGTCTAGTGTAGCATCCCAATTGTCTAACAATTGCAATGCTACTAGCCTAGTCTATATATATGCTACCTTCCTACATATAATTGTTGCATCATCATTATATCTTGCTCATGTCATCATGCCACCTTGCATTTGAGCATCATATCAAACCCTTTTTATTTGGTTCTTATCTCATATGCATTACTAATTGTATTTGCCTCTTGATACATTATATTTGGTTCTTGATATATGCTTGATGCCCAAGTTGAGTTGGGGGCATATCTCTTTCAACTCCACCACCTTTTCTTGCCACCACCTTATAATTCCACCATCCAAAATAATTGTGGGATTTTGCATCTTCTTTGGTTCTTGTTTGGGCTCACATTTATATAGATGGATTCAATTCTATACCACATGCCCATATAAGATTATGTTGTTTTCACAATATACACATTTGGGGAATTACATGTGGAGTGCTTAGTGCTCATGTGCAAAAGCTTGGAAGGATGAGCTTATTTGAATGTTATGGAACCAACTAAATAGGTAGTGGCTAATACACACTAGCAAGTTGCATTATATTCAAATAGGCCATTTATTTCATACTTGACCATGTGGTTCTTCACAATCTTTCTCAAGCTTGGATTTCATTCAATTTTGAATGCATGCATCAAAACATAGTGCCCTTTTTAAATTATATTTGTTTGAACAAATATATGTGGCCCTATGTGATCATGCATGAGCCATGCAAGTGACCTTTCATCTTCTACTTCCTCTTTTGAGTTCTTATGTGATTTATATGGGTTTTTAATTCAAGCAAAGTTTGGAAGATTGAAAAGACGAACAAGCTTTCTCTACATCCACTTACCCCTATCTAGTCTCGACACATGAAATAATGAGACCCACATGAAATAAAGCCCTTGTCTTTTCATTTGCTTGGTTGGGTTTTTGTTCTTTGAAATTAAATACTTGGGTTTTTGAATGGTTTAGAGTTCTACCTCACCTCACCATCCACACCACAACCAAGCTAGCCAAAGCACCATCCTCTCCCACCCTCCCATGCGTGTGCAAGTGCACACCTATGCCATCTTCTCTCAACCAAGCCTCATCTAGCTAATGTCTCTCTTTCTCTTTTATCTACATAGACTAACCATCTAGTCTAAACCCTCTCCCATCGTTTCCCCCATTGGCAAGCTCCAAGTCCACCACGTCCTCCCACCGAGTCCCTCTCCTTCTTTCCTTGTGCAAAAGCCACCACACCCCATGTGCTCCCCATCCCTCTCTCCCTTGATCAGCCACCACCACACAGCTTCCTGATCCCCACCTGCCCTCTCTCACGTTGGCAACAGCAAGAAAGAACAAGAGAGAGGGAAAGAAGGAATATACCACCCGACCCTCCTCTCTCACCTTTCCCCTCGGGCAAGAAAACGGAGAAAAGTGGACAACCCCCATGTGTTTCCTCCCTCCCTCTCCTCACCTAACCAGCCACCTAGAGCAGCCTCAAATCGAGATCTGAACGCCCCAGACCCATATCCATCCTCTCTTCATTCCTCCTTTCCCAAGCCATTGCCATGGCAACATACCTCTAACCCTAGCTGTCTACCTGTTGTCCCTGTCGACCTGGCGACCCCCAAGGCGAACCCGCAGTACCAGGACATTCCCCTGCTACCTCACCGCCGCCCTGGACCTGCAGCTGTGACTGGACCTCGCCGGATCATTGCCGTCGCCACCATGTCCGCGAGGAAGCCGATGAAGCCGGCCACGAGCCTCGCCAAGGATCACGTCCACCTCGAGCATGCTTGTTTGCACCTGATGGTCGCTGGTGAGCACCTCTAGCTCCCCGACATCTCCCTTCCCTCTCTAGCTCGCCGCGCTCCGTCGAGCAGCCTCCGTGCACCGCCGCTCGCGCTGTCTGATGCACGCCTGCAGCCGCGCGGCAGCAGCAGCGAAACCCGCACGCACCCTCTGTTCTTCCGCCGTTTCCAGTCGATGTGGTCCGCCTCCACGCGAACGGGCTGAACGGAAATTGTAGCCCAATCAATCCTCTTCAACTTTCCTTTTTACGGCAGGGCGAAATTCGCCACCGTTCGGTCGCAATCGTCGTCGCAACCCAGCCCGATCTCAGCCCGTTTTCTGAAAACTTTCCGCCAGTTTTAAACCGTAGAGACACCTCTGTTCATCATGTTCTTACCGTTGATACAGTCCACCCCCGCTGAAACACCAAACACGAACTTTTTAGAGCTAAGTGAGATCTACACTTTTCGTTTTTGCATCATCTCCAAATTGTCGTTAGATTCGTCGCCATCGTCCTCCGATCTTGGCTCCAGCTGCTGTTTTTCTCAGACACAATATTCAGTTTCGTCAGCCTTCGCGGGAGGTTTTGCGTATAAGCCCCTGTACTTTTTCCCGCCTCCACCCGCAGTCCCCCGAATCACACACGTGTCAGCGTCCAATAGCCGTGCGCGCGCTGTGGCCCCGCCGCTCGGAGGCCCACCAGTCAGCCTCTGCGGCTGGGTTTCCCCGCGGTGAGAAAAGGCCGGACAGCCCGCTGCGCCAGCTGGCGCTGACTCGGCGCTGACCCCGCGCGGTAGTGACTCGGGCTAGCCCCACCTGAGTACAAAAAGAATATGTGATCTTTTCTAAATAATAAAAATATTCTAGAAATTGCAAATATGTTTTTAATATCCAGAAATTAATAACTTTTATTGACATTTCCAAATAATACAAATGATATATGTTTTTGAATCATAAAAATGTGAGAAATTCAAATCTGCCATACAAAATAATGTTTGGCTAATTTAAATTTTCGAAATTGTTTAATTGCAATAAAAAATGCCTTTTCTTAATTAATTAATAACTTTAATTCTATAACTGTAAATTTGGCAAATAATATGTCTACATCGATCAGCGCGACGAGCCCATTCTGATTATGCATTCCATGATATGAATTGTAGCATGCATCATATAAATATTAAGTGGACAGCAAGTGTTATGGGAGCAAAACATGACTAAAAACTTAATAAAATGATTTATTCTTGTACCCCACACCTCACCCATGTCATGCTATGCTATGCCATGTAATTTGTGCATCATTCATCATGGCATGCTTGTTTGCTTGTCGCATTTTATTCATATGCTTGTGTACTTTATTTATGTTGGCCCTTGTTTGTTTGGTTATTCTTTCGAATAGACGCCGAGCAGGGAAATTATCAGGAATCCCAGGAGTACTACCCAGATCCATCTCTCGCTTCAACTGAGCTGCCAGGCAAGCACTACCACATGCTTGCATACATATAGTACCTATTGCTTCTATCTTATTCTTGCATCATGGAGTCGTGAATGCATTAAATTGAATCCCAAGTACTGCATAGCCCTTACTTTTAAACCCCACCGAGCTTGTTCCTCCATCCCATGAGCCATTACTATAGGAGTTGTTTGAGTCATGCGAGTCGTAGAATAGCATGTGTAGGGTATGTGAGTGTCTGGTGGATAACGAGGTACTTAAACAACTTAACCTGAGTAGTAATGGGATAACTAATGAAAGAGGCACCGGTGGGCAATATCTGTCTTTTGGTTTTTATGTCCACTTGTGTCCCGTAGGACCCCGAGTACTTGATTCATGTTCCTTGACTCTTCGCACTATCCACATCCGGGAGGCCTTATGGACCCCCCTGAGCCAGAGCTTGATTCATTTTTATTTCTTGGGGCCACAAACTAGTTTGGGGTTTTATTTACTATCCTGTACTTATGTCATGTTACTATTTTATTAAGATTGTGCGTGGAGCACCTGTACTGTTTTGGATGCGGAGTGTTTTTGCGGTATCGACAAGCCTAGTCACATTTTCGGGTTCCTAGTCGTTTACAGCCATTGACGCAAACCTTGGGTCCGTCTCGGAGTCGGCCAACTTCGTTGCGGGTAGCTTAATGGGGTGGCCCCTGAAATATTTTATGAATCCTGTGATCGCTTTGTCGTGAATGCCTCGTTGGGTTTTGAGTTGGATTTCCGAGGTTGATCGAGTGTGTGTTGCTATTTGTTCACCCCTGTATGGTAAATCTTTCTGAAAGCCGTGTCCGCGGTTATGGACAACTTGGAGCACAGTTTCTCGATCATAGACAAGTATAACTAAAGTACCATCCTTAATTTGACTAAATATCTGACTAGTAAATAGTGCAATATTCATGGAATGAGTAATAAAACTACCAACGGATGGGTTGTCCGTCCGCTTTTTCGTTGGTAAGCGAGAAGGAGGATGGATCTGTTACTTTATACTGTTGTAACTGTTGTTTCTAATTAACGGACATCCGCCTATCTTTGGTTAGGCGGATGGTTAGCGAGTATCTATAGACTTGTTAGTTATTATCTTTTGCTGCAATTGCGTCACCCCAGGTATATGTCCCCTTTAGAGGCATAAAGACTTGCTGAGTACCCCTAGGGTCTCACACGATAAATTGTTTGATTCAGATAAATAGGTGTATTCGCAAGATGGATACTGGGTGGAGGAGACATATGATGTTGGCAACGATCACTCGGTGTAGAGATTCCGGGGATGGGGATCCGTGAGATCTGTGGACGGGATGTGCTTATTTATGTGGCATCTTATGCCGATTTGCTTCTTATCCGTACTCGGATCTTGTTTCCCGCTTCCGTTTGATACTCTGTTGATTGATGTATGAGGAGCTATCCTACACTATTACAACTATCTAGGATATTTGGATCTTGCCGTATGGCGTTGCAATATTTCTATTTCTTTTAGATGGTATGACTCTGAGAACTGTTGTAGGGTAGCTTGCATACATATTCACTTGTGTATGTAATTGATCTCTTCGCCTGTTGCCTACGCCGTTCGTTCTTGTCCCGATGTTCTTGAAAGTGGTTAGGGCGGCCGACGGGCCTACACGTGGGTGGCCATGGGCCCCCGCTGTACTTCTTTAACCACTTTTGGTCCATCCAGGCTTGAACTTAGAGCGTAGGGTCCGAGGTTGTTACATCTAACTAGCTCGTCCGATACGATCGTCAATTCCCGTATTACATGAGGCCTTGAGCAGCAAACCCCTCAGATAGCTCGACTAAAGGATGTTACGAGCCCGCGCTGATGATGCCACTGACCGGTGGTGCCGCCTTGCCGCGCGCGTATGTACCTGTGTACCATCCTCCAGGAAATAAGCACAAATTTATCCGTCAAGGTACGTCAGAGCTAATCTGTTCTAATATGGAAATGCCTAATAATGCATTAGCTTTTTACGAATACATAGTTAGTAGTGGTTGAAAAGAGCAAATTCTGATTTCCCTTCAGGTACATGTATGAAGATGAGCCAACTTTAATTTAACGAACATAGACATCGGAAACTTTTCACAATTTGGATGTGATCATGAAATATAGTATATATGATCAACAAGGTGTCAAAGTGAATATCATATACAGAAAAAGTCCAGCTCAAGGCAGCTATCGAGAGGCAAGACAAAAAATCTCCATATGAATTGGGTTTGTCTTCCCTATACAACACATGGGCACTTTTGCTATAAACTAAATACGTGGATTAATTAAACGGGATGGTACCAGCCATAGCCGGCAACACGCGCTTCACGAGAAGATGAAAGGAAAGCATGAGAAAGAAGAGAAAAAGGGGGGTGGAGAAAAGAAATATTCTACTTGCTAATTGGAACAATCAATTGATCGAGGAGTGGATGACACCGAGCAAGTTAAAAAAAATTGTCTATGTTGCGACGTGCCACTGATTTAAAAAAACTCATCGTCGGCACAACAACAACTAACTTTTTCCGCCACAACGCGCAGGCATTTTGCTAGTATATATCTATCTATATTTATACCTCTCTCTCTCTATATATATAATATATAATCTATACTAAAAATAAAGAAAGGACGGATTGTTTCTTCCGGTCCAACTCTTTTTTGGACGGATTTACCCTCCCACAAAACCACCTATTTTTGTCCGGCATTCTCCCTTGGATTGTTCGTCTGCGCAAAATTTGTTCCGTGCATTTGAGATCGATTCATGCACGTACCAGATGTGGTCTCTAGGCCTCGCTCTCAAAAAGAGTCCAGCTCAACGTGCACGCACGGTTAACAAACACGCGAGGCTGTCTTTCCCATCTATCTAGCAGACCTGGTGCGCGCCATGACAACGGAGATGGCAACAGCTACTCCGTCGTCCTCATGGAGAGACACCATGGTGAGCAGGAGCTGGGACGTGCTGTGCCTCTAGCCGTCGGCGGCGGCTGCGTGCGGCGACGTCAGGTCTAGGGGGTGAGATCGGCACTCGCGGAAGATGTTGGTAGGGTTCACGAGTAGCGGCAGATATTCTGGACTGGCCTCGCGCATGGCTGAAGCTTTTTTCAACCACATCCAACACAGGCATCATGATTGATGTAAAAGAAGGACATCCCTAAATTCACAAGGAAAGCAATATCAGATCATAGCGGCCACCGAAAACCGTCTGTTTTACAAGCTTGATTCATATGCGGCAGAGACTACAAGCTTGATTCATATGCGGCAGAGACGCACATGGTGCCATGATGCTTTAAACAGTGACAGTCCAGGCGCTCATGGTGCTATGTCGTATATCTACACAGTCTGAGGTCCGATCTGGTCGCCTATCTCGTACTACAAGTTTCGACCATCATAGAGTTGGACGACGGCTCTTGAAGCAACGCACTCTACTCTTTTACCAATCAGGTACCCCTGAGTTGCTTTTCGGCTATGGATCCATCGTGTGGCCGCTGCCTCCACACATGGTACAGGGGTCATCGGGCTATTGATTTTGCAAACTAATAAGCATGTCATTAATTATTCGGTAGACATGTTATGTCTTGTCTATCTAACTTAATGATTATGTGCGGTGGAAAAGATAATATTATACTTCCCCTATCTCAAAATAGATGTCGCAAATTTGTATAAATTTGGATATATCTAGACAATATTTAGTATATAGATACATCCAAATTTAAAAAAATCACGACATCTATTTCAAGACAGAGGGAGTACATATAATATCATAACAATAAACAAGTATATATAGGGGAAAACAACATACTACTTACACATAACGGAGGTAGTCGTCTTTGCAGGTCCAAGCCGAACTAGAGAGACAAGGTGATTTTGTGCAAACCTTAATCACCAAAGTACAGGATGCGAGCTTTGCAAACCATTGAAGACATCGATGTGTTCATTCGCAAAAAGAGAAGATATCGATGTGTTGGTGGCCTAGCCCGATGAAGATTGAGCTGCTAGATATCAGACACGGTTATTTGTCAAGGTGCATTTCGCTAACTCATTCATGAGCTATTAACAATATGATCATGTAAGATTATCCGTTTCAATTCTCTCGCACGAAGTACAATTTTCATGGACCAGGATGGTCTACACAAAACCAAACCGTCAATCTGATGTCATCAAAATTATAGCACCGAAGAGATGCAGCAGGTGGAATTGAAATCACACCGTCCCACGAGCGGAAGCTGCTAAACATACTATCGTGGAGGATCTGCCGCAAGTTGCTTGATTCACTTTTGTTTATGAAGCGAGGGCAAGTCGTTGGTCCCTTGGGTTCCAAGCTTCTCGGTCTGCAGGAGTTTTCGAGGTATGTTCTGCAATGTATGTTTTCTTCCAAAAGAATACAAGTAGCCAATTCTAGGAAGTGACTAAAATAAGGTATGGCACCAATCCTACTATTTCTCGTACAAGGGTGGAAGTTACCTAATATTTATAAGATTTTTCTAAGTACGATTTGACACATATTTATTAATCAATGTGATGACTGTTTTGAAACTTGTTTTCTACTTTCAATAGCCACACGCATACATATATATAGAAAGAGGGCTAAGTATTTTATAGGGTTCCAGATTTAGTACACATCATTAAAAATATTTCCACTAAATTTTACTATAATTTATCTTCTAAAAAAATCACCAAGTCGATTTATCCAAAATTGAATTTTTTTTCTTCTCCCAGTGCAACGCATGGGCATTTGTGCTAGTAATAATAAAGGACGGATTGTTTCTTCCGGTCTAATACTTTTTAGACGTTTTTACCCCTTTAGTTCAGATATTTTATCCTTCCTGCCACCACCGAGTGAACTACAACCACCGAGTGAACTACAGGGTTCAGTTTATTTCGATCCTTAGACACGGCCGGCACATGGGCCAGCCCAACTCTATCCGAACAAAGAGATATCGACCAGAACTCGACTGCTCTATTTCTGTTTAATTTCTTGCTCCCTCCCCACTAAAAAATCTGCAATATATAGCCCTCTCTTCTGCACGCGATTCACGCAAAACTCGTACAATGCCTACATAGAGGCTCGAACCCATGCCCAGGATCCTCATCATTACGCCGCCGGTAGTTGATCTTCCAAAGAGCGATTTCATCGATAGAAGAACAGACCTGAGAAGATTGGCAGGAAACAAAGAAATTCGACCTCAGATCGATACATCTGAGACACGAAGGCACCGCGTCGCCGATCTTCCAAAGAGGGATTTCATCAAACCGATACATCTGAGCCATGAAGGCCTTATTCCATCGGCGAACTTACCTTCCTTGCAAACTGCGGCGGCGAGCGAGGCCACGGCGACGCCCTCCGGCCTGCGAGGGGGAGAAGCCCGCCGGCCCAAGGCCATGTCCTCTGGCTTTGTACAAGCCTCACAGCGAGGGTGAAAAGGAATCGATCGATTCGCTGGCCGTCTCCGTTATTCTACACATGACAACGATGGAAACCTTATCTCTTTGGCAACATTTTGTGTAGTCCTTTCTTTTTGTTTTATTCACTGTTAAGCTCCAGCTTTCCTTTGTTACATCCACAGTCTTATGCCGTATACCACTCAGAGTGTTCAGATTTCGCATCAGGAGGTGACCAAGTGCCCACCTCTGTATCCAGATCGTAGCATCCTTTTCTAATTTGGGTGTTTGAGTGCTTTGGGCTACCGTGTGCTAGCTGCTTCACGAGAGGTGTCACTGAATTTCAGATGCGGTTGGAAGATCAGTGTGTGGCGTCTACGTGTGGTGGAATTTTAGTTTAGACACATAGTGTGTGAAGTTCAGAGACAAATACCACTGCTGATGTACAATTTCTGAACTGGAACTATGGATGTGAGAACTAATTAAATAACAGTCAGTATAAGAGTTGCAAACGGATGTTGTTTCGAGAAAGCATGCCACGAGAATGATCAAAGTCTAAAGGACAAAGTTGATGCCGTTGAGATATGCAACTATTTCTTATTTACTCAACTTGTGTGGGGGCACGTGGCTAAGCCTTAGAAAGTTATTATCTGGTTTTGTCTTGCAAATATTTGCAAAGAGAATGGATATTTTAACCAAAGAAATCTAAGTGAGGACTAAACAGATAAAGGCAAGAGGTGACTGCCAGGGAAAATAATTTGTAGCTATGTCGCCTATGCGTGTCCATAAAGATCAACAAATTAAAGCCGGGACCTTGGCAATTCAGAATTGCATGGGAGTTCTCGACTGCTCCCCCAAGGTACATCTCCACATATTTTTAAAAGTTTCTAAAGAAATTATTATTATTGAAATAGCTGAAATGTCTTTGTTGGAATATCGTTATGTCATACTCAAAAGTAGTTACCCACAAAGACGAAATACTCAGAAGTAGTTAAAGCTTGGTACCTTGAAGTATTTGACCATTATTTACATGATATTAGAAAGTACATGACATCAGTAACACATTCTGTTGAAAAAAAGTTCTCCACCCAGTTTAGTTTATTATGGTGCACCTGCATTGTTGTGTCCATATTTTCTCATAGTGATTAGTTCTCTCTTGGGATACCATGCCAGTAAAAGATGTATGTTTATGTCAACATCGTAGAAAGGCTTTGTACGTTGATGTTGAACTGCTCCGTCCCATGGCTTTCGTCGGGAGGCCCTGATCTCCACGAAAGTTAAGGCGCTGCACATGGGCAGACTGTCACCAGCAGCCGGCTAGGCGGTGGGGCTGACCGGGTTTGATATGAGCGTGCTGTCACTGATTTTTTTTTTTTAAAAACTCACCACCAGCACAAAAACGACTAACTTCTTTAGCCGCAACGCGTGGACATTTTGCTAGTATATCTATACATAATAATAAAGGACGGATTTTTTTTCGGTACAACACTTTTTAAACCGTTTTGTCCTCTAACCAAAAACAAAATTACCCACCATGCCACCGGTAAGTGCAAATAAACATAAAAAAAGCTTCCAATCACTGGCGCGCATAAAAAACAGTAGGAGACTCCTCGATCCAATCGCGCAACAGAAGCTAGCCTTCTCCTCTAGGATTTGCGGATGCCGACTCGGTTTGATATATGAGGGATCCGTCGGAGGCGGAGCTCGTGCCGCCAGGGATTAGCTTCTTCCTGAGCTCCTCAACCGGCCCTAAAACTACACGATCTAGCTACAAGACCTTGAGGTGGCACGTGGTGGACGCCTAGACGGATCCATGTTATATATGCTGCACAAGTCCAAGAGGAGGTCCAAGACACACTGTACGATCAGGTTGTCACCAATTCAATTAGCAACCATCTCGTTTCCCGAAATCCCTTGCCCAGATCAATATCCGATCGAGAAGATTTGTAGAGCGGTCATACAAACAAGGTCAATGAGATTGGCTACTGCATGGAACCAGATCAGATTGGCGTGCTATGCGTACCTCGTGTATTCTCCTTTTTTTTGAACAAGCGCTGGATGTGTATGCATATGTTTGAGTTTGACCGTCTAAGGGTGGACTTTCGGAAGAGATGCATCGGATTATGGAGCAGTACTATGGTGCAGATGACTAGGAACTAAAAACTCTTATGCTCGGTTTGTGATTTTTGGGATCCGCTTATTTCCTGAACTGCTGTGTAAGAAATTCTATTATCTATTTGAGTTAATCTAATTAAACGTGGATGCCGTCATGTTATCCAGTGGTTTTCCTGTTGATACATAATACAAGCCTACATACACACGAAGGTATATCTGCTAGCGACTTCTTTACAGCCTGAAGCTGCATGCAAAAAGTGCAAATGAGACATCCATGTTTTGGATTAGTAGTTATGCAACGAAGCATCTTATTTATCAGCAATTTTTTTAATCCATGCTAGAATGCTACTCTTGATCGAGTAGCGGTGCATTTTTTATTACAGTATACAATTCAGTTTTAAACTTTCATTTGCTCATGTCCAACAGGTTGCGTGTGAACCTATTCCTAACAATGTCCCTACATATATATCTGGAGCCATGACAATGGCATGTGAAATATCTGATTAACTAACTTTTCTGTAACTTTACACTTTGTAGAATATGATCCAAATAGTTAGAATATTAGTTGTTAGTGAGATATGAAAAATATCTCTTGCATGGTCCGTTGATGATATTATCTCTCAGATCGTGTTTCCATGCCTGGGTTATACGTGTTATGGTAGCACTTGGCCTAAGGTTCTAAAATTATCTTGTAGGAAGAGAGGACCAACGGAGAGCTTGGATCATTAATGAACTTCCTAGATAACGGTAATTTGTATTAAACAATCAGATTTAAAGAGGGCGGATTGTAAGGACGCGCATAGAGGGGTCGGGGATGAGCATGATGGCCATGGACACGGAGATGCAGGTCTCTCGAGGTCGAGGAGCAAGGGCCCGAAGGCGTGGAGGTCGGAGCTGCGCCGCTGAGGCGGGGACCGAGCAGGTCGGGCAGGAGACGACCTTTCATGAGGGAGGTCGAGCCGGTGCCATGCCGGTGTAGTAAGTTATTTTTAGCTTATGTCGTTTAATGTGGTTATCATTTATTTTCTCGGTGCAACGTATGGGCACTTTCTTTGGAACACTATTTTGTTAATTTGTAGTTTTTACTGAGAGCATCCATTGCTACAAAGCTTACTATATTCTTAGTTTGAAAACACATGTGCTTCTTACTAGCTAGATTATAACTCTTGCTGGAACTTGCGGATCGTATCGTGCCACTATAGAAAAACATGTATTCTACTTTATTTGTATCTCTTTAAAAGGTTTAACTATTTTTGGCCCTTTTTAAAGCCTCTAGGGGCAGCTAAAGAAGTTGTTGTGACACTTTATGGTCTCATCCAATATGAAAGTCGAAAAAATATAATTATGTGTTTTTTGTAATGTGGATTTTTATTTTCCGCTGCAACGCGCGGGCATTTTTTTCTAGTCTATACCTAATAATAAATGATGGATTGTTTCTTCCGGTCCAACATTTTTTTGGACCCTTTTACCCTCCACTAGACCACATAATTACCCACCCAAGCCACCCAACTCGGACGCTTTTACCCCCAAAATTCAAAGCTATTACATTGCCCTGCCACCGCGAGTTAGAGAAAACAATTTGTTTTACTCCTATCGCCCCTCCTCCCTGTCCCGTGAAATCACCTGCGTGTTCACAAGCCCTAGAAGCAGCGGCGGGCCAGCGGCAAGGGTTCTCAAAATCCGCGGATAAGGAGGCCAGTGATGCCTTCCCGATGGCCGTGGTGTGTACACGGTCGTAGTACAACCCATGGCTGCCCTAGCAGGAGGAATCGCATCTGTAGCTGGAGGAGGCAAGCAATGGGGCTGTGCCTCGATCTGGTCGGGGGTGCTCGGTCCAGGTTGGGGCTGTACGGGGATCAGGGTGGCAGCTGGAACGGTTTGCGGCGCACATATAACTGGAGAGGGCGAGCGCAGGGTTGTGCCTCGATCTGGCCGGGCGTGCTCGAGAGTTTGAGCTCAGTGCAGGCGGGTGAGAAGCTTGGCCTGGTGCTAGCCGGGAGCCGGGCTGTCGGCCGGAGCAGTTAACGGCGGAATGCCGTATGCTACAACCCACTGTTTCCCTCATCATCGCATGTCAAAAGAAAGCAGAACCATGTTTGACTGAAAAATCAGATGATTACTAATCTCCTTTAGTTGACGATGCTTTTTAGCAGGGTTTGTCTTCGCTAATTGACCGGTAAAACATGTTGTCACATGATTCAGTGCCTTAATGAAGGAGACATGCATGTGCTAGCGCCAACGATAGCCTGAAGCTCTTCCTGGCATGGGACTCGAGGTGTGTAAGACCTGGAGTTAAAATGCAGTAGCTCAATCCCAGGTGTAGTGCCAATTTTTAAGTTTAAGTTTCTGAAAACGGAACAACACTTTTTGCCGCAGCTCGAGCTCAGGTTTGCCGGTGCCGTTGGCTTTCCATGGACGGGGCCGTGTCTTCTGAACTTCAGGACGGGCTCGTGTCGCAGTGGGATGATGGCGTGATAGGGCTGGGAAGACTTCACTAGCCCGATCTTACCGGCGGTGCATTTCAGGCTCCCGTTGTAATCTTCGCAGACAACCTCGATTGATACGCCTAATTCCGGTGACCACGGCCATGGTAAAGCTCGAGGAGGACCTGATTTCTTTGTTGAGTTAATTTTTCTGCTCCGATTTCCCTCTTCTGTCTCCCGCTTGGATGGTCCGCGGCGACGGCCACAAGTTCTGGGTCTGCAGCGTCTATAGAGATTTCATAGAAGACGACGACGAGCAGCGTTATCAGAGCAGGGACGAGCTATCAGCGGAACAAAGCTAGCTGCGACAAGCAGCAACGACATGGACAAGGTGAGGAAGAGAAATGGGCTTTTTTTTCGTTTATTAATACGGATCTAGCTAGGGCACAGACAACACTACAGAGCAAAGCTTCGGTTAGCTAGCACAGACTAGCGCACGAATTATTTAAAGGACACAACTTTTGCTGAGTAGACTATTGCTGCACCTGAATTAACGATCTGGAGGCGCTGGAGGCTGAAGTTGTTTGGTTACCTCAGGTAATTCACTACGGGAAAAATCGTCATTGCCGTGTTTTCAACCTTTAGCCGTGTGTTAATCCACGTGGAACACGGCAAAGGAATACTTTGCCGAGTATTACTTAAAAAAAACTCGGCAAAGATTGAGTACACGATATATTCTAAAAAAACACAAGGCAAAGAAAAGTACACGGCATAATAATAAAAAAACACACGGCAAAGATATACGTACGGCAAAGTTTTGGTAATACACACGGCAAAGAATTATCCACGGCAAACCGGCGCGATACGTATACATTATTGCCCCACTTCACGGAGCCGTTATGTCAGACAGACTTTGCCACGTGTACGAATAATGTACATGGCAAAGACTGACTTTGCCGTGTGTCTAAGCTCATTACACACGGCAAAGACTGTGTTGTTTGATTGGTTGAAAAATGTTGGCAACGGATTGATGACATGGCAAAAATTGGTGGATGGTACAAGGCGATGGACGGTTTTGATCTACCCTACACGCACACGCCAAGGATTGATGACATGGCATCATCACAACCACACCCTAGCATGCATAATAAACAGTTATCATAAACAAGGAATAAGATAATAACCACTTTATTATTGCCTCTCGGGCATATTCTCTTCAGTCTCCCAGTTGCACTAGAGTCAATAATCTAGTCTGTAAACTTACGCATTCGACACCTATGGCTTTCTGGTGTTATATATACGCGTTTACTAGTGGTTAACATAATCTTTGGATCTGACAATTTCAGGTCCGCGTGTATTTGTATGTCTTTGCGTCTCTACGTCTCACTCATTCTCTAATGAGATGGCATTGTATAAATTTAGTCCTTTGGTGAGACGTTTAGTTCCTTTGGGTTAAATCGTGTTGATAGTATTTTCGTGCAATATATCTTCATAGTACTCGCCCGCTGTGAACCACACCTAGTTTGATAACAAACTACTTAACCAAATTCCCTCCTTTGCTACTACTTTAGCAGTCATATACTTAGCCTTTTATTGTAGTATCCGTCACAATGTATCAACTTTGGAACTCATCCAAATCCATCATGGAACCTCCTTTCCATTACATTGTGCCAACCATAGTTTAAATTGAGATAAATTTAATTTGTATCTTGTGACAAACTAGTATCAATGTAACACTTTACAATGAACTACTTTGACTATTTGTCACTTATACATGATATATTCTTAGTTCTTCCAAAGCTCACAAGAATATCTTTACTATCGCCCAATGATCATCTTATGAATCATTCTGGTATATGCTCACAACATTTAGAGCATAGGACATATCTGGATATGTACATATCACGGTATTAATGATCAAAAATATTCATGTGATTTCACTCACCAAGTGGCTATACACTTGAATCTTGATTCAATCCTTTCCATGCAGCAAGAACCTTTCTTGTCGTTTCTATATTGAACCCTTTCAATATCTCATATATGTACGTCTAGCACAACCATATTAGCGCATCAATCTATACATATAGACATTGATGCCTAATATTCCGATTTTGCCCCGAAGTCTTTCATCGAAATCCAATTTTAGTGAAATTATTAACTTGTGTCAATAAAAGGTACATCATTTACAATCAACACCATGTCTTCTACATAATGTATTAGAAATATGTCTTAGTGCTCCCAGTTAATTTCTTAAAATGCAAGTATCTTCATCGTCTCCGATGAAATTAAACTCTTTTAACATTTTCATCACGGTGAAGATTCCAAATCCAGTATGCTCACTTCAACCATTGAAGTTTGCATGCCCTTTTAGCATCCTTTGAATTAATAAAACCCTTCAGACCGTGTCATGTACATGTCCTAGGTAACCATTCTATTAGAAGAATATTGTTTTGTTTGTTCAACTACTATATACCGTACTATATGTAGTGGTTGCTACATTAATCCATCAAGACTAAATATTGCTATGAAAGATCAAATCTTGTCATAGTCAACTCCTTGAACATTGTCGTAAACTCCTTTCCAAAATGTCGACTATTTCATAGATGTCATACATCCATGTCTATTATTTTTAGATCCAAACACGATCGATAGGCTTCATGCCTTTCCGGAGGGTCTTCCACAAGTTCAAAAACTTGATTTCTCGTGTATGGAAACTATTACAGATTTTATGACTTCTAGTCATTTTATGGAGTCAGGGCTCATCATAGAATATTTGCATACAGTCGATTCATCATTTTCAAAACAATAACAACTTTTGTTTCAAATCTTACTATTTAATTCTTACCGACCTACACGGTTCAAATAGGAACTATAATCTCCGAGATCACAACCTTTGTAATCACGAGAGCCACGAGCATTTTTGCCACCTCCGGGACACTTTCCGGCGCTACGCTACTTAGCACATGTTGCTTAGCTTCATCAACCTAATCGAAGTTCTATTGTCCTCCCACTTACCTTTTGTGAAAAAATCCTTCTTTAAGAAACTTCACGTTCCAAGCGACAAACTCCTTTGTCTTTGGTGTTATGGAGGAATACCCAACAAATTCTTTGGGATAACCTACAAAGACGTGCTTATCCGAGTTTGGTTGCAAACATTTTACTTATGCACAACATACCAAAATTTAAGAAAAGACGACTCGGGTTTTATCCCAAACCATAACCCTTATGGTGTCATTTCAACGGATCATGATGGTGCTCTTTTCAGTGTAAAAGTGGTAGTCTCTAAAGCTTTAATATATAAAACATAATGGCAGTTTTATAAATGACACCATTGGTCTTACCATGTCAAACAAGGTTCGGTTTGATCTCTCAAACATACCATACTCATATGGTTTATCGGGAATCCATGGAACAATTCCTCAAAACTTAGATGTTTTGCTAAACTTATAACTCAAATATCATCCTTTATGATCGAATCATAAATTCTTCATTTTCTCGTTACAATGATTTTCCACTTCATCTTGAAAGTCTTTGAACAATTTTCAAATGTTTCATACTTCTTCCTTACTAAGTAAATATACAGATATATTCACTCAAATTTGCAAATAAAGCATATGAAGTCGAAAAGATCCACCGCACATGGCTACATATAATGGACTATATACATCAATATGCACAATTTCCAATAAGTTAGTCACCCGTTCCCTTTTGGCCTATGAACGAAGTTTCAATTATCTTGAGGAAAGTCTCACAAGAGTCATTTGATCCAAATCAAAGACTCCAAAAATCCATCAACATGGAGTTTCTTCATGTTTTCTTTCTAATATAATTTAAAAAGTGATGTCACTACATAAGTGATCTTTCAATCGTTTGTATTGCGACATTTTAGCATTAGTTTTATGAACGTGATTTATCCAACTAGACTTGTAGAAGTCCATCCATCTTATATGGAATACGATAATTATTTGAACAACCATTGTTCTCATAATATCAGAACAAAATAACAATTATTTAAACAAATCTTGAAGACAAGCTTTGATGGCAATGAGAAACACAATAACACTTTATTTGTTTTTGATGAACATCATCACATATTATCTTGCTAGTTACTTAGGCTATTGTAGTTCATGAATTGCGTCGTTCTATATGATATTTCATAACAACCAATTCGGTATCTAATACGTCCATTTTGCATCACTATTCTATGTCATAATTCACTGTTATTCATTGATATATTTCGTATTGAGAGGTGATACTTATGTTATTTCATCTGTTTTTGCATGGTTGATGACTTTTGGAGCATGGACCGCTGCAGTCAGGATTCTGATGGAAAAGGTATTGTTTGGAGGCAAAATTCGCGAAGATCAGAAAATCCGGGAAAATATACGGAAAATCCTATTTTACCAGAAGACGAAGGTCGGTACATTAGCACAGGTTCGTTCCCGGAGAGGGGAGATCGTCGCCATCAACACCACCATCAAGCTGGACTTCATCGGGATCATCATCATCATCATCACCACCATCATCATCAACAGCACCCTCATCACCATCTCCATATTGCTGTAACAATTGAGTTGAATCTTGCATTAGTTCATAGGGGAACTTTCCCGGTGTTGATTACTCTTTGTAGTTGATGCCATTGAGTGAACCATTGAATTATTGTTTATGTTCAGATTGTTATACATCATTACTCCATCTCTGATCATGATCCATATGATGTCTTGTGAGTAGTTCGTTTTGTTCTTGAGGACATGGGAGAAGTCATGTTGATAGTAGTGGAGTTGTGTTGAGAAAGATTCAATAGTTTGATATTTAAGTTGTGGTGTACTTCTTCTAGTGGTGTCATGTGAACGTCGACTACATGACACTTCACCTATATGGGCCTAGGGGAATGCATTGTGTATTTGGCTACTAATCGTAGGGGTTGTCGGAGTGACAGAAACCCGAACCTCCGTTAGGAAACCATTGCACAAGGGACGTAAGGGTCTTAGAGTTTAAAGTTGGGGTTAGGTTTCTACCTTAATTACTTCCTTGTACTTACGTATGTTTGCAAGGGGTATAATCACAAGTATGTATTAGTCCTAGGAAGGTCGGTACATTAGCATAGGTTCACCGACACAACATTTAGCAAGCTAAAGAAGATTAATCAACTATATGAATCGAAAGCACTTGACAGTCTTTCCATGTGTCCTCGAGAACGTTTGGTCATCTTAAGTAATACAACTGGCTTGTCCTTTGCTGCATAAAGGATTGGGCCACTTGCTGCATTTATTCCTACTGTCTTTTATTTACTCGTACTTTGTTTAATTGCTTTATCAAAAACCCCTAAAAATCCGTTTGCTAAGTATTTGCAGAGCATTCCTGATCCATACCACTAGCCAGCACCTTCTCCTCCTTGTTGGGTTCGACACTCTTCCTTACAGAAAATACTGCGATACACCCCCTATACTTGTGGGTCATCAGTATCCAATACCCAAGAATCACATTGTTTAACAAGCAAAGAATACAACCATAACATGTATATCATCTATATACCTTAGCTAGACATTTCCAGTATTTTCTTTTCTGCCAAATATTTTATAGATACTCTTTCAGCATTTCCTTTTATTTTTAAAAGAATCTATCAACATCAAAGTGGTGCCATACATATGACACATAGTCCAAAGCGTGTATAGTCAAATATTAATACCTTCGGACTTGTACTTTGAAGTTGATCACCATCATCAAATGTTTGGTGTTCTTTCAAAAATTCATTCTTTAGTAATCTATTAATGTAGTAAACATTTTACCTACATCTTCTATTCATCCTTATCATGACAACTTTCATGATCAAGCTACTATAGCCTATAAGGATGAACCGTGAGTATAATGTTAGTTCCCAAAACCTTTTTGGGAGATTAGGACATCTAGCATCTCCAATCTTCGCAAATTCTCATACAATATGAGAACGTGTATTTTGCCAAATTATACTCTATCATATTGCAACCATAAACATTGTTTCAGATATCACAATATTTTCCACACATGATGGTTTATGAAACAATTCTTTCAGCTCCCAGATAACCTCGATATTAAAACAATATTTGAATATCAAGAATCACGGAGGCAAATATGATACTTCAGATACTAACACTGGAATTATTACTCTTTGTTTAATACTACTTATTAAACTTCATGGAGTAAATAGAGTTTGCTAAAAGTTTGCAATAGGACTTTTAAACTTTAAATTGACACTTAAAACAAAATGATACCAGTTCGTAAAGTAAATATCTAGAATTCTATAGTTCTGTTATCTCAATTAAAACTAAGCGCAACGTAGTAAATAGATGCCAATGTCTACAACAAATTATGCAAATTCACTTAGATTTTAGTTTATGATAAATTGAGTTCAGCTAATCCAAATTACAAATGAACTCCCACTCAAAACCAACATCCCTCGAGTTGTTTTGGTGATTACATGAACCAAATCCACTACACTAAGTCCGATCATCACGTGAGTCGGTGTAGCTTGATGACCCACAAGTATAGGGGGTGTATCATAGTATTTTCGAGAGAAGTGAAACCCAATTTATTGATTCGACACAAGGGGAGCCAAAGAATATTTATAAGCCTTAACAACTGAGTTGTCAATTCAGCTGCACCTGGAAACAATCTTGCTTATAGCAGTTTATCAGTAGCAACAATTTTGTAGTAGGAATAGTAAAGTAACAGCAGTAGTAGTAAAGTAAAGACAGTAGTAACAATAGCAGTAAACAGTAGGATCAAAGCGCGGTAGGCATATGGATGGATGGACGGGCATTGCATGGAGAAGACAATTCACATAGCAATCAAAACATAGGGCAATTGCAGATAAATAAGATAAAGCATCCAAGTACTAGATAATCATAGGCATGTGTTCTATATATAGTCATACGTGCTCGCAATGAGAACTTGCACAACATCTTTTGTCCTGCCAGCCCGTTTGCAGCAGGGCCTCAAGAGAACTACTGGCAATTAAGGTGATCCTTTTAATAGAGCACTGGAGCAAAGCATTAACACTCTGTGAACACATGTGATCCTCACATCAAAGCCATTCCCTCCGGTTATCCCGATTTCTGTCACTTAAGGGCCATTGGTTCCGGACAACAACGTGTGTATACAACTTGTAGGTAAGACCATAAACAATACTATCATAATGAATCAATAACATGTTCAGATCAGAAATCATGGCACTCGGGCCCTAGTGGCAAGCATTAAGCATAACAAGTTGCAACAAAGTCAAAAAGTATTAATAGTAGATACTAGGCACCATGCCCTAACAACCTGATGCCATTACATGAACGATCTCATCCAATCCCTACCATCCCCATAGCCTACATCGGGGGATTACTCACTCATAGATGGGGGAAACATGGATGGTCGATGGAGAAGCGATGGTGACAATGATGGCGATGATCTCCTCCAATTCCCCGTCCCGGCAGGTGTGATACGCTCGACTTTCGACGTAGAGCTCGTTGGAACCCCAAGAGGAAGGTACGATGAATATAGCAGCAAGTTTTCCCTCAGTTATGAAACCAAGGTTTAATCGAACCAGTAGGAGCAAGGAAACACCCCAAAGGTGTTGCTAGCTGAGCTTTGGCAGGGCGCACTACCGGTGCTAGTAGCAACGTGGAGACCTGCACAACACAACCACAGAACTTTGTCCCCAACTTGCGATGAGGTTGTCAATCTCACCGTGTTTTGCGGAAAACAAAGGATTAAACGTATCGAATGGAAAGAAGTAAAAGTTTGTAGAAAGTAAACACAAAGCAGTAAACAGTTGTAGATTGTATGTAAAGTAAAAGGACCGGGATCCATAGTTCACTAGAGGTGGCTCTCCTTAGATAGATAACATGCTGGGTGAACAAATTACAGCGGGGCAATTGACAAACACCGAGAAAGCAATACATGCATATACTAATCATATTGACTCCTTTGAGACTTGATTGGGCATTAGAACATAATACATAGACCGCCATCCAACTGCATCTATGACTAATAATCCACCTTCAGGTTATCATCCGAACCCCCTCCAGTATTAAGTTGCAAGCAACAGATTATTGCTTTACGAACTATGTGTAAAGTAAACAATACGATTGTTCTATGAACAAAGGATCGTTGTTTTCTCCCTAGTAGCAACAACACATCTAGTACCTTAGAGATTTCTGTCACTTCCCCAGATTACCAGAGGCATGAACCCACTATCGAGCATAAATACTAACTCTTGGAGTTGCTAGCATCTACTTGGCCAAGATAGCTACTAACAACGGAAAGCATGCAAGATCTCAAATAACAAAGACATGATAGAATCAATAATCAATCTGAAATAGCATCTCAATATCCATCGGATCCCCGCAAACACAACATGTATGGATTACAAATAGATGATCTTGATCATGAACGGAGCTCACAAGATCTAAACATGAAAGCACAAAGGAGGAGAAACCAACCATCTAGCTACTACATGGATCCGTAGTCCAAGGATGAACTACTCACGCATCACACCGGAGGCTTGCATGGTGATTAAGAAGGCCTCCAGGGTGAATTCCCCTCTCTGGCAGGGTGCCGGGAAGAGCTTCAGATCCCCCTCGATCTAGGGACAGAGAAGACGGCGGCTACAGACTCTTTCGTGGATTTTTTTGATCGAGTACCTAGGGTTTTCGTCACGAGGGCAACTTATAGGCAGAATGAGAGGCCGAGGGGGTGCTGGGGTCGGCTAGACCACCCCCTGGCGTGGGCCAAGCCTGGCCGCGCGGCCAGGTGGTGTGGTCGGCCCCTGGACCCTCTCCGTCTCGTATTCTGGCACTTGATCCCTTCCGGAAAAATAGGCACTTTGGCTTTTGTCCCATCCAATTCCGAGAATATTCATTTTCTGACTTTCCTGGAACCAAAAACAGCAGAAAACAGGCAGCTGGCATTGTGGCTCTTGTTAATAGGTTAGTCCCACAAATCATAATAAAAGTACTCCAAAGTTGGAACAAAACACAAGAAAGTGGATAAAACTAAGCATGGAACATCAAAAATTATAGATACATTTGCAATGTATCAACATCCCCAAGCTTAACTCATGCTCGTCCTCGAGTAGGTAAGTGATAAAAAGAAAGAATTTTTGAGGTGACATGCACCATCAAAGACTTGATCAAAGTATTTGCAAAACACTCAAAGCTAGGATCATAGTACTTCAATCATAACATGAAAGACAAAGTTCTAGCAATAAGCAAAGAAACTATGATGCAACATGAAAAGACACAAACAAAAGATTCATGAATAACAATGCTTTGCAAGACGTTTGTTTGTTTCACATAAAGAAAACATAGCATAAAAGTATTCAGCTTGTCCCGCAATAGAGTAGCAAATATAAATGCATAGGACACCTTCAAAGTTCATAAGAGTGACTAGATACAATAGTTTCAAACAAGCAATAACAAGTTATGCATCAATCAACTAGTCTTGGGACAATGCACATAGAACTAAGAATGGCCACTATGCTCTCAAAGTAGGTGCATAAAGATAGAAGGTGGAGACTCAATATAATGGTGGAAGAAAAGCCTTTTGTAAAAGGAAGTAGGGATTCAAGTCTCATAAAGAGCTTCCAAAAATTATGATACTTAAAGCTTTCAGCTCTCATTGCCCCTATGATAAGCATCTTGAAGGTGATTAAGGTTAAAGTGACACAACTAAGAGTATATGCTTGACAAGTTATAAACCGAAATCTCATGCCCCTTACTTACGAAGACCGATCCTCATGCTACTCAACTTCAGTCACGAGTAAGCTCTTGTCATTGTAAGTATATGTGTATCATTAAGAACCACCAACGGGGTACCCCTTGCACATGATACGGGAGCTTTCCCATAATCAAAATGACAAGGCAAGCAGACAATGAGCATCTCAGCGATCTTTTTATTTGCTATTTGCATAGGTTTTTATTGAGGATGCTTCATAGAGTGCTCATTATGGTGATGCTGCAAGTTTCCACCATGATTAGGCATGGCTTAGGCTAGCGGCCCAGGCATTTCTCTAACACACATATAAACTCCATGATCTTACAAGTTCCACTTTTATTTCACACCGCCGGGATCCGTAAGCAAAAGAACATAATATCAACGGGGTACAAAGTACAAGTGCAATGTTGAAAGTGTTCCCCATGAAACATGGTTCTGCTAATTTCAACTTATAAAGCGCAAGCATATACGCAACAAAGAAGGACCCAATGGTTCAAGTTTATTAGAGGCAATAAAGTAAAGTGTGCCATCAAGTTCGTGAGAGCTTTAATCACTACTTTTCTCATAACAAGTGGAAGGTAAAGAAAAGCATGAATATACTTGGAATAGCATAAGCTAATAGGTAGGTATGGTGGACTCTTTGGAATAACTTGGTTTAGGGAGTTGGATGCATGAGTGGAACTCATACTTTGTTGTGGAGGCCAGCAAAAGACTGGGAGCGACAAACCAAGAGAGCAATAATGGCCATAATCATGCAGAGCGACAAAACATCATTGAACAAAGCATAAAGTGATACTACAAGTTTAAAACTAAAGGATCATAAAGGCTATGGTGACTTGAGATAGTCATAACATGGTGTGAGCATGTGCCAAGTCAACCCAAATAAAGCATCAAAGGAGAATACCACGAAACTATGCTTTAATATGCTAAAACAACGCATGATTCATCCAAGGCACATTAAGCAATATCAATTGTTTATAACAAGTCATGCTACAGCAAAGAATACTAAGCATAAAGCCAAAACAATATCAAGCATGGCATGACAAAGCATAGTCCACAGTCAAAAACGAGCTCTTTTTACCACATAAGCATCACCTTTCCTACTCTTTTCCAAACCAAACCAAACTATTTACAAACCAATGTATGAAAGAGGGGGTACAACAAACTTATTCAGAAAACTAAGCAAACCAAGAAATCTAAAAACCAAAACGAAAACGAAAAAGAAGACGCTCCAAGAAAAACACAACTGTGCATGAAACAATAAAAATGAAGCGTTTTGAAGAAACCTGGGATTTTTATTGATGAAGAAGGGGAATGCCTTGGGCATCCCCAAGCTTTGACGCTTGTACTTCTTGGATATTTCTTGGGGTGACACGCGTGGCATCCCCAAGCTTGAGC
Source organism: Avena eriantha (assembly GCA_910589775.1). Classification (NCBI taxonomy): domain Eukaryota; kingdom Viridiplantae; phylum Streptophyta; class Magnoliopsida; order Poales; family Poaceae; genus Avena; species Avena eriantha. Next base: position 409,823,802 of record OU342746.1, on the reverse strand, counting down.
TTTAGTCCATCCTTCATCTCATTACTCATTCCTTCCATACACCTAAAAAATTTCCTTCATACAAAACTTCACACAATCTCATTAGCAACATTATTGCACTTAAGATAAATAAGTCCCAAGGTTCAGTTCTAACACCAAATAAGTTTCATTAGAACACTAGCTACTGTAGCACTTCTCTCAAAAAGCTCAATTCCCCAAAGGAACTCAAGAAGGAACTAACAAGAAGCAAATGTAGAAAATGGCAGAAATCTGTCAAAACAGACCAGCAGGTAAAGACGAATTTTTTCGAAGACCTTCTGTTGCTCAAATCGAAAAGTGTTGAAGTAAGTAAAGTTAGATAACAACCTGGGGCAGAAGAACAAAAAATTACAACTCAATCCAACGTACAGATCTCTCTCAGGAATGTTTACGGTGAAGCACAAAAATCTGTTTCGGGACAGCAACTTTCCCAATCATTACTTCACTCTCATTAGAGGTTACTCTTGGCACAAAAAGCAAATAAAAAAGATAAGGAGAGGTTATTACAGAGGTAATAACTTCCAAGACTCATCTAAAACTCTTGGGTTATCTCCCAACAAGTACTTTTCGTTAACGCCTTTAAGTTAGGCATGAAAATTTGAGAAGATGCTCTCATAGGAAATATGAATTGAAGTAAAAGAGAGCATCAAGAAGCAAATTCAAAACACATTTAAGTCTAACCCGCTTCCTATGCATAGGAATATTGTATGCAAATAAATGCACAAAGAACAAAGTGACAGGCATAGAAAGATAAATCAAAAGTAACTTCAAAACTTTCAGCACATAGAGAGGTGTTTCATTACCATAAAAACTTCTACAACCATATTTTCCTCTCTCATAATAATTTTCAGTAGCCTCATGAATAAACTCAACAATATAACTATCACATAAGGCATGCTTTTCATGATCTACAAGCACTAGAGCTTTATTATAAACATTTTCAAAAGAATCCTCGGGAACATAACATTCACCCTCCTTTGATAAGCATGGGGGACAATAAAATAATGTAAGGGATAAAGAGTTACTCTCATTAGAAGGTAGGCATGGGTAGATCCATTCTTCCTCCTTTTGTCCATCACTCTCCTCCTCTTTGTCATCTAATGAGCTTTCAGGTTCAGCAATTTCTTCTTCCATGGAGGTTCTAGTAGGCGGTGGTTCATTTATTACCTTAGCAGTCATAATACTGTTCCCAAATAGGAAACTGAGTGAGCTATCCATAATGAAATAGTGATTGGAACAGAGCTAGTCATAAAGGCAACTTAAGAAAGGAACTATTTATTTGTGTGTTTTTGAAATAAGAAAGCAAACTTGTAGAACTAATTTTTTTGGGTTTTTGAAGAACAAAACAAGCAAACAAAGCAAAAAGAAACTAAGCAAAACAAAAACAACAAAGTAAAGAGATTGGTTATGAGGGACTCCCCTTGTGAAGATATCCTTGACTCCCCGGCAACGGCGCCAAAAAATCTTGATGCGCTCGACTTTCTACGTAGAGCTCGTTGGGAACCCCAAGAGGAAGGTACGATGAATATAGCAGCAAGTTTTCCCTCAGTTATGAAACCAAGGTTTAATCGAACCAGTAGGAGCAAGGAAACACCCCAAAGGTGTTGCTAGCTGAGCTTTGGCAGGGCGCACTACCGGTGCTAGTAGCAACATGGAGACCTGCACAACACAACCACAGAACTTTGTCCCCAACTTGCGATGAGGTTGTCAATCTCACCATGTTTTGCGGAAAACAAAGGATTAAACGTATCGAATGGAAAGAAGTAAAAGTTTGCAGAAAGTAAACACAAAGCAGTAAACAGTTGTAGATTGTATGTAAAGTAAAAGGACCGGGATCCATAGTTTACTAGAGGTGGCTCTCCTTAGATAGATAACATGATGAGTGAACAAATTACAGCGGGGCAATTGACAAACACCGAGAAAGCAATACATGCATATACTAATCATCTTGACTCCTTTGAGACTTGATTGGGCATTACAACATAATACATAGACCGCCATCCAACTACATCTATGACTAATAATCCACCTTCAGGTTATCATCTGAACCCCCTCCAGTATTAAGTTGCAAGCATCAGATTATTGCTTTACGAACTGCGGGTAAAGTAAACAATATGATTGTTCTATGAACAAAGGATCGTTGTTTTCTCCCTAGTAGCAACAGCACATCTAGTACCTTAGAGATTTCCGTCACTTCCCCAGATTACCAGAGGCATGAACCCACTATCGAGCATAAATACTAACTCTTGGAGTTGCTAGCATCTACTTGGCCAAGATAGCTACTAACAACGGAAAGCTTGCAAGATCTCAAATAACAAAGACATGATAGAATCAATAATCAATCTAAAATAGCATCTCAATATCCATCGGATCCCCGCAAAAACAACATGTATGGATTACAAATAGATGATCTTGAACCTGAACGGAGCTCACAAGATCTAAACATGAAAGCACAAAGGAGGAGAAACCAGCCATCTAGCTACTACATGGATCCGTAGTCCAAGGATGAACTACTCACGCATCACACCGGAGGCTTGCATGGTGATGAAGAAGGCCTCCGGGGTGAATTCCCCTCTCCGGCAGGGTGCAGGGAAGAGCTTCAGATCCCCCTGATCTAGGCAAAGAGACCACGGTGGCTACAGACTCTTTCGCGGATTTTTTTGATCGGGTACCTAGAGTTTTCGCCCCGAGGGCAACTTATAGGTGGAAGGAGAGGCCGAGGGGGTGCTGGGGTCGGCCAGACCACCCCTGGCGCGGGCCAAGCCTGGCCGCGCGGCCAGGTGGTGTGGCCGGCCCCTGGCCCCTCTCCATCTCGTGTTCTGTTACTTGATCCCTTCCGGAAAAATAGGCACTTTGGCTTTTGTCTCGTCCAATTCCGAGAATATTCATTTTCTGACTTTCCTGGAACCAAAAACAGCAGAAAACAGGCAGCTAGCACTGTGGCTCTTGTTAATAGGTTAGTCCAAGAAATCATAATAAAAGTACTCCAAAGTTGGAACGAAACATAAGAAAGTGGATAAAACTAAGCATGGAACATCAAAAATTATAAATACATTTGCAATGTATCAAGGTGCTAGAACGGAGTTTCTGGTGCTGTTTCATAGAATCTAGTGGTGGCGGCGGGGCGGAACTCCTTCTGGAAAAACGTCGAACCCCCTGAGTTTTTAGGTCAGAAGGCAACTTATAGGCGAAGAGTGAGACCGAGGGGGTGTCTGGGGCGGCCAGACCACCCCCTGGCGCGGCCAGGCCTAGCTAGTGCAGCCAGGTGGTGTGGCTGGGGCCCAGCCCCACTCCGTCTCGTATTTTGGCTCCTGGTGTCCCTCGGTGAAAAACTGACTTTGGCTTTTGTCCCGTCCAATTCCGAGAATATTCATTTTCTGACTTTCCTGGAACCAAAAACAGCAGAAAACAGGCAGCTGGCATTGTGGCTCTTATTAATAGGTTAGTCGAAGAAATCAAATGAAAAGTACACCAAAGTGTGGACAAAACAGAAGAAAGTAGATAAAACCAAGCATGGAACATCAAAAATTATGGATACATTTGCAACATATCATAGCTTCAAAGTCGAGCATCTATATGGGCATCATATCTACCATATGACTGATGCTTAACATTTCGGTCCGTGTTTTGAGACCATGCATGTACATGATAGCCTCGCCAAGTAAGAACCTTAGTACTCGCGTATGTAAAATTGTCTTACACTTGTTGTACGATTATGGATTCAAGTACACTCGATCATCACATGATGTCTTGAAGCAAAGAAACATTAAATGGTGTGTACTTAAGGAAGAACACTTTTTTATCTTGATATCTAAATGAGGGATCATCTTGTAATGCTATTAAAACGCCAAACAAGAAATTTAAGATGCAAACACCACATGTGTAAAGTGAAATGATATGGTTCTTGCACTTGATCACTATCATGTGCATCGTGGTATGATCTTTATCATTCCTTTGTGTGTAAGGCCAAGGTCTATGGAACTTACACATTTAGGTGTGCTGTAAGAGTATCAACTATACATCAACTTACAACATTACCATATCATGACACCAGCCCAGCAACAATCTAAACTAGACACTTCTAATTTATTGTAAGTTTTACATTGCTTAGGGCTTTCGAAGATAGAATTGGTCTTACCTATGAACATGAAACCACAATGATGATGACCAAATTATTAGCAACTCGTTGTACTTCAGACATTGACTATAATAGGACAAACAGACACTCGCTAGCCACTTATGCAAAACTAGTTGCATGCCAAGCATGGAACAGTTCTCATGTGCGAGGACATGTAAAGTTAGTCTGGGCCGCTTCATCTCACTATGCCACCAATATCCAAAATACATAGAAGATGCAATAAAATGGTCATCATCGCCCACTCTTATGTGTACTACCCATGCAAAGCATCTACGCATAGATCAGGCTCTGATACCACTGTTGGGTTTGCAGCATAGAAAACAAAATTTCCTACGATGGGAACTATTATATGCCAAGATCTATCTACTAGATACAAGCAACGGGTGGATATACATCCATAGAGAACATACCCTCCAAGACCGACAAAGTTTAACGAGATAGAACTCGTGGATGATGTAGTCGAACGCTTGCCGATCTCAAGATCGTGTGTAAGTCCTAGCACCACAAATCAGCAACGCGTCTGTCCTCGCACACACATTCAGGCCACCGAACAACCTCCACCTCGTCGCTCGAGTGATGCAGTAGAAGCAGCAACTCCTTTCAGACGAAATGCCACCAGGAACATGTATCTCGCTAATCCGAGACCATGGGGGAATAATTTTAGAGGGGGAGAGAGATCCCTCATGAGGAGGTGTGGTTTGAGAGGGAGGATAGGGGGGCTACCCCCTCCCATGATCGGCAACCATGGGGAGGTGCCCCCACTTCTTCCTCATTCATGTGGTGGAAGCTCCACTCACATAAATTTTCTCTCCACTCAAAATCCCACTCACATGCATTAAATTTCCACCAATTTTAATGCAACTCTCATTTAATAAAACTCTTTTATTTATTTTATTGAGTACTTTAATTAACAAATATTCACATAAAATCCCCTGCAACATTTTAATATCACATGCATAACCAATTTAAGTAATTTCACCCGAAACAATTTCGATGTCCATTGAAATAATTCCAGCACTTTGCAATTCTTTCGTCTGGAACATATTTGCTCCAAATGGTGTTGGCAACCCTTAAGTGTGTCACCCTACGGTTCGCGAATAATGCAGACATGATCGAGACCCTTCTCAGATCAATAATCAGAAGCGGGACCTGGAGATCTATACTGACTCCCACACATTCAATGATGACTTCTATGATCGAGAGAACCTTTAACGATAGTAACTAAATCCCTTTGTCTTGCGATATATTACATGTCCGAGATTCAATTATCAATATCTCAATACCTAGTTTGATCTCGTTACCGACATGCACTCTTTTCTTATTCCCGTGATATAACATTCTAGTGATCACATCACTTGCTTGCAAGCTATCTTAACATGATATCACCAAGAGGGCCCAGAGTATATCTATCCGTCATCGGGATTGAAAAATTCCACTCTTGATCCATGAGCCTCAACGTAACACCCTCGGAGTACCCAAACCCATCTTTATAGTTACCCTGTTACGGTGTGACGTTTGATGTTATCAAAGTACTCTTCCGGTGTTAGCAATTAACATGATCTCATGGTCTAAGGACAAAGATTACTTCATATGATGTTATAGCAATATAAATATAACGACTTTGATTATATTGCTATACTTTGGATGAATGTTCATCACATTATTCACCAATGTTGTGACCTCATTATTAACAACATCCAATGTCCATGATTAGAAAACCTTGATCATTTTGTTAATCAACAAGCTTGTTATAAGAGAGGCATAACTAGGAACCCTTTATTTGTTTATTAAACACACATGTATTAACATATCCAATTAATACAATTATAGCATGCAAAATAAACATTTACCATAAACAAGGAATAAGATAATAACCACTTTATTATTGCCTCTCGCGCATATTCCCTTCAGCTAGCAATATGCAGGGGCATTTGAATGGATTGAAAACTTCAGTAATGGAAGACTCCATGTCTACTCATAGTATACCCTGTTTTGCTCATCAACTTCAGTTGACACTGGTTGCCGTTGCGAAAAATCATGAAGATGTGGTGTGGCTTTTTGAGTGGATGAGCATTGTTCTATCCATACTAGGAAACTCTTTTAAGAACAGGGATATGCTTAGAGAAAAATTAGCCAACCCAGTTGAGAAAGCACTTCAGATGGGTAGACTTGAAATAGGGAGAGGTTTGAATCAATAACTTGGACTTAAAAGGCCTGGCGATACTTGATGGGGTTCACATTTCAGTTCTCTTAAAATATGATTGTTATGTTTCCCTCGGTAATTGAAGTTATTGATGATAATGCACAAAATTCTGGTAAAGCTCTTGATAGGATTAAAGCAAAAGGAGTTCTGGATGGTATTCATACATTTGACTTTGTTTTTGTGATCCACTTGATGAAGCTTATACTCGGTATTACTAATGAACTGAAACTTGCCTTGCAAAGGAAGGATCATGACATTGTAAATGTCGTGTCATTTCTAGGTACAACAAAAAGAAGGATGCAAGAAATGAGAATCCAAGGTTGGGAAGATATTTTTGCAAAGGTGAATGATTTATGTCTTAAACATGGTATTCAGCTTCCATATATGACTGTGATGCATATTCCTCGGGGATCAATATCAAAGCGTAAAGTTCAGAAAGATGGTATATCAAATAAGACTTACTACCAGAGTGTCACGTATGTTGTTATTGATCTATTGCATGTTGAGATGAATGACCGCTTTAGCGAGAGCAGTGATACGTTCATTTTGCATCACTATTCTATGTCTTAATTCACTATTATTCATTGATATATTTCATATTGAGAGGTGATACTTATGTTATTTCATCTGTTTTTGCATGGTTGATGACTTTTGGAGCATGGACCGCTGTAGTCAGGATTCTGATGGAAAAGATGTTGTTTGGAGGCAAAATTCGTGAAGATCAGAAAATCCAGGAAAATATACGGAAAATCCTATTTTTCCTTTAGACGAAGGAAGCCAGAAGGGGGGTTGGAGATGGGCCACACGGGGCCCACACCACCCCCTGGCGCGGGCAAGCCTAGGCCACGCCACCAGGTGGTGTGGCCACCCTGCTCCACCCCTAGCACTCCCCTCTAGCGTATATCATCCTCCCGAAACCCTAAGACTCGGGGAGCGACCACAGAAAGATTCCGTCGCCTCTGCGGGGCGGAAAACACCGAGAGAGAAAGATCTCTCCGGCATACAGATTTCTGCCGGGGGAATTCCTTTCCGGAGAGGGGAGATCGTCGCCATCAACACCACCATCAAGCTGGACTTCACTAGGATCACCATCATCATCACCACCACCATCATCATTAGTACCCTCGTCAACATCTCCATATTGCTGTAACAATTGAGTTGAATCTTGCATTAGTTCATAGGGGAAACTTTCCCGGTGTTGATTACTCTTTTTAGTTGATGCCATTGAGTGAACCATTGAATTATTGTTTATGTTCAGATTCTTATACATCATTATTCCATCTCTGATCATGATCCATATGATGTCTTGTGAGTAGTTCGTTTTGTTCTTGAGGACATGGGAGAAGTCATGTTGTTAGTAGTGGAGTTGTGTTGAGAAAGATTCAATAGTTTGATATTTAAGTTGTGGTGTACTTCTTCTAGTGGTGTCATGTGAACGTCGACTACATGACAGTTCACCTATATGGGCCTAGGGGAATGCATTGTGTATTTGGCTACTAATCGTAGGGGTTGCCGGAGTGACAGAAACCTGAACCCCCATTAGGAAACCATTGCACAAGGGACGTAAGGGTCTTAGAGTTTAAAGTTGGGGTTAGGTGTCTACCTTAGTTACTTCCTTGTACTTACGGATGTTTGCAAGGGGTATAATCACAAGTATGTATTAGTCCTAGGAAGGGTCAAGAAAGCAGTTCTCCACGAGCTCAACGCAACAGTTCCGGCTGTCCCTCAGTATCTGGACTGGTCGGAAGTGGCAATAACGTTTGACCGTGCTGATCATCCGCATAAGCTACATAGGCGAGGAAAATACGCCTTAATCGTCAATCCACTTATTGACGGTTATGGTTTCTCCAAGACCCTCATGGACGGTGGTAGCAGCATCAATATTCTCTATGTCTAAACACTACGCCGGATGAAGATCTCGGAAACACAGCTGAACCATAGCTCTGTGATCTTTCACGGAGTTGTCCCAGGAAGACAAGCTAATTCCCTGGGAGAGATCACTTTGGATGTTACTTTTGGAACACCAAAGAATTATCGAACGGAGGCACTTTCCTTCAAAGTGGTCCCGTTCAAGAGCACATACCACGCTATATTCGGACGTCCAGCTTGCTGGGCTTTTATGGCTCGTCCGTGTTACATTTACAATATGATGAAAATTCCAGGTCCCAACGGCGTGATCACCATCAGGGGAGACCCGAAGAAGGCGCGAGAGTGCGAGGATGGAAATGCCGCCTTTGCCGAAGCCGTGCTGCACGCCCAGGAGTACCAGGAGATCAAGAAGAGCATAGATCCGTCCGAGATGCCCGCGACGAAGAAGGAGGTGACAAAGCCAAATCCGGAGTTCAAGGCATCAGAAGAGACGAAGACAATGCCGTTGAAGGATGATGACCCCTCCAAGGTGACCCAGATAGGCGTAGGCCTAAGTAGCGCATAGGAAAGCGCGCTCGTCAAGTTCCTCCAAGCAAATCAAGATATCTTCGGATGGCAGCCATCTGACATGACCGGAGTACCTAGAGAACTTGCCGAGCACTCTCTAAATGTAAACCCGAACGCTAAACCCGTCAAACAGTCCTTAAGACGGTTTGGTGATGAAAAGCGTAAGGCAATAGCTAAGGAACTAGCGCGGCTCGAGTTAGCCGTATTCATAGAAGAGGTCATCCATACTGATTGGTCGGCCAACCCTGTAATGGTCCCTAAAAAGGACACCACTGATTTAAGGATGTGTGTTGATTATACTGCCTTGAACAAGGCTTCTCCAAAAGATCCGTTCGCTCTGCCTAGAATTGATCAAGTTATCGGTTCTACGGTAGGCTCGGAACTCCTCTGTTTTCTCGACGCATATTCCGGTTATCACCAAATCCGGATGAAGGAATCTGACAAAATCAAAACTTCATTCATAACCCCTTTCGGAACCTTCTGTTATGTTATGATGCCCTTTGGGCTGAAGAACGCAGGAGCTACGTACCAGCGCACGATGCAGCGTTGCGTCCATGATCAACTCGGACGCAATGTACATGCATATGTGGATGATATCGCGGTCATGTCCAAAAAGAAGGAAACATTGATTTCCGACTTGGAGGAGATGTTCGCCAACTTAAGAAAATACAACATCATGCTTAACCCAAAGAAATGCTTCTTTGGAATACCAGCCGGAAAATTGTTAGGTTTCATCGTGTCTCAAAGAGGTATAGAGGTGAACCACGACAAGATCAAGGCTATTCTCAATATTTCCAGGCCAACTCGCCTGAAGGACGTACAGAGATTAACTGGTTGCATTGCTGCGGTCAGTCGATTTGTAAGCCGGCTTGGTGAAAGAGCCGCACCATTGTACAAACTCCTAAAGAAGACCAAGGATTTTGTCTGGACTGACGAAGCTGAAGCTGCACTACAAGACCTGAAGAAAGTACTCTCATCTGCTCCTATCCTTGCAGCGTCGGAACCTCAGGAACCGATGTTGCTTTACATTGCTGTGACAAATAAGGTTGTTATTATAGTTATGGTGGTGGAGAGACCAGAAGCAAATCAGTAGCACCTGGTGCAGCGTCCGACATACTTTGTCAGCGAGGTCCTGACAGGATCAAAACAGCGGTATCCGCACTATCTAAATAGTTCGAAGGGTTTGAAGTTCAACACATCCCTCGAGCAGAAAACGAGGAAGCAGATGCACTATCTCGAATAGGCTCTGCCCGGAAAGAGGTTCCGTATGGCGCATTTTTAGAGCACCTCAAAGTTCCCTCGATAAAGAGAGTAGATGAGGAATATCCGACCAAATCCGACTCACCTTTAATAGCAATTCTGGCTGTAATTCCCAGCTGGACTCAACCCTACCTCGATTACTTGGTAGATGGCAAATTACCCGAAGACGAGGTGCTGAGCCGGCAGATTATCCGACGAGCAAAAGCCTATACTATTGTTAAAGGTGAGCTCCATAAACGGAGTGTTTCTGGGGTTTTTCAGCGCTGTGTATCTCCGGAAGAAGGAGTGGAAATCTTAAGGGAAATCCACGAAGGCGAGTGTGGTCACCACGCTGCAGCCAAATCTTTAGTGGCAAAAGCTTTTTGACATGGATTTTTCTGGCTTACAGCTCAGGCAGATGCCGAACGATTAGTCAAGACATGCAAAGGCTGCCAAAAGTACGCCAAGCAAGCTCATGTTCCGGCTGATCAGCTGCGAACAATACCTATAACATGGCCTTTTGCGGTCTGGGGTCTTGATATGGTAGGACCTTTTAAACGAGCTCCAAGTGGATTTACTCACCTCTTAGTGATGGTGGATAAATTCACGAAATGGATCGAGGCTAAACCTGTCACTAGTTGTGATGGAGCAACAGCCAAAAGATATGTCGAGGATGTTATAATCCGGTATGGTTATCCGCATAGCATTATCACGGACAACGGGAGTAATTTTTCCATGGGAGAATTGGCTGAATTCTGCGACGAGCAAAATATCCGGCTTGACATTGCGTTAGTCGCACATCCACAAGCTAACGGACAAGTCCAAAGAGCAAATGGTTTAATTCTCCAAGGCTTGAAACCAAGACTCGAAGCACCACTGAGACATGCTGCGGGGGCTTGGGCAGAGGAAGTACCCTCTGTAATTTGGAGTTTACGAACAACTCCGAACAGGTCAACAGGATACACACCTTTCTTCTTGGTATATGGCGCAGAAGCAGTTCTTCCTATTGATTTAATTCATACTTCTCCTAGAGTGGCCGCGTATATCAAAGAGGATGCCGAGATTTCTCGACAAAACGATCTCGACTTAGTCGAAGAAGTTCGCGTCGTTGCTGAAATGAGATCTACAGCCTATCAGCAGAAGTTACGCAAGTATCATAGCCAGAGAGTCTGAACTAGATCTTTCAATAAAGGCGATTTGGTTCTCCGGCTTGTGCAACAAAGAAATCACAAACTTTCCCCAGTATGGGAAGGGCCCTTTTTAGTTAGTCGAGTATTGCACAATGGATCGTACTACTTAACTGACATGAGGCCAGTCAAAGAAAGACCTGCTACTAAGAAGAGAAAGAGAGCTAGACGCAGTACAAATTCGGATGAGTTAGACAAACCGTGGAATATTGCTCAGCTACGTCCCTTTCATTCTTAGTTTATCCTTCTTTGTAATCATACATATGTACATGTTTTGTGAGAAATAAAAGTTTTGGTTACCTCAAAGTTTTTCTGAGAAGTTTTTACCATCTTATTTCCTAATGATCATGTCATAGTCGAAAATCCCAGAATGCTTGAAAGTACTTGATGCTCATGTTCGTTCTGGTTTAGATTTCCGTTTTTAAAAATGCTACCTTCGGGTATAACTCTAAAAAATTCTAGTCTTTACTTGGGTTATTTGTCTGATTGCTGGATGCGGGTATCTTCCGAGTAGTGAATTGTTGGTACTAGAAGCTGGCTTTGTTTCCCAGTTTAAACTGGTTTAGCAATTGAGCTCCGTTGCTCGGCTAAGTTTCCGGCTAAAGGTTTAGCCGGCTCACGAAAGGGACGAAGCGGAAAGCCAGATAAACGATAAGTAGAAACGGAAAATTCTAAGTGCTTATGAAAACATTTCAGGCACGTAAAAAATCTAAGACAAAAGTGCTGAATAGATAAATAACTTAGCACTAGCAAAAGTCATAGTAATTAATATTTACAAAACGCATCATGTCTTTCCGAAATAATACATAGTTTTCTGAATTATGATGCAGGAGGAGATGAAGGAGCTGTGGGCTCGCTGGTTACTCCGCCTTGATATCGTGCCGAGATGTCCGGATTCGAGGTGGTCTGTTCATCGTCGGAAACTTCTTCGGTTTCTTTTGGAGGAGGTGGCGGAGTATCCACGCGGGTGAAGAAGGGGACCTCGTAGCTAGTCAGGTCAGCTACGTGGCACCCATATCCGGCGCAGGAGTGCATGATGGCTTGAAGGTCTTGCTCCTGGCCGTCTTCGTCTACCTTGCAGTACCCTCTGGTCACTTGCCATATCTCCATGTTTCCATGGTGGCTCATGACCATGGTGAGAGCGTTCTGCGCAGCAGTCCGCGCGTAGGACATGTTCCAGTCCCGAACGAGCTGCGGCATCTCCTTGGCCTTCTCCCGCACCTGGAAGTCCGACATGCTTGGCATGTCCGGAATCCTGAGAGACTCGCCAATGTCCTCAAGGGACTGGCGGTAGTCATGAAGAAGATCATCGACTTGGGTAAGCCGGTGAGTGCGGGGCTCGGACGAGGAGGAGTCCATCAAGTTCAGAGGACCTATACACAAAATGAAGATAAGAAAAAACCAACATTGATGAAAGTCGAAGAAATGATAAGTCAGATAGATGGAACATACCAAGAATGGCGTCGTCAATGTTGGCTTTCTCCTCCCGGAGACTCTAGAGTTCAGCCCGGAGCGCCTGGGAGATATCCTTCTCTCTGCTAACCTCATTCTTGAGGTCCGAGATAACTTTATCTTGAGCATCAATCTTGCGATCGCGCTCTTCAGTGGCCATGGAGGAGGATTCCAGGACTTGAGCTATGCTCGTTTCATGATCCGCCTTGAGCTTTTCCAGCTCTTGGCGAAGTCCTTTGTTCTCCTCCACCAAGGTCTTGAGGTTCTCGGCCTCTTCAATCATAGCGATGGATTGTTTCACCAACGCTGAAAGTCAAAAAGAACAACAGTTCAGAAAAATTCAACATTGAAAAAGCAAAAGACAAGGTTTGAATCTCGGAATGTTTACCTTCGGCTTCATCCTTGGCTACCTTGAGCTCAGCATTTTTAATCCGGAGAGCTTTGATCTCTCTCCGCTTTTCACATACATTGGTTAATAATTCTTGGTTATAGGAACATACTTTCTGTAAGTCAGAATACCCAAAGTCAGAAAGCTAGTTATGACTCGGGCTAATATTTTTTGCTAAATATCAGCACGAGCCTTGGGGGCTACACTAGTTCGTTCTTTGGCATCCTAATGAAAGCATAAACCCAGGTTTCTATATCCTACTTCATGCTTGGGGGCTAGAGGATATGATATAACATAATGTAAAAACAAGAGTTGAAATTCCGACTTACATATTGCTCGCGGGTGAGTTTGTCTAACCCCGCGTTCACCTCAGCTACCACCTTCTCGGCGAGGGAAAGAGGAATTACTGGGGCTGTTGGAAGCTTGCCAGTCCTGATCCTCTTGTCGTGAAGGCGGACTTGAGCAAGAAGGTCAGAGAACTTGACGTCCTCTCCTTCTTGTGCTTCCTCTTCGGGGGATAGATGGCTTTTTTCCAGGACTTGCCTGGCCAGCCGCTGGATCTCCTCTGCAGATTTCCGGGATAAGCCAAACTTGGCAAGTCCAGGGTTGCTGAGGAGGTTGTCGGCAAAGACTTCAGCCGAGGGATCATTACCCGAAGAGGGTTCACCCTTATCTTGAGCTGACGCACCCACGGTGACGTCAGTGTGTGACCCAAGGATCACAGGCGCCGTTGGAGGAGCCGGATCTTCTGCAACAACTAGAGAAGGAGTAATCGCCGGTGTTGCAGAAGGTTGAGGGGCAGGAGTCGGAGGATCCGTGGCAGGAGAAGCTATGGTGTGCTTCGTCTGTTGCAGGGGCTTTGCAGGAATCCCTTTCCCCTTACCCTTGATGAGAGGCTTTGCTCTGAGAGTGTAGTAAAGTCGGAAACATTACATCTCAGAAAGAAATTCGAGAAAGGTACAAAGGCGAAAATTGTGAATGAAAGTTACCTCTTCACAACAGGCACATCCTTTGTGCTAACTGCCACTGTCAGAGCTTTACGCTTCTTGAGCGCAAGATCCGGCAATGGGACCACTTCAGTCTCCTGAGAAAACTCAGGAGGATATCCTTCGAGTGGAGCAAGCTCTGACTCGAGGAGATCAGCAAGCTCAAAACAAGACAACATATCAGCATTGCAGTATATAACTTAAAGATTGAAACACGTAAAAGGTGTACTGATGGAAGCTTACCGCTACCACGGGGTTTTCCGCCGTGTGCATATCCAGAGAAACCTCCGGAATTTTCCTCTCGATCCGCTCCTTGATCAGCCACTTGATCTGGCTTATGTAACCTTGGGCGGCGTAGGCTTTGGGGCTGATGCGGAGAGAGTCTTTTTTGGAAGACGTGATGGAGTGCATCAGTCTATCCCCGTGGTACTGAAGTGGCTGGATCCGACGTGATACCCAGCAATGGACTAAGTCGGATCCTTTCAGACCCTTGTTCTTGATAAGATATTTGATCCGCCTCTTAGCGAGGATCAGATCGTCGGTGAGAGCCGGAGCAAGCTTGTCCCAGGAAGGCTGGGCTGTGGCGGCTCCGTCGACAAAAGCCGGCAAAGCAGTAGCTTTGCCGGGAGCCAGAATATCCCTATGGTAGAAAAACGTGGCTGGCCATTGCTTGACCGAGTCACTGGAAGAAATTTTGGGATATGCCCGGTCTCGTCTAACAGAAAAACTAATGGTACCGGTGATGTAAGGAACACCGATAGTAATGGAATTTCTCCGGACATGGAAATAGTACTAGAAGAGAAGCAAACTCGGCCTAATGCCGAGAAAGCCCTCGCAAAGCGCATCATATGCGCTCATTTCTAGAAGAAAATTGGGAGGAAGATTGTGGAGTTGAACTCCATAGTGATCTATCACCTCGGAGAAGAACTCCGAGAGAGGAAAGGACAAACCTCGGTCCAGATGGGTGCCGAAGTGGACGCGCTCGCCCTCGCGTGGATTGGGGACGGTTTCGCCGGAGCCAGTCCGCGAGTTGCCGGCGGCGAGAAGCCCCTCCTTCTCCATGTTTTTGAGGCCGTCCTCGTCGAGGGCGCATAGGATCCAGATTCCCCGAAAGCTCTCCTTCTCCGCAGCCGCTTCCGCCGCCGCCACCAAAGAGGGAGAAGAGGATGAAGCCATTTTTCTCCGGTGGAAAAGGTGACCTTAAAGTGGCGGCGCTAGGAGCTCTGTGGGAGGAGAACGAGGAGGCTCTAGGGGCGCAGGAGGATTGGGAAGGAAGGAACGACAAAGAACTGGTGGGGATGAGAAGAAGAAATCTAAACCCCTTATATCCACCTACCTGTGCCAAGATTCGTGCAAACGCTACAGTGTAGCCGCCACGCGTCGTGGAAAGAACTGGGAAGGGCCCGCACGATGATTGTGTCGCCTCGATCTCAACGCACGCATTGAGACGGCGCATCGGTTCCGCGGACCGCGGACCCACCAATGGTCGTGCTGACGGAACGTCTGTCAGATGACGTGACTTGACCATGCTTGTGTCAGGTGGCGTTAGAGACCAAGTTCCGCCTTAGTTTAAAAGCGAGCTGGAAAATCCGAGTAACCAATTGAAAGGTCTGACTTATTTTCAAGACTCGGATCGTATTTTTTGTTGTGAAGTTTCAGGAACCCTTCAAGATTCTGCAAGCCGAAGATCAAGCTAGACGATGATAAAATCTGACTTTGGATCTTGGAGGCCTCTGGGGGCTACTGTTGGGGATATACTTTCCGGGTATCCTCACAGTTCCTCACTGACCAGGGTGGCCCACTTAGGGTTAGAGCTTTGCTTCACGGGCGGCCCAGTTAGAGAGAGAAGATGGAGTCCAATCCGGCTACGGGAAGGCCTATAAGATTTACCGACTTAGGCCCATAATTTTACTTGTAGTTCAAGATGTACTCTGTAACCAACTCTTAGTCGTAGCCGGATTGATCTCTCCTGTAAACCCTAGGCCGGATATCTATATAAGCCGTCCTAGGGAGAGCCTTTAGGGCAACACCTTACAACCCAATACTTTAGACCTTCAACTCGCACAGGCGAAACCCTTGTAACCCATATTCCGGCTCTGCCGTATTACTGGATTGCTAGCAGGAGTATGATCCGTCCAAAGCTGGCAGATTCAAACCTGGGTAAACTTGTGTGCTCACCGTCCCGGAACACCGTACGTCTCACACCCCTCTCTTCCGCACGCATCGAGGACCCCCTCATGGCGTACTTGTCCTCAAGCCGACGACAGCTATACTTCGGATGAATGTTCATCACATCATTCACCAATGTTGTGACCTTGTTATTAACAACATCCAATGTCCATGATCAGGAAACCTTGATCATCTTGTTAATCAATGAGCTAGTTTATAAGAGAGGCATAACTAGCAACCCTTTATTTGTTTATTAAACACACATGTATTAATGTTTCCAATTAATACAGTTATAGCATGCATAATAAACAGTTATCATAAACAAGGAATAAGATAATAACCACTTTATTATTGCCTCTCGGGCATATTCTCTTCAAACTCCCAGTGGCACTAGAGTCAATAATCTAGTCTGTAAACTTACGCATTCGACACCTATGGCTTTCTAGTGTTGTATATACGCGTTTACTAGTGGTTAAAATAATCTCCGGATCTGACAATTTCAGGTCTGCGTGTATTTGCATGTCTTTGCGTCTCTACGTCTCACTCATTCTCTAATGAGATGGCATTGTATAAATTTAGTCCTTTGGTGAGACGTTTAGTTCCTTTGGGTTAAATCGTGTTGATAGTATTTTTGTGCAATATATGTTCATAGTACTAGCCCGCTGTGAACCACACCTAGTTTGATAACAAACTACTTAACCAAATTCCCTCCTTTGCTACTACTTTAGAAGTCATATACTTAGCCTTTTATTGTAGTATCCGTCACAATGTATCAACTTTGGAATTCATCCAAATCCATCTGGAACCTCCTTTCCATTACATTGTGCCACCCATAGTTTAAATTGAGATAAATTTAATTTGTATCTTGTGACAAACTAGTATCAATGTAACACTTTACAATGAACTACTTTGACTATTTGTCACTTATACATGATATATTCTTAGTTCTTCCAAAGCTCACAAGAATATCTTTACTATCGCCCAATGATCATCTTATGAATCATTCTGGTATATGCTCACAACATTTAGAGCATAGGACATATCTAGATATGTACATATCACGGTATTAATGATCAAAATTATTCATGTGATTTCACTCACCAAGTGGCTATACACTTGAATCTTGATTCAATCCTTTCCATGCAGCAAGAACCTTTCTTGTCGTTTCCATAATGAACCCTTTCAATATCTCATATATGTACGTCTAGCACAACCATATTAGCGCCTCAATCTATACATATAGACACTGATGCCTAATATTCCGGTTTTGCCCCCAAGTCTTTCATCGAAATCCAATTTTAGTGAAATTATTAACTTGTGTCAATAAAAGATACATCATTTCCAATCAACACCATGTCTTCTACATAATGTATTAGAAATATGTCTCAGTGCTCCCAGTTAATTTCTTGAAATGCAAGTATCTTCATCGTCTCCGATGAAATTAAACTCTTTTAACATTTTCATCACGGTGAAGATTCCAACTCCGCTATGCTCACTTCAACCATTGAAGTTTGCATGCCCTTTTAGAATCCTTTGAATTAACAAAACCCTTCGGACCATGTCATGTACATGTCCTAGGTAACCATTCTATTAGAAGAATATTGTTTTTTTTCCTCAACTACTATATACCATACTATATGTAGTGGTTGCTACATTAATCCATCAAGACTAAATATTGCTATGAAAGATCAAATCTTGTCATAGTCAACTCCTTGAACATTGTCGTAAACTCCTTTCCGAAATGTCGACTATTTCATAGATGTCATACATCCATGTCTATTATTTTTAGATCCAAACACGACCAATAGGCTTCATGCCTTTCCGGAGGGTCTTCCACAAGTTCAAAAACTTGATTTCTCGTGTATGGAAACTATTACGGATTTTATGACTTCTAGTCATTTTATGGAGTCAGGGCTCATCATAGAATATTTGCATACAGTCGATTCATCATTGTCAAAACAATAACAACTTTTGTTTCAAATCTTACTATTTGATTCTAGGAACTCTAATCTCCGAGATCACAACCTTTGTAATCACGGGAGCCATGAGCATTTTTGCCACCTCCGGGACACTTTCCGGCGCTGCGCTACTTAGCACATGTTGCTTAGCTTCATCAACCTAATCGAAGTTCTATTGTCCTCCCACTTACCTTTTGTGAAAAAATCCTTCTTTAAGAAACTTCATGTTCCAAGCGACAAACTCCTTTGTCTTCGGTGTTATGGAGGAATACCCAACAAATTCTTTGGGATAACCTACAAAGACATGTTTATCCGACTTTGGTTGTAAACATTTTACTTATGCACAACATACCAAAATTTAAGAAAAGACAACTCGGGTTTTATCCCAAACCATAACCTTTATGGTGTCATTTCAACGGATCACGATGGTGCTCTTTTTAGTGTAAAAGTGGTAGTCTCTAAAGCTTTAATATATAAAACATAATGGCAGTTTTATAAATGACACCATTGATCTTACCATGTCAAACAAGGTTCGGTTTGATCTCTCAAACATACCATACTCATATGGTTTATCGGAAATCCATGGAACAATTCCTCAAAACTTAGATGTTTTGCTAAACTTATAACTCAAATATCATCCTTTATGATCGAATCATAAATTCTTCATTTTCTCGTTACAATGATTTTCCACTTCATCTTGAAAGTCTTTGAACAATTTTCAAATGTTTCATACTTCTTCCTTATTAAGTAAATATACAGATATATTCACTCAAATTTGCAAAGAAAGCATATGAAGTCGAAAAGATCCACCGCACATGGCTACATATAATGGACTATATACATCAATATGCACAATTTCCAATAAGTTAGTCACTCGTTCCCTTTTGGCATATGAACGGAGTTTCAATTATCTCGAGGAAAATCTCACAAGAGTCATTTGATCCAAATCAAAGACTCCAAAAATACATCAACATGGAGTTTCTTCATGTTTTCTTTCTAATATAATTTAAACAGTGATGTCACTACATAAGTGATCTTTCAATCGTTTGTATTGCGACATTTTAGCATTAGTTTTATGGACGTGATTTCTCCAACTAGACTTGTAGAAGTCCATCCATCTTATATGGAATACGATAATTATTTGAACAACCATTGTTCTCATAATATCGGAACAAAATAACAATTATTTAAACAAATCTTCAAGACAAGCTTTGATGCCAATGAGAAACACAATAACACTTTATTTGTTTTTCATGAACATCATCACATATTATCTTGCTAGTTACTTAGGCTATTGTAGTTCATGAATTGCGTCATTCTATATGATATTTCATAACAACCAATTCGGTATCTGATACGTCCATTTTGCATCACTATTCTATGTCATAATTCACTGTTATTCATTGATATATTTCGTATTGAGAGGTGATACTTATGTTATTTCATCTGTTTTTGCATGGTTGATGATTTTTGGAGCATGGACCGCTGCAGTCAGGATTCTGATGGCAAAGGTGTTGTTTGGAGGCAAAATTCGCAAAGATCAGAAAATCCAGGAAAATATACGGAAAATCCTATTTTTCCAGAAGACGAAGGTCGGTACATTAACACAGGTTCGTTCCCGGAGAGGGAGATCGTCGCCATCAACACCACCATCAAGCTGGACTTCATCGGGATCATCATCATCATCACCACCATCATCATCAGCAGCACCCTAATCACCATCTCCATATTGCTATAACAATTGAGTTGAATCTTGCATTAGTTCATAGGGGAAACTTTCTCGGTGTTGATTACTCTTCGTAGTTGATGCCATTGAGTGAACCATTGAATTATTGTTTATGTTCAGATTGTTATACATCATTATTCCATCTCTGACCATGATCCATATGATGTCTTGTGAGTAGTTCGTTTTGTTCTTGAGGACATGGGAGAAGTCATGTTGTTAGTAGTGGAGTTGTGTTGAGAAAGATTCAATAGTTTGATATTTAAGTTGTGGTGTACTTCTTCTAGTGGTGTCCTGTGAACATCGACTACATGACACTTCACCTATATGGGCCTACGGGAATGCATTGTGTATTTGGCTACTAATCGTAGGGGTTGCCGGAGTGACAGAAACCTGAACCCCCATTAGGAAACCATTGCACAAGGGATGTAAGGGTCTTAGAGTTTAAAGCTGGGGTTAGGTTTCTACCTTAATTACTTTCTTTTACTTACGGATGTTTGCAAGGGGTATAATCACAAGTATGTATTAGTCCTAGGAAGGTCGGTACATTAGCACAGGTTCACCCACACAACACTTAGCAAGCTAAAGAAGATTAATCAACTATATGAAGCGAAAGCACTTGACAGTCTTCCCATGTGTCCTCGAGAATGTTTGGTCATCTTAAGTAATACAACCGGCTTGTCCTTTACTGCATAAAGGATTGGGAAACTTGCTGCATTTATTCCTACTGTCTTTTATTTACTCATACTTTGTTTACTTGCTTTATCAAAAAACCCTAAAAATCCGTTTGCTAAGTATTTGCAGAGAATTCCTGATCCGCACCACTAGCCAGCACCTTCTTCTCCTCGTTGGGTTCAACACTCTTACTTATCGAAAATACTGCGATACACACCCTATACTTGTGGGTCATCAAGACTATTTTCTGGCGTTGTTGCCGGGGAGTGAAGCGATATTGGAGAGTGGAACTGGTAAAGGAAACTTCTACTGTGAGTAATGTTTACTTTTGCTAGTTGCTTTATTTTCGTTATGGATAATTCACTGAGTTTCTTATTTGGTAATGCTACTACCACTGCTAAGGTAGTAGATAAGCCACTACCTGCTGAGAATGATATTTTTAAAATACCTACAAGAATTATTGATCGTGTTATGGATAACTACTATGTTGGGGATGGAACTGTCCATCCCGGTGATCATTTGCTCTTTATACACGAATTATGTGGGTTGTTCAAGTGTGCAGGTATTACTACAGATCAAGTTAAGAAGATGTTATTCTCATTATTGCTGAAAGGAAGAGCTGAGGAATGGTATAAGCTGCTGAAGAATAGTCAAGCTCTGGAATGGGAGGAAATAGTGCCTCTATTTTATTCAAAGTTTTATCCTCCTAGTGAGATTCATAAAGATCGGAATCAAATATACAACTTTTGGCATCTTGATGGAGAGAGTATAGCTCAAGCTTGGGGGAGATTGAAGTTACTAATGCTCAAATGTCCCATTCATGAGCTCCCCAACAATATTATTATCAATAACTTTTATGCAAGTCTCCCTCTACATGATAAGGATTTATTGGATGCTTCTTGCGCTGGATCATTCACTCGCATGGAAGAAGAAGGTAAGTGGAATCTTCTGGACCGTATTCAAGACAATGCTAAAGCTTGGGAGAATTACAAAGGTAGAAAGTCAGGTATAAATTATGATTATGAATGCATTGAATCTTTTATGGGAACTGACGACTTTCAAAATATTAAAAATGCTTATGGTATAGACTCTCAAGGTATTGCTTCTTATTTTAAGGCTTTTGCTGCCTATATTGAAGTGCCTAAAAGAAGTGGAATAAGTATCATGAACCTTATAAATATATTGCTAAGAGTGCTCCTACAAGAAATACTGAAGTGTATACTGCTAATCATGTTTTACCTAAACCTTACATTGAGAAAATGCCTTTCCAAGTTAAGATAAAGGAACATTCTATGATGGCTAGTATGGTTAATGAAAGTACAAGCAAAGCTGCTGAACCTGATAAACAAATGGTTGATGAACCTATATAGCAAATGTGAAAGACTTTGTTACTAAATATGAAGAAGGGGGACACACTATCCTTTGTAAGGATACCTCTAATATTGTTTCACATAGTAGTGTTATGAGAGCTAGTATTCCTGTGTTTTCTGTTAGAATAAGTGATCATTGCTACGATGGTCCTTGTGAAAGTTATATTGTTAAGTTTATGCATGATACTGAAAGTTATTATGAGAGAGGGAAAAGTGTTCTTATGCATCTCAATAATATCAAGTTTCCTCGTTTTATGTTAAAAGTTTTTATGTTGCACTTCTTTTGCCTTCCTATGCTTGTAGCCTCTGGTTTCAACAACTTGTTTGTTTACAAAATTCCCTTGCATAGGAAGTGGGTTAGACTTAAATGTGTGTATTTTTGCTTCTTAATGCTCTCTTTCACTTCAATTCATATTCCTATGTGAGCATCTTTGAAATTATCATGCCAATCTTAATGGCTATAAAGAAAGAGCTTTTTGGGAGACAACCCAATGTGTTTTTGCTTTCAGTTTGTTTTTGTTTCTTTGAGTCTTCAAAGTTATTACTTCTGTAATAATCTCTCCTTATCCGTTTTGTTTGGTTTTTGTGTCAAGATCAACCTCTAATGAGAGAGAAGTAATATTTGGGGAAGTTGTTGTCCCGAAATAGATTTTTGTGCTGCACCATAAAAATTCGTGAGAGATCTCTATTTGTCGGATTGAGCTGTAATTTTTTGCGATTCAGCCCCAGGTTGTTATTTAACTTTAATTAGTTTTGCACTTTTTTATTTGAGCAGCAAAATATTTTCGAAAAAATTGATCTTTACCTGTTGGTCTGTTTTGATAGATTTTGCCACTCTTGTGTTTGCTTCTTTAATCGATTTCCTTTTTGGATTCTTTTTGGTTTTCGGAAGGAGTTGCTACAGTAGCTTATGTTTTGATGGTTTTCAGTTGAAGTTGGACTCAAAAGGTTTTATCACTTCACTTATACTAATGTTGCTAATGAGAATTGTGTGGAGTTTTATGTGAAAGAAATTTCCAGGAAGTGGAGATAATGGTGTAATAAGGAAGAGAAAGGTTTTATGACTCAAGTAATAAGTGTATGAAGATGAAGATACTGTTGATTATTCAAGTGGTGACTCCGGAAGAATCTACTAAATACGAAATTCAGAGACCTGCAGAGTCCGTTTCCAAATAGGTAACAGTTCTAGTAAGAAAAGTTCCGCAAAAATACTATCCAACTATATTTTTGTAGTTTTTAGCCAATAAGGAAAGTTATGAAGCGAAAAGGGACGGAAACGGAGCTAGGGTGGCTCACACCACCCTGTGTCGCGGGTCCCCCTGGTCGCGCCACCAGGTGGTGAGTCCACCCCGGACTCCGCCTCCGACTCATTTTCTCCCAATACCTTCCTTTCGTCATGAAACTTCGTAATATATAATCCCCCGGATCTCCCGAGGTTCGTATATCATGTTTTCATCATGTTTTCGTTCCGATCTATTTTTGACAGGTAGAGTCCCAGATTTGGAGCTACAATGTCTTCCTCTGGACCAGCCAAGGAAGATTCTTTAGAGGATATCATCAACCCATACATGAGAGAGTTGAAGATTCATCCCAAGGAGTTGTTGCTCGAAGATGGGGAACTCCGGATAAAAGAGGTTCAAGGCCCTAAAGGTGAAGGAAGTCTGGAGGACAGGATGGAAGCACTAGAGCAAGAAGTCTTTAGGTACAAGAAGATGGCGGAGCGCAAAGTGGATATCATCCATAAGATTTGTTCCGAACTCATCGCCGAGCACCAAAAGGAGACTGCTGAACTCAAGGATGAATTCCTCTCACTCTGCCAAACAACCAACAAACTGCAAGCACAGTTCTATGACGTTCAAAATCAAAACTATGAGTATGAGGTTAGGTTTAAACACATAAGTGCTGCTGCAAGTTTCAGGATGCTGGAAACCACGATGTCCTTTGTTGATGGGAAGCCCTTACCCTGGAAGTCGGACGAAGATGAGAGGATACCACCACCACCAAAGGAGTAATGCATCATCAGGTTTGGCATCCCCTTGGTTTGTTCCAAGCTTGGGGGAGTGCCGCAGTATCACATCACTATCTTCTATCTATTTATCTTATTAGTAGAGTCATATCATGAATAGAGAAATTATCATGTAGGATGGTTTGCATTATGGAAGTGTTCCCTTCTCCCGTTAGATGTGTCCCTTGGTGTGAGTTGCCGTTATGGAATATTAATGAGAAGTTCTATCTTTTACTCTTTTGCATAGCTTATATTAGTTTTTAATTCGTGGTTATATGATTCATCTTGTTGTTAGTATTGGTATCACTTTGGGATCATTGAGTTAACTTAGTTGGTTTTGGCAAACCTGGCTCGGTCAGTAGCAACACTATTTTTGAGAGTTGAATGAAAAAGATAGAAGTACTCTAAAGAAATATAATTTCATCATCTTTCTTTCTGGATTTGCTCATAACTCTAGAATTCTCTAGTTAAGATCTTTTGTGCTTCCAAGGAAGATTGCATGTTTGTCTTTATCACTTGTATGTTTGTTTGTTTCCTTCAACTCTTATACTTGCTACCCAGCCTTGCTAGCCAAAAAACTGTACTGAGAGGGAATTCTCCTCGTGCATCCAGCTCCTTTAAACCAAAACCTCTGCCATTTGTGTCCACCATACCTACCTAGTAGCATTATTGCTATTCCAAGTAAATTCTTGTTTTATCTACCTCCCAAATTAAACTTGTTATGTGAAAATTAGTGATTAAAGCTCTCATGAACTTGATGGCACACTTTACTTTCTTGCACTTAATAAACTTGAACCATTGTGCTCACCTATGTTGCGTATATGCTTGCGCTTTGTAAGTTGTGAATTAGCAGAACCATGTTGTCATGGGGAACGCTTTCAACATTGCATTGGTACTTTGTACCTAGTTGATATCATGTTCTTTTGTCTATGGATGTCTTCGGTGTGAAATGAAAGGGGAGCTTGTAAGTCCATGGAGTTATGCATGTGTGTTAGAGAAACACCTGGGCCGCTGGTCTAATCCATGCTGACATGGTGGAAACCTGCAGCGTCACCATAACGAGTATCTGTGAAGCATTCTTCTTATAAAAAAGAGTCTGATATTGAGAAAAAAAGAGAAAAAGAAAAAAGATATATTATGAAAAGAGGGAAGAGAGAAAAAAGCACCATATTCCCATGGTAACTAAGAAGATTGCTGAGATGCGTGTTGTCTGCTTGCCTTGTCATTTTGATAGGGGGATTCTTCCGTATCATCAGGCAAGGGGTACCCCGTTGGCGGTTCTCTATGATACACATATGCTTACGATGACAAGAACTTACCGGTGACTAAACTTGAGTAGCATGAGGAGCGGCCCTCGTATTCAAGGGACATGAGATTCTCAACTTACAACCTATCAATGCATATCCTCATATTTGATTACTTTAACCTTAATCACCTAAAGATGCCTATGATAGGGGCAATGAGAGCTGAAAGCTAGTAAGTATCATAATTTTTGGGAGCTCTTTATGAGACTTGCAATCCCTGCTTCCCTCTACGAAGGGCCTTTCTTTTACTTTGTAGTTGAGTCAGTAAACCTACTCCCTTCTATCTCAGCAAGTATTTTGAGTTGTTGTGTTTCATTCATTCATATGATGATTTATTCACTCATGTTTCTTATGTTCCTTGTTTTGCACATTGCTCTTATCTTGATGTTTACTACTTTGACAGCTATCATTGAAAACCAGTTATTTGTGAACTCTAGCAAATTATCAACTATTCTTCGACCAAGAGCTAAGTTTGCCATTACTAATTATGATTTACTTTATGTATCTTTATTGTGTTTCCTTTACTCATTGCAAGTTAAGTTATATAATAGTGAGTTGTCTTCTATTATGATCTATGTATTTCATGAATGTGATGCTTCTTGTCCGTATTATTTTATCGACTCTTCACTCCATAAACCTGAGGCCGTGTTTATTGAGCCCAGTTTCGCTTGGGGACAAGCGAAGTCTAAGCTTGGGGGGAGTTGATACGTCCATTTTGCATCACTATTCTATGTCATAATTCACTGTTATTCATTGATATATTTCGTATTGAGAGGTGATACTTATGTTATTTCATCTGTTTTTTCATGGTTGATGACTTTTGGAGCATGGACCACTGTAGTCATGATTCTGATGGAAAAGGTGTTGTTTGGAGGCAAAATTCGTGAAGATCAGAAAATCCGGGAAAATATACGGAAAATCCTATTTTTCCAGAAGACGAAGGAAGCCAGAAGGGGGGTTGGAGATGGGCCATACGGGGCCCACACCACCCCCTGGCGGGCCAGCCTAGGTCACGCCACCAGGTGGTGTGGCCACCCTGGTCCACCCCTGGCACTCCCCTCTAGCGTATATTATCCTCCCGAAACCCTAAGACTCGGGGAGCGACCACAGAAAGATTCCGTCGCCTCTGCGGGGCGGAAAACACCGTGAGAGAAAGATCTCTCCGGCAGACAGATTTCTGCCGGGGGAATTCCTTTCCGGAGAGGGGAGATCGTCGCCATCAACACCACCATCAAGCTGGACTTCACTAGGATCACCATCATCATCACCACAACCATCATCAGCAGCACCCTCATCACCATCTCCATATTGCTGTAACAATTGAGTTGAATCTTGCATTAGTTCATAGGGGAACTTTCCCGGTGTTGATTACTCTTTGTAGTTGATGCCATTGAGTGAACCATTGAATTATTGTTTATGTTCAGATTGTTATACATCATTACTCCATCTCTGATCATGATCCATATGATGTCTTGTGAGTAGTTCGTTTTGTTCTTGAGGACATGGGAGAAGTCATGTTGATAGTAGTGGAGTTGTGTTGAGAAAGATTCAATAGTTTGATATTTAAGTTGTGGTGTACTTCTTCTAGTGGTGTCATGTGAACGTCGAATACATGACACTTCACCTATATGGGCCTAGGGGAATGCATTGTGTATTTGGCTACTAATCGTAGGGGTTGTCGGAGTGACAGAAACCCGAACCTCCGTTAGGAAACCATTGCACAAGGGACGTAAGGGTCTTAGAGTTTAAAGTTGGGGTTAGGTTTCTACCTTAATTACTTCCTTGTACTTACGTATGTTTGCAAGGGGTATAATCACAAGTATGTATTAGTCCTAGGAAGGTCGGTACATTAGCACAGGTTCACCGGCACAACATTTAGCAAGCTAAAGAAGATTAATCAACTATATGAATCGAAAGCACTTGACAGTCTTTCCATGTGTCCTCGAGAACGTTTGGTCATCTTAAGTAATACAACTGGCTTGTCCTTTGCTGCATAAAGGATTGGGCCACTTGCTGCATTTATTCCTACTGTCTTTTATTTACTCGTACTTTGTTTAATTGCTTTATCAAAAACCCCTAAAAATCCGTTTGCTAAGTATTTGCAGAGCATTCCTGATCCATACCACTAGCCAGCACCTTCTCCTCCTTGTTGGGTTCGACACTCTTCCTTACAGAAAATACTGCGATACACCCCCTATACTTGTGGGTCATCAGTATCCAATACCCAAGAATCACATTGTTTAACAAGCAAAGAATACAACCATAACATGTATATCATCTATATACCTTAGCTAGACATTTCCAGTATTTTCTTTTCTGCCAAATATTTTATAGATACTCTTTCAGCATTTCCTTTTATTTTTAAAAGAATCTATCAACATCAAAGTGGTGCCATACATATGACACATAGTCCAAAGCGTGTATAGTCAAATATTAATACCTTCGGACTTGTACTTTGAAGTTGATCACCATCATCAAATGTTTGGTGTTCTTTCAAAAATTCATTCTTTAGTAATCTATTAATGTAGTAAACATTTTACCTACATCTTCTATTCATCCTTATCATGACAACTTTCATGATCAAGCTACTATAGCCTATAAGGATGAACCGTGAGTATAATGTTAGTTCCCAAAACCTTTTTGGGAGATTAGGACATCTAGCGACTCCAACCTTCGCAAATTCTCATACAATATGAGAACGTGTATTTTGCCAAATTATACTCTATCATATTGCAACCATAAACATTGTTTCAGATATCACAATATTTTCCACACATGATGGTTTATGAAACAATTCTTTCAGCTCCCAGATAACCTCGATATTAAAACAATATTTGAATATCAAGAATCACGGAGGCAAATATGATACTTCAGATACTAACACTGGAATTATTACTCTTTGTTTAATACTACTTATTAAACTTCATGGAGTAAATAGAGTTTGCTAAAAGTTTGCAATAGGACTTTTAAACTTTAAATTGACACTTAAAACAAAATGATACCAGTTCGTAAAGTAAATATCTAGAATTCTATAGTTCTGTTATCTCAATTAAAACTAAGCGCAAGGTAGTAAATAGATGCCAATGTCTACAACAAATTATGCAAATTCACTTAGATTTTAGTTTATGATAAATTGAGTTCGACTAATCCAAATTACAAATGAACTCCCACTCAAAACCAACATCCCTCGAGTTGTTTTGGTGATTACATGAACCAAATCCACTACACTAAGTCCGATCATCACGTGAGTCGGTGTAGCTTGATGACCCACAAGTATAGGGGGTGTATCGTAGTATTTTCGAGAGAAGTGAAACCCAATTTATTGATTCGACACAAGGGGAGCCAAAGAATATTTATAAGCCTTAACAACTGAGTTGTCAATTCAGCTGCACCTGGAAACAATCTTGCTTATAGCAGTTTATCAGTAGCAACAATTTTGTACTAGGAATAGTAAAGTAATAGCAGTAGTAAAGTAAAGACAGTAGTAACAATAGCAGTAAACAGTAGGATCAAAGCGCGGTAGGAATATGGATGGATGGACGGGCGTTGCATGGACAAGACAATTCACATAGCAATCAAAACAAAGGGTAATTGCAGATAAATAAGATAAAGCATCCAAGTACTAGATAATCATAGGCATGTGTTCCATATATAGTCATACGTGCTCGCAATGAGAACTTGCACAACATCTTTTGTCCTGCCAGCCCGTTTGCAGCAGGGCCTCAAGAGAACTACTGGCAATTAAGGTGATCCTTTTAATAGAGCACCGGAGCAAAGCATTAACACTCCATGAACACATGTGATCCTCACATCAAAGCCATTCCCTCCGGTTATCCCGATTTCTGTCACTTTAGGGCCATTGGTTCCGGACAACAACGTGTGTATACAACTTGCAGGTAAGACCATAAACAATACTATCATAATGAATCAATAACATGTTCAGATCAGAAATCATGGCACTCGGGCCCTAGTGACAAGCATTAAGCATAACAAGTTGCAACAAAGTCAAAAAGTACTAATAGTAGATACTAGGCACCATGCCCTAACAACCTGATGCCATTACATGAACGATCTCATCCAATCCCTACCATCCCCATAGCCTACAGCGGGGGCTTACTCACTCATAGATGGGGGAAACATGGATGGTCGATGGAGAAGCGACGGTGACAATGATGGCGATGATCTCCTCCAATTCCCCGTCCCGGCAGATGTGATGCGCTCGACTTTCGACGTAGAGCTCGTTGGGAACCCCAAGAGGAAGGTACGATGAATATAGCAGCAAGTTTTCCCTCAGTTATGAAACCAAGGTTTAATCGAACCAGTAGGAGCAAGGAAACACCCCAAAGGTGTTACTAGCTGAGCTTTGGCAGGGCGCACTACCGGTGCTAGTAGCAACATGGAGACCTGCACAACACAACCACGGAACTTTGTCCCCAACTTGCGATGAGGTTGTCAATGTCACCGTGTTTTGCGGAAAACAAAGGATTAAACGTATCGAATGGAAAGGAGTAAAAGTTTGTAGAAAGTAAACACAAAGCAGTAAACAGTTGTAGATTGTATGTAAAGTAAAAGGACCGGGATCCATAAATCACTAGAGGTGGCTCTCCTTAGATAGATAACATACTGGGTGAACAAATTACAGCGGGGCAATGGGCAAACACCGACAAAGAAATACATGCATATACTAATCATATTGACTCCTTTGAGACTTGATTGGGAATTAAAACATAATACATAGACCGCCATCCAACTGCATCTATGACTAATAATCCACCTTCAGGTTATCATCCGAACCCCCTCCAGTATTAAGTTGCAAGCAACAGATTATTGCTTTACGAACTGCGTGTAAAGTAAACAATATGATTGTTCTATGAACAAAGGATCGTTGTTTTCTCCCTAGTAGCAACAACACATCTAGTACCTTAGAGATTTCTGTCACTTCCCCAGATTACCAGAGGCATGAACCCACTATCGAGCATAAATACTAACTCTTGGAGTTGCTAGCATCTACTTGGCCAAGATAGCTACTAACAACGGAAAGCTTGCAAGATCTCAAATAACAAAGACATGATAGAATCAATAATCAATCTGAAATAGCATCTCAATATCCATCGGATCCCCGCAAACACAACATGTATGGATTACAAATAGATGATCTTGATCATGAACGGAGCTCACAAGATCTAAACATGAAAGCACAAAGGAGGAGAAACCAGCCATCTAGCTACTACATGGATCCGTAGTCCAAGGATGAACTACTCACGCATCACACCGGAGGCTTGCATGGTGATGAAGAAGGCCTCCAGGGTGAATTCCCCTCTCCGGTAGGGTGCCGGGAAGAGCTTCAGATCCCCCCGATCTAGGGACAGAGACGACGGCGGCTACAGACTCTTTCGTGGATTTTTTTGATCGAGTACCTAGGGTTTCCGTCCTGAGGGCAACTTATAGGCGGAAGGAGAGGCCGAGGGGGTGTTGGGGTCGGCCAGAC
The DNA here is from genome assembly GCA_910589775.1 of Avena eriantha. Classification (NCBI taxonomy): domain Eukaryota; kingdom Viridiplantae; phylum Streptophyta; class Magnoliopsida; order Poales; family Poaceae; genus Avena; species Avena eriantha. Next base: position 409,793,063 of record OU342746.1, on the reverse strand, counting down.
CACCCCCTGGCGCGGGCCAAGCCTAGCCGCGCGGCCAGGTGGTGTGGCCGGCCCCTGGCCCCGCTCCGTCTCGTATTCTGGCACTTGATCCCTTCCGAAAAAATAGGCACTTTGGCTTTTGTCCCATCCAATTCCGAGAATATTCATTTTCTAACTTTCTTGGAACCAAAAACAGCAGAAAACAGGCAGCTGGCACTGTGGCTCTTGTTAATAGGTTAGTCCCCGAAATCATAATAAAAGTACTCCAAAGTTGGAACAAAACACAAGAAAGTGGATAAAACTAAGCATGGAACATCAAAAATTATAGATACATTTGCAATGTATCAACATCCCCAAGCTTAACTCATGCTCGTCCTCGAGTAGGTAAGTGATAAAAAGAAAGAATTTTTGAGGTGACATGCACCATCAAAGACTTGATCAAAGTATTTGCAAAACACTCAAAGCTGGGATCATAGTACTTCAATCATAACATGAAAGACAAAGTTCTAGCAATAAGCAAAGAAACTATGATGCAACATGAAAAGACACAAACAAAAGATTCATGAATAACAATGCTTTGCAAGACGTTTGTTTGTTTCACATAAAGAAAACATAGCATAAAAGTATTCAGCTTGTCCCTCAATAGAGTAGCAAATATAAATGCATAGGACACCTTCAAAGTTCATAAGAGTGACTAGCTACAATAGTTTCAAACAAGCAATAACAAGTTATGCATCAATCAACTAGTCTTGGGACAATGCACATAGAACTAAGAATGGCCACTATGCTCTCAAAGTAGGTGCATAAAGATAGAAGGTGGAGACTCAATATAATGGTGGAATAAAAGCCTTTTGTACAAGGAAGTAGGGATTCAAGTCTCATAAAGAGCTTCCAAAAATTATGATACTTAAAGCTTTCAGCTCTCATTGCCCCTATCATAGGCATCTTGAAGGTGATTAAGGTTAAAGTGACACAACTAAGAGTATATGCTTGACAAGTTATAAACCGAAATCTCATGCCCCTTACTTACGAAGACCGATCCTCATGCTACTCAACTTCCGTCACGAGTAAGATCTTGTCATTGTAAGTATATGTGTATCATTAAGAACCGCCAACAGGGTACCCCTTGCACATGATACGGGAGCTTTCCCATAATCAAAATGACAAGGCAAGCAGACAATGAGCATCTCAGCGATCTTTTTATTTGCTATTTGCATAGTTTTTTATTAAGGATGCTTCATAGAGTGCTCATTATGGTTATGCTGCAAGTTTCCACCATGATTAGGCATGTCTTAGGCTAGCGCCCAGGCATTTCTCTAACACACATACAAACTCCATGATCTTACAAGTTCCACTTTTATTTCACACCGTCGGGATCCGTAAGCAAAAGAACATAATATCAACGGGGTACAAAGTACAAGTGCAATGTTGAAAGCGTTCCCCATGAAACATGGTTCTGCTAATTTCAACTTATAAAGCGCAAGAATATACGCAACAAAGAAGGACCCAATGGTTCAAGTTTATTAGAGGCAATAAAGTAAAGTGTGCCATCAAGTTCGTGAGAGCTTTAATCACTAGTTTTCTCATAACAAGTGGAAGGTAAAGAAAAGCATGAATATACTTGGAATAGCATAAGCTAATAGGTAGGTATGGTGGACTCATTGGAATAACTTGGTTTAGGGAGTTGCATGCATGAGTGGAACTCATACTTTGTTGTGGAGGCCAGCAAAAGACTGGGAGCGACAAACCAAGAGAGCAATAATGGCCATAATCATGCAGAGCGACAAAACATCATTGAACAAAGCATAAAGTGATACTACAAGTTGAAAACTAAAGGGTCATACAGGCTATGGTGACTTGAGATAGTCATAACATGGTGTGAGCATGTGCCAAGTCAACCCAAATAAAGCATCAAAGGAGAATACCACTATACTATGCTTTAATATGCTAAAACAAGGCATGATTCATCCAAGGCACATTAAGCAATATCAATTGTTTATAAGAAGTCATGCTACAGCAAAGAATACTAAGCATAAAGCCAAAACAATATCAAGCATGGCATGACAAAGCATAGTCCACAGTCAAAAACGAGCTCTTTTTACCACATAAGCATCACCTTTCCTACTCTTTTCCAAACCAAACCAAACTATTTACAAACCAATGTATGAAAGAGGGGGTACAACAAACTTATTCAGAAAACTAAGCAAACCAAGAAATCTAAAAACCAAAACGAAAACGAAAAAGAAGACGCTCCAAGAAAAACACAACTGTGCATGAAACAATAAAAATGAAGCGTTTGGAAGAAACCTGGGATTTTTATTGATGAAGAAGGGGAATGCCTTGGGGATCCCCAAGCTTTGACGCTTGTACTTCTTGGATATTTCTTGGGGTGACACGCGTGGCATCCCCAAGCTTGAGCTTTAGTCCATCCTTCATCTCATTACTCATTCCTTCCATACACCTAAAATTTTTCCTTCATACAAAACTTCACACAATCTAATTAGCAACATTAGTGCACTTAAGATAAATAAGTCTCAAGGTTCAGTTCTAACACCAAATAAACTTCCATTAGAACACTAGATACTGTAGCACTTCCCTCAAAAAGCTCAATTCCCCAAAGGAACTCAAGAAGGAACTAACAAGAAGCAAATACAGAAAATGGCAGAAATCTGTCAAAACAGACCAGCAGGTAAAGACGAATTTTTTCGAAGACCTTCTGTTGCTCAAATCGAAAAGTGTTGAACTAAAGAAAGTTAGATAACAACCTGGGGCAGAAGCACAAAACATTATAGCTCAATCCGATGTACAGAACTCTCTCAGGAATTTTTACGGTGAAGCACAAAAATCTGTTTCGGGACAGCAACTTTCCCAATCATTACTTCACTCTCATTAGACGTTACTCTTGGCACAAAAAGCAAATAAAAAGGATAAGGAGAGGTTATTACAGAGGTAATAACTTCCAAGACTCATCTAAAACTCTTGGGTTATCTCCCAACAAGTACTTTTCTTTAACGCCTTTAAGTTATGCATGAAAATTTGAGAAGATGCTCTCATAGGAAATATGAATTGAAGTAAAAGAGAGCATCAAGAAGCAAATTCAAAATACATTTAAGTCTAACCCACTTCCTATGCATAGGAATCTTGTATGCAAATAAATGCACAAAGAACAAAGTGACAGGCATAGAAAGATAAATCAAAAGTAACTTCAAAACTTTCAGCACATAGAGAGGTGTTTCATTACCATAAAAACTTCTACAACCATATTTTCCTCTCTCATAATAATTTTCAGTAGCCTCATGAATAAACTCAACAATATAACTATCACATAAGGCATGCTTTTCATGATCTACAAGCACTAGATCTTTATTATAAACATTTTCAAAAGAATCCTTGGGAACATAACATTCACCCTCCTTTGATAAGCACGGGGGACAATAAAATAATGTAAGGGATAAAGAGTTACTCTCATTAGAAGGTAGGCATGGGTAGATCCATTCTTCCTCCTTTTGTCCATCACTCTCCTCCTCTTTGTCATCTAATGAGCTTTCAGGTTCAGCAACTTAAAGGCAACTTAAGAAAGGAACAGAGCTAGTCATAAAGGCAACTTAAGAAAGGAACTATTTATTTGTGTGTTTTTGAAATAAGAAAGCAAACTTGTAGAACTAATTTTTTTGGGTTTTTGAAGAACAAAACAAGCAAACAAAGCAAAAAGAAACTAAGCAAAACAAAAACAACAAAGTAAAGAGATTGGTTATGAGGGACTCCCCTTGTGAAGATGTCCTTGACTCCCCGGCAACGGCGCCAGAAAATCTTGATGCGCTCGACTTTCGACGTAGAGCTCGTTGGGAACCCCAAGAGGAAGGTACGATGAATATAGCAGCAAGTTTTCCCTCAGTTATGAAACCAAGGTTTAATCGAACCAGTAGGAGCAAGGAAACACCCCAAAGGTGTTGCTAGCTGAGCTTTGGCAGGGCGCACTACCGGTGCTAGTAGCAACGTGGAGACCTGCACAACACAACCACAGAACTTTGTCCCCAACTTGCGATGAGGTTGTCCATCTCACCGTGTTTTGCGGAAAACAAAGGATTAAACGTATCGAATGGAAAGAAGTAAAAGTTTGCAGAAAGTAAACACAAAGCAGTAAACAATTGTAGATTGTATGTAAAGTAAAAGGACCGGGATCCATAGTTCACTAGAGGTGGCTCTCCTTAGATAGATAACATGTTGGGTGAACAAATTACAGCGGGGCAATTGACAAACACCGAGAAAGCAATACATGCATATACTAATCATCTTGACTCCTTTGAGACTTGATTGGGCATTACAACATAATACATAGACCACCATCCAACTGCATCTATGACTAATAATCCACCTTCAGGTTATCATCTGAACCCCCTCCAGTATTAAGTTGCAAGCAACAGATTATTGCTTTACGAACTGCGTGTAAAGTAAACAATACGATTGTTCTATGAACAAAGGATCGTTGTTTTCTCCCTAGTAGCAACAGCACATCTAGTACCTTAGAGATTTCTGTCACTTCCCCAGATTACCAGAGGCATGAACCCACTATCGAGCATAAATACTAACTCTTGGAGTTGCTAGCATCTACTTGGCCAAGGTAGCTACTAACAACGGAAAGCATGCAAGATCTCAAATAACAAAGACATGATAGAATCAATAATCAATCTGAAATAGCATCTCAATATCCATCGGATCCCCGCAAACACAACATGTATGGATTACAAATAGATGATCTTGATCATGAACGGAGCTCACAAGATCTAAACATGAAAGCACAAAGGAGGAGAAACCAGCCATCTAGCTACTACATGGATCCGTAGTCCAAGGATGAACTACTCACGCATCACACCGGAGGCTTGCATGGTGATGAAGAAGGCCTCCAGGGTGAATTCCCCTCTCCGGCAGGGTGCAGGGAAGAGCTTCAGATCCCCCCTGATCTAGGGACAGAGACGACGGCGGCTACAGACTCTTTCGTGGATTTTTTTGATCGGGTACCTAGAGTTTTCGTCCCGATGGCAACTTATAGGCGGAAGGAGAGGCCGAGGGGGTGCTGGGGTCGGCCAGACCACCCCCTAGCATGGGCCAAGCCTGGCCGCGCGGCCAGGTGGTGTGGCTGGCCCCTGGCCCCTCTCCGTCTCGTATTCTGGCACTTGATCCCTTCCGGAAAAATAGGCACTTTGGCTTTTGTCTCGTCCAATTCCGAGAATATTCATTTTCTGACTTTCCAGGAACCAAAAACAGCAGAAAACAGGCAGCTGGCACTGTGGCTCTTATTAATAGGTTTGTCCAAGAAATCATAGTAAAAGTACTCCAAAGTTGGAACAAAACACAAGAAAGTGGATAAAACTAAGCATGGAACATCAAAAATTATAGATACATTTGCAATGTATCAAGGTGCTAGAACGGAGTTTCTGGTGTTGTTTCGTGGAATCTGGTGGTGGTGGCGGAGCGAAACTCCTTCTGGAAAACGTCGAACCCCCTTGAGTTTTTAGGTCAGAAGGCAACTTATAGGCGAAGAGGGAGACAGAGGGGGTGTCTGGGGTGGCCAGACCACCCCCTGGCGCGGCCAGGCCCAGCCTGCATGCTTTTCATGTTCTTCAAAAACATAATTTTTATCAAGCTCAAAAATAGTGGGATTAAAACCTTCAAACCCACTTTTAACAATTCTATAACAAGATGGCTGATCATTCAATATAGGACCATCGTCTAGAGCCTTATCATAAAAAAATTCTAAGCAAAACTCTTTAGTACCATGCATCTCGAAGTTAGGCACAAATAGAGGATTATCACAAATAACATGAGCATAACATTCATCCTCCTTTGGTAAGCATGGGGACAATCAAATAATGTAAGGGATAAAGATTACTCTCATTAGAAGGTAGGCATGGATAGCTAATCCATTGTTCCTCCTTTGGTTCATCACTCTTCTCCTCTTTTTCATCTAATGAGCTTTCAGGTTCATCAATTTCTTCTTCCATAAGATCCTGCAAGGCATTAGTCTCTTCCATTTGTGGAAAGCATCTATTAATATATTCAAGAATATAGCCATTTTCTTCCTTGTAATTATCAAAGCAAAATTTAAGTATATCATAAACCTCATATTTATAAGGTGAATCATCAATATTTTCAAGCAAACTAGCAAGTTAAAATGGATCCTTCCAAGTAATAAATTCCTCAATTTGTTCCACATCATAAAATTCATAATTTTCTTTAACATAAGAAGATATGGTAACATCATCATTATACTCACATTGAAAAGGGAGGTGTTTATACCTCTTACAACAACAAGATTTATCAAAGAAATAAGTAACATTATAAGTAGAACACATGTTTCTAGCAATGGTATACAATTTATCAATTTGTTCCCATAACTGTTTCCCTTTTTGTGACAAGCGGTGTTCCTTATAATAATATTTTTGATCTTCCGTGAACCCACCTTGCCAATAATATTCAGTTTCAAAGAAAACAACCATTGATAGAAAGCATGATAAAGCAAGACAATAACAGACCAACGAAAATAACAACTAGAGTAGGAACTATTTTTTTGTATTTTTGATAAAGAAACAAGCAAGCAAAAGTGGAAATAAACTAAGCAAAACAAAAATAACAAAGTACAGAGATTGGTTACGATTATGCTTGAACAATAGTGATTCCAAGTGGACTTGATAAACAAAGCTATGCTCCCCGGCAACGGCGCTAGAAAAGAGTCTTGATGACCCACAAGTATAGGGGGTGTATCGCAGTATTTTCGAGGGAAGTGAAACCCAATTTATTGATTTGACACAAGGGGAGCCAAAGAATATTTATAAGCCTTAACAACTGAGTTGTCAATTCAGATGCACCTGGAAACAATCTTGCTCACAACAGTTTATCAGTAGCAACAGTTTTGTAGTAGGAATAGTAAAGTAACAGTAGTAGTAAAGTAAAGACAGTAGTAACAATAGCAGTAAACAGTAGGATCAACACGCGGTAGGCATAGGGATGGATGGACGGGCGTTCCATGGACAAGACAAATCACATAGCAATCAAAACATAGGGCAATTGTAGATAAATACGACAAATCATCCAAGTACTAGATAATCATAGGCATGTGTTCCATATATAGTCATACGTGCTCGCAATGAGAACTTGCACAACATCTTTTGTCCTGCCAGCCCGTTTGCAGCGGGGCCTCAAGGGAACTACTGGCAATTAAGGTGCTCCTTTTAATAGAGCACCGGAGCAAAGCATTAACACTCCGTGAACACATGTGATCCTCACATCAAAGCCATTCCCTCCGGTTATCCCGATTTCTGTCACTTCGGGGCCATTGGTTTCGGACAACAACGTGTGTATACAACTTGCAGGTAAGACCATAAACAATACTATCATAATGAATCAATAACATGTTCAGATCTAAAATCATGGCACTCGGGCCCTAGTGACAAGCATTAAGCATAACAAGTTGCAACAAAGTCAAAAGGTACTAATAGTAGATACTAGGCACCATGCCCTAACAATTTGATGTCATTACATGAACAATCTCATCCAATCCCTACCATCCCCATAGCCTACAGCAGGGGATTACTCACTCATAGATGGGGGAAACATGGATGGTCGATGGAGAAGCGATGGTGACGATGATGGCGATGATCTCCTCCAATTCCCCGTCCTGGCAGGGTGCCAAAACGGAGTTTCTGGTGCTGTTTCGTGGAATCTGGTGGTGGCGGCAGGGCGGAACTCCTTCTGGAAAAACGTCGAACCCCTTGAGTTTTTAGGTCAGAAGGCAACTTATAGGCGAAGAGGGAGATCGAGGGGGTGTCTGGGGCGGCCAGACCACCCCCTGGCACAGCCAGGCCCAGCCAGTGCGGCCAGGTGGTGTGGCTAGGCCCCAGCCCCACTCCGTCTCGTATTCTGGCTCCTGGTGTCCCTCAGTGAAAAACTGACTTTGGCTTTTGTCCCGTCCAATTCCGAGAATATTCATTTTCTAACTTTCCTGGAACCAAAAACAGCAGAAAACAAGCAGCTCGCACTGTGGCTCTTGTTAATAGGTTAGTCCAAGAAATCAAATGAAAAATACTCCAAAGTGTGGATAAAACAGAAGAAAGTAGATAAAACCAAGCATGGAACATCAAAAATTATGGATACATTTGCAACATATCATAGCTTCAAAGTCGAGCATCTATATGGGCATCATATGTACCATATGACTGATGCTTAACATTTCGGTCCGTGTTTTGAGACCATGCATGTAGATGATAGCTTCTCCAAGTAAGAACCTTAGTACTCGCGTATGTAAAATTGTCTTACACTTGTTGTACGATTATGGATTCAAGTACACTCGATCATCACATGATGTCTTGAAGCAAAGAAACATAAAATGGTGCGTACTTAAGGAAGAACACATTTTTATCTTGATATCTAAATGAGGGATCATCTTATAATGCTACTAAAATGCCAAACAAGCAATTTAAGATGCAAACATCACATGTGTAAAGTGAAATGATATGGTTCTTGCACTTTATCACTATCATGTGCATCGTGGTATGATCTTTATCATTCCTTTGTGTGTAAGGCCAAGGTCTATGGAACTTACACGTTTAGGTGTGCTGTAAGAGTGTCAACTATACATCAACTTACAACATTACCATATCATGACACCAGCCTAGCAACAATCTAAACTAGACACTTCTAATTTATTGTAAGTTTTACATTGCTTAGGGCTTTCGAAGATAGAACTGGTCTTACCTATGAACATGAAACCACAATGATGATGACCAAATTATTAGCAACTCGTTGTAATTCAGACATTGACTATAGTAGGACAAACAGACACTTGCTAGCCACTTATGCAAAACTAGTTGCATGCCAAGCATGGAACAGGTCTCATGTGCGAGGACATGTAAAGTTAGTCTGGGCCGCTTCATCTCACTATGCCACCAATATCCAAAATACATAGAAGATGCAATAAAATGGTCATCATCACCCACTCTTATGTGTACTACCCATGCAAAGCATCCACGCATAGATCAGGCTCTGATACCACTGTTGGGTTTGCAACATAGAAAACAAAATTTCCTACGACGGGAACTATTATATGCCAAGATCTATCTACTAGATACAAGCAACAGGTGGATATACATCCATAGAGAACATACCCTCCAAGACCAACAAAGTTTAACGAGATAGAACTCGTGGATGATGTAGTCGAACGCTTGCCGATCTCAAGATCGTCTGTAAGTCCTAGCACCACAAATCAGCAACGCGTCTGTCCTCGCACACACGTTCAGGCCACCGAACAACCTCCACTTCGTCGCTCGAGCGATGCAGTAGAAGCAGCAACTCCTTTCAGACGAAATGCCACCAGGAACATGTATCTCGCTAATCCGAGACCATGGGGGAATAATTTTAGAGGGGGAGAGAGATCCCTCATGAGGAGGTGTGGTTTGAGAGGGAGGAGAGGGGGGCTACCCCCTCCCATGATCGGCAACCATGGGGGGTGCCCCCACCTCTTCCTCATTCATGTGGTGGAAGCTCCACTCACATAAATTTTCTCTCCACTCAAAATCCCACTCACATGCATTAAATTTCCACCAATTTTAATGCAACTCTCATTTAATAAAACTCTTTTATTTATTTTATTCAGTACTTTTATTAACAAATATTCACATAAAATTCCCTGCAACATTTTAATATCACATGCAGAACCAATTTAAGTAATTTCACTCGAAACAATTTCGATGTGCATTGAAATAATTCCAGCACTTTGCAATTCTTTTGTCTAGAACATATTTGCTCCAAATGGTGTTGGCAACCCTTAAGTGTGTCACCCTACGGTTCGCGAATAATGCAGACATGATCGAGACCCTTCTTAGATCAATAATCAGAAGCGGGACCTGGAGATCTATACTGACTCCCACACATTCAATGATGACTTCTGTGATCGAGAGAACCTTTAACGATAGTAACTAAATCCCTTTGTCTTGCGATATATTACATGTCCGAGATTCAATTATCTGTATCTCAATACCTAGTTTGATCTCGTTACCGACATGCACTCTTTTCTTATTCCCGTGATATAACATTCTAGTGATCACATCACTTGCTTGCAAGCTATCTTAACATGATATCACCAAGAGGGCCCAGAGTATATCTATCCGTCATCGGGATTGAAAAATTCCACTCTTGATCCATGAGCCTCAACGTAACACCCTCGGAGTACCCAAACCCATCTTTATAGTTACCCTGTTACGGTGGTGACGTTTGATGTTATCAAAGTACTCTTCCGGTGTTAGCAATTAACATGATCTCATGGTCTAAGGACAAAGATTATTTCATATGATGTTATAGCAATATAAATATAACGACTTTGATGTTATAAGAGAGGCATAACTGGGAACCCTTTATTTGTTTATTAAACACACATGTATTAACATATCCAATTAATACAATTATAGCATGCAAAATAAACATTTACCATAAACAAGGAATAAGATAATAACCACTTTATTATTGCCTCTCGGGCATATTCCCTTCAGCTAGCAATATGCGGGGGCATTTGAATGGATTACTACAGATCAAGTTAAGAAGTTATTCTCATTATCACTGAAAGGAAGAGCTGAGGAATGGTATAAGCTGCTGAAGAATGGTCAAGCTCTGGAATGGGAGGAAATAGTGCCTCTCTTTTATTCAAAGTTTTATCCTCCTAATGAGATTCATAAAGATCAGAATCAAATATACAACTTTTGGCCTCTTGATGGAGAGAGTACAGCTCAAGCTTGGGGGAGACTGAAGTTACTAATGCTCAAATGTCCCATTCATGAGCTCCCCAACAATATTATTATCAACAACTTTTATGGAAGGCTCCCTCTACATGACAAGGATTTATTGGATGCTTCTTGTGCTAGATCATTCACTCGTATGGAAGAAGAAGCTAAATGGGACCTTCTAGATCGTATTCAAGACAATGCTGAAGCTTGGGAGAATGACAAAGGTAGAAAGTCAGGTATAAATTATGATTATGAATGCATTGAATCTTTTATGGGAACTGATGACTTTCAAAATATTAAAAATGCTTATGCTCTAGACTCTCAAGCTATTGCTTCTTATTTTAAGGCTTTTGCTTCCTACATTGAAGTGCCTAAAAAGAAGTGGAATAAGTATCATGAACCTTATAAAGATATTGCTAAGAGTGTTCCTGCAAGAAATACTGAAGTTTATACTGCTAATCATGTTTTACCTGAACCTTATATTGAGAAAATGCCTTTCCTAGTTAAGATAAGGGGACATTCTATGATAGCTAGTATTGTTAATGAAAGTATGAATAAGGCTGTTGAACCTGATAAACAAATGATTGATGAACCTGTTGTAGAAAATGTGATAGACTTTGTTACTAAATATGAAAAAGAGGGACACCCTATCCTTTGTAAGGATACCTCTAATATTGTTTCACATAGTAGTGTTATGAGAGCTAGTATTCCTATGTTTTCTGTTAGAATAAGTGATCATTGCTATGATGGTCCTTGTGATAGCTATATTGTTAAGTTTATGCATGATACTGAAAGTTACTATGAAAGAGGAAAAAGTGTTCTTATGCATCTCAATAATATCAAGTTTCCTCGTTTTATGCTGAAAGTTTTTATGTTACATATCTTTTGCCTTCTTTTGCAAGTTGCCTCTGGTTTCAATAACTTGTTTGTTTACAAAATCCCCTTGCATAGAAAGTGGGTTAGACTTAAATGTGTGTGTTTTTGCTTCTTAATTCTCTCTTTCACTTCAATTCATATCCCTATGAGAGCTTCTTCAAAATTATCATGCCCATCTTAATGGCTATAAAGAAAGAGCTTTATGGGAGACAATCCAGTTTGTTTTTGCTTTTAGTTTGTTTTTGTTTCTTTGAGTCTTGGAAGTTATTACTTTGGTAATAACAACTCCTTATCCGTTTTGTTTGGTTTTTGTATCAAGATCAGCCTCTAATGAGAGAGAAGTAATATTTGGGGAAGTTGCTGTCCCGAAACAGATTTGTGTGCTTCACCGTAAAAATTCGTGAGAGATCTCTGTATGTCGGATTGAGCTGTAATTTTTTGTGCTTCTGCCCCAGGTTGTTATTTAACTTTAGTTAGTTTTGCACTTTTTGATTTGAGGAACAGAATATTTTCGAAAAAATTGATCTTTACCTGCTGGTCTGTTTTGACAGATTTTGCCACTCTTGCATTTGCTTCTTTATTCGATTTCCTTTTTGAATTCTTTTTTGGTTTTCGGAAGGAGTTGCTACAGTAGATTATGTTTTGATGGTTTTCAGTTGAAGTTGGACTCAAAAGGTTTTATCACTTCACTTTTACTAATGTTGCTAATAAGAACTGTGTGAAGTTTTGTGTGAAAGAAATTTCCAGGAAGTGGAGATAATGGTGTAATAAGGAAGAGAAAGGTTTTATGACTCCAATAATAAGAGTATGAAGATGAAGATATTGATGTTATTCAAGTGATGACTCCGGAAGAATCTACTAGATACCAAATTCAGAGACCTGTAGAGTCCGTTTCCAACTAGGTAACAGTTCTGGTAAGAAAAGTTCCGCGAAAATACAATCCAACTATATTTTTGTAGTTTTCAGTCAATAAGGAAAGCTACGAAGCGAAAAAGGGACGGAAACGGAGCCAGGGTGGCTCACACCACCCTGTGGCATGGGCCCTCCCCTGGCCGCGCCACCAGGTGGTGAGTCCACCCCGGACTCTGCCTCCGACCCGTTTTCTCCCAGTACCTTCCTTTTAATATGAAATTTCGTAATATATAACCCCCCGGATCCCCCGAGGTTCGTATATTGTGTTTTCGTCGTGTTTCTGTTTCGATCTGTTTCTGCCAGGACATACTCTTTGAAAGATTAGAAGCACAATGGTGTCCACCAAGGATAAAGGGAGGGAACCTATGGAGGAAGACCTCTAAGACCCCAGGAAGGAGAAGGAGATCAAGAGTGAAGGTGAAGAGGAGCAAGGCCAACATCCGCATACCGGCACTACCATTGCAAGCATTGGAGTGGTGGCAAATCCAGCCATTGGAGGGAAGCCTCCTCATCACCGTTCAGATCCCTAGTCACTTCCTCCACACACCAAAAATCCTTTCCATACCCTTATCCATGAGCATCAATACTAGAATATGCCCAAGGAGAAATTACCCTCCAATTGGGATTTGCCTCGTTCTAGCCATGCAGGAAAAGAAGACTTCAAGGAGCAAGAGTGGGGAAAGAATAGCAAGAGCTGGAATTCTCAACACGACATGATCATGAGCCGCATTGAGCAAAACTCATAGCTGATTCGTAATCTCACCTTAGAGATTGAGGACTTGGGGAAACTGATCAAAGAGCTCATCAAGAGGATACCACCACCACCCTAAGGAGTAATTCGTCATCAGGTTTTGCATCCCCTTGGTTTGTTCCAAGCTTGGGGGAGTGCCACGGTATCACATCACTATCTTCTATCTTTTTACCATTTTAGTAGAGTCATATCATGGATAGAGGAGTTATTATGTAGTATGGTTTGCATTATGGAAGTGTACCCTCTCTCGTTAGATATGTATCCCTTGGTGTGAGTTTCCGTTATGGGATATTAATAAGAAGTTCTATCATTCACTCTTTTGCATAGCTTATATTAGTTTTCAATTCGTGGTTATATGATTGATCTTGTTGTTAGTATTGGTATCACTTTGGGATCATTGAGTTAATTTAGTTGGTTTTGGCAAACCTGGCTCGGTCAGTAGCAACACCTTTTTGAGAGTTGAAAAGAAAAAGATAGAAGTACTCTAGAGGAAAATAATTTCATCATCTTTCTTTCTTGATTTGCTCATAAGTCTAGTATTCTCTAGTTAAGATCTTTTGTGCTTCCAAGGAAGATTGCATGTTTGTCTTTATCACTTGTATGTTTGGTTGTTTCCTTCAACTCTTATACTTGCTATCTAGCCTCGCTAGCCAAAAACCTGTACTGAGAGGGTATTCTTCTCGTGCATCCACTCCTTTAAACCAAAACCTTTGCCATTTGTGTCCACCATACCTACCTAGTAGCATTATTGCTATTCCAAGTAAATTCTTGTTTTATCTACCTCCCAAATTAAACTTGTTATGTGAAAATTAGTGATTAAAGCTCTCACGAACTTGATGGCACACTTTACTTTCTTGCACTTAATAAACTTGAACCATTGTGCTCACCTATGTTGCGTATATGCTTGCGCTTTGTAAGTTGTGAATTAGCAGAACCATGCTGTCATGGGGAACACTTTCAACATTGCACTGGTACTTTGTACCAAGTTGATATCATGTTCTTTTGTCTATGGATGTCGTCGGTGTGAAATGAAAGGGGAGCTTGTAAGTCCATGGAGTTATGCATGTGTGTTAGAGAAACGCCTGGGCCGCTGGTCTAATCCATGTTGACATGGTGGAAACCTGCAGCATAACCATAACGAGTATCTATGAAGCATTCTTCTTAAAAAAAGAGAAAAAGAAAAAAAAGATATTATGAAAAGAGGAAAGAGAGAAAAAAGCACCATATTCCCATGGTAAATAAGAAGATTGCTGAGATACTTGTTGTTTGCTTGCCTTGTCATTTTGATATGGGGATTCTTCCGTATCATCGGGCAAGGGGTACCCCGTTGGCGGTTCTCTATGATACACATATGCTTACAATGACAAGAACTTACCGGTGACTAAACTTGAGTAGCATGAGGAGCGACCCTCGTATTCAAGGGACATGAGATTCTCAACTTACAACTTGTCAATGCATATCCCCATATTTGATCACTTTAACCTTAATCACCTAAAGATGCCTGTGATAGGGGCAATGAGAGCTGAAAGCTAGTAAGTATCATAATTTTTAGGAGCTCTTTATGAGACTTGCAATCCCTGCTTCCCTCTTTGAAGGGCCTTTCTTTTGCTTTGTAGTTGAGTCAGTAAACCTATTCCCTTCTATCTCAGCAAGTATTTTGATTTGATGTGTTTCATTCATTCATATGATGATTTATTCAATCATGTTTCTTATGTTCCTTGTTTTGCACATTGCTCTTATCTTGATGTTTACTACTTTGAAAGCTATCATTGAAAAACCAGCTATTTGTGAACTCCAGCAAATTATTAACTATTCTTCGACCAAGAGCTAAGTTTGCCATTACCAATTTTGATTTACTTTATGTATCTTTATTGTGTTTCCTTTACTCATTGCAAGTTGAGTTATATAATAGTGAGTTGTCTTCTATTATGATCTATGTATTTGATGAATGTGATGCTTCTTCTCCGTATTCTTTTATCGAATCTTCACTCCATAAACCTGAGGTCATGTTTATTGAGCTCAGTTTCACTTGGGGACAAGTGAAGTCTAAGCTTGGGGGGAGTTGATACGTCCATTTTGCATCACTATTCTATGTCTTAATTCACTATTATTCATTGATATATTTCATATTGAGAGGTGATACTTATGTTATTTCATCTATTTTTGCATGGTTGATGACTTTTGGAGCATGGACCGCTGCAGTCAGGATTCTGATGGAAAAGGTGCTGTTTGGAGGCAAAATTCGCGAAGATCAGAAAATCCGGGAAAATATACGGAAAATCCTATTTTTCCAGAAGACTAAGGATGCCAGAAGATGGAGTGGAGGTGGGCCACAGGGGGCCCACACCACCCCATGGCGCGGGCAGGCCTAGGCCACGCCAGGAGGTGGTGTGGCCGCCCTGGCCCACTCTAGCCTCTCCCCTCTGGCGTATATCATCCTCCCAAAACCCTAAGACTCAGGGAGCGACCACGGAAAGATTCCACCGCCTCTGCGGGGCGGAAAACACCGAGAGAGAAAGATCTCTCCGGTAGACAGATTTCTGCTGGGGGAATTCCTTCCCGAAGAGGGGAGATCGTCGCCATCAACACCACCATCAAGCTGGACTTCATCGGGATCATCATCATCATCACCACCACCATCAGCACCATCAGCACCCTCATCACCATCTCCATATTGATGTAACAATTGCATTGAATCTTGCATAGTTCATAGGGGAAACTTTCCCGGTGTTGATTACTCTTTGTAGTTGATGCTATTGAGTGAACCATTAAATTATTGTTTATGTTCAGATTGTTATACTTCATTATTCCATCTCTGATCATGATCCATATGATGTCTTGTGAGTAGTTCGTTTTGTTCTTGAGGACATGGGAGAAGTCTTGTTGTTAGTAGTGGAGTTGCGTTGAGAAAGATTCAATAGATTGTTATTTAAGTTGTGGTGTACTTCTTCTAGTGGTGTCATGTGAACGTCGACTACATGACACTTCACCTATATGGGCCTAGGGGAATGCATTGTGTATTTGGCTACTAATCGTAGGGGTTGCCGGAGTAACAGAAACCTGAACCCCCGTTAGGAAACCATTGCACAAGGGACGTAAGGGTCTTAGAGTTTAAAGTTGGGGTTAGGTTTCTACCTTAATTACTTTCTTGTACTTACGGATGTTTGCAAGGGGTATAATCACAAGTATGTATTAGTCTTGGATGGGGCGGTACATTAGCATAGGTTCACCCACACAACAGTTAGCAAGCTAAAGAAGATTAATCGACTATATGAAGCGAAAGCACTTGACAGTCTTCCCATGTGTCCTCGAGAACATTTGGTCATCTTAAGAAATATAACCGGCTTGTCCTTTGCTGCATAAAGGATTGGGCCACTTGCTGCATTTATTCCTATTGTCTTTTGTTTACTCGTACTTTGTTTACTTGCTATATCAAAAATCCCTAAAAATCCATTTGCTAAGTATTTGCAGAGAATTCCGGATCCATACCACTAGCCAGCACCTTCTGCTTCTTGTTGGGTTCGGCACTCTTACTTATCGAAAATACTGCGATACACCCCCTATACTTGTGGGTCATCAAGCAGCACGACCTTGCTTCTTGGCATGGCTTGTTTGGATCCTTCTAATTCATTCTCTAACTTTGAAAAACATAAAGTATTGGCAATGGCTCGATTATATCCTGATGATTTTGAAAGTGAGAGCAAGATGGAAGATCTTAGCATGCAACTTGACGACTTCCTTTAAAATGTTCGTGGAGATTCAAGACTCTCCAATTTAAAAGGGGTTAGTGATGTTTGCAGAAAACTAGTTGAGACAAAGAAGCATATTAGTTTTCCTCTGGTATTTCTTTTAGTGAAGCTAGCATTGATTTTGCCGGTCGGCAACAACAACAGTTGAGAGAGCGTTTTCTGCAATGAAACTTATCAAGACTGATTTGCGCAATAGAATAGGAGATGATTTTTTGTATCATTGTTTAATTACGTATGTGGAAACTGATGTTTTCTGATCAATTGATACTGATGCTATTATGCATACCTATA
Source organism: Avena eriantha (assembly GCA_910589775.1). Taxonomy (NCBI): domain Eukaryota; kingdom Viridiplantae; phylum Streptophyta; class Magnoliopsida; order Poales; family Poaceae; genus Avena; species Avena eriantha. The sequence continues at coordinate 409,775,733 of OU342746.1, read as the reverse complement.
AAGCTATGCATGATCGCAAATGGATTCTACCATAAATATACATACAATAAAGTGTGATCATTTGTTCTCCTGTTTAATTGTCTATATTGGTGCTATCTCTATTTTTGTCGTATTTTTAAATCTTGACAACACAAGGTTTTGATCCTGGCACCGCCACTGGCTCCACATATTTAATATTGTGAAAACAACATGGATCATATATGGGAGCATGTAGAAATAGAAGTGGATCCAACCCAACACATATGAGCTAGACTTAATAGCAAAAGAAAAACAATGGCTCATATATGGCTAGGGTGGTGGAATTTAGATGAAGCCCAAAGAAAGGTGGTGGAGTTGAAAGAGATATATCCCAACTTAACTTGGGCATTCAACAATATATCAAGAACCAACTACAATGTACCAAGATGCAAATACAATTAATAGGAATACAAATGTATATGGGAGAAGAACCAAATTAAAAAGGGTTTTATATGATACTCAAATGCAATGTGCCATGGTGACATGAGCATGACTAGGAGACAATTGGGATGCTATAGTGGGCAACATTTGTAAATACCCTCGTTGCACCCGAAGGTAAGAAAGAACTTTACTTCCACAATGCTCAAGCGGCGACTAGGAAAGATATAGAGAGGGTATTTGGAATTTTACAAGCCCAATTTGTAATTGTTACAGGTCCCGCTAAGTTTTGGGATCAAGAGATACTATGGTACATCATGACATCTTGTGTGATCATGCATAACATGATCATTGAAGATGAGCGTGGTAAAAGTGGGGTTTCTGGTGGCTATGAGTTGATGAGGCGACAAGTGCAACCACGAAGTGATGTGAACCGTATTGCAAGTTTCCTAAAAGCTTACCATGACATTAGAGACTTGGATGAAGTTTCAAAAGGACCTCATCGAGGAGTGGTGGAAGTGGAATGACCGCCAAAATTAGTACTATCTTTATATGTATGTTTGTTGTTGTTGTTAGATGATTTGCGTGCTACGGAGTACTTGATGAACCATTTGATAAACTATTTATGTTAGCAAGTACTTTTAAAATTTTATTCATTTTACTCTCATTTGGTTCCAAATTTATGTTCATATGTGTTGGAAAAATGTTGAAATGAGAGGTGATGCGGCAGCCGTGTCCCAATTTGCGGCAACCGCTGGGCAGCTGTGCTCTAAAACAGGGACTTGGTACCCAATTTCTCAAAAAGTGATGTCCTATATGTTAAATTTGCTGCCCAAAAATAGGACAGCTGAGCCTGAGATGCTCTAACGGCCGGTGGCTGCGTCCCCGTGCAAGCTGCCTGAGCAGCAAGGACGGAACGCCTCGTCGGTGGTCGTGGTGGCACAACACGAACATGATTATCGTGGGAGAGAGAAGAGGATTTGGTAACTGAGGCCCGAAGGTGCCGGTTCTGCTTGTGCTTTGAGATTCGGACTGCTACGTGTCATGCACCTGATGTGGTCCACCGATCTGGCCTATACGACCCAGGTCGTATAAGATTTTTCTCCGCTTTTTTCTGACTTGTTTTGTAGAGTTCGTGGGCTTAACTTTTCTCCTCTGGTACTCGGCGGCGCTGGCGTGAGAGGAGGGAGCCTTGTTGTATTCGAATCGAGTTGAAATTAGAGGGCCGGAATCTCCAGATTTCGTGATTTATTAGCCCCAAATAAGTAGACATAGAGGATTGATAGGTAAATTGAAGAGGAGGAGAAGAGAGCGAGCTATCATGGGGATGCTTGCGCTGACGCGGCTCATGTCCGCGCAGTCGGAGCGGCGGCGGCGGCGTCGCCAGATCCGAGCCCGTGGTAAGCCCCGCCTTGTCTTTGTTCTGCTTGTGGAACATATTATTACTGCAGGTTCACGCTCTGATGCAACAAGATTTAGGTGTGTTCTTCAACTAAAAATCTCTTTTTTACCGTTTTTTTTTTTACTTTTCCTTCTTTTTTCTGTTTGAGTAGGCTATGGTTCCAACGGGCTCCTTGTTGTTCGAACGTGAGTTTGCTTATAAAAATACAAATTTCAGAAAAGATATCAAGATGTATAAAAATATCCAGTCGTCAGAAATTCTAATAGCCTACAACATCCACTGGAATATAAACATAAAATCCGTACGATTTCGAAGACGAGCATTTGGAGGGATTGCATTGTTCTGCACAGTACAATTCTATGACCAATTGCGTCCATTTATTATTCAGTTGACACCATCAAGAATTAATTAACATTCTTGCATAGAAGGTGGAATGCAGAAACCTAATTGGTTACTATGTGTTCTTTTGTTTGCTCCTAATTGTTGTCTTTCCTTTGCTGAAGTCTGTAGTTTTCTTTATCATGCATGATGTGCTGCAGATCAATGTAGTTCTTCAGTGGCTAAAAGAAAGAAGGAAGTCGGCAGAGATGAAGATGTTTCTCCGGGTGCTAAACGATTGAGCTCTTCAGGGCTGGATCTTCCAGAGGCATGGGCATAGTTTCTTGCTGATGGAATAATTATATCGACGGAACTAGTAGGAGTTCTGTGCATTAAGAAGGGGGAACCAAAGTTACGAAGACTGAAAACAACCTAGAGGAAAACAGGAATAGAAAAACACAAGCAAATGAAAGACGGAATCTGCAATCTTCAGCTAGGCTGTACACACACACACACACAATCAAAAAATCTCCACACGACTCTGAAAGGAGGATGATGTTATTCTAATCAAGGAAGCAATTGTGGCCACGATCATCGTTTTGCCGTAAAAAAAAACCTCCTACAGCTATTATGCTCCTTCCAAATGTGCCAAACGATGTAAGAGGCCAGAGAGACCTCTTAATTCCTTCCTGAATTAGATGTCCTTTTGAAGCTTTTGCTAGAATTTGATGTAAAAAAATCCTGTAATTCTGGAAGCCTCCCGGACTAATGGTAGAATTATATTGAAGTGCAACATTACTAAATATAATTTATGAACAGATAACATATCTTTCGGCATTTACGGTGCTACTAGGCTAGTATCTTTGCATTGCACTAAACTGTTGCAGCTTGAACTCCAGCAGATATTTTCTGCCATGAGTTTAGACCCCAGGTATCGTGCTAAGTACTAGGCTTCATAGATTCTATATGTCCTGGTACAATGCATGGCATCTACACCTATCCTGGGTCCTTTGATTAAATAGCTTTATGTAGAATTTCTATACTAACTGAGCACTAAAATTACAGCCTAGTTAATTAATCTAAAATCGTCATTGGCCCCTCCTTAATTTTGTTCCAAGCTCCGCCACCAGCCCCATAATATTCCGATAGTTATTGTACTTCCTTATTCTAGCACCGATAATTGATTGAAATTGCACATTCTACACATCTGTTTTAGAGTAAATTGCATTGGAACACTCTAAAGCCAGCCTCCCCAATTTCAGTTTTACTTCTTAGCCATCTAAACTTGTTGGTTGTCACTGTGTGTCACCACTCACTTTTACCCCCTTCCGTTTTCTTTTGACTTGATTTTGAGGTGGCATTTTCACACCATGTTAGCAGATAATGGAGGGAAACTATCAAAGTTCCCCGTGGAACTGTGGGAAGTTTGGGGGCCTGGAAAAGTAACATCAAAGTTGGATGGTTAACATGGGTTCCTTTAGACAACTCTAGAACTTTAGGGATCCCCAATGCAATTTAGTTTTGATTTTATACGGTCTGTTGAATATATTGTCTCTTCACCTTAGTTGCAAGGTTTTATGTCTCTTTATTCTGTTACATAGATTTCCATCTGTTTTACTATTCAGATGTACTATTTGTACCCTATATGGAGACGCTGTTTGTTCCGCTGCTTTAGCTTATCTAATGACATTATGTTGCACAACAAAGCACTATTTTGTGCACGAATGCACGAAAACTTATGTGTAGCCTACCCCTACTTTCTTGGGACAAAAGGCTTTGTTGTTGTTTCCAACCGAAGTAACCATCTGTCTTGACAACCTGAATTCTGAACTTCTATCACATGATTATTCATGCAGGATATCTGGTGTCACATTCATTCCCTACTGCCACTGCGAGATGCTGCTCGTACTGCCTGCGTGTCTCGTGCCTTTTCACAATCCTGGAGATGTCATCCCAACCTCACCTTTAATAAGAGTATACTGGGCTCGAATAGCAACGAATGTGGAACGGATTTCATCAGAATAATCAACCACGTTCTGAGTAAACACTCAGGCACTAACGTCAAGACACTCACACTTGAACTGCCTTATTATAAAAATGCCTGGCGTCGTCTGCTAGATAGTTATCTTCAGATCGCCATGAGTCCAGGGATTGAAGAAATAACCCTTAGCTTTGGATTCTTTGCTAAGGAAATATACAAGTTTCCATGCTGGCTTTTATCTGATAGAATCACAAACTCAGTTCGGTGTCTTAAACTAGAGAATTGTGTTTTCTGCCTGGCAGTCAAACTTGGTCCTTTCAGAAGCCTGGCAGTGCTGCGCTTCTTTGCTGTGCGTATTACAGGTGACACGTTAGGGTGCCTTATTTCAAACAGTCTTGCTCTGGAGTCCTTGGAACTTAATTCTTGTGACAAGTTAGATTGCCTGAAGATACCCTGCCAGCTTCAGCGGTTTAGTTGCCTGAAGGTTTTTTTGTGCCGGCGGCTGTATGTGATAGAGATCAAAGCTCCAAATCTTCGTGTTTTCAGCTTGGATACAGAAAAGGTAACAAAGCTGTCACTTGGAGTATCAGTGAAACTGAAGCTGCTATACATAAACAGTCCAGACCTCGCGAGTTATACCGATTTGAGGCTCCTCTCCAATGTTCCAGATCTCGAAAGTCTCAACCTAAAATCGTGGTGCCAGGTATTCTGTAGAAGTTTGGTTGATTATGGACTAGTTTGTGCAGTCATGCTTTGGAAAATGTATGTTAATATAAATCCTCGGCATGTTTGCGCAGGTGGCAAGTAGAGTGGTGCTACCCTTCAAGTTCCTCCACCTCAAAGATTTTAACCTTTCACAAACCGGATATGGTGTCTCAGAAGCCTATGATTATTTTTCTCTGGCTTCTTTGCTTGATTGCTGTCCTTCGTTGGAGAATATTTTCTTAAATGTAAGTCACTGCAAATGTATATATCTAGCCATTATATGGTGGAACCAATAATAGTGAACCGATTGTGGTATATGCTGATCTAGTATTTCATCTTCAGGTATCTCATAAATGCGTGGGGCATGAGACGATGTCGGAAGATCCCACGCACCCGAGGCAGATGCCAGGACAGCAGCAGCAGCATGGCAATCTTAGGAGCGTGACGATCCTGGGTTTCTGCTACGCAAAGAGCCTAGTGGAGCTAACATGCTATATCGTCGAGAAGGCTGCGTCGTCGTTGGAGAGCCTGACGCTGGACATTCACGGCACGTGTCTTGTCACGGTATATGGCCTAGTCATTGGGCCAATGTACGAAGGTAAGTTGGAGGAGGCTCCTAAAACGCTCTCGGCCATAAGAACGCACATCCAGGGTAAGATCCCCTCTACGGCGAAGCTGAATGTCCTGGAGCCCTGCGGCCCACGCAGCACTGCTAGACATTAGGTGCCATTGTGATTTTCCAACGTGTAACGAGGTATCTTGACGAGGGCAGCGTGGTGGCTCCACGGAGCCCAGGTTTTCAGACTCCAAAATTTTTGAATTTAAAGATCTCAAAATATTCTAAAAAAATACCTGGATGTAGACAACCGTGAAATCTACCGGTGTGTAAAATTTTATATCAAAATACTACTTTGTATTTTAGGCTGAGAAAAAAAGACAAAATCATTTTTTGGTGAACAGTGTTAAACATTTTACACTGAAGTGGTGATTTTGTCTTTTTGGTGAGCCAAAAATACCTAGTATTTTGAGCTGAAAATGTACGCACTAGTATATTTCATGGTTGGCTACATCCAGGTATTTGTTTTCCGGAATCTTTTGAAAACTTTGAATTCAAAATTTTGGAGTTTGCAAAGAATAAAACGCGATGGGTCCCTGGAGCCCGGGTTCTGTCAGGCTTATTCGTTGTTATGTTGTCGTTGAGATTACCAGAATTTGTTGTATTGTGTACTGCTACCATTAATTAAAAGTAAGCGTGGCTTTGATTATTAATTGAACGACCTGGTGCTTGCCTCTGTAATACTCCCTCTGTTTGAAATTACTATGCCAACATGCTTATGTAGGTGGGCTAATACTCCGTTATTTTTCATCCAAAAAAATCCTGGGATTTTTAAAATAGATAGTATGAAATGTGTACAATGTATACCAAAAATCTCAGGAATTTTTTAGATGAAAAATGAGAGAGTACTAGCCCACCTAGGTAAGCGTGCGCGCGGAGTAATTTGAAATAGAGAGGGAGTATCATCACGGACGGAATGACCAAGTCTGTATCTTTTGGGTGGTACAGGTCTACAGACTACAGTACTGTCCCAAGCTGGTTGAAGCGTACGCGAACTGTGGTGTATCTGGATCGTAGAAATGCCTGATCTTTATTTATTTAGTTATTTTGTGGTGGGTGTTCACCAATTGTGTCCTGTGATGGAACGAAAGACCAATGCAGAGGATGATTTCAAAGGTGTCTTGCTGGGCGTAGGCTTCAGCCATCACCCATCAGGGTGAAAAGTTTCACTACATACATTCAGAAAGGCGCCAGGGCATCGTGTGTGTCCTTGCAGATTAATCACTGATAAATGCCTTTTGCTTATCATCAGTGAAAAATAACCTGCTCGTTCGTGTCGTGTTGTGTCGATGCTTTCCCTGTGCTGATGATGTCTCGCCATGATCTGCTAACAGTCTTTCTTCTTCAGCCTTCAGAAAAATCATTCTTCTAGACTGGACTGGAGGGTTCATTGTTGACAAAACTTAAGAAACCAGGCTTTCCGTTCATTTGGAACGAAAACTACGAAGAGAAATTGTATGCTGTCTTGTAGATGAAAGGGACAGACAAAGTGCCAAGTAAGAGAACGGATTTCTTGCGCGATTAGGTCTTGTAATAGGATATTGATCATGTTTAGGCTGCTTTGGGAAAGCACTTAAGCAACTCAATCAGGAATGGAGAAAACGTCTTATATTCTGAAATGGAAAATATCTCCTCTTCTTCTCTGTGTCACTAATCAGAGTCCGATTTCATAGCCTGAGTTTGACTTAACCAGGTGACCTTACTTTGTAACCTTAGCCTACCTTTTTATAGAAAATGTTCGACTAAGATTATGAAATTACATACTAGTTTTTTTAAAGTAATACTAAGTAACTAGGAAAAAAAGTTCGGTAAAGGAGAAAAGTCTTCTCACCGTTGACAAGATAAGAAGATATGCACCCCACGGCCCCCCACCAAATAATGATTGTTGAGTTGACCTGGCAGTTTTTTTTTTTCTTAAAAAAAGTTAAGCTGGCGGAACTTCAGAAATAGGCAGAAATATCAAGTGAAAACGACTCTGGTCTGATGCCCCCTGCTTGTGCTGATTGCCCAGACCTGCACTCGATGATTTGAGATCAAAAGATCAGTGTCACTGCGTTGTTCTCATCCACAAGCAGCATGCATTTCGCCCCAAGATCACTGACGAGATCAAGTCTGGACGATCATGGAAATATTCCAGCATCATATCATTAGAGCATCTCCACTCGTTCGGCGTTTCCAGGCAGAAATCCGGCGCTAAATAGCGCTGGATGGATGTAAGTTTCGGCCTGAGAACGGACATTTTTCCACTCATGTTCTAAGGCATGGTTCCCAGGCGGGCCAAAACGGCGACTTTTCGCCTAAATTTGGCTCAAATTCAAACATTCGGCATAAATATGAATACAGAGCAATGCTCGGCATAGTTCGACATAAAATTAAACATAGCGAAGTTCAGCATGAAATTAAACACAACCTAGGCCGAGGGGAAGGGATGCGGCGTTGGCGGCTGGCCTTTCTATAGGCTTGGTTTCGGCTGGGCAGGGCGGTGCTTCGCCGACGGCAACGTAGCGGCGGGGAGGGCAGCTGGGAGAACGAGGGAGAGCCGAATCGCGGTGTGGAATTGGTTGTGTCGCCGACAGGGCTGGTCCACCCAGTTTTCGCTTCATCCGGCGTTCCCAAGTGGTTTCCGGCACCCTAGATTCGGCCTGGAAATACCGGATGAAAAATGAGCCGAATCCAGCGAAAAGTGAGCGCTTGGGAATGCGAGTGACGATTTTTCGGCGTCCGGACGAAAAAAAATCCTAAAAAGACCCTCCTAGTAATGCTAGTGAAGATGCTCTTGAAAAACATCTGTGGTTGGTTTGCGGAACTAATTATGTCAGCAAGGCAGCTGTAAGATTCTCTGCTGCCGATAATATAGACCTGCTGCTAATGACAACCATACATACATACATTTTCTGGTTCTGGATCCAAGCGGCTGGAAGTGGAGGGTAGATTCCGTGCATCTTCCTTGCTGGTGCCGAACTAGACAGTGTAACGGCTTGATGGAAAATAACGATCGCCTTCCTGTGGGCTGCCGCGGCCGCGCTAGCTGTGTGCTACTAGTACTCGCTTGGACCATCTTTTCTGGCCAGCAGATCGAGGGAGGTCAAAAGATGAGAGACGGTGCTCCGGTTCAAGGCTGTCAGCTTGCTCGTCACACGGTATGTTCAAAAATTTGCACTCTTGTTAGCTGTCAACTCATATAATTAATGATTACTTAATGGCAAATTGCAAAAAATGCCCAATATTTGTGTAAAGATCTAGCAGCTAAATCGTCATAAAACGTAAAATAAAATGCAAGTTCGTATGTAAGCTTTAGCTAATTCTGCAAGCCCACCGCTTAGCCTTCAGTTTGGTTAGCACCACGGGACATGCCAAGATTTTGCCATGGAGCTGGTGGAGGCCGGTACACCAACGATGGTTCGAAGGTCTGTGGATCTCAATGCTCATGCCGAGTTCAAGACCGCTAAGTGGGGGCGGTGACAAGGAAGGAGACGACAAAATAGCCCTACAGCTCGCTCAGCAAAGTAGAGACCGTAGGTGCAAGCGGCTGTCTCCAGGTGCGTGCACAAAGCATGACGTGGGGACAATGTTACACAACACGATGTGCGAACACGGTTTCACTTGCGTGGCGATGTCCACGTCAAACCATGTGCACGATGCAATGTGTGCCTGGTGATCAGTGATTGGCAGCAGCGTGATCTGTAAGTGGGGACGGCAAGACAAGATGACTTATGTTCGGCTATGCTCTTCGAGTACCAAGTTTTAGTCTCCGGAGTAAAAACTCCAAGTCTGACCTTCATTGGATATACCTGACGATGGAGAGCTTCTAGCCACTATCTTGTTGAAAGCATTGTCAAGAGAGAGCGTGACTCTCTCCGGGGGTGAAAACTCAAGATCCAACTATGGTGGTTAGATCGAGCAACGACGGTTGGTTGAGCATTGTTCTCTTTCTAGACGTGTTGCTATAGGAGAACCATTTTCGCAGTCAGGGTGTTGTCATTGGTGGCATGCCGCTTCAAGAAGTTTGAACGCCCGCGTCTTCTGAAACAAAGCAACTACATCTTTCGTGTTGATGGCCAAAATTAAAGACGAGATGGCAATGTGGTGCCTTGCCGGGGCAAAAGCCCTTTGTAACATTATGTTGCGAGAGTAGAGTTGCTTGTTTGCTTTGGTCTTGGCCTTGTGGCTAAGATGGGTTTGTAAGACCAATCTAAAACCTCTCCTATATCAATGAAAATGGCAAGTCTTTTTCGTTGTTTTAAAAAAACTTTTTTTGTGTAATGTTGTTGAAGAGGCGAAGTATAATTGATATATTCTTGATATTAATATATTTTCTTTATCACAATTTTTTTTCTTGGCCACCCCAACGGAACTAAAATAATCTAAAGAGCTCATAAAAATTCTAAAAGAAGCAGTTGAAAAAATAATCTAAAAGCACCTAAAAAATATCTAAAATAAGCAGGTCTAAAAATAAAAACAAAGTGGTTACAACTTACTACAAATTGCAGTGCAAGAAAAAAAGAAAACCCAAGAACCCTTCCTGGTTTTTACGCGCACGGCGTACCCACCCCCTTCCATTTCCTGCCATCCATGCACCCACCGACCCGGTCAGTCAGTCAGCAGTTACCCAGCACCTCACCTCACCTCACCCGACGCGTCTTCGTCCTGTCACGGCCGGTAATCTCTCGCCCCCTCCATAAATAACAGCAAAGTCTCCGCACGGCAAACCCACCATCTCCGTCTCTCCGCTCCCGAACAAGTCCAAGATCCAAACCTTCATCCTACCTATACACCGGGAGACTCTCCACCGGCGGGCGCGATGACGAAGCCCTCACCCTCACCATCGCCATCGCCGGCGGCGGCGGGTGCGAAGCCCGCTCCATCCCTCCGAGGCAGCCAGCTGAAGCAGCTGCGCGCGCTGTTCGTCCGCTTCGACATGGACAGCGACGGGTCCCTGACCCAGCTGGAGCTGGCGGCCCTGCTCCGGTCGCTGGGGCTGCGCCCGACGGGGGACGAGTCCCGCGCGCTGCTCCTGGCCATCGACGCCGACGGCAGCGGCACCGTGGAGTTCGACGAGCTGGCGGCCGCCATCGCGCCCGTGCTCACCGCCCACGCGCCGCGCCTCGTGGACCAGGCGCAGCTGCTCGAGGTCTTCCAGGCCTTCGACCGCGACGGCAACGGCTACATCTCCGCCGCCGAGCTGGCCCGGTCCATGGCGAAGCTGGGCCAGCCGCTCACCTTCGACGAGCTGAGGAGGATGATGAGCGACGCGGACGTGGACGGCGACGGGGTGATCAGCTTCCGGGAGTTCGCGGGCGTCATGGCCCGGTCCGCGCTCGACTTCCTCGGCGTCCCCTGCTAGCTGACCGACCGGCCTGATCTTTTCTCCGGTTAATTAGGATCCACTCCACCCATCTTCTTGGTAGTAAAATCATTAGGAAATCAATCAATCGACCGACCGACCGATGTAACACGAAGACGACTCACGGAATTAACGGTGATCGATGGAAAATGTGTATATAAATTTTGGCTTTGTTTGATCTGCTTGACTCGTTCTGTCGACTCTGACGTCTGAAACTGCAATCGTGCTACCGTGCGGTGCTAGCTAACACGACGAATTCCTGGAAGAAAATGTCCTGTGTGATCATCCCATCCGGTCTTGCGAGAAATTTTTAGTAGCAGTGGTAGCTGTCGCGAGATCCGCCATTCACGCCGAGCAGAGTCCATTTGTTTGCCCACGCAGCATCCATCCATCCATGTGCACCGTCACCAACCGACCAGAGGAGTAGCAACGCGGCGGCCGATCGAGCTAGCTGTTGCCACCGGGACGCGCACTTCTCCACGCAGCCTGCCGTCCAAGGGAACGAAGAACTGCTGTAGGAACCACATGTCACGTGCGAGGGTGATCCAGTCGACCATGTCTTTGCTCTTAGTTTTTATATAAATAGAATCTCAGAAACACCTATTCCAAGGCGGGATGTTATTCTTTTCATATGAGTAATTTTTTTCCAACGGAACAATGCCACTTTATATTTATTTTTTTGAATAATAAAAGGGTCTTGGTGATCCTAGAAGCTGCGATTATACAATGTGGCAGGTACAAGATTTGGGAGGCCTTTAGCGAAAAACACCCTAGCCAGGCTAGAAAATAAGAAAAGGGGCCTCCACTTTACACAAAGCACCAGAAACCAAAAAGGAAGGTTACAATTCCGACCCTAGGTGCCTCCGCCGCCGGAATCCGGCGATCTCCGGCCGAGAGCTAGCGAGATCGAGGTCTCTTGCTCGTGACGCCTATTTAACCGGAGAAGAAGCAAAGCAACCAGCTATCTTGACGCCGACGGGGACGAACCACTTGCCATCATCAAGACACCGAGCTCTGGATCCAAGCTTCGAAAGGGGGCCTCCAATGTAGGTTGATGTCCACGACCGCCTTACGGCCAGAAGAGGCAGAGGCCCGGCAGACTCACCACTGCTCAAGGGCCACTGCAAATAAGCACAAGAAGGCGCAACTTCGAAGAGCTTCCGGTCAGCAACAACCATGGCCTCATCCAGTCTCCCTTCCTCGCCAACACGGCCGACCAAAGGAGAGAAGGAGAAACACGCGTCGATGGAGAAACAGAAGCCCAGAGATGGCGACACTTATTGACGTGGGGGATCGGCACATCGAGAAAGCTGAAAGCCTCCTCCCTCCATGGGAGCACGGCCAGCCCCTCAAACAACGACCACCTGCCGCCTCGCCGAAGCGCCAGAGCAGAAGACCCCCAGCACCCTATCCCCTCAGCAACATCACCACTCCTTATCCACGACCCCCCGCCACCACGGCCGGCCAGAAGTGGGGGAAGAAGTAGAGCACCGCCTCCAAGGAGAAAATGAGCGTTGACCTTATGAACGGAGATCCCCGGCCACAGGATAGCCGCCGCCGCCTCCGACCACCGGAGAAAGAACAGCCACCACCGCCACCGGATGTACCAGATTTGGTCAGGGAGATCTAGTACCCTACTCCAAACTACAGGCACATGGCCCAAACACCTAAAACTACTCCTAAGAACTACTCCGGCACCTCTCCTCCACCCTCTCCGGCCGGCGAGGCTGGCAGAGAGGGCTCGGGATCGGGTCGGCACTCTACATGCGACTCTCAAAGCTCACGGGAGGGAGAGAGGTGGAGAAAAAAGAACTAGCTCAACCAGAGAGGGTCAATGCCACTTTATATTATGGCTTATTATTGATTGTAGTAAATCAACCCATTTCTGATTTCTGACAATTCCGAATTCGAATTTGAACTACTCCCTCTGTCCCAAAATAAGTGACTTGAGTTTGTCTAGATTTGTACGTATATATACATGTTTTAGTATATAGATACATTTAAATTTAGACAAACTCAAGTCACTTATTTTGTGACGGAGGGAGTATGTAATTATAATTCATCTAAAAAAACTATGCAATTATAAATGATTTAAATCTTTGTTGGATTTATATGCGCTCCAGTATTTATCTTTGAGTTGGTGTTTGTTGAATCAACTGGCAGCTGTTGTAAATAAAACGATAAAGAAAAGGAGATTTTGACAAGTAAGCACTTTTGTTTCGGTGTACTCATCGCCCAATCCTGACTTTCATCGTGTTTTCAGTTTCGTGTCTTTAAGAGGAGGGGTACACCGAATCACACAAGTGAAATGGACAATTTAGACATAGTCAACCTCTTGTCTTCGCGTCATGATAATGGGGTGTTACCACCCCCTCCCCCTCCATCCCGTGTCGCTCTCGGGCAACACCGGGGTGAAACCCTAACCGCGCCGCCGAGCGCTAAAAGTATAAATCACCAGGGCATGTACAAAAGGGAACACTTGTAAAGGCGCTTCAGGTTATAAAAAATAAATACTAGAAAAAAGGAATATGAACTAAGTGTTTCTTCGTCCAACACAAGACGCTAATTCTAGACTCTCGAGAGGCAACTTTTTTGGTAAAAGAATATATTAATATCAAAGATATTTATTACACCTGTTCTTTGCAACAATATAATGTCAAGACATTAAGAATGCACCCGGCCTCTCTAGAGGCAACTAAGCGCTCATGTTCTCCAACACGACAAAATTAAGGTAAATGATACCACTCCCCCGAGGGATCCCGTGACTCGATCCCCCGGGTCGTCGATTCGTCCGCGCGTGAGACGCGCTATCGTGGTGGGCCCGACCCACACCTCCACCTACCTTATCTTCCTCTTCCCTTTTTCTGAGTTTCTCGCGTGTGCGTCGCCGGTAGCCTGCCCGTGGCCACGCTGCTACCTCGCCGGCGCACGGCCATGCTGCTACCCTCGCCGGCGCGCCTTCCGCCTGCCCCGAGGTCATGCTGCTTCCTTGCCGGCGTGCCGTCCGCCTGTCATCCTAGCACGCGTCGACGCGTCATCCCGCGACTATACAACTCCCTCGCCGGCGGCCGGCGCCACCGTCGGCAAGGAACCGCGCCGTCACCCAGGCATGGCGTCGCCGTCGCCCAGCTCGTCTGCCCCCCGTCACGCATCGCGCCGCTGCTCCATCTAGCCCGCAAGCTAGCGTCGAGGACGACGGACTCGCCACCGGCAGGGGCCTCGCCGGATGTTGCCCCCGTCGCTCCCCTCTTTCCCAACTCCGGCGGGACCAGCGATTCGAGGTGGCGCATCCCGTGCATATTTGCTACCGATGGTCGGTACTGTTGCTACCCGCGGCTGGCGACGTTGCTACCGATGGCGGGTGGCTTTCACTACCCCGGGTGTACACCGTTGCTACATATGTTGTTTGTCGTGCTACGAGCATTTTGCTATCTTAGCATAATATTTATGGTACATATTCTTTTTTGTTTTGCTACTTTTGCACAATGTTTTTGCTACAACCGTTCTATGAATTTTGCTACCAGGTATCCGGCGAGAGATCTCCGACGAGGTCTCCGACGAGATCGGATTTGCTACAGTAGGACACTTTATTTTCTACATACGTTTTGTTGTTTTGCTACAATAGCGTAACATTTTTGCTACATCGGTCTCCGGCAAGGTCTACCGGCGAAAGTCTCCGGTGAGATCGGATCTGCTACATTAGCACAACATTTTGCTGCAGAGGCTCCCACGAGGTCTCCGGCGAAGTTCCGGCGAGCCAATCTTTTTTCTACTTTTTTTGGATCGAACTATTTTTTGCTACATGTAGTAAAAGCGGGATATTTTGTAGAAAAAAAGAGACGATTGTAGCAAAAACAGGATTACATGCTGTTTTCGGGGACACGTGGCGCGCTGGGACCCGGGAGATCAGGGCCAATTAACTCCCGGGAGACGCGTAGCACTCCCCCAAAATTAAGCACCGTTGAACCAGCCGACTACCTTCTAGCGAGTGGACGGAGCAGAAAAAATACCATGGGGAGAGCTCGGCTGGGACACAACCAAGCAATCCCATGTCCTGATGGCTAACTTCCAAATCTGAAGCAATCCCTCTTTTTCTTCCAAAAAATGGAACCAACTTCTCCTCCTAATCACGCCCATGCCCTCGGCCCTCCGGATTTTCAACTATGTCCATTGAGTTTATTGAGGAAACTCGTGAGTTTGTTCAAGTTAACACTATAGTTTGTGCAAGATTTTTCACCCTTCTAAATTCACACGTGGAAAAAATGGTTTAGCACCCGACACAAGTTCTCGAGTTGACGCTAGCCAAAATCCCAGTCTAGGACGGGAATCAAGCCTAACTACAAGGAATTTGAGCCTAGCGTCCACTTCAGGCGCATGCATTGTACATGTCCCCATGAAACATCCTAATCTGCAGCACTAGATCACTGCTTACGCTTTCGCAAAAAAGAACTATACATAAACATAGCTGTCACGATGCAATATAATTGTTCTGTAGTGAACCGCTAACAAAAGCCTAGTTTCTGAGAGGGGGGCCAATGCCCCCCGCCCCCACAACAAGTACGAGTATATGTTTAGAATTATTTTTGCCATAAATATTATAAAAAGACTTCAAATCATCCCCTCAATTCTCCAAATCATCCCCTCAATTCTCATTCAAATCTTGGATGCTCAAGATCTTGGGTAGTAGTGTTGAAACTTCATCAATCTTCTCTTCGACGAGGCAGGGACGTGTTGAAACTTCGAGGGATCGATCATCTATGAAAAGGACGACAAAGAACGAGGCATGAATATGAGACACATGTATCCACTAACGAGGTGTAGTACGATTTCAACGAAGAAGAAGGCATGTCACCTCCATCCTAATCAAAAAAACTATCTAACAAATCTTGATTTCTTTCTAATTAATTAAATTCATAATGCAGGCAATTGTGTCCTTGATGCACGGAGATGGACCTTTTTGTTTATATATGTAAAAATAGCAGTAATGGCTAAGTGTCAGTGTATTGCTGACAACTCTAGCTCTCTCTATGTCTCAAATTTAGGAGTTAATACCATAAAACCTTCACTATTGTGCCAAATTTACCAAAAAAACACCACTTCACGTTTTCATAGCAGAATTTGCTAAGGTGGATAAGGTCCCACTTGTCAGCCCAATTTAAAAAGTCAAAAATACTAAAAGAAAAAAATCAAAGAAAGGGTGGTCGTCTCCTCTGGTGCATCATCGCTGCCGCCTCCCTGCTCACGGCCTTGGGCCGTCGTGCTGCTCCACCGCCACGCTCAGATGCTCAGGGCTGCTCCGTTCTACGCCACCATCGCCTCATGTTGCGTCGCTGTCCCTGCTGCTCGCGATAGACCCTTGCTATGACACCACCGCCCCCAAAGAGCTTGGGGGCATAGGCATTCTAGACTCACGGTGCTTGAATGTGACGCTTGTGCCTAAATGGGCCTGGCATATCCTCACTGAGGATGGTGGGTTGTCGCTACAAAATCCAAATACCTTCGTCGACGCTCGTTCTTCGCATGCAAGCGTCGGGAGGGGTCTCATCTCTAGAGATCCATCCAGGACATCAAGCAGGAGATTCGCTGAGGGATATTATTCACCGCTGGCAATGGTGAAGGAACCATATTAAAGCTTGATCCCTGGCTATCAAAGACCCCTCTTAGGATTGAGTTTCTATATCTCTTTGTTATATGCACTGAGCCTATGCTACTTGTAGCAGAGGTGTGCCATGAGGGAACCTAGAACATTCTGTTCCAGACGGTATCTCCTAGCGATTATCCCTGTCGGGGGACTTTCTCCGTTAGCTTGGCCTATCGGGCCCTTTTCCGAGGCATGTGCTTCCGTGGTCGACTCCCTTGTGAAATGACCCACCGCCACTAAATCTCAAGATCTTTGTGTTGCAATTTTTACCGGATTGTCTACCCTCAGGAGTTGAGGTTTCCAAGTGACACGTCACGGGCAATGGGTTGTGTCCGCTTTGTGGGACCTATGAAACAGGTACCCACATTATGTTCACTTTCCCGGCTGTCCAGTTTCTATGGAGGTTTGTCCGAGAGGCTCTGTGGCTGATGTCTGCAAGTGCACAGATTGATTGTAGCTAGTTTCGAAATAAGAGTATTGATCCCACCGAGAGCTATTGGTAGAGGTCTTTATGCCCCTCGTTACTATTCACTAGAGAGTACTTGTAGGTTGTATCTAATTCTAAGTAATGGTGTATAAAGAGTGTGTTTGAATAAGTGCTAAAGTAAACAAGTACAAAGTGAATAACAAAGGTAAACTAAAGCAAGAGAGTATCTATGAAGTTGTGTGATATGATTGAGGGGTTCTCAAGGAGTGTAGGATTCACCACTAGCATGGAATAATTATGAATGATTAGGATAACCTATTTCTTATGTCATAATAAGTGTGGAGATAGTTCTGTAATAAGATGTTCACCAAGTGAAAGGGAAATGGACGTCGCCTAGAGGGGGGTGAATAGGCGTTTTTAAAAATATTACGGCTTAGGCTCTAATAAATGCGGAATAAAACTTAATGTTTAATTTATCAAGCCAAAACCTATATTCACTAGGTTCACTAAGTGCACCAACAACCTATGCTAACCAAGACAAGCAACAAGGTGATAGCAAGATAAAATACTTCAAGCACGATGGCTATCACAATGTAAATTGCATAAGTAAAGGGCTCGGTTGAGAGATAACCGATGGACGCGGAGACGATGATTTGTTTCCCGAAGTTCACTTCCAAGAAGCCACGTCTCCGTTGGAGAGGTGCGGGGACGCAATGTACTTCGAACGCCACAAGTGGCTCACCTCGAGGTGTGGTGGCTCGATGCTCACCCAACGCCACACAAGGCCTCACCCCAAGATGCGAAGGCATGCAACCTACCGAAGCCACAAAAGGCTCACCCTATTCTCCCGTGAGCTCGCCACAAAGGCCTACTCACGTTCCACTATGGGACACTTGAGGGCGGTCACCGAACCTGTACAAGGTTGGGACAATCTCCACAACTCAATTGGAGGCTCCCAATAACAATGCCACGAAGGCTACAAAGCCACAAAAGGCAACAAGGCCACAAAAGGCTACAAGACCACAAAAGGTCAACAATCCAACCACACAACCGTCTAGGGTTCCAAGAACCCATGAGTAACAAGCCCAAGGGCTTAAACTCGCCGAATCTCCAAGGAGAACTCAAACCTATGCACCAAATGCAAGGGTAAGTCCTTCACTCCAAGATTCCAACAAAGCTACAAAAGCTATTGGGGGAATAAGGGAGGAAGAACAAAAGAGAAAAACTCAAACCTATGCAACAAATGCAAGGGCAAGTCCTTCACTCCCAAATTCCAACAAAGCTACAAAAGCTATTGGGGGAATAAGAGAGGAAGAACACACGAGGAGAACACAAAACTCTCCAAGATCTAGATCCCAAAGATTCCTTCACAAAGAAGGGATTTGGTTTAGTGGGGTAGTAGATCTAGATCTCCTCCCTCAAATCCCTCAAAAAGATGCAAGAATCATAGGAAGGGAAAGGGGAGAGGGCAAGCTCTTCAAGGTCAATAATGGAGGAGAGAGAAAGCCAAAAACCAAGAAGAACAAGTTAGGGCCGAAGGGGAAAGGGGAGATCCTTTTAAAGGGCTCCCCGATCTGCCCGTCACCCACAGAATCGCGCACGACTGGTAGTACCGGTGGGAGTACCGGTGGGTGGCCGGTACTACCGGTGGCACTCAGCCAATGGTCCAAAAACAA
This sequence comes from Avena eriantha, assembly GCA_910589775.1. Classification (NCBI taxonomy): domain Eukaryota; kingdom Viridiplantae; phylum Streptophyta; class Magnoliopsida; order Poales; family Poaceae; genus Avena; species Avena eriantha. The sequence goes on along the minus strand of OU342746.1, from coordinate 409,757,227 downwards.
GGTGCAAACGAACACAAAAACGAGGCCGGCCGGTACTACCGCCCAAGATTCCGACCAAAGTTCCGTCAAATAGCGCAGACCAGGCAGAGAGCATACTGAAGCGAAAACGGGGTTACCAGAAATTGGGCCGGAATTAACACCGGTACTACTGGCGGCAAAATGCCCTAGCGGTACTACTGTTGGCCCGCCGGAACAACCGGCCAGGCAAAAACTCTAGAACTAGAAATGCCACAACAATTGCATCCGAACTCCAAACGAAATGAAACCAATTTTCTTCAAGCCAAAACCTATATCCACTAGGTTCACTAAGTGCACCAACAACCTATGCTAAGAAAGATAAGCAACAAGGTGATAGCAAGATAATATACTTCAAGCACGATGGCTATCACAATGTAAATTGCATAAGTAAAAGGCTCGGTTGAGAGATAACCGATGGACGCGGAGACGATGACTTGTTTCCCGAAGTTCACTTCCAAAGAAGCTACGTCTCTGTTGGAGAGGTGCAGGGGCGCAATGTACTTCGAACGCCACAAGTGGCTCACCTCGAGGTGTGGTGGCTCGATGCTCACCCAACACTACACAAGGTCTCACCCTAAGATGCGAAGGCACGCAACCTACCGATGCCACAAGAGGCTCACATTATTCTCCCGTGAGCTCGCCACAAAGGCCTACTCACGTTCCACTATGGGACACTTGAGGTCGGTCACCGAACCCGTACAAGATTGGGGCAATCTCCACAACTCAATTGGAGGCTCCCAACAACAATGCCACAAAGGCTACAAAGCCACAAAATGCAACAAGGCCACAAAAGGCTACAAGACCACAAAAGGTCAATAATCCAACCACACAACCGTCTAGGGTTCCAAGAACCCAAGAGAAACAAGCCCAAGGGCTTGAACTCGCCGAATCTCCGAGGAGAACTCAAACCTATGCACCAAATGCAAGAGGCAAGTCCTTATCTCTCAAATTCTACCAAAGCTACAAAAGCTATTGGGGAAATAAGAGAGGAAGAACATAAGAGGAGAACACAAAACTCTCCAAGATCTAGATTTCAAGGATTCCTTCACAAAGAAGGGATTTTTCTTGGTGGGTGATACATTGCAAATGTATCTATAATTTTTGATGCTCCATGCTTGGTTTTGTCCACTTTCTTGTGTTTTGTCCACACTTTGGAGTACTTTTCATATGATTTCTTGGACTAACCTATTAACAAGAGCCATAGTGCCAGCTGCCTGTTTTCTACTGTTTTTGGTTCTAGGAAAGTCAAAAAATGAATATTCTCGGAATTGGACGGGATAAAAGCCAAAGTGCCTATTTTTCCAGAAGACTCGTGGAGCCAGAATATGAGACGGAGGAGGGCCAGGGGCTGGCCACACCACCCCTAGGCGCGGGCTAGGCCTGTCCGCGCCAGGGCATGGTGTGGTGGCCCTAGGCACCCCCTCGGTCTCCCTCTTCTCCTATAAGAAGCCTTCTGACCTAAAAACCTCGGGGGGTTTGACGTTTTTCCACAAAAAGTTCCGCTGCACCGACGCCACCAAAGGGGAGATTCGGGGGACAGAAAATCTCTGTTCTGGCACCCTGTCGGGACAGGGAAGTGCCCCTGGAGCCATCTCCATTGATCTCCACCATCATCTTCATCGACCATCCATGTTTCCCCCATCTATGAGTGAGTAATCCCCCGCTGTAGGCTATGGGGATGGTAGGGATTGGATGAGATCGTTCATGTAATGGCATCAGATTGTTAGGGAATGGTGCCTAGTATATTTTATTAGTGCTTTATGACTTTGTTGCGACTTGTTGTGCTTAATGCTTGTCACTAGGGCCCGAGTGCCATGATTTCAGATCTAAACTTATTATTGATTCATTATGATAGTATTTTTTGTGGTCTTATCTACAAATTTTTTACACACGTTGTTGTCCGGAACCTATGGCCCCGAAGTGACAGAAATCAGGATAACCGGAAGGGAAAGGCTTTGATGTGAGGATCACATGTGTTCAGGGAGTGTTAATGCTTTGCTCCGGTGCTCTATTAAAAGGAGCACCTTAATTGCCAGTAGTTCCCTAGAGGCCCCGCTGCAAACGGGCTGACAGGACAAAAGATGTTGTGCAAGTTCTCATTGCGAGCACGTATGACTATATATGGAACACATGCCTAGGATTGTCTAGTACTTGGGTGCTTTATCTTATTTATCTGCAATTTCCCTATGTTCTGATTACTATGTGAATTGTCTTGTCCATGCAACACCCGTCCATCCATCCCTATGCCTACCGCACTCGAATCTCATTGTTTACTGCTTTTGTTACTAGTGTCTTTGCTTTGCTACTACTGTTACTTTGCTATTCCTACTACAAAACTGTTGCTACTGATAAACTGCTGTGAGCAAGATTGTTTCCAGGTGCAGCTGAATTGACAACTCAGTTGTTAAGGCTGATAAATATTCTTTGGCTCCCCTTGTGTCAAATCAATAAATTGGGTTTCACTTCCCTCGAAAATACTGCGATACACCCCCTATACTTGTGGGTCATCAAGACTATTTTCTGGCGCCGTTGCCGGGGAGCATAGCTTTATTTATCAAGTCCACTTGGATTCACTATTGTTCAAGCTAAGTTTATTTTCTCCTTGTTTGCTTGTTTCTTTATCCAAAAATACAAAAAAATTAGTTCCTACTCTAGTTGTTATTTTCGTTGGTCTGTTATTGTCTTGCTTTATCATGCTTGTTGGCAATGGTTGGTTTCTTTGAAACTGAAGCTTATTGGCAAGGTGGGTTCACGGAAGATCAAAAATATTATTATAAGGAACACCGCTTGTCACAAAAAGGGAAACACTTATGGGAACAAATTGATAGATTGTATACCATTGCTAGGAACATGTGCTCTACTTATAATGTTACTTATTGCTGTGATGAGTCTCGTTGCAGAAAGAGGTATAAACACCTCCCTTTTCAATGTGAGTATAGTGATAATGATACCATATCTTCCTATGCTAAAGGAATTTATGACTTTTATGATGCAGAACAAATTGAAGAATTTATTGCTTGGAAGGGTGCTTTTGAACTTGCTAGTTTGCTTGAAAATATTGATGATTCACCTTACAAATATGAGGTGTATGGTATGCTTAAATTTTGCTTTGAGAATTACAAGGATGAAAATGGCTATATTCTTGAATATTTTAATAGATGCTTTCCACAAATGGAAGAGACTGGATCCTATGGAAGAAGAAATTGATGAACCTGAAATCTCATTAGATGAAAAAGAGGAGGAGAGTGATGAACAAAAGGAGGAAGAATGGATTAGCTACCCATGCATACCTTCTAATGAGAGTAACTCTTTATCCCTTACATTATTTGATTTTCCCCCATGCTTACTAAAGGAGAATGAATGTTATGTTCCTGAGGGTTCTCTTGAAAGTGTTTATAATAAAGCTCTAGTGCTTGTAGATCATGACGAGCATGCTTTATGTGATAGTTATATTGTTGAGTTTCTTCATGAGGCTACTGAAAATTATTATGAGAAAGGAAAATATGGTTGTGGAAGTTTTCATGGTATTGAAACACCTCTCTATGTGCTGAAAGTTTTGAAGTTACTCTTGTTTTATCTTCCTATGCCTGTCACTTTGTTATTTGCTTACACGATTCCTATGCATAGGAAGTTGGTTAGACTTAAATGTGTTTTGAATTTGCTCCTTGATGCTCTCTTTTACTTCAACTCATATTTCTTATGAGAGCATTCTCTCAAACTTTTATGCCTGAAGATGATAATATGTCTATTATTCTTGGGAGACCTTTTCTTAAATACTGCAGGAGTTATTATTAATTGTAATCAAGGGAAGGTGACCTTCAATGTTAATGACAAGGAACATACTGTCTATTTCCCCAAGAAGATTGAAAGGACTTATGGTTTAAATTCAATTGAACATGTTGAGGGCATTCAAGTTGGAGAAATATATTGTCCCATACCAAGAGAAAAATTTGAAACTATTATGATTGGGACTATTGCTATCAAGGTTGAGGTAACATAATCATTAGTGGAATACAAAGTTTTGTCTCATATGAAATTGTTTTGGTAGAAAGACCTGATCAAACTTGTTAACAAAAGGATTTCATTGAACAAAACAATGTTTTCACCATGATTATCTCCATTTACTTCTATTCTATCCATTCTAGTTTTTGCTTATGCCTAACTTAAAGGCATTAAAGAAAAGTACTTATTGGGAGATAACCCAAAAGTTTTAGATGAGTCTTGGAAGTTATTATCTATGTAATAACCTCTCCTTATCCTTTTTATTTGCTTTTTGTGCCAAGAGTAACCTCTAATGAGAGTGAAGTGATGATTGGGAAAGTTGCTGTCCCGAAACAGATTTTTGTGCTTCACCGTAAAAACAATTGAGAGATCTCTGTATGTCTTATTGAGCTGTAATTTTTTGTGCTTCTGCCCCAGGTTGTTATCTAACTTTCGTTAGTTCAACACTTTTTGATTTTAGCAACATAAGGTCTTCGAAAAAATTCGTCTTTACCTGCTGGTCTGTTTTGACAGATTTCTGCCATTTTCTGCATTTGCTTCTTGTTAGTTCCTTCTTGAGTTCTTTTGGGGAATTGAGCTTTTTCAGGGAAGTGCTACAGTAGCTAGTGTTCTAATGGAAGTTTATTTGGTGTTAGAAGTGAACCTTAACACCTATTATCTTGTGTGCACTAATGTTGCTAATGAGATTGTGTGAAGTTTTGTATGAAGGAAAATTTTCAGGTGTATGGAGAGAATGAGTAATGAGATGAAGGATGTACTAAAGATCAAGCTTGAGGATGCCACGCGTGTCACCCCAAGAAATATCCAAGAAGTACAAGCGTCAAAGCTTGGGGATGCCCAAGGCATCCCCTTCTTCATCAATAAAAATCTTAGGTTTCTTCCAACCACTTCATTTTTTATTGTTTCATGCACAGTTGTGTTGTTCTTGGAGCGTCTTCTTTTTCATTTTTTCATTTTGGTTTTAGTTTGAGTGGTTTGCTTAGTTTGCTGAATAAATTGGTTGGACCTCCTCTTTCATACATTGGTGTTCAAATGGTTTGGTTTGGTTTGGAAAAGAGTAGGAAAGCTCATGCTTAAGTGGTAATGAGAGCTTGTTTTTGACTGTGGCCTATGCTTTGTCATGCCATGGTTGATATTGTTTTGGATTTATGCTTAGTATTCTTTGTTGTTGCATGACTTGTTATAAACAATTGAGATTGCTTAATTTGCCTTGGATGAATCATGCATTGTTTTAGCATATTAAAGCATAGTATAGTGGTATTCTCCTTTGATGCTTTATTTGGGTTGACTTGGCACATGCCCACACCATGTTATGACTATCTCAAGTCACCATAAGCCTTTATGATCCTTTAGTTTTCAACTTGTAGTATTACTTTATGCTTTGATCAATGATGTTTTGTCACTCTGCATGATTATGGCCATTATTGCTCTCTTGTTTGTCGCTCCCTTACTATTGCTAGCCTTCACTTTCACTGAGTATGTTTTACTCAAGTTTCCAACTCCCTAAACCAAATATTGCCAAAGTGTCCACCATACCTACCCATTAGCATCATTTGCTACTTCCGTGCATATTCAATATGCCTTGTTTTCTTCCGAATAAAATGTTTGCTTGTTTTGAGAAAGTTAGTTAGTAAAGCTCTCACGAACTTGATGGCACACTTTATTTCCTGCACTTAATAAACCTGAACCGTTGTGAACTCTCCATGAAATTTATATGCTTGCTAATTATAGGCTGGGGATTAGCAGAACCGTGCTGTCACGGGGAACACTTTCAACACTTGTAAATATATACCTAGTTGATACCTTGCTCTTTTGTTTGTGGATGTCGTCGGTGTGAAATAAAAGGGGAGCTTGTAAGTCCATGGAGTTATGTATGTGTGTTAGAGAAACGCCTGGGCCGCTGGTCTAATCCATGCTGACATGGTGGAAACCTGCAGCGTAACCATAATGATATCTATGAAGCATTCTTCTTATAAAAAAAGAGAGAGATAGCTATTGAGAAAAAGAAAAAAAGAGTTTTATGAAAAGAGGAAAGAGAGAAAAAAGCACCATTTTCCCATGGTAAATAAGAAGATTGCTGAGATACTCATTGTCTGCTTGCCTTGTCATTTTGATATGGGGATTCTTCCGTATCATCGGGCAAGGGGTACCCCGTTGGCGGTTCTCAATGACACACACATACTTACGATGCCAAGAACTTACCGGTAACTAAAGTTGAGTAGCATGAGGAGCGGCCCTCGTACTCAAGGGACTTGGGATTTTCAGTTTATAGTCAGTCAAGCATATAACTCAGATTGGACCTCACTTTCACCTTAACCACATTAAAGATGCTTATGATAGGGGCAATGAGAGCTCAAAGCTAATGAGTACCATACTTTCAGCATTTGGAAGCCTTTCAAACTATTCAAAACCTTTTCATCTCCTTGTTGAGTCTCCACACATTCTATGAGCACTTTCTTGAGAGCATAGTCGCCATTCTTAGTTCTATGTGCATTGTCCCAAGACTTGTTGATTGATGCATACCTTGATATTGCTTGTTTTAAACTATTTGTATCTAGTCACTCTTGTGAACTTTGAAGGTGTCCTATGCATTTATGTTTGCTACTCTTTGAGGGACAAGCTGAATGCCGCTATGCTATGTTTTATTTATGTGAAACAAACAAACGTCTTGCAAAGCATTGTTATTCATGAATCTTTTGTTTGTGCCTTTTTCATGTTGCAACATAGTTTCTTTGTCTTATTGCTAGAACTTTGTCTTTCATGTTATGATTGAAGTACTATGATCCCAGCTTTGAATGTTTACAAATACTTTGGTCAAGTCTTTGATAGTGCATGTCACCTCAAAAATTATTCTTTCTTTTTATCACTTACCTACTCGAGGACGAGCAGGAGTTAAGCTTGGGGATGTTGATACATTGCAAATGTATCTATAATTTTTGATGCTCCATGCTTGGTTTTGTCCACTTTATTGTGTTTTGTCCACACTTTGGAGTACTTTTCATATGATTTCTTGGACTAACCTATTAACAAGAGCCAAAGTGCCAGCTGCCTGTTTTCTGCTGTTTTTGGTTCTAGAAAAGTCAGAAAATGAATATTCTCGGAATTGGACGGGACAAAAGCCAAAGTGCCTATTTTTCCAGAAGACTCATGGAGCCAGAATACGAGACGGAGGAGGACCAGGGGCTGGCCACACCACCCCTAGGCGCGGGCTGGGCATGGCCGCGCCAAGGCATGGTGTGGTGGCCCCAGGCACCCCCTCGGTTAAGAAGCCTTCTGACCTAAAAACCTCGGGGGGTTCGACGTTTTTCCACAAAAAGTTCCGCTGCACCGCCGCCACCGAAGGGGAGATTCGGGGGACAGAAAATCTCTGTTCCGGCACCCTGCCAGGACGGCGAAGTGCCCCCGGAGCCATCTCCATCGATCTCCACCATCATCTTCATCGACCATCCATGTTTCCCCCATCTATGAGTGAGTAATCCCCTGCTGTAGGCTATGGGGATGGTAGGGATTGGATGAGATCGTTCATGTAATGGCATCAGATTGTTAGGGCATGGTGCCTAGTATCTTGTGTTATTGCTTTATGACTTTGTTGCGACTTGTTGTGCTTAATGCTTGTCACTAGGGCCCGAGTGCCATGATTTCAAATCTGAACTTATTATTGATTCATTATGATAGTATTGTTTCTGGTCTTATCTACAAGTTGTTTACACACGTTGTTGTCCGGAACCTATGGCCCCGAAGTGACAGAAATCGGGATAACCGGAAGGGAAAGGCTTTGATGTGAGGATCACATGTGTTCACGGAGTGTTAATGCTTTGCTTCGGTGCTCTATTAAAAGGAGCACGTTAATTGCCAGTAGTTCCCTATAGGCCCCGCTGCAAACGGGCTGGTAGGACAAAAGATGTTGTGCAAGTTCTCATTGCGAGCACGTATGACTATATATGGAACACATGCCTAGGATTGTCTAGTACTTGGGTGCTTTATCTTATTTATCTGCAATTGCCCTATGTTCTGATTGCTATGTGAATTGTCTTCTCCATGCAACGCCCGTCCATCCATCCCTATGCCTACCGCACTCGAATCCCATTGTTTACTGCTTTTGTTACTACTGTCTTTGCTTTGCTACTGCTGTTACTTTGCTCTTCCTACTACAAAACTGTTGCTACTGATAAACTGCTATGAGCAAGATTGTTTCCAGGTGCAGCTGAATTGACAACTCAGTTGTTAAGGCTGATAAATATTCTTTGGCGCCCCTTGTGTTGAATCAATAAATTGGGTTTCACTTCCCTCGAAAATACTGTGATACACCCCCTATACTTGTGGGTCATCAGTGGGGCTTGTAGATCTAGATCTCCTCTCTCAAATCCCTCAAAAAAAATGCAAGAATCATAGGAGGGAGAAGGGGAGAGGGCAAGCTTTTCAAGGTCAACAATGGAGGAGAGAGGGAGCAAGAACCAAGAAAAAGCTAGTTGAGGCCAAAGGGGAAAGGGGAGATCCTTTTAAAGGGCTCCCTGATCTGCCCGTTACTCACAGATGCGCGCACGGCCGGTAGTACCGGTGGGTGGCCGGTACTACCGGTGGCACTCAGCCAACGGTCCAAAAACGAGGTGCAAACGAACACAAAAACAAGGCCGGTCGGTACTACCGGTGAGTCATCGGTACTACCGCCTGGGCCGCTACTACCGCCCAAGATTCTCACCGAAGTTCCAACAAATACGCGCACCAAGACAAAGAGGGTACTGAACAAAAATTGGGGTTGCCGTAAGTTGGGCCGGAATTACTACCGGCGGCAAAATGCCCTAGCGGTACTACCGGTGGCCCGCCGGAACTACCGGTCAGGCAAAAACTTCAGAACCATAACTGCCACAACTTGTGCAACCGAACTCCAAACGAGACGAAACCAATTTTGTTGGAAATATAACGACGTGTAGAATCCAACAAAAAGTCGAAATATTGGGTATCACCAAGAGAGAAGATACCATGAATATATATGTGAGATACCTCCCAAGGTGTGGAGCCGAAAAACCCGCAAGATCAAAAACGCAATAAGATATGCAAGGGAAATCCGTTTTTGATGAACTAGAGCTTGTTATGAAGAAAACCACAAGCTATAGATCCTCACATGGACAATAACCAAACAACAACCAAGAAAGATGATGCTATGTATGCAAAGGTTTGAGATCTCTCCGAAAGATACGAACAAGTCACACACTCAAGAGCCCCTCTTGATAGTACGGCTACCTATCCTAAACCCGGTCTCCGAACACTACAAGAGATCGGTAAAATAGAAACCCTATCAAGATCATACCTTTGCCTTAAGCATCACACTTGAGCTTGATGTAGAAGATCTTGTCACCTTCAAGATGGAACACCTTTCTTGATTGCTCTTGCTTGATGAATACTTGAGAAATGCTCCCCCATACTCCATGGGGGAAGCCTCTTCTTCGAACTTGTCTTCATCATTCCATGATTGCCGAGGATGGCAAGCTTCAAGAATGAGATCTTATAGAGATGATGCATCTTGAGCTTGCACTTCAATTCTTGATGATGTCTTGAAGATAGCCATGAGGAACTCCATCTTCTTCTTCTTCTTCAAGACATACTTGATCTTCTTCTTCTTCTACTTGATTCGAATAGGCACAAAGCCCTTGGACATTGCTTCTTCTTCTTCATCCTTGAAACCAACACATGGTCCAAGCGATGCAAATAGACAAACCTACAAGTGAAACTCAATTGGCACATTAGTCCATAGGGATTGTCATTAATTACCAAAACCACACATGGGGGCATACATGCCCTTTCATGAAGTCTCGTAGGCAGTCACTTTGTTGAGCCAAGAATGAGGTCATCGCTAAATAACCACTACGATACCTGGAAGCAATCACCATGCAGACCACCGCAATTAAGGGTTTCCCCGTGGATATCGTAATTAGCTTAGTGAATCTCCCTGTGTTCCCCATTTGACCGTGTTGGGTGATAGCGGTGCTTATAGTCATAATAGCAACCGGCACAACATCCAAGCACGTCCAAAGGGTTTCACCCTCTTACTTTAGACCTGAATGAAAATGATATGTGGCCGACTACACATACCATCTAAAGGGAGAGATCAAACACACATCATAGATCAATGGATCCTTTACACAAGTAATAGATCATCTTTATTTCAATGCATAATAATACTAGGGTTTCACCATCTCTCCCCAAGAACAAGGAAACTACTCATACATGAAGGGGATCAACATCATGGCAATAGTATGGATGAAATATGAAGGTATAATTGAATACAAGTGCAAACTAATAGAGATTGGATCACAACAAAGTAAACAAAGGGGATCGAAGTTGGAGACGTTGTTGATGAAGATGTTGATGAAGATCGATGCGTAGTCCTTCAAGATGCAACTGTCCTCTCTACCTTGAGTGCTATGGTGGTGTAGATCTTGTGGATGGCGGCTATGGAGGCGGCGGAGCGGCAGGGCTCCGCCCCTATGGCATGTGTGGACTCTCCTCCTTCATCTAGGGTTTTCCCCTTTTTAAATAGGCATCTGGAGGTCAGCTTCACGAACTGACGGAGCTGGGGGCCGAATATGCCCACCGAGCCTTCATAAATGTTGTTATGTTTGACGAAACGAAGTCGTCGGAGGGCAGCACGACAGTACATTAGGGGCAGGCTCCGCCTGTACCAGTGGTCGTTACACCATCTGCATTCTGTAGTGTTCTGGTTGCTATTTCTTCATACAGACTTCGATTGTGGTGTTCTTTGGCTCGTTGGATTCGTATGGATGAGGGCTACAACACCATGGCCTTGGAATATTAATTTTGAGTTGACAGAAAATCCACCTTTCCTCCCCTCAAATGGCTAAATCTGGTGCCTGCAACTCCTCTATATTGAATCGTCTTGGCTCCTTTTATCCATGATTATTCATAGAACCTACACAATTCAAAGATAAGAAAAAGGGTAATAAAATCCTACTAAACTACTATTTGTGCAAAGTCCATGTGAAAATGAAAGATAACTAGTAACCATACACAATAGGCATAGTTGTAGCTAGATGTAGCATGTAATGAGTGACAATATGAATACTTTATATACTTAAATATGCATCAATTTTGGACTCATCAACTTCCCCAAGCTAGACGCTTGCTCATCCTCGAGCAATAAGGTGGCTTATGGACAAGGTCATCATGTTCATGAGGAACGAGTCGGTAACATAAATGAGGCAAAAATTGAAACAAAAGTACAATATTGGATGTAGAAAATCGATGCCTTGTATCCTTATTTTCCCTACAAGCTCAATGTAAGAAAGAACATATTCATACAAGGCAACACAAGATTAGTTATTTTAATCCATAAAAGATCAATTAAACTTCAATTCTCTATGTCAAAAAGTGAATCTAACTTGAAAGCAAACTTGTGATCCTCCTATTGCACCTTTTATGTTTTGTATCTCCTCACTTTTTGTAAAGTAAGAGCTTCAACGAGAATATGAATTCACTTATGATTGGTAGTCATATGCGTTCAGTACTTCATCTATTTGAAAGGCTCATGAAAGTTAGAGATATGACAAGAACACTATACAAGCTTCGGTAAATCAAGACAATTAAAGTAGAGTTTAATATTGGTATAAATAACTAGAAGTGTAACACGCAATCCAATTCTTATAGTTAACTCTTAGCTTGACAAGGAACACTAGGATATTTTAATCGAAAAATTGAGTAAGAGAGTTCATGTCCCAAGTAGCATAATAGTGAAGTGTCTTATTAACACCCACATCAGTAAATCTAGACTATCAAAAACACTTCTATTCCAATCATTGCTTCTCAAGAAAATTCATAGAATAGTAATGAGATCATGCCAAAGACTTGTTATGTTGATCTTCATGTTTTTCTCTTCTCTTTTTTTCTTCCTTCTTTCAAGGATATTTCTCAACAAGGGTCATTGAGTGATTCTTTTAAACAATGGTTTGCACAACCTTCGAAAGTACAAATACTTTTTCCCATATAGTGACACGTATGCCACCCATGTCATCAACTCATATAAACTAGCTCGTTTATTAACAAGATGATCAAGGTTTCCTGATCATGGACATTGGATGTTGTTAATAACGAGGTCACAACATTAGTGGAATGATGTGATGAACATTCATTCGAATTATAGCATTACGATCAAATTAATTATGTTTATATTTCTATAACATCATACAAAGTAATCCTAGTCCTTAGACCATGAGATCATGTCAATCACTAACACTGGAAGAGTATCTTGATAACATCAAATGTCACACCGTGACAGGGTGACTATAAAGGTGGGTTCAGTGCTACGAAGGTGTTATGTAGAGGCTCATGGATCAAGAGTGGGATTTGTCCATCTCGATGACGGATAGATATACTCTAGGCCCTTGCTTACTCAAAATGTTGAGATCGTCGGGAACCCCAAGAGGAAGGTATGATGAGTATAGCAACAAGTTTTCCCTCAGTTATGAAACCAAGGCTATCAAACCCGTAGGAGCAAGGAAACACCTCCAAGGTGTTTTTTCCAACTTAGAATCCTGCACAACACAACCACAGAACTTTGTCCCCAACTTATAGTGAGGTTGTCAATCTCACCGGTTTTGCTAAAAACAAAGGATTAAACATATTGTGTGGAAGAAAGTAGAAGCTTGCATAAAGTAAACAAAAAACAATAAATAGTTGTAGATTGATGGTAAAAGAAAGGACCGGGGTCCATAGTTCACTAGTGGTGGCTCTCCTTAAGATAGATGACATGTTGGGTGAACAAATTACAGCGGGGAAATTGACAAACATCGAGAAAGCATACATGCATATACTAATCATCTTGACTCCTTTGAGATTTGATTGGGCATTACAACATTATACATAGACCGTAATCCAACTACATCTATCACTAATAATCCACCTTGAGGTTATCATCCGAACCCCCTCCAGTATTAAGTTGCAAACAACAGATAATTGCATTAAGCAAAGTGTGTAAAGTAAACAATACGATTGTTCTATGAACAAAGGATTGCTGTTTTCTCCCTAGTAGCAACAACACATCTAGTACCTTAAAGATTTCTGTCACTTCCCCATATTACTAGAGGCATGAACCCACTATCGAGCATAAATACTCCCTCTTGGAGTTGCTAACATCTACTTGGCCAAGATATCTACTAACAATGGAAAGCATGCAAGATCACAAATAACAAAGACATGATAGAATCAATAATCAATCTGAGATAGCATTTCAATATCCATCGGATCCCCGCAAACACAACATGTAGGATTACAAATAGATGATCTTGATCATGAACGGAGCTCACAAGATCTAAACATGATAGCACAAAGGAGAAGAACCAACCATCTAGCTACTACATGTACCCGTAGTCTAGGGATGAACTGCTCACACATCACACCGGAGGCAAGCATGGTGATGAAGAAGGCCTCCAGGGTGAATTCTCCCCTCCTGCAGGGTGGTGGGAAGAGCTTCAGATCCCTCCCGGTCTTGGGATGGATATGACGGTGGCTATAGAATCTTTCGTGGAATTTTGATCGGGTACTTAGGGTTTCTGTATCAGAGGCAATATATAGGCGAAGAGGCAAGGTCCGTGGAGGCCGGAGGGGCCCACACCACCCTCTGGCGTGGGCCAGGCCTGGCTGCGCGGCCAGGTGGTGTGGCCAACCCCTGGCCCCTCTCCGTCTCGTCTTTTGGCCCCGTGAGTCTTCCAGTAAAATATCGACTTTGGCTTTTGTCCGGTCCAATTCTGAGAATATTCATTTTCTGATTTTCCTGGAACCAAAACAGTATAAAACATGCGACTGGTACTATGGCATCTTGTTAATAGGTTAGTTCTAGAAAATGTGTAAAGATACTCCAAAGTATGGACAAAACATAAGAAAGTAGATATAAAAAAAGCATGGAACATCAAAAATTATAGATACGTTAGTAACATATCAGCCCTCTCGGTGATATCACATCGAGATAGCTTGCAAGCAAGTGATGTGATCACTAGAATATTATATCACGGGAACGAGAAAAGAGTGCATGTCGGTAACGAGATCAAACTAGGTATGGAGATACCGATGATCGAATCTCGGACATGTAATCTATCGCGAGACAAAGGGATTTATTTACTAGCATTAAAGGTTCTCATGATCACAAGAAGTCATCGCTAAATGTGTGGGAGTCAGTATAGATCTCCAGGTCCCGCTACTGATTATTGATCGGGGGGTCTCGATCATGTATGCATTATTAGCGAACCATAGGGTGACACACTTAAGGGATACCAACACCATTTGGAGCAAATGTGTTCCAGACGAAAGAATTGCAAAGCGCTGGAATTATTTCAATGAACAACAAAATTGTTTTGGGTGAAATTGCTGAATTTAGTTTGCATGTGATATTAAAATGTTGCGGGGGTTTTATGTTAATATTTTTTAATTAAATTAATTAACAAAATTCTGAATAAAATAAATAAAAGTGTTTTATTAAATGAGAGTTGTATTAAATTTGGTGAAAATTTAATGCATTTTGAGTGGGATTTTGAGTGGAGAAAATGGAGGGCCAAATTTACGTGAGTGGATCTTCCACCACATGAATGAGGAAGAGGTGGGGCACCCACCATGGCTGACGGCCATGGGGAGGGGCTGCCCTCCTCTCCCTATAAAAGGCCCCCTCTCCCTCCTTCTCACTCACACCTCCTCGTGAAGGATCTCTCTCCCCCTATAGAATTATTCCCCATGGTCTCGAATTAGCGAGATACATGTTTCCAATGGAATTTCGTCTAGAAGGAGTTGATGCTTCCACTGCATCGCTGGAGCGAGGAGGTGGAGGTTGTTCGGTGGCCTGAACATGTGTATGATCATGGATGCGCTACTGATTTGTGGCACTGGACTTCTTCTCGATCCTGAGATCGGCAAGCGTTTGACTACATCATCCACGATTTCAATCTCGTTAAATTTTGTCAGTCTACAAGGGTATGTTATCTATGGATGTATATCCACCCGTCGCTTGTATCTAGTAGATAGATCTTGGTGCTTAGTAGTTCCCATGGTAGGAATTTTTTTGTTTTCTATGCTATGAACCCAACAAAAAGAACTAGAGCAAAAGCTTCGACAACTAATCATGCATTCAAATAAAAAGCTTTACTCTAACTATTTTGAATTACTCCCACTAGCATGGCATCTTCACAAATCAACCAACTAAGATAAACAATTCAAACTTCAAAAGTGGGAGACGTAGGATTTAAGTGTAGAAATCATGACAATGTATTCTAGAGGATCACAAAGTTCTTCTCAAGCCGGATAATTTTTTTAACATAGTGAATCAAAGCTCTAACTCAACTCTTATGAATTCTAACAAAAGGAAGTGCATCCATTTTATAAACATGAAACACAACTTACCTAAGCAAGCATTCAAAACAACGGATACATGATTACACAAAAAGTTTCATCAAACAAGAACATTGCACAAGACTACACATACAGAAGTAACTTCCCCAAGTTAGAACTTTTACAATAACCAAACTTGAATAGATTAGCATAAGAAAAGAGAAAATGTAGTTATCAAAAGAGAGTGTGAGAAGTGGTTACCTCCCCAAGCTTGAACAAAGCAAGGGTGACACACCTTACCGTTGAGGTACAAATAACCTCACTTTTGATGGACATGGACCTTTGGTTCAACGAATACTTCCTTGTTGAATTGTTAAGTTGAAACAACCAAGTGGCTATGCAAGTATTTGCACGGTTGGCACAAACATTGCACGTCATCACACAAGGTTGAAGTCCCTGTGAAAATAACAAACGAAGTAAAAGCAAACGATTTGGTGTACGAACGAAGTTCGTTCACCCAACCACGAGAAGAAAAATAAAAGAAACATGAAACACTACAAAGAATTATAGGCTAGAGGGTTTCAAAGGTAGGTGACATGGGGATGCCCAACAGGCACTCGACTACAGCCTACCTGGTGCGGCCTGACGGAAGGCGCATTCGACGACCTACACAGGTCCATGACGCCCATGACGGTTCGACTGATATGAAGCCCAGATGGACACGGACTCCCAGACGCACAAGATAAGAAAACCTCAAGACTAGAGTTTGAATACAACTTGTAACCAACTCGTATTACTACCTGAGACCTAGCCTCCCCATATATAAAGGCTAGGAGGGTCCAACGAGAAGGCAATAACCTCTCAATCGCGACTCCCACAATACACAATAAATCTAGACAACACCCGTAGCATACACATATGCTAGATCCAATCTACGCGTCCACCGCCATCGGTGATATTGTAATCCTTCGGATCCTTCATCAATCAAGAGCAGACAAGTAGGAGTAGGGTCCTCTACGAGGCCTGAACCTAGGTAAATCTTGCGTCCCTGTGTGCTTGTTTGCTAGCCGATCGAGACTTCCACCGCTCCCATCTTCTCCAAAACCCAAGTCCATAACAATGGACATTGATGAGTTAAACCCTCGTCAATTGGCGCCATCTGTGGGAACTAGGAGCATTGATGTTGCGATCTCCACGGCCCCATCACCTGCAATCTACAATTTGTCGACTTCCGACAAGAAGATCTACTTCGGATCTCTCATCGTCAACAACGGCCAGATCGCATCTGTATAATCTCGCGGACTCTAGGAGTAATTTGGAGCCAATCTAACACCCGCGATGACATATCGGCTCCGTTCTGTTGATTGGACGATAGTGAGGTGCATGGTCCAGCCTTCACGTGTATCAGGCCACTTCAATGCAAGGCAAAAAAAACTGGCACTACTCACGTGCAGGAAGATTCAGAACGGATCACCATGGGAAAATCCAACTGAAAGTCACATTGATCTTTCTCTCTCTCAATTATGACTCTAGCAATCGATTATTTTTTATTCTAATCTACTTGTGTTTGGGTATACGTGGACCACACAATGAATCGTGGAGATGGAGACGGATTCATCCATCGGCAAGTTGATCTGCTCACGGCGTCCATCCATCGGCAAGTTCGACGTTTTCGTCAGCGAGGTCATGCAACCGGCTAAGTCCAGATGGGACACATTCCTACTGCAGGTCGAATCAAAGAAGCACACGGAGCAGAGGTATGCAATACGTGCGTCGGGTGATACGTATGGAAATACCAAAATCAAAATTGTACAGAGAGCGGAATGACGTGCTACATGGCCCAGATTGGCAAAACAATCTCTCTCCAACTCAAACTTCTAATTATTGTACTATTTCCTATATACTATCTGGTCTACTAATAACTATTTTGAATGCGCAAGTGCAAGAACAACTTAGGTTGCAGCAGCGATCCGTGGAATGGAACCGTCCACGACTGAGACATGGGGAAAATTCATCAAATCTATTGGCAGCAAGCTGACCTGAGGACCAACGACTTCGTCGCGTGACTCCGTCGGCATCAACTACATGTTCTCTACGCGACTCTGTCAATTGCGTCGATTTTTACGCCCGAGGGTTGCGCCAAATCGCTGCAGCGTCGATTCACATCCGTCATCGGCTCCGCCCGCTATATCGATTTTACACTCGGGGGTTCTACCGCCTCCTTCGCGAGACCTGCTGTTGCCTTCGGCTGCGGCACCTACTAAGGTTTCGGTTGCGGCAACCTGCTGCCGCCATCAGCTTCGGCGACCCGCTGCCGCGTAGACTCCGGTCTGCCGCATCGGCTCTCGAAAGTTGCCACGGCTACATCGACCGCATCTACGCTACACTCGGGGGCTCCTTCGACCCCAACAACCCGTTGCGGTCTTTGGATAACGTGACTCGCGGGCTCCCGCAGCGTCGGTGACATGTTGCATCCTTCGGCTCGCACGATTCTGGGGCTCGCTCCTCTACGGCGACCCGCCGCGTCCTTCGACTCCGGAGACCATCTGCGGCCTTCGGATGAGGCGACCCGATACGGTCTTCGACTGCTATGGCCCGTTATGGTCTGCATATGCGGCAACTCGTCACCACCACGCGATTTCAATCTGCCGCGTCGACTACGTCCGCGCGTGCCACGCTGCTACGTCAACTACATGACCGCTGCACAACTCTCGACTACCACGTTGACTACTCATCTGGTGTCGATCTCACGACCTATTGCAGTCTTCAACTCCAGCGATTTGCTACGATCTTCGGCTCCAACGACTTGGGGGCTTGGGGGCTCCCTCCGCTTTGGCGACCCGCCGTGGTCTTCAGCTTCGACGACTGGCTGCGGTCTTCATATCAGGTGACTCGGAGGCTTCCTCGACTCCCGCGATCGCGAGCCACTACAATCTTTGACTCCCGCGACCCGCTACGGTCTTCGACCCCCGCAACACGCTGCCTCTTTCGGTTGTGGCAACCCATTGCCGCAATTGGTGTGGTGACCTGCTACAATCTTTGACTCCGCCATGGGACCATCTGCCGCGTCGACTACGTCTACGATTGCATCGTTTCCGTCTACAACAACTACCAATAAAGCTAAGTTTCTCTCTACTCAGAGCTGATTCTTTTTAACTCGCACTCAAAACACTCGGGGGTTGCGCCCTCTTCGAGTAGCCTAATGTGTCGTCGACTCCATGCACTCGAGCACCTCATACGCGATAGCCCGAGTAGTTGATTCTTCCTGATCGTCGAATCCTTGAACTCTGAGTACGTCGGCAAGGTACTGAGACTAAGGGTAATCATGCTAACGAAAAGGCCTAGCACGCAGTGCAAAAGTGTCGACTCGATTGGCACTAGAATTTTACTTTACAAACCGACATGCAAATATTCTTTACAAGATACAAGTACTTCACAATTCCTAATGTTTTATGCAGCTTACAAGGATGTCGACTGCATCAAGCTATTCTATCGGGTCCTCCAATAGGAGTCGATAAAACAACTGGCTACGACATACACACAAGACCCGAGTCAAGTCTCTCCTCGGATGGTTGCACCATTTGGTTCTACAAAGACGCGACACTGGTTGCACGCCCGACAGAAGCGACTATGTCGACTGCATCCGCATCATCGACTCACCCAGTTAAATGCCTGGTTTTTCCTCGCGTGATTTTTGACTGCGTCTACAAGATACAAGACTCGAGTCCCTGCCCGAGTCTATGACTCCGCCAGACACTCGGGGGCTACTCCAAACTGGAGCACTGGTCGCGCATATACAAGATCCTCGAGTGACACGCTCTGAATCCTCACTCGAATCCATGATTCGACTAAGGACTCGGGGGCTACTCCCATAGGGAGCGCTGGCCGCGCACCCGAAGAAATTTGTTAAGATATCCAAGCATTATGAAAACCCTTCACTCGAATCTACGATTCGATTGTGGGCTTCGGGTTACTCCCATAGGGAGCGCTGAAAGCATATTCGACTGAAACAAGAAAAAGACGATAGCAGTCGCAAAATGTTTTTAGTCCCCACTCGAGTCTACGACTCGAATAGGCACTCGGGGGCTACTCCCATAGGGAGCGCTGGTCGCGCACCCTATGATTATTTTTCCTTACACATCATACTATGTGTCGATAACATCCACACTAGAATGCTATGGCGACTCTGCCTCATATTTTACCTGCAAAGAGACTGCGTCTCCTGGGCCACCTGAATCATCTCCACGATGACAAAAAATTCGGATGCCGCGCTTACAGCGTGAAGATAAGACCTGGATAAGGCCTGACAATGCATCTGCTGCGCACTACCAGAGATATATCCGTGCCTGCAGGTACGATGAATATGCCTTGATGGACGCGTGAGTGCTCACATTTATACACTGGAATTTGACTCTGTAAGGCCTCCGCGGCATGAGTCAAATTATGCCAGCAATTTCCGGATTCGAGTCCGGGGACTCAAGTTTGAGTAGGTAGCGTTGTTTTTGCCCTAGAGCAATTAACTGGTCCCGATCCATCGAGTGCACCAGGCATGTTTACCAACATCCCTATTAACTATTATGAATTTCGACTAACCCGATGAACTTCCGGGTGAGTGCTTTGCACTCGACACAATTATCGACTCCGACATCCTAATGCAAAGATCAAGACTTCTGAGTCTCCACCCGAATCTATGATTCGCATAGACACTCGGGGGCTACTGACATGGGGATGCCCAACAGGCACTCGACTACAGCCTACCTGGTGTGGCCCGATGGAAGGCGCACTCGACGACCTACACAGGTCCATGACGCCCATGACGGTTCAGCTAATGTGAAGCCCAGATGGACACGGACTCCCAGACGCACAAGATAAGAAAACCTCAAGACTAGAGTTTGAATACAACTTGTAACCAACTCGTATTGGTACCTGAGACCTAGCCTCCCCATATATAAAGGCTAGGAGGGACCAACGAGAAGGCAATAACCTCTTAATCGCGACTCCCACAATACACAATAGATCTAGACAACACCTGTAGCATACAGATATGCCAGATCCAATCTGCGTGTCCACCACCATCATCGATATTGTAATCCTTCGGATCCTTCATCAATCAAGAGCAGACAAGCAGGAGTAGGGTCCTCTACGAGGCCTGAACCTGGGTAAATCTTGTGTCTCTGTGTGCTTGTTTTCTAGCCGATCGAGACTTCCAACGCTCTCATATTCTCCAAAACCCAAGTCCATAACAATGGACATTGCTGAGTTAAACCCTCGTCAGTAGGTAAAAGAAAATAAAGTACAATGGAACATGTAGAAGGTAACCCACCGACCTGAGGTTGTCAAAATAAAAATATTGGAGGGGTTACCACCTTTTTGCAGTCGTCCCTGTCAATACTGCGACGTGCTGCTCCTTGGTACGGGTGCATGGTACGGACAGACTCCCCCTGTACTGCACCTTGTCTTCTTCTCATCTTTTTTTTGAAGTCTCTCAACGAAGTTGGTATGACCAGGTGGTACGGACGGGATGTGCCCTTCGGGTGGTTATTACAACCTCTGGGTCATCTTCCTGTTTCCTTCGCCTAGTAACGAGGTCGGTACGGGCAGACGGTACGGACGCGTCCCACTGTATCGATACTCGTTATGCTTGCAGTCAATTTTATGGAAATTTTTCCTTTTCGTCCGATTTGTCATAGAAGCGGTATGGGCGTGCGGTACGGACGGATCCGCCCGTACGGCTGCTCGTTATGCTCGCTGTGAGCTCCGAAACAAGTTATTTTCTCCGAAATTTTTATTATAGACCTAAAACATTAGTCCAGCAACCAAACAAAGCAAACATATAATTTTGTTGAGAAGATTTAACCAAGATATGAAACACATGATTAGAGCAACAAATAGTTCTACCTTTTAAAAATAGTCTCAAGCCAACTCTAATAGGGAATCATGCAAATATACACAAGTGCCAATGCAACATGAATGCAACTAAACTCAAGACACAAAATTAAGAAAGACATCTAAAAACTTCCGGGTTGCCTTCCGGGAAGCGCTTTCTTTAAATCCATAAAGCCAGACTTAGATGCTCCATAAAATCATCCACCTGGATCCCAGGGGATATCAATTCATGGTGTAATGGTACTTACCTCCAGCAAAGGGTTTGAACATCTCATAGTAGAGTACGGTCAAAGTCGTACCCTCTTGTAACACCCTCAAATCGGCCCCATGCAAGTGTTGGCCCTTTTCGCCAAAACCCGCATGGAAACGATTCAAGGACGCCCACTAGGCATTTTCGTGCGGGTGGAAAACGAAGCAATACGATTACACAACAGTCCTCGATGGGACCCACAGAACAAATATATATACGACAACGACTCAGCGAGTCAAGAATACAGATATACAATACAAAGATCCAAATCACCTTGAAATCGATAGGGCGTCCGACTACGGACAAGATGCAAATGGAGCTAAGAGCCTTGAAGATTAACCAATGGTGTCCATAACCCTGCCCAGGCCAAGCCGGAAGGGTAACCCTGCTAACGACGTCGATCTCAAACCTGCTAAAATAAAAGGGGTGCCGAGAAAGGGCAAAGGAAAAAGAGGAGCGTTAGTACTGAGGCCAGTACACGGCGAGGCTAGAATTCGGCGGCTCTCGCCTACATAGGTATGGTGGGCTGAAGCGGCAGCGCAGTGGCACTAAACAACCTATAGAGACTCGGTAAAACTGGCGGCTATAGAGAGGGGTAAGAAAGACCTATTCGGTTCCTACCTGGTACTAACACCAAACATACCCATCCTGGTATTTCCCCCCTCGAGACCAAACGAGGAAGTCAAACAGAGGAACTCACACAGTTGGCAGTTTTATTCATTCGATTATAGTTGAAGCACTTACTAGTCAGATATAGATTTCATGAATCATCCTGATAGCATAAGTAGTGGGCAGTTTTAGTTAACATTCTGTTGTAGTTGGAACATTTACTAGTCAGATATAATTGTCCTGAGGAATCCCAAACCCAACAGTTGTTGACACTTTTATCACATTCCATTGGAGTTGCAGTACTTACTAGGCAGATATAGTATGTCACAAAACAACCTAGATCCACCAGCTGTTGGCATTTTTAATATTCATTCCGTTATAGTTGAATCTGATTACTAGTCATATATTAAGTCAAATTTATAGCACTACTTTATTTATGCTTGTCTATGATCGAGATAATGTGCTCCAAGTTGTCCATAACCGCGGACACGGCTTTCAGAAAGTTTTACCCTGCAGGGGTGCACAAATAGCAACACACACTCGATCAACCTCGGAAAACCAACTCAAAACCCAACGAGGCATTCACGACAAAGCGATCACAGGATTCAGAAATATTTCAGGGGGCCACCCCATTAAGCTACCCGCAACGAAGTTGGCCGACTCCGAGACGGACCCAAGGTTTGCGCCAATGGCTGTAAACGACTGGGAACCCGAAAGTGTGACTGGGCTTGTCGATACCGCGAAAACACTTCGCAATCCTAAACAGTACAGGTGCTCCACGCATAATCTTAAATAAAGCAGTAAAGCATGGCATAGGTACAGGATAGTAATAAAGCCCCAAGCTACTTTGTGGCCCCAAGAAATAGAAATGAATCAAGCTCTGCTTAGGAGGTTCCACGGCCTCCCGGATGTGGATACTGCGAAAAATCAAGGAATAGGTATCAAGTACTCGGGGTCCTACGGGACACAAGTGAGCGTGGAAGAACCAAATAACATATATTGCCCACCGATGCCTCTGCATTAGTTATATCTAGCATTTTAATAGTTGTATTTAAAGTCATGATCATCTCCACCATAAACATCTGCCAGCATTCCAACAATTGTGGTACTCGACAACACGAGATCGCACCTGAGCAAGCGACTACGACTCGCAAGGCCAGCTATCTACCAAACAACAAGTATTGGGAGGTGTCCATGGCAATATAGAGGCTGCACGGGATATAACTGGTGCACGGAAACTAAAGCATCGTGACACGGATAGCAATAGATCAACAGGAGGCAATAAAGACTATAAATGCAAAATAGGTAGAAAGGGGAAGAGATGCTCACCTGGGAAACACTGCCGACGGATCATATCCGGAGAACTTATCGATACTCGCATCCACTCATCGGCCTAATCCGCGAAGAAGCAAACACTAGAAGAAACACCAGATGCAATATTTAATACGACGGCAGAAGATCCGGCATGATTATGATATGATACATGGCATGACAAGATGCGGTGCAATTAGGCAATATTAAGCGGAACCGTGGTCCCGACAATTGATATATACGGTTCATGTTGTTTAACTACCCGCAAATTAAATGTGGAATTAACAAGGCAAAACATGGCATCGGCTCGATACACTTATTTAAATGGAGATTATATATAAGACTAAAATAGTCTGCATATAGTCTCCATATTTAATTGAGGTGAATCATCGAAAAAGCCCCAAACACCCACAATATACATGCAAGAATGGACAATTAATATGCAGCAAGTTTATATAGATGGCATTTATAAAATAGGGGCTCGGATCAGGGACACACATTAAGCTCCGAATATCTTGGGGCTCGGAGGGGTTCGGGTTCGGTCTTCGGATCTTCGGATTCCGTGTAGGATAACTTGGCGTTCTGGGAGGGAGATCTTCGGGTTCAACGGATCCGTGGAGGAGATGTCTTCGAGGTCTCGGCCATCTGATCTGTGTCGATGATGTATAGGTTTCAGGGTTTCTTCGGTTCCATCTTGGTGTTTCCTCATGACGGACTTGTGATGTAGAACGATGAGGCAACATGAAACCACGACTTGAACTTGGTCATCTAGGACACATAGTGCTGCTGTTGCTACCCATGCGCACACACGCAACGTAGAAGACCGAGGCGTCCTACAGCATCAAGTGTACATGAGGACCTAACCAAAACAGAGCTTGGCTTTTGGCAAGGAGCCGAGACAGAGTGTGGGCAAGCACGCACAGCCGGGCCTGAGCTCCAGGCCATGCAACTCATCTGTGATGTGGTGCTCGCCGGCGCTGGAGATGACCGGAGGTACGAGGAGGTCCTGGACAATGGTGTCGAGCATGAGGGGGCGTCCACGTCCATGGAAACAGCCGGAGGTCGAGGTTGGAGGCGCCGGGGTAAAGGACGAGGATGGAGAGGCGTCGCACAATGCAGAGAGGACACGCGGGCGATGATGACCATGACAGTGAGGAGGGGAGCTGAAGGAGAGGAGCATTGGCGGCGGGAGGCGGCGAGGACGGGCCGCCGGAACTGGGAATCGCGCGCGGGCGAGGCGGCGCTCGATTGCGGTGGGGAGGAAGGATCTCCGGGCGGTGAGGAAGAACCTGGACGGAGAAGGCGGGCAGCGGTTGGAGAGGAGGGTGAGGGAGGAACGTGGCGGGGACCGGAGATGCGCCGTCCGGGAGTGGGAGGCGACCGGACGCGGGAGGACGACCGGCTCTGGCGGCGGCGACGAGGCGGAGGGCCGGGGTTCGGGGGCACATCGCAGGGGTCGGGAGAGGGAGCGGCGATGGGGGAGGCGGGACCGCACCGGGGCGAGGGAGGCCGGGGACGGGCTTCCAGGCGGCGCCGATGGAGGGAGGAGGCGGGATCGAGGCGCATCGACAGGTGGGCCCAGGTGTCGTGGCGGGGTTTCCGAGGCGGGGTGGTTGTCGGCACGGGGTGGAACGTGCGTTCGGCGTTGCCTTGTACCACGATGCGGGGCAGGTGGGTCGTGCGAGCAGGTGGGGCGCGGGATGGATCGGGTGAGTGAGAGGAGGAGCGGTGGTTGGTGGGGCCGCGCGGGTGGGGATCGATGCAGGGGCGCGTGCGGTGTGGAAGGGAGTGTGGCGGTGGGGTGGAGAGCTGTTGTGCGTGCGTGCATGCGTGTAGACGTGACAGGGCGGGGTGTGGTGTGTGTGCGCTAGGTGCTGTGCGGGTGGGGGTTGGTGGCTGGGGACACGGGGCCAGGGTGGGACCGGGCGGCAGGCGGGTGTGAGGGGAGGTGGCGGCTAGTGGTTGGCTGGAGTGAGGTGGAGGTGTGAGGTGGAGGGAGGGGATTGGTCAGGGTGAGGTGGACGAAGGCTGGGTAGGATAGGATTAGGTAGAATTAGGATTAGATATTTTTAGACTAGGGTTTGGAGATGGCCGGCCGGGCTTCCGGGCCTAGCGGGCTGCCTCCCAAAAATAAAAGAATAATTTTACTTGTTTAAAACGGGGCGTTTGAAATCTGTTTGTAGATGAAACAAAATATTCCGGAGTCCTGGGGTTTAATTTGAATTAAGACGGGAACATTTAGAAAATCAAAATTAGGCATTTCGAAAATAGTTTAGATAAAAACCATGCAAGATGATGACGATGCTCAAATGCAAGGTGGCCTGATGACATGAGCATGCGGTTATGATGATGCAATGCACAAAACACAGCGATTTTCTAGTAGTGGTTTTAGCGGGGCGCCACACCTCTTGTGGTGCATCAATATCATATAGATGAATAAGTTCTTGCTTCCAAGCGAGCGTGGATGCACCAAGTGTGGCGAGCATGCCTCCTTATGTAGCTGCAACGAAAGGATTGGAGGTTGAAATATAATTATTAAACTTTTACCTTAGTTACCATTGTAGGGGAACATTTCATAAGATTCTTCCTTTGCAATAGGGAGTAAATCAGGTCCCTCTTCTTGGAGGCCCTCACTCACCTTATAAAGGGGTGGCCAGGTTACAATGAGGGCTTACGTGGCCCGGATATACCCTGGAGATGCTTGTCCTGAAATAGCAGTTCGGCGCCCTCCTTTCCTCTATCGCCAGTCTCTGTGCAGCAATGGCTCAAAGTCCATGTTGTCTGACTGTTGGGGGCAGACACTGCCACGTCCCGTGAACCTATGCTATGTCTCTGCTCCTTTTGTCTTTGGCCCTAACGCTTGTCTCTCCCTAGATTCCCGTAAGAGAGAGAAAAGCACTGACCTGGGGGCTGGCTCACTCCTTCTTGAGCACGCCAACCCCTGACTCAGTCCTGTCCGGGTGACTCGGCCAGGATGATACCTGCAATCATGAAACAAACTAGATATCATGCCGACATACCATATATGTTAGCGGAGTCTTGTCGGTCCTGTCCGGCCTTGGGTAATCCGGCCGTAACTCGGCCGGCCCTTATATACCTCGGCCAGCTCATGCTCTGGCTAGTTTATATGTCGGTGGACTTTGTCCTTATACCTTAGCTTGACCCTATGGGGTCATCCCCCCAATAGTTCTTATCATCCCACTTTGGCTCGCCATAGAATCCCATGAACCTCCAAGTCACACCATTACAAGTTTCAAACACCATATCAATGAAATTACGACACACATAAACTCGGAAATCACTTTATTATCATTATTCCAGAAAAGGGCTAAACCTCTAGCCCTCCCATCACTCTCATCAACACTCATAAACTTAAAACCTAACTTGCGACGAAGAGTATCCGCCTTATTCAAGTGAGACTCAGACAAGAAGAGAATGTCTGGCCTCATTGCTCTCGAAGATCCAAGAGCGACCGGACTGTCGGTGTTGAGATTGCCGCCCGGTAGTTCCAAGCACAGAGAATCATTGGTCCTAGCGGTACCCTTTGCGAGGGTCCGCCAATATCTCAGTTCTGTGGTACTCCTCTTCCTCTTCACCTCCTGTTTTGTCCTCTTCTTTTCACAAGACTTAATCAGAGACTCCACCGTAGTAGGTGAAGCTTCCACTCCGGTAATCACCATATACTTTTCCACCATGACCAATGTACCGGTGTCTGATGGACTCAGCTTCAGATGGTTAGCAAGTACATCATCCCTCTTCCGACCATTGTTTTTATCAAGCTCTTTGATAGAGCTATCAACAACTTCAGTTTGTGTCTAGTTAGTATGGGTTATTCGACCGCGACCATAGCCACGACCACCACTAGCCCCTCATCCACCGTGCTGCATAGCCTGCACGATAACGGCCATGACCTTGACGAATCATATTTGCACTCATCCAATCACCAAAAACATGGTCTTCATGCTTATGCAACCCATTACCGCACTCCTCAAATTCATGGCCAAGGAAGCCACAAACTTCGCAGAATTTTGGCACTTTCTCGTATTTCAGCATAAATACCTCCCTTGCTCCCTTGCAGATCACCGAAGTGAATATTTCTAGGGGTTTGTTAACATCAATCTTCACCCTGACACGCACAAAGTTGCCCCCACCAAGTCCCTCCGAGTCAACCTTGACAAATTCTCCAATTCGCCTACGAGATTTTGGAGTATTTCCTTCCTCTTCACATATACCTCTGGTATGTCGTGGATCTGAACCCATATTGGCAACCTGTCCAGAATGAGTGTTGACATCTTAGAATAGCCATCGTAGGGTTGGATCACAATACCCCAATTCCTGAATAACCATGGTCCTTCTTCCAATCACCCAGGCAACCCAGTTGTAGGATGAACGTGTTATTTCCGACGTCACGGAACTCGATCTTCCTCGGCAGCGCCCAAGTGTAACGCATCGTGTCTTTGAAGGCCATCGAGCTAAAGTTTTTGTCCGTCAGCACCCTTACCACGACCAATACTTCTGGCTCCTCATCGATCGTCACGTCCTCATCAATGACCGAATCATCAAAGGCTTCCTCACCAATCTTCAGATCTCGCAGCAGTGAGTCCACGTCCAGCCGCCTGTCTCGCTCCAGTACTGCTAGGTTTAGAGCTCCCACTCGCCGCCGCCATTGCGGTCGTAGGGAGAGATTGGGGGAACGGTCGGGAACTGTCCTCCTCGGGGAATTTGATCAGTAGTACTACCGATCCGATTGGGATCGGGGTAGGTAAACTCGCGTAGACTCAGAGTCGCCGCCGAGCAGAGAAACCCTAGGAAGACTAGGGTACTTCTAAAAACACTCAGTCTACCATCTCAGTGATGGTGGTTATGGACAAGAACGCAGTGACGTTGATGTTGGAGATATGCCCAAGAGGCAATAATAAAGTGGTTATTTTTATATCTTTATGTTTATGATAAATGTTTACATCCCATGCTATAATTGTATTAACCGGAAACATTAATACTTGTGTGTTTTGTAAACATAAAAGAGTCCCTAGTAAGCCTCTTGTTAAACTAGCTTGTTGATTAATGGATGATCATGGTTTCCTGATCATGGACATTGGATGTCGTTAATAACAAGATCATATCATTAGGAGAATGATGTGATGGACACACACCCGTAGTAAGCATAGCATAAGATCAAGTCATTAAGTTCGTTTTGCTACAAGATTTTTAAATGCATAGTAACCTAATCCTTCGACCATGGGGTTATGTTAATCACCATCACCGGATGGGTACTTTGATGACATCAAACGCCGCTTCGTAACTGGGTGGTTATAAAGGTGATATTGGGTATTCTGAAAGTATGTGTTGAAGCGCATGGACCAAGATTGGGATTTGTCCATCCATATGACGGATAGATATGCTCTGGGCCCTCTCGGTGGAATGTCATCTAATTAGCTTGCAAGCATGTGACTGGGTCACAAGGGATGACATAACATGGAACGAGTAAAGAGTACTTATCAGTAACAAGGTAGAACTAGGTATGGAGATACCGACGATCAAACCTCGGATAAGTAGAGTATCGCGTGACAAAGGGAATTGGTTTCGTATGTTAATGGTTCTATCGATCACGAAGTCATCGTTGAGTATGTGGGAGCCGTTATGGATCTCTAGATCCCGCTGGTGGTTATTGATCGGAGAGGTGTCTCCATCATGTCTGCATATTCACGAACCGTAGGGTGACACACTTAAGGTTTGAAATTGTTTTAAGTAGATATGGAATATGCGTTGGAGACCGAATGTTGTTCGGAGTCTCGGATTGGATCCGGGACATCACGAGGAGATCCGGAATTGTCCGGAGAATAAGATTCATATATTGTGGGATCATTTTCTGAGTTAGGAAATGTTCCGGAGTATTTGTATGAGGATTCTAGAAGGTTTCGGAATGTTCCGGAAGATTTCTTGGAGTTTGCTTGAAAACCAAGAGGATCAAGGAGTCCTTGTGGGGCAAGACAAGGAGTCGTGGGGGAGGAGGACTCCTCCCCCCTCCCAATCCGCCGGCCAAGGAAGGGAGGGGAGTCCTACTAGGACTCCCCCTCCCATGGCGCCTCCCTCCTTTAAATAGAGGGGTGGAGGCGCAACCCCCTGGCCCCCTCGACCACTCCAAGCCCTAGCCGCCTCTCTCCTCCTCCTTCCCTCTGCTCAGGCTTAGGCGAAGCCCTGCAGAATTCTCTACTCCACCAACACCACCACGCCGTCGTGCTGCTGGGATTCCGTGGAGAGATCTACTACCTCCGCTGCTCGCTGGAACGGGGAGAGGAAGGTCTACTTCGACTCTGCACGTGTGACCGACTACAGAAGCGCTGCCGGAACGCGGCGCCGGAAGGATCGTCCACTCGATCTTGAGATCGGCAAGTGATCGACTACATCAACCACGAGATTCAATCTCGTAACGCTATTCGGATCTACAAGGGTTAGTACAGATCTATCTCGTTGCACATGTCTAATAGATTAGATCTTGGCTTTTATCTAGATTAGATCTGGGTTTTGTTCGTTCTTGCGGTAGAAATTTTTTGTTTTCCATGCTACGATCCCATCAGTTGATCGTTTGGTCAACCTAGCAAACCCCTAGCAAACGCAGATCATCGATCAGGCCGAGGCTCTATTTGTTTGTACTTTGGCTGTTGAAAAGCAACTGTCAAAAATCGGCTGTGAAAGTTGTTAGAGCAGAGATTTGGTGTCTGACAGCAATGCTTTTGATGGCTGTTGTTGTTGGTTTTAGCACTGAAATGTCTGAAATGCCCCTGAGTAGAGAAGATGTTGTACAAGTGTCGATTTCAAATTGTCTATTATATATTGGTGCTAAAATAATTATAAACATTTTCTAACAAAAGACAATTGCAAATTGGATACACAAGTCTTTTTTAACTAAAGACCATTGCAAATTATTCACATTTAGAGAAACATATACTCCCTGCGTCCCATATTAGTTAACTCAAATTTTTCTAGATTCGAATGTATCTAGCACTAAAATTTGATTAGATACATTTGTTTCTAGATGAATCTATCAACTAATATATGTTGGAGGACATATAAAACACTACTGAGATATATCTATTTTTTATGTCTGAAATGTCTCTGCTCCACTAATTTACCCTGCTAATGACGTGGTAACGAGTGCTTACTAAGCAGCAGTACTAGAGAAATCGGTGAGCGAGCATCATTAGCTAGCAGAGGAACAAGTACTGTCGCCGCCCACACGCGCACGCACCCCGCAACCACGCCCACGCACCGCTGCCGCCGCGACGCCCCTACGCCCACGCACCGCCGTCGCCCACACGCCGCCGAGCTAGATCGTCGCCGCCCCCCGACGCCCTGGACAGGGAGGCTCGCGGATGCCGGACAGGCAGCTCGAACCCGAGGACGGCGGCGGTCGGATTTGGGGACGACTAGCTCCTTTCCTTCTCAACTACGAGCTCAAGAGGACGGGAATGGCACACCGCGGCCCTGCTTGCGGACGGGAAGAAGGCGAGCGACGGTGCCTTTGTCGACCGGCCAGAGGAGCTTGCCGGATCGGGGGATTTGGGGAATCGGGGTCTCCTCTATTGACCTGGGATGGCAATTATTTTGTAATTTTGTAAATCACAGAAGGCAGTTTGGTCACCTGTAGCCCGGGAAGCTAGCAAAAGCTCGGGAAGCAGCTCCGACCCTGCTTCGTGCGCTTCCGGGCTCTGCAATTCAGTTTGTTCCTCCGCTTTTCAGAAGCGCTTTACAAACTTTGGTTGTTTGTTTTGTCGTACTGCTTTTAGGGTCCGTTGTTTGGGCTTTGGACTCAGCTTCGCGGTGGCAAAATCCGAAGGGGTAGACAAACAACTAGATTTTCAACCGCGCTAGCGAGAATCGGTAGAAAAATTTGCACGTCGCACCGCGGCTGGCCGAAAGCGGCGCAGGAGGAGCTTCCCGAGATTCTGATCGTTTCCCGAGCTGCAACGGACAGAGATGCCCTCCAGACTTCCGAGTAATTACAACCTCCTTCCACCGCACCAACCAACTCGACGCCCCCCCCAACCCCGACGCGGTCACCCCATCCTCTCGCCCCTGAGCTCTCTCCCGTCGCCATGGAAGGGCACAGCTAGGGTTTCGCGTGCCGCCACGAATCTGGCCGCCTCCCGTCCCCGCCACCGGTCGTCCTCCCCGTCATAGCCGCTCCCATCCACCACTCCATCGAATCCGGCCGCCTCCCTTCCCCGCCGCGGGTCCTCGTCCCCGTGCTGGACCTCCCCTCATCTCAATCGAGGGGGACCCGACCTACGAGTCGGACTCGCCCCTGCCGCCTGCCGGAGCGAGCAGCCGCCATCTCGCCATTCTACGTATGGTGGCGCCCCCTTCACCTCCTCCGACGGGCCAAATATTCGCTCCAACCCCGACGCCTCTTCAGCACCCCAGCGACTAGCACCTCTGTCTCCAACCCAGGCACTTCATCCACCGGCAAGGTATGTCAATTACCCTATGTCTTTGTGCCATTTAGGATCTGTAAATATTAGTTACTATCGTTTTTCTTGAAATGTTGTGGATATTTGGACATGGACAAACAGTTCTTCCTATTTTGTATAAATAGAGCGTTGTAGCTTAAATGAATGTGGTCAGATTGTTGTTTGTTAATTAAAGTGAGTATGGACAGATTGTTGTAGCTATGTTGCATACATAGATGTGTTCACTTATGTGGTATGTGGACAGATTATTGTAGCTATTTTGCATACATGGACAGATTGTTGTTGCTACTTGCACACATAGATATATTGATTTAATTTTTGCATACGTGTACTTAGATGGATTAGGAAAATAAGGCCCCTAAAGCATATTGGGATCCTCTGTCCACCACAATTTTTTGTGAACTATGCAAGAAACAAAAAGAAGCGGGAAATAGACCTACTGCGTTCCTTAGTAATGATGGGTACAAGAATCTAGCCATAGAATTTGGTACAAGGACGGGTAAAATCTACACAAGGGGGCAGTTCAAAAACAAGTGGGATTCAACGAAAGCTTTATACCAAGCATGGGTGTATTACACTACAAAAGCAACCGGACTTGGTTGGGATCCGGTGAAACAAACAATTACAATAGACGAGGCGCAATGGGCTGAGTTGATCAAGGTATGCCATATCCCATGTTTATGACATATTTACATTTCGGAATAGATGGATCATATTATGGTTATTAACTTGTGTAATCTTATGCAGGCTAACAAGCTTATTGCGGGATTTCGGAGAGGTCCTCCAGACAACTTGCAGTTGATGGATGTCATGTTTGAGGATGCCCATGTTGATGGGACATCGGCGGTCATGCCGGGAGTGCCAAGAGAGGTGCCCGTTGATTTGGTTGACCTTGAAGATGATGAAGGCTTGACGCCAACACCTCCTAGTGCTAATAGAAAGTGTGGGGCTTCTAGGATTGCAGCCAGTCCGGGGAAGAAAAAGAAGAGTCCAATGCAACAAGACTTCAAACGGTGGATTGACCATTGCATCAATGAAGACCGTGTTGTCTCCTCTTCAACCACAGTGCTTCAAGACCTCGAAGCCATCATGGAAGAAATTGTGGCATGTGGAGCACAAGAGGGTAGTGTTGAGCATTACATGGCAACAAAACTATTTGGAAAACTTGAAAATCGAGTTTTCTTCAATACCATGAAAACAACGGAAGGTCGGCTGCGTTGGTTGAAGATGCAATATGAGGATAGGAAGAGAAATTAAAGCTATTTTATATCCTTATGCTCATCTCAGATTGTATCCTGTTATGTTCACTACTATGTAATGTACCCATAATGTACTTGGAGATTGTATCCTTTATTTTGTTGCTATTTGGACCATAAATATTGCTGTTTTGTAGTGTTGTTTGCTGATGTTTTCTATGATGTTTGTATCAAGTATGGTGGCTGTTTGGGGCTGTTTTGTAGTGCTGTTTGCTGCTGTTTTGTATGTTGTTTGTATCAAGTATGGTGGTTGTTTGGGGCTGTTTTGTAGTGCTGTTTGCTGCTGTTTTGTATGTTGTTTGTATCAAGTATGGTGGCTATTTGGGGCTGTTTTGTAGTGCTGTTTTGTATGCTGTTTGTATCAAGTATGTGTTGGAGATATGCCCAAGAGGCAATAATAAAGTGGTTATTTTTATATCTTTATGTTTATGATAAATGTTTACATCCCATGCTATAATTGTATTAACCGGAAACATGAATACTTGTGTGTTTTGTAAACATAAAAGAGTCCCTAGTAAGCCTCTTGTTAAACTAGCTTGTTGATTAATGGATGATCATGGTTTCCTGATCATGGACATTGGATGTCGTTAATAACAAGATCATATCATTAGGAGAATGATGTGATGGACACACACCCGTAGTAAGCATAGCATAAGATCAAGTCATTAAGTTCGTTTTGCTACAAGATTTTTAAATGCATAGTAACCTAATCCTTCGACCATGGGGTTATGTTAATCACCATCACCGGATGGGTACTTTGATGACATCAAACGCCGCTTCGTAACTGGGTGGTTATAAAGGTGATATTGGGTATTCTGAAAGTATGTGTTGAAGCGCATGGACCAAGATTGGGATTTGTCCATCCATATGACGGATAGATATGCTCTGGGCCCTCTCGGTGGAATGTCATCTAATTAGCTTGCAAGCATGTGACTGGGTCACAAGGGATGACATAACATGGAACGAGTAAAGAGTACTTATCAGTAACAAGGTAGAACTAGGTATGGAGATACCGACGATCAAACCTCGGATAAGTAGAGTATCGCGTGACAAAGGGAATTGGTTTCGTATGTTAATGGTTCTATCGATCACGAAGTCATCGTTGAGTATGTGGGAGCCGTTATGGATCTCTAGATCCCGCTGGTGGTTATTGATCGGAGAGGTGTCTCCATCATGTCTGCATATTCACGAACCGTAGGGTGACACACTTAAGGTTCAAAGTTGTTTTAAGTAGATATGGAATGTGCGTTGGAGACCGAATGTTGTTCGGAGTCTCGGATTGGATCCGGGACATCACGAGGAGATCCGGAATTGTCCGGAGAATAAGATTCATATATTGGGGATCATTTTCTAAGTTGGGAAATGTTCCGGAGTATTTGTATGAGGATTCTAGAAGGTTTCGGAATGTTCCGGAAGGTTCTAGAAGATTTCTTGGAGTTTGCTTGAAAACCAAGAAAGGATCAAGGAGTCCTTGTGGGGCAAGACAAGGAGTCGTGGGGGAGGAGGACTCCTTCCCCCTCCGAATCCGCCGGCCAAGGGAGAGGGGAGTCCTACAAGGACTCCACCTCCCCATGGCGCCTCCCTCCTTTAAATAGAGGGGTGAAGGCGCCACCCCCTGGCCCCCTCTACTACTCCAAACCTCAGCCGTCTCTCTCCTCCTCCTTTCTTCTGCTCAGGCTTAGGCGAAGCCCTGCAGAATTCTCTACTCCACCACCACCACCACCACGCCGTCGTGCTGCTGGGATTCCCTGGAGAAGATCTACTACCTCCGCTGCTCGCTGGAACGAGGAGAGGAAGGTCTGCTTCGACTCCGCACGTGTGACCGACCGCGGAAGCGCTGCCGGAACGCGGCGCCGGAAGGATCATCCACTCGATCTTGAGATCGGCAAGTGATCGACTACATCAACCATGAGATCCAATCTCGTAACGCTTTCGGATCTACAAGGGTTAGTACAGATCTATCTCGTTGCACATGTATAATAGATTAGATCTTGGCTTTTATCTAGATTAGATCTGGGTTTTGTTCGTTCTTGCGGTAGAAATTTTTTGTTTTCCATGCTACGAACCCATCAGTGGTATCAGAGCCGTGTCTATGCGTAGATCTGTTGCACGAGTAGAACACAATGCTTTTGTGGGCGTTGGTGCTCGTGCCGTCTTTTTCTTTGTGTACTTTGCATCTTGCGGTATCGTGGGATGAAGCGGCTCGGGTAACCTTACATGTCATCGCACATGAGACTTGCTCCACGCTTGACGTGTAACTTGCTTTGCACAAGTGGCTTTGCGGGTGTCTGTCTCTCTCACCATAGTATAGATCCAATCTACACTTTGCACTTGATAGCACTTGTATCAACGTTGTGGTTCATGTTCGTAGGTAAGATCCGTTCTTATTCGAAAGCCCCAAGCCACGTAAAACATGCAAAGAATATTAGAGGCGTCTAACTCGTTTTTGCAGGGGTTTTGTGATGTGATATGGCCATTATGTGATTGTGATTTTATTTGATGTATGCAATGATCCTTATTGTAATATGGCAACCGGCAGGAGCCTAATGGTTGTCTTTAAATTTTGTTTAAGACCTGCGTGTCTATTCATCATGTAATACCTTCATTCCAAGTAGTTGTAATAGTTGTTGTTGGTGATGGACAACCATGAAGTGGCGCCACGGACCTTGATGCCACGCTGGTGATGATGGAGATCATGTCCATGCTTTGGAGATGGAGATCAAAGGCACAAGAAGAAAGGCCATATCATATCACATATTATGAATTTCCTGTGATGTTAATCCTTTATGCATCTTGTATTGCTTAGATCGTGACGCTAGCATTATAAGATGATCCCTCTCACTAAATATCAAGTAATAAAGTGTTCTTCCTTAGTTGGCACCGTTGCTAAGACTCGTCGTTTTGAAGCATCTCATGATGATCGGGTGTGATAGACTCTACGTGTGCATACAACGGGTGCAAGCCAGATTTGCACATGCGGAAACTAAGGTTAACCTTGACGAGCCTAGCATGTACAGACATGGTCTCGGAACACGGAATACCGAAAGGTAAAGCATGAGTCATATGGATGATATGATGAACATGTTGATTGTTCGCCTTTAAAGCTACATCATCTCACGTGATGATCAGACTTGGTGTAGTGGATTTGGTTCATGTAATCACTAAAACAACTCGAGGGATATTGTTTTGAGTGGGAGTTCATTTGTAATTTGGATTAGTCGAACTCAATTTATCATAAACACAATCAAAGTGAATTTGCATAGTTTGTTGTAGTCATTGGCATCCGTTCACCACCTTACGCTTAGTTATAGTTGAGATAGTGGAACTATAGAAATTCTGGATATTTACTTTACGAACTGGTATCGTATTGTTTTGAATGTCAATTTAAAGTTTATAAGCCCTATTGCAAACTTTCAACAAACTCTATTTACTCCATGAAGTTTAATAAATAGTATTGAATCAAGAGTAACAATTCCAGTGTTAGTATCTAATGTATCATGTTTGCCTCCATGATTCTTGATACTCAAAAGATTGTTTTT
The DNA here is from genome assembly GCA_910589775.1 of Avena eriantha. Taxonomy (NCBI): domain Eukaryota; kingdom Viridiplantae; phylum Streptophyta; class Magnoliopsida; order Poales; family Poaceae; genus Avena; species Avena eriantha. The sequence goes on along the minus strand of OU342746.1, from coordinate 409,720,560 downwards.
AATATCAAGTTTATCTAAGAGCTGAAAGCAATGTTTCAGAAACCATCATATGTGAAAGGTATTGCGATATCTAAAACAATGTGTTGGTTACAACATGATAGAGTATACGTCCTCATATTTGATGAGAATTTGTGAAGGTTGGAGACGCTAGTCGTACTAATCCTCCAAAAGGTTTTGAAAAAGAAACATTATACTCGCAATTCACCTTTATAAGCTATAGCAGCTTGATCATGAAAGTTGTCATGATAAGGATGAATAGAAGATGTAAGTAAAATATTTACTACACTAAAAGATTACTAAAGAATGAATTTTTGAAAGAACACCAAACATTTGATGATGGTGATCCACCTCAAAGTGCAAGTCCAAAGGTATTAGTAGTTGACTATATACGCTTTGTACCATGTGTCATGTTGATGACACCACTATTGATGTTGATAGATTCTTTAACAAAAGGAATTGCTGAAAGAGAATCTATAAAATATTTGGCAGAAAATAAAAGGTTGGAGATGTCCAACTTAGGCATATAGAAGATATACATGTTATGGTTGTATTCCTTGCTTGTTAAACAATGTGGTTCTCCGATATTGGATACCGAATTGGTTGGTATGAAGTGTCATACAGGACAACACAATTCATGAACTGCAATGGCCTAAGTAACTAGCAAGAGAAAATGTGATGATGTTCATCGAAAACAAACAAAGGGTTGTTGTGTTGCTCGTTAACATCAAAGCTTGCCTTCAAGATTTGTTTCAATAATTCTTATTTTGATCAGGTATTATGATGACAAAAGGTTGTTCAAATAATTACCGTATTCCATAATAGATGGATAATATACAAGTCTGGTAGGAGAAATAACGACCATAAAATTAATGCTAAAATGTCGCAAGACAAATGATTGAAAGATCACTTGCGAAGTGACATCGCCGTTTAAATTATATTGAAAGGATATATGAAGAAACTCCATGTTGATGGATTTTTGGAGTCTTTGATTTGGATCAAATGACGCTTGTGATACTTTCCTGGAGATAATTAAAACTCCGTTCGTAGGCCAAAAGAGGAACGGACGACTAACTGATTGGAATTTGTACATATTGATGTATATAGTCCATTATGTGTAGTCGTGGGCGATGGATTTCAACTTCATATGCTTTGTCCGAAGATTTGAGTGAGTATATGTATATACTTACTCAATAAGGAAGAAGTATGAAACATTTGAAAAATGTTCAAAGACTTTCAAGATGAAGTGGAAAATCATTGTAACAAGAAAATAAAAGAGTTTATGATTGGATGATAAAGAAAGATGTTTGAGTTACAAGTTTAGCAAAACACCTAAGATTTGAGGAATCGTTCCATGGATTTGCATTTCCCAAAACACCATAGGAGTATGGAGTGTTCAAGATATGTAATGAAACCTTGTTTGACATGGTAAGATCAAAGGTGTCATTTATAAAACTGCCATTATATATTAAAGATTAAAGCTTTAGTGACTACCGCTTTTACACTGAAAAGAGCTCCATCGTGATCTGTTGAAATGACACCATATAAGTCATGGTTTGGGATAAAACCCAGGTTGTCCTTTCTTAAATTTTTGGTATGCTAGGCATAAGTAAAATGTTTACAACCAAAGTCGGATAAGCACGTCTTTGTAGGTTATTCCAAAGAATTTGTTGGGAATTTCTCCATAACACCGAGGACAAAAGAGTTTGTCGCTTGGAACGTCAAGTTTCTTGAGAAGGAATTTTTCGTGAAAAGTTAAGTGGGAGGACAATAGAACTTTGATAAGGTTGTTGAACCTTAGCTATATGTGCTAAATAGCGCAGCACCGGAAAGTGTCCCGGTGGCGGCCACAATTCTCATGGCTCTCGTGATTACAAAAGGTGTGATCTCGGAGATTAGAGTTCCTATAGAACCGTGTGGGTCGGTAAGAATCAAATAGTAAGATCTGATAAGCAAGTCGTTATTGTTTTGACAATGATGAACCGACTACATGCAAAGAAGCGATGATGGGCCCTGACTCCATAAAATGACTAGAAGTCAAGGAATCCGTGATAGTATCCAGACACGAGAAATCAAGTTTCTGAACTTAGAAGATCCTCCGGAAAGGCGTGAAGCCTATCGGTCGTGTTTGGATCTATAAAGAAATACACATGGATGTTTCAAATCTATGAAATAGTCGACATGTCAGAAAGAGTTTACGACAATGTTCAAGGAATTAACTATGATAAGATTTGATCTTTCATAGCGATATTTAGTCTGGACGGATTAATGTAGCAACCACTACATATATTTTGGTATATGGTAGTTGAACAAACAAAACAAGTTCTTCTAATAGAATGGTTACCTAGGACGTGTACATGACACAATCCAAAGGGTTTTGTTAATTCAAAGGATGCTAAAAGAGTATGCAAAACTTCAATGGTTGAAGTGAGCATCGTGGAGTTGGAATCTTCACCGTGATGAAACCGTTAAAAGGTTTAATTTCATCAGAGACGATGAAGATGTTTGTATTTTGCAAGAAATTAAGTGGGAGCGCTAAGACATATTTCTAATACATTATGTGAAAGACATATTGTTGATTAGAAATAATGTATCTTTTATTGACACAGGTTAAGAATTTCATTTCGATGAAAGACTTAGGCATAACTCAAGAATTAGGCATCAATGTCTATATGAATAGATTGAGGCGCTAATATGGTTTTGCCAAATGTACATAGATAAGATGTTGAATGAGTTCAATATGGAAACAACAACAAAGGTTCTTGACGCACGGAAAGGACTAAATCAAGATTCAAGTGTGTTGACACGAGATTCAAGTGTTTTGACACTTGGTGAAATCACAAGAATATTTTGATCAATCATTCTTTGAGATGTACACATCCAGATATGTCCTATGCTCTAAATGTTATGAGCATATACCAGAATGATTCATAAGATGATCATTGGACAATAGTAAAGATATTCTTATGAGTTTTTGGAAGAACTAAGAATATATCATGTATAAGTGACAAATAGTTAAAGGTAGTTCATTGTAAAGTGTTACATTGATACTAGTTTTGTCACAAGATACAAATTAAATTTATCTCAATTTAGACTATCGGTGGCACAATAATGGAAAGGATGTTCCATGATGGATTTGGATGAGTTCCAAAGTTGAGATATTGTGACGGATACTACAACAAAAGGCTAAGTATATAACTGCTATAGTAGCAGCAAAGGAGGGCATTTGTGTTAAGCAGTTTGTTATCAAACTAGGTGTGGTTCATAGCGGGATAATACTATGAAGATACATGTATGAAAATTGTATCAACATAATTTAATCCCTAGGAACTAAAGCTCTCACCAAAGGACCAAATTTATACAATGCCATCTCATTGGAGAATGAGTAATGCGTAGAGACGCAAGGACATGCAAATACACACGGACCTGGAAGTTTCAGATCCGAAGATTATGTTTACCACTAGCAATAGTGTCTATACAACACCAGAAAGCCATAGGTGTTGAATGCATAAGTTTTTAAACTAGATTATTGACTCTAGTGCAAGTGGGAGACTGTTGGAGATATGCCCAAGAGGCAATAATAAAGTGGTTATTATTATATCTTTATGTTTATGATAAATGTTTACATCCCATGCTATAATTGTATTAACCGGAAACATTAATACTTGTGTGTTTTGTAAACATAAAAGAGTCCCTAGTAAGCCTCTTGTTAAACTAGCTTGTTGATTAATGGATGATCATGGTTTCCTGATCATGGACATTAGATGTCGTTAATAACAAGATCATATCATTAGGAGAATGATGTGATGGACACACACCCATAGTAAGCATATCATAAGATCAAGTCATTACGTTCGTTTTGCTACAAGCTTTTTAAATGCATAGTAACCTAATCCTTCGACCATGAGGTTATGTTAATCACCATCACCGGATGGGTACTTTGATGACATCAAACGCCGCTTCGTAACTGGGTGGTTATAAAGGTGACATTGGGTATTCTGAAAGTATGTGTTGAAGCGCATGGACCAAGATTGGGATTTGTCCATCCATATGACAGATAGATATGCTCTGGGCCCTCTCGGTGGAATGTCATCTAATTAGCTTGCAAGCATGTGACTGGGTCACAAGGGATGACATAACATGGAACGAGTAAAGAGTACTTATCAGTAACAAGGTAGAACTAGGTATGGAGATACCGATGATCAAACCTCGGATAAGTAGAGTATCGCGTGACAAAGGGAATTGGTTTCGTATGTTAATGGTTCTATCGATCACGAAGTCATCATTGAGTATGTGGGAGCCGTTATGGATCTCCAGATCTCGCTGATGGTTATTGATCGGAGAGGTGTCTCCATCATGTCTGCATATTCACGAACCGTAGGGTGACACACTTAAGGTTCGAAGTTGTTTTAAGTAGATATGGAATGTCTTGGAGACCGAATGTTGTTCGGAGTCTCGGATTGGATCCGGGACATCACGAGGAGATCCGGAATTGTCCGGAGAATAAGATTCATATATTGGGGATCATTTTCTAAGTTGGGAAATGTTCCGGAGTATTTGTATGAGGATTCTAGAAGGTTTCGGAATGTTCCGGAAGGTTCTAGAATATTTCTTGGAGTTTGCTTGAAAACCAAGAAATGATCAAGGAGTCCTTGTGGGGCAAGACAAAGAGTCGTGGGGGAGGAGGACTCCTCCCCCTCCCAATCCGCCGGCCAAGGGAGAGGGGAGTCCTACAAGGACTCCACCTCCCCATGGCGCCTCCCTCCTTTAAATAGAGGGGTGGAGGCGCCACCCCCTGGCCCCCTCTACTACTTCAAACCTCAGCCGCCTCTCTCCTCCTCCTTTCTTCTGCTTAGGCTTAGGCAAAGCCCTGCAGAATTCTCTACTCCACCACCACCACCATGCCGTCGTGCTGCTGGGATTCCCTGGGAGAAGATCTACTACCTCCGCTGCTCGCTGGAACGAGGAGAGGAAGGTCTGCTTCGACTCCGCACGTGTGACCGACTGCGGAAGCGCTGCCGGAACGCGGCGCCGGAAGGATCGTCCACTCGATCTTGAGATCGGCAAGTGATCGACTACATCAACCGCGAGATCCAATCTCGTAACGCTTTCGGATCTACAAGGGTTAGTACAGATCTATCTCGTTGCACATGTATAATAGATTAGATCTTGGCTTTTATCTAGATTAGATCTGGGTTTTGTTCGTTCTTGCGGTAGAAATTTTTTGTTTTCCATGCTGCGAACCCATCAGTATGGTGGCTGTTTGTGGCTATTTTGTAGTGCTGTTTGCTGCTGTTTTGTATGCTGTTTGTATCAAGTATGGTGGCTAATGATATTGCTCTTTTTTCAGATGAGCTCAAGCCATGACAATGATGAAGCTGAGAGTGATAATGACATTGAGTCCTCACTTATGGAGGCAAGAAGACGTCATCGACGACGGAATACCCAAATTATGCATCATGTTCTTTCACATTCTGAGAAGCATCTTGAGAAAAAACCAAGGATGCAACCAAGGTACACTGGACAACAATGGGTATTTGATAGCTTGGGAAATTCCAAGGATTGTTATGACATGTTCAGAATGCATAGGCCATGTTTTGATTCTTTGCATGACACTTTGGTTCATAACTATGGTCTAAAGGGGTCATCCAACATGTGTTCTGAGGTGGCACTTGGAATGTTTTTGTGGACTCTTGGTATTCCACAATCAGTGTCTCAAGTTCATGACCGATTCAAAAGATCCAAGGAGACAATCAATAGAAAGTTTGCCGAGGTGCTCTATTGTGTGAATCAGTTAGCAGGAGATATCATCAAGCCTGTTGATCCGCTCTTCCCAACAGTGCATGAAAGGCTACGGGATTCTAGATTCACACCTCATTTCAATGGTGCTATTGATGGGACACACATACCAGTTATTGTGCCAGCTGCTGATATGGTCAACCATGTTGGTCGTCTTGGATATTCCACACAGAATGTTATGGCTGTGTGTGATTTTGACTTGCGGTTCACCTCCATAGTTGTTGGATGGCCAGGTTTAGTGCACGACACGAGGATATTCAAGGATACATTGCTTAAGTTTCAAACAAATTTTCTGCATCCTCCTCCAGGTATATGTTAGACTTGTGCACTCTCCATTATGTGGTATTGCTGTCATATATCAACTATCTCACTTGTGTTTCATTCAGGAAGATATTATCTAGTTGATTCGGGTTATCCCGATCAGGATGGCTATCTTTCACCATATATAGGCACCAAATATCATCTACCCGAGTTTAGGCTTGCTGGACCGCCTACTAGGAAGAAAGAAATATTCAACCATGCTCATTCGTCTCTGCGGAATGCTATTGAGAGAACATTTGGGGTATTAAAGCAGAAATGGCGCATCTTGCATGGTGTGCCAAGTTACCCATTACAGAAGCAGGCCGATATTATCATTGCATGTATGGCCCTCCATAATTTCATCAGAGATAGTCAGTTGTTTGATCTCCACTTCTACTGATGTGATAATGATGAGAACTATATGCCTCCAGGGCATGTTGTTTCTACAACCGGAAGCAATGTTAGCAATGATTTATTTAGATTTTAATTGTCATGGAAACTTCCCTTTATAATAGGCGGGAAGAGCTAATTCATTTCAAATCAGCACTTATATAACATCTTCTGTACTCAGGGGCATTACAGACAATTCAATCCTAAAACCAGCAACAGCAGCCATCAAAAGCACTTCTGCCAAACACCAAATCTCTGCTTCCGACAGCTGCTTCCTACAACTGATTCTCCACAGCTGATTCTCCACAACTGATTCTCAACAGCTGCAGCCCAAACAAACACAGCCTTAGACCCCAAAAGTCTCAAAAGCAGAAGCAGAAGAACAAACAAACAGAGCCTGAATTTCAACTTATTTGTGAAATCCTGCCAGGCCAACTCAATAATCATTAGTGGTTTCTCTATGCGGTTTTCTTTTATTACAGTAAAAAAATACTTACGCAGATGCATTATCCAATCAGTCGTTCGGTACACACCAGCAAGCACTGGACCCGAATCTGGCATCAGCAAACTCATACGGAGTAGTATTTCTGCATATTTTTTCTATTTTCTGACAGGTCAACTCAGGGAGTGGCGACTCATCACCTGATGAACCTGTCAACGGTCAGAAGTTTTCATGTACAGAACAACATCACCTTGATTTCTCTTTTGCGATTCTCGTTTCAAAATAAAAATAAAATAAAAGAAAATGGAAAGGCAGATTTTCTCAAGGTCAAGCCTCAAGAATCTTTGGACAGCCGAAGAAGACTATTAACAGATCATGGTGAGACATCAGCACAGGGAAAGCATCGACCAACGAGACCCGTCCTTTCATTGATTCATAAACAGATAGGGTCTCCTAAAGAAAAGGATAAACAGACGGGGTAGACAAAGGAATTTACATCAGAGGTGCTACACCACCACCACAATTAACCAGTTTGTTTACCATAAAACTAAACCAAACGCAATCAACTTAGGCGATGCAGAAAGAATACTACTCCTACACCACCACCTCGCTGCTGGACCCGTTAGTCATAAAGGATTATTCAGGGGCCCCTGGGCGGTCTGAACCATGACAGGCAGCAGAGACCTTTCGGCTGATCCACGGGGATCATGCCCCCGCCCTTGGACGTGTCGATCGCCTCCAGCATGGACACCACCTCCGCCATCTCGGGCCGCTTATCGGGGTTCGCGTCCCAGCAGCGCTTCATCACGTTTGCGAAGGAGCTCGGGCAGCAGCGCGGGATCTCTGGCCTCAGGTTCTGCAGATCAGGCATTGCATTGTCAAGTGTCCAATAGTAGTTCAGAGATCGGAGAAGTATCGTAGAGTTGCAGATTTGTACCTGACGAACGACGGCGGATGTGACCTCTGAGAAGGTCAAATCTGCGTACGGCATGTCGCAGCAGTATACCTCCCATAAGCATATCCCGTAGCTGTAAACATCGCATTTCCTGTTGTATGGATTGCCATTGAGAACCTGCACATGATATGCAGATATAAGGCATGTAAAATGCAAGGTGGCTAGCACAATAGGCAAGGGGCTGTTGGATGCGAGAATGTCAAATTGTATGAGATAGTCTGTGCTGGAATAAGATAATTAACGACATAGTGAGAACAGAAGAGCTACTATTAGGACACAACGAGGACATCACCATCCAAGAAATGGAAGATACCTCAGGTGCCATGTAACCAAGGGTGCCTGTTTCGCCCGTCATATCGCTGGGGTTTGCAGCCTCGAGGCGAGCAACACCAAAATCCGCAATTTTCACAGTCCTTGTTTTATCGAGAAGCATATTTTCAGTCTTCACATCACGATGCACAATCTTCTGAGAGTGCAGATAGCTTAATCTATCATCAAAGATTTAGAGATCAGTATATTCCTCAAACCAGTGACAACTCTGGAAGCTACTGGTCAATAAATTTTGATTGCAGGACTGATGAGAATGCAATAACTACTTACCCCCTAGCAAGGTCAAGAGCTATTTGGATCACAACTTTGAAAGCTAACTTCCTTCTCCTGTTCTTGATCAGAAATTGTTTTAGTGTGCCTCCAGCAAGGTACTCCACAATAACACAGCAGATGCTACTTGGCATGCCAATATTTCCATTTCCTGTCCGAGTCCGAACATTGACATCCCTAGCACCCATTATTGCCCCTATGAACTGTACAGGAAAACCGATGCTATTGTTATGGCAATTTTTCATGTTTAATACTTGTCAATTATCTTAATAAGACAGAGATGCGTATAGCTTCAGTTAGTATATATCAATCCCACACAAAAAATGAAGTGCATAACATCATGACAATCGACAAGTGAAAGAATTGGTGCGTGGCAAGACTTCCTTTTTACCTGAAATTAGTACCTTGTCTGTTTTGATGATGACATATTGCAAACACGCAAGAAAATAAGGCTGATATTGTAGTTTCTTATACTGGCCTTACTAACAACTTGTAGATTTATTATAGATTTAACTGTAGAAGCTAATGTTACAGTGCAGGGATAGTTAACAACTATATCGCTGTAATGCGGCATATGGCATTTAGACGATGAGTACAATAAACTAAAACTAGTCTCAACATTGGAGATTCATTCATTTACCATAATTTTTCAAGAATCAATAAATGCGTTAAATGATGCATGCCCAAACAACAAAGCAGATTATTACCAAATATAAATCTGAAGGAAAAGCAATCACTTGTCAAGCCCAATAGTACCTTAGTTACATTTGGATGGTCAAGCTTGTGCCAGACGGAGACTTCTTGTGAAAACGATGCTCTCACAGTCATTATTTCTTGCTCTGACCGGCCATCCTCCCCCCAGTTAAGTAGTTTCACTGAAACATAACCAGTGTTAAACGTCCATGTTTAGAAATAACAGTTGTAGTGCTGAGCGATGTACATAAACAAATCTGGGGGATTGCAAGAATGAAGGAACCCGTGTCACTTGTCAGGATAGCAGAAACAGGAATGCCTTGTGACAAGGTAGGGTTGCATGAGACGTTTTGTTTTCGATTGAAAGGGGCCACTCGGTGCCCAATTTCATTGAGAAGCTGAGTGACAAGGCTGGGTTGCATGAGACGTTCAGTTAGAGGGTGTTCATGCCTGCCAGTTGTTGACTTGATCATCACTAATTCAGTAAGAGGGTGTACTTCTAGCCGGTTGTTGACTTGGTGATCACTAATTTAAAAGCAGAGCTCGTTTCGACCCTCCCATCTAATAGAAGTACAAGGACAAGCGTAGGTAGGTCAGATGGACGATTCAGCACAAAGAGATTTCTCTTTTATGCTTTTGACATGTCAGGCAATTGCATCCGTGGATAAACTCAATCTGGTGACAGCAAAAAACCAGAAAAGCCTCTAGGCAGCATCAGTCGATATCACCAAGACGTGGACACATTTGCTGAACCTAACTCTAATTATCGTGCCCAAGAAAAGAAACCGCTGGCTAGCTGGCTCTCGCTGTTCTCTTTAGCTCCCACCTCCCTAGGGATCACAGGAATAAGGCCGACGACAACGACCGAGACTCACATGAGTGATGCCGAGGGCACGCACAAAGACATCCTACCCAAGTTGTGATGTCACGGGGAAGCCCATGGGAAGGCCGGCCGCCACCAGAAAAAGGGCAGCGCCATCAACTCCTGCGACTTGCTAAAAGGGGAAATAAAGGTACAGACAGGCAGGTGACAGTAGGCCGTGGGCGGCGCGCCGGCACCCGGCGGCCCAGTCAGCGGCGCCGCGCCGGCGCGGCCATTCGTCGAACAGCGTGCGTGCGGGCGGGCGGGCGGGCGGCCGCGCGCGGAGACACGGTAGGCCTGTCACTTTGAACTGGTGATGAACGCCCGTGCGTGCTGACAGCGAACGGGGGACTGAATGGACTAGACTCGTGGGGTGGAGTGGGGTTTATGGAGCGAGAATGGGGGTAAGAATACGGACCGGCGACGTCGATGCCGTCGTAGACGCCGCGGTGGACGGTGCCGAATGTGCCGCGGGCGATGACGTGGCTGACGATGAGCCTGGCGGGGTCGGCCTCCCAGTCCTCCCTCGGCTTGTGCATGTTCTCCCCCGCGTCGTCCGTGTCCTTGCGCGGCGGCGGCGGCTTCTCCATGGTCCATGCGCGGGCGAGGTGGCGCTCGAGCTGCTCGTCCAGGGTCTTGAGGTCGATCTGGTCCGCCCGCACGAACTCTGCCCCGTCCTCGCCGCCAGCCTCCTTCATCTCCGCCTCCCGCTTCACTGACGACGCTAGCGGGTCTCGCGCGCAAAGCAGAAGCAACAACGGAGTGTCGTGTGGTGTGCCGCGGCTATGCTAGGTGGCTAGGTGGAGGGGGCGTGGCAAGGTGGAGGATCGGCGAGGCATGTGAGCACATGGGGCTGCCTGCCGCCGGATGGCGAGGGCCGAGGCAGGGGGGTGTCGTGTCGCGCGGCGGGGGACCCAGCGGCGCGTGGATTCAATCGGCGGGATACTCCTGGTTTTATCTGTTTGTTTCACCGGATGGCGCCGGATTTCCCTCGCTCGCCTGCGTGAGTGATGACTGGGGGAGGCCGGTGCGCTCGAGTGAGTTAAGGGGTGATATTGCCGGGAGATTACTTTCCAAAGTTGCCCTGCCCCTAATTAATCGCGGTAAAATCTCTCCTTTACTCCTCACATAACATCCCTTGATTCCCGCTCATACTGCGCGCAGCCCTCTGATTGCTCGGCTCCCCTTAATTAATTAATTAATTAAATCGCCATGCATAACTACTCCGGGATTTCATATACTTCCGTCCCAAAATATGGACTTGGGTTTGTCTAGATTCGCATATACCTATATATTAAACCCACGTCACGCATTTTGGAACGGAGGAAGTAGTATTAGTACAAGAACATGTGGATATTCGCTTCGGCTGGCACGTGAAAATACACACATGGCAATATTTTGAATGTTAAAAATTTAAAACAAAATCCGCATATACATTAGAATATTTTATGTTGGAAATATTTTAATTTTTAAAATATTCTTTTATCCCAAAAACTTGTGAACCAACATAAAATGTTCGAATGTACATATAATTTTTTTCGAATTTTTTAATATTTTAAAATATATTTTCTTACAATGGGGTGCATTTAAACCTATGATCAGAATTGCTGCCTCCGACGAACCTGCGCCTTCTTTTTTGTAAATGAACATCGCAAAAAATCATGCTCGGTTCATACAGCTCGGTTATCCTAAACAAACACGATGAATACATAGGGATGCCGAAAAGAGGTAAGCCAAAAAAAATGTCGCGTGGCGTTGTCCTCACTGAGAAAAACTGCGGCGATCGTTTGGACTTTGGTCTTTCTCCTCCATGTGACACATGACGTGTGTTTGTAAAATGATTGTGCAAGTGAGAACCTACCTGTGGTTGGATGGTTAGGAGGGTAGTAGTATTTTCAGTCCACCAGAGTTCAAACCCTAGGTTTGACGCTTTGATGTCTTATAAAAGCGAAATATTATTTCAGTGGGAGGCGACGTTTCCGTCGATAGTGAGGCGCCTGTGGTGACTTCGTCAATTTCAAGACTCGCCGACTCAGTCTCTCGGGGGTGCTCATAGGATAGGGTGTGTGTGCGCGTTCATAGGAGTGAGTCTATGTACACATCGTGAGCGTGTGCGTTTGTACTGTGTGCAAGTGTAGTACTAGTACGTAGGAGAGCGTGGATCGGCATCTCTCTTTGACTTGTGCCGGAATGTTTCGTCGTCATCTCGAGGCTGACACGTACTAGTGCTCCCTGTTTGATTTCTTTTATTGGTTCTGTGTATATCCAGCCATCAGTCGGAGTATACGTACCACGAGCAGCTTCCCTGGTTGACTAATGGTCCACGTTCTGTTGGATGTTGAAATTTTACTTTGGAACGGGGGAATTCCGAATCTAAGATGGTCTTCCAATTCTAACTCTTTTTTGTTTGGGTGTGCTTAGAATTTCATGTTAGAATCAAGGGTGGTACCAAATACAAATAATTCATGTTTGGATGTAGAAACATGGAACTGGATGGTTTCTTGAGTTTGGACAATATTAAAAAATAGAAGCTGCAATGTAGGGGCATCAAATAACACGGTGCATCCGTAAGACCGCTAGAGCATTGCGTTGTTGCGAAGGCTGGATGTAGTTGGTATCTTCCCGATATTAATATTTGTTCTTTATAAAAATAATATGAAAGAACACGGTAAATAAATAATATGCTTTGATTTAGCATAAGTAGGATGGCGCTCTCGCCACCTGTCCTCGCTCAAGGTCATGTTCATGGCGGGTGCGTCTCCACCGCCCCTATGGAGGGCCGAGGTCGGCTATCGCGGACACGCGTCGCCTTCCACCCCGCGTTCTCCTACCCCACGCCCGACCCCTGTTGGTGTTTCATCCGGAGCTCCCCCGATAGCGCGTCACTTGGACTTCAGATCTGGAGGCAAGGAGATTGATGCTAGCGATCTTCGCGGATGGAGGCGAGGGGGAGGGGACGTGCGACGGCCTGCATCCGGGCTTCGGCGCGTGCGGCAGAGAGGGAGGTTGTTGGAGGAGCATGACTCCGAGGCTCTCCAGCGTCGTCCATCAGGGGATTGGCGTGGGGAGCCAGGAAAATGCGTTCGAGGAAAGGGGTGGCGGAGATCCAGCAGGTCCCCCCCCCCCCACACAACACACTTCGGTCTCTGCATTGGAACCTTCGAGCCCATTGACATCGGAGGTGGGGTCATCGAAGGGGCTCGAGGTGATCCAAGGCCATCCTCAACATCGGAAGAAGAAATTGAAGAGCCTGAAGCTGATTTCCAAGGAGATGATGCTAGCACCAATGACTACTGTAGTGCGAGCAGTGGCGATTCAGAAAGCTGTGGTGCACAAGAAGAGAGGGAGGCCTCGCATGGCAACTTCTCCTCTCTCCATGGCAGAGCAATCGGCAAGGCATCTCTTATCGTGCAATTGGGCTCCGATTCAGATGGAGCCAGATCTGTCGAGGAAGGAGATGGCGGCAATAGTGGCAATTTTGCAGTTGGGAACTCAGGCGGAGGTGATAGTGCAGACTCTGAAGTTGTTCTCAACTCAGCTGTAGAGATGACACGACATGCATGTTCAGGTTCTGCGGAGAGGACACTTCGTGCAGGTTCAGGTTCTGCAGAGTTTTCTCATTCAGCTGCGCGATAAGATGGAGTAGTGGAAAGTGGGAGGAGAAGGTTCATGCTATGGAGGGGACCGGGCTGCAGTGAGATGCAGGAAGGGGCTGAGCAAAGGGAGCTTGGTTTTTTTGACCAACTCTGGAATAATCCTCCATAGCTTGGACACACTAGGGACACAAGTCACCCATGTCCACAACCACCACCGCGGGCACCACCATCCTCGATCCCATGTGCTCGGTGTAACACCCTCGAATCGGTCCTATGCAAGTTTCAGCGTTTCCCGCCAAACCCGCATAGAAACGATTCAAGGACGTCCACCAGGCACTTTCGTGCGGGTGGAAAACGAAGTAATACCATTACACATTAGTCCATGATGGAACCCACAGAACATATATATACAACAATGACTCCATGAGTCAAGAATACAGATATACAATACAAAGATCCAAATCACCTTGAAAACGATAGAGCGTCCGACTACGGACAAGATGCAAATGGGGCTAAGAGCCCTAAAGAATAACCAATGGCGTCCATAACCCTGCCCAGGCCAAGCCGGAAGGGTAACCCTGCTAACGACGTCGATCTCAAACCTGCTAAAACAAAAGGGGTGCCGACAAAGGGCAAAGGAAAAAGAGGAGCGTCAGTACTGAGGCCAGTACACGGCGAGGCTAGAATTCGGCGGCTCTCGCCTACATAGGTATGGTGGACTGAAGCGGCAGCGCAACATGCACAAAACAACCTATAGAGACTCGATTAACTGTCGGCTATTAGAGAGAGATAAGAAATACCTATTCGGAACCAACCTTATACTAACACCAATCATACCCATCCTGGTATTCCCCCTCGAGACCAACCGAGGAAGTCAAGCCGAGGAAACTCACACAGTTGGCAGTTTTATTTAATCTTTCCTAGGCAGTTATCCAACTTACTAGTCATCTCAGATATAAGTCAAATTATAACAATAAACTTTAGTTATAGTTGTCTATGATCGAGAAACTGTGCTCCAAATCGTCCATAACCGTGGACACGGCTTTTCAAAAAGATTTAACCCTGCAGAGGTGCACCAAAGTATCCACACGCACTTCGACCCTTTTTGCCAGATCAATTAACATACACCCATCGGTATGTCGGCGGGGCCTAAGTCATGACGTTTCCCAGACCCAAAGCAAGTACATGGGGGGCCACCCCACTAAGCTACCCGCAACGAAGTCGGCCGGCTCCGAGGCGGGCCCAGGGTTTGTGCCAATGGCTGTAAACGACTAGGAACCCGAAAGTGTGACTGGGCTTGTCGATACCGCGAAAACATTCCACATCCTAAACAGTACAGGTGCTCGACGCACAATCTTAATTAAAGCAATAAACATGGCATAAGTACAGAATAGTAATAAAGCCCCAAACTACTTGTGGCCCCCGGTACAGTACTTTGAAATCAGGTAGTAAGCCGATAGGGGTGCCCACACACCCCACATGTGGTTAGCGCGCTCGATCTCGGAACAGGTGTCAAGAACTCGGGTCCTAGGTGGACACAAGTGGGCAGTTAAAAACCAAATAATTACTATTACCCACCGGTGCCTCTGCATTATTTCTACCATCAATATTAATTAATAAACTATAATTGGAATCATGATCAGCTCCACAATTAAACATCTGCCAACCTCCCAACAACTATGGAACATCGACGACGCGAAGCAACACCTGAGCAAGCAACTACGACTCACAGGGCCAACTGTCTAACAAGCAACAGGTAATAGGAGGTGTCCAAGGCAATATAACGGCTGCAGGAATATATCTAGTACGGAACACTAAAGCATCGAGACACAGATAGCAATAGATCAACAGGAGGAAATAAAAACTATAAACGTAAAATAGGTAGAAAGGGGAGGGATGCTCGCCTGGGAAACTTGCCGACGGATCATAGCCGGAGAACTTGTCGATACTCGCATCCACTCAATGGCCTAGTCCGCGAAGAAGCAACCACTAGAAGAAATACCGGATGCAATATATAATACTATGGCAGAAGATCCGGCATGAGCATGATATGATGCATGGCATGGCAAAGATGCGATGCGACTAGGCAATATTAAGCGGAACTGGGGTCCCGACGATTAATTAGATGGTTCATGTTGTTTAGGTACCCCGCAGTTTAAATGTTGTATGAACAAGGCAAAACATGGCATCGGTTCTCTACACAAATTAAATGGGGCCAATATAAGACTAGAAAAGCCCGCATATGGACTCCATATTTAATTTAGGTGAATCGCCGAAATAGCCCCAAACACCCACAAAATGTATGCAAACATGTTCAATTAATATGCAACAAGTTATTTGGCATTTATAAAATAGGGGTGGGGTCTCACGGTTTAGATCTTCAAATTGTTGTCGAAGTAGCGGAAGCAGGCCTCGTCACGGAATTAGAGGAAGCCGAGGTCTTTGTGTCCATGCTGGCGTCTTTGGGACATATAGGAATTAGGCAAAAAATAGCACTTGAACATCAACCGAACGGATCAGAGACGATGATTACCTTGAGAGGTGAGAACCGAGGATATAGAGTAAAAGAACCAGAGGCAAAACTCTTGTAGGAATGTTGACGAACATGTGGCGTGCGTGGCGGAGGAGGTGGCCACGGAAAGATCTTGGCATAAACAGGACGACCGAAAGAAATATCCGAGTATTTTCATATTTTGGGTGACAAGTTGCAAGTAGGGAAATTGACATGTTGCGATGTCACTGACACACGATGCAGAAAGAGAAACATGAGGATGAATGAGACATAATACGGCGGCGAGATGTGTCCGCACGCGGCGTTGATGATCCGCTGATGTACTGCAGGAACATGGCGGAGCTGCATGCTGTAGGCGAATTGCCTCTTCGGTGCGTCAGGGGCCGGCCAGGCGTTGACCGCTCGGCGAGGCAGAGCCCTGGCTGGCTTGGCGGTGTGCGGGTGCGCGCGTGCACAGGATAAGGTGAGGCGACTTGGCTCACTGCAGCTACTGGGTCTGATGGCCAAGGGGATGCTCGCGCGTGGAAGGTAGGTGGCGATGGAGCTGGATCGATGGAATATGGTGGTGGTGTGGAGCTTCACCGTGCAGGTGGGCATGGAAACCAAGCATAATAGATGAAGCCATGGTGGAATTGATGTGGAGAAGAGAACAACGGATCATGGATTTGAGCAACACACACACAAAAAAATGGGCAAGATGTATGGCGGCGAGAATTCAAAATAACAACAGTACTGCTCTGCTTGTTGCTGCTAACTGATGCGAAACTCACGCGAAGAAAAGGAATAGGTCGCCGGTGGTGGAGAGAAGAAAAAGAATAGACAGAAGGTGGGGATTTTGTCTCAGATCTAGAAGATTTAGACAAGATATATTTGGAGGCTAGGGTTTGGAAGAAGAGGAGAAAGGAATATTTATCTAGTCCAAAGTAGACTAGATAGGGCTAGTTTTAGGCTAAAACTTTAGATGGGCCTTTAGCCTAATTTTATTTTTAGTCAAATAAAAAAATCATTTGTGGTCACATAACGTACCAAAAATATTATTTTGTTTTAGTTTGAAAATAAGAAGAGTAAAACGGACTTAGTATATATTAGACTGTACGGATATTTTAGAAAAACAAAATACGGTGTTTAATAAAAATACTTTTGTGCTTAGAAAAAATGCAAGAAAAATATGCATGATGACATGATGATGCTCAAATGCAATGTGGCATGATGACATGAGCATGCGGTCATGATGATGCAATGCACAAAAACACAACGATTTTCTAGTAGTGGTTTTAGCGGGGCGCCACACTCGGGGCCGATTACAAAAAGCACCCTCGCAAATTAGGGTTCTCTCTCCCATCCTCCTTACGTCGATGGAAGAAACCACAGGGCTATAGTTCTTAGGGGTAGAAGTTGTTGATCTCTCTATGGATTTGCTGAGTGAGGGAGCGGTATTGATGGCAGATCGAGGAAGAGGAGGAGGGAGGGGGAAAGCTGGGAACTCTGGTCACGAGCCTAGTGAAATGGATCGTATGGGCACCTAGAGGGGGGGTGAATAGGTGCTACACCAATTTTTAATTCTTTTTCACTTTTAGGCTTAGCACAAAGGGTAAATTCTCTAGATAAACTATTAGGTGGAATTTCCCTATATGCAAACCTATCTACTAGCAAGTGAAGAGCGAGTGGAAGAGGAACGAGTAAACCGAAGTGAAGCACGCGGAGACACAAGATTTGTTTGACCGCAGTTCCTTCCTTGTTAAGGGAAGTACGTCTGCGTTGGAGGGGTGAGCGGTACTAAGACCACCACGCCACAAAAGGCCTCACCCTGTTCTCCGATGGATCTCGCCACAATAGGCCTGATCCACCTTCCACTATAGGTACCCTTCGAGGCGGGCACCGACGCCTTTACACAACTAGCGGGGCAACAACTCCACAACAACTTGGAGGCTCCCGAAATGACAACAAGCTGCCACAAGAACAAACTTATCAAATACAATAAACAAAATCTAGGTATTGACAAGAATACTAGATCAGGGATTTCTCCAAGTGAATGGAGAGGAGTTGAAGCGCTTGATTCTTGATGATGATGATGAACTTCTCCTCCTTCAATTCCACCAAAGATCAAGACCTTCGGATGGTTGAAGTGGGAGATCGAGAATGAGAGCTATTGCACAATGTCTGGTTAATTTCGAATGAATCAAGAGTTCTAAACGTTGGGGAAGAAGGGGTATTTATACCCAACTTCAGAAGCCAGCCGTTGCAACCTTTGGGGGCCAGATTATCCGGCCCAAGTGAGGGCCGGATTATCCGGTCTCGGGAAACACCGCCCCAGACTCGGAATATCTGGCAGATAATCCGCCCCCTCTCAGAGCATCGCGTCGAGCTTGCCCTTGATCAACTTCTCGGGGCCGGATTATCTGGTCCTATGCAAAGGCCGGATTATCTAGCCTGGGGAAGAAAAACTGCCCCAGTTCGGATTTTCCGGGAGAAAATCCGACCGGATACCGAGCGACGCGCCTTGGCTCCTTTTGCTCGAAAACTGGGGGCCGGATTATCCGGCCCATGCGACACCCGGATTATCCGGCCTGGGGAGGAAAAACCGCCCCAATTCGGATTTTCCGGGAGAAAATCCGACCAGGTACCGAGCGACGCACCTTGGCTACCTTTGAGCGATGAGGTAGGCCGGATTATCCGGCCCTTGGTGGGGCGGATTATCCGGCCCCCCTCAAAACTTCCTACACACTTAGCACACATGCAAAGTTGTAACACCCTCAAATCGGCCCTATGCAAGTTTTAGCCCTTTCCGCCAAACCCGCATAGAAACGATTCAAGGACGCCCACCAGGCACTTTCGTGCAGGTGGAAAACGAAGTAATACCATTACACAACAGTCCTCGATGGGACCCACAGAACAGATATATATACAACAGTGACTCAACGAGTCAAGAATACAGATATAATATACAAAGATCCAAATCACCTTGAAAGCGATAGAGCGTCCGGCTACGGACAAGATGCAAATGGGGCTAAGAGCCCTAAAGAATAACCAATGGCGTCCATAACCCTGCCTAGGCCAAGCCGGAAGGGTAACCCTGCTAACGACGTCAAACCTGCTAAAACAAAAGGGGTGCCGACAAAGGGCAAAGGAAAAATAGAAGCGTCAGTACTGAGGCCAGTACACGGCGAGGCTCAAATTCGGCGGCTCTCGCCTACAAAGGTATGGTGGACTGAAGCGGCAGCGCAGCATCACTAGACAACCTATAGAGACTTTGTGAAACTGGCGGCTATTAGAGAGGGATAAGAAAGACCTATTCGGGTCCAACCTGAGACTACACAAACATACCCATCCTGGTATTTCCCCCCTCGAGACCAAACGAGGAAGTCAGACCGAGGAACTCACACAGTTGGCAATTTTACTCATTCCGTTATAGTTGAAGCTCTTACTAATCAGATATAGATAGCGTGGGCCATCCTGATAGCATAACTAGTGGGCAGTTTTAATCACCATTCCATTGTAGTTGGGACATTTACTAGTCAGATATAATTGTCCTGAGGAATCCCAAACCCAACAGTTGTTGACACTTTTATCACATTTCATTGGAGTTGGAATACTTACTAGGCATATATAACAAAACAACCCAGATCCAGCAGTTGTTGGCATTTTTAATGTCCATTCCGTTTTAGTTGAATCTGATTACTAGTCATGTATTAAGTCAAGTTTATAACACTACTTTAGTTATGCTTGTCTATGATCGAGATACTATGCTCCAAGTCGTCCATAACCGCGGACACGGCTTTCAGAAAGTTTTACCCTGCAGGGGTGCACAAATAGCAAGACACACTCGATCAACCTCGGAAAAACCAACTCAAAACCCAACGAGGCATTCACGACAAAGCGATCACGGGATTCATAAATATTTCAGGGGGCCACCCCATTAAGCTACCCGCAATGAAGTTGGCCGGCTTCGAGACGGACCCAAGGTTTGCGCCAATGGCTGTAAACGACTGGGAACCCGAAAGTGTGACTGGGCTTGTCGATACCACGAAAACACTCCGCAATCCTAAACAGTACAGGTGCTCCACGCACAATCTTAAATAAAGCGGTAAAGCATGGCATAGGTACAGGATAGTAATAAAGCCCCAAACTACTTTGTGGCCCCAAGAAATAGAAATGAATCAAGCTCTGGCTCAGGGGGGGTCCATAAGGCCTCCCGGATGTGGATAGTGCGAAAAATCAAGGAACAGGTATCAAGTACTCGGGGTCCTACGGGACACAAGTGAGCGTGGAAGAACCAAATAACATCTATTGCCCACCGATGCCTCTGCATTAGTTATATCTAGCATTTTAATAGTTGTATTTAAAGTCATGATCATCTCCACCATTAAGCACCTCCACCAATAAACATCTCCACCATTCCAACAACTGTGGTACTCGACAACACGAGATCGCACCTGAGCAAGCAACTACGACTCGCAAGGCCAGCTATCTACCAAACAACAGGTATTAGGAGGTGTCCATGGCAATATAGAGGCTGCACAGGATATAACTGGTGCACGGAAACTAAAGCATCGCGACACGGATATCAATAGATCAACAGGAGGAAATAAAGGCTATAAATGCAAAGTAGGTAGAAGGGGGAGAGATGCTCGCCTGGGAAACACTGCCGAAGAATTATATCCGGAGAACTTGTCGATACTCGCATCAACTCATCGGCCTAATCCGCGAAGAAGCAAACACTAGAAGAAACACCGGATGCGGCATGATTATGATATGATGCATGGCATGGCACAGATGCGATGCGATGCGATTAGGCAAATTAAGCGGAACCGGGGTCCCGACGATTAATTAGATGGTTCGAGTTGTTTAGCTACCCCGCAAATTAAATGTTGTATTACCAAGACAAAACATGGCATCGGTTTGCTACACCAATTTAAATGGAACTAATATGAGACTAGAAAAGCCCACCTATAGCCTCCATATTTTATTATGAGGTGAGACGACAAAGTACCCACAAATCCCAAAATATGTATGCGACATGAACAATTTAATATGCAGCAAGTTATAATGTCATATTATAAAATTAGGGGTCTCGGATAAGGGGACACACTTTAGGGTATCAACGATCTTGGGGTTTCGAGGGTCGAGGTCTTTAGGGGCGCCGGGATCGGTCTTCGGATCCGGGGAGTGGGTCATGGCATTCTAAGGTGGCGCTTTTCGATCATCGGCTCCGGGAAGGGGACTCTCGGTATTCGGTTTGGTCTTTGCATCCGTGAGGGAGATCTCGTCATTCCGTGTGGTCGATCTTCGAGTGTCAAATCCGTGTCAAAGAACTTGTTCTTTGGACAACAGACGCCACACATGTACTGCCACAATTGGGCACCTTCGAACACCAACACGATATCACCACCTGCAACACACATGTTGGGTCTCAACTTGGTTCAGACAAAAGTCCAAGCATCTCGTGCGCCAGAGAACTTGGCCGATCGGCTTGAGGGAGGCGCAGCGCGACAGGGAGGTCGAGGAGGCGTGCACAGGGCCTCACACGAGCGGGTCTGGTGACGACGGGGCGCGGACGAGGGAGACAGATGCGAGGAGGTGGCGGCCGATGGCGGCGAGGTCGGGCCGGACTTCGGCGGCGCTGGCGGCGGCTGAGCCCGGGACGGCAAAACGGCCCGCGGTGGCGGCGGGAGGAGCGGAGGTGGAGCTTGGCCCGGGCGGGGAAGCGTCGCCGGGGACGGCCACGACGACAGGGGAGGCGGCCGTCTCCAGGGTGGTGGGGAAGTTTGCGGCGAGGCTGGCGGCGGACGCGGCTCGGCGAGGCGGGGCCCGCGAGGCACGAGGCGGCGGGGTAAGTAGGGGAGAGGAGGAGGAGAGGCTGCCGGTGGCAGGGTGGTGGTGACAGAGAGGGCCGGGCTCGCGGCGATGGCCGGAGCGACGCCGAGGGAGAGACAACGGCGGGGACGTTGCTGGGGAGCGCAGAGGACGGCGGCGGAGGACCCGGTCGTGACGGGCGGCTTGGTGGCCGGCCGCGTGGAAGAACAGAGGCCGGGCGGCGCCTGGCGCTTGCGGCGGCGGGGTTGGTGCGGGAGAGGCGCGGGGAGCGGGTGAGAGAGAGAGGGGGTAGGTGGAGTCCGCGAGGCGGCGTCGCGTGGTGGAGCTGCAGGGTGGGACCGGGGAGGAGGCGTGGGGTGCGCGGGGTGGTGGACCAGGGCATGGGAGCGGGCGGGAAAACGGCGGCTGCGTGTGTGTGCGCGCCCAGGCGGGGTGTGTCCGCGCGTGGGGCAGGGCAGGTGGAGCCGGTCGGTGGCCAGGTGGCTAGGAAGGGAGTAGGTGGTCTGGCTGGGTGAGGGTTGGCGGCGGTGTGGTGCCAGGTGGGCCAGCAGGTGGCGGCTGGGGTGAGGTGGCAGGCAGCGATTGGTGGGAGTGAGGTGGAGGGACTGGGTAGGAAATAGGGGTAGGGTATTTGGTAGAAAAAAGGTTGGGTGTTCTGGGGTAGGTAGGATTTTTATCTAGAGGTGGCCGGCTGGGCTTTCGGGCCTGGCTGGCTGCCTCCTATAAAAATAATATAAATTTTGTTTATTTAAAACGGGGCTTTTGAAAACCGTTGGTAGACGAAACAAAATAATCCGGAGACCAGAGTTTTGATTTGAAATAATAACGGGGCGTTTAGAAAACAAAAACAGACTTTTTGAAAATAGTTTTGTACAAACACATGCATGATGATGACGATGCTCAAATGCAAGGTGGCATGATGACATGAGCATGCGGTCATGATGATGCAATGCACAAAAACAACGCGATTTTCTAGTAGTGGTTTTTGCGGGGCGCCACAAAAGTCTCCATAGTATTGTTATCTAATACGCAAAACATAGGAAAACATGAAATGTTCTTTCAATCTCCCCCTTTTTGGTGTTAGATGACAATACCAGGATTTGCAGGAGAAAGACACAAGATAGACAGAGATACCTTATGAAAGAGACTCCCCTCAATGTGTGCATAATAGAGTTTTGCATTGGAATACAAATGCACACAAATAGGTGAATCTATTCCATAGACATATGAGCAAAAACACATGCCATCGAAGTAGAGAATAGGCATCCTTGACATAAATCACAATTATTACCGGATAACCAATATGAGCGCGCCTTCCGTGATATACCTCCAGCAATAGGATATGAATAGATAGATCCATAAGCATAATCCATGATATGAAGTCCATAGGAATAGCATAATCCAAACAACCACAAAAAGTCTCAAACAACCACAAATCACGAATTTAAAGTTCAACGCTAAATGGGCATAAGCAAGAAATAACGAATAGAAAAGTGCAAGTGCTTATGCCTGACCCATGCAAATCCACGGACAACCTAATAGAACTACTTCTCCCCCTTTGGCATCGAGACACCAAAAAGGGAGAAGAGCGATGCTAGCGCCCCATGGGATCACTCATCGTAGTCCTCATCCTCGTCCTCTTCTTCATCCTCTTCCTCATCCTCATCTTCAAGTTCCTCAGTGTCACCTTGCTCATCTTCATCATCAGCAGCGGGCGCAGAGGGGAACAAGTGACGCTCCAGCTCACCATAGTTCAGCCCGGAGGAAGAGTTCCACCGAGCATACGGAGTGGGAGGTGTAGGAGCCGGAGGAGCACCCGAAGCGCCGGACACGTGGTGGAGAATGAGCTGCTGGGAGTGAGCCAACTCATGATGCTGCTTGTATGTCTCGTACTGACCCTTGCGCGTGTCCACGCCCATGCAGAGAATGTGACGCTGGAACCAGTTCAGCTGCTTGATCTCACGGGCCACGGGAGGCACAGGGGGCCTGCGAGCATCCCTCATGAGGCCCTCAGGAGCAGAGGAGGGGTGAGAGATCTTCCGAACCTTGTTGTATATCTTCTTGGCCTTGTGCACCGAGTCAATGTGGAACTCCTCAGCAGGAAGCAGGTGGCGGATGAGCATCATAATGTAGGGCACATAGGGAATGGACAGACGGTTGAACGTAGCATCACACAGCTCATGGTAAATGAAGTCCATGACATCTAGCCTGTACTGCACTGACTCGTCCTCGCAGGAGGCAACCTCATGAGAAAATTGAAGTAGCTGAACAAGGTGACCACAGATGCTGTCATTGTTGCCCCCACTCGGTGTAATGGAGTCACGGAAGAGACCCACCAACGTAGCATAGATGGGAGCAAGACCAGCCATAGTACTGACAATGCCATTGTCCATAGTGCAAGGAAAGAGAGCGGCATCCTTGTTGTGATTCAGCTGAGTGATGATGCGGTGGCCACTGGCTCTATCCCTGCTGCGGAAGGAGTACCCCAGAACCTTAGCAAACACGTGAAAATCCATAGTCATCGGCCGGTCATGAGTCATCCACTTCATAGTGCGACGCTCATCCCCACAAATCACCAAAGTGGAGAAGAACTACTTCACCACCTCAGAGTCAAAGGAGCACTGGAGAGACATGAGATGGTGCAGCCCCATCCTCTCAGCCACATACATCGCATCCACAAGATGCGCCTTCTCCAAAGCATCTGCAAGTACCAGTGGGTGCATAGGCCTAATGTTCAGCCTGGCATAGATGTCTTCATAAATCCCCCTCTGTTTTGCACACCAAAAACGGGTATTCCCCAGCTCATCATCACGAGGCAGCTCAGCAAACAAGTCACGGTGACGAATGGCAGAAAAGGAGACCGCATCCAAAGTCCTGTAGTTGATCTTGGGCTTCTTGCCCTTCCTCTTGGACACCCCCTTCCTAGTCCTCTTTGCTTGTTCAGCCATGCGCTTCTCTTCGTTCTTCCTTCTCCTCAACTCAACTTCATCCACTAAGTTACCCTATCTGTCGTCCCGAAAGTATTTGGCGTGAGGACGGCGCTTGTAGGTCTTGGAAACACCGGAACCACCTGTGAGGAGAATAAGGGCGATAGCAAGGGGATAAGCATACACACAAGTCCAGGAGAGAGCATGGAAAAAGTAGTCAAGAAGTTCATAGGACAAAACTACTCAATGCATACTCCATAGTGAAACTGAAGCAGAATCGAATCTGTCAGGCCGGATTATCTGGCCTGGCCAGGGGCGGATAATCCGGCCCTGGCAGAAATTTTCGATTTCACCTAGATTGCATGCAAAAGGTAGATCGGGCCTAGAAACTGCAAGACTACGATTTCTATGCGAAAACACATCCTTCTAGACAACGTTCCACCCAACAAGGTACACATCTAGCCAAAGATGGGGAGAGAGGGAGTTACCCTCACTCATTGGAGGAAGAACGCGGAGGAGAAGGTACCCGGAGGCACGGAGAAGAAGATCCGGCGAGGCCCGGAAAATCCGGCGGCCGAAGAGGCTCCGGGAAGGGTGAGGGGCGGCAGGCGGCGGCTGTGGAGGAGGAGAGGGCTGGGGGAGAAGTGCTGCTCGATATGAGCCCTTCCCCCCGAGCCCTGCCCTTTAAGATGAAATCCGCCAGGGCCAGATTATCCAGCCAACACTTGGGCCGGATTATCCGGCCTCAAATCTGGTATTCTGTTACACACAGAACCAGGCCCGCGCTTCCCCAATCAACACCCCCACAAGGTGTACAAGGGACTTGTGTGCAAGAATAGATGGCTTAGGGGTAGGGAAGGCTTGGGATTAAGAGAGCCAAACTGAGATGGTACTAGACACTCAAACTTGCAAAATCCAAATCAAATAAAAGCCAAGAGTGAGTGTGATTCCCATAAGAACATGAGAGACCAAATAACATCCAAAAAGATCCAATTCTCCTCAAGGGAGAGGGCGGTGGCCGAAGCCACCTTGTTGGAGTGTATGGTGTGACACCGCAAAGATATATCTTGGGTTCATGACCAATACTCATCAATAAGCTCACATATCACAAAATGATATTAAGAGAAATGATTTATCTTGCTTTTGGCATTATGGGGGGAGGGTTAGCCCAATGAGTTAGAACCACACTCCCCCTATATCCATGCCCACACCTAGACCAAACAAGGATTGAGATGTACGAGCGAGTGCATGGGTAATCAAGACAAGCTCCCGGAATCAATGATATTTAGCTCATTCCTCAAATAGCAGAATCTTGCTTCATCAAGTGGCTTTGTAAAAATATCCGCCAGTTGGTTCTTCGTGCTCACAAAGGATAGATCAATATCGCCGCGAGCAACATGGTCTCGAATAAAATGATTCCGAATCTCAATATGCTTCGTCCTAGTGT
Source organism: Avena eriantha (assembly GCA_910589775.1). Lineage (NCBI taxonomy): Eukaryota > Viridiplantae > Streptophyta > Magnoliopsida > Poales > Poaceae > Avena > Avena eriantha. The sequence goes on along the minus strand of OU342746.1, from coordinate 409,694,226 downwards.
GCTGAACATGATTGTACGCAATTTTGATTGCACTTTCATTATCACATAAAAGAGGCACTTTATCACAATTGACACTGTATTCCTTTAAAGTTTGCCTCATCCACAATAATTGAGTACAAGCGCTGGCAGCAGCAACATATTCATCTTCGGCGGTGGAGAGAGATATACAATTCTGCTTTTTGGAGGACCAACATACAAGAGATCTTCCCAAGAATTGACAAGCTCCAGAAGTGGATTTCCGATCATCCTTATCACCAGCCCAATCTGAGTCAGTATAACCACATAAAGAGAAATTGGAGCCCTTGGGATACCAGAGACCAAAGTTGGGGGAATGAACCAAATATCGAAAGATCCTCTTGACCGCCACTAAGTGGATTTCTTTAGGAGCTGCTTGATACCTTGCACACACTCCCACACTCAACACAATATCGGGTCTAGATGTGTAGAGGTAAAGAAGAGAGCCGATCATGGACCGGTATACCTTTTGGTCCACATCTTTACCATGAGGGTTAAGTTCAAGATGACACTTTGTTTGCATCGGAGTGGCGACACAATTTAGATCCGTCATCTTGAATCTCTTGAGCATGTCTTGGATGTACTTTGCTTGATTAATAAAGGTTCCTTCTCTAAGTTGCTTGATCTCGAATCCAAGAAAGAACCGTAACTCCCCTATCATAGACATCTCAAACCTGTTAGTCATAAGCTTTGAAAATTCATCGTTAAAAGCTTTGTTAGTAGAACCAAAGATGATATCGTCTACATATAGTTGGTATACGAAGAGCTCCCCCTTAACCTTCTTAGTAAAAAGAGTGGGGTCGATTTGCCCAACTTCGAAGCCACGATCTAACAAAAGCTCTTTAAGGTGCTCATACCACGCACGCGGGGCTTATTTAAGGCCATAGAGTGCCTTATCGAGTTTGTAGACATGGTTCGGAAAGTTAGGATCCTCAAACCCCGGGGGTTGCTTTACGTATACCAACTCATGTAGAGGACCGTTAAGGAAGGCACTCTTGACGTCCATTTGCTGCAACTTAAAATTGTTATGAGCAGCATAAGCAAGTAGGATACGGATGGACTCAAGGCGAGCCACTGGAGCATAGGTCTCGCCGAAGTCGATGCCCTCAACTTGGGAGTAACCTTGTGCCGCAAGTCTTGCCTTGTTCCTCACAACAATGCCATTCTCATCTTGCTTGTTCTTGAAAATCCACTTGGTGCCGATAACATTGCGGCACTCTTTGGGTTTCTCCACGAGTTTCCAGACTTTGTTGCGCTCGAAATTATTCAATTCTTCATGCATAGCAATAACCTAGTCCGGGTCTTCAAGAGCTTCAAAGACCTTCTTAGGTTCCACCATGGAGATATGAGCTTGATGCACACCAAAACTGGCCAATTCTCATCTTGTAGAAACCCTTCGTCGAAGATCACCAACAACCTTGTCGAGAGTGTGACCCCTCAACTCAAGGTTACGATTAGCCCGAGCCTTGCGACAAAGTTCAATAAGTTTGTTGTCTCTTGGAGGAGGAGATTCATCACTTGAGTCTTCATTGGAAGCATTTTCTCCGCCTTGATCAGTAATTGGAACATCAGTAGCAGGTGGTGGAGACGCATACCCTTGTGGTGAATCTGTAGCCGTAACAGGAGGCTGCAGAACTAGAGAGTCAGGGCCGGATAATCCGGCCGATGGAGAGGCCAGATAATCCGGCCTAGGAGTATTTGCCGTAGCTTCATCAGGAGGCCTGGGACTTGCTTGAACTGGTGAGGGGCCGGATAATCCGGGGCTAGCCAGAAAATCCGGCCTGGAGCTTGCGTTGAAATCTTCACCAGCAGGAGCAACATGGCCAGCTGTAGCGGGGTGGCCGGATAATCCGGTGTCAACCGAAAAATCCGGCCTGGAGCTTTCTGGAACATCTTGACCTTCAGCAGTTGATGGAGATGGTGTAGAAGTTGCCCCCGTGGTTGGAGCATGTTGAGTATGTGTAGATGAGGGCTCTATATGAGTAGAGCATTGTCCTTCCCGGTCCGCCACAAGGGGTTCCTCAATGGGGCGGAAGAATCCCACGCCCATTCTTCTTATGGCATCTTGGGGTATTTCAACATCTGCATCACAAACACCAACTTGCTCCGCACGGGAACCGCCATTTTCCTCGAACACCACACTACAAGATTCTACAACAGTTCCGGAGAGCTTATTGTAGACTCTATAAGTGTGGGATTCGGCACCATAACCAACAAAAATACCTTCTAAATCCTTAGATTCAAACTTAGATAAACGAACTCCTTTAATAAGAAAGAAACACTTACACCCGAATACCCGAAAGTATGAGATGTTTGGCTTGTTACCGGTAAGTATTTCATACAGAGTCTTGTCCAAGATCTTGTGGAGGTATAAACGGTTGGATGAATGACAAGCAGTAGAGATTGCTTCAGCCCAGAAGTTATATGGAGATTTAAATTCGGCTAACATTGATCTTGCCATGTCCATTAGAGTTCGATTCTTCCTCTCGGCTACACCATTTTGTTGAGGGGTGTACGCAGCGGAATATTGATGTCTTATCCCCTCTTCACTTAGGAACTCATTTAAGGTGTAGTTCTTGAACTCCGAGCCGTTATCGCTCCTTATAGCAAGAATGGGGACGTTGTGTTGACGTTGAACCTCGTTGGCGAAGTGGATGACAGTTTGTTGAGTTTCACTCTTCAACTTGAAGAAATAAACCCAAGTGTATCTTGAGTAATCATCAACAATCACTAGACAATACTTCTTCCCACTGAGGCTTGCATGAGATGGAGGTCCGAAGAGGTCCACATGAAGGAGCTCCAAAATCCTTTTCGAAGAGATAACGGTTTTCCTTCGATGAGGTGAATCATGCATTTTCCCTTCAACACACGTCTTGCAAACACGATCTTTGGCAAAAGAGACATTTTCTTTTAGTCCAAGAATGTGGCCACCCTTGTGGAGACTTTGCAAAGTTCTCATATTGATGTGGACTAGTCGGCGATGCCATAGCCAACCCGCATCAGCCTTTCTGAAAAGACACATCGGGCCTGTAGTGGTTTTCCCCGAAAAGTCCACCACGTACAGGTCATTTTCGACATATCCCACGAAAGCGACTTTTAGAGACTTGCTCCACAAGAGTACCACTAAATCAGCATCAATGTAAACTGCAAAGCCCATCTTACCAAGGGCACGAACTGAAAGTAAATTGTACCCGAGGGTCTCAACAAGCATGACGTCCATGAGAGAGATATCGTGAGCCACCACAACTTTGCCGAGACCCAATACATCAGATTTTGACTTGTCGCCATAGGAGACGGTTATGTGATCAAGGTTTGGCCACATCTCCGTGATGATCTCCTTGCTTCCGGTCATATGACTCGTGCAACCGCTATCGAGTACCCATTTAGAACCACCGGAAGCATAGCCCTGCAAGAAAATTACTTCTTGTTTTTAGGTACCCATTTTTCAATGGGTCCTCTCATGTTAGTAACAAGGGTCTTGGGAACCCAAATAGACCAAGGAATGTAACAATCCTAAGGCCCTACATAACTAGCATAAACATCACCACAACAATCACAATATAGTTCAAAGTTAGGATTGTTGATCCCTGGAAAACCATCATAATTAGTCTTGTCATTGGTAATGTTGCTAGTCTTTGATTGAGTAGTCTTGTTCTTCTTCTTCTTCTTCTTCTTCTTCTTCTTCTTGTTTTTCTTGCTCTTTATCTTGGGTATGTAACCAAGACCTTCTTTACTATTGTTTGTCCTTTGCCTGCTCAGTATCTCATCAATAACCCCTTTACCTCTGTGTTGAGAACTTCTTGCAAGAGCTTCTTTTACAAAGGATGAAGTGGAGGTACTTGGCACATCATACCGTTCCAATTGAGTTTGGAGCTGGTCATGAGACTCATTTAGAGTAGAATGATCACTCTTCAATGCCTTGTGAGCACTTTCAAGATTATCAAACTTCTCCAAAAGTCTAGCATGAACAGCCCTAAAGTCAATATTTTCTTTCTTTAGTTTCTTTACCTTGGCAAGAGCATGGTCACGTTCTTTAATGAGCTGAACTACAGCTTCTTCTTGTGACCCCACAAGGGATTCGAGTCTTTCTTCCAAAGATACTCGAGCGTCCTCTTCCTCTTCCAAGGCATTCTTCAAAGAAGTTATCTCCAAGGCATCTTCTCTTTCAATTCTGCCCTTTTCTTCAAGGAGATCTTCGGCTTGAGCAAGTTGACTCATAAGAGCATCAAAATGGAGTTTGTGCTCACCTTGTAGGTTAGTGAAAAAAGTATCCAAGGCAATAACTTCTTCTTTCATTTCAAGACTGTCATGATCATCCATATCCAAAATTATGTTAGTCTTTTCCAAATGGTGGCTTGCTAGACCTGATTTTAAAGATATTGTCATTAAATCCTAGTCTCTACAAGTGAATAGTGAGAATACAGTGGATGTTTGGCAAGACAAAGTTAGATTATTTAGAAGACTTGCTAAAGGGTCGAATATGAATTTAGAAGCAGCTATTAGGAAAAATAGGAAAGCTCTGATGGATGAGTATGATAATCTAGACATTAAATCAGAGAATAATGCCCTGACGGTTGAAGAGAGGAATAGGTTCTCTTTCATTATGCAGGAGATGAATAGCTATTGGATCATGGAAGAAACTAAGGCTAGATAGAGAGAGCTAGAGATAGGAATATTTTAGAGGGAGATAGGAACACTGCCTATTTCCATGCAGTGGCTAATCAAAGGAGAAGGAAAAAGCTTATCCATGTTTTGGATGGCCCTGTCAGTGATATCAAAGATATGTTGAAAGTGGCCATTGACTATTACAAGGAGCTTTTTAGCTGGGAAGACAGACCTAATATTAGGATTAGACATGGATTCTTTTCTGACAAATAACAAGTTAATAGTGAGGACAATGACGCCCGGCCCCTTTTACTCTTGATGAGATTAAATAGGATGTGTTTTCCTCTTACTCTGATGGAGCACTTGGGCCTGATGGGCTCTCCTTTATGTTCTATCAACAGTTTTGGGATGTTGTCTCTTTTGACCTGCTAAACATATTCAATGCTTGGCATAGAGATAACCTGGATATTTTTAGGATTAACTTTGCCATGGTCACGCTGATCCCTAAAGAAGAGGATGCTAGGACAATGAAAATTTTTAGACCCATTAGTTTGTTAAATTGTTCCTTTAAGATCTTTACTAAAGTGTTAACTAATAGATTAGCTAGGGTTTTTGATAGGCTTATTGATCACCAGCAATCAGCCTTTATTAGGGGTAGGTTTATCCCTGAAAGTGTAGTTACAGTCCATGCGATCATACATGAGGTCCATAGGAAGAAAGAACAAGGGATGTTTTTTAAGATTGATTATGAAAAATCCTATGACAGGGTTAACCTAGATTTCTTGTATGAATTGTTAGAGGCTAGAGGTTTTAGTCCCTTGTTCGTTAGATTGATTAGGCAGATCACACAAGGAGGCTCTGTTGGTGTCAAAATTAATGATACTGGGAGTGACTTCTTTTCGACAGGTAAGGGTTTAAGACAAGGAGACCCATCTGCTCCTTTGTTGTTCAACCTCTGTGTAGATGTTTTCTCTAAGATGCTAGTTAAAGGAGCCAGGCATGACCTGATTAGAGGGTTATGTCCTAATTTTGTGCCGGGGGGTAGCTTGTCTGCAATATGCAGATGACACCTTGCTCTTCCTAGAGCATGATGAGAGAGTAACTATTTATTTTAAATGGATCCTGACTTGCTTTGAGCAGATCTTGTTGGAGATATGCCCAAGAGGCAATAATAAAAGTGATTATTATTATATCTTTGTGTTTATGATGAATGTTTACATCCCATGCTATAATTGTATTATTAGGAAACACTAATACATGTGTGTTTTGTAAACATATAAGAGTCCCTAGTAAGCCTCTTGTTGAACTAGCTTGTTGATTAATTGATGATCATGGTTTCCTGATCATGGACATTGGATGTGATTAATAACAAGGTTATATCATTGGGAGAATGATGTGATGGACACACACCCATAGTAAGCGTAGCATAAGATCAAGTCATTAAGTTCACATTGCTGTAAGCTTTCAAATACATAGTAACCTATTCCTTCGACCATGAGGTTATGTTAATCACCATCACCGGATGAATACTTTGATAACATCAAACGCCGCTTCGTAACTGGGTGGTTATAAAAGTGTCATTGGGTATTCTGAAAGTATGTGTTGAAGCTCATGAACCAAGATTGGGATTTGTCCATCCATATGACGGATAGATATGCTCTGGGCCCTCTCGGTGGAATGTCATCTAGTTAGCTTGCAAGCATGTGACTAGGTCACAAGGGATGACATATCACGGAACGAGTAAAGAGTACTTATCAGTAACGAGGTAGAACTAGGTATGGAGATACCGACGATCAAACCTCGGATAAGTATAATATCGTGAGACAAAGGGAATTAGTTTCGTATGTAAATGGTTCAATCGATCGCGAAGTCATCGTTGAGTATGTGGGAGCCATTATGGATCTCCAGGTCCCGCTAATGGTTATTGATAGGAGATGTGTCTCTATCATGTCTACATATTCACGAACCGTAGGGTGACACACTTAAGGTTCGAAGTTGTTTTAAGTAGATATGGAATGTGCATTGGAGACCGAATGTTGTTCGGAGTCACGGAATGGATCCGGGACATCACGAGGAGATCCGGAATGGTCCGGAGAATAAGATTCATATATAGGAGATCATTTTATGAGATAGGAAATGTTCCGGAGTGTTTGCATGAGGATTCTAGAAGGTTTCGGAATGTTCCGGAAGGTTCTGGAAGATATCTTGGAGTTTGCTTGAAAATCAAGATAGGGATCAAGGAGTCCTGGTGGGTCAAGATACGGATTCGTGGGGGAGGAGGACTCCTCCCCCCACCTCCAATCCGCCGGCCTAGGGAGGAGAGGAGTCCTACAAGGACTCCCCTCCCCATGGCGCCCTCCCCTCTTTAAATAGAGGGGCAGGGGGCGCCCCCTCCTCCCACGCTCCCATAACGTCTAATCTCTGCCGCCTCTCTCCTCCACCATATTCTGCACAGGCATAGGCGAAGCCCTGCAGAATTCTCTACTCCACCACCACCACCACGCCGTCGTGCTGCTGGGATTCCGTGGAGAAGATCTACTACCTCCGCTGCTCGCTGGAACGGGGAGAGGAAGGTCTGCTTCGACTCCGCACGTGTGACCGACTGCGGAAGCGCTGCCGAATTGCGGCGCCGGAAGGATCGTCTACTTGACCAAGGGCGGAAGCGCTGCTGGAACGCGACGCCGGAAGGATCGTCTACTTGACCGAAGGCGGAAGCGCTGCTGGAACGCGACGCCGGAAGGATCGTCCACACGATCTTGAGATCGGCAAGTGATCGACTACATCAACCACGAGATCTAATCTCGTTAACGCTTTCGGATCTACGAGGGTTAGTTCCTATCTATCTCGTTGCTCATGTCTCATAGATTAGATCTTGGCTTTTATCTGGATTGGATCTAGGTTTTGTTCGTTCTTGCGGTAGAAAATTTTTGTTTTCCATGCTACGAACCCATCAGTGGTATCAGAGCCGTATCTATGCGTAGATCTGTTGCACGAGTAGAACACAATGGTTTTTGTGGGCGTTGATGCTTTTGTGGTCGGTGTCTTAGCGTGTACTTTGCATCTTGCGGTATGGTGGGATGAAGCGGCTCGGGCTAACATTACATGTCATCGCACATGAGACTTGCTCCACGCTTGACGTGCAACTTGCATTGCACAAGTGGCTTTGCGGGTGTCTGTCTCTCTCACCATAGTTAAGATTCGATTTACAATGAGCATCTTGACAACACTTGTATCAACGTTGTGGTTCTTGTTCGTAGGTAAGATCGGTCTTATGCGAAAGCCCCAAACCACGTAAAACTTGCAAAGAAAATTAGAGGCGTCTAACTTGTTTTTGCAGGGGTTCTGTGATGTGATATGGCCATCATGTGATTGTGATTGTATTTGATGTATGCAATGATCCTTGTTGTAATATGGCAACCGGCAGGAGCCTAATGGTTGTCTTTAATTCTGTTAAGACCTGCGTGTCTATTCATCTTGTAATAGCTTTATTCCAAGTAGTTGTAATAGTTGCTCGTGATGATGGACAACCATGAAGCGGCGCCACTGACCTTGACGCAATGCTGGTGATGATGGAGATCATGTTCGTGCTTTGGAGATGGAGATCAAAGGCACAAGAAGAAAAGGCCATATCATATCACACTTATTATGAATTGCCTGTGATGTTAATCCTTTATGCATCTTGTATTGCTTAGATCGCGACGGTAGCATTATAAGATGATCCCTCTCACTAAATATCAAGTAATAAAGTGTTCACCCTTAGTTGGCACCGTTGCTAAGACTCGTCGTTTCGAAGCATCTCGTGATGATCGGATGTGATAGATTCTACGTGTGCATACAACGGGTGCAAGCCAGATTTGCACATGCGGAAACTAAGGTTGTCTTGACGAGCCTAGCATGTACAGACATGGTCTCGGAACACGGAATACCGAAAGGTAGAGCATGAGTCATATAATTGATATGATGAACATGAAGATTGTTCGCCGATGAAACTACATCTTCTCTCGTGAAGATCGGACTTGGTGTAGTGGACTTGGTTCGTGTAATCACTAAGACAATGTGAGGGATGTTGTTTTGAGTGGGAGTTCACCTAGTTAGTTTAATAATTAAACTTGAACTCAATTTGTCATAAACTTAGTCTAAAACTACTTGCAAATTGTTGTAGATTATGGCGACCCCTTCCATCAATTTCAATGCGTTCCTAGAGAAAGAAAAGCTTAAAAATAATGGAAGCAATTTCACGGACTGGTTCCGTGGACTGAAGATCGTCCTCAGGGCTGGTCAGTTGACCTATGTGCTCGATGCACCGCTAGGTGACCCACCTGCAGATAATGCCACCGATGACGAAAAGAATGTTTTCGCCACTCGGAAGAATCATTACTCCACAGTTCAGTGTGCCATCCTGTACGGTTTAGAAGCGGAGCTCCAACAGCGTTTTGAGCACCACGACCCGTTCGAGATCATTAAGGAGCTCAGGCTAATTTTTGAGACTCGCGCGGCAATGGAGAGCTATGAGGCCTCCGAGAAATTCTTTAACTGTAAGATGGAAGAAGGAAGCTCCGTTAGCGAGCACGTGCTCACCATGTCTGGGTACGCTAAGAAGCTCCAAGAGTTGGGAATATCGATTCCTAATGAATTGGGGATTCACCGTCTCCTTCAATCACTGCCACCAAGTTACAAGAACTTTGTGATGAACTACAACATGCACTGCATGAACAAAACGTTGCCTGAACTGTCGTCCATGCTAAAAACTGCTGAAGTGGAGATCAAGAAGGAGCACCAAGTGTTGATGGTCAATAAGACCACCAATTTCAAGAAACGGGGCAAGCCTAAGAACAAGGGCAACTTCAAGAAGGACGGCAAGAAAGCTGCCGCTCCTGCTAAGAAGCCCAAGGCTGGTCCTAATCCTGAAACCGAGTGTTTCTACTGCAAGGGTGCTGGTCACTGGAAACGTAACTGCCCCAAGTACCTGGCAGATCTGAAGAACGGCAACATCAAGAAGAAAGGTATATTTGATATATGTGTTATAGATGTGTATCTTACTAGTAATCGTAGTAGTGCCTGGGTATTTGATACTGGTTCGGTTGCTCATATATGTAACTCGAAACAGGAGCTGCGGAATAAACGAAGACTGGCAAGAGATGAGGTGACGATGCGCGTTGGAAATGGCTCCAAGGTTGATGTGATCGCCGTCGGCACGCTCCCTCTACATCTACCTTCGGGATTAGTTTTAAATTTAAATAATTGTTATTTGGTGCCTGCGTTAAGCATGAACATTATATCTGGATCCTGTTTATTGCGAGACGGCTACTCTTTTAAATCTGAGAATAAAGGTTGTTCGATTTATATGAGTAATATCTTTTATGGTAATGCACCTGAGATGAATGGTTTATTCTTACTGAATCTCGATAGTAGTGATACACATGTTCACAACATAAATGCTAAACGAATAAAATTGAATGATAATTCTGCATACATGTGGCACTGTCGTCTTGGTCATATTGGAGTGAAGCGTATGAAGAAACTCCATTCTGATGGACTTCTTGAATCACTTGATTTTGAATCACTTGAAAGATGCGAAGCATGTCTAATGGGAAAAATGACTAAGACTCCATTCTCTGGGACAATGGAGCGAGCTACAGACTTATTGGAAATAATACATACCGATGTGTGCGGTCCAATGAGTGTAGCATCGCGTGGTGGATATCGTTATGTTCTCACCTTCACGGATGACTTGAGTAGATATGGGTATGTCTACTTCATGAAACATAAGTCCGAAACTTTCGAGAAGTTTAAGGAATTTCAAAGTGAAGTGGAGAATCATCGTAACAAGAAGATTAAGTTTCTGCGTTCTGATCGCGGGGGGTGAATATCTAAGTTACGAGTTTGGCATGCATTTAAAGAAATGTGGAATACTTTCACAGTTGACACCGCCGGGAACACCACAGCGTAATGGTGTGTCCGAACGTCGTAATCGAACTCTCTTAGATATGGTTCGGTCTATGATGTCTCTTACAGATTTACCGTTATCATTTTGGGGCTATGCATTAGAGACAGCCGCATTCACTTTAAATAGGGCACCATCTAAATCCGTTGAAACGACACCGTACGAATTGTGGTTTGGTAGGAAACCTAAGTTGTCGTTCCTTAAAGTTTGGGGTTGCGAAGCATACGTAAAGAAGTTACAACCTGATAAGCTAGAACCCAAAGCGGAGAAATGCGTCTTCATAGGATACCCTAAAGAAACAATTGGGTATACCTTCTATCATAGATCCGAAGGCAAAGTTTTTGTTGCAAAGAATGGATCCTTTCTTGAGAAGGAGTTTCTCTCGAAAGAAGTGACTGGAAGGAAAGTAGAACTCGATGAGGTTATTGAACCTTCTCTCGGATTTGAGAGTAGCACAGCACCGGAAGATGTTTTGGTGCCGCCTGCACCAATAGAAGAGGAAGCTAATGATAATGATCATGAAACTTCGAACGAAGTTACTACTGAACCTCGCAGGTCAACGAGGGTTCGTACCACTCCTGATTGGTATGACTCTGCCTTGAACGTCATGTTGGTGGACAACGCCGATGACCCTGCGACGTATGAAGAAGCTATGGTGAGCCCAGATTCCGACAAATGGCTAGAAGCCATGAAATCCGAAATGGGATCCATGTACGAAAACCAAGTGTGGACTTTGGTGGACTTACCGGATGGCCGTAAGGCTGTCGAGAACAAATGGATTTTCAAGAGAAAAACAGATGCTGATGGTAATGTTACCGTCTATAAAGCTCGACTTGTCGCTAAAGGGTTCCGACAAATTCAAGGAGTTGACTATGATGAGACATTCTCACCAGTAGCGAAGCTAAAGTCTGTGAGGATTTTGTTAGCAATTGCTGCATATTTCAATTATGAGATTTGGCAGATGGATGTCAAAACGGCCTTCCTTAATGGTGACATTGAGGAAGAGTTGTATATGGTACAACCCAAGGGTTTTGTCGATCCTAAAGATGCTAACAAGGTATGCAAACTTCAGCGCTCCATTTATGGACTGAAGCAAGCATCCCGTAGTTGGAATCAACGTTTTGATAAGGTAATCAAAAACTTTGGATTTATACAAACTTATGGAGAAGCTTGTATTTACAAGAAAGTGAGTGGGAGCTCTGTAGCATTCCTAGTACTGTATGTAGATGACATATTGTTGATTGGGAATGATATAGAACTTCTTAATAGCGTCAAAACCTATTTGAATAATAGTTTTTCAATGAAGGATCTTGGCGAAGCGGCATACATTCTAGGCATCAAGATTTATAGAGATAGATCAAGACGCCTAATAGGGCTTTCACAAAGTACATACTTGGACAAAGTTCTAAAGAAGTTTAGAATGGAAGATAGCAAGAAAGGGTTCGTGCCCATGTTGTCAGGTAAGACCTTGAGTAAAACTCAAAGTCCAGCTACGGCAGAAGGTAGAGAGAAAATGAATAAAATTCCCTATGCCTCAGCCATAGGTTCTATCATGTATGCCATGCTGTGTACAAGACCGGATATAGCACATGCTGTTAGTTTGACTAGCAGATATCAAAGTGATCCTGGAGAGGAACACTGGACAGCGGTCAAGAATATCCTAAAGTACCTAAATAGGACTAAGGATATGGTTCTTTCTTATGGAGGTGATGAACAGCTTGTTGTAAACGGTTACACCGATGCTAGTTGGAACACCGATCCGGATGACTCAAAGTCACAGTCGGGTTACGTATTTATTTTGAATGGTGCTGCAGTAAGCTGGAGGAGTGCGAAGCAAAGCGTTGTGGCGAAATCTTCAACTGAATCGGAATACATAGCTGCTTCGGAGGCTGCACAAGAAGCCGTTTGGATGAAGGAATTCATTACTGAACTCGGCGTGGTTCCCAGTGCATTGGACCCGATGGCCATCTACTGTGACAACACAGGTGCCATAGCTAATGCGCAGGAGCCAAGGTCACATAGCAAGCTGAAGCACATCAAGCTACGTTTCCACGCTATTCGCGAGTATGTCCGAGATGGTGACATAAAGATTTGCAAAGTACACACTGATCTGAATGTGGCAGATCCGTTGACTAAACCTCTCCCTAGGGCAAAGCATGACCAACACCAAAACGCCATGGGTGTTCGGTATATTACCATGTAATCTAGATTATTGACTCTAGTGCAAGTGGGAGACTGTTGGAGATATGCCCAAGAGGCAATAATAAAAGTGATTATTATTATATCTTTGTGTTTATGATGAATGTTTACATCCCATGCTATAATTGTATTATTAGGAAACACTAATACATGTGTGTTTTGTAAACATATAAGAGTCCCTAGTAAGCCTCTTGTTGAACTAGCTTGTTGATTAATTGATGATCATGGTTTCCTGATCATGGACATTGGATGTGATTAATAACAAGGTTATATCATTGGGAGAATGATGTGATGGACACACACCCATAGTAAGCGTAGCATAAGATCAAGTCATTAAGTTCACATTGCTGTAAGCTTTCAAATACATAGTAACCTATTCCTTCGACCATGAGGTTATGTTAATCACCATCACCGGATGAATACTTTGATAACATCAAACGCCGCTTCGTAACTGGGTGGTTATAAAAGTGTCATTGGGTATTCTGAAAGTATGTGTTGAAGCTCATGAACCAAGATTGGGATTTGTCCATCCATATGACGGATAGATATGCTCTGGGCCCTCTCGGTGGAATGTCATCTAGTTAGCTTGCAAGCATGTGACTAGGTCACAAGGGATGACATATCACGGAACGAGTAAAGAGTACTTATCAGTAACGAGGTAGAACTAGGTATGGAGATACCGACGATCAAACCTCGGATAAGTATAATATCGTGAGACAAAGGGAATTAGTTTCGTATGTAAATGGTTCAATCGATCGCGAAGTCATCGTTGAGTATGTGGGAGCCATTATGGATCTCCAGGTCCCGCTAATGGTTATTGATAGGAGATGTGTCTCTATCATGTCTACATATTCACGAACCGTAGGGTGACACACTTAAGGTTCGAAGTTGTTTTAAGTAGATATGGAATGTGCATTGGAGACCGAATGTTGTTCGGAGTCACGGAATGGATCCGGGACATCACGAGGAGATCCGGAATGGTCCGGAGAATAAGATTCATATATAGGAGATCATTTTATGAGATAGGAAATGTTCCGGAGTGTTTGCATGAGGATTCTAGAAGGTTTCGGAATGTTCCGGAAGGTTCTGGAAGATATCTTGGAGTTTGCTTGAAAATCAAGATAGGGATCAAGGAGTCCTGGTGGGTCAAGATACGGATTCGTGGGGGAGGAGGACTCCTCCCCCCACCTCCAATCCGCCGGCCTAGGGAGGAGAGGAGTCCTACAAGGACTCCCCTCCCCATGGCGCCCTCCCCTCTTTAAATAGAGGGGCAGGGGGCGCCCCCTCCTCCCACGCTCCCATAACGTCTAATCTCTGCCGCCTCTCTCCTCCACCATATTCTGCACAGGCATAGGCGAAGCCCTGCAGAATTCTCTACTCCACCACCACCACCACGCCGTCGTGCTGCTGGGATTCCGTGGAGAAGATCTACTACCTCCGCTGCTCGCTGGAACGGGGAGAGGAAGGTCTGCTTCGACTCCGCACGTGTGACCGACTGCGGAAGCGCTGCCGAATTGCGGCGCCGGAAGGATCGTCTACTTGACCAAGGGCGGAAGCGCTGCTGGAACGCGACGCCGGAAGGATCGTCTACTTGACCGAAGGCGGAAGCGCTGCTGGAACGCGACGCCGGAAGGATCGTCCACACGATCTTGAGATCGGCAAGTGATCGACTACATCAACCACGAGATCTAATCTCGTTAACGCTTTCGGATCTACGAGGGTTAGTTCCTATCTATCTCGTTGCTCATGTCTCATAGATTAGATCTTGGCTTTTATCTGGATTGGATCTAGGTTTTGTTCGTTCTTGCGGTAGAAAATTTTTGTTTTCCATGCTACGAACCCATCAGATCTCAGGCATGAGGATTAACTATCACAAAAGTGAGTTAATTCCCATTAATATGTCCTTAGAGGAACTTCAACCATACACTGATATCTTCCAATGTGTGGATGGAGACTTCCTTGTCAAGTACCTGGGGATCCCTGTTCACTATAGCAAATTAAGAAAAGAGGACCTACAACCCCTTATAGAAAGCATTATTTGAAGGATTACTAGCTAGAGAGGCAAATTGATGTCCTTTGCTGCTAAAAGAGTGCTCATACAAGCTTGTTTAGCCAGTATTCCTATTTATCTCTTGTCCTTCTTTAAATTTCCAAAATGGGCCTTGAGCCTTATAGATTCTCAACTTGCCAACTTCTTTTGGAATGATGAAGAGGGGAATCATAAGATTCATCTAGCCAATTGGCCCTCTCTATGCATGAAAAAAGAAGCTGGAGGGCTAGGTATTCCCAATCTGCATGATCTAAGCCTATGCTTAATAGGATCCTGGGTTAAAAGATACATCTAGAGGGAAGGGGCTTTGTGGAGAAGAATCATTGATGCTAAATATGCCACAAACAGCCCCAACATCTTGTGCTGTCAGGACACATCCTTCTACTTTTTGGAAAGGAGTGATGTGGGCAACTAGAGCTATTAAAGTAGGCTATAAATGGAAAGTTGGTAATGGTAGATATATAAGGTTTTGGGAAGATATCTGGTTTGGGAATTCACCTTTAGCCACCCAATTTTGGGATCTTGATGTAATCTCCAATCAATAGACCCAAACCATTGCTGAACTTTGGGATGGAGTTCAGTTGAAGTGTGACTTCAGAAGAACTTTCTCTGAGGAGATGACGGTGCAATGGTTTAAGCTGGAAACCATTGCTAGGACTGTTTAGTTTCTTAGGTTCTGAAGATCAACTTATCTGGCAGTATGAATCTAATGGGGTTTACTCTTCTAAATCTGTGTATGCGCTTCTGAATTTTAGAGGGGTAACACCCATTTATTTACCTACTGTTTGGGATCTGAAAATCCCTCCTAGGATTCAGGTTTTTCTCTGGTTATTATCACAAAATAAAATTATGACTAGGGATAATTTGAGGGCTAGGGGCATGCCTAAACCTTTAGAATGTGAGCTATGCAAGGAAATAGAAATTGTTAAACACCTCATGTTTGAGTGTATTGTAGCTAGGCAACTTTGGGAGAATGTGGTAGATGTTTTTAATATCCTTGTTAGTAACTTTGAATCGGTTGCTTCAAAATGGCTTGCTAATAAAAGGTTTCTGCATTTTAATGTTGTTACTTCTATAGTCCTCTAGGCTCTGTGGAATAATAGAAATAGCCTAGTCTTTAATAAAACTTCTTGGATTAATATGAAGCAGGTATGGCGTCTGGTTCTACTCTATCTGAGGGACTGGAGGCTCCCTTTCAAAGATTTGGAGGGGGGGAATATCGAGAAATTCATGGCCAAAATGACACAAAAGCTGAGAAGTCCACTACCCCTCCCATCGCCCTGAAGTTTCCAGATTTTGGGTGGATTACTACCTGGAAGACTACGGCTTCATCAAGCTATGGGGGGAGAGCATCACTAGAGTTCCTTCAGGAACATCCGGATCAAAGTGGCTCTATCCATGTGGTGGTCTGAAAAAAGTTAGGAGCAGTCTGGCTGGCTTGTGTGTCTGTTCTCTTGGATCATGTATTTCGCTGATTTTTGGTTGTCTAGTAGCTAAAATAGGGTTGTCGCTTCTGAGCTTTTGCGATTGGCTAAGTTTCTATATGTGCGGCAGTCAGATAGACCGAGTGGTTTAGTTGGAGTAGGGTTTGGACCTAGTAATTTTTATTTTCTCTGTTGCTCAGACTCTATAAGTTTCATTAGGATTAATGGAACTAGGGAGAAAATCCCTATTAGTCTAAAAAACGGTGCATTCTGAATTAAGCATAGTACAACTATCTTTAACACTTTAAAAAGATTTGGTGTGTCTCCAAGCAGTGCTAAGCAGCTAAATAGATATAGTACCCAATTACTTTTCATAGATTCGATAAGTGATAGCCAATATTTTTAAAACCGTGATAAATAATTTAGATAGGAAGGTGTACATATTTTAAATAGAATTAGGGTTAGAGTTAGGTTTTGTCTGCTGTGGTACGCTGTTGGGGTGGTAGGAAAATCTGCCTCAACTCTACTTCCACACCGATGAAGACATTCATCGCGGCACATCAGAGTTGATGGAAATATGTGCTCGTTGGTCCTTCACACCGGTAGCTTGGTCTTCTCGTCGTTCTTCAGATCTAGTGAGATATATTTCTCGGTGTGTCCCTCTCCCTCCGCTTGCTGCTCTGGTGGCAGGAGGGAGGATGGGGGACCTTGTTCCTCTGTTCTGGTCTAGTAGTTAGGGTTAGGTTTTGTCTATTGTGGTACATCGTTGGGGTGGTGGGAGCGTATTCTGGGCGAATAAATTTGCCTCAACTCTACTCCCACACCGGTGAAGACATTCATGGCGGCACATCATAATTGATGGCAATGTGTGCTCATCGGTCCTTTCACATCAGCAGCTTGATCTTCTCACTGTTCTTCAGATCTGGTGAGATATGTTTCTCGGTGTGTCACTGACGTTTGTCATTATCCACGATCGAGCTAGTAATTCTACGCAATGTATATAGCTGACAGGCATGTAGAAAATTATAACTATGATAGTATGACACCACCTTCTTACTAAATGGAATTTGTAATACCAAATTAACTTAATGGGACATCCAAGGGGTAAAACAACAAAAGGAGGATCAAATGGCATGTTTTCAAGAATACACTGACCTACCCAACTAACACGTCGATGTATCACATCCCTCAGAAAAAACACATTGATGTATCACAATGTATCGCTATGAGATATAGGATGGGAACGAAAAATAGGGCTGGAGGGGAAGGCTGTGAAAAAGAAGACTTATCTCAACGGACTAGAGAGATAATAGAAACTCCAACGGATCCCCTAAAAGGGATCGGCCTCAAAAAAATTGGGGATTTTTCAGTTTTGACGCGTTTATTAGGACAGAACAGCCCCATACTTTGGACTGGAGATGGTGATGAAGAAGCCTCCCCTGGCACCAAGGAGGAGTGGTGATGATGATGGCTTCGATTTCCCCTTTTCGAAGGCCTCAAAGAAGAAGGATATTCCCTCTCTCGGATTAGGTGAAGACTTTTGCCTTCACCGCCGTTTGTGTAAATCCTGGGAAAAATATGGTTTTGGTTTTCAGGTGATACGGAGCAGTCTGAAAAAGGGAGAGCCAATGAGACGCTTTAGGCCTGAACGGGCCTAGGTGGCGTGGCCATAGGTGGGGCCCGCATCACCTGGCCTCATTTCGCCTTCGTGGCTCCCCTCGCGTAGTTCCAAGGCCCATTGTCCTTCTCGCGATGAAAAAAGTCGTGTTATTTTTCCTAAAATTAATTGGTGTCTAGAAAGGTCCTCAAACAACAAAATACGAAAAGAAGGTTTTCTGCCTCTCAGAAATTAAATACCAAAATGAGGGAATTTATAGAAAAGTCCCATAAATCATCTAAAAATGCATAAACAATGATACAACAATGCAAATAACAATATAAACTAGTCATATATGTGGATATTATGATGATACAAAATATAAGTATCAAGATCATGCTTTGCATCTCCGACCTCGTCACCGAGAGGAGTGGAAGCGCGAAATAGTGGAGCTGTGCGATGCCATCATGACGGTGGAAAAGAAGCGAGCCAAGAAGAAGGAGCTAGCGATGCTGCCATCAAGCTGGAGATCGTGGAGCTCGATGTAGGGATTCACGCATGAAAACAATAAATTTTTCCTACACCAAGAACCCTAATGCCAGGACCTATCTATTAGTAATACAGTAACGGGAGGGGCTTTTAGCGAACTTACTCTTGAAGACCGAAAAGCGTTGTCAACGCTCGGGAGAGCGTGGTTAATGTAGACGAACCGAAGCCGACCTCAAGGTCGTGTTGAAGTCCCGACAGCTCATGCGGCTCCAACGACTTCTAGTGCCCCAAGTGTTGAACCTCCGAGGGAGTTACACATGTCTGGTGCCTGACAATGACTCCCGCTCCTCCGATCCAGCAGCAGTTGCGAAAGTAGAGCTTCTGGATCCGAATCCCGCAGCGCGACGGTGCTCCGCAGTGAATACGGCTCATGCTCGCGGGATCCGAACTTGGGATCACGGTCACGGGAGAGAGAGAATAAACTAGAGGTCTCCCGAAAAGTGAGGGAACCTTTTATTGATTTTTGTGTATTTAATTTGTCAAAATACCTCTCTTTATATAGGTGTGTGTCTACAATAAACCTTGGATTTGTTCTACATGACTCCGGGAACTCCTTGTTGTTTATGTATCACACGTGTATTGACGTTTCCTATCAATGCAGTT
This sequence comes from Avena eriantha, assembly GCA_910589775.1. Lineage (NCBI taxonomy): Eukaryota > Viridiplantae > Streptophyta > Magnoliopsida > Poales > Poaceae > Avena > Avena eriantha. The sequence continues at coordinate 409,675,240 of OU342746.1, read as the reverse complement.
ATAGCATGATATAAAACTTAATCATAAACTTTATGAAATATGATAATAATCATATTATTATTTGTCTCTAGGGCATATTTCCAATAGTCTCCCACTTGCACTAGAGTACAAATAAACTACCTGCATTTGTTCCTAATCATTGGCACCATGTATCTCGGCACCTTTGATCATGCTCGCTCATGGAAGAGGTTGAGTCTTGGGTATGTACTTTACAGCCCAAATCCTTTGCAAGTTACTAATGTCACCTTGATTGACATTAAGACTTTATTATCACATGATTACATTGATGTCTACGCACTTCTATTCTTGTAGATAGTTGTTGGTCTCCAAGAGCAAAGGTTTGTAGAACAACAGCAGGTTTTCCCTTAAGTGGATCACCCAAGGTTTATCGAACTCAGGGAGGAAGTGGTCAAAGGTATCCCTCTCAAGCAACCCTACAATCAAGATACAAGAAGTCTCTTGTGTCCCCAACGCACCCAATACACTTGTCAGGTGTATAGGTGCACTAGTTTGGCGAAGAGATAGCGAAATACAAGTGGTATGGATAATTATAAGTGGTAACGGTGCCAGAAAATAGCTTTGATGGCGTGGAAGAGACTAAAGGCAAACTGAAATAAAGATGGAAGCAAGCAAACATGTAACATATCTAGTTGCAAACGGTGTTTCAATGCTTAGAAACAAGGCCTAGGGATCATACTTTTGCTAGTGAACACTCTCATATAAATATCTTCTCTTCATGATACTACTCTGAACTACTCTCTGGTTGGACACTCTAATCCATGGTAGGGCTATAATAGCACACCTCAAAGTTCGCTTTCCCCATATAGATAACCCAACACTATCACCTTGAGCTCTAGATGGTTCCAACAAACACCATAATTTCATAGAAACATCCAACTCCAAATATAACTCATAACAAGTATTTGTAATCTCTAGCCTAAGTGCCACCACGGTGTGCACGCTGTCACTTTCACACACGTGGGGAGAGCAGAGATCTATTAAAGCACTTGAGTAGCAAGGTAGATCTACTTGATTACAAAGCTCATGATCACAATATGATCATGCATAGAGAGAGAGATGAACACATAGATACTGGTAGAACCCTTAGTCTCGAGGAAGAACTACTCTCTCGTCATCATGGGAATCAGCAACGGCGATGGAGATGGTGGTGGAGATCGATGGAGATGGCTCCGGGGGCACTTCCCTGTCCCGGCAGGGTGCCAGAATAGAGACTTTCTGTCCCTCGAATCTCCCCTTCGGTGGCGGCGGCGCTACGGAACTTTTCGTGGCTAGAGGCTTGACAAGTTATGGTTTTTGCATCAGGGACTTCTTATAGGCGAAGGGGCAAGGTTGGTGGCCGGCTAGGGGGGCCACACCATGCCCTGGCACGGCCTAGGGCTGCCCGCGCCAAGGGGTGGTGTGGCCGCCCTGTGGCCCCTCTCCGTCTTGTCTTCTGGCTCCGTGAGTCTTTCGGTAAAATATCGACTTTGGCTTTTGTCTGGTCCAATTCCGAGAATATTCATTTTCTGACTTTCCTGGAACCAAAAACAGCAGAAAACAGGCAACTGGCACGGTGGCATCTTGTTAATAGGTTAGTCCAAGAAAGTGTATAGAAATATTCCAAAGTGTGGACAAAACATAAGAAAGTACATATAAAACAAGCATGGAACATCAAAAATTATAGATACGTTAGCAACGTATCAAACATCTTTGTGTATGCATCGTAGTCATGGAAACAGATTGATGTCGATTTCCAGGAGCCAACAATGACGTTAGATCAACCACAACGAGCTTTTTCATGGGCACTGTGCCCTAGGACACACATTTTGCAAAAAGCCGAATTAGTCTTTCCATAATAATATACATTATGTTAGATGGTACCATTATATTTTATTATAAATGTAATCATCGAAACACTAGTGCACTATGTGCAACTTTCGGTGTTTTATCACCTCGCTTCCTACTTGATTTCAGTTGGTAGTATCGATGTAGGAATTTCCAAGCTTCTAAGGTTAACACATTACCTTATAACATAACCCTTTATGTTTTAAGATATGTCATCCTTCATCGATTTGAAAACATGTCTACAGTTCTCAATTAGACACTATAGACAAACTTAGCTTAATGTTCTGTGATTCGTACTTAATCACTTTTCAAATGTTCCTTCTTGGATCATATATTATGTTAAGTTGTTATTATGATAGAACCTATGTCTCAACATAGTGGATGACGATCATCCTTTTCTTTCTTTCAACCATTGATGTTTAACTTAATCTTATTCCTAATTTGAGTGACCAAGGACCATTCCTCAATCAATTCCTATTCCAATTTTTTTTAGAATCTCATTTAGGAATACAACATAATATCGTAATATACCTACTATCAACTTCTAATTCCTACAAATCATTATTTATCGGTTCTTGCACTTTCATTCTTAATGTGTCATACACACTTAAGAATCAATCATTAAGCTCCCACTAAAATATGTTTCCAACATATTTGAGTCTGAGACTTACATTTCTCCCTTCTCAAAATATGTCATTCACATATTGCTTTGAGAAGACTTTTATAGCTCCTCTCAATTTCACGCAAATTGCATATCCTCTCACTCTTTTGAATAACTTGAAAATACTTTGATCCATTATCAAACTAAGAGTTTTATTATGAGACACTAGTACCTTACTAGTATTAATCCACTAGAGTTTCAACACTTTTGAACCAAATTATTTTTGAATTTGTCCAATACTTTATTCATGACCAATTGTGTCTTTGTCATTCACCTTTTCCATCATGACTTTATAGTATTTTTGGAAAATTCAAGTAACCCTTTACTTGGTAAGATTCAACAATGAATTGCTTTCTAATCTTAAGTGAATTTTGCCTCTAGGATTTCTCATAACTTTAGTTTACCATTATTTCTTTCGTAGTTCGTAGGTATGCCATATTCTGGTAATGTGACAAGTGATTCACAAATGTGTCCCCATAGGATATGGGGTACATTTTTAAATCCTGCTTCATGTAGTGAAAACACTAGTGGGGAAAGCACACTGATCGTTATCATTGATTCTTTCCTTGATGAAGAGAATCGTTCAGGAACGCCTTCCATTGCGCTTCTCAACACTCTGATGCAGGGTTTTGAATCCTCATTGTGTTTTTCACTATCTTCCATAAACTTCACTGTCGAGAACATAAACTTTCTTGAGAATGCACCAAAATTTTAAGCAACACTAGTTTTCCTTTGTTTTGGTTCTAGCCATGGATTTCGTATTCAAAGTTTCCAATGAATACTCTATAAGGACTTGTTCGCTATTTGTTTTGGTGATATCGAATAACTCCAAAACTTTCACGACGATCCATACAATATATGGTGCCGATCTCACGAATTCAGATGGTTCACTATATATTCTAATTGAGTGTTTACTATTTCTAACTAATGGCATTTACATTAACACTACAACGATTTATTTGGCGCCATCTATTCACCCACTTGATAACTAATATCATATTCCGATGCTTTGCACTTTAACCTGTCAAAATGCATTGCATTTCACAATCCCTTACGCCAGTCTTTGAATTTCATTACTATTGATCAAATCGTAGTAATTAGATTCTCTTTTACCTTTAATACCCTTGGTTGATGAAACACTTTGATCACATCAAACATTTTCATGCTCATGTTTCCTTTGGTAAACCTTTTTACTAAATTCAAACAATCACAAAACGATAATCACCACTTTATTGAAATCCGATACATCGAATATGTATTCTCTTTCAATAATTCATCAAACACTTTGCATTCATGAAATACACGGTGTTTAAGTTATCTTGCGGAACTTGGGCACGATTCATATGTGACAAGAAATCAAATGTATTTCACATATTATCAACATAACTTCGAATCTAAACAATGGTTTCATTCAAAATGAATATATCATTAAGTTTGGTATTTTCAAGGCATTTTCAATATTTTAGAAATGTTTATGCATTATCAATTAGTTTCAAAACCAGGATAATTCACACATAATCGAACAACATATGAACACAAATAGAAATCATTCATAGAAGCAGAACAACTGTTTGTTACAAACTCATATGAATAACTGTCTCACAAACTGTGAGACACACTAAAGAAGTTCACAATCCATCGATTACAATAATCATTGAAAACGATAAACTAAGTGATAAATATCGAGGGAGAGTGTCGTTTGCCATCATCATCGTGCTCTCCATCAACACGCAATAGCACCTCCTCTCCAGCAAGCAACTCTCATGCAGAAGGACATGTTTTCACCAAAACATAACAAGTATCGAATACTTTAACACTGTAATAAATGTTTGCAAGATTATAACATTTATATAATTGTATATCAAATATATACCTTCTTCATCGACAACCTCTCCGGCGATTGGTTCAACCTTTATGTTTCTGAAACATAGTATGAAATCCTGGAAATCCAATGTTTCTGTATCATCACTCATAATGCTACTCCAGACATGTCCTTCGTAGCTGAGAGGCAGCGATCGAAGCAGCACGCCTATCGCAAATGACTAGATCATCTAGTAGACCACGAAATAAACTAGTCTCATGTGTGCATCAAGCATGTGCCCCAAGTGACTCTTCAGACAAGTGTGTTCCTTTATATGTATGGAAAGGAAATCTCCAAGCAGCTCGTGCTTCCACATGCGCATATGGCTTATGAATTCTGCTCTCAACTGATCTACCATTGCATATGGGTCAAGATCACCCATGAGCGGATACAGTTCATCCACCATCCTGTAACGCATTATTATGTGGATGAAAGTGGACATCTCTTGACGATAGTAGCGATCTGCCCGCTCTCGTGGGGTCTCATAGTCATCAGGTTTGGCTCATTCTGTTGTGGGGCATATGTAATCTACCACATTATTCTTAGTAAGAATGTCATTCAGGCGCACAAGTCGACCGAGGAATTTTGATCCATCAAGTCTAAGTCTTTCACCAACTACCCACTCATCAACGTCAAAGTAAGCTGCATGGTGAGCCATCTCTACATTTATAACTACAAACGGAATTTAGATTAAGTTTATAATTATGTGAGTTAAAACAAGAACTACACTAAAAACTCCTATCCCTAGAAGGGTTTTAGTGATTAGGCGATCCCTATTCACTACACCACCCTCGATCGTCATGGCCGGTGATATAGTTGCAAAGGTGGATGCCAAAACGTCGATCACATCATTCATGTGACTTGTGCTCGATATTTTGACCATCCGTGTTCCGAGGCCACGTCTAGACATGCTAGGCTTGCCAACTCAACTTTAGTGTATTTGTTGTGCAACATGGCTTACTGATGACCCACAAGTATACGGGTGTATCGCAGTATTTTCGATAAGTAAGAGTGTCGAACCCAATGAGGAGTAGAAAGTGTTGGCGAATGGCTTGGAGCAGGAATTCTCTGTAAATACTTAGCAAACGGATTTTTAAGGGTTTTTGATAATGCAGATAAATAAAGTACAAGTAAATAAAAGACAATAATAATAAATGTAGCAAGTGGCCCAATCCTTTCTTTAGCAAAGGACAAGCCGGTTGTATTACTTAAGATGACCAAATGTTCTCGAGGACACATGGGAATATCGTCAAGTGCTTTCGCTTCATATAGTTGATTAATCTTCTTTAGTTTGCTAAGTGTTGTGTGGGTGAACCTATGCTAATGTACCGACCTTCCTAGGACTAATACATACTTGTGATTATACCCCTTGCAAGCATCTGCGAGTACACGAAAGTAATTAAGGTAAAACCTAACTACAACTTTAAACTCTAAGACCCTGACATCCCTTGTGCAAAGGTTTCCTAACGGGGGTTCATGTTTCTGTCACTCCGGCAACCCCTACGATTAGTAGCCAAATACGCAATGCATTCCCCTAGGCCCATAAAGGTGAAGTGTCATGTAGTCGACATTCACATGACACCACTAGAAGAAATACACCACAACTTAAATATCAAACCATTGAATCTTTCTCAACACAACTCCACTACTAACAACATGAATTCTCCCATGTCCTCAAGAACTAACCAAACTACTCACAAGACATCATATGGATCAAGATTAGAGATGATATAATGATATGTAACAATCTGAACATAAACGATAATTCAATGGTTCACTCAATAGAATCAACTACAAGGAGTAATAAACACCGAGAAAGTTTCCCTAAGAACTATGCAAGATTCAACCCAATTGTTACAGTGGTATGAAGTGGTGATGATGGTGCTGGTGATGATGATGATGATCTCGATAAAGTCCAGCCTGATGGTGGTGTTGATGGTGACGATCTCCCCTCTCCGGGAAGGAATTCCCCCGATAGAATTCTGTCTGCTGGAGAGATCTTTCTCTCTCAGTGTTTTTCGCCCCGCAGAGGCGGTGGAATCTTTCTGTGGTCCCTCCCCCAGGTATTAGGGTTCCAGGGGGGTAATATACGCTAGAGGGGAGAGCCTGGAGTGGGCCTGGGCGAAACACCACTTGCTGGTGCGGCCTAGGGCTGCCCGCACCAGGGGGTGGTGTAGGCCCCCTGTGGCCCATCTCCACTCCCCCTTCTAGCAATCTCCGTCTTCTGGAAAAATAGAATTTTCAATGTATTTGTAGTGGTTCCGCGTATGAAAACAATAAATTTTTACCCTACGGCCCTGAACCCCTGATGTTGCCAGGACCTATCTATTAGTAATACAGTAACGGGAGGGGCTTTTTGCAAACTTACCCTTGAAGACCGAAAAGCGTTGTCAACGCTCAGGAGAGCGTGGTTGATGTACACAAGCTGAAGCCGACCTCAAGGTCGTGATGAATTCCTTGCGCTCCTTTGGCTTGAACGACTTGAGTGCCTCAAGTGCGACACCTCGCGGGGAGTTACACATGTCCGGTGCCTGACGATGACTCCCGCTTCCCCGATCCAGCAGCAGTTGCGGAAGTAGAGCTCCTGGATCCGAATCCTGCAGCACGACGCCGCTCCACGGTGAAGATGTCTCTCGTTCATGCAGTCCGAACTTGGGACCACGTTCACAAGAGAGAGAGAGAGAGAGAAAATATCAATTGGAGGTCTTCCCAAAAGTTAGAAGACCTTTATTGAATATTGTATGTATTTATCTGGCCAAATACCCCCACTATATATAGGGGAAAAGGAGGTACTACCTCCCTCAAAGTCCCGGGGTGGGACTAAAGGAGAGGAGGGAGAGGGGCAGCCACCGACCGGCCCTATTGGGCCCCGAGCGGGGGCTAGGCCAAGCCGGCCACCCCTTTGCCCCTTCTCCCTCTCTCCTTTCCCTAATGGGCCCTCTCTCCTCCGGGAATTGTCCCATTAAGCCCTTTGACCTTTTAATTGATTTTCTCTTTTATTAAATAATTATGAATAAATGATTAAATCAATATTTAACATTCATTCACATATTATTCGACCACTATCGTTATGGAACACCTTCCACCTCCACTCCGGATATCCTCCAGACTTACCAAAACCCTTCCGGTTTTCTCTCTACTATTCTTCGGTGATTCTTCCGATCCTATAAACACTCTCTAAGCATCATCAAGCCCTTAAGCGTGATACCCTATGGTTCGGGAACACTCTAGACATGGTTGGGACACTCCCGCACCAATGATCGACAGAGGGACCTGGATGGCCATGTCACCCCAATGCGTTCCACGAAGATCTTTCGTCGTTTGAACCGGGACAGTCGTGTCTTATTCCCTTTGTCTCTTGATACTTGCATTGCCCGAGATCCGATCAATGACATCACCATGTCGTGTTCAATCTCGTTACCGAACAATGCTACTTGACTCGTTTCGACAAGTGATATCCCTATGATCAAATCACACGCTGCGCAGCTATTGGATATAACCTCTCTGAGTGGGCCCTTGAGTATCTTTTTGTCACATGGACAGACAAATCCCGCTCTTGATATATATTGCCTCTACGGTTTCCTCCAATACCTGAACACACCTTTATAACCACTGTATTACCAAGTGGCGCTTGATGCTATCTAAGCACTCTCGGGAGACAGTGATTGATATAGCCTCACGGTCTAAGGAATAGTCTACGAGGATCCATTTCTAATCATCGTAACTTGAACTGCGTGACATGATTGGATCACGATGTTTAGGTTGTGTATTGGTTCATCATCTCATTCATAGAATGAGTTGACTCCATTTCCAACTGGCATAAATGCCACATGATCAGGAAACTTGATCATCTGTTGACCAATGAACCAATGACTAGAGTTTCACTGGGAACCCCTGGTTGTTTATATATCACATGTGTATTGATGTTTCCACTCAATATAGTTATAGCATGATATAAAACTTAATCATAAACTATATGAAATATGATAATAATCCTTACTACTATTTGTCTCTAGGGCATATTTCCAACAGTATTTTCCCGAATTTTCTGATCTTCACGAATTTTGCATCCAAACAGCACCTTTTCCATCAGAATCCTGACTGCAGTAGTCCATGCTCCAAAAGTCATCAACCATGCAAAAACAGATGAAATAACATAAGTATCATCTCTTAATATGAAATATATCAATGAATAACAGTAAATTATGATATAGAATAGTGATGCAAAATGGACGTATCAACTCCCCACAAGCTTAGACTTCGCTTGTCCCCAAGCGAAAACTGAGCTCAATAAACATGACAGGTTTCTGGATTGAAGAGTCGATAAAATAATACGGACAAGAAGCATCACATTCATCAATACACAAATCATAATAGAAGACAACTCACTATTATATAACTTAACTTGCAATAAGTAAAGGAAACACAATAAAGATACATAAAGTAAATCATAATTGGTAATGGTAAACTTAGCTCTTGGTCGAAGAATAGTTGATAATTTGCTAGAGTTCGCACATAACTGGTTTTCAATGATAGCTTTCAAAGTAGTAAACACTAAGATAAGAGCAATGTGCAAAACAAGGAACATAAGAAACATGATTGAATAAATCATCATATGAATGAATGAAACACAACAACCCAAAATACTTGCTTGAGATAGAAGGGAATAGGTTTACCGACTCAACTAAAAAGTAAAAGATAGGCCCTTCTCAGAGGGAAGTAGGGATTTCAAGTTTCATAAAGAGCTTCCAAAAATTATGATACTTATTAGCTTTCAGCTCTCATTGCCCCTATCATAGGCATCTTTAGGTGATTAAGGTTAAAGTGATCAAATATGAGGATATGCTCGACAAGTTGTAAGTTGAAAATCTCATGTCCCTTGAATACGAGGGCCGCTCCTCATGCTACTCAAGTTTAGTTACCGGTAAGTTCTTGTCATAGTAAGTATATGTGTATCATAGAGAACCGCCAACGGGGTACCCCTTTCCCGATGATACGGAAGAATCCCCATATCAAAATGACAAGGCAAGAAGACAACGAGCATCTCAACAATCTCCTTATTTACCATGGAAAATGGTATTTTTTTCTCTCTTTCCTCTTTTCTCATTTCTTTTTTTCTTTTTTTCTTTTTCTCAATATCTATCTTTTTATAAGAAGAATGCTTCATAGAGTGCTGATTATGGTTACGCTGCAGGTTTCCACCATGATTAGGCATGGTTTAGACCGGCGGCCCAGGCGTTTCTCTAACACACATACATAACTCCATTGACTTACAAGCTCCCCTTTCATTTCACACCGACAACATCCATAGACAAAAGAGCATGATATTAACTAGGTACAAAGTACAAGTGAAATATTGAAAGCGTCCCCATGACATCATGGTTCTACTAATTCACAACTTACAAAGCGCAAGCATATACGCAATATAGATGGGCACACTGGTTCAAGTTTATTAAGTACAAGAAAGTAAAGTGTGCCATCAAGTTCGTGAGAGCTTTAATCACTAATTTTCACATAACAAGTTTAATTAGGAAGGTAGATAAAAACATGAATTTACTTGGAATAGCAATAATGCTAGTAGATAGGTATGGTGGACACAAATGGCATAGGTTTTTGGTTTAAGGATTGGATGCACGAGAAGCATTCCCTCTCAGTACAGGTTTTTGGCTAGCAAGGCTGGGTAGCAAGCATAAGAGTTGAAGGAAACAAACAAACATACAAGTGATAAGAACAAACATGCAATCTTCCTTGGAAGCACAATAGATCTTATCTAGAGAATACTAAACTTATGAGAAAATCAAGAAAGAAAGATGATAAAATTATATTTCTTTAGAGTACTTTTATCTTTTTCATTCAATTCTCTAAATAGTGTTGCTACTGACCGAGCTAGGTTTGCTAAAACGAACTAAATTAACTCAATGATCCCAAAGTGATACCGATACTAACGACAAGATCAATCATATAACCATGAATTGAAAACTAATATAAGATATGCAAAAGAGTAAATGATAGAACTTCTCATTATCCATAACGGCAACTCACTCCAAGGGATACATAGATATCTAACGAGAGGGGGGACACTTCCATAATGCAAACCATCCTACATGATAACTTCTCTATTCATGATATGACTCTACTAAAAAGGTAAAAATATAAAAGATAGTGATATGATACCGCGGCACTCCCCCAAGCTTGGAACAAACCAAGGGGATGCCAAAACCTGATGACGAATTACTCCTTCGGTGGTGGTGGTATTCTCTTGATGAGATTTTTGATTAATTTCCCCAGGTCCTCAATATCGAAGGTGAGAGTACGAATCAACTCCGAGTTTTGCTCAATGCGGCTCATGATCATGTCGGGTTGCGAATTCCAGCTCTTGTGATTCTTTCCCCACTCGTCCTCCTTGAAGTCTTCTTTTCTGTGGAGCCAAACAATGATGCGGAGGCTTCCCTCCAGTTGACATCCGTGCAATCCTTTTGATCTTGCCAGGGTTTGCCAACACTCCAATGCTTACAGTGGTGGTGCCGGTGTGCGGATGCTGGCTTTTGTTTGCCTCCTCTTCATCTTTACTCTCGATCTCCTTCTCCTGCCTGGGGTCTTGGAGATCTTCCTCCATAGGCTCCTTGCCCTTATCATTGGCGGAGACCATTGTGCTTCTAAACTTTTAAGAATAGTTCATGGCAGAAACAAATCGAAACGAAAACACGACGAGAGCACGATATACGAACCTCGGGGGATCCGAGAGATTATATATTACGAATTTTTACAACAAAAGGAAGGTACTGGGAGAAAACATGTCGGAGACGGAGTCTGAGGTGGCCACACCACCTGCTGGTGCGGCCAGGGGGCCCGCGCCAAGGGGTGGTGTGAGCCACCCTGGCTCTGTTTCCATCCCTCTTTCGCTTCATTGCTTTCCTTCTTGGCTAAAAACTTCAAAAATATAACTTGATAGAATTTTCGCGGAACTTTTCTTACCAGAACTATTACCTATTCGAAAACGGACTCTACAGGTCTCTGAAGTTGGCATTTAGTAGATTCTTCCGGAGTCACCACTTTAATAACATCAATATCTTCATCTTCATCTTCATAATCATATCGCTCGAGTCATGAAAACCTTTCACTTTCTTTACACCATTCTCTCCGATAACCTGGAAATTTCTTTCACACAAAACTTCACACAATTCTCATTAGCAACATTAGTATAAGCGAGGTAATAAACCTGTTAAGTTAAATTTAAAGTGAAATCCATCAAAACATAAGCTACTGTAGCAACTGCTTCCAAAAACCAAAAAAGAATCCAAAAAGGAAATTGATTTAAGAAGCAAATGCAAGAGTGGCAAAATCTGTCAAAACAAACCAACAGGTAAATATCATTTTTTTCAAAAATCTTCTGTTGCTCAAATCAAAAAGTGCAAAACTAACAAAAGTTAAATAACATCTCAATCCATGGTACATAGATCTTTCACGAATTTTACGGTGAATCACAAAAATCTGTTTCGAGATGGCAACTTCCCCAAATCTTACTTCTCTCTCATTAGAGGTTGATCTTGACACAAAAACCAAACAAAAAGGATAAGGAGAGGTTATTACCGAAGTAATAACTTCCAATACTCAAATAAACAAAAACAAACTTAAAGCACAAGAAATATATTGGGTTGTCTCCCAAAAAAGCTATTTCTTTATAGCCATTAAGATGGGCATGATAATTTCAATGAAGCTCACATAAGAATATGAATTGAAGTGCAAGAGAGCATTAAGAAGCAAAAATATACGTGTTTAAGTCTAACCCACTTCCTATGCAAGGGAATTTTGTAAGAAAATAAATTGTTGAAACCAGAAGCTGCAAGCATAGGAAGGCAAAACAAGTGCAACATAAAGACTTTCAGCATAAAATGAGGAAACTTAATATTATTGAGATGCATTAGAACAGTCTTTCCTCTCTCATAATAACTTTCAATATCATGCATAAGTTAAATGATATAACTATCACAAGAACCATTGTAGCAATGATCACTTATCCTAACATAAAACACAGGGACACTAGTTCTCATAACACTACTTTGTGAAACAATATTAGAAGTATCCTCACCAAGGATAGTGTGTCCCTTTTCCACATATTTAGTGACAAAGTCTTTCACATTTGCTATTACAGGTTCATCATCTATTTGTTTATCAGGTTCAACAGCTTTATTTGTACTTTCATTAACCATATTGTCTATCATAGAATGTTCCTTTAATTTAACTGGGAAAGGTATTTTCTCATTGTAAGGTTCACGTAAAACATGATTAGCAGTATAAGCTTCAGTATTTCTTGCAGGAACACTGTTAACAATGTCTTTATAAGGTGCATGATACTTATTCCACTTCTTTTTATGAACTTCAATATAGGAAGCAAAAGCCTTAAAATAAGTTGCAATAGCTTGAGAGTCTAGACCATAAGCATTTTTAATATTTTGAAAGTCATCAGTTCCCATAAAAGATTCAATCCATTCATAATCATAATTTATACCTGACTTCCTTACTTTGTCATTCTCCCATGCTTCAGCATTGTCTTGAATACGGTCGAGAAGATCCCATTTAGCTTCTTCTTCCATGCGTGTAAATGATCCAACACAAGAAGCATCCAATACATCCTTATCATGAAGAGAAAGCCTTGCATAAAAGTTATTGATAATAATATTATGAGGGAGCTCATGAATAGGACATTTGAGCATTAGTAACTTCAATCTCCCCCAAGATTGAGCTGTACTCTCTCCATCAAGAGGCCAAAAGTTGTATATTTGATTCCGATCTTTATGGATATCACTAGGAGGATAAAATTTAGAATAAAAGAGAGGCAATATTTCCTCCCATTCAAGAGCTTGACCATTCTTCAGCAGCTTATACCATTCCTCAGCTCTTCCTTTCAGTGATAATGAGAATAATTTCTTATTGACTTGATCTATTGTAATACCTGCACACTTGAACAACCCGCATAATTCGTGTATAAAGAGCAAATGATCACCAGGATGGACAGTTCCATCTCCAACATAATAGTTATCCATAACACGATCAATAATTCTTGTAGGTATTTTAAAAGTATCATTCCCAGCAGGTGGTGGTTCATCTACTACCTTAGCAGTGGTAGTAGCATTACGAAATAAGAAACTCAGCGAATTATCCATATTGAAATAAAGCAACTAACAGAAGTAAACAATACTCACAGTAAAAGTTTCCTTTACCAGTTCCACTCTCCAATAGCACTTCACTCACCGGCAACGGCGCCAGAAAATAGTCTTGATGACCCACAAGTATAGGAGGTGTATCGCAGTATTTTCGATAAGTAAGAGTGTCGAACCCAACGAGGAGCAGAAGGTGTTGGTGAATGGCTTGGAGTAGGAATTCTCTATAAATACTTAGCAATCGGATTTTAGGGGTTTTTGATAATGCAGATAAATAAAGTACGAGTAAATAAAAGACAATAATAATAAATGCAACAAGTGACCCAATCCTTTATTTAACAAAGGACAAGCCGGTTGTATTACTTAAGATGACCAAACGTTCTCGAGGACACATGGGAATATCATCAAGTGCTTTCGCTTCATATAGTTGATTAATCTTCTTTAGTTTGCTAAGTGTTGTGTGGGCGAACCTGTGCTAATGTACCGACCTTCCTAGGACTAATACATACTTGTGATTATACCCCTTGCAAGCATCCGGAAGTACAAGAAAGTAATTAAGGTAGAAACCTAACCACAACTTTAAACTCTAAGACCCTGACATCCCTTGTGCAAAGGTTTCCTAACGGGGGTTCAGGTTTCTATCACTCCGGCAACCCCTACGATTAGTAGCCAAATACACAATGCATTCCCCTAGGCCAATAAAGGTGAAGTGTCGTGTAGTCGACGTTCACATGATACCACTAGAATAAATACACCACAACTTAAATAGCAAACCATTGAATCTTTCTCAACACAACTCCACTACTAACAACATGACTTCTCCCATGTCCTTAGGAACTAAACGAACTACTCACAAGACATCATATGGATCAAGATCAGAGATGATATAATGATATGTAACAATCTGAACATAAACGATAATTCAATGGTTCACTCAATAGCATCAACTATAAGGAGTAATCAACACCGGGAAAGTTTCCCCTAAGAACTATGCAAGCTTCAACCCAATTGTTACATCGGTATGAAGTGGTGATGATGGTGCTGGTGAAGATGATGGTGGTGGTGATGATGATGATGATCCCGATGAAGTCCAGCCTGATGGTGGTGTTGATGGCGACAATCTCCCCTCTCCGGGAAGGAATTCCCTCGGCAAAATTCTGTCTAGCGGAGAGATCTTTCTCTCTTGGTGTTTTCTGCCCCGCAGAGGCGGCAGAATCTTTCTGTGGTCCCTCCCCCAGGTATTAGGGTTCCATGGGGGTAATATACACTAGAGGGGAGAGCCCGGAGTGGGCTAGGGCGGCCACACCACCTGCTGGCGTGGCCTAGGGCTGCTCGCGCCAGGGGGTGGTGTGGGCCCCCTGTGGCCCATCTCCACTCCCCCTTCTGGCAATCTCTGTCTTCCGGAAAAATAGAATTTTCCATATATTTTCCCGAATTTTCTGATCTTCGCGAATTTTGCCTCCAAACAACACATTTTTCATCAGAATCCTAACTGCAGCTGTCCATGCTCCAAAAGTCATCAACCATGCAAAAACAGATGAAATAACATAAGTATCATATAATAATATGAAATATATCAATAAATAACAGTAAATTATGATATAGAATAGTGATACAAAATGGACGTATCACTTACACCCACCGTATGCGAACAAAGATATGTCTGACACCCGATCGTCATGACCTGCCTCATAACAGAGAACTTTCTTGGTGGTGCATACTAAGGGAGAACACTTCCATTGGTATTTTGATTAGGGATCATCTTATTAGGCTATTATCGAGTATCTAATACTACTACACAATAAGATGCACAAACAATAAATATTGAATGTAAGTGCGATGTGATATGGTCCTTGATGCTGTGATCTTCATCCCACACCTCCGGATTATGGCGCTAGGGTTCCGGCGCCGTAGGCATCAGGGTACCAGTGCCTCCGGCGTGGTAGTCCATCATCTCCATGACCATCTACTACTACTTAGCAACATAAAGTAAACTACTTTACCTTTGCCACCACCATATAACATCACAACGCCCCCTACAAAACATAGTTAGACACCTCTACTTTATCTTTGCATTTTTTACGTGGCTGATAGGGCTTCCGTACAAGAATAGTTCTTACATACGAACTTCCACCACAACGTTGATCAAGTAGTTGCCTATACTACACCCCTTTCAGGGCCCTCCATTGCAAATGGTATACCAACTAATATGAGAGAGACAAACACCCCCAAAGGCACTTTATACGGTACAAGCCATATGTCAAGCATGGACCAGTCTCGCGAATGAACACGTAAAATCGGCTGGGGGCCGCTTCATCAAGCATTGTTGCGGTATACACAAGTACACGTGGGAGGGTAACAACTAAAAGAATAATGCCCACATGCTACAACTCGTGTGTTCTACTCGTAATAGCAATACTACGCATAGATCTAGCTCTGATAACACGGTAGTGGTTCACACATGAAAACAATAAATTTGTCCTTTGCCAAGAACCCTAATGCCAGGACCTATCCATTAGTAATGTAGTAATAGGAGGGGATTTTCGCTAACTTACCCATAAAGACCGAAAAATGGTGTCAACGCTCGGGAGAGCGTGGTTGCTGTAGACGAACCGAAGCTGACCTCAAGGTCGTGTTGAAGTCCCGACAGCTCCTGTGGCTCCAACGACTTCTAGTGCCCCAAGTGTTGCACCTCCGAGGGAGTTACACACGTCTGGTGCCTGACGATGACTCCCTCTCATCCGATCCAGCAGCAGTTGTGGAAGTAGAGCTTCAGGATCCGAATCCCGCAACGCGACAGTGCTCCATGGTGAAGAAGACTCATGCTCGCACGATCCAAACTTGGGACCACGATCACAGAAGAGAGAGAATCAACTAGAGGTCTCCCCAAAAGTGAGGGAACCTTTTATTGATTATTGTGTATTTAATTTGTCAAAATACCTCTCTTTAGATAGGGGAAAACCCACCTCATAGCTAACTAGCTTAGTCATGTTGGACTAAACAAGGGAGAGGGGGAGGGAGAGGGTTGGCCACTGCCGTCCAGGGCCCAAGTGGGCCCCACGCTGGGTGCCTTGGCCTAGTCGGCCACCCCCTCCTCCTTCCTCCCTTTGGTCTTTCCCTCATGGCCCCTTTTCCCTCTGGATTTTGGCCCAATTAGGTATTTGACCCTTTTTAATTCCTTTTCTTTTATTGAATAAATATAAATTAATAATTAAATCAATATTAAACATTCATTTACATATTATTCAATCCTCGTTGATGTGGAACTCATTCCATATTATTCCGGACATCCTTCAAACTTACCGAAACCCTTCCGATTTTTCTCTCTTTTCTTCGGTGATTCTGCCGATACCAAAACACTCTCTGAGTATAATAAATCCCTTAAGCGTGATACCCCATGGTTCGGGAACACTCCATACATGGTCAGAACCCTCCCGTACCAATGATCATCAGAGGGACCTGGATGGCCATGTTGATCCCTGTGCATTCCACGAATCTTTCGTCGCTGAACCATGAACGTCGTGTCGTATTCTTTTTGTCTCTCGATACTTGCATCGTCCGAGATCTGATCAATGACATCACCATGTTGTGTTCAATCTCATTATCAACAAATGCTATTTGACTCATTCCGACAAGTGATATCAACGTGATCAAATCACACGTTGCGCAGCTATTGGATACAGCTTCTCCGAGTGGGCCCTCAAGTATCTTTTCCGTCACACGGATGGACAAATACGGCTCTTGATGCATATTGCATCAACTGTTCCTCCGAATACCTGAACACACCTTTATAATCACGTGTCACCAGATGATGTTTGATGCTATCTAAGTATCCTCGGGTAACAGTGATTGATATGGTCTCACAGTCTAAGAAATAGGACACTAGGTCTTTTCTAATCATCATAACTTAAACTTCGTGACATGATCAGGCACGATGCTTAGGTTGGGTATAGCTCATCATCTCATTCTCGTAATGAGGTGACTCCATTGTCAACTGGCATAAATGCCACATGATCAGGAAACTTTGATCATCTATTGACCAATGAACCAGTGACTAGAGCTTTACCGGGAACTCCTGGTTGTTTATGTATCACACGTGTATTGACGTTTCCTATCAATACAGTTATAGCATGATATAAAATTTAATCACAAACTTTATAAAATATGATAATAATCCATATTATTATTGTCTCTAGGGCATATTTCCAACACTCGACTCTTATTGAGGACGCCCGCTGCATCGCCGCCGCAACCCACAAGCTCCGGTGAGGATCCCCGCTGCCACATTATGGTTAGGGTTAGGGATTACATTTTGGTTAGAGTTAGCAGATACTATGTACAATCGACTATATGTAATGATACAATGTATGATCTGACTGCGTTTGAGGTTGTGTTCCTCTCCAAATTTGCCGTGAAGTGTTCATTGTCTAACCATCGCCTCCCCGGGAAGTATCTTTTACAGGGTGCGCTGCGTGTGGGCAGGCTGGCACAATGTTGTGTCTGCCGCGACCACAGGGCAAGGCCTGACATGAAGGAGACAGAAAGAACGAGGAGGACAATCAGAGGATACCGAAGTGAACATTAGATAGAAGAAGATCGTGGAAGTACATGTTTTTAGAGTTCTAAGTCGCACATGTTATATACTTACAAATTTCAGTTACATTTTGATCAATATCAATGTACCTAAATTTATTGTTCCATAGCAACGCATAGTCTAGTCACTGACAAAACAAGAAATAATGTACCGAGGATCGATTGATAACACAATGAAAAATGTGTCTTATGAAAAAAAGAATACGTGATCTATATAGTAGGAAGAGACAATCTCAATCCAAACCAGCCCGCCATATAGATTTGCCCGTCCTTAATTTTGATTGGATGGTGGTCGCTGTTAATTATAAAGTTTATATTTTTGAGAGTAATTATTAAAAATAAAATAGCGATTTCATTACTACCGAAAACTTGAGGTTGGATGGCTAGAGGGTGGTTGTACCTCCAGCCCACCAGAGTTCAAACCCCAGGTTTGACACTGCGTGGTGCATAAAAGACGGAATATTCTTTCAGTGGGAGGCGAAGTTCTCATCGACAGCGAGACGCCTGTGGTGACTTCGTCAATCTCAAGACCAGCTCCGCCGGCTCATTTTCTCGGAGGTGCTCATAGGGGTAGGGTGTGCGTGTGTGCGTTCATAGGGATGAGTGCATGTCCGTGTTGTGAGCGCCTACGATTGTACTATGTTTCTCAAAAAAGAAAAATAGAGATAGGAAGTTAAAATACGAATCTAACAAGTTTAGGCTCGCGTACTTGGGGCTGGCGTACAAAAAGACCATGGCGGCGTGTAAACCCATCTCCACATAGCTACGACAACCGATGGCAACGGGACCACGCACCATTGCGATGTTGTCCGACGGCAACACGCGTGTGTCCTGGCACGGGAGTAGGGATGACACCCGTCGGGTTCGGGTCCGGGTCCGCCCCCCATACCCGTCCCCGCCCCATTTCCCCGCACCCGCGACCTGCCCCGTATCCATTAGCGGGTACAGATCCCCACCAGACCCGCCACCCGTCGGGTAGCGGGTAAACGGGAACCCGATGGGTACCCGCCAAGGTCTGCGAGGCGGCGGCGTTGGCGATCTGCAAGGCGGCAGTGGCGCTGGGATCTACGACTCTAGTGCTGGCGGTCGCCGGAGCTCCCCTCCCCGTGGTCCCCGACCTAGACCGGTGGCGCAGGTGACCACTGGAGGTGTGGACCGTGGAGGCGACAACGCAGGGAGGCGCGACGGCGACGCAGGAAGAAAATGCTTCTTTTCTTACACACAGTTCGAGTCACTTGTTGACTCACAATTACAACTGTTAAAAGTTTCAAATGTCCTCTTTTTTGCAAGAGTGTCTTATAAAATAAAAGGGTATAACTTCAAAACTATGTGTTTTTTCATTCATTCTCCTTTAGTTTTTTTTCTCTATCTAGAAGTGGAATAGAATAACCCGGTTGAAGGGGTAATGATCATACGTATGTAATGCATTGTATGTCCCAGAATAGGTCCTATTCTTCTACCCTTTTCAGATAGTCGATGGCTATTCACAGCTACTACCTTAACACCAAAGAAGAGTTCGACCCAATGCTTGATTTCTGTCTTAGTGAGTTCCCAGCTGTTCCGGTGATTAGATCAAAATAGAGTTCTTTCTACAACAGAAAACGTTGGTCAGGCGTCTCCTGGAGTGTTTCGATATCAGCAAGCACATTCTAACTATCTATAAATGGCATTTCCAGGTGTCCCGTGCAGCATATTACACAAAAGAGTGGGTTGACACATTAATGAGGCATTCCCTAAAGGTGGATCAAGCTGTTTCTAGGCCATATGAACACATAGCATGTGACATTTCAGGTCCAAGCATAATTGCTTTAGATAAGAAGAAATCTAAAATAAGCACTTCCTTCCCATAATCCTACCGGTGGTGGAGGCGTGCAGGAAGGTGTGACGGCAGCGCAGGGAGATGCAGCGGCTGAGGCGCGCATGGAGGTTGGGCGGCGCAGGAGAAATATGTGGGCGCGGTAGGTAGGGAACTAGGGAAGAGAAGCCCCGCACGATGCGTGTAGGTGCAGTGCGTTGCGTGTGTCATCTGCCCTGCATGCCATGTGTGTGTTAACTGTGTATAGGAATATTATTAGTAGGATTTAGATTTGCCAAAAAAAAAGAATTAGTAGGGTTTATCGGGTCAACGGGTCTGCGGGTACGGGTCTAGCCCCTCCATACCCGTCCCCACTAGACCCGGTGGGTCTAGGTTTTTACCGCTAAACAGTCCCATGAGTTTTTTCTTTACCAAACCCTCCTCATTTAAGACGTGTACCCGGGTCCCATTGCCATCCTTGCACGGGAGATTCAGGCTGCCGTTGTAATATCGATTAGAATCCTAGTTTATATTAGAGCTTGTACCTGCACTAACACATGTTAGATCTACGAGCTTCTGATGCCCACATTTGCATGAACGTGTAATGTACGTTCAGACTATGCCCATATATATTGCCGGTCTGAAGAAGTTCTCTTTTGATTTGCAGGTTTAATTGTTCCTTGCTAATTAAATTTTAATCAGCGCAAAATATAAGAGACGTGCAAGGGATAACACTAATTAGGAGGGAACATATCGATCGTACAACTTTATCTTTTTTTTTAAATTGTCTAGCATGATATTTTGTTCGGATAATCTCTATGCAACACATTAGTTAGACATGCATGTTCTTTCTTAGCCAGAGACAGTCTCGAGCATGTGCTTCCGGACCCATGTACACCGTTAGCTCGATCGGTCATCTCTGCTAGCTCTCTGCATGTTCGGATATTTTTTCCCTGCATGCGAACCTTGGCCGACACCGATTACATATAATATTGTGATACGTTCTCGCTAGATCTCCAGCACGGTGCCTCCGCCTTTGTCTCCATTGAGGAAAAAACTACGGCGCTGGGTTGGACTTGGGACTTTCCTCCATGTGACATGAGCCATGAACCATGGAAGTGTAGGAGAGAGGGACTGGCCAGTGAATGTCGGCATCCCTCTTTTGACTTGTGCCACGATGTGCCGCTTCTTCTCTGGCTGACTGCTGCTGGTTCAGTTCAGTCCCGAGGGCACTGCTAAACAACTAGCAAGGCAGGGATTAGGTCGCGTTAAACGATGCGCACAGTCGATTGTTTACAATCTCAAGGGCCAATGACCTACTCTACTCCCTGCTATTTTGTCATGGGAACAAGTGTGGAATGGCAGGTCATGTTATCTTATCTTAGAACTGTCCCATATAATTGAGGGGGGCCAATCTTGTTTGCAGGATCGTAGAGATACACTAAAAGGATAGAAATGCAGGTGTAAACAAACGACTAAATAACACAGAATTAATGTGAACTTAGTTTGTTAGCGGTTCACATGAATTTAAGAAACATTGGAGTTTAAATAGACACATGGTCAAATTAAAGCCAAACTTACTACACAATAGTAAAATTACGATGACATTATGCCACTAGAGACCTCGGTTTCGTTCCACATGCGTAGGAAATTTGAAAAAAGGTGCAACTAAATTGTACAATTCCTACGTTTTCCTGTCAAAACTAAGATCACCCTGTGTTTTTTCTTTGCTCAATTCCTTTGAACCAAACCGGTTGAATAGTGTCCCCATGAAACTCCCCATTCCTATGTTATTTCTACTTTTTTTCCTATGAACCAAACAAGGCCTGATTGTCCTTTGTGCCGATATGTACACATGCAAAAACACGTCACCTTCCTAGTTCGGTAGTTCAAGTTCAAAGTGCTCTTGTAAGCTAGTTCGATGTCAACAAAGGAAAGCAAAAACAGATAAACTAGTTCAACACGTTCAAAGATCGCTACAAGTTAATTGCCTACATTCTCCTAGTCCATGAAACTTGCGTACGCACCGAGTTCCAGTGCAATTGCGCAAACATTCTCAGAGACAAAATTTCTACACTAAACGGAACGACTAAAGAGAAATACGATCTCAAACCAGTATGAAATCTACAAGGCTTTTTAGATGAACTTGCTAAATGCTACTACATGTACTTCCACGATTTAAATGTCCTTCGACGACTGACAGGTAGAACCCTGAGGGACACCGGCTAGATTATCTTGCCAATGGGCTTCAACTCCGCAGGCAAGTGGTCAAAGTTGCCTGAATCCACGTCCTCCTGGAACATGGGCCGCTCCCTGTACTTGAACATGACGGCCGGTGCCAGGTGCTGCTTGTTTGGCGTCAGCATCACATAGTTCGCGTCGGCCTTCTCGTAACTGCAAGTTCATACAACAGAGCATTGTCAGCAGCCACATTCCTAGCAGTAAAAAGCTAGCAGACCCAAAGGCTTGAATAGTTAGTAACGTAAATCGAGCAAAGAGACAGTACCTGGCCCTCCTGAGATCATCGACACGGATTCCAAAACCGTACGACGTTGTCCCCTTCAAATGGTCGTTCACAGCTGCAAACAGAAACCAATGCAACCATTAGAAAAGATGTTGAGTTTTTTTGCTTTAGAAAAGATGAGTTATTAGCTTTGTTTTTACGCAAAGTATATTAAGACAGGCTTGCACAGTGCACACCTGTGACGCTAAGTGCAAAGGATGGTCTCCACCATGACTTGAATGCCAAAGCCACGGACGACTTGGAAGGACCCAGCTTTCCCTATTGAGAACAACAAAGCAATGACCATCAGAAACAGATGAAGCTAATATAAGACTCGCTTAAAGGCCGCCAAACTGATGAATGGATCTACTTAACCTTCAACATGAAGTTCTTATTAGCTTGCCAGCTTGCAGCTAACTGAAACGGGGAGTTGCTGGCACCCTCTGTTGGTTTATCTTTATCAATCCTAATAGTGTGAAAATGGAGTTGGTCAGCTGATTTGATGAAGCAATAAAGTAATGTTTCTACCTCTTAGGCAGTAAAGCTTACCCTCCAGACAACTCAAGACCCAAATCTATGTAGTTTGTGATACCAACAACCTGATCATCTTCAAAGGGATTTTTCACCTGATAGATGCGAGTAGAATAGACTCTCAACAAGCTTAGATACCATGATTGAAATTAAAACCAAAACATGGTACTCCCTCCGTCCCAAAATAAGTGACTTGAGTTTGTCTAGATTCGCATGTACCTATATACTAAAACGTGTCTAGATACATCCGAATTTAGACAAACCCACGTCACTTATTTTGGGACGGAGGGAGTACATTAAACCAGGAAATAAGAAGCAAACAACTATAGGAAAAAAGAGCGCAAAACATAGAGTTCCCTCTAGTGAAGTAATAACAAGAGTGATTGGTATACATTGTGACATACTGACACATCTTAAGTTTCAGCCAAAGCATGTAGGCTTTTAAATTCATGGCTAAGACAGCATCTTGGACATATTTTTATCCCTAACAGAAATTATTAGACTGATAATATCGACATTAGTTTGTGGGATGCTACTTTATTTGTTGGTAACTGTATGCATGTTGTGTAGCTAAGAAATATTAGGTGTTGGCAACAGCAGAGAAGTACCATGGACAGATATTTTTCTGATGAGCTTGTAACTGTACCTTCTTACTAAAAACATAAGCACTCTAGAGTATTCTCAGTTTTTTGTTTTACTAATATGCATATGTCTGATCTATTGACTATCACAACACTGAGATAGTACAAAAGAACCAGAAAGCTATCAGGATCCACAGAAAGCATAAAAGGCTTAATGATCAAATTAGTTTCAATCTCGTCAGAGATGGATAATAAAACTAAGAGAACTGTCCTTACCCTTCTTTGAACAACCAGGTGCTGATAGAACGAAGCAGTAAGCTGCACATTGAGGAAAACAAAATTCCATTACCCATGCAGCTCAGTGAAGGCAAACATAGTTAAAGATATTAAGGTTGCATTTAACCAATCAATAGCTATTTAATCTATGTAGTGTTTTTTTATGTAGAAGTACACCACTGCTCCCTAACATAAAGAAAGGAAGGCAAACATATGTATATAGACTAGCTGTTTCATACACATGTCTATGCGACTGATGATTATTCTCATATCTTCGTGAGAACCGTTATTTTCACAAATGAA
This sequence comes from Avena eriantha, assembly GCA_910589775.1. Taxonomy (NCBI): domain Eukaryota; kingdom Viridiplantae; phylum Streptophyta; class Magnoliopsida; order Poales; family Poaceae; genus Avena; species Avena eriantha. The sequence continues at coordinate 409,651,130 of OU342746.1, read as the reverse complement.
CATGTATTGTCAGGCAGCATCTATTGCACTCCCTTCATTTTTAAATAATAGTCCAACTCTAAATATCTTGTGTGAAACTCTTAACTATAATAGGTGAACATTGTCCACTTGGTTATGTATCATGGAGAGGTACTCATGCGTGTACGCATTCCTGTGTGTAAACACACAGTTGCATACACATATTCAGATGACCATATCAACAGATAATGTTTCCAATGATCGAGATATTATTTAAAAAAGGAGACATCAAAACATGTAAATAGTTCTAAAATTCACATGCATTGCAAGGACTAATAATCCATCATACAGTTTTGTTTATAGCCTTAACAAATTTATCCTAGCAATTGAAGCTAACTTTGCAATCAAAGAAGCAGCAAAGACTACAACAAACCTGTGTATTTCTGGCAAGCTCTAAGGAACAAATGAATGAAGGGCTGAGAGGGCTTGTTGAGCCAACACCATAACTGATTGCATAATTCCAGTTCTTCGGGTCCGTATATGGCATAGGATTTTTGTTTCCACCTATGTGCAGAATGGACATAAGAGCACTAAATATAACAACTCAATGAAAAGCTCATAAAAGTTCAAATAAACAACTGAATATCTACGTCTGCTTATCTAGATGCATGAAGAAGAGGATAATAATGTTAGAAAAGCAGATACTGATTGTACCATTACCGAATTACATTTCAGTCAAATTTAGAATCAGAGGATAATAATGTTAGAAAATTTTCAGACTTGCGAGGTACTAACATTCTTTTGATTTCGTGACAAAAGAAGCTACATGCTACACAGCTTGATCTAAAAGGCCCATGCTTCCTTTGGTGGTGAACAAAAGGAAGCAAATGCAAATCTTCAGAATTGACAACTTAAAGGGAATATACATGCATCTGTGCACAAGAGTGCTCAAGATGAGAACCTAATGCTGCAAGTGTTTACCATGCTCCTATGTTCCACTTCAAATAGAACCCGAAAACCACCATCAATTTTAAATGTAACTCAACATATTATGAAGATACATTATTTCGCTTTCGTATTCCAGCTTCTACCTTGTACTAAGGTGTTGGAATTTTACAGGACGATGAACTGCTCCACCTTTATTTGTTGACGTTTTTTCGCTGATAGTAAGTTACAATTTCAGAGAGTAACACTCACTAAGTGGCTTATATTGTGCTCCTGCAGTTAAACTTCCTTTTCTCCCAACCAACCATGCTCCATATGGCACCTCACCAGATGCTGCAAGCAAAAGTAATGTCAGAAAGTATTATTGTTTTTACTAGAATATCAGCAAATATTATAAGGAAAAGTGAACTGAAAATAACATTACAAAGATTGAATTCAAAGCATATTAGTTGGCAATAGTGCTTGTCCTCTATATGGATTCAGATTAAAATGGGTAATACATTTTGTTACGCATAATCTTCAAACACAACCCAACAAAATACATGACAAGTACAAATGAGACATACCAGGCATTGGCACAAAGGACGCCCCAATTGATAGCTTATCTGAACCATACCTTAGACCCAGGACTCCATTGTCCTCAGAGGACACCCTGAAAAACATAACTTCCTCACTGATGGTTTCTAACTATATCAACTGAAATTGATGGTGAAAACATCTAGCATCCTATTTGGGACGTTTCTCCAAAGGTCAACAAACAAACTAGTGGAAAGCTATGTAACAATGGATTCCATGATTTGCAAGTGTAACAGATATATAGTTTACCTGTTTCCCATTAGCAAAGGGAGTATCCCAAATGCACCAATGTGATATGGAGCGTAGTAAGCACATGACCTCAGCTTCAACATGCTGGATAAAAGTACGACCAAAAATATCATCATGTATGCAATTATCAAAATCAGCAAAAATTAATGCAGTAATTTTATTATCCCTCCAGCAAGAAAAGACGTACGGGTCTGAAGTTGACGCAAGAAGGTCCACAAAGGTATGGGGATCGTACAAATCTCTAAAGAACAGTAAAGCATTTCTTATGTTAGAATATAACAAAGTCTGCATAAATACAAAGCACTGGTAAATTATGGAAATAATTACTTTTGCCAGCGAAATAGAGCGTCTCCTTTTACTTCTGTTCCACTATCCTTTTCGGCAGCTGCAGATACCTAGTGATATTAAGGTATGCAAATACTTCTCTTGCAAAAACTAGATGTCAACACACAAAATGTACTGTACTGCGTATGAATCAAACATCTTGACACAAGTTAAAACTACAAAGGTTGGCATATAAACATGCGCATCACTTGAAACATTTTCTAGCACCAAGATGGTATCAACCACTGCAGGCGATCTTAAATTCGTTACTTTTGTTACTTGTGCATTGTGTAGATAAGGCTCAGTGGGGATTGGTTTGCATCCAAAGGTAACATCCAAAAATTATCAAAACTGACAGGCCAAGCAAAATAAATGCTATTCCTATGAAGTAACATAAAAGAACAGCTACAGGATGTAACAGTTGAAGATTCACCGACCCTCACTCATATCCCCATCGAACTAAGACAGTAACAGTACTACTGAAAGAACCTGATGCAGCAGCAGAATAAAAAAAATGTGGTAACGACGATTCATGTTTCACAGGATACATTGGCGATCAGATCAACGTGAGGGTCTTCCAGCGGCTTGAGCATAATCCTCGAGGTCATGCTCCCCGCCTGATCGAAGTAGTCCTCAAACAGACTGCGCAGCGGGAGCTTTCCGAACATCATCTCATATGCCGGCACCGACATCCTGTGTGGTCAAGACAAAAACCACTTCAGTAAGAAATCACAATGTAGGGTCAGTTTACTCTACGGTTCCCTCTTTTACTGACGGATGGGCATCAGACACAGAAAGCTATCTGAACCTGAAAACCAGGACAGCACACCCAAGGGCTACAAATTACTTTGTTTCTGAACAGTGGCTACAATTAATCAACAGGTGCTTATTACACGGTAAAAAATCGCTTACGAGTAGAGAAACGACGAGGCGCGATTTCACAAGGGGGCGTCGCTAATCACGATCATCTAACCTAATCGAGCAATTAGTCGAAGATTAAGAAACCCTCGCCACTGAATCGCATTGTGCGAAGCGCGGCGTGCCCTCGGTCCTTGCTGCGGACTGGAGCGAGAGGGTATGGAGCAGATTTCTTTTGCGGGGGAACGAAGGGAAGGGTTGGGGAGTGGGGGGACCTGGTGCGGGCGGCGATGGGTGGGTAGTCGAAGATCGGCGGCACCAGCACCATCGGCGGCGGCGGCGGAGGCGGCTCCTTTCCCCAGAGGCTGCTCCACAGGGCGCCCATCGGGACGCGCGACGGCTGCGGCGGATGGAGAGGTGATCTGTGTTTGGGGTTGGGGAGAGTGGATGAACTTGGGGAAGAAGAAGAAGAAAGAACAGTCCGTTACACTGCCCAGCTGTTGCCTCTTGCTATTTGAAGGGCGACACTGGGTTGTCTTTTTTTTTTTTTTGCCACCGTGATCGGGTGAAGCTCAACCGTGAGTTGCATAGGCGGTGTATATGGTCGCGTCGCGTACGGCCTACGTAGGCCGGCCCGATGGAAATTCAAGAAGCCAGTTTGTTTCAGAGAATATAAAGAAATAATAAATTGTCTTCAGGTTCGTCTCCACTTTTTTTTTTTGAAAATAATCTATTAAGACCAACAAACCGCCTCATTAAAAATCTTCCAATCCCCTTCGGTATTCTGAAAGAAAAAAAGTGCGTATGTAACTTGCTGACCTAGAGACAGTCAATTACAATCGTGGGTGATGAGCTCCGACACGCAAGAAGGAGCTGCACCATGAAGAAGACCATTAAAACCAGACTTGACTAATTGTGCCAACACATGCGCTGCATCATTACTAACACGGTCCACCTTACAAACAAAAATATTCCCCAAAACCCTAGTGACATAAGGTGCTTAATCCCTGCCATGCACGCTTGCAGCTCGGCCTCCTCCGCACTTGTGCATGGATGAACATGTTTCCACCGAGTAAGAATGACTCTGCCCAAATGATCGCGGATGATAATGCCCAGCCTTGCCATCTTTGATAATTCGTCCCAGCCGGCGTCAACGTTTGCCTTCAGCTGTCTTTCCATAGGGGTTGTCCACCTGGGAATTCCCAGCCGTCCTTCATGATAATTTTGGTAACAAGACTACGGACGGCGGCCTACTAAATACGACCGATGATAGCTGGCAGTGATGTCGAGGCGGTGAATGATGCCTGCCCATCCCCATGCACAACATTGTTCTTGTGATGCCATGCACGCCATAGCAGGAATATTGTTTTGGAGCGGGCTTCCTTTAAACGAAGTGGAAGATGGCAAAAATCGGAGCCACCAGAGGGCCAAGCCCTAGAGGTGAGCTCCTCTCCCCGCACACGCCCCTTCTCTCCCTCGTTGTCTCTCGTGCACGTGGTTCCTAGAAGAGCTACGCATGTGGGAGTTGACTCCGCCACACCACGTCGTCGTGCTACTGGTACCTCTGATCTAAAAGATCTAATTCCGCATTCTCGTTGTTGAGCACCGTACATGTGCGAGTCTATGGAGGTGCTGTCAATTGTGGCGCATGTTGTCGTGCGAGAAATCGCGACCTTGATGTCGGCTACGGCGTGCGACTACATCATTTACGTTCCACGGGAATGTCAAAAGTTTTTGGTCTATGAGGGTACGTCACCAAAATCTCCCAGTTAGAGCATTACTCCTAAATAGATCTTGGCACTTGGCACATACTAGTTAGAAAAACTATTATTTTCTGCTGGGAACTCCTACATAATGGACCTTGCGAACTACGGTCCCACCGGCAAAGACACCATGTGTGCCTCCGGGAGTTGCCCAAAAGGGAGCTTCTATTTTCCGCTCAGCGCATGCGTTACTAATGCATGCCTGAAGCCTTCCCCTTATGGGCCGTCCTGATCCAACACAATAACATGTGATGTTTTTTTATTTTTTATTTTTCTATTATTATAGTAATAAAAGGTTTAGGATTTTCGAAAAAGTTCGAACATGGAAAGTATTCAAACAAAAAATTGTTCACATGCGAAAATTGTTTAAATATAAAAATTGTTCAAATTACAAATTGTTCACATTCGGAAATTGTTCAAATATGAAAAATGTTAAAATTAAAAAATTGTACAATATTAGAATTGTTCAAATTTAAAAGTTATTCAAAATTACAAATTATTCACATTAGGAAATTGTTCAAATTTAAAAAATGTTCATATTTGACAATTGTTCAATTAAAGAACACATATATATATCTATATCTATACCTAATAATAAAGGACCGATTGTTTCTTCCGGTTCAATACTTTTTTAGACGATTTACCTCCTACTAAATCACATATTACCCACTGTGTCACCCCAAAGTGGAAAAAAATCAACAAGAAACTGCTCGTACATGAAAAAACAAATCAAAATATGATTGTTTGGATCGTTAGCGGCTGGCCTCCGGAGGGCAGCGCTCGCTGTGCCACCCAAGTGAAAAAAAAATCCAACAAGGAACTAGGCGTGTGAAAGAAAATGTCCAAGAAAAAAAATAAACAAAAAGAAAAATAGAGAGATCCATGGAAGAGTTTTGTTCCTATTAAAATAGGAGAGATCCTTAAGTTCTATTCATCTACCTTTTGAGATGGAAAAGGAGACGCACTCTCTGCCATATGCACGTATGCTGCACACATCATTTCATAGTCTGCAAAATTGATATGCGCATACAATATAATGGAGTGGTTGAAGCAATTTGGCGGATCAAGCGTATTGCTTGTGAAGCGGGCGTCGGCCAAGGTTGCTCCTTCGCAACAACGCGCGGACATTGTGCTAGTTTAAGAAAAAGGAAAAGATAAAGAAAGATAAAGAAAGATAAAACCACTTAAAAACAAGGAAACCGAACCTAGGAAAAACCACATGAAAAAACGGAACAGAAAAAACACAGAAAAAAGAAAAACACTAAACACGCCTATTGGGCTAGGTACATACCGGGAAAAAGCTCAGGTGTGCTCCGCGTTGAGCGATTAATATCAATAGCGTGCCCAAAACCAAAGGTCCTTCTGGAACGCGGAGTAGGAAATCCTTCCGAGGGCATGACCCAAAATACTAAATCACTCGGAGGCCTCATGGGTCTCACTAACTGCACTTTCAGATGTCCAAAACCGACATAAAAATTGTCGGCGTGCCTGTTGGGCTAGACGAGCTGGGCCTGCATACCGAGGAAAAGCTCAGGTGTGCTCCGCGTTGAGCGATGAATAGCAATAGCGTGCCCAAAACCAAAGGTCCTTCTGGGACGCGGAGTAGGAAATCCTTCCGAGGGCATGACCCAAAATGCTAAATCGCTCGGAGGCCTCATGGGTCTCACTAACTGCACTTTTAGATGTCCAAAATCGACATGAAATTTGTCGGCGTGCCTGTTGGGCTAGACAAGCTAGGCCTGCATACCGGGGAAAAGCTCAGGTGTGCTCCGCGTTGAGCGATGGGTAACAATAGCGTGCCCATAACCAAAGGTCCTTCTGGGACGCGGAGTAGGAAATCCTTCCGAGGGCCTGACCCAAAATGCTAAATCGCTCGGAGGCCTCATGGGTCTCACTAACTGCACTTTTAGATGTCCAAAACCGACATGAAATTTGTCGGCGTGTCTGTTGGGCTAGACGAGCTGGGCCTGCATACCGGGGAAAAGCTTAGGTGTGCTCCGCGTTGAGCGATGAATAGCAATAGCGTGCCCAAAACCAAAGGTCCTTCTAGGACGCGGAGTAGGAAATCCTTCTGAGGGCATGACCCAAAATGCTAAATCGCTCAGAGGCCTCATGGGTCTCACTAACTGCACTTTTAGATGTCCAAAACCGACATGAAATTTGTCGGCGTGCCTGTTGGGCTAGACGAGCTGGGCCTGCATACCAGGGAAAAGCTCAAGTGTGCTCCGTGTTGAGCGATGAATAGCAATAGCGTGTCCAAAACCAAAGGTCCTTCTGAGACGCGGAGTAGGAAATCCTTCCGAAAACATGACCCAAAATGCTAAATCGCTCGGCGGCCTCATGGGTCCCACTAACTGTACTTTTAGATGTCTAAAACCAACATGAAATTTGTCGGCGTGCCTGTTGGGCCAGACGAGCTGGGCCTACAGCCCGCATGAACGGTTTATTTGACGCTTTCTCCCAATCCTAACCCCACAGTCGATTCAATCCAATCTCTCTTCTTCATCCCCCGCCTCAAACCCTAACTTCTTCCCTCTGCTACATCGGCGGCGGCAGCGGCAAATCGAATCCTCTTCTTTATTCGTTTTATTTATGGACATGAAACAACGAAATCCTCACTCCTTCAATCCTTCCTCGGCAAGATGTCGGGCGTGGACGAGAATAATCCGGACAAGGAACAACCACCAGTGGACATCCTAGCTGATCTCCGAGGTTCGGCCGCCAAGCCCAAGTACTTCTTCCTCGGCAAAATGTCGGAGGTGGACGAGAATCTGGACAAGGAGCTGGTGGCCATCCTAGCTCTTGCACGAGTTGATTGCTACATCCATGCTGAGGAGGAATATATCCGGCGTCAGATCAAGAAGCAGATGGAACAAGAGATCGAACCTGAGAGTATCGCTTTTAAGCGTATCATCTGCTATGAGTGGAGGCACACTCACTGCAATCTCCAGGTTGTGTGCCGTAGACTGTATCTCGAGACCTTGAAGCGCAAGATGTGGCACGTGGATGAGCAGATCCGTATGGGGATGCGGAAGTTCAGTCTGCTCCAGCGGATGTCAAATCTCGCTCTCCGTTCGGCAGCCCGGCCCAAGTACTTCAATGAACTGGTGGAGAGCTTCGATAAACGTGAACTGGACGACCTGCACAAGGAAAAAGTCGAGGCGCTCATGGTCTACGATCCCAAGAGGAAGGCTTCTGTGCCCAGCCGCTTCTGCAGCTTCCACCTAGCCGGCTTCGACCTTGACGAAAAGTGTCAGTCTCTATATTCAGAAATCTCAACTCCCTCTAGGTTGTTTAGCTATTGATTCCGAAGCATTCACTGTCTTTTTCTTTTCTTTCTTTCTGATTTATCTTATCTGATCTTTTTGATGTACATCAACTGCTCAACTTGGACCACCGTATAATCGTCCCTTGTCATCCTTAGGGGTGAGGTGGACTAAGTATGTTACAGAAAATGCACAATATAAGCTGGCGGTTTATTGCACCAACGTCGTTTCCATTAGGGTGACCAGAGTTGGTCCTAATTACACATGCCCGGTCAAGGTTTATGGTAAAGTTATCGCCAGGGATGAGATTGACTACAAATGTGTCTACCTGTTCGATCGTGAAAGAAAGGATGCCCAGACCATCAGATCGGAGGTAGTTCTTCCTTGATTCTATTTGCTCACCCAGTTCCATGTATGTATTAGTAACCTATTCCAGATGATGTAGTTATCCTCTTTATTTGTAAGGCTGCCCTGCACCTTGAATTGCACCTGTAATGTTATCTAACCATGTATATGTTTACATTGAATGCAATGAGTTCTCGAGTCCAATATTCTCGCTGAAATAATTCTTTGTGCAAGTATCATGGTTCAGATTCTTATTGGATACACTTTGTCAAGAAAGAGTTTAATGGATTTACAAGCTTTTGTTTTACTGATATAGCTTCCTAGTAATCTATTTTTCATTGCCAAATAACGCATTTTCATTGATTCTTCTGCCTTCTATTTTCTGTAACTCCACTGAGGTTCTGTCACTTGTTAATCTGTTCCTTTGTAAAGTTGGATTTATTTTTTGAATCAGGAAGTGTCTTAATGTTGACATGCTCTAGTCATAAAATATAGTCTTGCTCATTTCACCATACAAGCCACAGATGTCTAGGAGTTCTAGGAGCAGTAGTGCAGCAGCAAACGTGATGTTGAGTATAATTTTGATGACTTTTAAATTCATCTCGCTAGCCATGGTTTCATGTCCTGGAGTCATGTTTTGATTCTAACTGGTTTTCTAAACCCTTGTGCAAGAGGATATGTTAGCTCTGACTGGTCCATACCGTGCATTGGTTACATTAGCTTATATGTATTTCGAGTTCGATTTAAAGATTGCAGTCGAGGATGAACCTGACAAAGTGGTTGAGTTTAGCAAAGGTGTAATACCATACTTTTGCAAAGCAGATCGCAAGCGCATCATCTTGCAGCTACCTAGTTTCCTGAGTACAGTGAAATTGGTCTTGCAACATATGGAACTTCCAGTGGCAGCTAGCCTCGAGGTCAGTGTTGTCGGACAAGGACACAGTGGCCCTCTTGTCCACTTCGATGGTAAAATAACAGCTGGGACTAGTAAAAATTATAGGTAGCATACGGTTCTATATGATAGTAGTGTTCCGTCTAGCAAGGGCCTGTTGACAGAAAATGGCTCTCTTGTGTTAAATCGTAATCTGGTAGCTATCAATGGGAATCTACGAGGCCCTGCACTTGAGGAAGATGAAAAACTGGTGCTGTATCTTTGTTTTCTTGATGCTGGTTGTGAGATTGAGGATGAGGATGAGGTAGAGCCAGAGGATGAAGATGATGAAGATGATGAAGAGGAAGATGGTAAAGAGGAAGATGATGAAGAGGAAGTGGACGACCATAAGCATGTTGTCTCTCTAAAATACCCTCTACGTGAGGCTGTTTGGGAGTACGGTAACCCCAAACTGAAAGTGAAGGTCGATTGGACTGCCATTCTTGATGCGCCAGATGATACTGATTTCTTCCAGAGACATGGTTGTCTTCCAGATGGTTACTCGATTAATTATAGATTGGGTATCCGCTTTGGGTGAGAGTGGCTGTACTTTTTTAGTTGCTATGATCTATTCTGCTGGTCAAACTCTGTTTGTAGGGTATGTAAGTCCTGTACTTTCTTGGTTGCTATGATCTATTCTGCTGGTCGAACTGTTATTGCAGGGTATGATAGCCTCTGACCTAACTACATCCTAGTACCGAAAGAATTGTGCTTTGGTTATTGCCTACATTTGGATTTCTTGGCAATGAATGCAATCCTCCTTTATAAAAAAACTGGAGCTTTCTATGATGGTATTAAGTCTGTTTGAAGAACTCTTGCCATAAGTTAGTGGCCGTTTTGGCGCACGTGGCAGAGCTACATTTTTCCTGAAGACCGGATTATGCTATGAATCTGTGACATAATTTGTATTTTTTTTGATTGTACGTATGGATTTGCATCACATTTGTAACACATGGTCGGAGTCGGTGCAAATCCACTCTGCAGGGAAGAGCATATCATGGAGCTCTACAATTTGTGTTACTGAGAACATGTATTTGGGATTCGTTACAGGAAGAGCAGATTAAGCTCAGAGACATCTCGGTTTGTTCTAAACCTAAATGAAGATAGGGTAAAATGCACCCACCGAATTTAAACTTGACACCCAAAATCGATAAGGTCACCCACCTTTTGAATATGCAACGTATGACACCTAAATACGGCTTAATGCTCATCTAGATCACTCTCTCACGGTAGAGAGTAGTACTTGTTTTTTTTTTTTTGACATGAGAGAGTAGTGCTTGTTGACTTGGCACTATGTTAACCGGGATGATTTGTTACAGAAAGCCCCTTGACAAAAAGTCATATGGTAGATACTCCTAGGCCCACCAGACAATAATCCTACGAGAATGGGTCTAATTTAGACCTTACTAAAACAACAAAAACTTTTCCCCCTAAAAGTTCATCCTTTCATGTCCATGTCTCATCGAAAATCTTTTGCCAACGGGTGGCTCAGGTTGGGAGGGCTTAATCTCATGTTAGAGCACCTCCACTAGCATTCTCCTAGGCCTTTTTTTCATCCGGATGGAAGGAAAAACAGGTGAGCCAGCCTTGTCGGCGAGACTTCCCATTTTCCCACAGAGATTCAGCTCTCCCGTGCCACAGAGCCCTCTCCACCCACCCTCGTCGTCGGCGCTGCCTCGCTCTACCCTGCCGAACCCACGCCGATAGAAAGGTCCACCACCGCCGCAACATCCCCTCCCCTCGGTGTTGGCCTTGTTTCTCCTTCTCTCGGCGTCGTCGGCAGCTCCGTTCCGAGCTTGTTTCCACCGCGCCCACGAAGTGTTTGGTGTTTTGCCTACTCGGCCATGGACTCCGAAGACAAGGAGATGTTCACCATGCGTTTGGAGAAAGAAACCGCCGCAGCCACCGAAGATGAAGAGCATATGCAGATCCTTAGTTGCCTGGCCAAACTGTACATGCAGATGAAGGGGTTTAGAGCAGAAAACAAAAATTCCTGACTAGCGTAACACCAATATGCCCAAGATCTAACTAGGAGTAATGGTGTAATGGAGAGAGGCTTTTGCTAACATACCCTTGTAGATCGAAAGCATTTAACGTGGATGATGTAGTCGTACTCGCACATGTTTAACATACCCTCAAGGTCGAGAAGCTCCTCGCAAGTCATCACTGGTCATTGCACGGCGATCCTAGTGCCACAAGTGGCAGCAACCCCGTGGTCTCGCACACGTCCGGTATTCGACGATGACTCCCGTTCTCCCTGATCTAGCCGGGATACGGAAGTAAATCTTCTGGCTAGAATCACCAGCACAACGGCGTGCCGTAGCGAAGCATTCTCCCACTCGTTCAACCCTTACTTGGGGCCGTGATGTCTGCAAATGCACAGATAGTTTGTAGCTAGCTTTGAAGTATAGATATTGATCCCACAGGGAGCCCAAAGGTAAGTGTTTATGGTGAAGTCTATATCACACCCAAAGTTATCACCGGTCTTCGAGTGAATTAACTGCAAGTGTAAAAATGAGAATGAGATTTGGATTAAACTGGGTGTATTTAAATAACACTAAAATATAAACTTCGGAAATAAAAAGCATAAAAGCAAAGAACAATTCGGTTGTTTGTTGTTTTCTGCAGATGACAAAAAAGGCATGGGGAGATATAGTTCATGGTGATAGTGACTCTACTAGATGGACGAGTGATAAATGTAACAATTGTAATCTTATAAATATATGTGTAGGCGAGCAACCCATAATTAGCCGGAACTCCTCCTGGTAGATTTCATCCCAACTTCAATAATCCTACTAGTTTGTTACCAAAACCATGGTTAGACACTAGACGATTAAGACCCTTCAGGTCGCTTAGTGATTAAGCTCCTTGGATCGGACTAATGCAATAAGCATGGTGGTTCCTCGTTATCCTCGAGTATACTAGTTTTCCATTAATATCTCCGTGTCACTCGGGGGTCACCGGTCTGCTAGCGAACAAGATCCTTTCCATGTAGAACAAGGTATCATGTTGTCTGGGCCCTTAATTGGACAACAAGCATTAGACATCCCACAGATAGTCAAGCACACATAATATAGTAATTAAAATCAATCACAAACTAATGGAAAATATATGAAGGCACATCACATCTCACTAATCCCTTACATCTCCCACGCCCAAGGAACTTACTCACACATGAGAGAAGAAAGCATCATCAATATAATTAAATAAAGGGAGTTCTTCTTGATATTACCGTGGAGACCCACAATAAGAATAGAAAACTAATCCAACACAATTCAAGATGGGAAGAAGTGAAAATCTCTCTCTCTCTCTCTCTCTCTCTCTCTCTCTCTCTCTCTCTCTCTCTCAAGTACAAGTAATCGCTATGGGGGTGTGTTGGCTAGGAGGTCGAAGATCGTGGAGTGGGATGAAGAATGTCTCCTCCTTCTTCTCCGGATCTCTTCTTTCTCCCTTCTAGATGATGTGGCGACTGTTGTGTTGTGTTTTCGTCCCCGGTCCCTTCACGGAAGCTGTTCCTTTTGACAAGACAGAGGCGGTGGCAGCTATACGGTTGGAACTATACGACCGAAAAAATATTCTCACCGTATAGTTGCTCGTTAAAGCCTCTGTACGCTTCCCTCGATTTCTTCCAAAGAGAGACTTGCTTGTTTTCACCTGAATATTGTGTTTCTCTAGTTAAAACTCTCTGTTGACGTTCAGAACCTAAAACACACATTAAAAACCAAGTTTTCTTTGCTACCGAAGTATTAGAGTTAGGTAAAGCTAGAAAATGATCAAATCTAGGAGAAAACCATCAATAAAAACCATAAAAAATGTGTCGAATCTCACAACTATCAGGCCGCGATTGCAAGTGAAAAGAGAGATATCCCCAAGAAATTGCCTTAGCGATTATTGTGTGTCCTTTTCCCACCCATGTAGACCTTCTTATATAGGGGAAAAGAGGGCACCCCATAAATTAAAGTTCCGGGGTGTGACTAAACTAGGGAGGAGGGAGGGGTGCACACGCCAAAGGGAGGAGGGCCAGCGGGGGTGGGCCCCACCCCACGCGCCTACCCTAGGCGGTGGCAACAACTTCCCCTAGGCGGCTTGCCTCTTGGGCCTTGTTCCCTCCGGGGACTTGGTCCATTAGGGAAGCTTTCCCGTTAAATTTAATTTTAAATATAATTTTATTATTAATTCCAACAATTAATATAAAATACATATTATTAAATTATGTCTGACCCAAAACACCTTTCGGTTCAGTCCGAACAACTTAATATCCTCCTGGAACGATTCCGGTTCTCTCACGAAACACTTTCGGTATTCTCATCTCTTTCTTCCTATGATTCCGTCAATTGCAAAACAATCTCTAAGCATCATAAAAATCTTAAGCGTGTTACCCTATGGTTCGGGAACATCATAGACATGATCGAGACGATTCTCAGGTTAATGATCATGAATGGGACTGGGATGCCTATAATGACCCTTGTGCATTCCACAATTTCAATGCCGTTTGAACCATAAACGCCGAGTCCAATTCGCTTTGTTATTTTGATACCTAACTTGTCCGAGATCTGATCATCGGTATCATGATACTTTGTTCAATATCGTTTCCGACAAGTATTGTTTTACTCATCCTGTGATATTCCATTCATGTGACCTAGTAACACATTGCACAGCTGATGGATGTAATCTCGCCGAGTGGGACCAGTGTATCTTCCCGTCAAGTGGGAGAAAAAATCTCGATTATGATGCATACGCCTCAACATGTCCCTCTAGAATACCCAATATACACCTTTATGGTCACCATGTTACGGTGTGACGGTTGATGCAATCTAAGCAACCGCGGGTGATAGTGATTAAATATGATCTCACGGTCTAAGGATTAGGAAACTTTGCTTCTAACTATTGCGACGATGAACTTTGTGACTTTATCGTGTTGCAATAGTTATATTGGGTAATGTCCATCACATCATTCACCAATGATATAACTTCATTGTCAATTGGCATAAATGCACCATGATCAAGAAACCTTGATCATCGATCTGAAGGAGATATGCCCTAGAGGCAAATAATAAATGGGTTTATTATCATATCTTCGTTAGTTCATAATAGTTTTATACCGTGCTATAACTGTATCAAGCAGAAACATTGATACAAGTGTGGTATATAAACAAACCAGGTCCCTAGTAGCCTCTATACAACTAGTTCATTGGGCAACCGATGATCGAGGTTTCCTGATCATGGAGCATTTATGCTAGTTGACAATGAAGTCATATCATTAGAGAATGATGTGATGGATATTACCCATATAAGTATTGCGACACAATCAAGTCACATGTTTTATTGTTGCAATAGTTAAAAACAAAGTGACATTCTCCTTAGACCGTGAGATTATATTTAATCACTATCACCCATTGCTTAGACTGCATCAACCGTCACACCATAATAGGGTGATCGTAGAGGTGCATTTTGGGTATTCTAGAGGGACACGTTGAGGCGTATGCACCAAGATCGGGATTTGTTCACATGCGTGAAGGGAAGATACACTGGGCCATTTGCTGAGACTATATCCAATAAGTTACAATTAATTACTAGGTCATGGGGATATGATATCATAGTAACGAAAGTAGACTTGTCGGTGAAGAGATTAGGATGTTTATACTAATGGTCATATCTCGTACAAGTCATGTATCAAAGAAACAAAATGAATTGGACTTGGAGTTTATGGTTCAAACGATAATGCATCGTGGAATGCACAAGGGTCATTATGGGCATCCCGATCCTTCTATTGATCATTGATATGAGAGGGCTCTCAATCATGTCTATGACATTCTCGAACCGTAGGGTAACGCACTTAAGGGTCTTACTATGTTTTGAGATCATTATGGAATCGTGGGGATCACCATTGGAAATAAGAGAGAAAATCGGAATTGTTTCGGGTAAAGTCCGAAGATGTTCGTGTAGGGGTTCATGTATGAAAATAATAAATTTTACCCTATGCCCCTAAAGCCCTTTGTTGCCAGGACCTGTCTATTAGTAATGCAGTAACGGGAGGGGCTTTTCGCAAACTTACCCTTGAAGACCGAAAAACGTTGTCCACACTCGAGAGAGCGTGGTTGATGTAGATGAGCCAAAGCCGACCTCAAGGTCGTGATAAAGTCCTCGCGCTCTTGTGGCTCCAACAAATTCTAGTGCCTCAAATGTTGCACCTCGCATGGAGTTACATGAATCCGGTGCCTGGCGATGACTCCCGCTTCCCTGATCCAGCAGCCCACTGCGCGACGGTGCTCCGCGGTGAAGATGTCTCTCGTTTGCGTAGTCCGAACTTGGGACCACACTCACGGGAGAGAGAGAGCATATCAATTGGAGGTCTCCCCAAAAGTAAGGAAACCTTTATTGAATATTGTGTTTATTATTTGCTCAAAATACCCCACTATATATAGGGGAAATCCCATCCCCAGGCCAACTAGCTAAGCCATGTGGGACTAAATGAAGGAATGGTGAGAGGGGGAGGGGTAGCCACTGGCCAAGGACCATGTGGGCCCCGCGCGGGGTGCCTAGGGCCCAGCCGGCTCGCTCCTCTCTCTCCTCCCTTTGCTCCTTTCCCTCATGGGCCCTTCTCCCTCCGGATTTGGCCCATTAAACCTTTTGACCATTTAATTGATTTTCTCTTTTATTAAATAATTATGAATAAATGATTAAATCAATATTTAACATTCATTCACATATTATTCAATCTCCGTGGCTATGGAACACCTTCCACCTCCACTCCGAACATCCTCTGGACTTATCGAAACCCTTCCGGTTTTCTCTCTTCTCTTTCTTCGGTGATTCTACCGATCCTATAAACACTCTCTAAGCATCACCAAGCCCTTAAGTGTGATACCCCACGTTTTGGTAACACTCCATACATGGTGGGGACCCTCCCGGACCAATGATCAACAGAGGGACCTGGATGGCCATGTGACCCTTGTGCATTCAACGAAATCTTTCGTCATTTGAACCATGAACATCGTGTCATATTATTTTTGTATCTCGATACTTGCATTGTCCGCGATCTGATCAATGACATCACCATGTCGCGCTCAATCTCGTTACCGACAAATGCTACTTGAATTGTTCCGACAAGTGATATCCCTGTGATCAAATCACATGCTGCGCAACTATAGGATATAACTTCTCCGAGTGGGCCCTCGAGTATCTTTCCGTCACGCGGATGGAAAAATCCCGCTCTTGACGTATAATGCCTCTACTGTTCCTCCGAATACCTGAACACACCTTTATGATCACCGTTTAACCGTGTGATATTTGATGCTATCAAAGTACCCTCAGGTAACAATGATTGATATAGCCTCATGGTCTAAGAAATAGTACACTAGGTCTCTATTCTAATTATCATAACTTGAACTTCGTGACATGATCGGGTCAAGATGTTTAGGTTGGGTATTAGTTCATCATTTCATTCTCATAATGAGGTGACTCTATTTCCAACTAGCATAAATGTCACATGATCAGGAAACCTTGATCATCTATTGACCAATGAACCAGTGACTAGAGTATCACCGGGAACCCCTGGTTATTTATATATCACACGTGTATTGACGTTTCCTTTCAATACAGTTATAGCATGATATAAAACTTAATCATAAACTTTATGAAATATGATAATAATCCTTATTACTATTTGCCTCTAGGGCATATTTCCAACAGTTTGGAGTGATAAGAAATTAGTTTTTGATCATGAGGAAATGTTTTTTTAATATTAATTACTAGAATTAATAATAAAATAACATTTAAAATTAATTTAAATGGGTTACTTTCACTAATGGGCCAAATCCCCGGAGGGAAAAGGCCCAAGAGGGAGCCACCCCATGGGGCAGTAGCCGCCTCCTAGGGAACCCGCCGGCCGGGCTTGGGCCACCGCGCGGGGTTGACCGGCAGGCAGGGTAGGGCCCACCCGTCCAAACCCTCCCTCCTTGGCCACCCCTCCCTCCTCCTTTAGTCCCACATTGCCAGCTGGATAGGTGGGGGCCCTCCCTTCCTCCTATATATAGATGGGAAGAGGGAGAGGAAAATAACAATAAATAAATTGGCAATTTCTTAAGGCATATTTACTTAGGGAAATTTCCCTCTCTCTCTCTCTCTCCGTTGAATCTCGTGAATCCGGTTCCAAGAAGAATCGCACGCGTGGGAGAAGACACCACCCCGTCATGCCGCCACGCTGCTGGATCCCAGTTCCATAAGGTCTACTTCCACATCCCGGTTGGATCAGGGATAATGGGACTATCCATTGGATATCGTATGTGTGCGAACCACAGAGGTGCTACCAGTTGTGGCACCGAAGTTGTTGTGCAAGGACTAGGAGGTGATGTGCGAGGAGCAACACGACCTAGAGGTTGGCTATGATCACGACTACATAATCTATGTTCCCATGAATATAAACGCTTTCGGTCTATAAGGGTATGTCACGAAACCTCCCTTCCTGTTATTGGATTAACTCATAGATAGATCTTGGCATTGGTGTTTTGCTGGTTAGGAATTTTTTGTTTTCTGCTACAAGCCCCTTCAATGGTATCAGAGCTGATCTATGCGTAGTTATGCTAGTAAGGGTAGAAAACATGTTGAATATGAGCATTGATCATCTAGTTGTTACCCTCCCACGTGTACTTGTTTATATCATGACACTGTGAGATGAAGCGGCCCATACTAACCTTATACGTAAGCTTATGCGATACTGGTTCCACACTTTACATACGACTTGTACCGTATAAGTGGCTAGCAGGTGTTTGTCTCTCTCATAGTAGTTGATATGGAATTTGCAACAGAGGACCCTGTGAGGGGTGTAGTAGAGACAACTATTTGATCAATGTTGTGGTTAAAGTTTGAAGGTATGAAATGGTTCTATCTCGAAAGCCCTACCAGCCACATAAAACCTGCAAGAAATAAAGTAGAGGTGTCTAACTTTATTTTGTAGGGGGCAAGTGATGTGATATGGTAATTGTATATTGTTGTATGAAATGCACTTTCATGTAAAGCACTGGGAGGAGCCACATGGTTGTTTGTTCTATTCTTATATCCTACGTGCCGATATCATGATGTAAAATGGTTTATTTTGCTGTTACTAAATTGTAGTAGTAGTGGATCACGATGGACGACCAACTGGCGGTGTCATGCTAGTGGGCATGTGATGGAGATCAAGGCGTGACACATGATCGTGATCAAAGCGCAAGACATGAAGGACCATATCATATCACATTATGAATTGCATGTGATGTTAATCCTTTATGCATATTATTTTGCTTGCTTGTATTAGATACGCGACGGTAGCAATTATAAGATGATCCCTAAATAATACCAACACTAGTGTTCTCCCTAAGTGTGCACCACCAAGAAAGTCCGTCTTATGGAGTAGACTGTGATGATCGGGTGGAAACATATCGATGTTTGCATAGAGTGGGTGCGAGACATGTGTGCATAACAAATACACTTAGGTTAAATTGGCGAGACTAGCATGTACAAACATGGCCTTAGAACACAAGAAGATCGAAAGATCGAGCATGAGTCACAGATCAACACAGCGTTGTCCACCATTGCAGCTATATCATCGACCGTGAAGGTCGGGGTGGTGTAGTGAATTTGGATTATATAATCACTGACACAATCTTAGGAATGATAGTTCTAGTGGGAGATCATGTAATAATTTGATTAAAAAACTTGAACTCATATTATGAACTTAGTATTATGTCTTTTCAAATGTCCTTGTAGATCATGGCATACAAAACTATACGTTTCAACCATGGATCCCTTTTTTGTGATGAGATGCTTAACGTAGATGGGTCCAACTTCATAGACTAGTATCAACGCTTAAAATATGTCATCATAGAAAATGACGCACTCTACACTATACGAGAACCACTAGGAGATGCTCCCAATGTTGGTGCAAGTTAGAAGGATTATGACGAGTTCCACGATCATCGTGGCATGCATGTCTATACCAGAGGTGCCATTCAGCTCATCATATCACCTAAATTGCGTGCGTAGTTTATCCACACTCAACCGTATGAGATAATCATTGAGTTTAGAGCCATGTTCATAGAACAAGTCGGACTTTTGAAGTTTGAGCTACTTGACAAGTTTCTTTCACAAAAGATGGAAGAAAACACGTGCTTGGATAATCATGTGGAGATCATGCATGACTTGCATGCGTGCCTCACATATGATGCAATAGAAGGGAAGTTGTGTTCGCTTCCTCCCAGCTATAATAAGGTCATAAAGGCTACATCATGAGAGAAGAACCATTCATTGTTCATGATTTCCTGATGTAGTTGAGAACTCTGAAGGTAGAACCCATCACCAGGGAGATCATTGACTAAGCATATATATATGATATACAATTTATTATGAATGTGTTTCTCACAAAAAACTTATTGCAGTTTTTCCAAGTATACTGATACTTGTTCTTGTTTTCTGTAAAAAGGACCGTCTGCTTGAGCGTTACTTCGAGGATACAAGGACACATGGCGTGTTGATGGAATGCAAGATGTTGATGGCCGATGACACTTATCCTTATACATTTATCATCTGGATTTGTTAGAATTTGAATAAATTTTGTAATCGATTAAAGTGTGTTAACTTATTAGTGTGTCTTGCATCTCGTGAGACGGTTATTCATAATGAGTTAGTGACAAATAATTTTTTCATATTATGAATGTTTTCTATTATGGTCACATTTTCGGTTATGAATATGTTATTCTCATTATGATCTTGATGATAATGGTTTATGCATTTATAAATAAACATTGGAAGCTAAAAGATATCCGAACGTAATAATGAAAGCCAATGTAGTTTAAATCATGATTGTATTGTATGCATTCATGTTTATAAAAATGTGAAGTCATAAGATCTTTGATTTTTTGACACATGCAAAACATGCCTCATGGGGCAAAGATGACTAAAACAGAATACGTTCTGGTCAAACAGAATGTGTGTTGAATATTGTACATAGTTATGTATTACGATTCATCAAAATAGTGGATATCATTATTTTGTAAATATGATTTAGATTTAAGTAAATAAAAGGTATTTACTAAATGATGCATGGGTCTGAAACCATTTGAAATGTTCAAATATTTTCAGAAAAAAGGATATTAAAGTAACAAGGGAATACAAGTCTATATGATTCGATCAAATTGACTAGTATTTGAGTTAAAAAAAATAGCACATAAAAGACTTGTGAAAATTGTTCCACAAATTATGATGATTAAATATATCAAAGTGTATTGATATATCTTAAGCATCATAATAATAATGTATTATATGCATATGGTTTAAATAAAATCTCTCAAATGGGTCATCGTAGAAGAGTTAGAGATATAAGTCGAAAATATGCAAACACTTATAAAGAGAATCATATAGATTCGTGGAAACAACACCATAAGAGTTATGACAAGTTCGAGTTTTTAGAGAGTTTTATAAAATTGTTATGAATAATAATTTTTTTTGTAGAAGAATTCATATGCAACTATGAATATGATTTTCCACAACTGAAAGGACAAACTTATTATTGTCCAGTGCATTGTTATCAAGAAAGAATTTTTTGATAAGAATGTTGATGGAAGAAAGTGAAAGTTTGAAATCAAGATATCCGATCTTGCCCCAAAAATAGAATAGCGCAATAGAATGTGTTCCATAGAACGAGACTCTACAGGATGAGGTGAAACTAATGATAGTGATCATAAAGTTTCGATTAAGTACTTTACAAGAGAAAGTAGGATTCAAGAATGCATTTCCCACCTTGTGGAAATCCATTATTGATTCACTTGTCATGTCAAATGAACATAACATACCTACGAACTACAAAGAAGCAATGCAGACCTAAGTATGAGAAATGACTAAAATTCATGAAAACCTAATTTTTTTTACATTTAAGATCGCAAAGTAATGAGTTACTTGATCTTATTAAGTTACTTAAATCTTTCCTGAATAATTGTAGAGTTACAAGGGAGAAATGAAACTTTGAAAGGACATAAAGCTCGATTTGTCATGAGGACTGTCTTGAAAAATTCAATGATTGACTATAGTATGTAGAGATGCTTGTATCTTCTAGATTTATACTAAGATATTACTACAATTTGATAATTGATAGTGGATTAATCAAAATTGCAAGTTCTTCATGTCATAATTTAAGAATGATTGTATTCAGTACAATAAGAATATTTGATAAAGGATGCTAGAGTATTGATACATTGCAAATGTATCTATAAATTTTGATGTTCCATGCTTGGTTTTATCTACTTTCTTATGTTTTGTTCCAACTTTGGAGTACTTTTCATATGATTTCTTGGACTAACCTATTAACAAGATGCCACAGTGCCAGTTGCCTGTTTTCTGCTGTTTTTGGTTCTAGGAAAGTAAGAAAATGAATATTCTCGGAATTGGACGGGACAAAAGCCAAAGTTCCTATTTACCGGAAGACTCACGGAGCCAGAATACGAGACGGAGCAGGGCCAGGGCCTGGCCACACCCCCAGGCGCGGGCCCCCACAGGCCGGCCACCGACCTTGCCCCTTCGCCTATATATTCTCCCCGATACAAAAACCCTAAGTCGTCAATCAGAAATCCACGAAAAGTTCCGCTGCACCACCACCACCGAAGGGGAGATTCGGGGGACAGAAAGCTCTGTTCCGGCACCCTGCCGAGACGAGGAAGTGCCCCCGGAGCCATATCCATCAATCTCCACCACCATCTCCATCGCCATTGTTGATTCCCATGATGATGAGGGAGTAGTTCTCTCTCGAGGCTAAGGGCTCTACCAGTAGCTATGTGTTCATCTCTCTCTCTATGCATGATCATATTGTGATCATGAGCTTTGTAATCAAGTAGATCAACCTTGCTACTCAAGTGCTTTAATAGATCTCTGCTCTCCCCATGTGTGTGAAAGTGACAACGTGCACACCATGGTGGCACTCAGGCTAGAGATTACAAATACTTGTTATGAGTTATATTTGGAGTTGGATGTCTCTATGAAATTGTGGTGTTTGTTGGAACCATCTAGTGCTCAAGGTGACAGTGTGGGGTTTTGTAGATGGGAAAGGCTTACTTTGAGGTGTGCTGTTATAGCCCTACCATGGATTAGAGTGTCCAACCGAAGAGTAGTTAAGAGTAGTATCATAAAGAGAAGATATTTATATGAGAGTGTTCACTAGTGAAAGTATGATCCCCAGGCCTTGTTTCTAAGCATTGAAACACTGTTTGTTACTAGATCTGTTACATGTTTGCTTGCTTCTATCTTTATTTCAGTTTTACTTTAGTCTTTTCCACGCCATCAAGCTATTTTCTAGCACCGTTGTCTTATATCCATACCACTTGCATTTTACTATCTCTTCGCCGAACTAGTGCACCTATACACCTGACAAGTGTATTGGGTGTGTTGGGGACACAAGAGACTTCTTGCATCTTGATTGCAGGGTTGTTTGAGAGGGGATACCTTTGACCACTTCCTCCCTGAGTTCGATAAACCTTGGGTAATCCACTTAAGGGAAAACTTGCTGCTATTCTACAAACCTCTGCACTTGGAGGCCCAACAACTGTCTACAAGAATAGAAGTGCGTAGACATCAAGTATCTCATAGTTGGAAATTCTCGGTTTGATGAAACATCAAAGGATTTTCTAGTTGCAAAAATGTCGAGAATATCTACACTTGTGAAGTATTTAAGTGGGAGATGTATAGTTTCTTGATCAAATTTGTGATGACATATTTGAGTGGGAGCTAAGAGGATATCACAAATGTCTCATATATGATAGCATATTTTAGTGGGAGCGTGACAACATTCTAGTATATGTGTACAACATATAATGAATGGTGTAATTGGTATTAGTGATATTTAAATCAGTAAATATTATATTAATGAAGTTGAACAAACTATTAAACATTTAAATCTATTGAGATATATTGTTATGTTTAAAGGACATTAATGTCAAAATGTTTTGACTCGGATTCGAAGAAAGTTCAGAATGTCCTAGACTAGATTCTAAAGTAGTTCATAATGAAACAAGCAAAGAAAGACATTCTTACTTGTGAAACTAGGAGAAACATTGGGTACAAACAATGATGATTGAAAGGAATAAAAATGGATGATCTTCATCCCATATGTCTCTGTCATATTTCTCTTCCATGTATAACCATGTTGCATACTTGGAAAAAATATGACCCATGTTCTTGACTATAAGAATAGGTTATAAGGTGATTCATGAATAAATCACAGAACCATGATTGAGATCATCATTAGACCTTAGTGAAAATGGAAGAATCTACATGGATATTGAAGTAGGCGACTACTTTAGAAATGGAAAGGAAAAGGGCTAATGAAGTTCGACTTCAACTGAGTGTGTTTCTGGTACACATGACAACTTTGAAAGTTCACTTTACCGATCGACCATCATTATAAACACTCACAAACAAAGTCTCACTCTATCGCCAAACTAATACTTCGACACATTATGTGATAATGGTGTAAATGTTAAAATTAGGAGACATTAACAACTTTCAAAGGACACATGAATCTAGTAATACAGATCGAAGATGAGATGTTTTCCATAAGAATGCATGATCAAAACACACTAGGTTTATGATTAGTAACAAAGGCAACTCGATTATTTGTACTCTAGTGCAAGTGGGAGACTGAAGGAGTTATGCCCTCGGGGCAAATAATAAATGGGTTTATTATGATATCTCAGTTAGTTAATAATAATTTTATACCGTGTTATAACTGTATCAAGCGAAACATTGATGCAGGTGTGGTATATAAACAAACCAAGTCCCTAGTAGCCCTCTATACAACTAGTTCATTAGGCAACCGATGATAAAGATTTCCTGATCATGGAGCATTTATGCTAGTTGACAATGAAGTAATATCATTAGAGAATGATGTGATGGACATTACTCATATAAGTATTGCGCCATGATCAAGTCACATGGTTTTATAGTTGCAATAGTTAGAAACAAAGTGATCTTCTCCTTAGATCATGAGATCATATTTAATCAATGTCACCCGTGGCTAATTAGATTGCATCAACCGTCACACCATAACAGGGTGATCATAAAGGTGCATGTTGGGTATTCTAGAGGGACACATTGAGGTGTATGCATCAAGATCATGATTTTTTCACCTGCATGATGGTAAAATACACTAGGCCCACTTGGTGAGATTATATCTAGTAAGTTGCAAATAATGACTATGTCATGGGGATACGATATCACGGTAACGAGTTAAGTAGACTTGTCGGTAATGATATTAGGATGTTTATACTAATGGTCATATGTTGGAAAAGTCATGTATCAAAGAAACAAAAGGAATTGGACTCAGAGTATATGGCTCAAAGGACAATGCAGCGTGGAATGAATAGGGGTCATTATGGGCATCCCGGTCCCACTATTAATCATTGATATGGGAGGACTTTTGATCATGTTTGTGACGTTCCTCAACCAGAGGGTAACACACTTAAGAGTCTTACAATGTTTTGAGATCATTATGGAATCGTGGGGATCATCATTAGAAAGAAGAGAGAAAACCGAAAGTATTTTGGGTAAAGTTTGAAGATGTTCGGAGTGATCAAGAAGGAGTTTTTGATCATGAGGAAATGCTAAATATGTTTTAATATTATATACTAGAATTAATAATAAAATAATATTTAAAGTTGGTTTAAATGGGCAACTTCCACTAATGGGAAAAACCTCATGGGGAAAAGGCCCAATAGGGAGCCATCCATGGCAGCCGCTGCCTAGGGCACTGGCCTACCTTGGGCCACCATGCGGGGTGGGCGTGGGGCCGGTGGGGCCCACCCGGTCGGGCCCTCCATCCTTGGCGCACACCTCCCCTCCCTCCTCCTTTAGTCCCACATTGCCGGCTAAAAGGGCATGTGTGCCCCCATGTGTGGTTTTGGTAATTAATGACAATCTCTATGTACTAGTGGTTGCATTGAGATGCACTTGTAGGATTTGTCCATTTGCATCGTTTGGTCCATGTGTTGGCTTCAAGGTTCAAGAAATGAAGAACAATAAGCAATGTCTAAAGGCTTTGGGCCTATTGGAATCATGTTGGAGAAGAAGAAGAATAAATAAAATATCATCAAGAGTCTGTTGAAGAAGAAGATAGAGTTCCTCGTGTGTGTCTTCAAGACATCATCCTGATAGAGTTAGAAGAAATCAAGTGCAAGCTCAAGATGCGCCATATCTAGGAGACCACATGCTTGAAGCTTGCTATCCTCGGTAATCATGGATTGATGAATACAAGTTCAAAGAAGGGGTTTCCCCATGGTGTATGGGGGAGAAATTCACAAGTCTTCATCAAGCAAGCGCGCGAGAGAGCAATCAAGAAGGAAGTTCCATCTTGAGAAGGATAAGGTCGTCTACATCAAGATCAAGTAGAATGCTCAAGGCAAAGGTATGATCTTTATAAGTTTTCCCTTTTGAAGGTCTCATGTTGTTAGTTGGGAGACCGGTTTATAGGATAGATAAATGTATTATTGATACGTTGCAAACGTATCTATAATTTTTGATGTTCCATGCTTGTTTTATATCTACTTTCTTATGTTTTTTCCACACTCTGGGGTATTTTTATACACTTTCTGGGACTAACCTATTAACAAGATGCCACAGTGCTAGTTGCCTATTTTCTATTGTTTTTGGTTCCAGAAAAGCCAGAAAATGAATATTCTCATAATTGGACGGGACAAAAGCCGAAGTCAACATTTTACCGGAAGAGTCACGAAGCTAGAAGACGAGACGGAGAGGGGCCAGGGGCCGGCCACACCACCTGGTGGCGCGGGCCAGGTCAGGCCCTGCTAGGGGGTGGTGTGGCCCCCTGGTACTCCACTGATCTCGCCCCTTCGCCTATAAGAAGCCTTCAATACAAAACCCTAAGTACCCGATCAAAATTCCATGAAAGAGTCTGTAGCCGCCGTCATCTCCATCCCTAGATCAGGAGGGATCTGAAGCTCTTCCCGGCACCCTGCCGGAGGAGAGAGATCACCCTGGAGGCCTTCTTCATCACCATGTCTGCCTTCGGTGTGATGTGTGAGTAGTTCATCCTTGGACTACGGGTCCATGTAGTAGCTAGATGGTTGGTTCTTCTCCTTTGTGCTACCATGTCTAGATCTTGTGAGCTCCGTTCATGATCAAGATCATCTATTTGTAATCTTACATGTTGTGTTTGCGGGGATCCGATGGATATTGAGATGCTATTTTAGATTGATTATTGATCCTATCATGTCTTTTTTATTTGTGATCTTGCATGCTCTCCGTTGTTAGTAGCTATCTTGGCCGAGTAGATGCTAACAACTCCAAGAGGGAGTATTTATGCTCGATAGTGGGTTCATGCCTCTACGAATCTGGGGAAGTGACAGAAATCTCTAGGTACTAGATGTGCTGTTGCTACTAGGGAGAAAACAACAATCCTTTGTTCATAGAACAATTGTATTGTTTACTTTACACACTTTGCTTAATGCAATTATCTGTTGCTTGCAACTTAATACCGAAGGGGGTTCAGATGATAACCTTAAGGTGGATTATTAGTCATAGATGCAATTGGATTATGGTCTATGTATAATGTTGTAATGCCCAATCAAATTTCATAGGAGTCAAGATGATTAGTATATGCATGTATGCATTCTCGATGTTTGTCAATTGCCCCGTTGTAATTTGTTCACCCAACATGTCATCTATCTTAAGGATAATCACCACTAGTGAACTATGGACCCCGGTCCATTCTTTTACCATCAATCTACAATCTATTTACTGTTTTGTGTTTACTTTCTGCAAGCAATTACTATCTTCCACACAATACATTTAATCCTTTGTTTTCAGCAAAACCGGTGAGATTGACAACCTCACTATAAGTTGGGGGCAAAGTTCTGTGATTGTGTTGTGCAGGATTTCAAGTTGGAAATAACACCTTGGAGGTGTTTCCTTACTCCTATTGGTTTGATAACCTTGGTTTCATAACTGGGGGAAAACTTGTTGCTGTGCTCATCATACCTTCCTCTTGGGGTTCCCCAACGAGCTCTACATATTGAGTAAGCAAGACTTTTTCTAGCGATGTTGCCGAGGAGTCAAGGACATCTTCACAAGGGGAGTCCCTCATAACCAATCTCTTTACTTTGTTTTTTTTTTGCTTAGTTTATTTCTGCTTTGTTTGCTTGTTTCTTTATCAAAAACACACACAAAAATAGTTGTACTAGTTTGCTTTCTATATTAAAAACACAAAAAATGACTAGTCTTAAAAACACTAAGTTGTGTGACTTCACTAGCACCAACAACAATGATTTCATGGGCACACCTATTGCTCCACCTATTCCTGAAGCTACTTTCTTTGAAATTAAACCTGCTTTACTCAATCTTGTTATGAGAGAACAATTTTCTGGTATTGGTACTGAAGATGCTGCTGCTCATCTTAATAACTTTGTTGAACTTTGTGAGATGCAAAAACATAGGGATATAAATGGAGATATTATTAAGCTTAAATTGTTTCCTTTCTCTTTTAGAGGAAAAGCTAAATAATGGTTGCAATCCCTAACTAGAAATAGTATTGATTCTTGGACTAAATGCAAAGATGCTTTCATTGGAAAATACTATCCTCCTGCTAAGATTATATCTATGAGAAGTGAAATAATGAAATTTAAACAATCTGATAATGAACATGTTGCTCAAGCCTGGGAAAGAATGAAACCTTTGCTAAAGAATTGTCCCACTCATGGACTGACTGTTTGGATGATTATCCAAACCTTTTATGCAGGACTAAATTATTCTTCAAGAAATCTACTGGATTCTGCTGCTGAAGGTACCTTTATGACCATTACTTTGGGTGCTGCAACAAAGCTTCTGGATAATATGATGGTTAACTATTCTGAATGGCACACTGAGAGAGCTTCACAAGGTAAGAAGGTAAATTCTTTTGAAGAAACCTCCTCCTTTAATGATAAAATTGATGTTATTATGTCTATGTTTGTTAATGGGAAAGCTCATATTGATCCAAATCATGTTCCCTTAGCCTCTTTGGTTGCTCAAGAAGAGCAAGTTGATGTGAACTTTATAAGAAATAACAATTTTAGCAACAATGCCTATAGGAATAATTTTGGTAATAATAATTATAGGCCATATCCTCCCAATAATGGTAATGCTTATGGAAATTCCTACAACAATAATAGGAGTGCATCCTATGAACTTGAAGTCATGCTTAAAGATGTTATTAGTAAACAAACTGCTTTCAATAAAACTATTGAGGAAAAACTCTCTAATGCTAAAAGAAATATAGCATCATTGTTTGAAGCACAATCTTCTTTTAACAAAATGGCTGCTAAACCTGAAGCTATTGAAAATCCCTTTGCTGCTACTAATGCCATACAAGTTAGAATTGATGAAAATGTTAGATTATTAGCTGAACTACATGCTAAGTGGGAAAGAGAAGATGAAATTGCTAGAATTATTAGTATTTCTACTATCACTACCACTAATGTTGAAGCTAGTAAACCCAATGGAACCTTTTCTAATAAAAATGCTGAAATTCTTCAAAATATGGGAAACAATAGCTCTACTACTTTAGATGATAATTATGATTTTGATCTTGATGGTTGCAATATATTTGAATTAATTATGTTCATACAAAAGCTTGCTAAAAGTCCTAATGCTAGTGCCATGAATATGGCCTTTACAAAACACATTACTGATGCTCTCATAAAAATTAAAGAAGAAAAGATGAAACATAAAGCTTCTATTCCTATGAAATTAGAAGATGGTTGGGAACCCATCATTAATATGAAAGTGAATGATTTTGATCTCAAAGCTTTATGTGATCTTGATAGTAGTGTTTCTATTATGCCTAGCAAGATTTATGAAATGCTTGATTTGCCACCATTAGAAGATTGTTATTTAAATGTTCCACTTGATGATAATGCTAAAAAGAAACTCATGGGGAGTATTAATGATGTTCTTATTATGGTTAAGAATGCCTATGTCCCCATTGATTTCTATGTTTTGGATGTTGAATGCAATGCTTCTTGTCCTATTACTGTGGCAAGACCTTTTCTTAGAACTGTTGGTGCCGTTATTGATATGAAAGAAGGCACCATTAAATATCAACTCCCACTCAAGAAAGGTATAGAACACTTCCCTAATAAGAGAGAGAAGATTCCTTTTGCCTCTCCTATTAAAACAAAATTTGCTCTTAATGCTTCTTCATTTGACAATACTTGATTCTTTTCTTGCTTCTTATGCCTAACTTAAAGGCGTTAAAGAAAAGTACTTATTGGGAGATAACCCAAAAGTTTTAGTTGAGTCTTGGAAGTTATTGCTTCAGTAATAACCTCTCCTTATCATTTTTATGTGGTTTTTGTTCTAAGAGTAACCTCTAATGAGAGAGAAGTAATGCTTGAGAAAGTTGTTGTCCCGAAACAGATTTTCGTGTTTCGCTGTAAAAATTCGTGAAAACTCTTTGTACGTCGGTTTGAGCTGTAATTTTTTGTGATTACGCCCCAGGTTGCTATCCAACTTTCGTTAGTTCAACACTTTCTATCTGAGCAACAGAAGGTCTTCGAAAAAATTGATTTTTACCTGCTGGTCTGTTTTGACAGATTTCTGCCATTATTTGCATTTGCCTCTTAATCTCTTTCTCTTTGAGTTTTCTTTGATCATTTGAACTTTTTAAAGGAATTGCTACAGTAGCTTTTGTTTTAATGGAAGTTTTATTTGTGTTGGAACTAACCAAAAGACTTATTATGTTGAGTACACTAATGTTGCTAATGAATATTGTGTGAAGTTTTGTATGAAGAATTTTTTTAAAGTGTAGGGAAGAGTAATGTGATAAGATGAAGTATGGACAAAAGCTCAAGCTTGGGGATGCCACCCGTGTCACCCCAAGTAATATCCAAGAAGTACAATCGTCAAATCTTGGGGATGCCCAAGGCATCCCCTTCTTCATCAATAAAAATTTCAGGTTTCTTCCAAACACTTTATTTTTATTGTTTCATGCACAGTTGTGTTGTTCTTGGAGAGTCTTTGTTTTTGTTTTTGGTTTTCGTTTGCTTGGTTTGTTAGTTTGGTTGAATAAATTGGTTGGACCCCCTCATTCATACATTCGTTTTCAAATAAGATTGGTTTGGATTGGAAGAGAGTAGGAAAAGTTCATGCTTAAGTGGTAAAAAGAGCTTGTTTTTGACTGTGGCCTATGCTTTGTCATGTCATGCTTGATATTGTTTTGGCTTTATGCTTAGTGATTTTTGCTGTAGCATGACATGTTACAAATAATTGAGATTGATTAATGTGCCTTGAAAGAATCATGTGTTGTTTTAGCATATTAAAGCATAGTATTGTGGTATTCTCTTTTGATGCTTTATTTGGGTTGACTTGGCGCATGCTCACACCATGTTAAGACTATACAAAGTCACCATAGCCTCTATGATCCTTTAGTTTTCGACTTGTAATATCACTTTATGCTTTAATTAATGATGTTTTGTCGCTTTGCATGATTATGGCCATTATTGCTCTTTTAGTTGGTCGCTCCCAGTCTTTTGCTAGCCTCCATACCAAGTATGAGTTCCACTCATGCATCCAACTCCAAACAAAACCAAGTTATTCCAAAGAGTCCACCATACCTACCTATCAGAATTTGCTATTCCAAGTATATTCATATTTTTATCTACCTTCCGAATTAAACTTGTTATGTGAAAATTAGTGATTAAAGCTCTCATGAACTTGATGACACACTTTACTTTTTTTGCCCCTAATAAACTTGAACCATTGCGTCATCTATGTTGTATATGCTCGCACTTATACGTTGGGGATTAGCAGAACCATGCTGTCATGGGGAACGCTTTCAACATTGCACTTGTACATTGTACCCAGTTGATATCATGCTCTTTTGTTTATGGATGTCGTCGGTGTGAAATGAAAGGGGAGCTTGTAAGTCCATAGAGTTATATATGTGTGTTAGAGAAACGCTAAAGCCCCTGAAAAATTTCAGGAGTAGAGAAGACACCAACATGCCAGCTGAGGAAGTTCCCAAGGTGATTAATTGTGACTCGTCTTAACGTGTTTGTATGCATTTCATCTTTTCTACGTGTTTGTATGCATTTCATCTTTTCTAAGTACCTCATTATTCTGGATACAAGGACATCAATTCAAGCATGCAAGGACAATGTACCAAGCAAACAAGGCAGTGTAATTTCTACCCACCACAAAGCTTTTCACGCCATTATCCTACAAACATGACATACCTAGGGAAAGAGAGTGACCGAGCCGTAGATTTCGCAAGGGGTGCTATGGGCAGCCTGCTCGACAAGCTTGGCAAGCTCGTCAAGGAGGACTATGATCTGGAGACGAGCATGAAGAGAGATATCAAATCTTTCTCAGAAGATTTGATGATGATGGACAAAGATCTCCGCAACTTGAAAAGGCTTAATGGGGTCAGGATTTGGGTTGACGAGGTCAGGGAGATGTCGTATCACATAGAGGATATAGTCGATGGCTTCCTGGTGCACGTCGAACCTGACTCCAATAGGAGTGACTTCAAGGAGCTCACACATGAGAGTCTAAAGTTCTTGGAGAATAGCATGAGGACTCACCATCAGATTGCTAATGTGATCAGAGACATCAAGAACAGAGTTCAAGATGTAGCCAACAGGGGAAAGAAGTACAACTTCGATGTCAACAATGTTGTAGCTAATGCAACTACCGAAGACATTCGGATTTCAGCTATATACGAAGATAATGAACAACTCATTGGCATCGAAGCGCCAAGAGATGAGCTAATATGGCTATTTAAGGAGGATGGCGATATCTCAGAGATCAAGACGGTCTCTATCATTGAATTGGGAGGGTTGGGCAAGACCGCACTTGCCAAGGCAGTGTATGACAAACTTAAAGCACATTATCATCAGATTGGTGATGTGATCAGAGACATCAAGAACAAAGTTCAGGCTGTAGCCAACAGGGGAAAGAAGTACAACTTTGATGTCAACAATGTTGTAGCTAATGCAACTACTGTAGACATTTGGATTTCAGGTATATACGAAGATAATGAACAGCTCATTGGCATCGAAGCGCCAAGAGATGAGCTAACAAGGCTATTTAAGGAGGATGGTAATAGCTCAAAGCTCAAGATGGTCTCTATCGTTGGATTGGGAGGGTTAGGCAAGACCACACTTGCCAAGGCAGTGTATGACAAGCTTAAAGCACATTACCATCCTAAAGCTTTTGTTCCGGTGGGTCAGAATCCTGATGTGAAGATAATTTTGAAGAACATCATCATTGATTGTCAAAGTCAAGAATATAATGCAGAGAAATTGGAATACTTAGATGAGCGTGGGCTCATCAACGAACTCCGAGAATTGCTCGAGGATAAGAGGTACTCATCACCCCCACCCACACACACCACACACTCACCAGTCCATCGTGATGAGAGGACGTAAGCAAACTTCATTATGTTGAAGAATGCAAATTCATTATTTTCCAGGCACGCTCATCTACTTTGTCCTACCTTGCATGTATACGTGGTTGTGGCATCCACTAATCCACACCCCTTTAAACTAGCAAACACAACCCTAGACCCTAACTTACTGTTTTTGCTTGGGGTGTATACAAAATCAAATGAATAAAATGAAAGTTTTGATTCCCTGATGGCAGTCTCTTTACGGTTTGATGCAGCACCGTTTTGCACCTTGGGACAAAAACAAGTTATCAAAAAAATCATAAACATCAGCATATTAGTCGTGAATTGCGAGCCAAAGCATTGGAAAATTGCAACACTACTGAATGTCATAAAAAATACTATATAGCAGTGTTAAACTTCAGTTTCTTTGTTATTTTTACGGTTTTATTGCTATATTATACATTATATGAGTCAACAACAGTCAATATTTGAATACCATTCAAAAACAAATGATGTAAAAATACCCTATGTGCAAAATAACTTATTATGGACATAAGGGTGGCAAATAGCAGTTGTCTCTGCATGTCCATCTGTAATTCCACTACCAACTTGTTTCTTACCTGTGGCATTCTTGCAGATACTTCATAGTAATTGATGATATATGGGATTCATCCTCATGGGATCTGATTACGTCTGCTTTTCCCAAAAACAACCATGGCAGTATAGTGATAACAAGAACAAGGATTGAACGTGTTGCTCGTGGCTGTTGCAAAGTTGAAAGCAAATATATTTATTGGATGAAACCACTCAGTGTAGAAGACTATTTCTTCGATGAATATTTGGTCCTGGAAAAGATTGCCCTGATGCACAGAAAGGGATTTCAACTGATATACTGAAAAAATGTGATGGTATGCCACTTGCTATTAATAGTTGTAGCAAGCCTTCTAGCTGGTGAGCCAGAGTCAACCTGGGATTATATAAGGAAAACTTTGGGTGCTATGACTGAAGGTGATGATCATGAAAAGATGAAGCAAATACTGGATCTTAGCTACATACATCTTCCTGATCATGTATGCTTTATGTTTGTATGTATCCAGAAGATGGCGAGATAGATAAAGATGATTTGTTGAGAAAATGGGTACCTGGAGGTTTCATGCACGTGAGTAAAAACAGTGGGCTGGATGCAGAGGATGTTGCAGAAAAGTACTTCAAGGATCGAGAGGTTGAAATCCATGCGCACCCTAGAAGGTGTAAGTATTGAGTATGTGTGAAAGCTCGGTGGAGAATATCAAGGGCATCCGCAACCGCAAGCTGACCAAGTTGAGAATACTTGATATCTTATTGGGTGTGATGGATAGGCCGCGAGTGGATGCCTTGCACTCCTCCATCTGCAGGCTTTCCACCAGCCGTCAGGGTCCTCCGTTTTGAAGGGCGTGAAGTACAAGTCCCAGGCTGGGGAAGCAGGACACTATTCCCTTCCCTCGAGGTTCCTGTATTGGGGAGCTTGATCTGCGGGACCCCAAGTGGGTTGGTCAGCTCCACCATCTCTACAAGCTGATTATTATTGTGTGAGCATTGTTGCAGGGCTGCCTTCACTCTCCTGCTTCAAATTGCTTATTGCCTAGCAGAACA
Organism: Avena eriantha; assembly: GCA_910589775.1. Taxonomy (NCBI): domain Eukaryota; kingdom Viridiplantae; phylum Streptophyta; class Magnoliopsida; order Poales; family Poaceae; genus Avena; species Avena eriantha. The sequence continues at coordinate 409,616,882 of OU342746.1, read as the reverse complement.
GAAAAGCGAGAAAGTGTAGTCATCCCTGGCGGGGGCGCATTCAGAGCACTCAAGCACCTGACTTTCTTCTGCAAATACGTGAAACTGACCTTTCAAGCAGGGGCTATGCCCAAGCTAGAGAGACTGCAAATGGTTGGAAGTAGCTCATTTTGGCTAATTATATGCAACCTCATTCGTTGCATTTCTTTTTGTTACGTTGGCAACTAAACTACAGAGGGAAGAGTACTGAGCACCATTGGCAATTCACACGGAGCAATCAATTCCTTGAGAGAACATAGTATGCGGACATGCATATTCTAGACCACAGCAGTCCACACAATCTAGAGTCACGACAGTTGCAAATTTACAGCTGAGGCTAGGAAGTATATAGACCGCCACCATATTTTACCATACCAAAACTAAACATAATAATACTATCATGTTTCAATACTTGTTCACACCGGTGCTAAGTAGCGGTAATTCACTGAATCGTAGTTCAGTACTTCTCGTTCTTCCGCAAACATTTGCTGTTTCGTGTCAGCACACACCTAACTGCACTCAATTAAGATCCGCAAACCAATTATTACTACCTAGTACATTAACACTAAATGACGAATTAGACATGCCTCCCAGGAACAAAAGAACTTGCTTGTGGTATAATCCTATGATTGGAGATGAGTATCGAAATCAGGGTTTCTCAGATCGTCAACATGAATTCCAAATCCATACGCTGTCGTACCCTTGGAATGGTCATTTACAGCTGCAAACAGGAAACATAGTTTGTGGAGTCATCAGTGACGGTACTTACTACAATGTCATTTCAGTTAAAATAGGTACTTCCGGACGTGGAATGGTCTATGTACCAGTGCTATTGATATTATTACTGTGTCTTGTTTTTGTCTACTTCACTATAGTGCAGCAATTTGTGCTTCCACTTATCAAAATGCAGGTCTCATATAAGTAGACAATGTATGTAAGTGTAGTGCACGTTTCCCTAATATAAACAACAAGATGTGAAAACCTTTCCTTTTTTTTTCATTTCATAAGTACAAAGCGTTGTTATCGTAAGCAAAATTATATGTAGGAAAAATGAAGGTTTTCAAACCTGTGACGCTAAATGTAAACAATGGCTTCCACCAAGATTTGAATGCCAAAGCGACAGAAGATTTGGAGGGACCCAACTTCCCCTATTAAGAATAAGACACCGAACATCAGAAACAATTGAATACGTAAATACATGGTTGTGGAAATAAGGAATTACATTGCAATCCGAAATTATAATTCATCATATCTACAGTTCTCATTGTGATGGCTTCCGCAAATTATAAAAATGTAAACTGAAATACAGAGGTATGCTTGGTAGAAAATAATAATTTCAAAGAACTTTCAATGGTTTAAAGAAAATATTTCAGTTCCACATGGACTAAGCCATCAAGACAGGAGGGAGTACACATGTTCCATTATTTACCAGGATACTTTGAAGGCATATATTAACAAAAGAGATGTGTAACAGACCTTTACTAGAAGGTTCTTATTAGCCTGCCAGTTTGCAGCTACCTGAAACGAAGAATTGCCGGCATCGTCGGTTGGTTTGTCCTTACCTACCCTAAAAATCATTAAAATAAAAGTAAAGTCAACTGAATTAATGAAAAACTGAAAGCTATGACCTCATTTCAGGCTTACCTTGTGGCTAGTTCAAGTCCAAAATCAATGTAGTTTGTGATATCTGGGGTGTTATCTCTTTCGGGCCCTTTATTCTTGTGTACACAAAGACGTAGATTTAATCAAATCTCAACAATTTGTGGGCCACAATAAGATGTTTGAAAGAATTAAGTACTTACACTCGGAAATTGCACAACGTACATCATTCTACTAACATGCCACATAACATATTCAAATTTAGAAAAAAATATCTACATTCAAATTTGTTGGAACACTTTCTCGAAGAATAGAAACCAAGTGATAATCCCATATTAAATATACATGATAATTTTAGTATAAAGATGGCACACTCCGCGGCTACTATGGCACTTCCAGTGCACTTACATGTCCTACTAGCCAAAAGGACGACAATTACTAGGCAGATACACAATAGTCAATAATGTAAGTACAACTGGTATATATAACTAGTTGAAGTTAGATTTCAGCAAGACATATAAACCTATCCTAAACAAACTGCTATAGTAAACTGATGAGGAGGAAAGACTGGAAATCCTAGTCTAGAAAATACTAGTTATAGTAGTTTAAAATGGGAAGCAAGTTCTTATGGACCACGATGAAATAGACCTCGATGCCCTTCCATGTCAAAAAATAAAACAGAAGTACAAAAATGAACAGTCTCAAAAGACAAAAATAAAACAGAACTCTCCTCACCTTCCTTTGGACAACCTGGTGCTGACAGAACGATGCAACCAGCTGCAATGACGGAAATCTTATCAGAGTCAACAATGGTGATGTTCTAGGGATTCAATAAAAGTAAGAAATTAAATTTCACTTGGTAACATATTTTTAGGAAACAATGATATTGTTACAGAAAATTAGTTGCTCATTGCTTCCTATACAAAAAGAATAACTGAAATCGAAGAATTTTACAAATGAGCTCATACAAAAGTAGCAAAACTTTCAAGCATAATTCTCCATGGTGGTACTCGCATATCTACAAATACTATATTGGTAGATATCAAGTTAATAATAACATTTTTTTGAACCCAGTGGGGGAGGGGCCCCACGGTTTCTTAAATAGAGATGGGACACCAGGTATTCGCCGTTTCGAAGACTGGCAGGCAAGGTGTACGACGGCAACCCTTTCCACCCAAGCACTTGGTTCTCAAGTTCAAATCAAAATAAAATCATTTCTCATGTTAATAATAACATAACATTATTTTACCTTAGGAATCAAAATAAAATCATTTCTTGATGAACAAAAGCATATATATTCATGCATCAAATATCTAGCAGCACCAACACTACGTGTATATAATCTTCTCCAAAAAATCTTTGCAAAGTAACACAAGATGTGAAGCTTTTCCTATTGAAAAACAAGGAACAATTATAATGAACCTGTGTACTTCTGACAAGCTCTAGAGAAAAGTTGAATGAAGGGCTGAGTGGGCTAGTTGATCCCACATCGTAACTGATTGCGTAATCCCAATTCTTCAAGTCCTCGAAAGGCAATGAGTGTTTTTTTTCACCTATTGGAGAACCTATAATTGATACACGAAAAGGATGTAAACAAATGGAGTGGATACATGACAAAAAAAAGCTTGTAAAAGCGTAATAAAGCTAATATTTGCATTTAATTATCCAAATGTAGGAAGCCTTCATATGGATGCTAAGAGCAAACGCCTATTGCACAAGTACTTACAAAAAAATGGCATGTTACGAAAACAATTGAATTCAATATAATGACAATTTTGGGAATCCAGATGCTTTGTCCAACAAAGATTTTTCGCTTGTAAGCACATGAACTGGTAGATATGTGTACTAGATGGACTATGCACATGCTAAGTTTTAGCACTCCTTTAAGGTATAGAAATCTATATTAGGCTCTAGTATGTCCAATTATATATACTCATCAGTAAATTTAGCCTCATTACCATGGTAACAATGTATGCAGTAATAGAGCGACACTGAATACAGAAGTGCATTCTCAAATGTACATAGATAAAGAAGAGAATATACGATGACTAATTTTTATTTTTATGGGTACAAAAGAAAAAGAAAAACTCTTTCGGTGATAAAAAGTTCATAACACTCACTAAGCGGCTTGTATTGTGCCCCCGCACTTAAACCCCCTAATCTTCCAACCAGCCATGCACCATAGGGTACCACAGAGGGTAGCTCACTGGATGCTGCAAAGAAAGTAATATGAGCATACTATATTATGACTGGATATAGGAAAAATATTAGAGGACAAATAAGTAAATTGATTTCATTGAAGTTAAGGTGGGCATCTACTTGGGTAGATACTGTTGTCATTCTTCATAAGTTCCAACTAGAATCATGAGTAATCACTTACAGAGAAATGGCACAAAAGATGCCCCAAATGATAGATTATGGGAACCATATCTCAAACCCACGACACCATTATCCTCTGAACGTGCGCTGCAAAACAGTAAATTTTATCTTTATCACTTGGGGTTTGTATTCATATTTAGTACGTACTCCCTCTGTCCCATAATATAAATGGAGGGAGTACAAAAAGCACGCATGTCTTCTACTCTAGCACAAGCTAATGCTTATTAATGCTATTATAAAGTAAACAATATAGTGAAAAAATGTGTAACAGCTACATGCATGAATGATGTGTGACTGTAAAAAGACATTAGAACCAACCCTTTCTCAAGATCCAAAGGGAGTGCCGCAAAGGCACCAACACCATACTTAGGAGAGTAAATGCTTGATCTGAGCTTCAAAGTTCTGGATACAAAAATTATAGGAAAGATCAGCACTATCAACGTACGTAGTTCATAAAAAAGAAATCGTCGACAGTTTAGGCTATCCAACAATATAAAGCGCTTACGGTTTTGAAGTTGACACAAGAAAGTCCAGAAAGCTATCTGGATTATCCAAACCCCTAGAAAAATATCCAGTCAAGTGATATGATGTTTACAGTATATTTATCAAGGATATCGTAAAAGGTATAGGAAATTAATCTTTGGTAAAGTATGCAATAACCACCTCTGCCAACGAATCTGAGCCTCCCCACCAGCTGGTGACACCTAGTGAAATTAAGTTATGGAAAATGACCAATTTTTCTTGCAATAATCCATGACAATCATCCGGGGACAGAATTCTGGCAGCAGAACAGATGTACACCAGAAAACCACATGGGTCGCCTACCAAATACATATCCAAACATAACCATATATAAATTGTTACAACAACAAAAAATTGCTGATGGATACAGTTGCAGTCAGATCGGCATGAGGATCTTCCAGCATCTTCAGCATGAGCCCTGCGCGTATGCTCCCAGCTTGATCGAAGTAGTCCTCGAACAGGCGGCGGAGCCAGGGCTTCCCGAACGATAGCTCATACACCGGCTCCAGCATCCTGCAAGCTCAAGACCACGGAAGTAGGTCGCTTACTTGCATACAATGGTGCAGAGCAACAAATCATAGATCAATTGTTATCTAAGCTTAAACGCAGCAGAAAAATGTCTGCACATTATTCACAGATTAACTCAGTTAGTTAGCAGTAACAGAGCGCTACAAATTCAGAGAAACAGAGCTTCTGTCACCCTTACTGCAGGAGGGTTCAGATCGACGGAGCATTTGGTAGACCTAGTAGGCTTAGGCATGGAATTAAACCCCACTGAGCCGCTCAGGTGAGATAATTAACTATGCGAGATGTAATTATGTAAAGTTCAATTCATGCTACGGAATAGATAGTAGGGCACGCGATGAGATTAAATCGGGAGCTCTTTTCAATGGGGGGGGGGGGGGGGGGGGGAGGGGGGCGGAGGAGACGGCCGGTGACCTGGTGCGCGCGGCGGTGGGAGGTGGGTCGAAGAGGGGCGGCACCTCCACCTTCACCTTCGGCTTCTCCTTGGGCTCTGGCTCCGGCTCCCACTCCCGCGCCGGTTTGCTCCGGGAACTTCCCATCTTCTCGCTCTCGTATGCCCCGATCGAAGTTCCTGTCTCTCCGATCAAACCCAATCCGCCGCTCCTCGCTCGCCGCCGTTCGGAAAACCTCGGGTGGTCTATTTGCTTGGCGCTTTTATCTCTCTGGCTTCTTTCTTGCCAAAGAAGCCTCCCGAAGGCTTAGAACCAGGGGCCAATCATTGTGTCCCGGCCACATGGACTGAATCCCGGCCCGGCCCGTTTGGTCGTCTTCCTCATCGACCACAGCGGCGGTCAGATGTGACCGCGAGGTATAGAAAGCGATCGTGGCTGAAGGTCTGAACCTCACTCCGTAACATGTACAGTAGCCCTTAAAAAAAAATACTTGGAGCAAGTCTAACAGCACCCCTAAACGGGTGCCCCTTGCAGTTTAGAGGTGTCCCTCACAGCAATTTTTTTTTTGAGAAACACAGTACAAACGCAAACACTCACAATATGTACATACACCCACACCTATGAACACACGCACGCACACCCTACCCCTATGAGCACCTCCGAGAGACTGAGCTGGCGGGTCTTGAGATTAACGAAGTCACCATATGCGCCTCGCTATCGACGGTAACGTCGTCTCCCACTGAAAGAATATTCCGCTACAGTCCTTTGTTATTAGATATTTTAAACCTCTCTCAATTATCACTGTTCTAGTAACTTATAGAATAGGCTATTTCTAAACCACGGTTTGGGTGCGAAACGTGGCCACATTGACAACGTGGCTGCGGCGTCGTATTGTTTCTGTTCGTCAATCTCCCATCGAGACAAACTCTTAAATATTTGTTGCTACAAGTACTGCAATAACCCTGTTGTTGGTGCAGGAATCCAGTCATCAGCTACTAGAGGGGATGGATGAACAATGGATTGGATCTCGTTTGGTGGTGTTTTGATGCAATTTGGGAATAACAACCTTCTACATGGCGACTGAGACCTCAAAATATATAGGCGTCTTTACGAAAGTTATAGGGTTTGACGAGATGGAGGCGGCGCCACATGGTACGGGCGGACGGTACGGGCGAGCCCTGCCAGTACCAGTGGTCATTGCGGCCGCAGTCGCCAGAATTTGAGTCCACGATTACTTGGTCGTGTGGACTTTCTCAAAAACCTTCATTATGACTCCTGATTTCACATTAAAAGCGTGATTTCCTGCACAACACAGTTCAAAACAAGGTGTTTCATACCTTTATAATTATTACTCATTAGTGGCAAGGATTGAGAGTTTTTTATCAATTGCTTGACTAAAAAATGTTTGAATGCGATGGAAGATGGCTATTTTTGTAGCCATCATGCTGCTCGCGGGGTGGGGCCCACCTGGCCCGCCCGTTCGGCCCACTCCCCATGGCGCCTCCTGCTCCCGCATCCTCCTTGTTTAGTCCCACCTAGGGACTTTGAGAGAGGATGTGCCCACCTTTTTCTATATAAAAGGGGGCGTAGGAGTGGGAAAAGACATAACAATAATTCTCTGAGGCATTTCCTTAGGGAACTCTCGCTCATTGTCTTCTTTTGATGACGTGGTCCCTGGAAGGATTGCACAGGAAAGGGCTGACACACATGTAGCCCACTATTGCGCTGCAGGTATTCCATCCATAGGATCTACTTCCGCACTCTCAGCAAGGATCGGAGATCGAAGGTTATCATCATACACCGTATGTGTGCGAAACCACAAGGGTGCTTCCACTTGTGGCACCTTGGATGTCGTGAGCCAGGCTGCTGCACGATGGAGTAAGGGGTGACTTGCGAGGAGCTTCACGGCCTTGAGGTCGGCTACGAGTACGACTACGTTATCCATGTTCCCCTCGAAATATTAACCGCTTTCAGACTATAAGGTATGTATCTGAAACCTCCTCCGTTACAACATTACTCCTAGATAGATCCTGGTAGTTAGGTGTGTTCACGTAGGAAAAAAATGTGTTTTTTGCCCCGAACCGCTTCACCAGCCCCTCTACCGTCCTACTATATAAGGTGGACGGAGGGGCAGCCTCTCCTAATCCCATCCTTGAGGTGCCACAACCCCTCCCCCCTCTAATGTTATCCAGTCTCCACATGCATGCCAAGTTCCACTACACCTCCGTTGCCGACCCCTGGATGGCGAAGCTCCACGGGAACAAAGTCACCGGACTATGGACACCCTTAGAGGGATCAAGCGTCGAAGCACTACACCAACTCTTCGTCAAGCATACGAACTTTTGCTGCAATGTTGATGAGCATCTAGATCCAAACTCATGTGTTCCTGCATACATGATCTTGGCGTGTTCGTCGTTCTAGAAAAATTTAAATTCCCTACGCGAACCCCAACACTTCCTTACATGATTATGGTCATATATGTAATTCCTATATGGTGTATCTTTGTCTAACGAGATGATATATGAGATTTCAAATTCTGATATGTTTTTGATATATTCATAGATGCATATTATTACCTTTTTATTAAGTTTTTGTTCTGATAAAATTTATATGCAAAGGCATGTGTGAGGGAACATGTGCATTAGATGGAGTAACATGGTGGTAGTGACTGAATAGTGATAGAAAATTCGAGATCTACTATGGTTTTACCTTTTTTGTTACCTCAAAAGGGAGAAAGTAAATGCATGTGTTATAACCATCTAGTGACAACAAATAAGATCTTGTTCGCTCAAGGTTGGACATTTATCATTCAAATATCGTGTCAGAGTATTTAAGGTTATACTTTGTTTATTATTATATCTAAATTGCATTGAGTTTTCCCTTTCTAGAGAAGTGTAAGTGAGATATGGTGCATCATCTTTATAATAGACATGATATGCATATGAATGCTAATCAAACACTGTTTGGAAGTTTTAACAATATTTATGTCATCCGTGAGTTGCTTTATGTCCGCAATGATTTATGAGAGAGTAGACAAGTGAACCCATGGACCCAGTTCATTTAAAAAAATAAGAAACACCTTTTATTGTTCTTTACATTTTCTATAAAAATTGAAATTGAAAATACAGAAACACTTTTTGCTAGCATTAACATAAATCCAAAACAAACTTTACTTTACTATTTTTACTTTCCAGTTTTAGTTATAGTTACTTTATTGTTTTATTTACTATTTTATTTAAATTTACAATTCTAATACAAACCTCTGTGCTTGACAACCACACTATGGAGTTGGGGGCACGCAACAAAAACTTTGTTTTGTAGTTGTTAGAAGAGGCTAGAAAAATAAAGTTACTCAGGTCCCTAAGAGTTTGATATAAACCCTCGAGTCATCCTTCTGGGAAAAATAAACTTGCTACATCACTCTGCACTTCGAGTTGGCAGACACAAAGTAGTCTCATCAACAGACCAGATAGCCAATGATCAAACTTTTTGTCATAGAACCTATGACCATTTGTATTGGTCATAATAGTCCATGAAAAATTCACAGAAAATTTGTTTATTGTCCGTTAGTGACTCAGCTTTTGAAAATCTATTTTTGGTCACAAAAAGGTCAATAATAGGGAACATTGACCATCTAGTGACCAATATGTGGCTCAAAAGTAACCACAATTCTTGTAGCGCGAGACGGTGGAGACGGGTGACGAGGAAACAGAAGCCGCAATGGTGGAGACACATGGTGATGTGGGTACGACATGTGCTTGAACCCTATCGGACACATCGATGCAATGACACCAAAGCGCAGGAAATTTCCATCCTAGATAGTAGGCTCGAGGAGATGGCCATCCAGATAGACATGCAACTGGGGCACATCTGACAACAGCATTGGTGGACCTAGCATCCCTGTCGCCCGGGCTTCCGGCCGACCAGCACAGCCTAAGTGCATTATTATTTGACTAAAAATTGGCTTATTAAGCCTTTGAATTAACCGTTTGCCTAGGCTTCAAAATAAACTTGGGTCCACCGCTGGATAGCAACATAGAATTTCGAACGATCCCCTTCTTCCACACCGATCACGCTATCTGTGATCTCGTGGTCCACCATCTGGGTGCCCGACAAGCAGCCACACCTCCATATTCATGGCCGATCAAGAGTCCTATGTTGCGTCGTTTCCTCCAAAGGCAAGAATTGCCCTAGAACAACCAGTGGCGTAACCCTAGTCCGAGGAAGATGGCCAATCCACCCCACCTGCACCGGCCGCCTATGGCATGACTCACCGTTCACTAACGATGTCACTAGAGAGGGCCCTACCAGTACTAGTGGTCGTTACGACATCAGTCACTAGGATTTGAGTCCACGATTACTTGGTCGTGTGGACTTTCTCAAAAACCTTCATTATGACTCCTAATTTCGCATTAAAAGCGTGATTTCCTGCACAACACAATTCAAAACAAGGTTTTTCATATCTTTATAATTATTAGTCAATAGTGGCAAGGATTGGGAGTTTTTTGTCAATTGCTTGACTAAAAAATGTTTGAACGCGATGGAAGATGGCTATTTTTGTAGCCATCATGCTGCTCGCGGGGTGGGGCCCACCTGGTTCGCCCGTTCGGCCCACTCCCCATGGCGCCTCCTGCTCCCACATCCTTCTTGTTTAGTCCCACCTAGGGACTTTGAGAGAGGATGTGCCCACCTTTTTCCTATATAGAGGGGGGCGTAGGGGTGGGAAAAGACATAACAAACAATTCTCTGAGGCATTTCCTTAGGGAACTCTCTCTCATTGTCTTCTTGTGATGACGCGGTCCCTGGAAGGATTGCACAGGCAAGGAATGACACACCTATAGCCCATTGTTGCGCTGCAGGTATTCCATCCAGAGAATCTACTTCTGCACTCTCAGCTGGGATCAAAGATCGTAGTTTATCATCGTACACCGTATGTGTGCGAAACCACGAGGGTGTTGCCACTTGTGGCACCTTGGATGTCGTGATCCAGACTGCTGCACGATGGAGTAAGGGGTGACTTGCGAGGAGCTTCACGACCTTGAGGTCGGCTATGAGTACGACTATGTTATTCACGTTCCCCTCAAAATAGTAACCGCTTTCGGACTATAAGGGTATGTATCCGAAACCTCCTCCATTACAACATTAGTCCTAGATATATCCTGGTAGTTAGGTGTGTTCACGTACAAAAAAATTGTGTTTTTTACCCCGAACCGCTTCCAGCCCCTCTAGCATCCTACTATATAAGGTGGAGGGAGGGGCCGCCTCTCCTAATCCCATCCTTGAGGTGCCACAACCCCTCCCTCCCTCTAATGTTCTCTAGTCTCCACATGCATGCCAAGTTCCACTACACCTCCATTGCCGACCCCTGGATGGCGAAGCTCCACAGAACAAAGTCACCGGACCATGGACACCCTTAGAGGGATCAAGGCTTTGATCCCATGTCTAAGCACTGCACCAACTCTTCATCAAGCATACAAACTTCTGCTGCAATGCCGATGAGCATCTAGATCCAAACTCATGTGTTCTTGCATACATGATCTTGGCGTGTTCGTAGTTCTGGAAAATTTTAAATTCCCTAAGCGAACCCCAACACTTCCTTACATGATTATGGTCATATATGTAATTCCTATATGGTGTATCTTTGTCTAATGAGATGATATATGAGATTTAAAATTCTGTTATGTTTTTGATGTATTGATAGATGCATATTATTACCTTGTTCTTAAGTTTTTGTTCTGATAAAATCTATATGCAAAGGCATGTGTGAGGAAATATGTGCATTAGATAGAGTAACATGGTGATAGTGATTGAATAGTGATAGAAAATTCGAGATCTACTATGGTTTTACCTTTTTTGTTACCTTAAAATGGAAAAAGTGAATGCATGTGTTATAACCATCTAGTGAAAAAAATAAGATCTTGTTCGCTCAAGGTTGGACATTTATCATTCAAATATCGTGTCAGAGTATCTAAGGTTATACTCTATTTATTATTATATCTAAATTTTATGGAGTTTTCCCTTTCTAAAGGAGTGTAAATGAGATAAGGTGCATCGTCTTTATAATAGGACGTGAGACCCATATGAATGCTACTTAATCACTGTATGGAAGTTTTAATAATATTTATGTCATTCGTGAGTTGTTTTATGTCCATAATGATTTATGAGAGAGTAGACAAATGAACCCATAAACCTAATACATTTAAAAAAATAAGAAACACCTTTTACGTTCTTTACATTTTTTGTAATAATTAAAATTGAAAATACAGAAACACTTTTATTTTTTTCTAGCATAAACATAAATCCAAAACAAACTTTACTTTACTATTTTTACTTTCCTGTTTTAGTTAGAGATTACTTTATTGTTTTATTTACTATTTTATTTAACTTTACAATTCTAATACAAACCTCTGTGCTTGACAACCACATTGTGGAGTTGGGGGCATGTGATAAAAACTTTGTTTTGCAGTTGTTAGAAGAGGCTGGAAAAATAAAGTTGCTCAGGTCCCTAAGAATTTGATATAAACCCTTGATACGTCCATTTTGCATCACTATTCTATATCATAATTTACTGTTATTCATTGATATATTTCATATTAAGAGATGATACTTATGTTATTTCATCTGTTTTTGCATGGTTGATGACTATTGGAGCATGGACCGCTGCAGTCAGGATTCTGATGAAAAAGGTGCTGTTTGGAGGTAAAATTCGCAAAGATCGGAAAATCCGGGAAAATACATGGAAAATCCTATTTTCTAGAAGACGAAGATGTTGGAAATATGCCCTAGAGACAAATAGTAGTAAGGACTATTATCATATTTTATATAGTTTATGATTAAGTTTTATATTATGCTATAACTGTATTGAGTGGAAACATCAATACATGTGTGATATACAAACAACCAGGGGTTTCCAGTGAAACTCTTGTCACTGGTTCATTGGTCAATAGATGATCATGTTTCCTGATCATGTGGCATTTATGCCAGTTGGAAATGGAGTCAACTCATTCTGAGAATGAGATGATGAACCAATACCGAACCTAAACATCATGACCCGATCATGTCAAGAAGTTCAAGTTACGATGATTAGAAATGGATCCTCGTAGACTATTCCTTAGACCGTGAGGCTATATCAATCATTGTCTCCCGAGAGTGCTTAGATAGCATCAAGCGCCACTTGGTAATACAGTGGTTATAAAGGTGTGTTCAGGTACTCGGAGGAAACCGTAGAGGCAATATATGTCAAGAGCGGGATTTGTCTGTCCATGTACGGGAAGATACTCAAGGGCCCACTCGGAGAGGTTATATCCAATAGCTGCGCAGCGTGTGATTTGATCACAGGGATATCACTTGTCGAAACGAGTCAAGTAGCATTGTTCGGTAACGAGATTGAACACGACATGGTGATGTCATTGATATGATCTCGGGCAATGCAAGTATCGAGATACAAAGGGAATAAGACACGAATGTCCCGGTTCAAACGACGAAAGATCTTCGTGGAACGCACAGGGGTCACATGGCCATCTGATACGTTGCAAACGTATCCATAATTTTTGATGTTCCATGCTTGGTTCTAGCTACTTTCTTATGTTTTGTCCACACTTTGGAGTACTTTTCATATGATTTCTTGGACTAACCTATTCACAAGAGCCACAGTGCTAGCTGCCTGTTTTCTGTTGTTTTTGGTTCCAGGAAAGTCAGAAAATGAATATTCTCGGAATTGGACGGGACAAAAGCCAAAGTCAGTTTTTCACCGAGGGACACCATCAGCCAGAATACGAGACGGAGAGGGGCTGGGGCCCAGCCACACCACCTGGCCGCGCGATCTAGGCTTGGTCGCGCCAGGGGGTGGTCTGGTCGCCCTAGGCACCCCCTCGGCCTTCCTCTTCGCCTATAAGTTGCCTTATGAGCTAAAAACTCAGAGGGGGTTCGACGTTTTCTCAGAAAGAGTTCCGCTCCGCCACCACCACCAGATTCCACGATTCGGAACCAGAAAGTCCATTCTAGCACCCTGCCGGGACAGGAAATTGGAGGAGATCATCGCCATCATGATCACCATCGACCATCCATGTTTCCCCCATCTATGAGTGAGTAATTCCCTACCGTAATCTATGTGGATGGTAGGGATTGGATGAGATCGTTCATGTAATAGCATCAGATTGTTAGGGCATGGTGCCTAGTATCTACTATTAGTGCTTTTTGACTTTGTTGCGACTTGTTATGCTTAATGCTTGTCACTAGGGCCCGAGTGCCATGATTTCAGATCTGAACATATTATTGATTCGTTATGATAGTATTGTTTATGGTCTTACCTGCAAGTTGTATACACACGTTGTTGTCCGGAACCAATGGCCCCGAAGTGACAGAAATCGGGATAACCGGAGGGAATGGCTTTGATGTGAGGATCACATGTGTTCACGGAGTGTTAATGCTTTGCTCTAGTGCTCTATTAAAAGGAGCACCTTAATTGCCAGTAGTTCCCTTGAGGCCCCGCTGCAAACGGGCTGGCAGGACAAAAGATGTTGTACAAGTTCTCATTGCAAGCATGTATGGCTATATATGGAATACATGCCTAGGATTATTTAGTACTTGGATGCTTTATCTTATTTATCTGCAATTTCCCTATGTTCTGATTGCCATGTGAATTGTCTTGTCCATGCAATGCCCATCCATCTATCCCTATGCCTACCTCATACGTCCAAAACGTATCTACTTTCCCGAACACTTTTGCTATTGTTTCTCCTCTAAACTTGTGTGATTTGGATGCAACTAATCAGATTGATGCTGTTTTCAGCAGAATTACCTTGGTGTCTACTTTTTGTGCACAAAATCAACTATCAGGAAAAATCCCGGAAAATATGCCAAAAATCCTATTTCACCCGAAGACTCCAGGAGCCAGAATACGAGACGGAGAAGAGCCCTGGGGTGGCCACACCACCTGGTGGCGCGGGCCAGGCCACGCCAGGGGGTGGTGTGGGCCCCCTAGGCACCCCCTCGGCCTCTCTCTTCGCCTATAAGGAGCCTTCTGACCTAAAAACTTCGGGGGGTTCGACATTTTTCCAGAAGGAGTTCCGCTTTGCCGCCACCACCAGATTCCACGAAACAGCACTAGAAACTCCGTTCTGGCACCCTGCCGGGATGGGGAATTGGAGGAGATCATCGCCATCATCATCACCATCGCTTCTCCATTGACCATCCATGTTTCCCCCATCTATGAGTGAGTAATTCCCCGCTGTAGGCTATGGGGATGGTAGGGATTGGATGAGATTGTTCATGTAATGGCATCAGATTGTTAGGGCATTGGGCCTAGTATCTTTTATTAGTGCTTTATGACTTTGTTGCGACTTGTTGTGCTTAATGCTTGTCACTAGGGCCCGAGTGCCATGATTTCAGATCTGAACATGTTATTGATTCATTATGATAGTATTGTTTATGGTCTTATCTGCAAGTTGTATACACACGTTGATGTCCGGAACCTATGGCCCCGAAGTGATAGAAATCGGGATAACCGGAAGGGAATGGATTTGATGTGAGGATCACATGTGTTCACGGAGTGTTAATGCTTTGCTCCGGTGCTCTATTAAAAGGAGCACCTTAATTGCCAGTAGTTCCCTAGAGGCCCCGCTGTAAACGGTCTGGCAGGACAAAAGATGTAGTGCAAGTTCTCATTGCGAGCACGTATGACTATATATGGAACACATGCCTAGGATTGTCTAGTACTTGGATGCTTTATCTTATTTATCTGCAATTGCCCTATGTTCTGATTGCTATGTGAATTGTCTTGTCCATGCAACGCCCGTCCATCCTTCCCTATGCCTACCGCACTCGAATCCCACTGTTTACTGCTTTTGTTACTACTGTATTTGCTTTACTACTGTTGTTACTTTACTATTCCTACTACAAAACTGTTGCTACTGATAAACTGCTGTGAGCAAGATTGTTTCCAGGTGTAGCTGAATTGACAACTCAGTTGTTAAGGCTGATAAATATTCTTTGGCTCCCCTTGTGTCGAATCAATAAATTGGGTTTCACTTCCCTCGAAAATACTGCGATACACCCCCTATACTTGTGGGTGATCACTACCGCACTCGAATCCTACTGTTTACTGTTATTGTTACTACTGTCTTTACTTTACTACTGTTGTTACTTCACTACTCCCTCGAAAATACTGCGATACACCCCCTCTGATTTGAACAATCTAGTATATAGGATGCTTTTCACTGACGGGGATGAAAGGGAGATCCTTTTGCCACAACCTACTTTGTTTAGTGTTGACAGGAGACCGTGGTCGCGCTCCAAGGAGGAGGTGGACGAGCAGCTTCGCTTGTTGGGTTTCCACGAGCAGCACCAGGAGGATGCGCCCTCCTATGATTACTCTGCACATTACGGAGGGGCGTACTCGAGCTCGCACCAGGACGAGGGTACCTCCTCATCATACCCCGGTGACACTTCATCCTGGCCAGCTTGGGATTGATACCCACTTAGGCCAAAAGCCTAAGCTTGGGGGGAGGTACGCCGACACCACACTCATCTCCATATCATGTTGTGTCGGTACTTTGTATATTCATGTTTTCGTTCTCTTTTTAGTTTTCGTTCTTCTTTGTTTTTGCTTTCTAAAAACACAAGAAGACCAAAAATATTTCTATTGCTTCTCTTTGGTTTGCTTCTTCTTTTTGATTTGGTTTGTTTTTCCCTTTTTGCTTTGTTTGAACTTTTCAAAAAACCCAAAAAGATTTTGCTTTGCTTGTTCCTCTCTTTTGGTTCTTGTTTAAAAATCAAAAAAACCAAAAATATTTGTCGTTCTTCTTTGGTTTTTGCGAGTTTGCTTCAGGGTTCGGCAGTCCTCAGTGGATATTGGTTTCATATTATTATTCAAGCCACACAAGTGAAGAGCAATAATGAGGATTAATGACAACTTGAGGCGTGGTAAGAGGCTGGTAACGAACTCTATTTGTTTTCATTTTTGTACATATACTCTTCACTATGGGCATGCTTAGTCCGTTCATGTAGAGTGTATGTTTTCTTTGGATGCTTAGTAGTTCTTGCTTTCTTATGATTAGCTCCAGCTCGCTAATAGTTTGTAGCATGTCTCATGAATGTTCGCTTGCATTGCTCTATTCATAAATTGGTATGACACTGTGGTATCCTCCTCTGAATGATTCATTTGATTGACTTGGCACATGCTCACGCATGCACATGACTATAATAATCAGTTAAGCCTTGATGAATTATTTTGCCTTTAGGATCTTGAATCACTTTCATGCCATGAGTAGTCTTGTTTTGTTGCAAGCATGATAATGACAGCTATTGCTCTCTCGTTTGTCGCTCCCTTACTATTGCTAGCCTTCACTTTCACCGAGTATGTTTTACTCAAGTTTCCAACTCCCTAAACCAAATATTTCCAAAGTGTCCACCATACCTACCCATTAGCATCATTTGCTACTTCCGTGCATATTCAATATGCCTTGTTTTCTTCCAAATAAAATTTTTGCTTGTTATGAGAAAGTTAGTTAGTAAAGCTCTCACGAACTTGATGGCACACTTTATTTTCTTGCACTTAATAAACCTGAACCATTGCGTCCTTCTTTGTTGTGCATATGCTTGCGCTTTATGAGTTGAAGTTAGAAGAACCATGTATCATGGGGACCGCTTTCAACGCCTCATAGGTACCTTGTACCTAGTTGATATCATGTTCTTTTGCTTATGGTTCCCGGCGGTGTGAAATAAAAGTGGAACTTGTAAGATCATGGAGTCTGTATGTAGGTTAGAGAAACGCCTGGGCCGCTAGCCTAAGCCATGCCTAATCATGGTGGAAACTTGTAGCATAACCATAATGAGCATTCTATGAAGCATCCTCAATAAAAATCTATGCACATAGTAAATAAAAAGATCGCTGAGATGCTCATTGTCTGCTTGCCTTGTATTTTGATTATGGGATAGCTCCCGTGTCATGCGCAAGGGGTACCCCATTGGCGGTTCTCTCTGATACGTATATACTTACAATGACAAGAGCTTACTAGTGACTGAAGTTGAGTAGCATGAGGATCGGTCTTCGTAAGTAAGGGGCATGAGACTTCGATTTATAACTTGTCAAGCATATCCTCTTAGTTGTGTCACTTTCACCTTAACCACTTTAAAGATGCTTATGATAGGGGCAATGAGAGCTCAAAGCTAATGAGTACCATACTTTCAGCATTTGGAAGCCTTTCAAATTATTCAAAACCTTTTCTTCTACTTGTTGAGTCTCCACTTATTCTTTGAGCACCTTCTTGAGAGCATAGTTGTCATTCTTTGTGTTTGTTCCATTACTTGATTATTTGTGTTATGACTTTGATGCTTGTATCCTTGATATCTTTACTTCTAGTCATCACTTGAACTTCAGAGGTGCCTTAGCATTCATAATCAAAGGCAAGCGAGATACCACTCTATCATACCTTTTTATGAGCATTGTAATGTTGCTTATGTTTGTGCTTCATGCTACTTATTATTCTTGAGTTGGAATCTCTTCATAGCTTGCAAAGACTATTAAGTAGACTTAGTTGCATACTCTTTATTATGAATTGTCTAAATAGGTGATCACATTGCTGAGAATATTTACATCATATGAAGCAAATGTGTTCGTGAAAGTTCTTTTATCGCACTCAGTTTTCAACTGAATTGCTTGAGGACAAGCAATAAGCTAAGCTTGGGAGGAGTTGATACGTCCAAAACGTATCTACTTTCCTGAACACTTTTTCTATTGTTTCTCCTCTAAACTTGTGTGAATTGGATGCAACTAACACGGGCTGACGTTGTTTTCAACAGAATTGCCTTGGTGTTTAGTTTTTGTGTAGAAAATCAGCTATTAGGAAAAATCCCGGAAAATATGCCAAAAATCCTATTTCACCAGAAGACTCCAGGAGCCGGAATACGAGACGGGAAGAGCCCTGGGGTAGCCACACCACCTGGTGGCGCGGGCTAGGCCAGGCCGTGCCAGGGGGTGGTGTGGGCCCCCCAGGCACCCCCTCGGCCTCTCTCTTCGCCTATAAGGAGCCTTCTGACCTAAAAACTTCGGGGGGTTCGACGTTTTTCCAGAAGGAGTTCCACTCCGCCGCCACCACCAGATTCCATGAAACAGCACCAGAAACTCCGTTCTGGCACCCTGCCGGGACGGGGAATTGGAGGAGATCATTGCCATCATCATCACCATCGCTTCTCCATCGACCATCCATGTTTCCCCCATCTATGAGTGAGTAATCCCCCGCTGTAGGCTATGGGGATGGTAGGGATTGGATGAGATTGTTCATGTAATGGCATCGGATTGTTAGGGCATGGTGCCTAGTATCTTTTATTAGTGCTTTATGACTTTGTTGCGACTTGTTGTGTTTAATGCTAGTCACTAGGGCCTGAGTGCCATGATTTCAGATCTGAACATGTTATTGATTCATTATGATAGTATTGTTTATGGTCTTATCTGCAAGTTGTATACACACGTTGATGTCCGGAACCTATGGCCCCGAAGTGACAGAAATCGGGATAACCGGAAGGGAAAGGCTTTGATGTGAGGATCACATGTGTTCACGGAGTGTTAATGCTTTGCTCCGGTTCTCTATTAAAAGGAGCACCTTAATTGCCAGTAGTTCCCTAGAGGCCCCGCTGCAAACGGGCTGGCAGGACAAAAGATGTTGTGCAAGTTCTCATTGCGAGCACGTATGACTATATATGGAACACATGCCTAGGATTGTCTAGTACTTGGATGCTTATCTTATTTATCTGCAATTGCCCTATGTTCTGATTGCTATGTGAATTGTCTTGTCCATGCAACGCCCGTCCATCCTTCCCTATGCCTACCGCACTCGAATCCCACTGTTTACTGCTTTTGTTACTACTGTATTTGCTTTACTACTGTTGTTACTTTACTATTCCTACTACAAAACTGTTGCTACTGATAAACTGCCGTGAGCAAGATTGTTTCCAGGTGCAGCTGAATTGACAACTCAATTGTTAAGGCTTATAAATATTCTTTGGCTCCCCTTGTGTCGAATCAATAAATTGGGTTTCACTTCCCTCGAAAATACTGCGATACACCCCTATACTTATGGGTCATCAAGACTATTTTCTGGCGCCATTGCCGTGGAGCATAGCTTTATTTATCAAGTTCATTTGGTATCACTATTGTTCAAGCATAATCATAACCAATCTCTTTACTTTGTTATTTTTGTTTTGCATAGTTTATTTCCACCTTGTTTGCTTGTTTCTTTATCAAAAATACAAAAAAAAATTAGTTCCTACTCTAGTTGTTATTTTCGTTGGTCTGTTATTGTCTTGCTTTATCATGCTTTATATCAATGATTGGTTTCTTTGAAACGGAATCTTATTGGCAAGGTGGGTTCACGGAAGAACAAATATATTATTATAAGGAACACCGCTTGTCACAAAAAGGGAAACACTTATGGGAACAAATTGATAAATTGTATACCATTGCTATAAACGTGTGCTCTACTTATAATGCTACTTATTTCTTTGATAAATCTTGTTGCTGTAGGAGGTACAAACACCTCCCTTTTCAATGTGAGTATAATAATGATGTTACCATATCTTCTTATGTTAAGGGAAGTTATGACTTTTATGATGTGGAACAAATTGAGGAATTTATTGCTTGGAAGGGTGCATTTGAACTTGCTAGTTTGCTTGAAAATATTGATGATTCACCTTATAAATATGAGGTTTATGATATACTTAAATTTTGCTTTGATAATTACAAGGAAGAAAATGGCTATATTCGTGAATATATTAATAGATGTTTTCCACAAATGGAAGAGACTAATGCCTTGCAAGATCTTATGGAAGAAGAAATTGATGAACCTGAAAGCTCATTAGATGAAAAAGAGGAGGAGAGTGATGAACAAAAGGAGGAGGAATGGATTAGCTACCCATGCCTACCTTCTAATGAGAGTAACTCTTTATCCCTTACATTATTTGATTGTCCCCCATGCTAACCAAAGGAGGATGAATGTTATGCTCATGTTATCTGTGATAATCCTTTATTTGTTCCTAACTTCAAGATGCATGGTACTAAAGAGTTTTACTTAGAAATTGTTTATTATAAAACTCTAGACGATGGTCCTATATTGAATGATCAGTCATCTTGTTATAGAATTGTTAAAAGTGGGTTTGAAGGTTTTAATCCCACTATTTTTGAGCTTGATAAAAATTATGTTTTTGTAGAACATGAAAAGCATGCTTTATGTGATAGTTATATTGTTGAGTTTATTCATGAGGCTACTGAAAATTATTATGAGAGAGGAAAATATGGTTGTAGAAGTTTTCATGGTATTGAAACACCTCTCTATGTGCTGAAAGTTCTGAAGTTACTCTTGTTTTATCTTCCTATGCCTGTCACTTTATTCTTTGCGAATTTATTTTCATACAAGATTCCTATGCATAGGAAGTGGGTTAGACTTAAATGTGTTTTGAATTTTCTTCTTGATGCTCTCTTTTACTTCAATTCATATTTTTTATGTGAGCATCCTCTCAAACTATCATGCCTAACTTAAAGGCGTTAAAGAAAAGTACTTATTGGGAGATAACCCGAAAGTTTTAGATGAGTCTTGGAAGTTATTACTTCAGTAATAACCGCTCCTTATCCTTTTTATTTGCTTTTTGTGCCAAGAGTAAACTCTAATGAGAGAGAAGTAATGGTTGGGAAAGTTGCTGTCCGAAACAGATTTCTATGCTTCACCGTAAAACTTCGTGTAAAATCTCTGTACATCCTTTTGAGGCATGAATTTTTGTGCTTCTGCCCCAGGTTGTTATCTAACTTTCGTTAGTTCAACACTTTTCGATTTGAGCAACAAAAGGTCTTCGAAAAAATTCGTCTATACCTGCTGGTCTGTTTTGACAGATTTCTGCCATTATTTGCATTTGCTTCTTGTTGGTTCCTTTTTGAGTTATTTTGGGGAATTGAGATTTTTGAGGGAAGTGCTACAGTAGCTTGTGTTTAATGGAAGTTTTATTGGTGTTGGAACTGAACCCAAAGACTTATTATCTAGACTGCACTAATGTTGCTAATAAAGATTGCGTGAAGTTTTGTATGAAGGAAAAATTTCAGGTGTATGGGAGGAATGAGTAATGAGATGAAGGATGGACTAAAGCTCAAGCTTGGGGATGCCACGCATGTCACCCCAATAAATATCCAAGAAGTACAAGCGTCAAAGCTTGGGGATGCCCAAGGCATCCCTTCTTCATCAATAAAAATCCCAGGTTTCTTCCAAACACTTCCATGCACAGTTGTGTTGTTCTTGGAGCGTCTTCTTTTTTGTTTTCGTTTTGGTTTTTCGTTTGCGTTGTTTTCTTACTTTGCTGAATAAATTGGTTGGACCTCCTCTTTCATGCATTGGTTTTCAAATAGTTTGGTTTGGTTTGGAAAAGAGTAGGAAAGTTCATGCTTAAGTGGTAAAGAGAGCTTGTTTTTGACTGTGGCCTATGCTTTGTAATGCCATGCTTGATATTGTTTTGGCTTTATGCTTAGTATTCTTTGTTGTAGCATGACTTGTTATAAACAATTGAGATTGCTTAATGTGCCTTGGATGAATCATGCGTTGTTTTAGCATATTAAAGCATAGTATTGTGGTATTCTCCTTTGATGCTTTATTTGGGTTGACTTGGCACATGCTCACACCATGTTATGACTATTCCAAGTCACCATAAGCCTTTATGATCCTTTAGTTTTCAACTTTTAGTATCACTTTATGCTTTGATCAATGATGTTTTATCGCTATGCATGATTATGGCCATTATTGCTCTCTTAGTTTGTCGCTCCAAGTCTTTTGCTAGCCTCCAGAACCAAGTATGAGTTCCACTCATGCATCCAACTCCCTAAACCAAGTTATTCCAAAGAGTCCACCATACCTACCTATTAGCATTTGCTATTCCAAGTATATTCATGTTTTTGTCTACCTTCCAAATTAAACTTGTTATGAGAAAACTAGTGATTAAAGCTCTCACGAACTTGATGGCACACTTTACTTTTCTTGCCCTTAATAAACTAGAACCATTGTCTCGTCTATGTTGTATATGCTTGCATTTATTTGTTGGGGATTAGCAGAACCATGCTGTCATGGGGAATGCTTTCAACATTGCACTAGTACTTTGTACCTAGTTGATATCATGCTCTTTTGTCTATGGATGTCGTCGGTGTGAAATGAAAGGGGAGCTTGTAAGTCCATGGAGTTATGTATATGTGTTAGAGAAACGCCTGGGCCGCTGGTCTAATCCATGCTGACATGGTGGAAACCTGCAGCGTAACCATAATGAGCTGTCTATGAAGCATTCTTCTTATAAAAAAGAGTCCGATATTGAGAAAAAAGAGAAAAAAGATTATGAAAAGAGGAAAGAGACAAAAAAAGCACCATATTCCCATGGTAAATATGAAGATTGCTGAGATGCTCATTGTTTGCTTGCCTTGTCATTTTGATATGGGTATTCTTCCGTATCATCGGGCAAGGGGTACCCCGTTGGCGGTTCTCTATGATACACATGTACTTACGATGACAAGAACTTACCGGTGACTAAACTTTAGTAGCATGAGGAGCGGCCCTCGTATTCAAGGGACATGAGGTTTCCAACTTATACTTCGTCAAGCATATACACCATAGTTTGTTCACTTTAACCTTAATCACTTCAAGATGCTTATGATAGGGGCAATGAGAGCTCAAAGCTATTAAGTACCATAATTTTTGGAAGCTCTTTATGAAACTTGAGTCTCTACTTCCTTCTTTGAAGGCCTTTCGTTTACTTTTATGTTGAGTCTCCACCTTCTATCTTTATGCACCTACTTTGAGAGCATAGTGGCCATTCTTAGTTCTATGTGTATTGTCCCAAGACTTGTTGATTGATGCATAGCTTTGATATTGCTTGTTTTAAACTATTTGTATCTAGTCACTCTTATGAACTTTGAAGGTGTCCTATGCTTTTATGTTTGCTACTCTATGAGGGACAAGCTGAATGCCACTATGCTATGTTTTCTTTATGTGAAACAAACAAATGTCTTGCAAAGCATTGTTATTCATGAATCTTTTGTTTGTGCCTTTTCATGTTGCAACATAGTTGCTTTGTCTTATTGTTAGAACTTTATCTTTCATGTTATGTTGAAGTACTATAATCCCAGCTATGAATGTTTTACAAATACTTTGATCAATTTTATGATGGTGCATGTCACCTCAAAAAATATTCTTTCTTTTTATCACTTACCTACTTGAGGACGAGCAGGAGTTAAGCTTGGGGATGTTGATACGTTGCAAACGTATCCATAATTTTTGATGTTCCATGCTTGGTTTTATCTACTTTGTTATGTTTTGTCCACACTTTGGAGTACTTTTCATATGATTTCTTGGACTAACCTATTAACAAGAGCTACAGTGAAAGTTGCTTGTTTTCTGCTGTTTTTGCTTCCAGGAAAGTCATAAAATGAATATTCTCGGAATTGGACGGGACAAAAGCCAAAGTTAGTTTTTCACCGAGGGACACCAGGAGCCCGAATACGAGACGGAGAGGGGCTAGGGCCCAGCCACACCACCTAGCCGCGCGGGCTAGGCCTGGCCACGCCAGGGGGTGGTCTGGCCGCCCCAGGCACCCCCTCGGCCTCCCTCTTCGCCTATGAGTTGCCTTCTGACCTAAAAACTCAGGGGTGTTTGACGTTTTTCCAGAAAGAGTTCCGCTCCGCCGCCACCACCAGATTCCACGATTCGGAACCAGAAACTCCGTTCTGGCACCCTGCCGGGACGGGGAATTGGAGGAGATCATCGCCATCATCATCACCATTGCTTCTCCATCGACCATCCATGTTTCCCCCATCTATGAGTGAGTAATCCCCCGCTGTAGGCTATGGGGATGGTAGGGATTGGATGAGATCGTTCATGTAATGGCATCAGATTGTTAGGGCATGGTGCCTAGTATCTTTTATTAGTGCTTTATGACTTTGTTGCGACTTGTTGTGCTTAATGCTTGTCACTAGGGCCCGAGTGCCATGATTTCAGATCTGAACATATTATTGATTCGTTATGATAGTATTGTTTATGGTCTTACCTGCAAGTTGTATACACACGTTGTTGTCCGGAACCAATGGCCCCGAAGTGACAGAAATCGGGATAACCGGAGGGAATGGCTTTGATGTGAGGATCACATGTGTTCACGGAGTGTTAATGCTTTGCTCTAGTGCTCTATTAAAAGGAGCACCTTAATTGCCAGTAGTTCCCTTGAGGCCCCGCTGCAAAAGGGCTGGCAGGACAAAAGATTTTGTACAAGTTCTCATTGCAAGCATGTATGGCTATATATGGAATACATGCCTAGGATTATTTAGTACTTGGATGCTTTATCTTATTTATCTACAATTTCCCTATGTTCTGATTGCCATGTGAATTGTCTTGTCCATGCAACGCCCGTCCATCCATCCCTATGCCTACCACACTCAAATCCTATTGTTTACTTCTATTGTTACTACTGTCTTTACTTTACTACTATTGTTACTTCACTACTCCTACTACAAAACTGCTGCTACTGATAAACTAATGTGAGCAAGATTGTTTCCAGGTGTAGCTGAATTGACAACTCAGTTGTTAAGGCTTATAAATATTCTTTGGCTCCCCTTGTGTCGAATCAATAAATTTGGTTGCACTTCCCTAGAAAATACTGCGATACACCCCCTATACTTGTGGGTCATCACCATCCAGGTCCCTCTGTCGATCATTGGTGTAGGAGTGTCCCGACCATGTCTGGAGTGTTCCCGAACCGTGGGGTATCACGCTTAAGGGCTTGATGATGCTTAGAGAGTGTTTATAGGATCAGTACAATCACCGAAGAATAGTAGAGAGAAAACTGGAAGGGTTTCGGTAAGTCCAGGGGATGTCCGAAGTGGAGGTGGAAGGTGTTCCATAGCCACGGAGGTTGAATAATATGTGAATGAATGTTAAATATTGATTTAATCATTTATTCATAATTATTTAATAAAAGAGAAAATCAATTAAATGGTCAAAGGGCTTAATGGGCCAATTCCCGAAGGGGAAATGGCCCAAGAGGGGGTCGAACCCCTAGGAGGGGCTAAGGGGGTGGCCGGCAGCCTTATTGGGCCAGCCTCCCACGTGGGGCCCATGGAGGGGGTGGCCGGCAGCGCCTCCCCCCACCTCCTCCTCCTTTAGTCCCACCCTAGGACTTTGAGGGAGGTAGACCTCCCCCCTATATATAGTGGGGGTATTTGGCCAAATTAAATACAACCAATAATCAATAAAGGTCTTCTCACTTTTGGGAGGACCTCCAATTGATATTTTCTCTCTCTCTCTCCCTCTCTCTCGTGACCATGGTCCCAAGTCTGGACTGCGCGAATGAGAGACATCTTCACCGCGGAGCGCTGTCGCGCTGCGGGATTCGGATCCAGGAGCTCTACTTCCGCAACTGCTGCTGGATCGTGGAAACGGAGTCATCGTCAGGCACCGGACGTGTGTAACTCCCCGCGAGGTGTCGCACTTGAGGCACTCAAGTCGTTGGAGCCTGATACGTCCAAAACGTATCTACTTTCCCGAACACTTTTGCTATTGTTTCTCCTCTATACTTGTGTGATTTGGATGCAACTAATGCGAACTAACACTATTTTCAGCAGAATTGTCTTGGTGTCTACTTTTTGTGCAGAAAACCAACTATCAGGAAAAATCCCGGAAAATATGCCAAAATCCTATTTCACCCGAAGACTCCAGGAGCCAGAATACGAGACGGAGAAGAGCCCTGGGGTGGCCACACCACCTGGTGGCGAGGGCCAGGCCAGGCCGCGCCAGGGAGTGGTGTGGGCCCCCCATGCACCCCCTCGGTCTCTCTCTTCGCCTATAAGGAGCCTTCTGACATAAAAACTATGGGGGGTTCGTCGTTTTTCCAGAAGGAGTTCCGCTCCGCCGCCACCACCAGATTCCACGAAACAGCACCAGAAACTCTGTTCTGGCACCCTGCCGAGACGGGGAATTGGAGGAGATCATTGCCATCATCATCACCATCGCTTCTCCATCGACCATCCATGTTTCCCCCATCTATGAGTGAGTAATCCCCAGTTGTAGGCTATAGGGATGGTAGGGATTGGATGAGATCGTTCATGTAATGGCATCCGATTGTTAGGGCATGGTGCCTAGTATCTTTTATTAGTGCTTTATGACTTTGTTGCGACTTGTTGTGCTTAATGCTTGTCACTAGGTCCCGAGTGCCATGATTTCAGATCTAAACTTATTATTGATTCATTATGATAGTATTGTTTCTGGTCTTATCTACAAGTTGTATACACACGTCATTGTCCGGAACATATGGCCCCGAAGTGACAGAAATCGGGATAACCGGAAGGGAAAGGCTTTGATGTGAGGATCACATGTGTTCACGGAGTGTTAATGCTTTGCTCCGGTGCTCTATTAAAAGGAGCACCTTAATTGCCAGTAGTTCCCTAGAGGCCCCGATGCAAACGGGCTGGCAGGACAAAAGATGTTGTGCAAGTTCTCATTGCGAGCACGTATGACTATATATGGAACACATGCCTAGGATTGTCTAGTACTTGGGTGCTTTATCTTATTTATCTGCAATTGCCCTATGTTCTGATTGCTATGTGAATTGTCTTGTCCATGCAACGCCCGTCCATCCATCCCTATGCCTACCGCACTCGAATCCCACTGTTTACTGCTTTTGTTACTACTGTCTTTGCTTTACTACTTCTATTACTTTGCTATTCCTACCACAAAACTGTTGCTACTGATAAACTGCTGTGAGCAAGATTGTTTCCAGGTGCAACTGAATTGACAACTCAGTTGTTAAGGCTCATAAATATTCTTTGGCTCCCCTTGTGTCGAATCAATAAATTGGGTTTCACTTCCCTAGAAAATCCTGCGATATACCCCCTATACTTGTGGGTCATCAAGACTATTTTATGGCGCCATTGCCGGGGAGCATAGCTTTATTTATCAAGTTCACTTGGATTCTCTATTGTTCGCTGCTATCCATCCATCATGGGTAAGTCTCGTGATGGCAAGGTTCCTATTTTACCATCCACTACAAGAAGAGGTACGGTTCTGAACACCTCTACCGCTCTTGATTCATCGTCTATTTTGAGTAAGTTCCTTACACCACCACATACACATGCTACACACACTGCTACTACAGCTGAATCTGAAACTTCTGATACTTACGATGCTGCTTCTACTGTGCTTGATAAGAGTGGTTCATTAGGTCCTTTCCTAGATGCTACAATTGCTAGAACTATAGCTGGAAATACCAAAACTCCTAATGAAGACACTGCCACACCTGTTAGCTCACCAGAGTCTAGTGAGAGTTATGATGCTGAAGAAGATTATGTTGAGATGACTGATGAGTTTATTGAAGAATGTAGGAACACCCATGATAGGAGTGCTGCTAAGAGTCTCCTTGAGAGGCGTACTATTAGACCCAAATTATCCCCTGCTGCTAAGTTTGTTGCTTCTCCCATAAATATTATAGATGAAGATTATGATTTCTCTCTCGATCTATCTTATATAGCTATTGTCGAGAAAGAACCTTTTTGTGGGACTAAGAATGAAAGTGCTGTAGCACATATGAATGAACTTTCTACCATGAGTGGCTTGTTTTCTGATGATGTTAAGATGCGTACTTACTTTGTTGCTAAGATTTTCCCTTTTCACTGAAAGGAGAAGCTAAAACTTGGTTTGGTAATTTACCTCCTGGATCTATTGATAGCCCTGAGTGCTTGATTAGTACTTTCCTGCAGAAATATTTTCCTGCTAGTGCTAGACATGCTCTTTTGCAGGAACTTTTTGATGTTAAACAGGGAGACAAAGAGGTGTTGCCCGAATCTTGGGCAAGGTTTTGTGCTTTGATTCATGCACAGGCTGGAAGTCCATTACCTAAGAATGAGATACTTGATATATTTTATAATGGACTAACCGAAGAATCTAGGACATACCTAGATAGTTGTGCTGATTGTGTTTTCAGGAATAGGACTCCCAAGGAAGCGGAGGAATTAATGGTTAAAATAAGCAAGAATTATGAAGATTGGACTCCTCCTAAACAAGCTATACCTGAAGTAATTGTACTTGAACCATCTATTCCTGTGCCTGTTCCAACATCAAAGAAGAGGGGAGTTATTGAATTAAATGATGAAGAGATGAAGGAAGCTAAGAAATGTCTTAAGGAGAAGGGAATTAAAGCCGCAGATGTCAAGAATTTACCTCCTATAGAAGAATTGTGTAAGCCTATTCCCTACTCACCCACTATTGAGGTACACTCTCTCCAACACTTTGATGAAGGTGATATCCCTTACGCTAAACCTCCTGATCAATGCTTAGAGGAATTTGATATCTTTATTGTTAAGCAAGATAACTTTAATAAAAGGGTGCAAAATCATCTAATGGAAAACACTAGAGCTAGTGTTGAGTTGAAAGATATTGTGGAAAGAACCTCTAATGATGTTAAAATGATTGTTAAACACTTTCAAATGGTTCAAACTCAAATAGATCAACTCGTTAAAGTGCAAAACGACTTGCCAGTTAATGCTGCTAAAGAAAAACATGCTTATGAAATTAGAACTAGAAGTGGAGCTGCTACCCAGGATCCTCTATATCCCGAGGGGCATCCCAAAAGAATTGAGCAGGATTCTCAACAAGCTGAAAATAGTGGTTCTACTCGTAAGAAAAGGAAAAAGAAACATAAAACTGTTGTAGAACCCTCTGAACCTGCTGTAGATCCTAATAGTATATCTATCTCTGATGCCGAAATTGAAAGTGGTAATGAAGAAAATGAAGTGCCTAATGAAGAAAAAGTTGAAGAAGAACCTGAAAACCACACTAAGAATACTAAATACACCAAAGAAGATTTTATTGCTAAGAAACATGGTAGTGAAAGAGAACCTTGGGTCCAAAAACCTATGCCTTTCCCTGATAAGAAACACAAGTCAAAGGAAGATGAACACTATAATAAGTTTTGTGAGTGGATGAAGCCTTTATTCTTGCAAATTCCTTTGACTGATGCTATTAAATTGCCTCCTTACTCAAAGTATATGAAGGATATTGTCTCGAATAAAAGGAAGATCCCTAATGAAGAAATCTCTACTTTGCTTGCTAATTATTCTTTCAATGGTAAGGTTCCTAAGAAACTTGGAGACCCATGGATTCCAATCCCGTGCTCTATTAAGAACAATTATGTTAGAACTGCTTTGTGTGATTTGGGAGCTGGAGTTAGTGTTATGCCTTTCTCTCTCTATAAGAGGCTTCAGCTTGAAAAATTAATACCAACTGATATATCCTTGCAAATGGCTGATAAATCTACCACTATTCCTGTGGGTATATGTGAGGATGTACCTATTCAGGTGGCTCATAATTGCTTGATATTAACTGATTTTGTTGTGCTTGAAATGCCTGAAGATGATAATATGTCTATTATTCTTGGGAGACCTTTTCTTAATACTACAGGAGCTGTTATTAATTGTAATCAAGGAAAGGTGACCTTCAATGTTAATGACAAGGAACATACTGTCTATTTACCCAAGAAGATTAAAAGGACTTATGGTTTAAATTCTATTGAACATGTTGAAGGCATTCAAGTTGGAGAAATATATTGTCCCATACCAAAAGAAAAATTTGAAACTATTATGATTGGGACCATTGCTATCAAGGTTAAGGTAACATAATCATTAGTGGAGTACAAAGTTTTGTCTCATATGCAATTATTTTGGTAGCAAGACTTAATCAACCTTGCTAACAAAAGGATTCCATTGAACAAAACAATGTTTTCATTATGATTATCTCCGTTTATTTCTATCCTTTGCATTTTATTTCTTGCTTTCGTTTAGTTTTCTTTGTGTTGTTAGTTGCTTGCATGCTAGAACTTCTCTAGTTCTAGCCTTGTTTTTGTCTTTGCATCATGTTTCCAAAAGAAAAAAAATCTGTCTGTGAGAAAAATCATTCTTCTATTTCTAAAAAATGCCCAAAAATAAAGTGTCTCGAAAAATTCCAGAAAATTCATATTAAATTTTTACATGAAAAAAGGGACAGAGGAGTACCTGGTAGGTACTAGGGGGGCCCACCAGGCAGGCACACCATGTGGTGGCGCGGCCAGATCTAGGTGGCACCATGCCCTGGTGTGGGCCACCCCTGGCCCCCACCACCTCTCTCTCCTGCCACTTTCTTGTCTCTCCCGAGTAAGCTCCAGTTCATAGCTCAAAATCGCGTTCTCTCTGTGCTTGCTCTCGATTTCTTCGATCTCTTTGCTCAGCCCATCTTTCTTGCTGAAATTTGGAGCAATTGTTCCTTGGTATGTGACTCCTCCCCTTGTCCAAGTAGATTTGTGATTGGTACATTGTATGTTGAGTATTTTGCTGCTGTAGGTGACTGGTTATGAGTGCTTGTAAGCTTGTTTGATGCTTAGAGATATAGTTTTGATGCATGTTTAGGCCTCTTGCAAGTCCCTATGAGTAGAATCCTTCATTATATTTACTTTGCAATCACTTGTTTAATAGATGTTTAAATTTCAGAACAAAAGATGAGTGAACACCACCTAAACCAACATGAGCTTTGGGTGCCTGATGTCATGAAGGTCCATAGGGAGGAGGAAGTCTTTCCCTCCATTTATCCATGCCCTGAGTTCATGAGAGCTACAGGAATTTTACAAGATTTCCACACTTTGGTGTCTAATGTAGGGTTAGAGCGTTTCTTGGAAGATGAACCTTGTCAATTTGTGAAGCTAACCATGTCTGTGGTGCAGGATTTCCAATTTAGTCACTCTTTGCCTAACCCCATGGTCCATTACAAAATTTACAATATTGCTGTCAATCTTTCTCTCGATGATTTTTGTGCAGCCATTAAGGTACCTCAATGGGGATCATGTAAGAAGATTAAAGAGAGACCGGAACCACTCATGGATTTATACGCAGAAATTTGTCAAGGGAGTAGCTTGTCGAAGGAGAATGGAAAAATCCGTAACATTCATCTTCCCTCCATTCGCTACTTTGCCTACTTTATTGCCAAGTGTGTTCTTGCTAGGAAAACCGCCAATAAGTTATCTTCGTTTGATCTAGCATTTATCTCTGCTGCGCTTAGACGGGATAGGTCTCACAACTTGGGTGCTTTGATAGCTTTCTGTCTTGCTGCTAACCGTGAGAAAGGTGGAATCTGTGGAGGACTCATCGCTTCTCGTTTACTAGAATTGCATGGTTTAGTGCCTCATCATCTAGACCTACAGTTTCCCATAGAGAGGCTTGATTTCAATTCCATGATACAGCATAAATTTATTTCCTCGTGGGCTAGTTTGAGTGAGTTATCTTATGAAATAATCTTTCTCAAAGCTGGTTGGAGAAAGAGCAAGTCTAAGCGTGTTGTTATTTTGCCTGCACCTGTTTTGTTTAACCTTGATAACGGGGAAGGATGGTCCCTTACTGTGGAGGAGCTTGACACGTACTTGGGAGAGCTCTCCCAACAGGAGCAGGACACTAGAAGGGAGGTTACGGATGATTCGGGCCAGCCCTCGAATGAGGGAGAGTCTTCATATCAGCAGCCTGCTTATGATTGGGTAGCCTCTTCTTCTTCTCATGGGCCCAGCTACGACCATTCTTACCAAGATCCGCCCGGTTGGAACCCCTATTCATACATGGACTGATACCCACTTAGGCCAAAAGCCTAAGCTTGGGGGGAGGTACGCCGACACCGCACTCATCTCCATATCATGTTGCGTCGGTACTTTGTATATTCATGTTTTCGTTCTCTTTTTAGTTTTCGTTCTTCTTTGCTTTTGCTTTCTAAAAACACAAAAAGACCAAAAATATTTCTGTTGTTTCTCTTTGGTTTGCTTCTTCTTTTTGCCTTGTTTTGCTTTTCCCTTTTTGCTTTGTTTGAACTATTCGAAAAACCCAAAAATATTTTGCTTTGTTTGTTTTTCTCTTTTTGTTCTTGTTTAAAAATAGAAAACACCAAAAATATTTGTCGTTCTTCTTTGGTTTTTGCGAGTTGGTTACAGGGTTTGGCAGTTCTCAGTGGATTATTGGTTTCATATTATTATTCAAGCCACACAAGTGAAGAGCAATAATGAGGATTAATGACAACTTGAGGCGTGGTAAGAGGCTGGTAACGAACTCTATTTGTTTTCATTTTTGTACATATACTCATCATTGTGAGCTTGCTTAGTCCGTTCATGTAGAGTGTATGTTTTCTTTGGATGCTTAGTAGTTCTTGCTTTCTTGTGATTAGCTCCAGCTCGCTAATAGTTTGTAGCATGTTTCATGAATGTTTGCTTGCATTACTCTATTCATAAATTGGTATGACACTGTGGTATCCTCCTCTAAATGTTTCGTTTGATCAACTTGGCACATGCTCATGCATGCACATGACTGTGATAATCAGTTAAGCCTTGATGAATTATTTTTCCTTGAGGATCTTGAATCATTTTCATGCCATGAGTAGTCTTGTTTTGTTGCAAGCATGATAATGATAGCTATTGCTCTCTCATTTGTCGCTCCCTTACTATTGCTAGCCCTCACTTCCACTGAGTATTTTACTCAAGTTTCCAACTCCCTAAACCAATTATTTCCAAAGTGTCCACCATACCTACCTATTAGCATCATTTGCTACTTCCGTGCATATTCAATATGCCTTGTTTTCTTCCGAATAAAATGCTTGCTTGTTATGGGAAATTAGTTAGTAAAGCTCTCACGAACTTGATGGCACACTTTATTTTCCGCACTTAATAAACCTGAACCATTGTGAACTCTCCATGAAGGTTATATGCTTGCTAATTATAGGCTGGGGATTAGCAGAACCGTGCTGTCATGGGGAACGCTTTCAACACTTGTAAATATATGCCCAGTTGATACCTTGCTCTTTTGTTTGCGGATGTCGTCGGTGTGAAATAAAAGGGGAGCTTGTAAGTCCATGGAGTTATGTATGTGTGTTAGAGAAACGTCTGGGCCGCTGGTCTAATCCATGCTGACATGGTGGAAACCTGCAGCGCAACCATAATGATATCTATGAAGTATTCTTCTTATAAAAAGAGTTATAGCTATTGAGAAAAAGGGAAAAAAGAGAGTTTTATGAAAAGAGGAAAGAGAGAAAAAAGCACCATTTTCCCATGGTAAATAAGAAGATTGCTGAGATACTCATTGTCTGCTTGCCTTGTCATTTTGATATGGGGATTCTTCCGTATCATCGGGCAAGGGGTACCCCATTGGCAGTTCTCAATGATATGCACATACTTACGATGACAAGAACTTACCGGTAACTAAAGTTGAGTAGCATGAGGAGCGGCCCTCGTACTCAAGGGACTTGGGATTTCCAGTTTATAGTCTGTCAAGCATATAACTCAGATTGGACCTCACTTTCAACTTAACCACATTAAAGATGCTTATGATAGGGGCAATGAGAGCTCAAAGCTAATGAGTACCATACTTTCAGCATTTGGAAGCCTTTCAAAATTACTCAAAACTTTTTCCTTTACTTATTGAGTCTCCACATATTCTTTGAGCACCTTCTTGAGAGCATAGCTGTCATTCTTTGTGTTTGCTTCATTACTTGATTATTTGTGTTATGACTTTGATGCTTGTATCCTTGATATCTTTACTTCTAGTCATCACTTGAACTTCAGAGGTGCCTTGGCATTCATAATCAAAGGCAAGCGAGATACCACTCTATCATACCTTTCTATGAGCATTGTAAGGTTGCTTATGTTTGTGCTTTGTGCTACTTATTATTCTTGCGTTGGAATCTCTTCATAGCTTGCAATGACTATTAAGTAGACTCGGTTGCATACTCTTTACTATGAATTGTATAAGTAGTTGATCACATTGCTGAGAATATTTACATCATATGAAGCAAATGTGTTCGTGAAAGTTCTTTTATGGCACTCAGTTTTCAACTGAATTGCTTGAGGACAAGCAATAAGCTAAGCTTGGGGGGAGTTGATACGTCCAAAACGTATCTACTTTCCTGAACACTTTTGCTATTGTTTCTCCTCTATACTTGTGTGATTTGGATGCAACTAATGCGAACTAACGCTGTTTTCAGCAGAATTGCCTTGGTGTCTACTTTTTGTGCAGAAAATCAACTATCAGGAAAAATCCCGGAAAGTATGCCAAAAATCCTATTTCACCCGAAGACTCCAGGAGCCAGAATACGAGACGGAGAAGAGCCCTAGGGTGGCCACACCACCTGGTGGCGCGGAACAGGCCAGGCCGCGCCAGGGGGTGGTGTGGCCCCCCAGGCACCCCCTCAGTCTCTCTCTTCGCCTATAAGGAGCCTTCTGACCTAAAAACTACAGGGGGTTCGTCGTTTTTCCAGAAGGAGTTCCGCTACGCCGCCACCACCAGATTCCACGAAACAGCACCAGAAACTCCGTTCTGGCACCCTGCCAGGACGAGGAATTGGAGGAGATCATCGCCATCATCATCACCATCGCTGTAGCACCCCAATTGTCTAACAATTGGAATGCTACTTGTCCTAGTAAGATATTGGCTACTTCATATATATTATTGTTGCATCATAATTATAGCATGCTCATGTCATCATGCCACCTTGCATTTGAGCATCATATAAAACTCCTTTTCTTTTGGTTCTTCTCTCACATGCATTATTAATTGTATTTGCTTCTTGATATTATATTTTGCTATTGATATATTTTTCAAGTGCCCAAGTTGAGTTGGGAGCATATCTCTTATTCCATTTCACCACCTTTATCTCCCACCACCCTATAATTCCACCATCCCTTTAACAATGAGCTTGTCTATTTATTTATTTTCTTTCTTTGATATTTTAATTCTAGCTCATGTAGTTTGGGGTGGATTAAATCCTCTAAATTCTTTGCTTGGTTTTATTCCACTTCTTGGAAATGCATAAGATTAATGCCATCATATTATTATTGTTGTCACAAAATAAATAATGGTATTATTATTTTTGCATGGGCCATGCAAGCTTCTCCACCACCTTTTACTTCCTTTGGTTTTCTTTGGTTTGAGTGGATCTTATCTTGGGAAAACCATCTACCTACCATTACACCATCCTCATATTCTCATCCATATCATCTTCTTTATTATTATTTCTCCATGCATGAACCATATGAGGCCTATTCCATAATTCTTTTCTTTTTCTTTTTCTTGGAATCCTTTTTCACCTCCACCTCATGTTAATTCAAGCATTACAATGTTCCACTTGAGTTGGTCTTCCCCACATTCTTTTTTTTTCTTCTTCTTTATCTACATGTATGATCACATGAGAACCTCTCCATCTAATTCTTTTCTCCCTTTATCTTTCTTTCTTGTCTCTCTTCCACATGAGGTCATGCAAGCTCAAAGCCCTCATGGATCTTCTTGTGTTGGCCTCATACTCAAAATTAAAATCTAAAACCTAATAAGGCCTAACCTAACTAGTTCTCTCTCTCTCTCTAAATTTCTCCTAAACCCTCTCTCTCTCTCTCTAGCTTGGTCTCCATGCCAAGTCCCTCTCTCCCCTGACCCACCACCTCAGCCACCCTCCTCCCTCTCTCCCTGGCCCACCCAGCTAACCCTAACCCTAGCTAAACCTAACCCGAGGCCATGTCTAACCCTAGCCCGACCTACTCCCTCCCTCTCTTCTCTCTCCGGCCAAGCCAGCCCCACAAGCCACCACGCCGCCTGGTCCACCTGCAGCCTCCCTGCCGCGCCGTCCAGCTCCAGGACCAGCCCCAGCCTGCTCGCCCACGTGCCCGGGAGAAAGGAGGAAAGGGCCGAAGCCCCTTTTTCCATCTACCCCGCTCCCACCTGCCTCCCCTCTCTCCCTCTCACTTTCCCCTCCTCCTCCCGCCTCTCCGGCCTCGCCAGATCCGCCCCAGAGCGCCCTCCTCCTTCCCCTTCTCCCTCTCCATCTACCAGCAGCCGCCGCCGGTCGCCGCCAGGTACCACCGCGCCCCGTCGTTCCTGTCCGCGAGCTTGACCTGGAGGTGGCCTGGGAGGCCGAGGACGTTCTCCTGCGACGCCCCGTGCACGCGGACGAGGACGAGAAGCTCCCCAACGCGCCAGTACCTCGCCGTCCTCGCGAAACCCTAGCCGCCAGTACGCCAGCCTCGCCGACGATCCGCCGCGCTACTCCTCGATCCAGCACCACCAGGCGACCCGCGGTGAGCCCCTCCCTCTCCCGGACAACCTCCTCTTCTTCGTCGTGGTCTAGCGTCGCCGGTCGTTTTGTCGAGCGCCCGCCGTGCATGCCGTCGTCGTAGTCTGCAAGCTTTTCCGTGCCGCGCACACCTTACCTAGCGCCCGAGCCACCTCCTAGCAGCTTCCCTAGCATCGCCGCACTGGCTAGCCTCCTCAGCGCAGACTCCCGCGTCCCAGGATCGAACCCCCCGCCCGCGCCGCGCGCCGGATTCGCGTCAGACGGAGGAAAACGATAAACAGTAGCCGGCCGTGGCCATTTTGCAAAAAGCCCCTTCCCTTTTTAGTTACTGCAAACCCGCGCTCTACACGACCCCACCTGCCAGCCGCTCTGGGAGTTTTGCAGGAAAACCCCTCCGCTTCCTCAGACGCAACCCGCGGTCCAGCTGGCGCCCCACCAGTCAGCCGCTGGAAGTTTTCCCACTGGCACGTGGCCCCTTCCGCCGCTGGCCCGCCTGTCAGCCGCTGTGGGTAGCCCAGTCCCGCGTGAGAAACGTGTTTTCGCGCGCGTGTGGCCCCAGTCCGCTGTGACCCCACCTGTCAGTGCCTGTGGCTGGAATTGCCTGGGTGTAAAAAGTTTTTCGCTGAGTTTGTTTTTATTCAAATCTTTTTCAAATTATTTTAAATTCAAATTCTTTTCAGATTCAAATAACTTTCAAAATACAAATCCAAATAATACAAATAATATATGTTTTGGAATCAGAAAAATGTGAGGAATTCAAATATGCCCTTCAAATTATATTTTGAACATTCTAAATTTCGAGTTGATTAAAATTACAAGAAAATGCCCTTTTTACTTAATTAATTAATAACTTTTGTTTTATAACTCCAATTTGACAAATAATATGTCTAAATCGATCAGCGCGACGAGCCCGTTCTATTTATGCAATCCTTGTTCTGAATTGAAGCATGCATCATGTTGTCATCTAAAATCTGAACCGTTTAAGACAATAGAACTTGGGCAAATAAATGATAAAATGCTTTACTTCTTGTATCCACACCTCACCTTTGCCATGCTACTTCAATGCCATGTAAATTGTGCATCATTCATCATGGCATGCTTGGTTGCTTGTTGCATTTCAATTTATATGCTTGCGCACTTTATTTATGTTGGCCCTTGTTTGTTTGGTTCTTCTTCGAATAGACGCCCAGCAGGAGAATTATCAGGAATCACAGGAGTATTACCCAGATCCATCTCTCGCTTCAACTGAGCTGCCAGGCAAGCACTACCACATGCTTGCATACATACAGTACCTATTGCCTCTATCTTATTCTTGCATCATTGAGTCGCGATTGCATTAAATTGAATCCCAAGTACTGCATAGCCTTTATTTTTAAACCACATTAAGCCTGTTTCGGTCCCATGAGCCATTACTACAGGAGTTGTTTGAGCCATGCGAGTCGTAGAAAAGCATGAGTAGGGTATGTGAGTGTCGGATGGATAACGAGGTACCTAAACAACATAACCTGAGTAGTAATGGGATAACTAATGAAAGAGGCACCGGTGAGCAATATCTGCTATTTGGTTTTTCATGCTCACTTGTGTCCCGTAGGACCCCGAGTACTTGATTCCTGTTCCTTGTTTATTCGCACTATCCACATCCGGGAGGCCTATGGACCCCCCTGAGCCAGAGCTTGATTCATTCTTATTTCTTGGGGCCACAATTAGTTTGGGGCTTTATTACTATCTTGTACTTATGCCATGTTACTGTTTTATTTAAGATTGTGCGAGGAGCACCTGTACTGTTTTGGATCGTGACACGTTTTCGCTGTATCGACAAGCCCAGTCACATTTTCGGGTTCCCAGTCGTTTACCGCCGTCCACACAAACATTGGGTCCGTCTCGGAGCCGGCCAACTTCGTTGCGGGTAGCTTAACGGGGTGGCCCCCTGAAATATTTCTGAATCCTGTGATTGCTTTGTCGTGAATGCCTCGTTGGGTTTTGATTTGGTTTTTCCGGGGTTGATCGAGTGTGTGTTGCTATTCGTGCACCCCTGCAGGGTAAATCTTTCTGAAAGCCGTGTCCGCGGTTATGGACGACTTGGAGCACAGTTTCTCGATCATAGACAAGTATAAGTAAAGTACCGCTTTCAAATTGACTAAGTACTTGACTAGTAAATAGTGCAATACTCATGGAATGGTTAATAAAAACTGCCAACGGATGATGGGGGTTGTTCGTCCGCTTCCTCGTTGGTAAGCGAGGAGGAGGATGGATCTGATAATTATACTGTTATAACTGTTGTTCTTAATTCACGGACTTCCGTCTATCTTTGGTTAGGCGGAAGGTTAGCGAGTCTCTATAGAATTGTTAGGTATTATCTTTTGCTGCAATTGCGTCACCCCAGGTTGTGTCCCCTTTAGTGGCATAAAGACTTGCTGAGTACCCCTAGGGTCTCACACGATAAATTGTTTGATTCAGATGAACAGGTGTACCCGCAAGATGGATACTGGGTGGAAGAGTCAGATGATGTTGGCAACGATCATTCGGTGTAGAGATTCCGGGAACGGGGATCCGTGTGATCTGTGGGCGGGATGTGTTTATTTATGGGGCATCTTATGCCAATTTGCTTCTTATCCGTACTCGGATCTTGTTTTCCGCTTCCGCCTGATACTCTGATGGGTGATGTATGAGGAGCTATCCTAAATTATTATATCTATCTAGGACATTTGGATCTTGCCGTATGGCGTTGCAATATTTCTATTTCTTTTAGATGGAATGGCTCTGATGTACTGTTGTATGTGGCTTGCATACATACTCATTTGTGTATGTATTTGATCCCTTCGCCTGCCGATTACGCCGCTCGTTCTTGTCCCGTTGACTGAAAGTGGTTAGGACGGCCGAAAGGTCTACCGTGAGTGGCCCTGGGCCCCACCGTACTATTTTAACCCCTTTCGTTCATCCAGGCATTAACTAAGAGCGTAATTCACCGAGGTAGTTACAATCGCTTCTCCATCGACCATCCATGTTTCCCCCATCTATGAGTGAGTAATCCCCCGCTGTAGGCTATGGGGATGGTAGGGATTGGATGAGATCGTTCATGTAATGGCATCAGATTGTTAGGGCATGGTGCCTAGTATCTTTTATTAGTGCTTTATGACTTTGTTGCGACTTGTTGTGCTTAATGCTTGTCACTAGGGCCCGAGTGCCATGATTTCAGATCTGAACTTATTATTGATTCATTATGATAGTATTGTTTCTGGTCTTATCTACAAGTTGTATACACACGTCGTTGTCCGGAACCGATGGCCCCGAAGTGACAGAAATCGGGATAACCGGAAGGGAAAGGCTTTGATGTGAGGATCACATGTGTTCACGGAGTGTTAATGCTTTGCTCCAGTGCTCTATTAAAAGGAGCACCTTAATTGCCAGTAGTTCCCTAGAGGCCCCGCTACAAACGGGCTGGCAGGACAAAAGATGTTGTGCAAGTTCTCATTGCGAGCACGTATGACTATATATGGAACACATGCCTAGGATTGTCTAGTAATTGGGTGCTTTATCTTATTTATCTGCAATTGCCCTATGTTCTGATTGCTATGTGAATTGTCTTGTCCATGCAATGCCCGTTCATCCATCCCTATGCCTACCGCACTCGAATCCCACTGTTTACTGCTTTTGTTACTACTGTCTTTGCTTTACTACTGCTGTTACTTTTCTATTCCTACCACAAAACTGTTGCTACTGATAAACTGCTATGAGCAAGATTATTTCTAGGTGCAGCTGAATTGACAACTCAGTTGTTAAGGCTGATAAATATTCTTTGTCTCCCCTTGTGTCGGATCAATAAATTGGGTTTCACTTCCCTAGAAAATACTGCGATACACCCCCTATACTTGTGGGTCATCGGAGCCAAGGGAGCGCGAGGACTTCATCACGACCTTGAGGTCGGCTTCAGCTCGTCTACATCAACCACACTCTCCTGAGCGTTGATAATGCTTTTCGGTCTTCAAGGGTAAGTTCACGTAAATCCCCTCCTGTTACTGTATTACTAATAGATAGGTCCTGGCAGCATCAGTGGTTCAGGGGCGTAGGGTAAAATTTATTATTTTCATACGCGGAACCCCAATAGTGGTATCAGAGCTAGATCTATGCGTAGTAATGCTAGTACGGGTAGAACACATGAGATGTAGCATGTGGGCGTTGATATTTTAGTTGTTACCCTCCCACGTGTACTTGTGTATACCGTAGTAATGCTTGATGAAGCGGCCCCCAACCGACTTTACGCGTTCATTCGCGAGACTGGTCCATGCTTGACATACGGCTTGTACCGTATAAAGTGGCTTAGGGGGTGTCTGTCTCTCTCGCATTAGTTGGTATACCATTTGCAATAGAGGGCCCCAAAAGGGGTGTAGTAGAGACAACTACTTGATCAGCGTTGTGCTGAAAGTTCGTAGGTAATAACGGTTCTTGTGCGAAAGCCCATTCAGCCATGTAAAACATGCAAAGATAAAGTAGAAGCGTCTAACTTTGTTTTGCAGTGGGGTGTTGCTTTGTGATATGGTTGTGGCAAAGGTAAAGTGATTACCTTATGTCACATAGTAGTAGATAGTCACGGAGGTGACGGACTATCACGCCGGAAAGACACCGGTACCCTAGTGTCTATGGCGCCGGAACCCTGGCGCCGGAATTCGGTGACGTCGGATGGAGATCACGACGTGAAGGACCATATCACATCGCATTTACATTCAATGTTATTGTTTGTGTATCTTATTGTGTGCTAGTATTAGATACTCAACGGTAGCCTAATAAGATCATCCCTGTTAAAATTACCAACGATTGTGTTCCCCCTTAGTGTGCACCACCAAGAAAGTTCTTCGGTATGAGGCGATCCATGGTACAGGCATGGGTGTCAGACATATCTACGTTCGCATACAGTGGGTGTAAGCCATGTTGCACAGCGAATACACTAAGGTTGAGTTGGTGAGCCTAGCACGCCA
Source organism: Avena eriantha (assembly GCA_910589775.1). NCBI lineage: Eukaryota > Viridiplantae > Streptophyta > Magnoliopsida > Poales > Poaceae > Avena > Avena eriantha. The sequence continues at coordinate 409,575,359 of OU342746.1, read as the reverse complement.
TAGAAGCGTGGCATCGCAACACGGATGGTTGAAAGATCGAGCACGAGTCGCATGAATGATGTGACCGGCGTTTAGCGTCCACCCTTGAACCCACATTGATGGTCGTGATGATCAGGGGAGATGTGGCTGATAGGGGTCGTGTTATCACTAGGAACCCTTATGGGGATAGGTGTTTCTGAGTGGAGTTATTATTAACTCATTTAATTATAAACTTAGTCTAAATTCCTTCTTGTAATTGTAAATGTAGAAAAGTTCTCCCCGATGCCACCTTTCCTATTGACGATTGATTGGTTAGAAGGATAGAAGCTCAGATTAAATGGATCAAACTTTTCTATAAGGGTTACACGTCTCCATGTTCTCCTGAGCGAGAATGACGTGGTCGACTACATACTCGACGGGATGGATTTGGATCAGCCCATTGACTTAGAGACCCTAGAGCAGCGGGAAGACCACTATCTCCGTCGGGAGATGGCCTCCTTCATTTCAGTTACTATGAGTTTCGGAATGGTGGATGAGCTGTGGCCTTTCGTGGGTGATGTCAACCCTCGTACGGTAATGCTATAGCTTAGAACACATTTTGTGGAACAAGCACGCATATGGCAGCATGAGCTGATGGGAGACTTCCTCTCCATTAAGATGGAGGAGAACTCATCACTTGACGACCACTTGGAGCACATGCATGATGTGTACATGAGGCCTGCATACTTCCTGGATAGCTGGATGACTAACTCTTTTGCAAATGGCATTGTGTTGCGGTCGTTGCCACCAAGCTACCAAGCACAAGTTAGGACTTGCATTATGAGAGGCGACGCGGAATCAATGGAGTTCCACCGGTTCATGACACATCTCAGGAATGTGTTGGTTGAACCAAATATCGCTGAGGTCATCAATGACAAAGGTATATATTTGATATAAAATTTTATAAATGTTATAATCTTGCAAACACATTTGTAGTGTTAAGTATATTTGACACTTGTTCTGTTTTGCTGAAAACAGGTCCTTCTGCATGAGAGGTGCTTGCTGGAGAAGAGGTGATGTTGCGTGTTGATGGCGAGCATGATGATGATGGCCGACGACACTCTCCCTCGACATATATCACTTAGTTTATGTTTTAGGATGATTATTGTAATCAAAAGATTGTGAACTTCTTTAGTGCATCTCACACTTTGTGAGACAGTATTCATATCATTTTGAAACAAACAGTTGTTCTACTTTTATGAATGATTTCTATTTGTGTTCATATCTTGTTTGATTATATGTGAATTATCCTTGTTGTTATGAAACTAATTGATAATGCATGAACATTTGTAAAATATCGAAATGCCTTAAAAACACCCAACTTAATGATATATTCATTAATGAATGAAACCATTGTATAAATTCAAAAGTTATGTTGATAATATGTGAAAGACATTCGATTTCTTATCACATATGAATCATGCCTAAGTTCGGCAAAAATAACTTGAACATCGTGCATTACTTGAATACAAAGTGTGAATTGTTAAAAGTAAATACATATTCGATGTATTGTGTTTTAACAAAATGGTAATTATCATTATATGATTGTTTAAATGTGTAAAGAAGTTTACCAAAGGAAACACGAATATGAAACTATTTGATTTGATCAAAGTGTTTCATCAACAAAGGGTATAAATATAAAAGAGAATCTAATTACTATGATTCGATCAATAGTAATGAAATTCAACTTTATAAGATTGGCATAAAAGAAATTATGAAATGCAATTTTTTTTGAAATGTCAAAAAGCAAAGCATCATAATGTGATATTAGATATCAAAATGGGTAAATAGATGGCACCAAATAAATCGTTGTAGTGTAAGAGACCATTAGTTAAATAGTTAGCACTCAATTAGAATATATAGCGAACCATTTGAATTCGTGAAAGCAGCTCCATATCTAGTATGGATCGTCGTAAGTGTTTTGGGGGTTATTCGATATAACCAAAACAATAGCGAATAAGTCCTTGTAGAGTATTCATTGGAAACTTCGAATACGAAATCCATAGCTGAAACCAAAAGGAAAGCAAAACTTGTATTGCTTGGATTTTGGTGCATTCTTGAGAAAGCTCACTTTTAGTGACATTTCTCGATTATGAAGCAAATGGAAGATAGTGAAAAACACGATGAGGATTCAAACCCTGCATCAGAGTGTTAAGAAGCGCAACAGACAACGTTCCTGAATGATTCCCTTCACAAAAGGAAAGAATCAATGATAATGATCACTGTGTTTTCCCCACTGGTGTTTTTACTACATGAAGTAGGATTCAAAATGTATCCCATATCTTGTATGGAGACATTTATGAATCATTTGTCATCATTATTGGAATATGACATACCTATGAACTACTAAGGAAATAATGGTAAACTAGAATTATGAGAAATCCTAGAAGCAAAATTCACTTGAGATTAGAAAGCAATTCGTTGCTAAATCTCACAAGTAAAAGGGGATACTTGGAATTTTCCCAAATGACTGCATAGCCATAGTGGAAAAGGGGATGAATGACAAATGCACAATTTGTCAAGTATTGGATGAATTCAAATGAATTTGATTCATGTGTGCTTAATGTCTAGTGGATTTAAAAACTAGTAAAACTATTGGTATCTCATAGTAAAACTCTAGGTTTGATATTTGATCAAAGGATTTTGAAGTTTTTCAAAATAGTGAGTGGATATACAATTTGCATGAAATTGAGTGGGAGCTATGAAAGTCTTCCTAAAACAATATGTGAATGACATATTTTTAAGTGGGAGCAATATAAGTCTCAAATTCAAATATGTAGAAACACAGTTTGAGTAAGAGTAGTGACTCATACCCAAATATGTTAGAAACATATTTTGAGTGGGAGCTTATAGGAGAGATTCTTAAGTGTGTATTCGACACATTAAGAATAAAATTGCAAATACCGATAAATAATGATTCATAAGGTGTAGAAGTTTATAATAGGTGTATTATGATATTATGTAGTATTCCTTAAGGGATTTTGAAAAGGGTTTCAGAATAGAAGTCAATTAAGGAACTAGTCCTTAATAACTCAAATTAGGAATAGTATTAAGTTTAACATCAATGGTTGAAAGAAAGAAAAGGATGATCATCATCCACTATGCTGAGACATAGGTTCTATCTTAGAAAACCATGATGATAACTTAGCATAATATGTGATCCAAATAAGGAACGTTTGAAAGTGATTAAGTTCAAATCACAAAACGTTGAGCTAAGTTTGTCCGCAGAGTCTAATAGAGAACTGTAGACATATTTTCCAAATCCATAAAGGATGACATATCTTAAATCATAAAGAGTTATGTTATAAGGGAATATGTTGGAAACTCCTGTAAAAACCGATTAAAGTCAAGTAGGAAGCGAGGTGAACAAAACATCAAAAGTTGCACTGAGTGCACTAGTGTTTCGATAAATACATTTATAATAATAGATAAGGGTACCATCTAAAGTGTTGTATAATGTTATGGTGGGGCTAGTTCGCTTTTAACGTAGAATGATGTGTCCCAGGGCATAGTGCCCATGAGAAAGCCCTCAAGGTTGATCTAAAGTCTCTATAGGCTCCTGGAATCAGGCCTCGTTCTGCTGCCATAGCGACGATGCATGCACACAGATGTTATCATGTGATGATAAAGTATTAATGTCAATCAAAGTGACCTTAGTAAGTTGCAAAGGATTTGGGACTGTAAAGTACAGACCCGAGACTCAACCTCTTCCATGAGCAAGCATGTTCAGGTTACCGGATATATGGTGCCAATGATTAAAGAACAAATGCAGCTAGTGTATTTCTACTCTAGTGCAAGTGGGAGATTGTTGGAAATATGCCCTAGAGACAAATAGTAGTAAGGACTATTATCATATTTCATATAGTTTATGATTAAGTTTTATATCATGCTATAACTGTATTGAGTGGAGACATCAATACACGTGTGATATACAAACAACCAGGGGTTCCCAGTGAAACTCTAGTCACTGGTTCATTGGTCAATAGATGATCATGTTTCCTGATCATGTGGCATTTATGCCAATTGGAAATGGAGTCAACTTATTCTGAGAATGAGATGATGAACCAATACCCAACCTAAACATCGTGACCCGATCATGTATCGAAGTTCAAGTTACGATGATTAGAAATGGATCCTCGTAGACTATTCCTTAGACCATGAGGCTATATCAATCACTGTCTCCCGAGAGTGCTTAGATAGCATCAAGCGCCACTTGGTAATACAGTGGTTATAAAGGTGTGTTCAGGTACTCGGAGGAAACCGTAGAGGCAATATATTTCAAGAGCGGTATTTGTTCGTCCATGTGATGGGAAGATACTCAAGGTCCCACTAGCCAGCACCTTCTGCTCCTTGTTGGGTTCGACACTCTTACTTATCAAAAATACTGCGATACACCCCCTATACTTGTGGGTCATCAAGACTATTTCTGACGCTGTTGCCGGGGAGTGAAGCGCTATTGGAGAGTGGAACTGGTAAAGGAAACTTCTACTGTGACTATTGTTTACTTCTGTTACTTGCTTTATTTTCAATATGGATAATTCACTGAGTTTCTTATTTTATAATGCTACTACCACTGCTAAGGTAGTAGATGAACTACCACTTGCTGAGAATGATACTTTTAAAATACCTACAAGAATTATTGACCGTGTTATGGATAACTATTATGTTGGAGATGGAACTGTCCATCCCGGTGATCATTTGCTCTTTATACACGAATTATGCGGGTTGTTTAAGTGTACAGGTATTACAACAGATCAAGTCAAGAAGAAGTTATTCTCATTATTACTAAAAGGAAGAGGTGAGGACTGGTATAAGCTACTAAAGAATGGTCAAGCTCTTGAATGGGAGGAAATAGTACCTCTCTTTTATTCAAAGTTTTATCCTTCCAGTGAGATTCATAAAGATTGGAATCAAATATACAACTTTTGGCCTCTTGATGGAGAGAGTACAGCTCAAGCTTGGGGGAGATTGAAGTTACTAATGCTCAAATGTCCCATTCATGAGCTCCCCAATAATATTATTATAAATAACTTTTATGCAAGGCTTTGTCTTCATGATAAGGATTTATTGGATGCCTCTTGTGTTGGATCATTCACTCGCATGGAATAAGAAGCTAAATGGGATCTTCTGGACCGCATTCAAGACAATGTTGAAGCATGGTAGAATGACAAAGGAAGAAAGTCAGGTATAAATTATGATTATGAATGCATTGAATCTTTTATGAGAACTGACGACTTTCAAAATATTAAGAATGCTTATGGTCTAGACTCTCAAGCTATTTCAACTTATTTTAAGGCTTTTGCTTCCTATATTGAAGTTCCTAAAAAGAAGTGGAATAAGTATCATGAACCATATAAAGATGTTGCTAAGTGTGTTCCTGCAAGAAATAATGAACTTTATACTGCTAATCATGCTTTACCTGAACCTTACATTGAGAAAATTCCTTTCCTAGTTAAGATAAAGGAACATTCTATGATAGCTAGTATGGTTAATGAAAGTAAACATAAAGCTGTTGAACCTGATAAACAAATGGATGATGAACCTATAAAAGCAAATGTGAAAGATTTTGTCACTAAATATGAAGAAGATGGACACACTATCCTCTGTAAGGATATCCCTAATATTGCTTCACAAAGTAGTGTTATGAGCGTTAGTGTCCCTGTGTTTTATGTTAGGATAAGCAACCATTGCTACAATGGTTCTCGTGATAGCTATATCATTAAATTTATGCATGATACTGAAATTTATTATGAGAGAGGGAAGACTGTTCTTATGCATCTCAATAATATCAAGTTTCCTTGTTTTATGCTGAAAGCTTTTATGTTGCACTTGTTTTGCCTTCCTATGCTTGTAGCCTCTGGTTTCAACAACTTGTTTGTTTACAAAATTCCCTTGCATAGGAAGTGGGTTAGACTTAAACATGTGTATTTTTGCTTCTTAATGCTCTCTTTCACTTTAATTCATATTCTTATGTGAGGATCATTGAAATTGTCATGCCCATCTTAATGGCTATAAAGAAAGAGCTTTTTGGGAGACAACCCATTATATACTTGCTTTCAGTTTTTTTTTGTTTCTTTGAGTCTTGGAAGTTATTACTTCGGTAATAACCTCTCCTTACCCTTTTTGTTTGGTTTTTTGTGTCAAGATCAACCTCTAATGAGAGAGAAGTAAGATTTGGGGAAGTTGCTGTCCCGAAACAGAATTTTGTGCTTCACCGTAAAAATTCGTGAGAGATATCTATATGTAGGAATGAGCTGTATTTTTTTGTGCTTCTGCCCCAGGTTGTTATTTAACTTTCGTTAGTTTTGCACTTTTTGATTCGAGCAACAAAAGATTTTCGAAAAAATTGATCTTTACCTGCTGGTCTGTTTTGACAAATTTTGCCACTCTTGCATTTGCTTCTTTAATCGATTTCCTTTTTAAATTCTTTTTGGGTTTTCGGAAGGAGTTGCTACAATAGCTTATGATTTGATGGATTTCAGTTGAAATTGGACTTAAAAGGTTTATTACCTCCCTTACACTAATGTTGCTAATGAGAATTGTGTGAAGTTTTGTGTAAAAGAAATTTCCAGCTTATTGGAGAAAATGGTGTAATAAGAAAGTGAAAGGTTTCATGACTCGAGCAATATGAGTATGAAGATGAATATATTGATGTTATTCAAGTGGTAACTCCGGAAAAATTTATCAAAGACCAAATTCAGAGACCTGTAGAGTCCGTTTTCGAATAGGTAACAGATCTGGTAAGAAAAGTTCCGCGAAAATACTATCTAGCTATATTTTTTGGAGTTTTTATCCAACAAGGAAAGCTACGAAGCGAAAGAGGGATAGAAACGGAGCTAGGGTGGCTCACACCACCCCCTGGCGCAGGATCCCCTGGCCGCGCTAGTAGGTGGTGTGGCCACCCCGGACTCCGTCTCCGACCCGTTTTCTCCTAGTACCTTCCTTTTGTTGTAAAACTTCATAATATATAATCCCCCGGATCCCCCGAGGATCGCATATCGTGTTCTCATTGTGTTTTCATTTCGATCTGTTTCTGCCAGGAACTATTCTTGAAAGTTAGAAGCACAATGGTGTCCGCCAAGGATAAGGGAAAGGAACCCATAGAGGAAGATCTCCAAGACCTCGGGCAGGAGAAGGAGATCAAGAGTGAATATGAAGAGGAGGCATAGCAAAGCCAACATCCGCACACCGGCACTACCATTGCAAGCATTGGAGTGTTGGCAAAACCTGTCAGGATGAAAATGACTGCACTGATGTCAACTGGAGGGAAACCTCCGCGTCACTGTTTGGCTCCACGGTCACTTCCTCCAGGCACCAAGAATCCTTTCCATACCCTTATCCATGAGCATCAATACCAGAATATGCCCAAATAGAAACTACCCTCCAATTGGGATTTGCCTCGTTCTAGCCATGCAGGAAAAGAAGACTTCAAGGAGGAAGAGTGGGGAAAGAATCACAAGAGCTGGCATTCGCAACCCGACATGATCATGAGCCGCATTGAGCAAAACTCACAGTTGATTCGTAATCTCACCTTCAAGATTGAGGACTTGGGGAAACTAATCAAAAAGATCATCGAGAGAATACCACCACCAACAAAGGAGTAATTCGTCACCAGGTTTTGGCATCTCCTTGGTTTGTTCCAAGCTTGGGGGAGTGCCGCGGTATCACATCACTATCTTCTATCTTTTTACCTTTTTAGTAGAGTCATATCATGAATAGAGAACTTATCATGTAGGATGGTTTGCATTATGGAAGTGTCCCCTCTCTCATTAGATATCTATGTATCCCTTGGTGTGAGTTGCCGTTATGGAATATTAATGAGAAGTTCTATCATTTACTCTTTTGCATATCTTATATTAGTTTTCAATTCATGGTTATATGATTGATCTTGTTGTTAGTATTGGTATCACTTTGGGATCATTGAGTTAATTTAGTTGGTTTTGGCAAACCTGACTCGGTCAGTAGCAACACTATTTTGAGAATTGAATGAAAAAGATAAAAGTACTCTAAAGAAATATAATTTCATCATCTTTCTTTCTTGATTTGCTCGTAAGTTTAGTATTTTCTAGTTAAGATCTTTTGTGCTTCCAAGGAAGATTGCATGTTTGTTTTTATCACTTGTATGTTTGTTTGTTTCCTTCAATTCTTATGCTTGCTACCCAGCCTTGCTAGCCAAAAACCTGTACTGAGAGGGAATGCTTCTCGTGCATCCATTCCTTAAACCAAAACCTATGCCATTTGTGTCCACCATACCTACCTACTAGCAGTATTGTTATTCTAAGTAAATTCTTGTTTTTATTTACCTTCTAAATTAAACTTGTTATGAGAAAATTAGTGATTAAAGCTCTCACGAACTTGATGGCACACTTTACTTTCTCGCATTTAATAAACTTGAACCATTGTGTCCATCTTTGTTGCGTATATGCTTGCGCTTTATAAGTTGAAGTTAGCAGAACCATGTATCATGGGGAACGCTTTCAACATTGCACTTATATTCCGTTGATATCATGATTCTTTTGCTTATGGATCCCGGCAGTGTGAAATAAAAGGGGAACTTGTAAGATCATGGAGTTTGTATGTGTGTTAGAGAAACGCCTGGGCCGCTAGTCTAAGCCATGCCTAATCATGGTGGAAACTTGCAGTATAACCATAATGAGCACTCTATGAAGCATCCTCAATAAAAACCTATGCAAATAGCAAATAAAAGGATCGCTCAGATGCTCTGCTTGCCTTGTCATTGTGATTATGGGATAGGTCATGTATCATGTGCAAGGGGTACCCGTTGGCGGTTCTTTATGATACATATGTATGTACAATGATGATGTCTACGCACTTCTATTCTTGTAGACAGTTGTTGGGCCTCCAAGTGCAGAGGTTTGTAGAACAGCAGCAAGTTTTCCCTTAAGTGGATCAGCCAAGGTTTATCGAACTCAGGGAGGAAGTGGTCAAAGGTATCCCCTCTCAAGCAACCCTGCAATCAAGATACAAGAAGTCTCTTGTGTCCCCAACACACCCAATACACTTGTCAGGTGTATAGGTGCACTAGTTCAGCAAAGAGATAGTGAAATACAAGTGGTATGGATAATTATAAGTGGTAACGGTGCTAGGAAATAGATTGATGGCGTGGAAGAGACTAAAGGCAAACTAAAATAAAGATGGAAGTAAGCAAACATGTAACAGATCTAATAGCAAACGGTGTTTCAATGCTTAGAAACAAGGCCTAGGGATCATACTTTCACTAGTGAACACTCTCATATAAATATATTCTTCTTTATGATACTACGTTGAACTACTCTCTGGTTGGACACTCTAATCAACGGTAGGGCTATAACAACACTCCTCAAAGTAAGCATTTCCCATCTAGAAAACCCCAATCTGTCACCTTGAGCACTAGATGGTTCTAACAAACACCATAATTTCATAGAAACATCCAACTCCAAATATAACTCATAACAAGTATTTGTAATCTCTAGCCTAAGTGCCACCATGGTGTGCACGCTGTCACTTTCACACACATGGGGAAAGCAGAGATCTATTAAAGCACTTGAGTAGCAAGGTAGATCTATAGATTACAAGCTCATGATCACAATATGATCATGCATAGAGAGAGATGAACACATAGCTACCGGTAGAACCCTTAGCCTCGAGAGAGAACTACTCCCTCCTCATCATGGGAATCAGCAATGGTGATGGAGATGGCGGTGGAGATCGATGGAGATGGCTCCGGGGGCACTTCCCCGTCCCGGCAAGGTGCCGGAACAGAGACTTTCTGTCCCCCGAATCTCCCCTTCGGTGGTGGCAGCGCTGCGGAACTTTTCGTGGCTGGAGGCTTGACGATCTAGGGTTTATGCATCTGCAGGCTTCTTATAGGCGAAGAGGCAATGTCGGTGGGCGGCCAGGGGGCCCACACCACCTGGTGGCGCGGCCAGGGCTAGCCCGCGCCACCACATGGTGTGGCCGCCCTATAGCCCCTCTCCGTTTCGTCTTCTGGCTCCGTGAGTCTTCCGGTAAAATAGGCACTTTGGCTTTTGTCCCGTCCAATTCCGAGAATATGTATTTTCTGAATTTCCTAGAAGCAAAAACAGCAGAAAACAAGCAACTTTCACTATAGCTCTTGTTAATAGGTTAGTCCAAGAAATCATATGAAAAGTACTCCAAAGTGTGGACAAAACATAAGAAAGTAGATAAAACCAAGCATGGAACATCAAAAATTATAGATACATTTGCAATGTATCAACATCCCCAAGCTTAACGCCTGCTCGTCCTCGAGTAGGTAAGTGATAAAAAGAAAGAATAATTTTTTAGCTGACATGCACCATCATAAACTTGATCAAAGTATTTGTAAAACATGGATAGCTAGGATCATAATACTTCAATCATAGCATGAAAGACAAAGTTCTAGCAATAAGACAAAGAAAATATGTTGCAACATGAAAAGGCACAAACAAAAGATTCATGAATAGCAATGCTTTGCAAGACGTTTGTTTGTTTCACATAAAGAAAACATAGCATAGTAGTATTCAGCTTGTCCCTCATAGAGTAGCAAATATAAATGCATAGGACACCTTCAAAGTTCATAAGAGTGACTAGATACAAATAGTTTAAAACAAGCAATATCAAATTATGCATCAATCAACTAGTCTTGGGACAATGCACATAGAACTAAGAATGGCCACTATGCTCTCAAAGTAAGTGCATAAAGATAGAAGGTGGAGACTCAATATAATGGTGGAAGAAAGGCCTTCATAGAAGGAAGTAGGGATTTAAGTCTCATAAAGAGCTTCCAAAAATTATGGTACTTATAGCTTTCAGCTCTCATTGCCCCTATCATAAGCATCTTTAAGGTGATTAAGGTTAAAGTGACACAACTAAGAGGATATGCTTGACAAGTTATAAACTGAAATCTCATGCGCCTTACTTACGAAGACCGATCCTCATGCTACTCAACTTTAGTCACAAGTAAGCTCTTGTCATTGTAAGTACATATGTATCATAAAGAACCGCCAACGGGGTACCCCTTGCACATGACACAGGAGCTTTCCCATAATCAAAATGACAAGGCAAGCAGACAATGAGCATCTCAATGATCTTTTTATTTGCTATTTGCATAGGTTTTTATTGAGGATGCTTCATAGAGTGCTCATTATGGTGATGCTGCAAGTTTCCACCATGATTAGGCATGGCTTAGGCTAGCAGCCCAGACATTTCTCTAACACACATACAAACTCCATGATCTTACAAGTTCCACTTTTTTTCACACCGCCGGGATCCGTAAGCAAAAGAACATGATATCAACGGGGTACAAAGTACAAGTGCAATGTTGAAAGCGTTCCCCATGATACATGGTTCTGCTAATTTCAACTTATAAAGCGCAAGCATATACGCAACAAAGATGGACACAATGGTTCAAGTTTATTAGATGCAAAAAAGTAAAGTGTGCCATCAAGTTCGTGAGAGCTTTAATCACTAGTTTTCTCATAACAAGTTTAATTTGGAAGGTAAACAAAAGCATGAATATACTCGGAATAGCATAAGCTAGTAGGTAGGTATGGTGGACTCTTTGGAATAACTTGGTTTGGGGAGTTGGATGCATGAGTGGAACTCATACTTTGTTGTGGAGGCTAGCAAAAGACTGGGAGCGACAAACTAAGAGAGCAATAATGGCCATAATCATGCAGAGCGACAAAACATCATTGATCAAAGCATAAAGTGATACTACAAGTTGAAAACTAAAGGATCATAAAGGATATGGTGACTTGAGATAGTCATAACATGGTGTGAGCATGCGCCAAGTCAACCCAAATAAAGCATCAAAGGAGAATACCACGAAACTATGCTTTAATATGCTAAAACAACGCATGATTCATCCAAGACACATTAAGCAATCTCAATTGTTTATAACAAGTCATGCTACAGCAAGGAATACTAAGCATAAAGCCAAAACAATATCAAGAATGGCATGACAAAGCATAGGCCACAGTCAAAAACGAGCTCTTTTTACCACAAACGCATGAACTTTCCTACTCTTCTCCAAACCAAACCAAACTATTTGCAAACCAATGTAAGAAAGAGGGGGTCCAACCAATTTATTCAGCAAAGTAAGAAAACCAAGTAAACAAAAATGAAAAAGAAGACGCTCCAAGAACAACACAACTGTGCATGAAACAATAAAAATGAAGCGTTTGGAAGAAACCTGGGATTTTTATTGATGAAGAGGGGATGCCTTGGGCATCCCCAAGCTTTGACGCTTGTACTTCTTAGATATTTCTTGGGGTGACACGCGTGGCATCCCCAAGCTTGAGCTTTAGTCCATCCTTCATCTCATTACTCATTCCTTCCATACACCTGAAATTTTTCCTTCATACAAAACTTCACACAATCTTTATTAGCAACATTAGTGCACTTAAGATAATAAGTCTTAAGGTTCAGTTCTAACACCAATAAACTTGCATTAAAACACTAGCTACTGTAGCACTTCCCTCAAAAAGCTCAATTCCCTAAAAGAACTCAAAAAGGAACCAACAAGAAGCAAATGCAAATAATGGCAGAAATCTGTCAAAACAGACCAGCAGGTAAAGACGAATTTTTTCGAAGACCTTCTGTTGCTCAAATCAAAAAGTGTTGAACTAACGAAAGTTAGATAACAACCTGGGCAGAAGCACAAAAAGTCATGACTCAAAAGTACGTATAGAGATTTTACACGAATTTTTACGGTGAAGCACAAAAATCTGTTTCGGGACAACAACTTTCCCAAGCATTACTTCTCTCTCATTAGAGGTTTCTCTTGGCACAAAAAGCAAATAAAAAGGATAGGGAGCGGTTATTAATGAAGTAATAACTTCCAAGACTCATCTAAAACTTTTGGGTTATCTCCCAATAAGTACTTTTCTTTAACGCCTTTAAGTTAGGCATGATAGTTTGAGAAGATGCTTACATAAGAAATATGAATTAAAGTAAAAGAGAGCATCAAGAAGCAAATTCAAAACACATTTAAGTCTAACCCACTTCCGATGCATAGGAATCTTGTAAAGAAACAAGTCATGAAAGCACAAAGCAACAAGCATAAAAAAGCAAAACAAGTGCAACTTCAAGACTTTCAACATAAAGAGGAGAAACCTAATATTATTGAGATACATAAAACCATGTTTCCCTCTCTCATAATAAATTTCAGTATCATCATGAATAAAATTAACAATATAAATATCACATAAAACATTCTTATCATGAGCCACATGCATAAAAGAATTAATACTTCCCACATAAACAGAGTCATTCTTATTGATTGTAGTGGGAGCAAATTCAACAAAATAGCTATCATTATTATTCTCATCACCATAATCATCAAATATAGGAGGCATATTATAATCATAATTAATTTTCTCCTTAATAGTAGGTGGACTGAAAATATCATATTCATCATTGTAATCATCATATATTGGAGGTTTGGTATCATCATAAGCAATAGAATAGCTATCTTCCAAAGCTGGGGAACTAAAAAGATCATTTTCATAACAACTAGGTTCCCCAAGCTTAGACTTTTCCATAGCATTAGCAATAATGGTGTCCAAAGAATTCGTACTAACAACATTGCTATTAGCATGCAAATAAAGTTCCATAGGTTTTTTAATTTTCTCTTAAAACACTTCATGTCCTAACTCAAGATAAATACTATAAAGCTCTCTAATTTTGTTATTGTTTTCCATTAAGCCTAACTAGTGAAAACAAGATACAAAAAGACAAAATTGCAGAATCTAAAGGAAATAACTTCGAGCACTCACACCGTAGGATGTGAGTACCTTTTACCTTACCTCCCCGGCAACAGCACCAGAAAATAGGCGTTTGCCGTGGGAGGTTCTTCTTCTTTAATCCTCTGGCGTGAATACCTTTTACCTTACCTCCCCAGCAACGGCGCCAGAAAATATCTTGATGTCTACGCACTTCTATTCTTGTAGACAGTTGTTGGGCCTCCAAGTGCAGAGGTTTGTAGAACAGCAGCAAGTTTTCCCTTAAGTGGATCACCCAAGGTTTATCGAACTCAGGGAGGAAGTGGTCAAAGGTATCCCCTCTCAAGGAACCCTGCAATCAAGATACAAGAAGTCTCTTGTGTCCCCAGCACACCCAATACACTTGTCAGGTGTATAGGTGCACTAGTTAGGTGAAGAGATAGTGAAATACAAGTGGTATGGATAAATTATAAGTGGTAACGGTGCTAGGAAATAGATTGATGGCGTGGAAGAGACTAAAGGCAAACTGAAATAAAGATGGAAGGAAGCAAACATGTAACAGATCTAATAGCAAACGGTGTTTCAATGCTTAGAAACAAGGCCTAGGGATCATACTTTCACTAGTGAACACTCTCATATAAATATATTCTTCTTTATGATACTACGCTGAACTACTCTCTGGTTGGACACTCTAATCAACGGTAGGGCTATAACAACACTCCTCAAAGTAAGCCTTTCCCATCTAGAAAACCCCACACTGTCACCTTGAGCACTAGATGGTTCCAACAAACACCACAATTTCATAGAAACATCCAACTCCAAATATAACTCATAACAAGTATTTGTAATCTCTAGCCTAAGTTCCACCATGGTGTGCACGCTGTCACTTTCACACACATGGGGAAAGCAAAGATCTATTAAAGCACTTGAGTAGCAAGGTAGATCTATAGATTACAAGTTCATGATCACAATATGATCATGCATAGAGAGAGATGAACACATAGCTACCGGTAGAACCCTTAGCCTCGAGAGAGAACTACTCCCTCCTCATCATGGGAATCAGCAATGGTGATGGAGATGGCAGTGGAGATCGATGGAGATGGCTCCGGGGGCACTTCCCCGTCCCGGCAGGGTGCCGGAACAGAGACTTTCTGTCCCCCGAATCTCCCCTTCGGTGGCGGCAGCGCTGCGGAACTTTTCGTGGCTGGAGGCTTGACGATCTAGGGTTTATGCATCTGGAGGCTTCTTATAGGCGAAGAGGCAAGGTCGGTGGGTGGCCAGGGGGCCCACACCACCTGGTGGCGCGGCCAAGGCTAGCCTGCGCCACCACATGGTGTGGCCACCCTGTGGCCCCTCTCCGTCTCGTCTTCTGGCTCCGTGAGTCTTCCGGTAAAATAGGAACTTTGGCTTTTGTCCCGTCCAATTCCGAGAATATTCATTTTCTGACTTTCCTGGAAGCAAAAACAGCAGAAAACAGGCAACTGGCACTGTGGCTCTTGTTAATAGGTTAGTCCAAGAAATCATATGAAAAGTACTCCAAAGTGTGGACAAAACATAAGAAAGTATATAAAACCAAGCATGGAACATCAAAAATTTAGATACATTTGCAATGTATCAAATGACAAGAGCTTACTTGTGACTGAAGTTGAGTAGCATGAGATTCGGTACTCGTAAGTAAGGGGCATGAGATTTCAACTTATAACTTTTCAAGCATATCCTCTTAGTTGTGTCACTTTAACTTTAATCACCTAAAGATGCCTATCATAGGGGCAATGAGAGCTGAAAGCTAGTAAGTACCATAATTTTTGGAAGCTCTTTATGAAACTTGAAATCCCTACTTCCCTCTACGAAGGGCCTTTCTTTTACTTTTTAGTTGAGTCAGTAAACCTATTCCCTTCTATCTCAGCAAGTATTTTGATTCATATGATGACTTATTCAATTATGTCTCTTATGTTCCTTGTTTTGCACATTGCTCTTATCTTGGTGCCTACTACTTTGAAAGCTATCATTGAAAATCAGTTATTTGTGAACTCCAGCAAATTTTCAACTATTCTTCGACCAAGAGCTAAGTTTGCCATTGCCAATTATGATTTACTTTATGCATCTTTATTGTGTTTCCTTTACTTATTGCAAGTTAAGTTATATAATAGTGAGTTGTCTTCCATTATGACTTATGTATTTGATGAATGTGATGCTTCTTGTCCGTATTCTTTTATTGACTCTTCACTCCATAAACCCAAGGTCATGTTTATTGGGCTCAGTTTTCGCTTGGGGACAAGCGAAGTCTAAGCTTGGGGGGAGTTGATACGTCCATTTTGCATCACTATTATATATCATAATTTACTGTTATTCATTGATATATTTCATATTAAGAGATGATACTTATGTTATTTCATCTACTTTTGCATGGTTGATGACTTTTGGAGTATAGACCGATGTAGTCAGGATTCTGATGGAAAATGTGCTGTTTGGAGGCAAAATTCGTGAAGATCAGACAATCCGGGAAAATACATGAAAAATCCAATTTTTCTAGAAGACGAAGAATGCCAGAAGGAGAAGTGGAGATGGGCCACAAGAGGCCCACACCACCCCCTGGCGCGGGCCACCCCGCGCCACCAGGTGGTGTGGCCGCCCTGGTCCACTGCAGCCTCTCCCCTCTGGCGTATATTATCCTCCCAAAACCCTAAGACTCGGGGGGTGACCACAGAAATATTCCGCCGCCTTTGCGGGGCGGAAAACACTGAGAGAGAAAGATCTCTCAGGCAGACAGAATTCTGCCAGGGGAATTCCTTCCCGGAGAGGGGAGATCGTCGTCATCAACACCACCATCAAGCTGAACTTCATCGGGATCATCATCACCACCATCATCTCCACGAGCACCATCATCACCACCTCATACCGCTGTAACAATTGGGTTGAATCTTGCATTGTTCTTAGGCGAAACTTTCCCGGTGTTGATTACTCCTTGTAGTTGATGCTATTGAGTGAACCATTGAATTATTGTTTATGTTCAGATTGTTACATATCATTATATCATCTCTGATCATGATCCACATGATGTCTTGTGATTAGTTTGTTTTGTTATTGATGACATGGGAGAAGTCATGTTGTTAGTAGTGGAATTGTGTTGAGAAAGATTCAATAGTTTGATATTTAAGTTGTGGTGTATTTCTTCTAGTGGTGTTATGTGAACGTCGACTACATGACACTTCACCTATATGGGCCTACGGGAATGCATTGTGTATTTGACTACTAATCGTAGGGGTTGCCGGAGTGAAAGAAACTGAACCCCCGTTAGGAAACCTTTGCACAAGGGACGTCAGGGTCTTAGAGTTTAAAGTTGTGGTTAGGTTTCTACCTTAATTACTTTCTTGTACTTGTGGATGCTTGCAAGGGGTATAATCACAAGTATGTATTAGTCCTAGGAAGGTCTTTACATTAGCACAGGTTCACCCACACAACACTTAGCAAAATAAAGAAGATTAATTAACTATATGAAGCGAAAGCACTTGACGATATTCTCATGTGTCCTCGAGAACGTTTGGTCATCTTAAGTAATACAACCGGCTTGTCCTTTGCTAAAGAAAGGATTGGGCCACTTGCTGCATTTATTCTTATTGTCTTTTATTTACTCGTATTTTATTTTCCTACATTATCAAAAACCCCTAAAAATCCATTTGCTAAGTATTTATAAAGAATTCCTACTCCTAGCCACTCGCCAGCACCTTCTGCTCCTCGTTGGGTTCGACACTCTTACTTATCAAAAATACCACGATACACCCCCTATACTTATGGGTCATCAACCCTCGAGTTATCCTTCTATGGAAAATAAACTTGCTACATCACTCTGCGCTTCGAGTTGGTAACACAAAGTTGGTCTCATCAACAGACCAGATAGCCACTGATCAAATTTTTCTCATAGAACCTATGACCATTTGTATTGGTCATAATAGTCTATGAAAAATTCACAGAAAATTTGTTTATTGTCCGTTAGTGACTTAGCTTTTGAAAATCTATTTTTGTCACAAAAAGGTCAATAATAGGGAACATTGACCATCTAGTGACCAATATGTGGCTCAAAAGTAACCACAATTCTTGTAGCGCGAGACGGTGGAGACGGGTGACGATGAAACATAAGCTGCAATGGTGGAGACACATGGTGATGTGGGTACGACATGTGCTTGAACCCTATCAGACACGTCGATGCAATGACACCAAAGCGTAGGAAATTACCATCCTAGATAGTAGGCTCGAGGAGATGGCCATCGAAATAGACATGCAATTGGGGCCCATCTGGCAACAGCACTGGTGAACCCAGCATCCCTGTCGACCGACCAACTGCCCTGGCTTCCGGCCGGCCAGCACAGCCTAAGTGCATTACTATTTGACTAAAAATTAGCTTATGAAGCCTTTGAATTAACCGTTTTCCCAGGCTTCAAAATAAACTTGGGTCCGCCACTGGATAGCAGCATAGAAATTCGAACGATCCCCTTCTTCCACACCGATCACGCTATCTGTGATCTCGTGGTCCACCATCTGGGCGCCCGACAAGCAGCCGCACCTCCATATCCGTGGCCGATCAAGAGTCGCGTGTTGCGTCGTTTCCTCCAAAGGCATGAATTGCCCTAGAACAACCGGTGGTGTAACCCTAGGTCGAGGAAGAGGGCCACTCCACCCCACCTGCACCGGCCGCCTATGGCATGACTCACCGTTCACTGACGATGTCACTGGAGATGGCTGACACTAGGATGGTGACGAAGCTAACTCACGGTTAGTCGAAGAACCAACCCGCTCCATGCACGCCAGCGACGAGACCCTGCAAGAAGACTCTATACCTAGTGGCGACGGAGTAGACCTCTCCCAGAACCTGGTCACTGGAGTAGGGAAACCGATTTCATTCCAAAAAATCCTAGGCAAGCTCCTCATTCGCTCCCTTCTCGTGACTGTCATCCAAGCATCATATGGCGGTTCCTTCTCCTCCTCGAGCACCTCCAGAGTCGTGTTGAACGGAACATGCGACGAGCATTTATATTCCTCTAACGAGGGCTCCTCTCAATCGAGACATGAAAAATGTGATCCGCCCGAGCCCTCCGGTGAGCGAGCCGACAGTTCGGGCCTTAGGCCCTAGGGCGCAAACGTTAGACGGCACCGGCCGTCTAAATCCTCACAAGGATCCAAATATTGCAAGAAGAGATGCAATTGATCGTTGGTGGAAGTTGTTGTAGACTTGTACTCCCTCCGTTTTAAAATATAAGATGTTTTAGCTTGTCAAAAAGAGTCTATCTAGCAGGACCGGGCCAACTGTTGTACAAAATGTGTTGCCCGCACAGGGTCCCAAAATTTTATATAGGCCTACTATTTAAATTTACTCGAATGAAAAAAATACTAGATAGAATAGGCCTTGTGCCTTCACCCAGCCGTTCAAACTTTCCACATCCGATTAGCTCCTAGCTAGCGCATGACAGGTCTGCCGCTCAAACACGCACAATCGTGTTTGTCATGTTGACTCTAGGTCCTGAGCCTGGTGGCTCCTAGCGTCTAAGGAGGATCCATCGGATCAATTGATCGTGGCCAGCTGTAAAAGTCAAAAGCTACAGGACGAGAACGTCTCGTCGTCAGATGGCACCTCCACCTTCACACGAGACATACGCCAGGGGCTCGAGGCCAACACAGGTCGCAGGTTACCATGTGATTTTCGATTTTGTTTTTTGTTACTCGTTTGATCGCTTATTGTACCCTCGCCGTGATCGACAGTTCGGCATGGGTACAGGCTAGGGTTGGGCTGGTTTTTAAATTTTTAGTGTTTTGTGTGTATTTTTACTTTTCAGTATCATTTCGAAGAAGAAGAATGTTGTTCAAATAGACATTATGCATCTAGAAGTTGACTAGATATATATATACACACACTATAGTTGTTAAATAGTTTAAAATTTCTAGTAGGATATGGGCCTA
The DNA here is from genome assembly GCA_910589775.1 of Avena eriantha. Taxonomy (NCBI): domain Eukaryota; kingdom Viridiplantae; phylum Streptophyta; class Magnoliopsida; order Poales; family Poaceae; genus Avena; species Avena eriantha. Next base: position 409,555,665 of record OU342746.1, on the reverse strand, counting down.
TTTTAGAGTTTCGGATTTTGCCGGCTCGGCCTTGGTATCTATACCACTTTTAGCGTGTAGGTTCGTGTAAGTCTGAAATAAACCACACACTAAAAGCTGTCTAGATATACTCCCTCACAAAATGAAAACATATTATATTCTAAAACTGAGGGAGTAGTAACCTTTGCATGGAGCGTACGTCTGGCTAACTGACCCTGGAAAAAAAGGGTTGAGATAGTCTTTGGGCCCGTGTAGTGAGGCCCAAGAACTCCGGAAGCATACGGGCCTTAGACCCGTCCATTGCCGCGATTCACCATAAACCGACTATAGTTCACATTCAGTTCGTATCGCATACGGACTCCCAGTCCGCGTCTAAACTCTAACTCTGAAGCGGAGTTGTAATCCCGTCCCTCTCTCCTTATTTCGGCCAATATTTACTTGCGCCCGGGGTAACCTATGGGCTGCAAATCTTTTTCCCCCAAAGATCGTCTAGGTATTTCCAAAAATGATGTCGCCGGCCCCAAGAGATCCGTTCTCGTCAAGCTCCTTCCGGCATGAACAGGAAGACTTGGCCATGGGCGCTGCCGTGCAGTCGGAGCCAATCCCGGCGGATCCTAGAGATCGGAGCATCATCGCCGTCGACACGTCCTTGCGCCGGCAGCTTGAGCAGGCGCCAATCATCAAGAAATCGCTCTTGTCGCTGAAGAAGAGGGCCAGTAGCAGCGCCGCCGACGATTCTTCGTTGGTGATTCCACGGCCCACGAAGAGACAGGTCGATACCGGCCGGAGCGATCCCACAAGCAGCAGCGCCTACGGATACGGGGTTCACACCCCCCGGCATGACACGGTAACTACGGCCACTCCGCCCAACCCGTCCAGTTCGGCGGCGATCACCAGTATCGTCAGCATGTCCGAACAGCCGCTGCAGCAGAAGCAACTCGCGCACGTCGGCATGCCGAGCGGCACCCAAAGTCTCTTGTCGCATGCTGCTGATGATTTGGCCGCGTGCAAAGGGGGGACCATGGAGGCGGCGGCGCGATCCAAGAAGAAGAAAACGGAGAGGAACGGGAACAGACACAAGCAGTCGTCGGCGCGGGAGACCGTCGTCCCGTTGGCCCAGCGCCTGGCCATGCTCGTCCCCGCGGCGCCGCCGCACTTGGTCGACATGAAGACCCTCCGGATGAGCGACGTGAGCAAGGACCAGAACCAGCTGCTCTTCTCCTGCAAGCCCGAGTTCCGCCACACCCACCCCATCACCGCCCTCTTGGCCCGGAGCGCCAGGGAGAGGTGGTACGTCAACCAGTGCGAGGATGGGCTACGCGTCCGCGCCTTTGACGGCCATGGCAGGCAGTTCGAGGTCAAGCTCAGATACCTCGGCTCCAACGGCGGGTACTCTTAGATTTGCGACAAGTAAATAACGAAGAATAAAAACAAAATCACAGCAAGGGGACACAGATTTAACGTGGAAAACCTCTCCAACAAAGAGAGGGGAAAAACCACGGGCGCCAGCCAGCGAAACTTCACTATAACGAAGAGTGTTTACACAACGCCGGGGATTTCACAGATACAACTTATCCCAGCCGGCGGCTTACAAGAAGTATATATAGCGGTGGTAACCTAGGTCATCAACGATCCGTACCGCGGGGGGCTGTCGCCCCCCGCACCCCCCACAGGCGTCCCTGTTGGGCACGGAGTGGGCCAACTTCAGACTCCGCTCTGCATCGGCCCAAGCCTCCAACGACGGGTCTCGCTCCGCTACGTCAGAAGTTGGCCTCTACTTTGTAGAATTTGGATCAACATATAACAGGTACCGCCTCATCGGCCAGTGGAACGCCTTCGTGGTGGCCAACGGTCTGCGTCGCGCGGTCTTGGGGGAGGGTCGCCGCGTCGACATCGAGCTCTGGGCGTTCCGCTCCCGGAGGCTGCCCGCTCAGCCCCTGCTCAAAGACAAACACAGGCAGCGGGTCCTCGACGGACTAGAGCCGCATCCGGACGGCGCCCTCGGCCTGCTCTTTCTGCCTTATTACGTGGCCGGCGCCGCCGACGAGGAACACAGCTGGGAGCCTGATCCTGCGCCACCGCCGCCGCCGCCACCGGTACATGAGTCCACCAAGAGGCTGCAGGCATCATCGGCCAACAAGGTGGTGCGAGAAGAGAAGAAGAAGACTGCAGTACATGGTCATGGTCATGTTGATGTGCGTGCGAACCGGCCGGGCAAGGCTGTTGCTGTTGCGCCGCCGGGTCACATGACGTTGGATGAGGTGGCTACCGCGGCTGGGCCGGAACTGGCGGATGCGTTGATTGGCCTGCTCATGCTAAAGTACAGTTGTACTGCTAATGCTAGAAATACATGGTGAGTAGTAGAACCGCCATGTGAGAGGTTTACCATTTTGTGTCCATCATACCCGAATCTAGGAATGTCTGGTGATGGTGTCTTCTTGGCTTCTTGAGGTTCATAGAGAATTAGAGATGGATGTCCTAGGGAACTCCAGGGGGGCTGTGTGCGTCACATTCTTTGGCCTCTTGATTTTATTTTATTGTCTCTATAATTGCGGCTGATGTAATTTTGATCCTTTCTTTGCGAAAAGTATTTTCTTGTTCACATTAAGAGGGCTCATTGGTCCAATAATCTTGCAAGATAAAAACAAAAGGTTGCCACTTTGTACAAAATGCAAAAAAAAAGTGTGCCAAAGTAGTAAAAAAACAGAAATACTACAAATTTTGACTTGGAGTTGTTAAAACCTTCTCGAAACAGGCATGCGCCCAGTGATAACGCTGCTGAGCCAGACATCACAACACCCAAGAGAAATACAGAGAACCAAAAAAGAAACATTCATGATTGCTCATACCTTAAGTTAAGTTGTTAATTGCTCAATTTTATTCAAGTTTTTTTTTTTGCTGCAATATTCATGATTAGTTGAACTTTTCACAATAGTACTGAGTTGCTACTTACTTTTAGCTAAGTTGTTTCTTCACGGTAATTAAGTTGCTCCTTACTTATAGGGGGTATTTTTCTTCTCCTTGATGCTATGATTTATGCATATTGTTTCCTTAGGAGATATATAGATAAGTTGGCTAGTGGTTTAATTAAGTTGTTTGATCACATTGCTTAAGTTGTGTACTCCCTCCGTCTCAAAATAAGTGACTTGATTTTGACTAGATTCGCATGTACCTATATACTAAAACGTGTCTAGATACATTCGAATCTAGACAAACCCACGTCACTTATTTTGGGACGGAGGGAGTACTAAAATAAATTAAGTTGATTCCTAAGTTATTTTTCTATACTACGTAAGGAACATGCTTGTGTGCCTGCGGTTAAGCTTAACAGCTTAAGATCTATGCGCTATCTACTGCAGGCATCTTCGTATCATATCACTTGGAAAGAAACACGTCCTCGCGCCGGCAGCTTGAGCAGGCGCCAATCATCAAGAAATCGCTCCTCTTCCCGCAGAAGAAGAGGGCCGCCAGTAGCAGCGGTGCCAACGATGATTCTTCGTTGGTGATTCCACGGCCCAAGAAGAAGAGACAGGTCGATACCGGCCGGAGCGATCCCACCGCCGGCAGCGCCTACGGATACGGGGTTCAAACCCACCGGCATGACACGGTAACTACGGCCACTCCGCCCAACCCGCCCACTACATCAGCAAGGAGAAAAACCATTTAGTTTGCAATATTGTGAACTCAATATTTTTAGGGGACCGTACACGTCTCTTTTCCACAGCAGAACTGGCTCGGTTGGGCTTCCGACTAGAGGTGTCGAAGAACTCGTTTCCGTACCCAATAAGGGGAGGGCAGCCCATCACCATATTACTATGCCGAATCCTGCTGCGACGCAAAGAAGCCAGCCCCACGCAACGCAACCCCAAATCCTCGCAGCAGAACATGGCGGCGCCTGACCGCACGGTCCGCCGCCGTGCAGAGCGCGCAGGCACTGAGCTCGCCGACCCGGCTGACGACACCAACACCATCTGGTAATTTTCTGTCTCCACCTTCTCTCCGATTCATCACTCTCCCATTGATGCCGCGTCCGTCTCACACGAGAAGATCATTTGCCGTCGCGGCTCTTGCAGGAGGGACTGGGCTAACCTCATGGACGGACCAGCTGGCCTGATCGCCGAGCGCGTCCTCGTGGACGACGTCGCTACCTACCTGCGCTTCAGGGCCGTGTGCGTCTCGTGGCGGCGATCCACCTCGTCCCCGCACGCGCACGACATCCTCGACCGCCGGTTCCACCCTCGCCGCTGGATAATGCTCTCCGAGGTCTTTGCCACCCAGCTCGAACGCCGCGACTTCCTTAACATCTCGAGCGGGGAGCGCATACGGGTGGACCTCCCGGAGCTCCGGGACCAGCTCGTGTTCGGCCACACCCCCGATGGCCTCATCCTCTTGTGCCAAAACAACACTGCTGGCGCTATCCACCTCCTCAACCCGCTCACTCGGCAGCTCGCGGCCCTCCCCAACGCCGCATCGATTAAGGGCCCGTGGTCGTCCGCTCGGATAAGGAAATTTATGGAATCAAATGCGTTCGATGCCGGCCTCGTGGACAGCTCAACGCTAGCGCTGCACTATGACCGCTTTGAGCTAGCCGTCGCCAAACCCAATGCTGAGCGGTGGAGCTGCTTTACAGTACAGTTGGGCTATTGCACATACTCAACCTTGTCCTTTGAGAATCGCTTCTATTGCTTCACCAGGAAGGGCCTCATGGTAGTAGACCTCAACGGCGCTGGCCAGCAGCCGCTGTTGGTGGTGGCGGTCAAGGTGGATGAAAAATTCTTTCAGGCATCGTCGAAATACCACCTTGTGGACAATGGCGGACAACTAATTTTGGTGTGCCGGAACTATGTTGTAACCAATCCTAAGAGGTACGAGGCGTACTTCGTGGATCTGGACGCAGGAAAGATGGTGCCCATGCTCGGGCTACATGGCCGAGCCTTGTTCGTCTGCCACGATTGGGGGCATGGCCGCGCCCTATCGGTCCAGGCCGGTCTGTCCTCATCTATCACTGCTGACACTGTTTACGAGTGTCATCAAGATGGTCTGGGGGAAGACCGCCAGCCAATAATTCACGCCTATGATCTATGGCAGGGAAATTGGATCAAACCTGACTTCTTCAATCACCGGGGCAGCATTTTAGACTATTTATCATGCTACGTTTGCCATTTAGAGGATGTTGTTGATGAACTGTAGTTGTATTAGGCCTAACTAGCTGTGTACTTGTCGGTCTTGGTATATGTATAAACCAAATTACCCTACCGAAATTTCAGGGTATCAGAGCTACACGGTTTTCTCTAGACCATAGATCGATCCAACCTTCCGCTTCTTCATGGCGACCTTACCCACGATCAACAGTGCCTCCTCCGGAACTCAGATTTTGGCTACTTCCTCTTTCTAGAGGTCCGACGCCATGGGCTCCCTCTGAGCTGGACCTTTTGTTGGTATCGGTGAGATGATCTCCAAGATCCCCTCCGTGCCGACCAACATCATGAACCATATCACAATCAAACTCACTGCTGACAACAATCTCACGTGATGGGGTGCAGATATTTATGCTCGTCTATGTGGATGATATTGTCATTGCTGGCTCTACTCAGGAGGCTGTGGATCGTCTTGTTCGTTCTCTCTCTGACAGTTTTCCTATTAAGGACTTGGGACGACTGGAGTACCTCCTTGGATTGGAGGCATCGTACAATTAAGGGGGGGGGGGGGGGGGGGGGGGAGGGGAGGGGGTGACGTTAACTCAACGGAAGTATGCTCTTGATCTTCTCTATTGAGTAAACATGGAGAATTGTAATCCTTCCACCACCCCTCTTGTAGCGTCCGAGGCCTTGGCTCGGGATTCATTCCGGTATTGCAGTGTTGTCAGCGGACTACAATATTTGACTCCCACTCGTCCTGGTATTTCTTTTGTGGTAAACAAGATTTGCCAGTTTTTGTCGCAGCCCACTGATGTACATTAGGAGTCGGTGAAGCGAATTCTACGATATGTCAAAGGAACATTGCAGACTGGCTTAAGTATTCGCAAGTCATCATCATCTGTTATCAGTATTTTTAGAACGCGGATTGGACAAGATGTGTGGATGATAGAGGGTCCACGAGTAGGTATGCCGTGTTTGTTGGTCCGAACCTCATCTCTTGGAATTCAAAGAAGCAACATGTAACACCCTTGAATCAGCCATGTGCAAGTTTCAGCGATTCTCGCCAAATCCGCATAGAAACGATTCAAAGATGCCCACCAGGCACCTGCGTGCGGTGGAAAACAAAGTAAGACCATTACACAATAGTCCACGATGGAACCCACAGAAACATATATATAACAGCGACTCAAAGAGTCAAGAATACAGATATATAGTACAAAGATCCAAATCACCTTGAAAACGATACAACATCCGAGTACGGTTAAGATGCAAATGGGGCTAAGAGCCCTGAAGAGTAACCAATGGCGTCCATAACCTTGCCCAGGCCAAGCCGGAAGGGTAACCCTACTAACGACGTCGAACTTATACCTGTTAAAACAAAAAGAGTGTCGACAAAGGGGAAGGAAAAAGAGAGCGATCAGTACTGAGGCCAGTACATGGCGAGTCTAGAATTCGGCAGCTATCGCCTACATAGGTATGGTGGACTGAAGTGGCAGCGAAGCATGCACTATACAACCTATAGAGACTGGATACAACTATCGAATATCAGAGAAAGATAAGAAAGACCTATGTGGAACCAACCTAATACTAACACCAAACATACCCATCCTGGTATTTCCCCCTCGAGACCAAACAAGGAATTCCTTCCGAGGAAACTCACACGGTTGGCAATTTTATTCATTCTTTCCATGGTGGTTATCCAACTTACTAGTCATATCAGATACAAATCAAGTTATAACACTAAACTTTAGTTATAGTTGTCTATGATCGAGAAACTATGCTCCAAGTCATCCATAACCGCGGACATGGCTTTTCGAAAAGATTTAACCCTACATGGGTGCACAAAAATTTCCACACGCACTTCCACCCTTTTTGCCAGATCAATTAACATACTTCTATCGGTATATTGGTGGGGCTTCGGGCACGACGCTTTCCCATACCCAAAGCAAGTACATGGGGGTCACCCGAAAGAGCTACCCGTACGAGGTATAGCTAATCCTCCTTGTACGGACCCTAAGGTTGCATGGACTTGTCACGCGAGCAGAGGCCATAGACAATATATTCATGTGACAGAGTGTCACACCTATGCAACAGTAATAAACGCTCATCGAGCAACAGGTAATAAACATGGCATACATGGCATATGTACGGTAGGTAACGTGTAAAGCCCGAACTAGTTTGTGGCCCCCAACACAGTACTTCGAAATCAAGTAATAAGCCGATTGGGGCGCCCAGACACCCACATGTGGTTAGCGCGCAAAGTCTCGGAACAGGTGTCAAGAACTCGGGTCCTTTGTGGACACAAGTGGGCGGTTAAAAACCAAATATTGACTATTACCCACCGGTGCATCTACATTATATCTATTTCCATTTTTAATTGAGAAGTTATATTGAAAGCCATAATCATCTCCACCATTAAGCATCTGCCAACCTCCCAACAACGATGGAACAACAACGACGCGAAGCAGCACCTGAGCAAGCAACTACGACTCGCAAGGCCGACTGCCTACCAAAATAACAGGCAATAGGAGCTGCCCAAGGCAATATAGGGGCTACAAGGGATATAAATAAGCATCAAAACAAGGATAGTGATGACCCACAAGTATAGTGGGTGTATCGCAGTATTTTCGATAAGTAAGAGTGTCGAACCCAACGAGAAGCAGAAGGTGTTGGCTAGTGGTATGGATCATGAATTCTCTGCAAATACTTAGCAAATGGTTTTTAGGGTTTTTTGATAAAGCAAGTAAACAAAGTACGAGTAAATAACAGACAGTAGGAATAAATGCAGCAAGTGGCCTAATCCTTTATGCAGCAAAGGATAAGCCGGTTGTATTACTTAGATGACCAAACGTTTTCGAGGACACATGGGAAGACTGTCAAGTGCTTTCGCTTCATATAGTTGATTTATCTTCTTTAGCTTGCTAAGTGTTGTGTGGATGAACCTGTGCTAATGTACCGACCTTCCTATGACTAATACATACTTGTGATTATACCCCTTGCAAACATCCGTAAGTATAAGAAAGTAATTAAGATAAAACAAGAATTTACTTGGAATAGCAACAATGCTAATAGGTAGGTATGGTGGACACAAATGGCGTGGGTTTTGGTTTAAAGGAGTGGATGCACGAGAATAATTCCCTCTCAGTACAGGTTTTTGGCTAGCAAGGCTGGGTAGCAAGTACAAGAGTTGAAGGAAACAAGCAAACATACAAGTGATAAAGACAAACATGCAATCTTCCTTGGAAGCAGAAAAGATCTTAACTAGAGAATACTAAACTTATGAGCAAATCAAGAAACAAAGATGATGAAATTATATTTCTTTAGAGTACTTTTATCTTTTCATTTAACTCTAAAAAATAGTGTTGCTACTGACCGAGCCAGGTTTGCCAAAACCAACTAAATTAACTCAATGATCCCAAAGTGATACCAATACTAACAACAAGATCAATCATATAACCACGAATTGAAAACTAATATAAGCTATGCAAAACAGTAAATGATAGAACTTCTCATTAATATTCCATAACGGCAACTCACACCAAGGGATACATATTTAACGAGAGAGGGGACACTTCCATAATGCAAACCATCCTACATGATAACTTCTCTATTCATGATATGACTCTACTAAAAAGGTAAAAAGATAGAAGATAGTGATGTGATACCTCGGCACTCCCCCAAGCTTGGAACAAACCAAGGGGGATGCCAAACCTGATGACGAATTACTCCTTTGGTGGTGGTATCCTCTCATCATCATCCGACTTCCAGGGTATGCTTCCATCCTGTCCTCCAGACTTCCTTCACCTTTAGGGCCTCGAACCTCTTTTATCCGGAGCTCCCCATCTTCAAGAAACAACTCCTTGGGATGAATCTTCAACTCTCTCATGTATGGGTTGATGATATCCTCTAAAGAATCTTCCTTGGTTGATCCAAAGGAAGACATTGTAGCTCCAAATCTGGGACTCTGTCTGTCAGAAACAGATCGAAACAAAAACACGACGAAAACACGATATACGAACCTTGGGAGATCCGGGGGGTATATATTATGAAGTTTCATAACAAAAGGAAAGTACTGGGAGAAAACGAGTCGGAGGGGGAGTCTGGGGTGGCCACACCACCTGGTGGTGCGGCCTGGGGTGGGCCCGCGCCACAGGGTGGTGTGAGCCACCCTGGCTCCGTTTCCGTCCCCCTTTCGCTTCGTAGCTTTCCATACTGACTAAAAACTGCAAAATTATAGTTGGATAGTGTTTTCGCAGAACTTTTCTTACCAGAACTGTTACCTATTTGAAAGCGAACTCTGCAGGTCTCTGAATTTGGTCCTTGATAAATTTTTCTGGAGTTATAACTTGAAAGGCATTAACATCTTTATTGTAAGAATCCCCAGCAATATAGTGTTTGAGTCGCTGCCCATTCACTACTTGTTTAGTATTATCTTTTAAAGAAGAAATTTTTATTGCTCCTGAACGGTATACTTCTTCAATAATGAAAGGTCCTTCCCATTTTGACAGTAGCTTTCCTGCAAAAAATCTGAGACGAGACCTATACAATAGAACTTTCTCACCAACATGAAATTCTCTCTTAAGTATACGCTTGTCATGCTATCTTTTAACTTTTTCCTTAAAGAGCCTACCATTTTATAAGGGGATATCCCCATAGGATTTTTGTAGGCAGTCCTATAAGCCCATAAAGCATCATTCAACTTTTTAGCCTAGTTTTTTCTAGATCTATTAACATTCTTTTGCAAGATGGATTTAATTTCTCTATTTGATAACTCTACTTGCCCGCTAGTTTGGGGGTGATAAGATGAAGCAATTCTATGATTAACATCATATTTAGCAAGGGTCTTTCTAAAACCACCATGAATGAAATGAGAACCCCCATCAGTCATGAGATACCTAGGCACTCCAAACCTAGTAAAGATAACATCTTTAAGCATTTTTAGAGAGGTTTCCCCGTCAGCACTCTTCATAGGAATGGCTTCTACCCACTTAGTAACATAATCAACGGCAACAAGAATATGTTGTAACCTTTCGAGGGAGGGAAATGACCCATAAAGTCAAATCCCCAGCAATCAAAGGGTTCAATAACTAGAGAGTAGTTCATAGGCATTTCATTGCGTCTAGAAATATTACCAACACGTTGACATTCATCATAAGATAAAACAAATTTTCTTGCATCTTTAAAAAGGGTAGGCCAGTAGAAACCTGATTGTAGCACCTTTTGTGTAGTTCTATCTCCTGCATGATGTCCTCCGTAAGCACTACCATGACATTTACGCAATATCTCCTTTTGTTCATATTCTAGAACACATCTTCGCATAATACCATCCACTCCTTCTTTGTATAAGTGTGGGTCATCCCAAAAGTAATGCCTCAAATCATTGAAGAACTTCCTTCTTTGCTGAGCTGTAAAAGTTGGAGCAAATACTTGGAGACAATAAAGTTAGCATAATCAGCGTACCAAGGGTCCCTCGCGAGCTTACCCCTACCGCGGCTAACTGCTCATTTGGGAAACTATCATTAACAGGCATAGGGTCAAAAGAGATGTTTTCCAATCGAGATAAATTGCTAGCTACAGGGTTTTCAGCACCTTTCCTATCTACTATATGTAGATCAAACTCTTGTAAAAGCAGCACCCATCTAATAAGCCTAGGCTTAGCGTCCTTCTTTGTCATAAGGTATTTAATAGCAGCATGATCAGTATGAATGGTGACTTTTGAGTCTACAATATAGGGTCTAAACTTATCACAAGCAAAAACGACAGCTAGAAATTCTTTTTCAGTAGTAGCATAATTCCTTTGAGCAGCGTCTAAAGTCTTACTAGCATAATGAATAACGTTTAACTTTTTATCAATTCATTGCCCAAGGACAGCACCTACAGCAAAATCACTAGCATCACACATTATTTGAAAGGGTAAACTCCAATCAGGTGGTTGAACAATAGGGGATGTAGTTAAAGCCTTCTTAAGAGTTTTAAAAGCTCCCTTACAATCATCACCAAAAACGAAAGGTACATCTTTTTGAAGAAGATTAGTGAGGGGTTTTGAAATCCTAGAAAAGTCTTTAATAAACCTTCTATAGAAACCAGCATGACCAAGGATACTACGAATACCTTTGATGTCTCTTGGGTATGGCATCTTCTCAATTGCCTCAACCTTAGCTCTATCAACTTCTATGCCTCTTTCAGAAACTTTATGCCCAAGGACAATCCCTTCATTAACCATGAAGTGGCATTTCTCCCAATTAAGAACAAGATTAGTTTCTTCACATCTCTGCAAAACTTTATCAAGGTTGTGCAGACAATTATCAAAAGAAGTTTCATAGACAGAAAAGTTATCCATGAAAACTTCTACAATTTCCTCACAAAAACCATGAAAAATGGCAGACATGCATCTTTGGAAAGTAGCAGGAGCATTACATAAACCAAAAGGCATACACCTATAAGCATAAGTTCCATAAGGGCAAGTAAACGTAGTTTTTTCTTGATCTTGTTGTTTAACAGCAATTTGAGAGAAACCAGAATAACCATCAAGAAAACAAAAATGGGTCTTTTTAGACAATCTTTCCACCATTTGATCAATAAAAGGAAGCGGGTAGTGATCTTTCTTAGTAACTTTATTGACTTTTCTAAAATCAATGCACATCCTATAGCCTACCATTATTCTTTGAGGAATAAGCTCATCATTATCATTAGGAACAACAGTAATACCTCCCTTTTTAGGAACACAATGAATAGGACTAACCCATTCACTATCAGCAATAGGGTAAATAATACCAGCATCAAGGAGTTTCAATACCTCATTCCTTACCACTTCCTTCATTTTAGGATTTAAACGTCGTTGGTGCTCTACTACTGGCTTTGCATCTGGTTCTATGTTGATAGAATGCTGACATATAGTAGGTGAAATCCCTTTTAAATCATCCAGAGTATAGCCCATAGCTCCTTGGTGTTTCTTTAAAACCTCCAGTAACCTTTCTTCTTCCTTTCCTGAAAGTTTAGAGCTAATAATAACAAGATATATCTTTTTATCATCAATATAAGCATATTTAAGATCATTAGGGAGAGGTTTTAGATCGAAGACCGGATCCTTTTTAGGTGGCAACGTGGTACCCAAGTCTTCTACACGCAAGTTATGCTTAAGCATCTTAGGCTGATCACGGAGAATCTTGTCAATCTCATTCCTTTCTTCCATGAAGATTTCACTTTCATGATCTTCCATAAATTGCTGCAAAGCATTGTTAGGAGCAAGAGAAATAGAAGCAAGTTGTTCAACTCTAAAATCCTCATTATGGGTTTCCTCTTCACAAGGTTCTTTAGCGAATTTCGAGAAATTAAACTCATAAGATTCCCCATCAAACTTAGTCAAAATTTTCTTCCTTTTGCACTCTATAATAGCTCCACAAGTACTCAAGAAAGGTCTACCAAAAATAATAGGATAAGTTTTACTAGCAGCTGAACCATGTACTAGAAAATCAGCAGGGTACTTAATCTTACCACAAAGAACTTCCACGTCTCGTACAATACCAATTGGAGAGATGGTCTCTCTATTAGCAAGGTGAATAACCACATCAATCTCTTCCAATTCGTAGGGACTGATTTCATGCATAATTTCTGTGTAAAGCTCATAAGGAATAGTACTGGAACTTGCACCAATATCACATAAACCATAATAGCAATGAACACCAATTCTAACAGAAAGCACATGGGCACTAGCTTTTTTAGTTCTATTAGGATGTGAAACAATGTTAAAAGCATCCTCACAAAAGACTATGTGTCCATCTTCTATGCTTTTAGTGACAAGGTCTTTCACAATTGCTACCACAGGTTCAATGTTTATTTGTTCATCAGGTTTTACAGTTCTCTTTTCACTTTTGGTGATTACATTAGTTATCATAGGATGATCCTTTACCTTATCTGGGAAGGGAATCTTCTCAACATAAGGTTCAGGTAAGATGGGATCAATAGTGCAATACTCAGCACTCCCAACAGGAACACAATCAACAATATCTTTATAAGGTTCATGGTACTTGTTCCATCCCCTTTTTGGAATTTCAATATAAGAAGCAAAAGCCCTAAAGTAATTTGTAATAACTTGTAAATCAAGACCATAAGCATTTTTAATATTTTGAAAGTCATCAGTTCCCATAAAAGATTCAATGCATTCATAATCATAATTTATACCTAACTTTCTACCTTTGTCATTCTCCCATGCTTCAGCATTGTCTTGAATACGGTCCAGAAGATCCCATTTAGCTTCTTCTTCCATGCGAGTGAATGATCCAGCACAAGAAGCATCCAATAAATCCTTGGCATGTAGAGGGAGCCTTGCATAAAAGTTATTGATAATAATATTGTTGGGGAGCTCATGAATGGGACATTTGAGCATTAGTAACTTCAATCTCCCCCAAGCTTGAGTTGTACTCTCTCCATCAAGAGGCCAAAAGGTTTATATTTGATTCCGATCTTTATGAATCTCACTAGGAGGATAAAACTTTGAATAAAAGAGAGGCATATTTCCTCCCATTCCAGAGCTTGACCATTCTTCAGCAGCTTATACCATTCCTCAGCTCTTCCTTTGAGCGATAATGAGAATAACTTCTTCTTAACTTGATCTGTAGTAATACCTACACACTTGAACAACCCGCATAATTCGTGTATAAAGAGTAAATGATCACCGGGATGGACAGTTGCATCCCCAACATAATAGTTATCCATAACACGATCAATAATTCTTGTAGGTATTTTGAAAACATCATTCTCAGTAGGTGGTGGCTTATCTACTACCTTAGTAGTGGTAGTAGCATTACCAAATAAGAAACTTAGCGAATTATCCATAACGAAAATAAAGCAACTAACAGAAGTAAATGATACTCACAGTAGAAGTTTCCTTTACCAGTTCCACTCTCCAATAGCGCTTCACTCCCTGGCAACGGCACCAGAAAATAGTCTTGATGACCCACAAGTATAGGGGGTGTATCGCAGTATTTTCGATAAGTAAGAGTGTCGAACCCAACGCGGAGCAGAAGGTGCTAGCTAGTGGTATGGATTAGGAATTCTCTGCAAATACTTAGCAAACAGATTTTTAGTGGTTTTTGATAAAGCAAGTAAACAAAGTACGAGTAAATAACAGACAGTAGGAATAAATGCAGCAAGTGGCCCAATCCTTTATGCAGCAAAGGACAAGCCGATTGTATTACTTAAGATGACCAAACATTCTCGAGGACACATGGGAAGACTGTCAAGTGCTTTCGCTTCATATAGTTGATTTATCTTCTTTAGCTTGCTAAGTGTTGTGTGGGTGAACCCGTGCTAATGTACCAACCTTCCTAGGACTAATACATACTTGTGATTATACCCCTTGCAAACATCCGTAAGTACAAGAAAGTAATTAAGGTAGAAACCTAACCACAGCTTTAAACTCTAAGACCCTTACGTCCCTTGTGCAATGGTTTCCTAACGGGGGTTCAGGTTTCTGTCACTCCGGCAACCCCTACGATTAGTAGCCAAATACACAATGCATCCCCCTAGGCCCATATAGGTGAAGTGTCATGTAGTCGACGTTCACATGACACCACTAGAAGAAATACACCACAACTTAAATATCAAACTATTGAATCTTTGTCAACACAATTCCACTACTAACAACATGACTTCTCCCATGTCCTCAAGAACAAAACGAACTACTCACAAGACATCATATGGATCATGATCAGAGATGGAATAATGATGTATAACAAACTGAACATAAACAATAATTCAATGGTTCACTCAATAGCATCAACTACAAAGAGTAATCAGCACTGGGAAAGTTTCCCCTATGAACTATGCAAGATTCAACACAATTGTTACAGCAATATGGAGATGGTGATGAGGGTGCTGATGGTGATGATGGTGGTGGTGATGATGATGATGATCCCGATGAAGTCCATCTTGATGGTGGTGTTGATGGCGACGATCTCCCCTCTCCGGGAAGGAATTCCTCCGGCAGAAATCTGTCTGCCGGAGAGATCTTTCTCTCTCGGTGTTTTCCTCCCCACAGAGGCGGCGAAATCTTTCTGTGGTCGCTCCCCGAGTCTTATGATGTGTTTGGATGTAGGAATTTAGACTTGGAATTGAATTAGAGTGGAAATTCCAAATCCAAGATGGAAATGAAATGACTTTCAATTCTAATTATGTTGTTTGGGTGTGCTTGGTATTTGTCATTGGAATCAAAGTGTGGTCTGTAATTCCAATTCATGTTTGGATATCCAAACTATGGAATTTGATATTTTTGGACAACATAAACATGTGTAGATATATGAAAAATTGATTTTTATATTATAATATTTATATACGAGTTTGGAGAACATAAACCGAAGCGTATTAGGAGAGGGATCCAAGCGAGCCAGGCACGTTCGTTCTATAATGCTTCTGTATCATCTCCAGCAGCTATTCTTGTGCTTTCTGCGGTAGCAGGACATTGTCATATCAAATTTTATACAGCGATGGATAGACTCATCACCCCTACGTGTTCATTTGTATTTCATGCATCGAATCAAAATGTCTCTACGAAAGCACCAAGTAGGCAGTGCAAGAGCTCCTGCCTGTCAGGTAAAGCGTTTCCGCCTTGTACTACACCGCTTGCTGAAAATCCCGATACTTCACAGCTAGTGCGAATTTCTGGAACTGACTCATGCAACAACCTGCATTTATGAAACAATAATAATTGTTAAACTAAAGCAGTGAACAGCTGAATCCATGTACGACTGCAGCCAAAAAAGATTTCAGTGCTTGCTTGCCGTTGGCATTCTCTGGAAGTACGAGCTAGATTTCGAGAGCAGCTCGTGCAATGGAAAGTAGAGGGACAGGGAAGAGGCAGGCTTAGGGAGGGCCAGGCCGCCGTCGCCACCGTTCCCCTTCCGCTTCCTGGTTGATCTAGGGTTAGGGGCGGGCTTACAGGAGGAGACGAACGGGCGTCCGACGATCTGGCCTCGAAGGAGAACATGGGGAGGGAGAGTATAGCTGGGAGGGGAGATGGATAGGAGAGCGAGGAGAAGCATACCAGTGCGCCGCCGCTGGTCCCTCAAGGTCGTGGTCATGGTTTCTGTCCATCGGAAGGAGCTCCCGAGCGGCTCGTTCTGTTTCTGGTTTAACGAAGCGGTACGCGGGGCTGAGTTTCCGAACGATTCTGAGGGTGCGACCTCCGAATCGCGGGCGGGGTAGTTAGCACGTGAGCGAGCGGTGCTCGGAATTTGACAGCGTTTCTGTGCAACAATTCACGGCGCACCCAAACAGTAGAAATTGACCCCCCGAATTCCAGATTCCACGTTTCAGACTCCAATTCATACATCCAAACATAGTGTTAGGGTTTCGGGAGGATAATATACGCCAGAGGGGAGTGCCAGGGGGTGGACCAGGGTGGCCACACCACCTGGTGGTGCGACCTAGGCTGGCCCGTGCCAGGGGTGGTGTGGGCCCCTTTGGCCCATCTCCAACCCCCCTTCTGGCTTCCTTCGTCTTCTGGAAAAATAGGATTTTCCATGTATTTTCCCGGATTTTCTGATCTTCGTGAATTTTGCCTCCAAACAACACCTTTTCCATCAGAATCCTGACTGCAGCGGTCCATGCTCCAAAAGTCATCAACCATGCAAAAACAGATGAAATAACATAAGTATCACCTCTCAATACGAAATATATCAATGAATAACAGTGAATTATGACATAGAATAGTGATGCAAAATGGACGTATCAGATAGCAATAGATCAACAGGAGGAAGGAAAGACTATAAACGCAAAATAGATAGAAATACCGAGTTAAGCGGCGATAAGTAGGCACATCATTGTACACAAAGTTTTACAGGCTAACTCTATTGCAAAGTCAATTGAAGTCATCAGAAATACTGAGTTGGTTCAATATAATGGGGCAAGCCCACTTGGTGGCCTTCACTTCACGGTTCTTGATCTTGTCGAAGCGATCATGTTGGAGCTTATTCTTGAACCGTATCCCCATGCGTTCTTGAGTGACAGCCCGAGAAGCGCTAGAGGTGGCACATTAAAGAATCCCCTCATCATAGCACACTAAAGAATCCCCTAAAACATTGAAGAAATACAAAAATAAAACTTTTGATCCAACAATAGTAAGTATATCATATTCCTCATCATAGCACACTAAAGAATCCCCTCAAAATAATAATCTAGACAAGAGAATCATGGCAATTAGTTCATAGGAGGTCTCACCCTAGATTGATAATCACAATAGATCAAAGATGAATTTACAAAAAGTAAATGGAGGATCAGAGGAGAAATATACCGTAGATCACTTGTGTGGGAGGAAATCGAACAAAAGTAGAGATGAAGGTCTCTTGAGGTTTTGAGAAGGTTTGGAGGTCGAAGAGGGACAAAGGATTGAGGTTTTGGGGTTGGAGGTACCTTCCCGTGTGATTTTGTGGTCGGACACAACTATACAGGCGGAACTATACGGCCGGAGCAATGTGTTCCCGCCGTATAGTTGGCCTGTTGTCAAAATTTTAGGGTTTCCACCTAGCGGCGCGGCTATACGTCCGAAACAATATGTCTCCGCTATATAGTTGGTCGTCAAACTGTCTGTACCAGGGAAAAGAAATTATACAAAGGCATCGATATCTATACGATCGGAACTATACAGCCAGAATTTTTATTCATGCCGTATAGTTGGTCGTTAAACCATCAGTACTTGGAAAAGAATTTGTACGGAAGCACCGATATCTATACGACCGGAGTTATATGGCCAGCATTTTTATTCCCGCCATATAGTTGGTCGTTAAACAGTCAGTACATATGAAAGAAAAATTATCGATGGCAAAAAATATCTATACGACCAGAACTATATAGCCGAAATTTTTATTCCCGCCGTATAGTTGGTCGTTAAACTCTCTGTACGCATCGAAAAAATTATGTTTCTTCAAAAATTATTTCTTATCCTGTAAATTAGTGATATAGCTTTTTTACCGAAAATTGACAGTAAAAATTGTCGACCAACAACAACATGAATAAAGCAGGATTTTTAGTACTACCGAACTTCTTCTCCTCAATTAGAGTTTTCTAGCACTCTTTATTAAATGTAAACTTAAATTAAAACTTAAAACTTAACTCAAACCTTTATTTCACATGGGTTTCCTTGCATGAAGCGCTCTTTTATGGTCAATAGCTTGACCTCAATGTTGCTCACTTAGGCCAGATGCGTGGAACACCCACTCCAAAATAGTTGGCCTTCAAAGTGATGGCCTCCTTTTCATCATGCTTGGCTTTCTTCTTTCTGGGGAAATGAATAACAAAAGGATCCCGCGAAGGCAATTGAAGCTTCATGTTCCCTTCATGTAGATTAATCAAAAGCCTTAATAGTTCTTAAGAAAGGACGACTTAGTATAATAGGAGCAGTAGCATCTTCAAGCATGTCAACAATAACAAAATCAATAGGACATCCTTTAATGTATACTAAAGTATTCTCCTTAATTCCTACAGCTTGTTTGTAGGTAGAATCTACTAGATGCAATTTTAACTCAGTGATATCAAAAGAGGCAAGATTTAACTTGTTAAAAAGACTCTTTGGAATTGTTGAGACGCTTGCACCTAGATCACAAAGTGCAGCTATCTTATTGGTTCCAATTTTAATCTTAATAGTAGACTCAAATATGTCATCAAGCTTCACAGGTAATTTTTTAGCAATTTTCTTATATTCTTCCTCAAGCTCACGTACCTTTATTGCTACCTGATTAACGAAGTGTTGGTACATAGCTTCCTCATTACCTTCACTTACTAGAATCTTAACGTTGATCCTTTTTACGAGATCTTCAACTATGTAGCTTGGTGAAGGGGCATTACTATAATCAAGTTCTTCAGGCTCCTCCCTTTGGATTCTCATAATCTTGAGGTCTTCAACAGGATTGGGCTCAGCTTTACCTGGCTATGTCTCAACGATCCTCGTTCTTTCTTGGAGGGCCTACAAATCATTTCTCAAACTTACAGCTTGGTTAGACAATTTACCATGCATAGCATCATGGTTCTCCGTTATTTTAATAAGAATATTGTTTTGTTCATTTTGTGAGTCTATAAAAGACTTAAGTGTTTCTTGGAGACTACCATTACTAGTTCCCATATTATTATTGGAGTTACCTGCAGGATTAGAATAGTGTTTCTGAAAATTAGGATTCTAATTCTTCTTCCAAGCAGGGTTATAATCACTACGAGCTATGAAGTCTATTTCTTCAATATTTGACTCTGGGATAGCTCTTACCTGAGTTTCCTTACCTTTCACGGCTAATATGAGCTCATCCAACTTAGCATTGAGTTCTTCATTTTCTTGTGGTGAGACGGAGTTCACCTTTTATTCGTGTTTGATCTATCCACATGCCATTGGACATGGTTGTCTTGCATATTGTCTAGCAGCTGCTTTGCTTCGGTAATATGTTTACCCAAATATTCCTCCGGGTGCAGTATCAAGCATAGACTTAGAAACAGGGTTAAGAGCATTATAAAATATATGGAGAATTAACCAGTCTTCCATCCCATGACTAGGACAGTTTCACATGCATTCTTTCATCCTCTCCCATGCAAGTGCTAGTGGCTCACACTCTTCCTGTCTAAAACCAGTAATATTATATCTGAGTTGCATAGTCTTTACAGGTGGGAAAATTTTATTCATAAATAAAGAAGTGTATTCTACCCATGATGTAATAGTATTTCTAGGCAAAGATAGCAACCATTCTTTTGCTCTTCCACTAAGAGAGAAAGGAAATAAACGCAATTTGATCGCATCGGGTTCAACGTATTTTATACGCATCATATCACATATTTCAGTGAAAGTATTCAAGTGCATACATGCGTCTTCAACGGCAGAGCCTCCAAATTGATTCTGTTGAACCAAACTTAAATAATGGGGCTTAATTTCATAGTCATCAGCAGTAATTGCTGGCTGAGTAATAGGAGTACGTAAATAATCATTGTTGGGAGTAGCAAACTCCCCAAGCTACTTTTCAATCATATTTCCTATGTTTTTGGGTTTTCTTAAACAGAGACTTATAATAGTAAAAGCAAGAATTTAAAGACTAACTATTTTTTTGTTTTTTCAAATAAAGACTGAAAGCAAACTAACAAAATTAAAAACAAGAATTAAAACTAGCAAGGTTCCTACTAACCTCACCAGGGTAGCTATTGCTTCCCCGGCAACAGCGCCAGAAAAAGGGTTGATACCTTCGATCCGGATTACGCATGTAGTATAGCTCTTTTTCCCTAGTAGACCTAGGTTACCGAATCCTTGGGAAGCAGATGCGTAGTGAAGTTACTTTAACGGACCTTCGGGAGTTTTAGAATTCCTTTTGTGTTTTTACCGGACCAAGAGTTTGCGTCTTTTTGTTGTTGTCGATGATGGAGAGAGAGGGCCTAGAGCGTTCGGTTTCACCTGTAGCTGTGCAAAACATCTGATGGGAATAAAAGATAAAGATAAAGTATGCATGTAATTGTTAGAGCAAGATAAATTATATGTCGGCAGTGCATCCATAATTTTTATTGGCTCCGCAACCGCTTATAGCAATAACCTACTAGTCTCATCCATAGAAGAAAGAGAACTAATGATATGTATAGTGATGTCACCATTTATCCCAAGTAAATCCCTCACATATAGCCGTACTACCCCTTCTGTCACTGGGGTTCCCAACCTGCAGATTAGTCATTACTCATACTCCCTATACCTGGCTCAATCCTCGGGGTCTTGGGTCCCTGACAAGTCCTTAGATTGAGGCAAGAGAGGATACAATAATCATCATGTCATACAAACTAATACATGATCCCATCTATGATAAATAACATGCACAAACCCTACATGGCTAGGCTGAAGCCCTTAGCCCAAGAAGAATTACTCACACATAGAGATGAGATCAACAATCACAAACATTGTAGTAGAAATCATGATATTGATAGCAAATAGTCTTACAATGTCGCCAATCGAAGAAGAGATCTACTATTACAAGTGGTGGAATATGGCTATGGTGGTGGAGAAGGATTGGAGATTAGATCTAAGTCTATTCCTTCGGCGGATGATGATCTGGAGCAGGAACTCTCGAGGCTTCTTTTCTCGTCGCCCGATGCTTCTTTATATAGGGGTCCCTTCATGAAAGTTGTTCTGTTTGACCTAGCGGCGTCGTTGGCAACTATACGGCCGGAATTTTATTCCGGTAGTATAGTTGGTTGTTAAAGCGTCTGCCTCTGACCCACTACTCCTGGTTTCTTCTGGTTGTTGGAAATCTCGTATCTTTGACTTTAATGTAGTGATGTCCATCGTAAAACATCATTATCTGCACAGGAAAAAATAGAAAGAAAGGATTGCATACCCCTTTGAATATTAGGCATTAGTGGCAGGGTTTAGAGAGATATTTCATCAAAAATATGAATAATATCTAGTTTAAATGTGGACGTAGATGGCTATATTTCAGAGCCATCAATGTTAGGGTAGACTTACTAGACGATCACATCATTCATGTGACTCGTGCTTGATCTTTCGATCGCTGTGTTCCGAGGCCATGTCTACACATGCGAAGCTCACCAACTCAACCTTAGTTTATTCGCTGTGCAACATGTCTTACACCCACTGTATGCGAACATAGATATGTTTGACACCCGATCATCACGGCGCTGCATCATACCAAAGAACTTTCTTGGTGCTGCACACTAGGGGAGAACACTTTCATTGGTATTTTAATAGGGATAATCTTATTAGGCTACCATCGAGTATCAAATACTAGCACACAATAAGATATACAAATAATAAACATTGAATGTTAGAGTGATGCGATATGTTCCTTCTCGCTGTGATCTCTATCCCGCGCCTCTGGATTCCGGCGCCGTAGGCACCAGGGACCGGTGCCTTTCCGGCATTATAGTCCGTCACCTCCGTGACTGTCTACTACTATTTAGCAACATAAGGTAAGTACTTTACCTTTGCCACAACCATATCACATCATAATGCCCTCCCTGCAAAACAAAGTTAGATGCCTCTACTTTATCTTTGCATGTTTTACGTGGCTGAATGGGCTTTCACACAAGAACCGTTCTTACCTACGAACTTTCACCACAACGCTGGTCTATACTACACTCCTTTCGGGGCCCTCTGTTGCAAATGGTATACCAACTAATGCGAGAGACACAGACACCCCCAAATCCACTTTATATGGTACAAGCCGTACGTCAAGCGTGGACTAGTCTCACGAATGAACGCGTAAAGTCGATTGGGGGCCACTTCATCAAGCATTGCTGCGTTATACACAAGTACATGTGGGAGGGTGACAACAAAAATATCAACGCCCACACGCTACATCTCGTGTGTTCTACCCGTACTAGCAATACTACGCATAGATCTAGCTCTGATACCACTGTAGGGGTTCACGTATGAAAACAATGAATTTTTACCCTACGCCCCTGAACCCCTTTGCTGCCAGGACCTATATATTAGTAATGCAATAACGGGAGGGGATTTTCGCGAACTTACCCTTGAAGACCGAAAAGCATTGTCAATGCTCGGGAGAGCGTTGTTGATGTAGACGAGCCGAAGCCGACCTCAAGGTCATGATGAAGTCCTCACGCTCCTATGGTCAGCGACTTCTAGTGCCTCAAATGTTGCACCTCGCAGGAAGTTACATGCATCCAGTGCCTGGCAATGACTCCCGCTTCCCCGATCCAGCAGCAGTTGTGGAAGTAGAGCTCCTAGATCTGAATCCTGTAGCACGACAGCGCTCCGCGGTGAAGATGTATCTCGTTCGCGCATTCCGGACTTGGGACCATAGTCACCGAAGAGAGAGAGATAGAGAATATCAATTGGAGGTCTCACCAAAAGTGAGGAAACCTTTATTGAATATTGTATGTATAATTTGGTCAAAATACCCCACTATTTATAGGGCGAAGGGGAGGTACTCCCTCCCTCAAAGTCCCGGGGTGGGACTAAAAAAGGGAGGAGGTGGGGGAGGCACCGCCAGCCACCCCACCATGGGCCCCACGTGGGGGCTGGCCCACTAGGGCCGACGGCCACCCCCTTGGCCCCTCCTAGGGATGCGACCCCCTCTTCGGCCCTTTCCCCTCCGGGATTTGGCCCATTAAGCCATTTGACCTTTTAATTGGTTTTCTCTTTATTAAATAATTATGAATAAATGATTAAATCAATATTTAACATTCATTCACATATTATTCAATCTCCGTGGTTATGGAACACCTTCCACCTCCACTCCGAACATCCTTCAGACTTACTGAAACCCTTCCGGTTTTCTCTCTTCTCTTTCTTTGGTGATTCTACCGATCCTATAAACACTCTCTAAGCATCATCAAGCCCTTAAGCGTGATACCCCGTAGTTCGGGAACACTCCAGACATGGTCGGGACACTCCCAGACCAATGATCAATAGAGGGACCTGGATGGCCATGTGACCCCTGTGCATTCCATGAAATCTTTCATCGTTTGAACCATGAACATCGTGTCTGATTACTTTTGTCTCTCGATACATGCATTTTCCGAGATCCGATCAATGACATTACCATGTCTGGTTCATTCTCGTTACCGACAAATGATACTTGACTCTTTCCGACAAGTGATATCCCTGTGATCAAATCACACATTGCACAGCTATTGGATATAACTTCTCCGAGTGGGCCCTCGAGTATCTTTCCGTGACACGGATGGACAAATCCCGCTCTTGACGTATAATGCCTCTACTGTTCTTCTAAATACCTGAACACACCTTTATGATCATTGTTTAACCGTGTGAAGTTTG
This sequence comes from Avena eriantha, assembly GCA_910589775.1. Taxonomy (NCBI): domain Eukaryota; kingdom Viridiplantae; phylum Streptophyta; class Magnoliopsida; order Poales; family Poaceae; genus Avena; species Avena eriantha. The sequence continues at coordinate 409,531,779 of OU342746.1, read as the reverse complement.
ATGCTATCAAAGTACCCTCGGGAGACAGTGATTGATATAGCCTCACGGTTAGAAATAGTACATGATGACTGCAAGTGCATAGATCATTTGTAGCTAGTTTCGAAAAAAGATATCAATCCCACACGGAGCAGTAGGTGAAAGACTAAAATGCTTTTAACTATAACTAAATGAAGTACTTAAGAAATAACTTTAAGATGCAAGTAAAGTAGAGTTGTTTTTGGGTTTTGGTTGAACAAGGTGATTTAAAGTAAAGCAAAACTTAATGCAGAAAGTAAGAATCGCGTGTGTAATAGAACTTTGGAACTACAATAGGGAAAAGCGTTCTCAGGGAATAGTGGATACACCGCTAGTAATTTAGACTAAGAAGTCGAGATTATTATAACGAATATTCTCATAATGTGTATGTATGTGGGAGGAGCTCCATATATGGACGAATATCCAGCAACCGCTTTACACATCATCCTCATAACCACAACAAACAGCAATCGACATCAATCGAACTACTGCGCTATTAAGGGATTTCTCCCATGGCATGGATATGGCTCTGTGAGTTCTCCTTGATTCCCCAAGTTAGTACGTAAAGAATGACAACAGCTTTATAGTCACAGTAAGTGCTATCATACCTCCGTCTACCAACAAGTAATCACCTTCATCGAGTCCCCATAAGAGGCTAATGTTAAGGAGGTGCACAACTCCCAACATTAAGATGAAGACAATTAACACATACACATATGATGTATAACATAATCTCTATCTCATCTCAGTCATATGCTAGGGTTTGTCCATCTCCCCAAGAACTAGAGATCTACTCAGACATGGAGGCAATCAACATCATAGAAATGGAATGGAAACAATCATAGATGAATAGTACTTGTATAAATCCACAACGAGAATGGGAATTACAACAAGATCTAGACAAGATGTAGATGGGATGGATGGAGATGGTGGTGATGCAGCGGTGGATGATGAAGATCGATGCCTTAGCCTCCTGGATCTGCGCAGGGCAAAAATGGATCCCTTGTGGATGATTTCCCCCTCCATATGCCTTCCGGAGGTGAGGTTCCTATGATTTCTGGGTGTTCTGTATGCCGTATCCCCGAAACAATTACATGGGGTGAAACTATTTGACGAGGAGGAGGCGGCACCAACTATACGGTCGGAGCTATACGGCCAGAAAAGTTGCTTCGGTCGTATAGTTGGTTGTTGGACTCTCTGGATCCCTTGTTCGCTTCTGGTTTGCTTATGATATTATTAATATTTCCCAAATAAGCGATTTATGTTGTTCTGGCTCCTTTTCTCCACAGTACAACTGCTCCAAGAATTGTATCCATCATCTATCCTGATCCTGGTGAAAACAGACATAAATATGCGTGCGAGCGCCGTAAAATACCAAGATCCTACATCTAAAACGTAAAATAATAATGTAAAACATGATGCAAATATGCACTCATCAACTTCCCCAAGCTTAGACCCTTGCTCGTCTCGAGCAAGTTTTAGCTTAATGGATGTGATCCTCATATTCATGAAGCTGAGTCGATAAAATAAATGAAGCATTTGCAGGATGTGTTTATCATGTACGATACATAGGAATAAGTTTCATGAATAGTACCTTACTCGAACCATCTGAATAGTATTAGCAGGCTTCCACACCTTAGTGATCAACAATTCATAAAAGATGAATTTAAACATAATGTAAAAGTATCCAGTTTAACCGAATGAGTTAGCAAGGTAGTCCCAAGTGTTTTAGGATTCACGTATTCACTTGGGATTTAAAATCTCAAAAGTGTATCTTTGTCATACTACAATACAATGGTATATGCCTACTTGCCCTTTGCACACTCGCTCTTTTTTCTTCTTCCTTTTCTTTTCTTTTATATATATGCTCACACTTTTGTTTAAGTGCTGTACAAAGGAGCTAGCCAGACATTCCACTTTATGTAGGAATTCAAAGTCTACCGATCTCAATTATAAAATTCCAATTGTATACGAAGCATTCTTATGACTTGAAGATTCTACCTCGACTTGTTCTCATTCTATTTTGATAGCACTCTCATTTTCCTTTGTTCAAGGTTTCTATCTCAACTTAACTGTACAGATAATTTTTCTTTATAAATCAAACCGTAGACTTACAGCACATCGACTAAATTATCTTTAGGTGTTCCATTAATACCAATGGTGTGAAAGACTCCTATTGCTATCATCAAGTGCAAGCAAAATTATACTCAAGCCTTTCATATTTCAATAAAGCAAACACAAACTCAATATTGCTCCATATATAATAATAAACTCGAAATTTTATAAAAGGGATCGACTATTCCTGAAGGGAATTCTAATGGTACAAACTTTATTGCTAGCTTGGACTAATGCAAAAACGATAATATAAAACTTGTAAGAAAGATTACAAGGTATTTAAAGATCTCCTCAAGCTTGGAATCAAGCCAGGCGGGATCAATTAACTCCTTGTTGGTACCTATTCCTCCTCCTGGGTAGAAAGAGCGTCGCCTTTTTCTTTCACGTTGCCCTCTTTAACTATGCTTGCAAAGCGAATGCTGAGCTCGATCATGTTGTATTGGAGCTTCAACATTTTCCTCTTAAGGTATTTCTTCTCATATGTCAACTCGAAGACAGTTTTAATTAAGAAACCAACTCTACCATCGATGTCATCGACCTTCTTCTCAAGGTCTTTGCTCATCATCCAGTAGGAGTCAATCCCTTCTCCAATTGTTTCAAGACATGCCTTAGAAGCCTTTTCCAACTCATAGATCTTATCATGAATCTCATCTTGCCGCACCTTCTTAGGTTTAAGAGGAGATGGACCAAGAGGAGGTTTATAATAGGATCCTATGTTGTAATGATAAGGATTAGGGAGGTACTAATCCTTGTTTCTTCCCCGCTTAGCTTGTCTCATCATCTCCATCCTTTGTGGGAACATGTCCTCCCAATTTGGGAGAGGCTTCATCTCTGGGCCGGATGATGACGACGATCCTTTGGGTTCTTCTTCTTCGATCCTCTTCACGGGATTCTCTTCTTTCTTCTTCCAGAACTTGTTGACATGGAAGGGCTGTATGGCTTCGCTGCACGGATGTTGTTAAAGGGGCTTGTATAGGGGTGGCAAAGATCTTTCGAGGCTACAGGCTGTAGCTCTGCGAAAACTTAATGAAAAAGGTTAGATGTGACCAGCTTTAAAAGGAGGGGTCAAAAACCCTAGCCGCATTGCGTAACGAGCAACTATACGGGCGTAGCCCGTATAGCTCCTGCCATATAGTTGTGGACCGACTATAGATTAAATCTATGGTGGAACTTAACTATACGGCCGGAACTATACGGGCGAGAATTTTTATTCCCGCTGTATAGTTGGTCGTTAAACTCTCTGGATTCCAAATAATTTGTTTAGAGAAGGGTTGATAACTATACGATCAAAACTATACGGGCAGAATTTTTAATTCTGACCGTATAGTTGGTCGTTAACTGTCAGTACTCAGGAAATAATTTTGTCAAAGGTGTGGATATCTATATGACCCAGCTATACCGGCGGAATTTTTAATTCCGGTCGTATAGTTGGTTGTTAAACTCTCAATACCTTTCATGGATGGAAGTGTTGATGTCGTAACAACTATACGACCGGAACTATACGGCCATAATTTTTATTCCCGCCGTATAGTTGGTCGTTAAACCTTCTGTGTCCACCAAAAAATTTCTGCTTCTCCAAGGATTCTTTATTAATCTGAAACTTAACGAAATATTGAGTTTTCACAGAAAAATGTCAGCTTAGATTTTCGACCAATTTTGGCATCATCAATTTTCCTTCTTCTTTGCTAGAGCATAAATTGTTTCTCTTTTAACACAATACTCAAACTAGACCTTAAGTGAAAATTTAAGAACCTACTCAAACCTTTATTTCACATGGTTTGCCTCCGATGAAGCGCTCTTTTATGGTCAATAGCTTGATCGTAGTACTGCTCATTCCGTCTCGAGTCCATTCTTCTTGTAATTGCCATTCCTTGTATATCTTCGCTTTATCACTTCTTTGGGGGTGCTCAATTCTATGATGACTACACTTATATCCTCTTTTACACGATAATGCTTCAAGCGTTGTCCATTTACCACCCATGCAAGAGAGGGTGTTTTTCCTTGGAGCTTCACTGCTCCCGATGAATTGGCTTCTTCAACTACATATGGACCTTCCCACTTCGATATGAGTTTTCTTGGAAACAACTTAAGACGAGAATTATAGAGCAACACTTTGTCTCCACTTTTAAAAGTTTTATTCTCTATTTTTCTATCATGCCATCTTTTAACTTTTTCCTTACAACCTAGCATTCTCATAGGCTTCACTTCTAAACTCATCTAGAGCATGTATCTAATAAACGCTTCTCCCCTGCTGCCTTGAGATCATAATTTAGATTCTTGACTGCCCAAAAGGCTCTGTGTTCCAGTTCTAAAGGTAAATGGCATGCCTTACCGTACACCATCTTATAAGGCGTCATACTCATTGTATTTTTAAATGCAGTACGGTATGCCCATAGAGTGTCATTTAACTTGTATGACCAATCTTTTCTTGATTTGTCCACCATCTTTTCGAGTATGGTCTTCAGTTTTCTATTAGAGAGTTCCACTTGACCACTTATTTGGGCATGATATGGTGAAGCAACACGGTGAGTTACTCCATACTTGCTGAGGATTTTCATGAAAGTCCCTTTCATAAAATGAGAACAACCATTAGTAACTAAAAACCTACGAACTCCAAACCTGGGGAATATGACATTCTTGATCATTTTCACTGAGGTAGCTACATCCACATGATTTGTTGGGATAGCTTCAACCCATTTAGTGACATAGTCAACAGCAACAAGAATATGAGTATAACCATTTGACTCTATAAATGGTCCCATGTAATCCATTCCCCATACATCAAAGGGTTCAATTATGAGACTATAATTCATTGCCATTTCTTATATCCTACCTATATTACCTCTTCTGTGGCAAGCATTGCAGTATTCCACATACCTGTGTGCATCCTTGAGCAAGGTAGGCCAATAGAATCCGGATTGAATTACCTTTGCATCAGTTCTCTTTCCTGCATGATGCCCTCCATATGGTCTGTCATGACAAGCTTTCAATATCGCATTCATTTCATGGTTAAGGACACACTTCCGAATCATTTTGTCAAGTCCATGATGATATAGATACGGATCATCCCAAAAGTAATATTTAAGATCATTAAAGAATTTCATTCTTTGATTTCTTGACATACCAAGAGGTATAAATTTTGTTGCTAGATAGTTAGCATAATCTGCATACCAAGGATCAGCAATTTCCATGTTTGCTAAAATTCTCCAGGAAATGAATCATTAATAGGTACGGGGTTATTAATGATTCCCTTCATCCTAGAGAGATGATCTGCTACCAGATTATCCTTACCCCTCCTATCTACTATTTGCAAATCGTATTATTGTAGTAATAAAACCCACCTAATCAACCTGGGATTAGCATACTTTTTCACAAGGAGGTGACGCAAAGCTTGGTGATCCGTATGAATTATTACCTTAGAATTAATTATGTAAGATCTAAATTTGTCGCAAGCAAAAATTATGGCTAGAAACTCTTTTTCTATAGTAGCATAATGTTTCTAAATCTTATTAAGGGGTCTACTAGCGTAATAAATAACATTCAAATTCTTTCCATCTTGTTGTCCCAAAACATCCCCTAAAGCATAGTCACTAGCATCACACATGATTTTGAAAGGTTCATTCCACTTTGGAGATTGCATGATAGGTGCTGAAACTAGTTTATCCTTAAGGTTCTCAAAAGATGCAATGCAGTCATGATCTAAATAGAATGGAGTTTCTTTATCAAGAAGATTGGTGAGGGGCATAGCTACTTTAGCAAAATCTTTTATAAACCTCTTATAAAAACCCGCATGTCCCAGAAACATTTTTAGGTTTTTGATGTCCTAAGGTATTGGAAGATTCTCTATAGCATTTATATTAGTTTTATCTATTTCTATTCCCTTCTCCGAGACTTTGTGCCCGAAAAATTTACCTTCTCTTTCCATGAAACGGCATTGTTCCCAATTCAAAACCAAGTTTGGTTGCCTACATCTCTGCAAGACTGATGCGTTCGTAGCAGGGAAAAAAATTTCTACCGCAAGAACGAACAAAACCAAGATCTAATCTAGGAAAAGCCAAGATCTAATCTATTAGATCAGTGCAACGAGATAGATCTGTACTAACCCTTGTAGATACAAAAGCCTTGTACAAGATCATATCTCGTGGTTGATGTAGACGATCACTTGCCAATCTCAATATCGAGTAGATGATCCTTCCGGCGCCGTGTTCTGGCAGCGCTTCCGCAGTCGGTCACACATGCGGAGTCGATGTAGACCTCCCTCTCCCTGTTCTAGCGAGCAGCAGGGGTGGTAGATCACGGAATCCCAGCAGCATGACAGCGTGGTGGTGGTGGTGGAGAAGGATTTCTGCAGGGATTCGCCTAAGCTAGATCAGGAGGATGGTGGAGGAGAGAGGTGGCCAGGGTTTTGGGGTGGAAGGAGCCAGGGAGGGAGGCGCCCCACCCCTCTTTATATAGAGGGGGTGCGGCCTAGGGCTGGCTCCCTTGGCCCTCTAGGGCCGGCGATCCAAGGGAGGGGGAGCATTTCTTCCCCTCCAAGTTTCCCTCTTTCTTTCTTGGTTTTCAAGTAAACCCTATGGAACCTTCTGGAACTTTCTAGAACACTCTGAAACATTCTAGAACCCCCATATGAATACTCCAAAACATTTCCGAAGCCCAGAAAATGATCTCCATTATATGAATCATATTCTCCGGACAATTCCAAATCTCCTCGTGATGTCCCGAATCAATCCAAGATTCCGAACAACATTCGGTCTCGAACGCATATTCCATATCTACCTAAAATAGCATCGAACCTTAAGTGTGTCAACCTATGGTTCACAAATATGTAGACGTGATCGAGACACCTCTCCGATCAATAACCATCAGCGGGATTTGGAGATCCATAATGGCTCCCACATCCTCAATGATGACTTCGTGATCGATAGAACCATTAACATACGAAACCAATTCCCTTTGTCATGCGATACTCTACTTATTCGAGGTTTGATCATCGGTATCTCCATACCTAGTTCAACCTCGTTACCGATAAGTACTCTTTACTCATTCCGTGATATGTCATCCCTTGTGACCTAGTCACATGCTTGTAAGCTAATTAGATGACATTCCACCGAGAGGGCCCAGAGCTTATCTATCTATCATATGGATGGAAAAATCCTAGTCTTGATTCATGCGCTTCAACACATACTTTCATAATACCCAATTCCACCTTTATAACCACCCAGTTACGAAGCAGTGTTTGATGCCATCAAAGCACTCATCCAGTGATGGTGATTAACACAATCTCATGGTCGAAGGATTAGGTTACTATGTATTTGAAAGCTGATGTCTACGCACTTCTATTCTTGTAGACAGTTGTTGGGCCTCCAAGTGTAGAGGTTTGTAGAACAGCAGCAAGTTTTCCGTTAAGTGGATCACCCAAGGTTTATCAAACTTAGGGAGGAAGTGGTCAAAGGTATTCCCTCTCAAGCAATCCTGCAATCAAGATACAAGAAGTCTCTTGTGTCCCCAACACACCCAGTACACTTGTCAGGTGTATAGGTGCACTTGTTCGGCGAAGAGATAGTAAAATAGAAGTGGTATGGATAATTATAAGTGGTAACGGTGATAGAAAATAACTTGATGGCGTGAAAGAGACTAAAGGCAAACTGATATAAAGATGGAAGCAAGTAAACATGTAACAAATCTAATTGCAAACGGTGTTTCAATGCTTAGAAATAAGGCCTAGGGATCATACTTTCACTAGTGAACACTCTCATATAAATAAATTCTTTTTTATGATACTACGCTGAACTACTCTCCAGTTGGACACTCTAATCGTTGGTAGGGCTATAACAGCACACCTCAAAGTAAGCCTTTCCCATCTAGAAAACCCCACACTGTCACCTTGAGCACTAGATGGTTCCAACAAACACCACAATTTCATAAAGACATCCAACTCCAAATATAACTCATAACAAGTATTTTTAATCTCTAGCCTAAGTGCCACCATGGTGTGCACGCTGTCACTTTCACACACATGGGGAGAGCAGAGATCTATTAAACCACGTGAGTAGCAAGGTTGATCTACTTGATTACAAAGCTCATGATCACAACATGATCATGCATAGAGAGAGAGATGAACACATAGCTACCGGTAGAACCCTTAGCCTCGAGGAAGAACTACTCCCTCCTCATCATGGGAATCAGCAATGGTGATGGAGATGGCGGTGGAGATTGATGGAGATGGCTCCGGGGGCACTTCCCTGTCCCGGCAGGCTGCCGGAACAGTGACTTTCTATCCCCCGAATCTCCCCTTCGGTGGCGGCGGTGTTGCGGAACTTTTCGTGGCTGGAGGCTTGACTATCTAGGGTTTTAGTATCGGGAGGCTCTTATAGGCGAAGGAGGCAAGGTCGGTGGCCAGCCAGGGGGCCCACACAACATGGTGGCACGGCCATGGGGACCCGTGCCATGGGGTGGTGTGGCCACCTTGTGGCCCCTCTCCGTCTCGTCTTCTGGCTCCGTGAGTCTTTCGGTAAAATATCGAGTTTGGCGTTTGTCCCGTCCAATTCCGAGAATATTGATTTTCTTACTTTCTTGGAACCAAAACAGCAGAAAACAGGCAACTAGAACTGTGGCATCTTGTTAATAGGTCAGTCCAAGAAATCATATGAAATGTACTCCAAAGTTGGAACAAAACACAAGAAAGTAGATAAAACCAAGCATGGAACATCAAAAATTATAAATACATTTGCAATGTATCAACATCCCCAAGCTTAACTCCTGCTCGTCCTCGAGTAGGTAAGTGATAAAAAGAAAGAATAATTTTTGAGGTGACATGCACCATCAAAGACTTGATCAAAGTATTTGTAAAACATTCAAAGCTGGGATCATAGTACTTCAATCATAACATGAAAGACAAAGTTCTAGCAATAAGACAAAGAAACTATGATGCAACATGAAAAGGCACAAACAAAAGATTCATGAATTACAATGCTTTGCAAGACGTTTGTTTGTTTCACATAAAGAAAACATAGCATAATAGTATTAAGCTTGTCCCTCATAGAGTAGCAAATATAAATGCATAGGGCACCTTCAAAGTTCATAAGAGTGACTAGATACAAATAGTTTAAAACAAGCAATATCAAGTTATGCATCAATCAACTAGTCTTGGGACAATGCACATAGAACTAAGAATGGCCACTATGCTCTCAATGTAGGTGCATAAAGGTAGAAGGTGGAGACTCAATATAATGGTGGAAGAAAGGCCTTCATAAAAGGAAGTAGAGATTCAAGTTTCATAAAGATCTTCCAAAAATTATGGTACTTATAGCTTTCAGCACTCATTGCCCCTATCATAAGCATCTTGAAGTGATTAAGGTTAAAGTGAACAAACTATGGAGTATATGCTTGACGAAGTATAAGTTAGAAATCTCATGTCCCTTGAATACGAGGGCCGGTCCTCATGCTACTCAAGTTTAGTCACCGGTAATTTCTTGTCATCGTAAGTACATGTGTATCATAGAGAACCGCCAATGGGGTACCCCTTGCCCGATGATACGGAAGAATACCCATAACAAAATGACAAGGCAAGCAGACAACAAGCATCTTAGCAATCTTCTTATTTACCATGGGAATATGGTGCTTTTTTCTCTCTTTCCTTTTCATAATCTCATTTTTTCTCTTTTTCTCCTTTTCTCAATATAGGACTCTTTTTTTATAAGAAGAATGCTTCATAGACAGCTCATTATGGTTATACTGCAGGTTTTCACCATGTCAGCATGGATTAGACCAGCGGCCCAGGCGTTTCTCTAACACATATACATAACTCCACGGACTTACAAGCTCCACTTTCATTTCACACCGATGACATCCATAGACAAAAGAGCACGATATGAACTAGGTACAAAGTACCCGTGCAATGTTGAAAGCGTTCCCCATGAAAGCATGGTTATGCTAATTCCCAACAAATAAGTGCAAGCATATACAACATAGACAACACAATGGTTCAAGTTTATTAGATGCAAAAAAGTAAAGTGTGCCATCAAGTTCGTGAGAGCTCTAATCACTAGTTTTCTCATAACAAGTTTAATTTGGAAGGTAAACAAAAGCATGAATATACTTGGAATAGCATAAGCTAGTAGGTAGGTATGGTGGACTCTTTGGAATAACTTGGTTTAGGGAGTTGGATGCATGAGTGGAACTCATACTTTGTTGTGGAGGCTAGCAAAAGACTGGGAGTGACAAACTAAGAGAGCAATGATGGCCATAATCATGCAGAGCAACAAAACATCATTGATCAAAGCATAAAGTGATACTACAAGTTGAAAACTAAAGAATCATAAAGTCTATGGTGACTTTGGATAGTCGTAACATGGTGTGAGCATGCGCCAAGTCAACCCAAATAAAGCATCAAAGGAGAATACCACTATACTATGCTTTAATATGCTAAAACAACGCATGATTCATCCAAGGCACATTAAGCAATCTCAATTGTTTATAACAAGTCATGCTACAACAAAGAATACCAAGCATAAAGTCAAAACAATATCAAGCATGGCAATGACAAAGCATAGGCCATAGTCAAAAAACGAGCTCTTTTTACCACATAAGCATGAACTTTCCTACTCTTTTCCAAACCAAACCAAACTATTTGCAAACCAATGTATGAAAGAGGGGGTCCAACCAATTTATTCAGCAAACTAAGAAAACAAAGAAAACGAAAAACCAAAACAAAAACGAAGAAGAAGACGCTCCAAGAACAACACAACTGTGCATGAAACAATAAAAATGAAGCGTTTGGAAGAAACCTGGGATTTTTATTGATGAAGAAGGGGATGCCTTGGGCATCCCCAAGCTTTGACGCTTGTACTTCTTGGGTATTTCGTGGGGTGACCCGCGTGGCATCCCCAAGCTTGAGCTTTAGTCCATCCTTCATCTCATTACTCATTCCTTCCATACACCTGAAATTTTTCCTTCATACAAAACTTCACACAATGTTTATTAGCAACATTAGTGCACTCAAGATAAATAAGTCTTAAGGTTCAGTTCTAACACCAATAATACTTCCATTAAAACACAGGCTACTGTAGCACTTCCCTCAAAAAGCTCAATTCCCAAAAGAACTCAAAAAGGAACCAACAAGAAACCAATGCAAATAATGGCAGAAATCTGTCAAAACAGACCAGCAGGTAAAAACCAATTTTTTCGGGGACCTTCTGTTGCTCAAATCGAAAAGTGTTGAACTAACGAAAGTTAGATAACAACCTGGGGCAGAAGCACAAAAACTCATGCCTCAAAACAACGTATAGAGATTTTACACGAATTTTTACGGTGAAGCACAAAAATCTATTTCAGGACAGCAACTTTCCCAATCATTACTTCTCTCTCATTAGAGGTTACTCTTGCCACAAAAAGCAAATAAAAAGGATAAGGAACGGCTATTACGGAGGTAATAACTTCCAAGACTCATCTAAAACTTTTGGGTTATCTCCCAATAAGTACTTTTGTTTAACGCCTCTAAGTTAGGCATGATAGTTTGAGAAGATGCTCACATAGGAAATATGAATTGAAGTAAAAGAGAGCATCAAGAAGCAAATTCAAAGCACATTTAAGTCTAACCCACTTCCTATGCATATGAATCTTGTAAAGAAACAAGTCATAAAAGCATAAAGCAACAAGAATAGGAAAACAGAACAAGTGCAACTTCAAGACTTTAAACATAAAGAGGGGAAACTTAATATTGTTGAGACACATAAAACCATGTTTCCCTCTCTCATAATAACTTTCAGTAGCATCATGAATAAAATTAACAATATAACTATCACATAAAACATTCTTATCATGAGCCACATGTTTACAAGAATTAATACTCTCCATGTAAGCATAGCATTCTTATTAATTGTGGTGGGAGCAAATTCAACAAAATAGCTATCATTATTATTCTCATCACCATAATCATCAAATATAGGTGTCATATTATAATCATAATCAATTTTCTCCTCAATAGTAGGTGGACTGAAAATATCATATTCATCATTGTAATCATCATATATTGGAGGCATAGTATCATCAAAGTAAATATTCTCCTCCGTGCTTGGGGGACTAAAAATATCATGCTCATCAAAACCAGCTTCCCCAAGCTTAGACTTTTCCATAGCATTAGCAATAATGGTGTCCAAAAATTCATACTAACAACATTGCTATTAGCAAGCAAATAAAGTTCCATAGGTTTTTTAATTTTCTCTTCGAACACTTCATGTCCTAACTCAAGATAAATACTATAAAGCTCTCTAATTTTGTTGTTGTTTTCCATTAAGCCTAACTAGTGAAAACAAGAAACAAAAAGACAAAATTGCAGAATCTAAAGGAAATAACTTCGAGCACTCACACCGGAGGATATGAGTACCTTTTACCTTACCTCCCCGGCAACGGCGCCAGAAAATAGGCGTTTGCCGTGGGAGGTTCTTCTTCTTTAATCCTCCGATGTGAATACCTTTTACCTTACCTCCCCGGCAATGGCGCCATAAAAGGCTTGGTGTCTACACACTTCTATTCTTGTAGACAGTTGTTGGGCCACCAAGTGCAGAGGTTTGTAGAACAACAACAAGTTTTCCCTTAAGTGGATCACCCAAGGTTTATCGAACTCAGGGAGGAAGTGGTCAAAGGTATTCCCTCTCAAGCAATCCTACAATCAAGATACAAGAAGTCTCTTGTGTCCCCAACACACCCAATACACTTGTCAGGTGTATAAGTGCACTAGTTCGGCAAAGAGATAGTAAAATAGAAGTGGTATGGATAATTATAAGCGGTAACGGTGATAGAAAATAACTTGATGGCGTGAAAGAGACTAAAGGCAAACTGATATAAAGATGGAAGCAAGCAAACATGTAACAAATCTAATTGCAAATGGTGTTTCAATGCTTAGAAACAAGGCCTAGGGATCATACTTTCACTAGTGAACACTCTCATATAAATAAATTCTTTTTTATGATACTACGCTGAACTACTCTCTGGTTGGACACTCTAATCGTTGGTAGGGCTATAACAGCACACCTCAAAGTAAGCCTTTCCCATCTAGAAAACCCCACACTGTCACCTTGAGCACTAGATGGTTCCAACAAACACCACAATTTCATAAAGACATCCAACTCCAAATATAACTCATAACAAGTATTTGTAATCTCTAGCCGAAGTGCCACCATGGTGTGCACGCTGTCACTTTCACACACATGGGGAGAGCAGAGATCTATTAAACCACTTGAGTAGCAAGGTAGATCTACTTGATTACAAAGCTCATGATCACAACATGATCATGCATAGAGAGAGATGAACACATAGCTACCTGTAGAACCCTTATCATCGAGGAAGAACTACTCCCTCCTCATCATGGGAATCAGCAATGGTGATGGAGATGGTGGTGGATATCGATGGAGATGGCTCCGAGGGCACTTCCCTGTCCCGGCAGGCTACCGGAACAGCGACTTTCTGTCCCCCGAACTCCCCTTCGGTGGCGGCGGTGTTGCGAAACTTTTCGTGGCTAGAGGCTTGACTCTCTAGGGTTTTGGTATCAGGAGGCTCTTATAGGCGAAGGAGGCAAGGTCGGTGGCCAGCTAGGGGGCCCACACCACCTGGTGGCGCGGCCAGGGGGACCCGCGCCATGGGGTGGTGTGGCCACCCTGTGGCCCCTCCCCGTCTCGTCTTCTGGCTCCGTGAGTCTTCCGGTAAAATATCGACTTTGGCTTTTGTCCTGTCCAATTCCGAGAATATTGATTTTCTGACTTTCTTGGAACCAAAAACAGTGGAAAACAGGCAACTGGCACTGTGGCATCTTGTTAATAGGTTAGTCCAAGAAATCATATGAAAAGTACTCCAAAGATGGTAAATAAGAAGATTGCTGAGATGCTCGTTGTCTGCTTGCCTTGTCATTTTGATATGGGGATTCTTCCGTATCATCGGGCAAGGGGTACCCCATTGGCGATTCTCTATGATACACATGTACTTACGATGACAAGAAATTACCGGTGACTAAACTTGAGTAGCATGAGGACCGGCCCTCGTATTCAAGGGACATGAGATTTCTGACATACACTTCGTCAAGCATGTACTCCATAGTTTGTTCACTTTAACCTTAATCACTTCAAGATGCTTATGATAGGGGCAATGAGTGCTGAAAGCTATAAGTACCATAATTTTTGGAAGATCTTTATGAAACTTGAATCTCTACTTCCTTTTATGAAGGCCTTTCTTCCACCATTATATTGAGTCTTCACCTTCTACCTTTATGCACCTAATTTGAGAGCATAGTGGCCATTCTTAGTTCTATGTGCATTGTCCCAAGACTAGTTGATTGATGCATAACTTGATATTGCTTGTTTTAAACTATTTGTATCTAGTCACTCTTATGAACTTTGAAGGTGTCCTATGCATTTATATTTGCTACTCTATGAGGGACAAGCTTAATACTATTATGCTATGTTTTCTTTATGTGAAACAAACAAACGTCTTGCAAAGCATTGTTATTCATGAATCTTTTGTTTGTGCCTTTTCATGTTGCATCATAGTTTCTTTGTCTTATTGCTAGAACTTTGTCTTTCATGTTATGATTGAAGTACTATGATCCCAGCTTTGAATGTTTTACAAATATTTTGATCAAGTCTTTGATGGAGCATGTCACCTCAAAAATTATTCTTTCTTTTTATCACTTACCTACTCGAGGATGAGCAGGAGTTAAGCTTGGGGATGTTGATACATTGCAAATGTATCTATAATTTTTGATGTTCCATGCTTGGTTTTATCCACTTTCTTGTGTTTTGTTCCAACTTTGGAGTACATTTCATATGATTTCTTGGACTAACCTATTAACAAGAGCCATCGTGCCAGCTGCCTGTTTGCTGCTATTTTTGGTTCTAGGAAAGTCAGAAAATGAATATTCTCGGAATCGGACGGGACAAAAGCCAAAGTGCCTATTTTTCCGGAAGTCATCAGATGCCAGAGTACGAGACGGAGAGGGGCCAGGGGCACCACACCACCTGGCCGTGCGGCCCAGCCTGGACCGCGCCAGGGGGTGGTGAGGCCAGCCCTGGCACCCCCTCGGCTTCCCTTTCGACTATAAGATGCCCTCGGGACGTAAACCCTAAGTGCCCGATCAAAAATCCATGAAAGAGTCTGTAGCCGCCATCATCTCCATCCCTAGATCGGGAGGGATCTGAAGCTCTTCCCGGCACCCTGCCGGAGAGGGGAATTCACCCTGGAGGCCTTCTTCATCACCATGCAAGCCTCCAGTGTGATGCGTGAGTAGTTCATCCTTGGACTACGGATCCATGTAGTAGCTAGATGGCTGGTTCTCCTCCTTTGTGCTTTCATGTCTAGATCTTGTGAGCTCCGTTCATGATCAAGATCATCTATTTGTAATTCTGCATGTTGTGTTTGCGGGGATCCGATGGATATTGAGATGCTATTTTAGATTGATTATTGATTCTATCATGTCTTTGTTATTTGTGATCTTGCATGCTTTCCGTTGTTAGTAGCTATCTTGGCCAAGTAGATGCTAGCAACTCCAAGAGTTAGTATTTATGCTCGATAGTGTGTTCATGCCTCTGGTAATCCGGGGAAGTGGCAGAAATCTCTAAGGTACTAGATGTGCTGTTGCTACTAGGGAGAAAACAACAATCCTTTGTTCATAGAAAAATCGTATTGTTTACTTTACACGCAATTCGTAAAGCATACTAGTAGTCTGTTTGTTTCTTGTTTTTATTTTCACTAGTTAGGCTTAATGGAAAACAACAACAAAATTAGAGAGCTTTATAGTATTTATCTTGAGTTAGGACATGAAGTGTTTGAAGAGAAAATTAAAAAACCTATGGAACTTTATTTGCGTGCTAATAGAAATGTTATTTGTATGAATTCTTTTAACACCATTATTGCTAATGCTATGGAAAATTCTAAGCTTGGGGAAGCTAGTTTTTATGAAAATGATCTTTTTAGTCCCCCAAGAACGGAGGAGAAAAAAATACTTTGATGATACTATGCCTCCAATGTATGATGATTACAATGATAAATATGATATTTTTAGTCCACCTACTATTGAGGAGAAAATTAATTATGATTACAATATGCCTCCTATATTTGATAATTATGGTGATGAGAATAATAATGATAGCTATTTTGTTGAAATTGCTCCCACTACGATTAATAAGAATGACTATGCATATATGGAGAGTAATAATTATTTTATGCATGTGGCTCATGATAAGAATGTTTTATGTGATAGTTATATTGTTAATTTTATTCATGACGCTACTGAATGTTATTATGAGAGAGGGAAACATGGTTTTATGTATATCAACAATATTAAGTTTCCCCTTTTTATGTTGAAAATTTTGAAGTTGCACTTGTTTTGCTTTCCTATGCTTGTTGCTTTGTGCTTTCATGACTTGTTTCTTTAAAATATTATTTTTCATAGGAAGTGGGTTAGACTTAAATTTGTTCCATATTTTCTTCTTGATGCTCTCTTTTACTTCAATTCATATTTCTTATGCGAGCATCATCGAAATTCTTATGGCTAGCTCAAAGGCGTTAAAGAAAAGCACTTATTGGGAGATAACCCAAATTTTTAGTCAATAAATTTTTATTTTGTTGAGGCTTAGAAGTTATTGCCTCAGTAATAACCTCTCCTTATCATTTTTGTGTGGCTTTTGTGCCAAGAATAACTTCTAATAAGAGAGAAATAATGCTTGGGAAAGTTGCTGTCCCGTAACATATTTTTGTGCTTCGCTGTAAAAATTCGTGAAAATTCTATGTATATCGGATTGAGTTGTAATTTTTTGTTCTTCTACCCTAGGTTGTTATCTAACTTCCATTAGTTTAACACTTTTAGATTTGAGCAACAGAAGCTCTTCATAAAAATTGGTTTTTACCTGCTGGTCTGTTTTGATAGATTTCTGCCATTATTTGCATTTGCCTCTTAATCTCTTTCTCTTTGAGTTCTCCTTGATCATTTGAACTTTTAAAATGAATTTCCACAGTAGCTTGTGTTTTAATGGAAGTTTTACTTGTATTGAAACTAAACCCAAAAGACTTATTATCTTGAATACACTTATGTTGCTAATGAGGATTGTGTGAAGTTTTGTATGAAGGAAATTTTTCAAGTGTAGGGGAAGAATAATGTGATGAGATGAAGTATGGAAAAAAGCTCAAGATTGGGGATGCCGCCCGTGTCACCCCAAGAAATATTCAAGAAGTACAAGCGTCAAAGCTTGGGGATGCCTCTTCTTCATCAATAAAAATCTCAGGTTTTCTTCTAAACACTTCATTTTTATTGTTTCATGCACAATTGTGTTGTTCTTGGAGCATCTTCGTATTGTCTTTAGTTTTTGTTTGTTTGGTTTGCTTAAATAAGTTGGTTGGATCCCAACACACTTCTTTTGGAGAGAGACACACCTCGTTATTTATTGCCTAGAGCACTATAATTTTCACTCTTATTGTTCTGCGAGTGTTCTCCTTTGCTAGCACTGCGTTTAGCTTTAGTTTTCGATTGGTGTTGGAAAAGAGTAGGAAGTTTCATGCTTATAGTGGTACAAAAGGAAGCTTGTTTTTGACTGTGGCCTATGCTTTGTCATGCCATGCTTGATATTGTTTTGGCTTTATGCTTAGTATTCTTTGTTGTAGCATGACTTGTTATAAACAATTGAGATTGCTTAATGTGCCTTGGATGAATCATGCGTTGTTTTAGCATATTAAAGCATAGTATAGTGGTATTCTCCTTTGATGCTTTATTTGGGTTGACTTGGCGCATGCTCACACCATGTTACGACTATCCAAAGTCACCATAGACTTTATGATTCTTTAGTTTTCAACTTGTAGTATCACTTTATGCTTTGATCAATGATGGTGCATGTCACCTCAAAAATTATTCTTTTTTATCACTTACCTACTCGAGGATGAGCAGGAGTTAAGCTTGGGGATGTTGATACATCGTAAATGTATCTATAATTTTTGATGTTCTATGCTTATTTTATATCAACTATGTTACATTTTGTCTACATTTCGAGATACTTTTATGCATTTTCTGGAACTAACCTATTAACAAGATTCCACAGTGCCAGTTGCTCGTTTTCTGCTATTGTTGTTTTCAGAAAAGCTGGAAAATAAATATTCTCGGAATTGGACTGGACAAAAGCCAAAGTCAATATTTTACCAGAAGACTCACGGAGCCAGAAGACGAGACGTAGAGGGGCCAGGGGCTGGCCACACCACCTGGTGGCGCGAGCCAGGCCAGGCCACGCCAGGGGGTGGTGTGGGCCCCTCAGGCCTCCATCGACCTTGCCCCTTCGCCTATAAAAGCCTCCCAGGACGAAAACCCTAGGCACGAGATCATATTTCCACGAAAAGTTCTGCAGCACCGCCACCACCAAAGGGGAGATTCGGGGGACAGAAGTCTCTATTCTAGCACCCTGCCGGGACGGGGAAGTGCCCCCAGATCCATCTCCATCGACTCCACCGCCATCTCCATCGCCGTTGCTAACTCTCATGATAAGGAGGGAGGAGTTCTCTCACGAGGCTAAGGGCTCTACCGGTAGCTATGTGTTCATCTCTCTCCTTATGCGTGATCTTATTGGGATCACGAGCTTTGTAATCTATAGATCTATTCTGCTACTCAAATGCTTTAATGAATCTCTGCTTATCCCCACGTGTGTGAAGTTGACAGTGTGCACACCGTGTGGCACTTTGGCTAAGGTTACATAAATACTTATCATGAGTATAATTTGAGTTGGACGTCTCTATGAGATTGTGGTGTTTGTTGGAACCATCTAGCACTCAAGGTGACAGTGAGGGGTTATCTAGATGGGGAATGCGAACTTTAAGGTGTGTTGTTATATCCCTACATCGTCCAACCAGAGAGTAGTTCAGGGTAGCATCATGAAGAGAAGATATTTATATGAGAGTGTCCACTAGTGAAAGTATGATCCTAGGCCTTGTTTCAATCATTGAAACACCATTTACAATCAGTTCTGTTACATGTTTGCTTGCTGCCACTCTTATTTCAGATTGCAATTACTACTTATAATCATCCATATTACTTGTATTTCACTATCTCTTTGCCGAACTAGTGCACCTATACACCTGACAAGTGTATTGGGTGTGTTGGGGACACAAGAGACTTCTTGTATCTTGATTGCAGGGTTGCTTGAGAGGGATACCTTTGACCACTTCTTGTATCTTGATTGCAGGGTTGCTTGAGAGGGATACCTTTGACCACTTCCTCCAGAAATTTCCGGATCTTCTCGTGATGTCCCGAATCCAATCCGAGACTCCGAACAACATTCAGTCTCCAACGCATATTCCATATCTTCCTAAACAGCATCAAACCTTAAGTGTGTCACCCTACGGTTCGCGAATATGTAGACGTGATCGAGATACCTCTCCGATCAATAACCATCAGCGGGATCTAGAGATCCATAATGGCTCCCACATACTCAACGATGACTTCGTGATCGATAGAACCATTAAAATACGAAACCAATTCCCTTTGTCACGCGATACTCTACTTATCCGAGGTTTGATCATCGGTATCTCCATACCTAGTTCAACCTCGTTACCGATAAGTACTCTTTACTCGTTCCATGATATGTCATCCCTTGTGACCTAGTCACATGCTTGCAAGCTAATTAGATGACATTCCACTAAGAGGGCCCAGAGCATATCTATCCGTCATATGGATGGACCCAGTCTTGATTCATGCGCTTCAACACATACTTTCAGAATACCTAATGCCACCTTTATAACCACCCAGTTACGAAGCGGCGTTTGATGTCATCAAAGCACTCGTCTAGTGATGGTGATTAACACAATATCATGGTCAAAGGATTAGGTTACTATGTATTTGAAAGCTTATAGCAAAACAAACGTAATGACTTGATCTTATGTTATGCTTACTATGGGTGTGTGTCCATCACATCATTCTCCTAATGATATGATCCTTTTATTAATAACATCCAATGTCCATGATCAGGAAACCATGATCATCTATTAATCAACAAGCTCGTCTTAACAAGAGGCTTACTAGGGACTCTTTTATGTTTACAAAACACACAAGTATTAGTGTTTCCTAATAATACAATTATAGCATGGGATGTAAACATTCATCATAAACACAAAGATATAATAATAACCATTTTATTATTGCCTCTTGGGCATATCTCCAACAAATACTTTGGTTAGGTTGTAGAGGCAATTATCAAAATTTGTTCCACAAACAACAAAATCATTTGTTAGAACTTCCATAGTCTTCTCAACAAAATCATCAAAAATCTTTAGAACACATTCCTGAAAAGTTGTTGTTATATTACATAAGCCAAATGGAATTAATCTATAAGCATATGTACCATAAGGACAAGTGAAAGTTGTTTTCTCTTGATCTTCGGTTGTATGGCAATTTGAGAATATCCAGAATAACCGTCAAGAAAACAAAAGTAAGAATTATTACTAAGCCTTTCTAAAAATTTATCCATGAATGGTATAGGTTTATGATTTTTCTGTGTCTCGCAGTTTAGCTTCCTAAAATCAATGCACATACGATATCCTACAATTGGCCTCACATGAACTAGCTCACCATTCTCATTCAAAGCAGCATCGAGACCACCTTGTCTTGGTATGCAATGAGGTAGGCTAACCCACTTACTGTCAGAAATGGGATATATGATGCCAGCACCTAGTAAGCGTATTACTTCTTTTCTTACTAATTCCTTCATTTTAGGATTAAGCCTTCTTTGTGTATCTACTACAGGTTTAGCATCATCAAGCATGGTAATCTTATGTGTTACGATAGATGGATATATTCCTTTAATATCAGTCAATGTATATCCAAAGGCTTCACGATTCTTAACCAAAACTAAAATGAGTTTATTTGTTTCATTTTTCGATAGATTCTTGCTAATAATGACAGGAAAATTATTTTCATTATCTAAAAACTCATACCTCATATTGTCTGGAAGTTTTTTCATCTCTATTGGTGGAGGCTCTTCATCTCCTGTTCTTACCAGTTCTTCGTAGTCATGTGGATTTTGTGCTTCCGGCATTGAATCAAAGTAATCATCCATGTCTTCTTTCTCCTCATCATCTGGTGCTTCCTCCGAATTAATGAAGCTCCTTTCTAATTCATCTTGTGGAGTACTGAAATGAATTGCCGCTAGCTCGGCAATCGTCTTCTCTTCCTTGATATCCTCCACTTCATATGACCTCTTCTTTAGTTTGGCAAAGTGGAATGCCATTTCCTCTTCTCCAAACTTTAGTGAAATAGTTTCCTTCTTATTATCTACTCGAGATTTGGTAATGGAAATAAAAGGCCTGCCCAAAAGAATAGGACAAAAAGAATCTCGAGGCATATCAACAATATGAAAATCAAGGGGGTACATGAGTGAGCCAATAAATACATAGATATTTCTGATACTCCTTCCGGTTTTATATTGGTTCTATTAGACAATTTAATAATAGTGTCTACCGGTTCCACATCTGGATTATTTAAATTGTAGCGGAGTTCCTCATGAAGTGATGAAGGCATAATATTTATAGTGGAAATTAGTTCACAAATTCCATATAAGAAAGTTTCTCCACAATATATAGGAGTCATTGGTTTAGAAGTTTCGTTACCTCGAACCTTACCTTTGATGAATTTTGAGGTTTCAATGTCTAACATAACCACTTCATCTTCCACTGTTTGTGCTTCCATAAGATCCTTTATTATAACATTATTTATATTTGTAGCTTCGGAATTCCTTTCTAGTTTCTTTGATCTCTTCGTTACTTGTTCTTCCTCTCTTTGTCTTTTTTCGAGGATCCCCTGTATGGGTATCGAGGAGAACTCTTCCATTAGCACTCTTGCACGCTTCTTTTCTTCGAGAGGTTTACGGGATTCCATTCTGTAGGCACCTGCAAATGCCCTGCATAATTCTCAATAATTTTATTTACTGAGTAAGAATCAATACTTAGGGTTTTAATCATTGTATTTGTCCTCTCATCTATAAGGAAATCATTAATGCAAGCATATTCAGAAAAACTATTTGTAATGTTTTCCTCATCTTTTAAGATTTTCCGTTGCTTCTTGATACGTTGCAAACGTATCTATAATTTTTGATGTTCCATGTTTGGTTTTATCTGCTTTCTTATGTTTTGCCCACACTTTGGAGTACTTTCTATACACTTTATTGCACTAACCTATTAACAAGATGCCATAGTGCTAGCTGTCCGTTTTCTGCTGTTTTTGGTTCTAGGAAAGTCAGAAAATGAATATTCTCGGAATTGGACGGGACAAAAGCCAAAGTCAGTTTTTCACCGAGGGGGACACGGAGCCAGAATAGGAGATGGAGAGGGGCCAGGGGCCAGCCACACCACCTGGCCGCGCGGCCAGGCCTGGCCCGCGCCAGGGGGTGGTCTAGCCACCTAGGGCACCCCCTCGACCTCCCCTTTCACCTATATATCGCCTCCGATACAGAAACCCTAAGGACCTGATCAAAAATCCACGAAAGAGTCTGTAGCCGCCATCATCTCCATCCCTAGATCGGGAGGGATCTGAAGCTCTTCTTGGCACCCTGCCGGAGGGGAGAATTCGCCCTAGAGGACTTCTTCATCACCATGCAAGCATCCAGTGTGATGCCTGAGTAGTTCATCCCTGGACTACGGGTCCATGTAGTAGCTAGATGGCTGGTTTTTCTCCTCTGTGATATCATGTTTAGATCTTGTGAGCTCCGTTCATGATCAAGATCATCTATTTGTAATCCTACATGTTGTGTTTGCGGGGATCCGATGGATATTGAGATGCTATTTCAGATTGATTATTGATTCTATCATGTCTTTGTTATTTGTGATCTTGCATCCTTTCTGTTGTTAGTAGCTATCTTGGCCAAGTAGATGCTAGCAACTCCAAGAGTTAGTATTTATGCTCGATAGTGGGTTCATGCCTCTAGTAATCTGGGGAAGTGACAGAAATCTCTAATGTACTAGATGTGTTGTTGCTACTAGGGAGTAAGCAATAATCCTTTGTTCATAGAAGAATTGTATTGTTTACTTTACACGCAATGCGTAATGCAATTATGTGTTGCTTGCAACTTAATACTGGAGGGGGTTCGGATGATAACCTGAAGGTGGATTATTAGTCATAGATGCAGTTGGATTACGGTCTATGTATAATGTTGTAATGCCCAATCGAATCTCAAAGGAGTAAAGATGATTAGTATATGCATGTATTGCTTTCTCGATGTTTGTCAATTGCCCCGCTGTAATTTGTTCACCCAACATGTCATCTATCTTAAGGAGAGCCACCACTAGTGAACTATGGACCCCAGTCATTTCTTTTATCATCAATCTACAACTGCTTACTGCTTTCTGTTTACTTTCTGCAAACTATTGCTTTCTTCCACACAATACGTTTAATCCTTTGTTTTCAGCAAAACCGGTGAGATTGACAACCTCACTTTAAGTTGGGGGCAAAGTTCTGTGGTTGTGTTGTGCAGGTTTCCACGTTGCTGCTAGCACCGGTAGTGCGCCCTGCCAAAGGCTAGCTAGCAACACCTTGGAGGTGTTTCCTTGCTCCTACTAGATTGATAACCTTGGTTTCATAACTGAGGGAAACTTACTGTTGTGCTCATCATACCTTCCTCTTGGGGTTCCCCAACAAGCTCGTTATTACACGAGTCAGCAAGTACTTTTCTGGCGCCGTTGCCAGGGAGTCAAGGACATCTTCACAAGGGGAGTCCCTCATAACCAATCTCTTTAATTTGTTGTTTTTGTTTTGCTTAGTTTATTTTTGCTTTGTTTGCTTGTTTCTTTATCAAAAACACAAAAAAATAGTTTTACTAGTTTGCTTTCTTTATTAACAACACACACAAAATTAAGTCTTTCTATAGTTGTTACCTCTTTCTTAGCTCGCCATGTTGATCCCTAAATTCACTTTGAAAGACCTTTCAATAGGTAGTGGCCCTATAATTGGAAAAGATAACATT
Source organism: Avena eriantha (assembly GCA_910589775.1). Lineage (NCBI taxonomy): Eukaryota > Viridiplantae > Streptophyta > Magnoliopsida > Poales > Poaceae > Avena > Avena eriantha. The sequence goes on along the minus strand of OU342746.1, from coordinate 409,507,675 downwards.
GAAGAATTCTTTAATCATGTTAGTAAACATGAGGATATTGAGGATAGATCCCTTGCAGAACTTGCTCTGAACTATGAAATTGCTGCACCTTCTTTAGTTCACATGTTGGAAGCTAGGTTTTTAAACCTTAACCCCTTAATGCAAGTAATGTTTCTTAAACTTAAATAAATTGAGGACCCTGAAAAGAGAGATTTTATTCTGGAAACTTTGCTTAAGGAATTCTATGATGTTGCCAAGGAAGCTAGAAAAGTCTTTGAACGCTTTAATATGCTAGGCTCATGTGTAGATGTTGTTGGTACATGAGAAAATATGAATAAAACCGAACCTAATGCAGAGGAAATTAAGATACCAATACTTTTCAAACTTGTAACAATGCATGAAGCCATAGAAAATAATCTTGATTGGATTGTTCCCGAAAACCCATTTGATGAAAATAGTGAACCCAGAAGCGTTGATAGAGGATCCTCTAGAACTTATTTGGATGAGATACCTTGCCTTGTTGAAGATATTTCTAGTATTAATCTTAATGCTTCTTCATTTGAGAACACTTGATTCTTTTACTTACTTCTTATGCCTAAATTAAAGGCGTTAAAGAAAAGTACTTAATGGGAGATAACCCAAAAGTTTTAGATGAGTCTTGGAAGTTATTACTTCAGTAATAACCTCTCCTTATCCTTTTTATTTTCTTTTTGTGCCAAGAGTAACCTCTAATGAGAGAGAAGTAATGCTTGGGAAAGTTGCTGTCCCGAAACAGATTTTTCTGCTTCACCGTAAAAATTCGTGTAAAATCTCTGTACGTTATTTTGAGGAGTGAATTTTTGTGCTTATGCCCCAGGTTGTTATCTAACTTTCGTTAGTTCAACACTTTTTGATTTGAGCAACAGAAGGTTTTCGAGAAAATTGGTTTATACCTGCTGGTCTGTTTTCACAGATTTCTGCCATTATTTGCATTTGCATCTTGTTGGTTCCTTTTTGAGTTCTTTTGGGGAATTGATCTTTTTGAGGGAAGTGCTACAGTAGCTTGTGTTTTAATGGAAGTTTTATTGGTGTTGAAACTGAACGTAAATACTTATTATCTTGAGTGCACTAATGTTGCTAATAAAGATTGTGTGAAGTTTTGTTTGAAGGAAAAAATTCAGGTGTATGGAGAGAATGATGTAATGAGATAAAGAATGGACTAAATCTCAAGCTTGGGGATGCCACCCCGTGTCACCCCAAGAAATATCCAAGAAGTACAAGCGTCAAAGCTTGGGGATGCCCAAGGCATCCCCTTCTTCATCAATAAAAATCTCAGGTTTCTACCAAACACCTCATCTTTATTGTTTCATGCACAGTTGTGTTGTTCTTGGAGCGTCTTCTTTTTCGTTTTTGTTTTTGGTTTTAGTTTGCTTGGTTTTCTTAGTTTGCTGAATAAATTGGTTGGACCCCCTCTCTCATGCATTGGTTTTCAAATAGTTTGGTTTGGATTGGAAAAGAGTAGGAAAAGTTCATGCTTAAGTGGTAAAGAGAGCTCGTTTTTGATTGTGGCCTATGCTTTGTCATGACATGCTTGATATTGTTTTGGCTTTATGCTTAGTGATCTTTGCTGTAGCATGACATGTTATAAACAATTGAGATTGCTTAATGTGCCTTGGAAGAATCATGCGTTGTTTTAGCATATTAAAGCATAGTATTGTGGTATTCTCCTTTGATGCTTTATTTGGGTTGACTTGGCGCATGCTCACACCATGTTATGACTATCCCAAGTCACCATAGCCTTTATGATCCTTTAGTTTTCGACTAGTAGTATCACTTCATGCTTTTCTTAATGATGTTTTGTCGCTCTGCATGATTATGGCCATTATTGCTCTCTTAGTTGGTCACTCCCAGTCTTTTGCTAGCCTCCATAACCAAGTATGAGTTCCACTCATGCATCCAAAGAGTCCACCATACTTACCTATTAGCATTTGCTATTCCAAGTACATTCATGTTTTTATCTACCTTCCGAATTAAACTTGTTATGAGAAAACTAGTGATTAAAGCTCTCACAAACTTGATGGCACACTTTACTTTTCTTGCCCTTAATAAATTTGAACCATTATGTCGTCTATGTTGTATATGCTTGCACTTATATGTTAGGGATTAGCAGAACCATGTTTTCATGGGGAACACTTTCAACATTGCACTTGTACTTTGTACCTAGTTGATATCATGCTCTTTTGTCTATGGATGTCGTCGGTGTGAAATGAAAGGGGAGCTTGTAAGTCCATGGAGTTATGTATGTGTGTTAGAGAAACGCGTGGGCCGCCGGTCTAATCCATGCCGTCATGGTGGAAACCTGCAGCGTAACCATAATGAGCTGGATACACCGCTAGCAATTTAGACTAAGTAGTCGAGATTGTTATAATGAATATTCTCATAATGTGTATGTATGTGGGAGGAGCTCCATATATGGACGAATAGCCATCAACTGCTGCACACATCATCCTCATAACCACAGTAGACAACAATCGACATCAGTCGAATTACTGTGCTATTAAGGGATTTCTCCCATGGCACGGACATGGCTTTGTGAGTTCTCCTTGATTCCCCAAGTTAGTACGTAAAGAATGACAACAGCTTTATAGTTATAGTAAGTGCTATCATCCCTCCATCTACCAACAAGTAATCAGCTTCATCGAGTCCCCATAAGAGGCGAATGTTAAGGAGGTGCAGAACTCTCAACATCAAGATGAAGAAAATTAACACGTACACAATATGATGTATAACATAATAATCTCTATCTCATATCAATTATATGCTAGGGTTTCTCCATCTCCCCAAGAACTAGAGATCTACTCAGACATGGAGGCCATCAACATCATAGCAATGGAATGGAAACAATCATAGATGAATAGTACTTGTATAAATCCACAATGAGTACGGGAATTACAACAAGATCTAGACAAGATGTAGATGGGATGGATGGAGATGGTGGTGATGCAGTGGTGGAGCATGAAGATCGATGCCTTAGCCTCCCGGATCTGCGTAGGGAAAAGATGGATCCCTTGTGGATGAGTTCCCCCTCCAGATGCCTTCCAGAGGTGAGGTTTCTGCGATTTCTATATGTTATGTATGTCATCTCCCCGAACCAATTGCACGGGGTGAAACTATTTGATGAGGCGGAGGCAGCGCCAACTGTATGGCCGGATCTATACAGCCGAAAAAGTTGCTTCGGTCGTATAGTTGGTCGTTGGACTCTCCGCCTCCCTTATTCGCTTCTGGATTTCTTCTGGTATTATTAATATTTCCCGAATAAGCGATTTACGTTGTTTTTGGCTCTTTTTCTCCATAGTACAACTGCTCCAAGAATTGTATCCATTGGATCCATCATCTGTCCTGATCCTAGTGAAAACAGACATAAAATATGCGCGCGAGCGTAAAATACCAAGATCCTACACCTACAACGTAAAATAATAATGTAAAACATGATGCAAATATGCACTCATTAGTACACTAGGTCTATTCTAAGCATCATAACTTGAACTTCGTGACATGATCGAGTCATGATGTTTAGGTTGGGTATTAGTTCATCATCTCATTTTTAGAATGAGGTGACTCCATTTCCAACTGGCATAAATGCCACATGATCAGGAAACCTTGATCATCTGTTGACCAATGAACCAGTGACTAGAGTTTCACCGGGAACCCCTGGTTGTTTATATATCACACGTGTATTGACTTTTCTTTTCAACACAGTTATAGCATGATATAAAACTTAATCATAAACTTTATGAAATATGATAATAATCCTTATTATTATTTGTCTCTAGGGCATATTTCCAACACCTCCTTACAACTTCCCTTTTTCAGAGAGGAACTCTTATTTTTATCGTCAGCCTCCGACTCTTCTTCAATGGAGTTAGCCTTAGCTTTGTCCTTTCAAATAGGAGTTGTAGCCTCAGTGGAAGAAGGAGGTGTCGCTGGGTTTGGCATGAGACGCGCTATCATTTCATGCATCCCTTGCAACCGAGTCTCCAAGGTTTTTGTCAAGCTTGTTTTCAAGGTCTTGAGATCATTCATGGTGACTTTATTCCCAACCTCACTACCAACTTCCTTAGTACCCATTCTCTCTTAGGGGATAAAGCCCGAATAAAGAGCCGAGGGTCCGATACCAATTGAAATGGATCGTATGGGCACCTAGAGGGGGTGAATAGGTGCTACTCCAAATTTTAATTCTTTTTCGATTTTAGGCTTGACACAAAGGTAAATTATCTAGATATGTGATGACTGCAAGTGCATAGATCAATTGTAGCTAGTTTCGAAGTAAAGATATCGAACCCATAGAGAGATATTGGTAAAGGTCTTTATGCCCCTCATTACTATCTACCAAAGAATACTTGTAAGTTGTCTTTGATCTCAAGTAAAGGGTGTTTGAATTGTTTATAACTGTTTGCAGAAAAGTAATTAAAACAAGTAAAATAAAACTAGTAATAAGATTGTATGAAAGCATGGTTGAACTCAATAGGGCTAAAACGTTCTCGGGGATGTAGGATACACCACTAGCACAGTACTATTATTATATGTAATCAATATAACATAATTCTTATGTCATGATATGTGTGGAGAGAGCCCCATAATAAGATGTTCACGACAAGGCTTGTAGGAAGCCACTTTGTTGAGCCAAGTGTGAGGTCACCTCTAAATAACCACTACAATGCCTGAGAGTAATCACCCATACAAGCCACTGCAATTAAGGGTTTCCCCATGGATATCGTAATTAGCTTAGGGAGTCCCTCTTAATCCCCCTTTGACCGTGTGGGTTACGAGCCGTCGCCAATATGTCACGGGGCACTCCGGGTATGCTTCCACAACACGTCCAAATGGTTTCTTACTCCCTTTAGTCCCGAAGGCAAAGGATACATGGTCAACTTCACATATCATCTAAAGAGAGAAATCAAACACAGGTCATAATTATATCATAGACAAGCAAGTCATATGGACACAAGAATAAATCATCTTCATTACAAGTTCATAGTGGTGCTAGGGTTTCTCCATCTCCCCAAGAAAAAAGGAACTACTCACTCATGTAAGCAATCAACAACATCATCATAATCAAATGGATGGATTAAAGTACGGGTGTAGATCTAATGCAAACCACAATTGGATCTGGAATTACAAAGAGATCTAATAGATGAAATATGGAGTAATGGTGGTGATGAATATGCAGCGGTTGATGGTGAAGGGGATGATGCGTTGTCCTCCAATGATCCGTGAAGCAGCCGGTATTTTACCCTAGCCAAGTTTTTCCTTTAGATCCCTCTCAGATGTGGTGTTTCGTGGTTTCTGGTGGCTATGAATGTCAGATCTCCCTCTCGTCTTCACCAGGAGAAACTATTTGAAGAGGCGGTCCTGATGGCGCCTGGTATAGGCGGACGGTATGGGCGGGCTTTGCCCATACCAGTGGTCGTTATCGATGCTGATGCCTCCTCCTTATTTGTTATTCTTCCAGGTGCGAAGATAAATTCATAAAATGGCTTTTATCACTTAGAAATATCATATAATTACACAATATGACAGCTCTAATTGATAAGTTCATCTATGACTCCAGGATTTAGGATCCTGTTGAAACAAGAACGAAATAGCGCATGTAGGCGCAGTGAAATACAAAAATCCCTACTCTATTTATGCAAAAACAAGAGGTAAAATGCTTCAATTTTGGACTCATCAATATGCAACTAAGATGAATTTCCCTATATGCCAACCTAGCTACTAAGCGATTAAAGGCAAAGAGAGGAACGAGGTAATCGTAGTGGAGCACGTGGAGACATAGGATTTGTTTTACCGCAGTTCCTTCCTTGTTAAGGGAAGTATGTCTACATTGGAGGGGTGGGTGGTACTAAGACCACCACGCCACAAAAGGCCTCACCCTATTCTCTGATGGATCTTGCCATGAGAGGCCTGATCCATCTTCCACTATTTGGTACCCTTCTAAGCGGGAACAAATGTCTTTACAACACTACCGGGACACGCATCCACAACTGAATTGGAGGGTACCGATATGACACTAAGCTACCGCAAGAAACAAGTTTATCAATAAACGTAACCAATATCTAGATATTCGTAAGAAACTCTAGATCACGAATCCCTCAAGTGAATGGAGGGGAAATGAAGATCTTGATTTGTGCCGATGAAGATCAAAGCCTCCTCCCTCGATTCACCAAAAACCGGAGCCTTTGAGTGGTTGAAAGTGAAGATCTCGCTTGAATCGATATAAATAGTACAACAATTTTTAATGGGATCCAAGAGATCTGAAATGAGGATCAAAAGGGGTATTTATACCCCTGCCAAAAGCCAGCCGTTGGAAGAAACTAGGGCTGGATAATCCGGCCCAAGTAGGGGCCGAATAATCCAGCCGAGCCAAAACATCTGGCCTAGAACGGATAAACCGGGGAAAACTCTGCCCTAAAACAGAGAGCCGCACCTTGGCTCCCTTTGCAAACTTCCTTGGGGGAGGATTATCCGGCCCCCTGAGGGGGCGAATTATCCGTCTAGGGGAATAAAGTCCAGCCCTAGTCAGAAAATCCGGGGCAATTCGCTGCCCCCACACTAAGTGACGTGCCTTGTCACCCTTTGCAAAGATCTTGGTGGGCGGATTATCCGGCCCCCTGGTGGGGTGGATAATCCGGCTCGAGCAAAAATTCCAGCTCTGGCTGGACAATCCGGGGGAAAATCGGTCCCCTTTCTGCATGGCACGCCTTGTCCATGTTTGGCGATTGGGGCAAGGGCGGATAATTCAGCCCTTGATAGGGGTGGATAATCCGCCTCCCAAAACTCTCTTTATCTACACTTGGGGAAAATATAATTTGTAGCACTAAACACACAATTAAATAATCCTTGGCATTGTTATCTAACACACAAAACAATAGAGATCATGAAATATTCTTTCAACGTTTGCCAAGAGGGGGGATGCTCCTGGATTGTGGTTGATCGACGAGGGCATAGATCTTCCAAGGGTGGGTGTATGTGAGACCATGATGCATGGCTTAATAGGATTAATAGGATACTCATACCAACAAGTTGCAACTTATTTTTTGAAAGCTCTTCTAAAAAGAACTCTAAGGTTAAGCGTGCTTGTACTAGAGCAATCTGAGAATGGGTGAACGACCGGGAAGTGGATCTCGAGTGCACACGAGTGAGGACAAAGTGTGCACAAAAGCTAGTGTTGGTATGTGGGGCTAGTCTAGATATCCAATTAAGCTGCCAGGAGTGACAGCCCGGGCACGGAAAGTCCAGGGTGTTACACAAATGTTGACCATTTATGATATATATACCATCTGCTAGATAGTATCCTTTGTCGTAGTGGTGGTCATTAATCTCAAAATCCACCACAGGAGCATTGCCTTCAACAATCTTGGCGAACACATTTGAATACTACAACACATTGATGTCATTGTGTGATCCTGCCAAGAAAGCATGCCAAATCCATAGATCCTGATCTTCCACAACCTCAAGCACCACACTGCATGATCCTTTGTGACCTTTGTAAATGACTGGTGCACAAATGGGTAGTTCTTCAATCACCAGTGCATATAGTCGATGCTTCTAAGCATCCCTAGAAACCTCCTAGCTGCATTCTGTGCCAAGATCCAAGTTCTATCTTCTGAATTAGGTGTTCTCAGGTAATTCTTCTCATACACTCCCACAATTTTCCTTGCAAAACCTGTACATGCAGTCGATGGTTGTGGACTCGGCCATACGGAGGTAGTCGTCATGTGTATCTCCAGGAATTCCATATGCAAGCATCTGGATTGTGGAGAAAGCAAGCAAGCCGACGACGTCTCTTTTTAGTTTGAAGTAGTCATCAAACTCTCTCAATTTCTCGACAATATTCATAAAAACCTTCTGGATCATTCTGAAATGGCACCAAAATATGATGTCGTCGTGCAATGGGTCATTGACAAAGTAGTTGGCGTAGAGCATGCAATACCCTTCCATCCTATGCCTCGGCTTGCTCTTGCACCTCCTAGGCTTCGAACCCCTAGAAGACGGTTCTCATCGGCACCGATGATCATGCCCTGGAGGGAAGTGACGATCATGAGATGATCATCGTTGCGGACGGTGTCTTTGGCGCTAGCACCAACGGTGACTTCATCGTCCATCTAAACGGCTAGCATCTCTTCCTCGTTCAAATCCATGCCTTTGGCAAACTGTTGAACACCTAGTGGGCAGGGCGGTTGTGTGGCTGGCTTGGAGCTACTGATGGCTTAGTGTTGATGTAGAGCTCGTTGGGAACCCCAAGAGGAAGGTATGATGAGCACAGCAGCAAGTTTCCCTCAGTTATGAAACCAAGGTTTAATCGAACCAGTAGGAGCAAGGAAACACCCCAAAGGTGTTGCTAGCTGAGCCTTGGCACGGTGCACTACCGGTGCTAGTAGCAACGTGGAGACCTGCACAACACAACCATAGAACTCTGTCCCCAACTTGCGATGAGGTTGTCAATCTCACTGTGTTTTGCTGAAAACAAAGGATTAAACGTATCGAATGGAAGGAAGTAATAGTTTGTAGAAAGTAAACACAAAGTAGTAAACAATTTGTAGATTGTATGTAAAAGAAAAGGACCGGGATCCATAGTTCACTAGAGGTGGCTCTCCTTAAGATAGATAACATGCCGGGTGAACAAATTATAGCGGGGCAATTGACAAACATCGAGAAAGCAATACATGCATATACTAATCATCTTGACTCCTTCGATATTCGATTGGGCATTACAACATTATACATAGACCGCCATCCAACTGCATCTGTGACTAATAATCCACCTTCAGGTTATCATCCGAACCCCCTCCAGTATTAAGTTGCAAGCAACAGATTATTGCTTTACGAACTACGTGTAAAGTAAATAATACGATTGTTCTATGAACAAAGGATTGTCGTTTTCTCCCTAGTAGCAACAGCACATCTAGTACCTTAGAGATTTCTGTCACTTCCCCAGATTACCAGAGGCATGAACCCACTATCGAGCATAAATACTAACTCTTGGAGTTGCTAGCATCTACTTGGCCAAGATAGCTACTATCAACGGAAAGCATGCAAAATCACAAATAACAAAGACATGATATAATCAATAATCAATCTGAAATAGCATCTCAATATCCATCGGATCCCCGCAAACACAACATGCAGAATTACAAATAGATGATCTTGATCATGAACGGAGCTCACAAGATCTAGACATGGAAGCACAAAGGAGGAGAACTAGCCATCTAGCTACTACATGGATCCGTAGTCCAAGGATGAACTACTCACGCATCACACCGGAGGCTTGCATGGTGATGACGAAGGCCTCCTGGGTGAATTCCACTCTCCGGCAGGGTGCCGGGAAGAGCTTCAGATCCCTCCCGATCTAGGGATGGAGATGGCGGCGGCTACAGACTCTTTCGTGGATTTTTGATTGGGTCCTTATAGTTTTCATCCCGAGGGCATCTTATAGGTGAAAGGAGAGGCCGAGGGGGTGTTGGGGTCGGCCAGACCACCCCCTGGCGTGGGCCAGGCCTAGCCGTGCGGCCAGGTGGTGTGGCCGGCCCCCAGCCCTTCTCCGTCTCATATTCTGGCATCTGATGACTTCCAAAAAAATAGGCACTTTGGCTTTTGTCCCGTCCAATTCTGAGAATATTCATTTTCTGACTTTCTTGGAACCAAAAGCAGCAAAAAATAGACAGCTGGCACTGTGGCTCTTGTTAATAGGTTAGTCCAAGAAATCATATGAAAAATACTCCAAAGTATGGGCAAAACACAAGAAAGTGGATAAAACCAAGCATGGAACATCAAAAATTATAGATACATTTGCAATGTATCAGCTACCAGGAGGCAGAACATCAGCAACGAAGCGGGTGGGTAAGCAGCTCGAGAGGGTGTGGGAAGTATTTCTGGTGGCTGCACGGGTATTTCTAGCAGACTGAACGACCGGCAACAATGAGGGGTGGTAGCGGCGTCGAGCTGTTGGGGGGCATCGGGGGAGGAAATGCAAAATGGGTGAGTTTGCGTGCACGTGTCGCTGCCAGGGCCAACCTGTGGTGTTTTCAGCTCCATCCGGTGCCCCCGCTATCCCCCTGTGGGTTTGGTTCCGGGGCACTAGATAACAAAATGGGCCACTCCTGTGCTGAAAAACAACTAGGGTGGGCTAGGTGTGATCTTGAGCACCAACACCCTCGATAGCCCTTTAGGGGGTTTTAGAGCGCCCGAGTGGAGATGCTCTAATGTATCAATCAATAGGTTGCTTGTTCTAAATTTAAATTCTATGTGTAATAAAAATTTCTCTTAAAATTAATTATTCTTGGTGGAATAAATTATGTAGTAGATGAAGAAGAGTTTGTCTATGTGTATGTGTGTCGATGTATATATTTTAGTATCATTAAATATCAAGATACACTCAAATAAATATCGTAACTAGGGGGTTCTACTGTATTATTAGAACATATCTTACAATTCTCTTCAAAAGTTTAAACATGCTTCAGTTTTTTATAAACTTTTGGAAATTCCTCACAATCCTAAAGCTTCCAGAATTTTAAAAAATCTTGGAGTTTCCATTTCCATGAGTTGGTTTTCCGTGGTCCACCAGACTAAAATAAAATGAAGAATTGAGAAACAACCATTTTAGAACAGTAAGTAGATCAAACAAGAATTGAGTACTATGATCCATCATAAAACAACCTCAATGTTTAGCATTTCCAAGCATGGAAAGCACCTCATCAAGTTGATAATAGTATCCAGCCTAAGAGCACCCATATCAACAACTAAAATCTTGGCCGTGCACACCTCTAATGTTAGCCTATCAATATGTAATCCCTTCATGAACATGGCACTACTAGGAAACAACTTATCTATGGCGCATGAAAATGGACCTTCTGTGGCGCATATTCTAGTCGCCACTGTTACCTCGCCACTGATAACTGCTTTCTGTGGCGCATTTATTCATATGCGCTATAGGAAGAAGTTCAGTGGCGCATTTAAATATATGCGCCACAGAAAGCCTATGCGCCACTGACTATACTTAGATATGTGCCACTGATTGTGTAACACGTATTCAAAGTAAAATACGTTCCTGGTGTATAATCAGGTATTTATACAGGATTTACATAGTATTTATCCATATGAGTATAAACAGTACATTGCACAAGTAGTAGATGCATGAAAACCGACATATATATAATACAAACACTTAGAGCCCGATCGAGATACATATATAGTGTCAAGTGCTGAATTTTTACACAAGTGCCGAATACAAAGTTCATATCATCTCACATTACAAATATGAAGTGGTCACCGCCGCCTACACTAGGATCAAATAGAATACAATTGTGATGATGGTGAGCAAGAGCATGAGCCCGACCAATATCTTCATCCGGTTCTTCTTCTATAGGTGGTTCCTCTACTTGGCTACCGCCTCCTTTCTAGTCGCGTATCCTTTGTAGATGTTGCCGCTAAACTTGTTCACTTGTTTGTGACAATCCTCCCACTCCTCGTAGACTCCTGAAACCCTACCCATGTACACCACATACCACCTCGTCGCCATCTCTATAGACGACAAGGCATATTAGTTAAAATACAACGAAAAGAATTAATAAAGGGTTCACATCTATATATATATATATATATAGGAAAAATAGTTCTTACTCCCGGGTGTAACTACACCCACGTCTCATATACTACCTTACGGAAGTATTTGTAATATTTTATTTGTTTGAGTATGTTCATATACTATATCTAAGATACTTCCAATCAAGTTAGGTGAAAAAATTGCAAGTGCACCCATAGTTTGCACTATATATGTAAAATACTGTCATATGTAAAATACTGTCATATTTGTACGTACAAAAGGATTATGTGAATAAAAATTACATACTACCAAAAAAATATTATATATACTGTCCAAATATTCTTATATACTCCATACTACGCATATATACCTTCCAGTATGGTAGATACTGCCTAGATAGTGTGAAACACGTGTGGGTGTAACTACACCCGGGTGTAGTATGAATATGTCCTATATATATATATGTTCACAAAATATAAAACAAAGGATCCATAAACCTAAAAGATAGCATCTCGCGATCATCATAGAAGTAATAAGTTCAACGACAAAACGACCACATAAGGTAGTTTAAGTCTAACAACAATGACCATTTCGACCACAAGATAGTAAAGTTTATGACACACACACTACAACAGGCGTCCATCAAGAATATACACACACTGGATCATGCTAGAGGCACACATCGATCATGAACACTTCTTCTTCTCGCTCGGCTTCAGGAACGGTAGATAGCCCTGTTTCGTCATCCACGTCCTTGTGTCACCCTGCTTATGGAGGCGTTCTTCGATCTCGCTCTTACTCAACCCTCTGGCTTGTTGTAGCACCCCCTTGTGTTGACATATTCAATGATGATTTGCGACAACTTCATATGAATGCGATGGAAGTCTTCTCTAAGATCATCATCGTCGATTTTTGCCAAAGTTTCGGCCCATCCTCGGAGACTAGATGGCAGTGTTAGGTTCTGGCAATCCCGAACATAGCCTTTAAGGTTATGGAGGATGTAGAAGGCCTCCTTGGCACCACCAGTAGTTGGCTGCTTGACGTAGGGGAACTCGAGCACGTGCTTAAACACGTGTTTGCCATCCTTGATACATTCCCCCTTATCTACGAAGGTGCATCCCTTCTTGGCGTAACCCTTGAGAGCCTCATTGAGAACACCCCTTATTCTGGTGTAGTCTTTCTTCTTCGTCAAACTCCCCGAGTCGAAATACATGGCAAGCGAATACCTCGGGGCAAGGATGATGAGTGTGCAGTATTTGTCTCTGCGCAACACAATTGGAATGGAATGTTGGAAAAAGAGCAAAGGAATAAATCTATAAGAAATGCATAAGTTACGGCGGCGATGAGCGAGTGTGTACTTACTCGAGAAAGAAAGGCAAAAGAAGTATGTCCTTCCTCTTGTTGTTCACCATGAACTTCTCGAGGTACGCTGTCGCCTTGGTCCGTGTCTCTGATCCTTCGACCAACTGGTTGTCCCGCATGTAGTAGGGATCCACTATCACGATTTCCGGGGTACTCTCTCTCTTGATCTTGATCGCCAGATTGAGCGCGTATAGGCGGACCAAGTTATAGTCCAGCCGTTTCGCGAGAAATAGCTTGAATATGTCCTTGTACGCTATGAAGAATATATCCGTGGGGGGTTCATCGACGAAGCCCACGTCCAATGGCACCTTGGCCGTGAAAACTGGGTAATTTGGATCTTCGTCTTTAAGAAGGATGCCCTCTAGTGTCTTGACACCCTCGTGCAAAGTTAACATGGGTCCAACCGCGATGTAGAGCATATCCGGAGTCAATATCGGATCACCAGCTATATGCACTCGGGGCAAGCCATATTGTGTGGATGGTACGACGACGGTGTCCTGAGCCTGGATCCTCTTCGGAAGAGGCTGGCTCGCACCCTTCTTATTATTATTACTTCTCTTCCTGTAGTGCTTCTTCTTCACAACAGTGTCCTCCACTTCCATCTGCTCATCAGCCGCCTTTCGGAGTGTGTTGGGGCTGAAAACCAATCCCGGTTTCTCCTGTGGTGGATCGGCAGCCGGAGGCGTCTCTTGAGAAAGACCATGGAAGACCAGGGGCTGCGTGCATGTATTGGGCCGACTAGCTTGATGGTCGCAAGCTGTGAAGGGTTCTTCATCCACAGAAGGCATATACAATCCTTTGTCGGCGCCAGTGTTGATGAAGTCGTCAACGTTAACCAATTCATCATCATCTTCATGGGTGCCATCATGTGGTGGTGGTAGCGGGGGCGACAGCGGTTGATGGCTCAGTGTTGATGTAGAGCTCATTGGGAACCCCAAAAGGAAGGTATGATGAGCACAACAGCAAGTTTCCCTCAGTTATGAAACCAAGGTATAATCGAACGAGTAGGAGCAAGGAAACACCCCAAAGGTGTTGCTAGCTGAGCCTTGGCAGGGCGCACTACCGGTGCTAGTAGCAACGTGGAGACCTGTACAACACAACCACAGAACTATGTCCCCAACTTGCGATGAGGTTGTCAATCTCACCGTGTTTTGTGGAAAACAAAGGATTAAACGTATCGAATGGAAGGAAGTAAAAGTTTGCAGAAAGTAAACACAAAGCAGTAAACAGTTTATAGATTGTATGTAAAGAAAAGGACCGGGATCCATAGTTCACTAGAGGTGGCTCTCCTTAAGATAGATAACATGCTGGGTGAACAAATTACAGCGGGGCAATTGACAAACATCGAGAAAGCAATACATGCATATACTGATCATCTTGACTCCTTCGACACTTGATTGGGCATTACAACATTATACATAGACCGCCATCCAACTGCATCTATGACTAGTAATCCACCATTAGGTTATCATCCGAACCCCCTCCTGTATTAAGTTGCAAGCAATAGATTATTGCTTTACAAATTGCATGTAAAGTAAACAATACGATTGTTCTATGAACAAAGGATTGTTGTTTTCTCCCTAGTAGCAACAACACATCTAGTACCTTAGAGATTTCTGTCACTTCCCCAGATTACCAGAGGCATGAACCCACTATCGAACATAAATACTAACTCTTGGAGTTGCTAGCATCTACTTGGCCAAGATAGCTACTAACAACAGAAAGCATGCAAGATCACAAATAACAAAGACATGATAGAATCAATAATCAATCTGAAATAGCATCTCAATATCCATCGGATCCCCGCAAACACAACATGCAGAATTACAAATAGATGATCTTGATCATGAACGGAGCTCACAAGATCTAGACATGAAAGCACAAAGGAGGAGAACAAGCCATCTAGCTACTACATGGATCCGTAGTCCAAGGATGAACTACTCACGCATCACACTGGAGGCTTGCATGATGATGAAGAAGGCCTCCAGGGTGAATTCCCCTCTCCGGAAGGGTGTTGGGAAGAGCTTCAGATCCCGCCCGATATAGGGATGGAGATGACATCGGCTATAGACTCTTTCGTGGATTTTTGATTGGGTACTTAGGGTTTTCGTCCAGAGGGCATCTTATAGGCTGAAGGAGAGGCCGAGGGGGTGCTGGGGTCGGCCAGACCACCCCCTGGCGCGGGCCAGGCCTGGCCGTGTGGCCAGGTGGTCTGGCCGTCCCCTAGCTCTTCTCCGTCTCATATTATGGCTTTAGATGTCTTCCGAAAAAATAGGCACTTTGGCTTTTGTCCCGTCCAATTCCGAGAATATTCATTTTTTGACTTTCCTGGAACCAAAAACAGCAGAAAACAGGCAGCTGGCACTGTGGATCTTGTTAATAGGTTAGTCCAAGAAATCATATGAAAAGTACTCCAAAGTGTGGGCAAAACACAAGAAAGTGTATAAAACCAAGAATGGAACATCAAAAATTATAGATACATTCGCAATGTATCAACATCCCCAAGATTAACTCCTGCTCGTCCTCGAGTAGCTAAGTGATAAAAAGAAAGAATGATTTTTGAGGTGACATGCACCATCAAAGACTTGATCAAAGTATTTGTAAAACATTTAAAGTTGGGATCATAGTACTTCAATCAAAACATGACAGACAAAGTTCTAGCAATAAGACAAAGAAACTATGATGCAATATGAAAATGCACAAACAAAAGATTCATGAATAACAATGCTTTGCAAGACGTTTGTTTGTTTCACATAAAGAAAACATGGCATAATAGTATTCAGCTTGTCCCTCATAGAGTAGCAAATATAAATGCATAGGACACCTTCAAAGTTCATAAGAGTGACTAGATACAAATAGTTTAAAACAAGCAATATCAAGTTATGCATCAATCAACTAGTCTTGGGACAATGCACATAGAACTAAGAATGGCCACTATGCTCTCAAAGTAGGTGCATAAAGGTAGAAGGTGGAGACTCAATATAATGGTGGAAGAAAGGCCTTCATAAAAGGAAGTAGGGATTCAAGTCTCATAAATAGCTTCCAAAAATTATGGTACTTATAGCTTTCAGCTCTCATTGCCCCTATCATAAGAATCTTTAAGGTGATTAAGGTTAAAGTGACACAACTAAGAGGATATGCTTGACAAGTTATAAATCGAAATCTCATGCCCCTTACTTACGAAGACCGATCCTCATGCTACTCAACTTTAGTCACAAGTAAGCTCTTGTCATTGTAAGTACATATGTATCATAAAGAACCGCCAACGGGGTACCCCTTGCACATGATACATGAGCTATCCCATAATCAAAATGACAAGGCAAGCAGACAACAAGCATCTCAGTGATCTTTTTATTTGCTATATGCATAGGTTTTTATTGAGGATGCTTCATAGAGTACTCATTATGGTGATGCTGCAAGTTTCCACCATGATTTGGCATGGCTTAGGCTAGCGGCCCAGGCATTTCTCTAACACACATACAAACTCCATGATCTTACAAGTTCCACTTTTATTTCACACCGCCGGGATCCATAAGGAGAAGAACATGATATCAATGGGGTACGAAGTACAAGTGCAATGTTGAAAGCGTTCCCCATGATACATGGTTCTGCTAATTTCAACTTATAAAGTGCAAGCATATACGCAACAAAGAAGGACCCAATGGTTCAAGTTTATTAGATGCAAAAAAGTAAAGTGTGCCATCAAGTTCGTGAGAGCTTTAATCACTAGTTTTCTCATAACAAGTTTAATTTGGAAGGTAAACAAAAGCATGAATATACTTGGAATAGCATAAGGTAGTAGGTAGGTATGGTGGACTTTTTGGAATAACTTGGTTTAGGGAGTTGGATGCATGAGTGGAACTCATACTTGGTTGTGGAGGCTAGCAAAAGACTGGGAGCGACAAACTAAGAGAGCAATAATGGCCATAATCATGCAGAGCGACAAACATCATTGATCAAAGCATAAAGTGATACTACTAGTTGAAAATTAAAGGATCATAAAGGCTATGGTGACTTGAGATAGTCATAACATGGTGTGAGCATGCGCCAAGTCAGCCCAAATAAAGCATCAAAGGAGAATACCACTATACTATGATTTAATATGCTAAAACAACGCATGATTCATCCAAGGCACATTAAGCAATCTCAATTGTTTATAACAAGTCATGCTACAACAAAGAATACTAAGCATAAAGCCAAAACAATATCAAGCATGGCACAGTCAAAAACAAGCTCTTTTTAGCACATAAGTATGAACTTTCCTACTCTTTTCCAATCTAAACCAAACTATTTGCAAAACAATGTATGAAAGAGGGGGTCCAAACAATTTATTCAGAAAACTAAGAAAACCAAAGCAAACGAAAAACCAAAACGAAAACGAAAAAGAAGACGCTCCAAGAACAACACAACTGTGCATGAAACAATAAAAAATGAAGCGTTTGGAAGAAACCTGGGATTTTTATTGATGAAGAAGGGGATGCCTTGGGCATCCCCAAGCTTTGACGCTTGTACTTCTTGGATATTTCTTGGGGTGACACGCGTGGCATCCCCAAGCTTGAGCTTTAGTCCATCCTTCATCTCATTACCCATTCCTTCCATACACATGAAAATTTTCCTTCATACAAAACTTCACACAATCTTTATTAGCAACATTAGTGCACTCAAGATAAAAGGTCTCAAGGTTTAGTTCTAACACCAAATAAACTTCCATTAGAACACTAGCTACTGTAGCACTTCCCTCAAAAAGCTCAATTCCCCAAAAGAACTAAAAAAGGAACCAACAAGAAGCAAATGCAGAAAATGGCAGAAATCTGTCAAAACAGACCAGCAGGTAAAGACGAATTTTTTCGAAGACCTTCTGTTGCTCAAATCAAAAAGTGTTGAACTAACGAAAGTTAGATAACAACCTGGGGCAGAAGCACAAAACTTCATGCCTCAAAAATAAGTTTAGAGATTTTACACGAATGTTTACGGTGAAGCACAGAAATCTGTTTCGGGACAACAACTTTCCCAATCATTACTTCTCTCTCATTAGAGGTTACTCTTGGCACAAAAAGCAAATAAAAGGATAAGGAGCGGTTATTACTGAAGTAATGACTTCTAATACTCATCCAAAACTTTTGGGTTATCTCCCAATAAGTACTTTTCTTTAACGCTTTTAAGTTAGGCATAAGAAGCAAGAAAGAATCAAGTGTTCTCAAATGAAGAAGCATTAAGACCAAATTTTGTTTTCATCGGAGAGGCAAAAGAAATCTTCTCTCTCTTCTTAGGGAAGTGTTCTATACCTTTCTTGAGTGGGAGTTGATATTTAATGGTGCCTTCTTTCATATCAATAATGGCACCAACAGTTCTAAGAAAAGGTCTTCCCAAAGAAATAGGACAAGAAGCATTGCATTGAACATCCAAAACATAGAAATCAACAGGGACATAGGCATTGTTACCCATAATAAGAACATCACTAAGACTCCCCATGAGTTTCTTTTTAGCATTATCATCAAGTGGGACATTCAAATAACAATCTTCAAGTGGAGGCAAATCAAGCATATCATAAATCCTTCTAGGCATAATACAAACACTACTATCAAGATCACATAAAGCTTTGAAATCAAAGTCATTCACTTTCATATTAATGATGGGTTCCCAACCATCTTCTTGTTTTATAGGAATAGAAGCTTTATGTTTCATATTTTCTTCTTTAATCTTTATGAGAGCATCAGTAATGTGTTTTGTAAAGGCCATGTTCATAGCACTAGCATTAGGACTTTTAGCAAGCTTTTGTAGGAACTTAATAACTTCAGAGATATTGCAACCATCAAGATCAAAATCAAATTTATCATCTAAAGTAGTAGAACTATTACTAGCCTCAACACTAGTGGTGGTGATAGTAGAAACACTAATGTTTCTAGCAATTTCATCTTCTCTGTCCCACTTAGCATGTAATTCAGCTAAAAGTCTAACATTTTCATCAATTCTTACTTGTATAGCATTAGTAGCTGCAAAGGGATTATCATTAGTTTCAGGTTTAGCGGCCATTTTATTAATCAATGAAGATTGAGCTTCAGACAAAGATGATATATTCCTTTCAGCATTAGAAAGTTTCAATTGTAAACTAGGAATTTCCCTATTTAGACTCTCAAGTTGATGGTAATGTTCTTCAAAATGGTAGATTGTTCCTCCATATTTTTAGTGAATAGTTTATTTTGCTCAAATTGCATTTGCATGAAGTTTTTAGTGGCTCTTTCAACTTCTAAAATTCTTCCCTCACTAGGTGCTCCAGGTTTACCATTATAACCATAAATATTATTAGGAGGATATGGACTATAATTGTTACTACCATAAGCATTCTTGCGAAAATTGTTGTTTCTTATGAAGTTTACATCAACTTGCTCTTCTTGAGCAACCAAAGAAGCTAAAGGAACATTATTTGGATCAATATGGGCTTTCCCATTCACAAGCATAGACATAATAATATCAATTTTATCACTCAAGGAGGAGGTTTCCTCAACAGAATTTACCTTCTTACCTTGTGGAGCTCTCTCAGTATGCCATTCAGAATAGTTAACCATCATATTATCCAAAAGTTTTGTTGCAGCACCCAAAGTAATGGTCATAAAGGTACCTCCAACAGCAGAATCCAATAGGTTCCTTGAAGAATAGTTCAATCCTGCATAAAAAAGTTTGGATGATCATCCAAGCAGTCAGTCCATGAGTGGGACAATTCTTTACCAAAGATTTCATTCTTTCCCAAGCTTGAGCAACATGTTCATTATCAGATTGTTTAAACTTCATTATTTCACTTCTCATAGATATAATCTTAGCAGGAGGATAGTACTTTCCAATGAAAGCATCTTTGCACTTAGTCCAAGAATCAATACTATTCTTAGTTAAGGAATTCAACCATTCTTTAGCTTTTCCTCTAAAAGAGAAAGGAAACAATTTCAGCTTAATAATATCACCATCTACATCCCTATGCTTTTGCATCTCACAAAGTTCAACAAAGTTATTTAGATGGGCAGCAGCATCTTCATTACTAATACTAGAAAATTGTTCTCTCATAACAAGATTGAGCAAAGCAGGTTTTATCTCAAAGAAAGTATCTTCGGGCACAGATGGAGCAATAGGTGTGCTCATAAAATCATTGTGGTTAGTGCTAGTGAAGTCACACAACTTAGTATTTTCAAGTGTAGTCATTTTTTTGGGTGTAAAACTTGTAAAGCTATTTTGTGTGTGTTTTTGATAAAGAAACAAGCAAACAAAGCAAAAAGAAACTAAGCAAAACAAAAATAACAAAGTAAAGAGATTGGTTATGAGGGACTCCCCTTGTGAAGATGTCCTTGACTCCCCGGCAACGGCGGAAGAAAAATGCTTGATGGCCCGGTGTTGATGTAGAGCTCCTTGGGAACCCCAAGAGGAAGGTATGATGAGCACAGCAGCAAGTTTCCCTCAGTTATGAAACCAAGGTTTAATCGAACCAGTAGGAGCAAGGAAACACCCCAAAGGTGTTGTTAGCTGAGCCTTGGCAGGGCGCACTACCGGTGCTAGTAGAAACGTGGAGACCTGCACAACACAACCACAGAACTCTGTCCCCAACTTGCGATGAGGTTGTCAATCTCACCGTGTTTTTCTGAAAACAAAGGATTAAACATATCGAATGGAAGGAAGTAAAAGTTTGCAGAAAGTAAACACAAAGCAGTAAACAGTTTATAGATTGTATGTAAAGAAAAGGACCAGGATCCATAGTTCACTAGAGGTGACTCTCCTTAAGATAGATAACATGCTGGGTGAACAAATTACGGCGGGGCAATTGACAAACATCGAGAAATAAATACATGCATATACTAATCATCTTGACTCCTTTGAGACTTTATTGGGCATTACAACATTATACATAGACCGCCATCCAACTGCATCTATGACTAATAATCCACCTTCAGGTTATCATCCGAACACCCTCCAGTATTAAGTTGCAAGCAACAGATTATTGCTTTATGAATTGCGTGTAAAGTAAACAATATGATTGTTCTATGAACAAAGGATTGTTGTTTTCTCCCTAGTAGCAACAACACATCTAGTACCTTATAGATTTCTGTCACTTCCCCAGATTACCAGAGGCATGAACCCACTATCAAGCATAAATACTAACTCTTGGAGTTGCTAGCATCTACTTGGGCAAGATAGCTACTAACAACGGAAAGCATGCAAGATCACAAATAACAAAGACATGATAGAATCAATAATCAATCTAAAATAGCATCTCAATATCCATTGGATCACCGCAAACACAACATGCAGAATTACAAATAGATGATCTTGATCATGAACGGAGCTCACAAGATCTAGACATGAAAGCACAAAGGAGGAGAACAAGCCATCTAGCTACTACATGGATCCGTAGTCCAAGGATGAACTACTCACGCATCACACTGGAGGCTTGCATGATGATGAAGAAGGCCTCCAGGGTGAATTCCCCTCTCCGGAAGGGTGTTGGGAAGAGCTTCAGATCCCTCCCAATCTAGGGATGGAGATGACGACGGATACAGACTCTTTCATGAATATTTGATCGGGTACTTAGGGTTTTCGTCCCGAGGGCATCTTATAGGCGGAAGGAGAGGCCGAGGGGGTGCTGGGGTCGGCCAGACCACCCCCTGGCGTGGGCCAGGCCTGGCCGCGTGGCCAGGTGGTGTGGCCGGCCCCCAGATCTTCTCCGTCTCGTATTCTGGCTTTAGATGTCTTCCGGAAAAATTGGCACTTTGGCTTTTGTCCCGTCCAATTCCGAGAATATTCATTTTTTGACTTTCCTGGAACCAAAAACAACAGAAAACAGGCAGCTGGCACTATGGCTCTTGTTAATAGGTTAGTCCAAGAAATCATATGAAAAGTACTCAAAAGTGTGGGAAAAACACAAGAAAGTGGATAAAACCAAGCATGGAACATCAAAAATTATAGATACATTCGCAATGTATCAGCGGTTGCGACACAACGTCTTTGCCATGGGGTGGTACACACGCTGCCAAGAGTTGCTGGTGACGGCTGGTGGTGGCGACGACGGCGGCTGCTGGCTTCTGAGGTGGTGGTCGGGCGATCGATCGAGAGGTGGCGACGGTGCTCCCCTCGCAAGATGAAACTGGGTCTTCAGCCATGTCAAGGGCCAGTTGTACCATTATCCAAGGGTCTTGTGTTCGTCGGCTCCCTGAGGTTGAAAGGGGGGTCCATGTCGTCGCACCATGGCAACACCCGAGCCAACCTGACCCTCATCACGTCATCATCCATTAGATTGTTGTGCATTGTGCCGCTCGTCAGTTGTATGAGAGTACCCTTGGCAACATCCTTCAACTCACCAACGACATCTTTAAGCAGGAGTACGCAAGAAGTGTCCTGAGGCAAAACATGTTGTTGGGCATCATGAGATAGCAGTAGTCATGCATCAAAGGCATAAAGGAGATGACGTGCACTAACTAATTAGTTACCTTGGTGATGGCGTGGAGCTCGGCTAATGTAGAGACACGGCCGATGCCGGCGGCCGGCCTATCATCATATGTATTCTCCCGCTCGGGTGCCTCACGAAGCACCACCGCTGTCGGCTGCGCCTTATTGGTATCTATGGTAGGAGGGGGCGTCGGTGTGACCAAAACGAGCGGCTGTGTCCCGGCGTTGATGGCCGACAGGGTCACCAGGTCCGGCGACACGTTAACATTGATGCCCGAGTTGCTGCCGCTTAAGCTGGGCAGATATATCGGCCCCTGTCGACCTCCCGCATTCCAAGCTGTAAGCCCCTCGAAAAACTCAGGGGGGATCATCGCACGGAGCTTCTCTTCCACTAACTTTTCCACCGTTTTCTCGTCCACTACCTTCTCCTCCAGTGTATGCACCTTCATGTTCAGCTCTTCAACATCGACTTTATCCTTAGTCGCCGACTGGTTCTTCCTCTCCCTTCTTTTTTTGGCCTCCTCTTTGTAGTACTCCTTGAACTTCATGCTCGTACCGAAGCCGGACACATGGCCAGCTGAGGACGGTGGCAACCCCTTGTCCCTCTTCTTGTAAGCATTCGTCGCCCTGTTGAAAACCGTGTCCCACGGCTCCGTCGAATCCTGGGACGACTCTTTGGCACGAGCGTTCAGTTCCTCCTCCTGTAGAGACAAGGAAAGGTGAACCCATTTAGATTCTTGGCTTCATTATTTTAATTAGAACGCAATAGACTTGAGATCGGCGATAAATTCCTTACCAGCTTCTTCTCGAAGTCCTTCACCTCCGGATCGTCGGTGATGAACTCCCCTATTTCCTTGTCCAGGTAATAGCGGGCCCGGACAAATTGCCTAAGCTGCAAGTCCGTGATTTTAAGCCAAGGGTTGTCTTTACCAAGGCGTTCAAGCTCGGCATCCTCCTTGTCCCAAATGGCATGTTTCCCCTGTAACCGTCGCTTCTAAGGCGGTGGTTACCTATGTTCTGTTCCCGCATAGTCTTGCCCCAGTTAGTCCAATGTATAGCGTCAGCGGTAGCTATATCCGCCTTGAATATCTTAAACTCCTCTTCGTCGAGCATCGGATTTTTCTTACTAATAACCTCCTAGCTTTCACCTTTGTCAATGCTATTCTTCACCAGGGTTTTTTCCAGCTGCTCAAGGCGTTGCTCATCTTCGTGAGGGCTAGTTTGTTCACCGGGTTCTTTCTCTCGAGGTTTCTAAACCGCTCTGGGAATCTGTATCGCTTGTGAAGCTTCTTAAGGAGGTTATCGACCAAAGTTGCATTGTCAGCATGTCTGATGTACTTCGTGTTGATCGACATGCTTTCCCGGACGATGCACCCGAGTTGCAGGCCGTACCCTTTAGCAATCGCCTCTGGCGCAATGGGTTGGCCACTTTCTGTGACCTCAGTGAACTCATCGCAGACGGTGGCGAGCACTAGTACCTTCCGCTCCTTCTTTTCCTTCTTCTTCTTCTGAGAAGCGACCGGGTTGTCGCTACCGCCATCCTTGTGCTCGCCGCCACCGGTGCGGGCGCCGGCATTGGCGGTGTCATCCTCTTCGCCGCCGCCTTCACTAGTTCCATCATAGTCATCTTCGTCCCCCTCGTAATCAGTATCTCCTCCCTCATTGCCCCCAGCATCTCTGGCGACGGTCGCCTCTTCCTCCGGTGGTGGTATCATCCTCATCGCCGCCTCCAAGTTCTGTGGCACATAATGAAATATGCGCCACAGAAGAGGCAACTTATGTGGCGCATATTTCATTATGCGCCACAGAACTTGAATCGCCCCACCCCGGCTGGCGGGTCCCACCAAACTTCTGTGACGCATGTTGTATGAAATGCGTCACAGAAGTTTTTACTGTCTGTGGCGCATATTTTCTAATGCGCCACTGACAAGTATCTGTGGCGCATGGATTTATATATGCGCCACAGAGTAACTTGTCTACCTATAAGTTGTTTTCTAGTAGTGTGGACGACAATATTAGGCCATCTGTAAGTAGCAGAACATCACATAGAAATGCAGGTAAGAAGACCCGTGAAGGAAAGTAGCTAGGAACGCCACAACTGCGTTAATTACTATTGAGTCAAGCACGAGTTTGGTATCAGAAGAAATGTGACCTAAGGTCTCCAGCTTAGGCGTAGAAATTACCGATGTATGCAGGATTGGAAATAGTTGAAGAAACCTCTCAAGACAAGGGGCAATCTCGATGATGAGTTTCTCAAATGGGAGGCCTGCTTCGAGAGGAGGATGGCCTTTCACACATATGCTTCCAAGGCTAATGGAGTTGATTTGAACACAATGGAAGCCACGACTATGAGAAATCAACGAGCATTCCAAAGAAAAGACAACAATCAATTATGGTTTGCAGCAAGGACTCATATATGCTGGAATGTTCAAACTCAATTTCTTCAGCCTAGGGAAGTAAATCGCTTGGCCTATGATATCGGGACCTGAGAATATCCTATGGTGGAAACACAAGGTTTCAGAGAAATGAAAGGCAGCCACCGGTGACGGCAGCATATTTGTAAATTGATATGGTACCAGGCTAGGGCCGACACACAGCAAATAAAATAAATACGTTTTATACTAAACTATTATACTTATTTAAACTCATGTTTTCAACTCGAGCAGTAATAAGTATAATTTTATTTAGTTATATGACATAATTAATTATATGCCAATGTTTGTGCAAATTAATTATAATATTATTTGTTATTAAGTTGTAATGTATCAATCAATAGGTTGCTTGTGCTAATTTAAATTCTATGTTGTACTACCTCTGTTTGGGATTATTAGTCTTAAGGGCCAAGTTGCAAATACCAAGACACTTCATAACTCTCTCTCATTAATCTATGCATGCACCAATAGTTTTACATGCACGAGAGAACTGAGAGGAAAAAAGAACATGCATTGGACGAGAGAGACTAATAAATGAGATAGCCCTTATAATCTCAAACAATATAAAAAAGCTCCCCGGACCTATAATCCCGAACAGAAGTAGTACTAATGAAATTTCCATTTGAATTAATTATCACGGTGGAATAAATTATGTAGTAAATGAATAAGAGTTTGTAGTATCATTAAATATCAAGATAACAATCTTTAGAACATACGCTCAAAAAAATATTGTAATTAGGGGTTGTTCTAGTGTATTATTAGAATATATCTTAGAGTTCTCTTAACAAAAGTTAAAACCATGCTTAATTTTTTATAAAATTTTAGAAAATTCTTATAATCCTAAAGCTTCGAAAAATTTAAAAAATCTCAGGTATTAGAGATAGAGTTTAAAAATTATACCGCCATTATAACATGAATTTTCAAAACAAATACATAAAATACTAAATTTGAAATTTAAGATAATAACAAAATAACAGCATTTAAGTACATATGAACGTATTTTTGAAAATAAATAAAAATATCATGTGTCTAGATATTAGGAAGAAACATAGCATTATGAAATTTCATAAGAAATATTACTATCAATGACATGTGGAAAATCATTTTGAGTTCTAGCCCATACTCCTCTATAGCAGCCGGCAAAGGCTTCGCCGCCTCGAGTGAGTCGAGTCCCGCCGACTTCCGCTTCTTGGACATCATCAAAACAGACTTTCGCCCCGCTATAGTAATATAGCAACCACACGGTATAACTGCTAGGACATCAGCAGAATCAAGCCCAAAAGAAATAAGAGAGAAATAATAGAGAAAATAATGTCCACAACGTCTGATCAACAAAAATGATGATGACTCGTAATTGCTATGCCCTCCAGAGGATTCCCATCACTCTCCTTGCACTCTGAATTGTCGCATACCAAACAACACCTTTAGGAAGGAATGCAACAACGACAACGTTGTTGCCTCGAATGGTCCTCGGGTTTCCCTCAGTACAAGGAGAAGTGGCCAACCGGGTACACCCGACGCCCTCCAGGAAGGAACGGCGGCGCCCGTGGGCATCACCGCGTCGGTGTTGGCTAAACCAAGAGGGATTCCTCTCGACCCCCATAAAACCACAACCCCGGATGATCCATCGCACTCCACCAAACGTGTCGTCCACCAACACGCGTCACCACGATCTTGCAATCATCATTGCAGTCTCACCATTGTCAACATCGTTAGACCGGCATGACCGAGAGGAAGCATCCAAGAATGAGGAGCAGCAGTACAACAACCATGCGAGAGGGAACAACCTCCACCACCATTGGTAGTAACCGATCAGATGCAACATCAAAAGTAAACCCGGCCCTCAAGCCCGCCCGAGCCTAAATCAAGATCGCGAAGCACCCATCGCCGTGCTACATTAGGCATGTCGCCGCCGGCGCCACCCCCAACACAAGCTGCTCCTTGGTTCACTGGAGATAATGCAGCGACGCCCATGCCCAGATCTGGTATGGGAGGGCACCGCCGGCGGCCACCGCGCTTCCCCCGGCCAAGGGTTGCGTCGGTGCCACCTCGCCACCCAGCGCACCACCGGAGGGAGAAGGTGACCGTATTTCTTTTTTTCATCATTGATCTCGCTTCTTGGACATGCAAACGCCTTTCTTGGTATGGAGGAGCGAGATGATGTCGCCGAGGACGCCGCCGCGGAGGTGGCTGATGCGGGTCGTTCACGACTGCCTCATCCGCTACAGGGGTTGCATCTCCTGTTCCTCGGCCAAAAGTTTCGCACCGTTCCCCTCGGTAGTCACCGCCACCGCCGCCTTGTCCGAGTCGACTCCCGCCGATTTTCGCTTCCTCGAGCAATGACCGCTAGCCTCCACCTCCATTGTCGGTGGCCTGCTAGGGTTTCACTGATGCTAGGCCTTGGCGTCGACCTTGGCGAGACGAGCAGGAGGTGGTGTCCTGGCCGTGGCGGCGTGGTTTGGGAGCAGAGATGTGTGGCGGATGGAGGATTAATAAATGGAAATGGAAGAAAGCCCAGTACAGTAGAGCCCGGCCCAAGACTTGTAGCAGGACCCGCATGTCAGCAGTAGTCCACTTCAGTCCACCTCCTGTCCTGGCTAATTCGTCTACCTTCCTCTTCTCCCGATCTTATCATGGAGAAGGTTTAATGGCGGGTTCGCCGGCGTCGCACCTCGCCGACGAGGCGACTGATCCAGGTTCGGCTCGCGGAGAACGTCTTCCCTCCCTATCTCTCTCTTGGCTCCGTTGCCAACTGCTCATGGTGCTACTGCTAGTGCTAGGGTTACGGAAGAGCAAGCAGATCGATCCACAGTTCGGCAGTGGTTCCTTAATGAGCTAGCTTGTTAAGTTCCAATTTTTGTAGTGAAATTTAGAGTTTCTGTTGCTGTGGTGATAGAGAAACTGTGGAACTAGATAGTTGTAGCAGGCTCACTGGCATCAGGGCATTGCCCCCCTAATCCTGTTGGCCTGAATCCAGTGTACATTGACCTGATTGATGCAATTCCTTTGAACCATGAGTTTTGCTCGGAGTAATTCAGACATCTCCAAGTTGAATCGCCGCCCAAGGCACAACATATATCGGATTAATTTAGGTTAGCCCTTTAATTCATAGATACCTCCTCCGTACTAATACACCAAAATGACAATGGAACACTGCACTGTTTGGTTATCCAGTATGTTTTTTTTGTTACCGGTATGCGAGTCAATGCCCTATTTCATGATGAAGAAATCAAAACTGAGTCTATTCCTCAATTCGCCTTCCCTGTAGATAGTTCAGGTGTTATTCATGATGCCCCGCGAGACACGAAGGAGCTGGAAGGCATGAAAGGAGAAGCAGCCACTGCGACCTCTGAACCGATGAGGGAGAACTGGTTCAAAGTGCCGTCAGTTTTCTGAAACACCCGAAAGTTATCGCCTCTTCCGATGTCCAGAGGCGTTCTTTCCTGGAAAATAAAGGGCTCACTGTGGACGAAATCGAAGAAGCGTTTAGACGTCTACTAGTGAGTTTTATTTTTTTCACTATCTAATACTTGACTTCAGTTTTGAGGGTAGGTCCCTGGTTATTCTCGACTTGTTCTCTTTTATTAATTTGGTTTTCGTATTTTGCAGAGCCTACCTTCAGATTCTACAAGTTCAGATACATCACTACTAGGAAATAGCCTATAGATAAACAAGATATTCAGTGGCGCATATATGAAACCATGCGCCACAGATAAATATCAGTGGCGCACTAGAAAATATGCGCCACTAGAAAATATGCGCCACAGAAACCTGGAAGTTCTGTGGCACATTCTCTACAATATGCGCCACAGAAGATCGGTGGGACCCGCCAGCTGGGGTGGGTTGATCCAAGTTCTGTGGCGCATAGCGAGATACGCGTCACATAAGTTGCCTCTTCTGTGACGCATATTTTATTATGCGCCACAGAACATGGAGGGGGTTCCACCACGGAATCTAATTCACCCAAGATCTGTGGCGCATTTTCTGATATGCGCCACAGATGTGTTTCACTTCTGTGGCGCATATCCCCACATGCGCCATAGATGTGGACGTCCAGATCCATGTTAAAAAGGTGACAAAAGCTAGCTCTTATCTATCCACCACTATCCATTTCACATCTCTTCCTTTCTACCTCCTCCCAACTCGTCTTCCTCCTCCCTCACACCCCATTTTGCCCATAGTTTCTCTATTTTCTTGTAACTAAACCTACTTTAATCCATAGATTGGTAAGTGGAAGCTTCTCTCCAACTTCTAGATCTAAAAGTTCCTTACTTTTCTCTCTCACATCTTTATTTGTTTACTAATTTCCTCTCCACCAACTTGTAGATCTATTTGTCCACAATCTCTCATCGCGCGGTCTCGTCTCGCTATTATTGTGTCTACTAGGTGAGTATTTGGCCATGAACATGTAGGTGAAGCTTGTCGCGCGGGCGGTGTGTGTGTGCGATCCATGGCGAGACGATGCTTGTGTGGTGCATGAATGTTTGCAATGGGAGGAAGTTTTTTGTTGCTTGCTTGCTTGCTTGTTGTTGTCCCGGCCGATGTGGTTGCATGGATGTTTGTCGAAATGTTGATTCATTTCCATTTCGGCAAATTTTTGCACTACCCATATGTCCTAATTTTAGGAAAGGTCATGCCGAATTTTTTCCGGCTAGCATTCATGCATGTGTGTGTTCATATGATGTGGTTCTCACCTATACTCTATGTTTTGACCGCTCAGGCAACCATGGTCTTCACGATGAGCGAAGGTCGAATTGCTAGGTACAAGAAAGGCGCGAAGAAGGACATGATTCTGAACAACAAGACCATGATAAGATGTCCATGTCAAACATGCAAACTGTAGCGCTGGATCAACCCTGAATCTGGACAATTGGAGGGTCACCTGCTCAGGCGTAGTTTCATGCGTGACCTCAATGAGGCGTCGGCAGGACATGGTGGTGGTCACGAAGACGTGGGCGGGCGAGAAGACGAAGAGTCTACCGGGCATGATCATCATGACGAAGGAGATGCCAACAGGCATGATCACCATGATGAAGGAGATACCGGCGGGCATGATCAGCATGGAGAAGGAGATGGCGACGGGCATGATCATCATGAAGAATGAGAAGACGCGAACACACATACGCTGCTAACTTCGGTCTTGCAGGACCCTCATGTTCAAGAACTGCTCCTCAAGGAGACGAGCAACGACAAAGCTGCAGCCAGAGAGAAAACCAAGCTGACCCAAATGGAGGTAGACGGGATGACTCCATTGTATCCTGGGTGTCGCCCGAGGATACACGTTTGAGTGTAACGCTCAAGGCTCTGGAGATGAAGGCCGAACACAAATGGACCGATGTGAGCTTCAACGCGAACATGGAATACTGGCACGACCAACTTCCTAAGGGGAACACATTGCCAACAAGTATCGAGGAGGCCAAGAAAATCATGTGCCCACTCGACCTACCACACATTAAATACCACGTATGCATCAATTATTGCGCACTTTATCGGAACGAGTACGCGGATAGAACCACATGTCCGGTGTGTGGCCAAGGACGGTACAAGAGAGAGAACAAGAAAGTTCCTCGAAAAGTGGTATGGTACTTTCCTATCACCCCCTGTCTGCAGCGATATTTCGTAGATCCTAAGGAAGCAAAGCTCATGCAATGGCACACGGAAAAAGAGAAACCCGAAGATGATCCAGAGAAGGGCAAGATCCTGACACACCCTTCAGACGCTAGCCAGTGGAATGCATTAGACATCGAGTTCGAAGAGTTCGGGGGCGATGCAAGGAACGTCAGGCTGGGTATGAGCACCGATGGACTCAATCCTTTTGGAAACCAGAGTAGCACGCATAGCACCTGGCCCATGTTTGTATGGCCGTACAACCTCCCCCGTGGCTATGCACGAAGGAAAGGTATGTACACATGAGCATTCTTATTCAGGTGCCGAAACAACCAGGTATCGATATGCATCTGTATCTCGGGCTATTGAGAGAGGAGTTAGCCAGCTTGTGGGAGACGCCGACCCGTACGTGGGACTCCTACACTAAAGAATATTTCCATCTGAGAGCCGCGTTGCTCATGACCGTGCAGGACTATCCTGGTTATGCATATGTATCGGCCCAGGTGAACCACGGACACAATGCATGCGTCAAGTGCATGGATGAGACACCGCATCTCCAGCTACCAAGGGATCCCGGGTCTTCGAAAACCGTGTTCCAAGGTACTCGAAAGTGGCTTCGCATGGATCACCCGTGGAGAAAACGTGGTGACCTGTTCAATGGTAAGGACGAGCTCGAAAGAGCCCCACGTCCGAGGAGCGGCAAAGAAATCGAGGAGCTTTTGAATAATTGGGTAGATTGCTCTGCGCCTGGAAAAAAGCGACCGAGGACAAAGCTGATGCTGGGTGTATGGAAAGCAAGGTCTGTTTTCTAGGACCTGCCGTATTGGAAGGTCCTTCACACTCCCCATAGCCTCGATGTAATGCACATCACGAAGAACGTTACCGAGAGTCTGCTTGGCACTCTACTGAACATGCCGGAGAGGACCAAGGATGGGCCAAAAGCAAGAAAGGACCTTAAATTGCTTGGCATCAAGAAATATCTTCAGTACCTTAAATCGATGAAGAACGCCTCCGCAAAAAATGAGCCTTGGGTACTCGCTAGCCAAGTCGATCAATGTTTTTTTATTACCGACCTGTCAAAGCCCAACCGTGTTGTAGTGAGGAGGGGCAAGAGGAGCATCATCGGAATGGAAGGAGCCGCCAACGAGCAAAACTTCGACAAAAACGGCGACCCGAAGATCGAAGAGGAATTCGACAAGTACTTCGACATGCCTACTACTACTAAAGTAAGAAGGAGGACCACACTGCCTACTAAAGGTTGTCCATTCAAAAGAAGAAATCTCAAAGTGCACGGGCTAAAGTATTCGACCGCGACGAAAAAAGGCAAGAAGATTATGAAGAGGCGCTAGCTCGACACATCACATGATTGTATATGTTTGGGGAGAAAGATTTTTGAATAAATATGAATGTTTGTATATGTTCTTGCTTTATTTTAAACATATATATAATTAAAAACACATCACATGATTGTATATGTTCGGGGAGAGAGTTTTTTGAATAAATATGAATGTTTCTATATGTTCTTGCTTTATTTTAAACATATCTACAATTAAATATATTTTTTTTAAAAGAAAAAAAGTGTGAGACAGCCAGGGATTCGAACCTGGTTGCCCTAGGTTTACAATGGCACAAGCAAGCAGAGACCACTAAGGAAAGTGTGTGATCTTGTAATACTACCACGCGCGTCATGTTTTGTACTAAGTCCACAGGTTCTGTGGCGCATTTCGGCAGTATGCGCCACAGAAGTTCCAACTTTTGTGGCGCATACTGCCGAAATGCGCCACAGAACCTGTGGACTTAGCCAAATAAACGGTTCGGCCTTTCCCCTGCTAATCCCCTTCTCCATTCGATTCTTCTCCTAGCCTCGCTCACCGCGCGCAAACCCTAGCTAGCCCTCGCTGCCGGAGCCGCCACCGCCACGCTAAAGCCCGTGGAGGAGGAGGCCTGCCACCGCCACCGCCGCGCTAAAGCCCGTGGAGGAGGAGCCTCCACCGCCACGCTGCCGGAGCCGCGCTGAAGCCCGTGGAGGAGGAGGCCGCCACCGCCGCACCACCACTGCGCTAGAGCCCATGGAGGAGGAGGCCCGCCGCCGCCCCGCCCGCAGCAGGAGCACCGCCGCCACCCTCGTCGTCGACGATCACCGCAGCAGCATCAGGTACCCTCGACACTGGAATTCTGTCTGCTCTGCTCTGTCTGCTCTATGAAATCGACACTAGAATTCAGTGTATATTCAGATAGTACTTGTACTCTGCAAGCTTTAGAATTGTGTAGATAGTAGCTTCAGAATTCAGATAGTAGCCAATGTCAAGCAGTTGAACCGCAAAGGACTTCGGGCAAGTTCTTTCACCATCTTGGACTGCCTGACAGTATTGTTGTTAGGGATCACTCTCAAAAGTTGCTAGACAACAAGAACATATACCACAAAAAGTTGGACTTGCTTCTGAATCTTCCATATCAGCATCTTGAAACTAAACTAGGATTTTTGAACTCATAATTTCTTAAGAAAAATAACACTCAGTAGGGCTAGTTGCTTTGGAAATGGCCTGTAATTTTACCTGTTAATTTCTGTGCATTTACAGTCCATGTTTAGTTACATGTTCTGGCTTAGGGTATAGTGAGTCAGCAAGTGCCAGAGTACTCAATGTCAACATCTTGAAACCAAGCCAGGATTTTTGATCTCATCATTTCTTAACAGAAAAATCATTCAGTAGGTCTGCTTGCTTCAGGAAATGCACTATACAGTTACCTGTTAATTTCCATGCATTTACAATCCATGTTTACTTACATGTTATTCTATCCTAGGGTATAGTTAGTCAACCAGTGGCAGAGTATTGGAAAAACGGCTAAACTAAAGGTGTATGATGGCTCAATGTACGGTGCTAGAAAAGTGCTGGTGCGGTGTTGATGTAGAGCTCGTTGGGAACCCCAGGAGGAAGGTATGATGAGCACAGCAGCAAGTTTCCCTCAGTTATGAAACCAAGGTTTAATCAAACTAGTAGGAGCAAGGAAACACCCCAGAGGTGTTACTAGCTGAGCTTTGGCAGGGTGCACTACCGGTGCTAGTAGCAACGTGGAGACCTGCACAACACAACCACAGAACTTTGTCCCCAACTTGCGATGAGGTTGTCAATCTCACCGTGTTTTGCGGAAAACAAAGGATTAAACGTAACAAATGGAAAGAAGTAAAAGATTGCAGAAAGTAAACACAAAGCAGTAAAAGATTGTAGATTGTATGTAAAAGACAAGGACCAGGATCCATAGTTCACTAGAGGTGGCTCTCCTTAGATAGATAACATGCTGGGTGAAAAAATTACAGCGAGGCAATTGACAAACATCGAGAAAGCAATACATGCATATACTAATCATCTTGACTCCTTTGAGACTTGATTGGGCATTACAACATTATACATAGACCGCCATCCAACTGCATCTATGACTAATAATCCACCTTCAGGTTATCATCCGAACCCCCTCCAGTATTAAGTTGCAAGCAACAGATTATTGCTTTACGAACTGCGTGTAAAGTAAACTATGAACAAAGGATTGTTGTTTTCTCCCTAGTAGCAACAGCACATCTAGTACCTTAGAGATTTCTGTCACTTCCCTAGATTACCAGAGGCATGAACCCACTATCGAGCATAAATACTAACACTGGGACTTGCTAGCATCTACTTGGGCAAGATATCTACTAACAACGGAAAGCATGCAAGATCACAAATAACAAAGACATGATAGAATCAATAATCAATCTGAAATAGCATCTCAATATCCATCGGATCCCCGCAAACACAACATGCAGAATTACAAATAGATGATCTTGATCATGAACGGAGCTCACAAGATCTAGACATGAAAGCACAAAGGAGGAGAACCAGCCATCTAGCTACTACGTGGATCCGTAGTCCAAGGATGAAGTACTTGAAGGAAATATGCCCTGAGAGGCAATAATAAAGATGTTATTATGTATTCCTTATATATTATAGATGTTTATTTTGCATGCTAGAATTGTATTGATCGAAAATATCAATACATGTGTGTTTAATAAACAAAAAGGGTTCCTAGTTATGCCTCTCTTATAGACTAGCTTGTTCATTAACAAGATGATCAAGGTTTCCTGATCATGGACATTGGATGTTGTTAATAACAAGGTCACAGCATTTGTGAAATGATGTGATGAACATTCATCCGAAGTATAGCATTATGATCAAGTCATTGTGTTTATATTGCTATAACATCATACGAAGTAATCTTTTTGTTTTCCATGCTACGAACCCATCAGTGGTATCAGAGCCGTATCTATGCGTAGATCTGTTGGACGAGTAGAACACAATGTTTTGTGGGCGTTGATGCTTTTGTTGTTGGTGTCTTAGCGTGTACTTTGCATCTTGCGGCATGGTGGGATGAAGCGGCTCGGGCTAACATTACATGTCATCGTCCATGAGACTTGCTCCACGCTTGACGTGCAACTTGCTTTGCACAAGTGGCTTTGCGGGTGTCTGTCTCTCCCACCATAGTTAAGATTCAATTTACAATGAGCATCTTGACAACACTTGTATCAACGTTTTGGTCCTTGTTTGTAGGTAAGATCGGTCTTATGCGAAAGCCCCAAACCACGTAAAACATGTAAAGAAAATTAGAGGCGTCTAACTTGTTTTTGTAGGGGTTTTGTGATGTGATATGGCCATCATGTGATTGTGATTGTATTTGATGTATGTAATGATCCTTGTTGTAATATGGCAACCGGCAGGAGCCTAATGGTTGTCTTTAATTCTGTTAAGACCTGCGTGTCTATTCATCTTGTAATAGCTTTATTCCAAGTAGTTGTAATAGTTGCTGGTGATGATGGACAACCATGAAGCGGCGCCACTAACCTTGACGCAATGCTGGTGATGATGGAGATCATGTTCGTGCTTTGGAGATGGAGATCAAAGGCGCAAGAAGAAAAGGCCATATCATATCACACTAATTATGAATTGCCTGTGATGTTAATCCTTTATGCATCTTGTATTGCTTAGATCGCGACGGTAGCATTATAAGATGATCCCTCTCACTAAATATCAAGAAATAAAGTGTTCACCCTTAGTTGGCACCGTTGCTAAGACTCGTCGTTTCGAAGCATCTCGTGATGATCGGATGTGAAAGATTCTACGTGTGCATACAACGGGTGCAAGCCAGATTTGCACATGCGGAAACTAAGGTTATCTTGACGAGCCTAGCATGTACATACATGGTCTCGGAACACAGAATACCGAAAGGTAGAGCATGAGTCATATAATTGATATGATGAACATGAAGATTGTTCGCCGATGAAGCTACATCTTCTCTCGTGAAGATCGGACTTGGTGTAGTGGACTTGGTTCGTGTAATCACTAAGACAATGTGAGGGATGTTGTTTTGAGTGGGAGTTCACCTAGTTAGTTTAA
The DNA here is from genome assembly GCA_910589775.1 of Avena eriantha. Classification (NCBI taxonomy): domain Eukaryota; kingdom Viridiplantae; phylum Streptophyta; class Magnoliopsida; order Poales; family Poaceae; genus Avena; species Avena eriantha. The sequence goes on along the minus strand of OU342746.1, from coordinate 409,471,868 downwards.
TAATTAAATTTGAACTCAACTTGTCATAAACTTAGTCTAAACTACTTGCAAATTGTTGTAGATTATGGCGACCCCCTCCATCAATTTCAATGCGTTCCTAGAGAAAGAAAAGCTTAAGAACAATGGAAGCAATTTCACGGACTGGTTCCGTGGACTGAAGATCGTCCTCAGGGCTGGTCAGTTGATCTATGTGCTCGATGCACCGCTAGGTGACGCACCTGCAGATAATGCCACCGATGACGAAAAGAATGTTTTCACCACTCGGAAAAATCATTACTCCACAGTTCAGTGTGCCATCCTGCACGGTTTAGAATCGGAGCTCCAAAAGCGTTTTGAGCACCACGACCCGTTCGAGATCATTAAGGAGCTCAGGCTAATTTTTGAGACTCGCGCGGCCATGGAGACCTATGAGGCCTCCGAAAAATTCTTTAACTGTAAGATGGAAGAAGGAAGCTCCATTAGCGAGCACGTGCTCACCATGTCTGGGTACGCAAAGAAACTCCAAGAGTTGGGAATATCGATTCCTAATGAATTGGGGATTCACCGTCTCCTTCAATCACTGCCACCGAGTTACAAGAACTTTGTGATGAACTACAACATGCACTGCATGAACAAGACGTTGCCTGAACTGTCGTCCATGATGAAAACTGCTGAAGTGGAGATCAAGAAGGAGCACCAAGTGTTGATGGTCAATAAGACCACCAATTTCAAGAAACGGGGCAAGCCTAAGAACAAGGGCAACTTCAAAAAGGACGGCAAGAAAGCTGCCGCACCTGCTAAGAAGCCCAAGGCTGGTCCTAAGCCTGAAACTGAGTGCTTCTACTGCAAGGGTGCTGGTCACTGGAAGCGTAACTGCCCCAAGTACCTGGCGGATCTGAAGAACGGCAACATCAAGAAGAAAGGTATATTTGATATATGTGTTATAGATGTGTATCTTACTAGTAATCGTAGTAGTGCCTGGGTATTTGATACTGGTTCGGTTGCTCATATTTGTAACTCGAAACAGGAGCTGCGGAATAAACGAAGACTGGCAAGAGACGAGGTGACGATGCGCGTTGGAAATGGCTCCAAGTTTGATGTGATCGCCGTCGGCACGCTCCCTCTACATCTACCTTCGGGATTAGTTTTAAATTTAAATAATTGTTATTTGGTGCCTGCGTTAAGCATGAACATTATATCTGGATCCTGTTTATTGCGAGACGGTTACTCTTTTAAGTCTGAGAATAAAGGTTGTTCGATTTATATGAGTAATATCTTTTATGGTAATGCACCTGAGATGAATGGTTTATTCTTACTGAATCTCGATAGTAGTGATACACATGTTCACAACATAGATGCTAAATGAATAAAATTGAATGATAATTCTACATACATGTGGCACTGTCGTCTTGGTCACATTGGAGTGAAGCGTATGAAGAAACTCCATTCTGATGGACTTCTTGAATCATTTGATTTTGAATCACTTGAAAGATGCGAAGCATGTCTAATGGGAAAAATGACTAAGACTCCATTCTCTGGTACAATGGAGTGAGCTACAGACTTATTGGAAATAATACATACCGATGTGTGAGGTCCAATGAGTGTAGCATCGCGTGGTGGATATCGTTATGTTCTCACTTTCACGGATGACTTGAGTAGATATGGGTATATCTACTTTATGAAACATAAGTCCGAAACTTTCGAGAAGTTTAAGGAATTTCAAAGTGAAGTGGAAAATCATCGTAACAAGAAGATTAAGTTTCTGCGTTCTGACCGCGGAGGTGAATATCTGAGTTATGAGTTTGGCATGCATTTAAAGCAATGTGGAATACTTTCGCAGTTGACACCGTCGGGAACACCACAGCGTAATGGTGTGTCCGAACGTCGTAATCGAACTCTCTTAGATATGGTTCGGTCTATGATGTCTCTTACAGATTTACCGTTATCATTTTGGGGCTATGCATTAGAGACAGCCGCATTCACTTTAAATAGGGCACCATCTAAATCCGTTGAAACGACACCGTACAAATTGTGGTTTGGTAAGAAACCTAAGTTGTCGTTCCTTAAAGTTTGGGGTTGTGAGGCATATGTAAAGAAGTTACAACCTGATAAGCTAGAACCCAAAGCGGAGAAATGCATCTTCATAGGATACCCTAAAGAAACAATTGGTTATACCTTCTATCATAGATCCGAAGGCAAAGTTTTTGTTGCAAAGAATGGATCCTTTCTTGAGAAGGAGTTTCTCTCGAAGGAGGTGACTGGAAGGAAAGTAGAACTCGATGGGGTTACTGAACCTTCTCTCGGATTTGAGAGTAGCGCAGCACAGGAAGATGTTTCTGTGCCGCCTGCACCAATTGGAGAGGAAGCTAATGATAATGATCATGAAACTTCAAGTGAAGTTACTGCTGAACCTCGCAGGTCAATGAGGGTTCGTACCACTCCTGATTGGTATGACTCTGCCTTGAACGTCATGTTGGTGGACAACGCTGATGACCCTGCGACGTATGAAGAAGCTATGGTGAGCCCAGATTCCGACAAATGGCTAGAAGCCATGAAATCCAAAATGGGATCCATGTACGAAAACCAAGTGTGGACTTTGGTGGACTTACCAGATGGCCGTAAGGCTGTCGAGAACAAATGGATTTTCAAGAGAAAAACAGATGCTGATGGTAATGTTACCGTCTATAAAGCTCGACTTGTCGCGAAAGGGTTCTGACAAATTCAAGGAGTTGACTATGATGAGACTTTCTCACCAGTAGCGAAGCTAAAGTCTGTGAGGATTTTGTTAGCAATTGCTGCATATTTCGATTATGAGATTTGGCAGATGGATGTCAAAACGGCGTTCCTTAATGGTGACATTGAGGAAGAGTTGTATATGGTACAACCCAAGGGTTTTGTCGATCCTAAAGATGCTGACAAGGTATGCAAACTTCAGCGCTCCATTGATGGACCGAAGCAAGCATCCCGGAGTTGGAATCAACGTTTTGATAAAGTAATCAAAAACTTTGGATTTATACAAACTTATGGAGAAGCTTGTATTTACAAGAAAGTGAGTGGGAGCTCTGTAGCATTCCTAGTACTATATGTAGATGACATATTGTTGATTAGGAATGATATAGAACTTCTTAATAGCGTCAAAACCTATTTGAATAATAGTTTTTCAATGAAGGATCTTGGCGAAGCGGCATACATTCTAGGCATCAAGATTTATAGAGATAGATCAAGACGCCTAATAGCGCTTTCACGAAGTACATACTTGGACAAAGTTCTAAAGAAGTTTAGAATGGAAGATAGCAAGAAAGAGTTCGTGCCTATGTTGTCAGGTAAGACCTTGAGTAAGACTCAAAGTCCAGCTACGGCAGAAGATAGAGAGAAAATGAATAATATTCCCTATGCCTCAGCCATAGGTTCTATCATGTATGCCATGTTGTGTACAAGACCAGATATAGCACATGCTGTTAGTTTGACTAGCAGATATCAAAGTGATCCTGGAATGGAGCACTGGACAGTGGTCAAGAATATCCTAAAGTACCTAAATAGGACTAAGGATATGGTTCTTTCTTATGGAGGTGATGAACAGCTTGTTGTAAACGGTTACACCGATGCTAGTTGGAACACCGATCCGGATGACTCAAAGTCACAGTCGGGATACGTATTTATTTTGAATGGTGCTGCAGTGAGCTGGAGGAGTGCGAAGCAAAGCGTTGTGGCGAAATCTTCAACTGAATCGGAATACATAGCTGCTTCGGAGGCTGCACAAGAATCCGTTTGGATGAAGGAATTCATTACTGAACTTGGCGTGGTTCCCAGTGCGTTGGACCCGATGACCATCTACTGTGACAACACAGGTGACATAGCTAATGCACAGGAGCCAAGGTCACATAGCAAGCTGAAGCACATCAAGCTACGTTTCCACGCTATTCGCGAGTATGTCCGAGATGGTGACATAAAGATTTGCAAAGTACACACTGATCTGAATGTGGCAGATCCGTTGACTAAACCTCTCCCTAGGGCAAAGCATGACCAACACCAGAACGCCATGGGTGTTCGGTATATTACCATGTAATCTAGATTATTGACTCTAGTGCAAGTGGGAGACTGTTGGAGATATGCCCAAGAGGCAATAATAAAAGTGATTATTATTATATCTTTGTGTTTATGATGAATGTTTACATCCCATGCTATAATTGTATTATTAGGAAACACTAATACTTGTGTGTTTTGTAAACATAAGAGAGTCCCTAGTAAGCCTCTTGTTGAACTAGCTTGTTGATTAATTGATGATCATGGTTTCCTGATCATGAACATTAGGATGTGATTAATAACAAGGTTATATCATTAGGAGAATGACGTGATGGACACACACCCATAGTAAGCGTAGCATAAGATCAAGTCATTAAGTTCGTATTGCTGTAAGCTTTCAATACATAGTAACCTAATCCTTGGACCATGAGGTTATGTTAATCACCATCACCGGATGGATACTTTGATGACATCAAACGCCGCTTCGTAACTGGGTGGTTATAAAAGTGTCATTGGGTATTCTGAAAGTATGTGTTGAAGCGCATGAACCAAGATTGGGATTTGTCCATCCATATGACAGATAGATATGCTCTGGGCCCTCTCGGTGGAATGTCATCTAGTTAGCTTGCAAGCATGTGACTGGGTCACAAGGGATGACATATCACGGAACGAGTAAAGAGTACTTATCAGTAACGAGGTAGAACTAGGTATGGAGATGCCGACGATCAAACCTCGGATAAGTATAGTATCGCGAGACAAAGGGAATTAGTTTCGTATGTAAATGGTTCAATCGATCACGAAGTCATTGTTGAGTATGTGGGAGCCATTATGGATCTCCAGGTCCCGCTGATGGTTATTGATAGGAGATGTGTCTCTGTCATGTCTACATATTCACGAACCGTAGGGTGACACACTTAAGGTTCGAAGTTGTTTTAAGTAGATATGGAATGTGCGTTGGAGACCGAATGTTGTTCAGAGTCTCGAATTGGATTCGGGACATCACGAGGAGATCCGGAATGGTTCGGAGAATAAGATTCATATATAGGGGATCATTTTCTGAGTTAGGAAATGTTCCGGAGTGTTTGTATGAGATTCTAGAAGGTTTCGGAATGTTCCGGAAGGTTCTAGAAGATATCTTGGAGTTTGCTTGAAAATCAAGATAGGGATCAAGGAGTCCTGGTGGGTCAAGACAAGGAGTCGTGGGGGAGGAGGACTCCTCCCGCCACTCCCCAATCCGCCGGCCATAGAGGAGGGGAGTCCTACTAGGACTCCCCCTCCCCAAGGCGCCCTCCCCCCTTAAATAGAAGGGCAGGGGTGCCCCCTCCTAGCCCTCTCTCACAACTCCCAATCTCTGCCGCCTCTCTCCTCCACCTTTCTTCTGCTCAGGCATAGGCGAAGCCCTGCAGAATTCTCTACTCCACCACCACCACCATGCCGTCGTGCTGCTGGGATTCCGTGGAGAAGATCTACTACATCCGCTGCTCGCTGGAACGGGGAGAGGAAGGTCTGCTTAGACTCCGCACGTGTGACCGACTGCGGAAGCGCTGCCGAAACGCGGCGCCGGAAGGATCGTCCACTTGACCGACTGCGGAAGCGCTGCCGGAACGCGACGCCGGAAGGATCGTCCACACGATCTTGAGATCGGCAAGTGATCGACTACATCAACCACGAGATCTAATCTCATTAACGCTTTCGGATCTACGAGGGTTAGTTCCTATCGATCTCGTTGCTCACGTCTAATTGATTAGATCTTGGCTTTTATCTAGATTAGATCTTGGCTTTTATCTAGATTAGATCTGGGTTTTGTTCGTTCTTGCGGTAGAATTTTTTTGTTTTTCATGCTACGAACCCATCACTTTATCCTTAGACCATGAGATCATGTTAATTGCTAATACCGGAAGAGTATCTTGATAACATCAAACGTCACACTGTAACAGGGTGACTATAAAGATGGGTTCAGTGCTACGAAGGTGTTATGTTGAGGCCCATGGATCAAGAGTGGAATTTGTGAGTCCCGATGACAGATAGATATACTCTGGGCCCTCTCGGTGATATCACATTGAGATAGCTTGCAAGCAAGTGATGTGATCACTAGAATGTTATATCACGGGAACGAGAAAAGAGTGCATGTCAGTAACGAGATCAAACTAGGTATTTGGATACCGATGATCTAATCTCGGACATGTATTATATCATGAGACAAAGGGATTAAATTACAAGCGTTAAAGGTTCTCACGATCACAGAAGTCATCGTTGAATATGTGGGAGTCAGTACGGATCTCCATGTCCTACTTCTGATTATTGATTTAAGAGGAGTATCAATCATGTCTGCATTATTCGCGAACCGTAGGGTGACACACTTAAGAGTTACCGTACACTATTTTGGAGCACATATGTTTCAGACGAAAGAATTGCAAAGCGCAGGAATTGTTTCGATAGAAACCGGAAATTGTTTCGGGTGAAATTGCAGAAAGTGGTTCTGCATGTGATATTAAAATATTGCAAGGGGTTATATGTTAATGTTTGTTAATTAAAGTAATTAACAAAATTCTGAATAAATTTAATAAAAGAGTTTTATTAAATGAGAGAGCATTAAACTTGGAGAATTTTAATGCATTTAAAGTGGGGACTTTAAAAGGGAATGTGAAGAGGCATTTTAATGTGGAGGGGTTACCACCACATGAATGGAGGAGGTGAAGGGGCAACCCCATGCGCCGGCCATGGAGAGGAGGGGCACCCCCCTCCTCCTATAAAAGGCCACCCTCTCCCTCCTTCTTCCTCACACCTCCTTGTGAAGGATCTCTCTCCCCCTCTAGAATTATTCCCCCATGGTCTCGGATTAGCGAGATACATGTTCTTGGTGGCATTTCGTATGGAAGGAGTTGCTGCTTCCGCTGGATCACTGGAGCGAGGAGGTGGAGGTTGTCCGGTGGCTTGAACGTGTGTGCGAGTACGGATGCACTGCTGAGTTGCGGCGCTCGGACTTCCTCACGATCTTGAGATCGGCAAGTGTACGACTACATCAACCATGAGTTCCTACTCGTTAACAAAACTCATTGTCTTTGAGGGTAAGTTATCATTGGATGTATGTCCACCCGTTGCTCTGTACCTAGTAGATAGATCTTGGCGTGTAGTTCTCATCGTAAGAAATTTTTTGTTTTCTATGCTACGGACCCAACTGTGGTATCAGAGCCTAATCTATGCGTAGTTGCTTTGCACGGGTAGTACACATATGTTTATATGTGGGCGATGATGATCATGTTATTGCATCTTCTTTGTATTTTGGATATTGGTGGCATAGTGGGATGAAGTGGCCCGGACCAACCTTACATGTCATCGTACATGAGACCGGTTCCACGACTGACATGCAACTTGTTTTGCATAAGTGGCTGTCGGGTGTCTGTCTCTCCTACTATAGTCAATATCTGAGTTACAACAAGTTGCTAATAACTTGGTTATCCTCGTTGTGGTTCATGTTCGTAGGTGAGAACGGTTCTATCTCCGAAAGCCCTAAGCCACGTAAAACTTGCAATTGATAAATTAGAGGCGTCTAGTTTAGATCGTTGCTGGGCTAGTGTCTTGATATGGTATTGTTGTAAGTAGATGTATGATAGATACTCTTACAACTCACTCAACGTGTAAGTTCCATAGACCTTGGCCTTACACACAAAGGAATGATAGATATCATACCACGATGCAAGTGATAGAGATCAAATGCATGGACCATATCATCTCACTTTACACATTAGATGTTAGCATCTTATACTGCTAGTTTGGCGCTTTCTATAGCATTGTAAGATGATCCCTCATTTAGATATAAAGATAAAAATGTGGTATTCCTTAAGTATGCACCGTTCTGTGGATCATGTTTCGAGACATCACGTGATGATCGGGTGTACTCGAATCTACACTTTCATAGGAACGGGTGTAAGACAGTTTTACACACGCGAATACTAAGGTTCTTACTTGGCGAGCCTAGCATGTACAGACATGGCCTCGGAACACGGACCGAAAGGTTAAGCATGAGTCATATAGTTGATATGATGCCCATATAGATGCTCGCCTTTGAAGCTACATCAACTCACGTTATGATCGGACTTGGTGTAGTGGATTTGGTTCATGTAATCACCAAAAGGACACGAGGGATGTCGTTTTTGAGTGGGAGTTCATTAGTAATTTGGATTAGATGAACTCACTCTATCATAAACTTAGTCTAAATAAACTTTACAAATTCTGTTGTAGATGGCACCACCTGCTTTTAATTTCAATGTGTTCATGGAGAAAGAGAAACTTGCTGCGAACGGTAGCAACTTCACCAACTGGGCTATGAATTTGAGGATTCTCCTCACTGCTGCACAAAAGCAATATGTGCTAGATGCGCCGCTAGGCCCCCCACCAGCTCCTGATGCCCCTGACGAGGAAAAGAATGTCTATGTGACTCGTCAGGAAGACCACAACTTAGTTCATTGCGGCATACTGTATGGGCTAGAGCGAGAACTTCGAAAGCGTTTCGAAAATGGCAATGCATTTGATACCATGGGAGAATTGAAAATGATTTTCGATACCCATGCTGCCGTAGAGAGTTATAATGCTACTAAAAAGTTCTTTAGCTGCATGATGGAGGATAATAGCTCCGTTAGTGAGCACGTACTCAAAATATCTGGGTACGCCGATAAGCTTGTGTCCTTGGGAATAATGATTCCCATTGACTTAGGCATACATCGTGTTCTCCAATCTCTGACACCTAGCTACAAGAGCTTCGTGATGAACAATAATGTGCAGGGCATGAAGAAGTCTCTTCCCGAGCTTCTGTCAATGCTTAGGACTGTAGAAGTGGAGATTAGGAAAGAACATCAAGTGTTCATGATCAACAGGACCACCGATTTCAAGAAGGACAAGAAAGGCAAGCACAAGGGAAAGAGGGGTGGCAAATCAGTTGCCACACCAGAAAAGAAACCCCGATCTGGCCCTAAGTCTGACACCGAGTGTTACTATTGCAAGGGGACTGGCCAGTGGAAGCATAATTGCCCCAAGTATTTGGTGGACAAGAAGTCTGGCAAGGCAAACAAAGGTATATATGATATACATGTTATTGATGTGTACTTGACTAGTACTCGCAGTAGCACCTGGGTATTTGATACGGGATCGGTTGCTAATATATGTAACTCGGTTCAGGGGCTGCGGAACAAGCGACAACTAGCAAGGGACGAGGTCAGGATGCGGGTCGGCAATGGATCAAAAGTTGATGTGATCGCCATCGGGACGCTACCTCTCCATATGCCATCGGGATTAGTTATAAACCTAAATAATTGTTATTTGGTGCCTGCACTGAGCATGAACATTGTATCTGGATCGTGTTTGATGCAAAGTGGTTATTCCTTTAAATCTGAAAACAATGGTTGTTCGATTTATAAGAATGATATCTTTTATGGTCATGCACCTATGTTGAATGGTTTATTTCTGTTGGATCTCGATAGTAATATTACGCATATTCATAATGTTAATGCTAAAAATATTAAACTTGATAATGATATATCTGCATATATGTGGCACTGCCGTCTAGGTCATATTGGCGTTAAACGCATTAAGAAACTCCATTCTGATGGAATTTTGGAATCACTTGATTTTGAATCATTTGATACATGTGAGTCATGCCTTATGGGCAAGATGACTAGAATGCCGTTTTCCTATTCAATGGAACGGGCGGCAGATCTATTGGAAATCATACATACTGATGTGTGTGGACCAATAAGTGTGTCAGCGCGAGGTGGATATCGTTATTTTGTTACTTTCACGGATGATTTGAGTAGATACGGGTATATCTATTTGATGAAACACAAGTCTGAAACTTTTGAAAAGTTCAAAGAATTTTAGAATGAAGTGGAAAATCATCGTAATAGAAAGATCAAATTTCTTCGGTCTGACCGTGGAGGCGAGTATCTAAGTTACGAGTTTAGCACACACATGAAAGAGTGTGGAATAGTTTCACAACTCACGCCTGCCGGAACACCACAATGTAATGGTGTGTCGGAACGTCGTAATCGTACTTTATTGGATATGGTTCGATCTATGATGTCTCTGACTGACTTGCCACTGTCATTTTGGGGTTATGCACTGGAAACAGCTGCATTCACTTTAAATCGGGCACCATCTAAATCCGTTGAAACGATACCGTATGAATTGTGGTTTGGAAACAAACCTAAGTTGTCATTTCTTAAAGTTTGGGGATGCGATGTTTATGTGAAGAAACTTCAGCCGGATAAACTCGAACCCAAAGCGGAAAAATGCGTCTTCATAGGATACCCTAAGGAAACGATTGGGTATACCTTCTATCACAGATCCAAGGGCAAGGTTTTTGTTGCCAAGAATGGATCCTTTCTTGAGAAGGAGTTTCTCGCGAAAGGTGTGAGTAGTCGGAAGGTAGAACTCGAAGAGGTTATTGAACCTTCTCTTCATGAAATGGCGAGTAGCGTAGCACCAGAAATTTTTTCGGAGTTGACTTCACCTAATGAAGAGAGAGCTAATCATATTGATCATGAAACTCCGAAAGAGGACACGACCGAACCTCGCAGGTCAAGCAGGACACGTGCAGCTCCTGAACTGTACGGCAATCCTGTTGTGAATTTCATGGTTGATGAATGGATGACCCTGCGACGTATGAAGAAGCGATGGTGAGCCCGGATTCCAACAAATGGCTAGAAGCCATGAAATCCGAGATGGAATCCATGTACAAGAACCAAGTTTGGACCTTGGTAGACTTACCTCACGATCGAAAGGCCGTTGAGAATAAATGGATCTTCAAAAGAAAAACTGATGTTGATGGTAACGTGACCATCTATAAGGCTCGACTTGTCGCAAAGGGGTTTCGACAAATTCAAGGAGTTGACTACGATGAGACTTTCTCTCCCGTAGCGATGCTTAAGTCGGTTAGGATTATGTTAGCAATTGCTGCATATTTCGATTATAAAATATGGCAGATGGATGTCAAAACTGCGTTCCTCAATGGTAATATTGAAGAAGAGTTGTATATGATACAACTTAAGGGTTTTGTCGATCCTAAGGATGCTAATAACGTATGCAAACTTCAGCGATCCATCTATGGACTAAAGCAAGCATCCCGGAGTTGGAATATCCGCTTTGATGAGGTGATCAAAGAGTTTGGGTTTGTCCAAACTTATGGAGAGGCTTGTATTTACAAGAAAGTGAGTGGGAGCAATGTGGCATTTCTGATATTATATGTGGATGACATATTATTGATTGGAAATGATATAGATCTTTTAAACAGTGTTAAAAGTTATCTAAACAGCAAATTTTCGATGAAAGAGCTTCGTGAAGCGTCATATATATTAGGCATTAAAATCTATAGAGATAGATCAAGGCGCCTAATTGGGCTATCGCAGAGTACATACCTTGATAAGATATTAAAGAAGTTTAATATGGACGGAAGTGAGAAGGGGTTCTTACCTATGTTGCAAGGCAAGACATTGAGTAAGACTCAAAGTCCGGCTACGACGGAAGAAAGAGAGATGATGGATAAGACCCCCTATGCCTCGGCCATAGGCTCTATTATGTATTCCATGCTATGTACAAGACCGGATGTGGCACATGCTATTAGTTTGACAATCTGATCCAGGTTCGGAACACTGGATAGTGGTCAAGAACATCCTCAAGTACTTGAGAAGAACTAGGGATATATTTCTTATATACGGAGGTGAAGAAGAGCTAGTCGTTAAGTTTTATGTCGATGCTAGCTTTGACACTGATCTGGATGACTCTAAGTCTCAATCCGGATACGTATTTCTCTTGAACGGAGCAGCAGTTAGTTGGAGGAGTTCCAAACAACCTGTGGTGGCTGGATCAACGACGGAGGCGGAATATGTTGCTGCTTCAGAAGCGGCACAAGAAGCGGTTTGGATGAAAGAGTTCATTATGGAACTAGGTGTGGTTCCTAGTGCATTGGACCCAATGGTGATCTATTGTGACAACAATGGAGCCATAGCCAATGCAAAGGAACCGAGGTCTCACAAGAATTCCAAGCATATTAAGCGCCGGTTTCACTCCATCCGCGAGCATGTCAAGGATGGAGATATAAAGATCTGTAAAGTACACACGGACCTAAATGTAGCAGATCCGTTGACTAAAGCTCTCCCTAGGGCAAAACATGATCAACACCAGAACTCCATGGGTGTTAGATTTATCACTATGTGAACTAGATTATTGTCTCTAGTGCAAGTGGGAGACTGAAGGAAATATCTCCTGAGAGGCAATAATAAAGTTGTTATTATGTATTCCTTATATATGATAGATGTTTATTTTGCATGCTAGAATTGTATTGATCGGAAACATCAATACATGTGTGTTTAATAAACAAAAAGGGTTCCTAGTTATGCCTCTCTTATAGACTAGCTTGTTGATTAACAAGATGATCAAGGTTTCCTGATCATGGACATTGGATGTTGTTAATAACAAGGTCACAGCATTTGTGAAATGATGTGATGAACATTCATCCGAAGTATAGCATTACGATCAAGTCATTATGTTTCTATTGCTATAACATCATACGAAGTAATCTTTATCCTTAGACCATGAGATCATGTTAATTGCTAACACCGGAAGAGTACCTTGATAACATCAAACGTCACACCGTAACAGGGTGACTATAAAGATGGGTTCAGTGCTACGAAGGTGTTATGTTGAGGCTCATGGATCAAGAGTGGAATTTTTCAATCCCGATGACGGATAGATATACTCTGGACCCTCTCGGTGATATCACATTGAGATAGCTTGCAAGCAAGTGATGTGATCACTAGAATGTTATATCACGGGAACGAGAAAAGAGTGCATGTCGGTAACGAGATAAAACTATGTATTTGGATACCGATGATCGAATCTCGGACATGTATTATTGATGGGTTCGTAGCATGGAAAACAAAAAAAATCTACCGCAAGAATGAACAAAACCCAGATCTAATCTAGATAAAAGCCAATATCTAATCTATTAGACATGAGCAACGAGATAGATAGGAACTAACCCTCGTAGATCCGAAAGCGTTAATGAGATTAGATCTCGTGGTTGATGTAGTCGATCACTTGTCGATCTCAAGATCGTGTGGACGATCCTTCCGGCGTCGCGTTCCGGCAGCGCTTCCGCAGTCGGTCAAGTGGACGATCCTTCCGGCGCCGCGTTTCAGCAGCGCTTCCGCAGTCGGTCACACGTGCGGAGTCGAAGCAGACCTTCCTCTCCCCGTTCCAGCGAGCAGTGGAGGTAGTAGATCTTCTCCACGGAATCCCAGCAGCACGACGGCATGGTGGTGGTGGTGGAGTAGAGAATTTTGCAGGGCTTCGCCTATGCCTGAGCAGAAGAAAGGTGGAGGAGAGAGGTGGCAGAGATTGGGAGTTGTAAGAGAGGGCTAGGAGGGGGCGCCCCTGCCCTTCTATTTAAGGGGGGAGGGCGCCTTGGGGAGGGGGAGTCCTAGTAGGACTCCCCTCCTATGGCCGGCGATGGGAAGGGGGGAGGAGTCCTCCTCCCCCACGAATCCGTGTCTTGCCCCACTAGGTTTCCTTTGACCCTTTCTTGGTTTTCAAGCAAACTCCAAGAAATCCTCTAGAACCTTCCAGAACATTCCGAAACCTTCTAGAATCTCCATACAAACACTCCGGAACATTTCCTAACTTAGAAAATGATCCCCAATATATGAATCTTATTCTCCGGACCATTCCGGATCTCCTCGTGATGTCCCAAATCCAATCCGAGACTCCGAACAACATTCGGTCTCCAACGCACATTCCATATATACTTAAAACAACTTCGAACCTTAAGTGTGTCACCCTACGGTTCATGAATATGCAGACATGACAGAGACATATCTCCTATCAATAACCATCAGCGAGACCTGGAGATCCATAATGGCTCCCACATACTCAACGATGACTTCGTGATCGATTGAACCATTTACATACGAAACTAATCCCCTTTGTCTCGTGATACTATACTTATCCGAGGTTTGATCGTCGGCATCTCCATACCTAGTTCTACCTCGTTACTGATAAGTACTCTTTACTCGTTCCGTGATATGTCATCCCTTGTGACCCAATCACATGCTTACAAGCTAACTAGATGACATTCCACCGAGAGGGCCCAGAGCATATCTATCCGTCATATGGATGGACAAATCCCAATCTTGGTTCATGCGCTTCAACACATACTTTCAGAATACCCAATGACACTTTTATAACCATCCAGTTACGAAGCGGCATTTGATGTCATCAAAGTATCCATCCGGTGATGGTGATTAACATAACCTCATGGTCGAAGGATTAGGTTACTATGTATTTGAAAGCTTACAGCAATACGAACTTAATGACTTGATCTTATGCTACGCTTACTATGGGTGTGTGTCCATCACATCATTCTCCTAATGATATAACCTTGTTATTAATCACATCCTAATGTCCATGATCAGGAAACCATGATCATCAATTAATCAACAAGCTAGTTCAACAAGAGGCTTACTAGGGACTCTCTTATGTTTACAAAACACACAAGTATTAGTGTTTCCTAATAATACAATTATAGCATGGGATGTAAACATTCATCATAAACACAAAGATATAATAATAATCACTTTTATTATTGCCTCTTGGGCATATCTCCAACAGTCTCCCACTTGCACTAGAGTCAATAATCTAGATTACATGGTAATATACCGAACACCCATGGCGTTCTGGTGTTGGTCATGCTTTGCCCTAGGGAGAGGTTTAGTCAATGGATCTGCCACATTCAGATCAGTGTGTACTTTGCAAATCTTTATGTCACCATCTCGGACATACTCGCGAATAGCGTGGAAACGTAGCTTGATGTGCTTCAGGTTGCTATGTGACCTTGGCTCCTGTGCATTAGCTATGGCACCTGTGTTGTCACGGTAGATGGTCATCGGGTCCAACGCACTGGGAACCACGCCAAGTTCAGTAATGAACTCCTTCATCCAAACGGCTTCTTGTGCAGCCTCCGAAGCAGCTATGTATTCCGATTCAGTTGAATATTTCACCACAACGCTTTGCTTCGCACTCCTCTAGCTCACTTCAGCACCATTCAAAAGAAATACGTATCCCGACTGTGACTTCGAGTCATCCGGATCGGTGTTCCAACTAGCATCGGTGTAACCGTTTACAACAAGCTGTTCATCACCTCCATAAGAAAGAACCATATCCTTAGTCCTATTTAGGTACTTTAGGATATTCTTGACCGCTGTCCAGTGCTCCATTCCAGGATCACTTTGATATCTGCTAGTCAAACTAACAGCATGTGCTATATCCGGTCTTGTACACAGCATGGCATACATGATAGAACCTATGGCTGAGGCATAGGGAATATTATTCATTTTCTCTCTATCTTCTGCCGTAGCTGGACTTTGAGTCTTACTCAAGGTCTTACCTGACAACATAGGCACGAACCCTTTCTTGCTATCTTCCATTCTAAACTTCTTTAGAACTTTGTCCAAGTATTTACTTCGTGAAAGCGCTATTAGGCGTCTTGATCTATCTCTATAAATCTTGATGCCTAGAATGTATGCCGCTTCGCCAAGATCCTTCATTGAAAAACTATTATTCAAATAGGTTTTGACGTTATTAAGAAGTTCTATATCATTCCCAGTCAACAATATGTCATCTACATATAGTACTAGGAATGCTACAGAGCTCCCACTCACTTTCTTGTAAATACAAGCTTCTCCATAAGTTTGTATAAATCCAAAGTTTTTGATTACTTTATCAAAACGTTGATTCCAACTCCGGTATGCTTGCTTCAGTCCATCAATGGACCGCTGAAGTTTGCATACCTTGTCAGCATCTTTAGGATCGACAAAACCCTTGGGTTGTACCATATACAACTCTTCCTCAATGTCACCATTAAGGAACGCCGTTTTGACATCCATCTGCCAAATCTCATAATCGAAATATGCAGCAATTGCTAACAAAATCCTCACAGACTTTAGCTTCGCTACTGGTGAGAAAGTCTCATCATAGTCAACTCCTTGAATTTGTCGGAACCCTTTCGCGACAAGTCGAGATTTATAGACGGTAACATTACCATCAGCATCTGTTTTTCTCTTGAAAATCCATTTGTTCTCGACAGCCTTACGGCCATCCGGTAAGTCCACCAAAGTCCACACTTGGTTTTCGTACATGGATCCCATTTTGGATTTCATGGCTTCTAGCCATTTGTCGGAATCTGGGCTCACCATAGCTTCTTCATACGTCGCAGGGTCATCAGCGTTGTCCACCAACATGACGTTCAAGGCAGAGTCATACCAATCAGGAGTGGTACGAACCCTCATTGACCTGCGAGGTTCAGCAGTAACTTCACTTGAAGTTTCATGATCATTATCATTAGCTTCCTCTCCAATTGGTGCAGGTGGCACAGAAACATCTTCCGGTGCTGCGCTACTCTCAAATCCGAGAGAAGGTTCAGTAACCTCATCGAGTTCTACTTTCCTTCCAGTCACCTCCTTCGAGAGAAACTCCTTCTCAAGAAAGGATCCATTCTTTGCAACGAAAACTTTGCCTTCGGATCTATGATAGAAGGTATACCCAATTGTTTCTTTAGGGTATCCTATGAAGACGCATTTCTCCGCTTTGGGTTCTAGCTTATCAGGTTGTGACTTCTTTACATATGCCTCGCAACCCCAAACTTTAAGGAACGAAAACTTAGGTTTCTTACCAAACCACAATTCGTACGGTGTCGTTTCGACGGATTTAGATGGTGCCCTATTTAAAGTGAATGCGGCTGTCTCTAATGCATAGCCCCAAAATGATAACGGTAAATCTGTAAGAGACATCATAGACCGAACCATATCTAAGAGAGTTCGATTACGACGTTCGGACACACCATTACGCTGTGGTGTTCCCGACGGTGTCAACTGCGAAAGTATTCCACATTTCTTTAAATGCATGCCAAACTCATAACTCAGATATTCACCTCCGCGATCAGAATGCAGAAACTTAATCTTCTTGTTACGATGATTTTCCACTTCACTTTGAAATTCCTTAAACTTCTCGAAAGTTTCGGACTTATGTTTCATAAAGTAGATATACCCATATCTACTCAAGTCATCTGTGAAAGTGAGAACATAACGATATCCACCACACGATGCTACACTTATTGGACCGCACACATCGGTATGTATTATTTCTAATAAGTCTGTAGCTCGTTCCATTGTACCAGAGAATGGAGTCTTAGTCATTTTTCCCATTAGACATGCTTCGCATCTTTCAAGTGATTCAAGAAGTCCATCAGAATGGAGTTTCTTCATACGCTTCACTCCAATGTGACCAAGACGACAGTGCCACATGTATGTAGAATTATCATTCAATTTTATTCGTTTAGCATCTATGTTGTGAACATGTGTATCACTACTATCGCGATTCAGTAAGAATAAACCATTCATCTCAGGTGCATTACCATAAAAGATATTACTCATATAAATCGAACAACCTTTATTCTCAGACTTAAAAGAGTAACCGTCTCGCAATAAACAGGATCCAGATATAATGTTCATGCTTAACGCAGTCACCAAATAACAATTATTTAAATTTAAAACTAATCCCGAAGGTAGATGTAGAGGGAGCGTGCCAACGGCGATCACATCAACCTTGGAGCCATTTCAAACGCGCATCGTCACCTTGTCTCTTGCCAGTCTTCGTTTATTCCGCAGCTCCTGTTTTGAGTTACAAATATGAGCAATCGAACCAGTATCAAATACCCAGGCACTACTACGATTACTAGTAAGATACACATCTATAACACATATATCAAATATACCTTTCTTCTTGATGTTGTCGTTCTTTAGATCCGCCAGGTACTTGGGGCAGTTACGCTTCAAGTGACCAGCTTCCTTGCACTAGAAGCACTCAGTTTCAGGCTTAGGACCAACCTTGGGCTTCTTAGCAGGTGCGTCAGCTTTCTTGCCGTCCTTCTTGAAGTTGCCCTTGTTCTTAGGCTTGCCCCGTCTCTTGAAATTGGTGGTATTATTGACCATCAACACTTGGTGCTCCTTCTTGATCTCCACTTCAGCAGTTTTCAGCATGGACGACAGTTCAGGCAACGTCTTGTTCATGCAGTGCATGTTGTAGTTCATCACAAAGTTCTTGTAAATCGGTGGCAGTGATTGAAGGAGACGGTGAATCCCCAATTCATTAGGAATCGATATTCCCAACTCTTGGAGTTTCTTTGCGTACCCAGACATGGTGAGCACGTGCTCGCTAACGGAGCTTCCTTCTTCCATCTTACAGTTAAAGAATTTTTCAGAGGCCTCATAGCTCTCCATGGCCGCGCGAGTCTCAAAAATTAGCCTGAGCTCCTTAATGATCTCGAACGGGTCGTGGTGCTCAAAATGCTGTTGGAGCTCCGCTTCTAAACCGTACAGGATGGCACACTGAACTGTGGAGTAATGATTCTTCCGAGTGGCGAAAACATTCTTTTCGTCATCGGTGGCATTATCTGCAGGTGGGTCACCTAGCGGTGCATCGAGCACATAGGTCAACTGACCAGCCCTGAGGACGATCTTCAGTCCACGGAACCAGTCCGTGAAATTGCTTCCATTGTTCTTAAGCTTTTCTTTCTCTAGGAACGCATTGAAATTGACGGAGGGGGTCGCCATAATCTACAACAATTTGCAAGTAGTTTAGACTAAGTTTATGACAAATTGAGTTCAAATTTAATTATTAAACTAACTAGGTGAACTCCACTCAAAACAACATCCCTCACATTGTCTTAGTGATTACACGAACCAAGTCCACTACACCAAGTCTGATCTTCACGAGAGAAGATGTAGTTTCATCGGCAAACAATCTTCATGTTCATCATATCAATTATATGACTCATGCTCTACCTTTCGGTATTCCGTGTTCCGAGACCATGTCTGTACATGCTAGGCTCGTCAAGATAACCTTAGTTTCCACATGTGCAAATCTGGCTTGCACACGTTGTATGCACACGTAGAATCTATCACATCCGATCATCACGAGATGCTTCGAAACGACGAGTCTTAGCAACGGTGCCAACTAAGGGTGAACACTTTATTACTTGATATTTAGTGAGAGGGATCATCTTATAATGCTACCGTCGCGATCTAAGCAATACAAGATGCATAAGGATTAACATCACAGGCAATTCATAATTAATGTGATATGATATGGCCTTTTCTTCTTGCGCCTTTGATCTCCATCTCCAAAGCACGAACATGATATCCATCATCACCAGCATTGCGTCAAGGTCAGTGGCGCCGCTTCATGGTTATCCATCATCACCAGCAACTATTACAACTACTTGGAATAAAGCTATTACAAGATAAATAGACACGCAGGTCTTAAAAGAATTAAAGACAACCATTAGGCTCCTGTCGGTTGCCATATTACAACAAGGATCATTGCATACATCAAATACAATCACAATCACATGTTGGCCATATCACATCACAAAACCCCTGCAAAAACAAGTTAGACGCCTCTAATTTTCTTTGCAAATTTTACGTGGTTTGGGGTTTTCGCATAAGACCGATCTTACCTACGAACAAGGACCACAACGTTGATACAAGTGTTTTCAAGATGCTCATTGTAAATTGAATCTTAACTATGGTGGGAGAGACAGACACCCGCAAAGCCACTTGTGCAAAGCAAGTTGCACGTCAAGCGTGGAGCAAGTCTCATGTGCGATGACATGTAATGTTAGCCCGAGCCGCTTCATGCCACCATGCCGCAAGATGCAAAGTACACGCTAAGACACCGACAACAAAAGCATCAACGCCCACAAAAACATTGTGTTCTACTCGTGCAACAGATCTACGCATAAACCTGGCTCTGATACCACTGATGGGTTCGTAGCATGGAAAACAAAAAAATTCTACCGCAAGAACGAACAAAACCCAGATCTAATCTAGATAAAAGCCAAGATCTAATCTATTAGACATGAGCAACGAGATAGATAGGAACTAACCCTCGTAGATCCGAAAGCGTTAACGAGATTAGATCTCGTGGTTGATGTAGTCAATCACTTGCCGATCTCAAGATCGTGTGGACGATCCTTCCGGCGTCGCGTTCCGGCAGCGCTTCCGCAGTCGGTCAAGTGGATGATCCTTCCGGCGCCGCGTTTCGGCAGCGGTTCCGCAGTCGGTCACACGTGCGGAGTCGAAGCAGACCTTCCTCTCCCTGTTCCAGCGAGCAGTGGAGGTAGTAGATCTTCTCCACGGAATCCCAACAGCACGACGGCGTGGTGGTGGTGGAGTAGAGAATTCTGCAGGGCTTCGCCTATGCCTGAGCAGAAGAAAGGTGGAGGAGAGAGGCGGCAGAGATTGGGAGTTGTAAGAGAGGGCTAGGAGGGGGTGCCCCTGCCCTTCTATTTAAGAGGGGGAGGGCGCCTTGGGGAGGGGGAGTCCTAGTAGGACTCCCCTCCTATGGCCGGCGGTGGGAAGGGGGGAGGAGTCCTCCTCCCCCACGAATCCGTGTCTTGCCCCACTAGGTTTCCTTTGACCCTTTCTTGGTTTTCAAGCAAACTCCAAGAAATCCTCTAGAACCTTCCAGAACATTCCGAAACCTTCTAGAATCTCCATACAAACACTCCGGAACATTTCCTAACTTAGAAAATGATCCCCAATATATGAATCTTATTCTCCGAACCATTTCGGATCTCCTCGTGATGTCCCGAATCCAATCCGAGACTCCGAACAACATTCGGTCTCCAACGCACATTCCATATCTACTTAAAACAACTTCGAACCTTAAGTGTGTCACCCTACGGTTCGTGAATATGCAGACATGACAGAGACACATCTCCTATCAATAACCATCAGCGGGACCTGGAGATCCATAATGGCTCCCACATACTCAACGATGACTTCGTGATCGATTGAACCATTTACATACGAAACTAATCCCCTTTGTCTCGCGATACTATACTTATCCGAGGTTTGATCGTCGGCATCTCCATACCTAGTTCTACCTCGTTACTGATAAGTACTCTTTACTCGTTCCGTGATATGTCATCCCTTGTGACCCAGTCACATGCTTGCAAGCTAACTAGATGACATTCCACCGAGAGGGCCCAGAGCATATCTATCTGTCATATGGATGGACAAATCCCAATCTTGGTTCATGCGCTTCAACACATACTTTCAGAATACCCAATGACACTTTTATAACCACCCAGTTACGAAGCGGCGTTTGATGTCATCAAAGTATCCATCCGGTGATGGTGATTAACATAACCTCATGGTCGAAGGATTAGGTTACTATGTATTTGAAAGCTTACAGCAATACGAACTTAATGACTTGATCTTATGCTACGCTTACTATGGGTGTGTGTCCATCACATTATTCTCCTAATGATATAACCTTGTTATTAATCACATCCTAATGTCCATGATCAGGAAACCATGATCATCAATTAATCAACAAGCTAGTTCAACAAGAGGCTTACTAGGGACTCTCTTATGTTTACAAAACACACAAGTATTAGTGTTTCCTAATAATACAATTATAGCATGGGATGTAAACATTCATCATAAACACAAAGATATAATAATAATCACTTTTATTATTGCCTCTTGGGCATATCTCCAACAATTATATCATGAGACAAAGGGATTAAATTACAAGCGTTAAAGGTTCTCACAATCACAAAAGTCATCGTTGAATATGTGGGAGTCAGTACGGATCTCCAGGTCTCGCTTCTAATTATTTATCTGAGAGGAGTCTCAATCATGTCTGCATTATTCGCGAACCGTAGGGTGACACACTTAAGAGTTACCGGACACTATTTTGGAGCACATATGTTTCAGACGAAAGAATTGCAAAGCGCAGGAATTGTTTCGATAGAAACCGGAAATTGTTTCGGGGTGAAATTGTAGAAAGTGGTTCTGCATGTGATATTGAAATATTGCAAGGGGTTATATGTGAATGTTTGTTAATTAAAGTAATTAACAAAATTCTGAATAAATTTAATAAAAGATTTTTATTAAATGAGATAGCATTAAAGTTGGAGAATTTTAATGCATTTAAAGTCGGGACTTTAAAAGGGAATGTGAAGAGGCATTTTAATGTGGAGGGGTTAGCACCACATGAATGGAGGAGGTGAAGGGGCACCCCATGCGCCGGCCATGGAGAGGAGGGGCACCCCCTCCTCCTATAAAAGGCCACCCTCTCCCTCCTTCTTCCTCACACCTCCTTGTGAAGGATCTGTCTCCCCCTCTAGAATTATTCCCCCATGGTCTCGGATTAGCGAGATACATGTTCCCGGTGGCATTTCGTCTGGAAGGAGTTGCTGCTTCCGCTGGATCACTGGAGCGAGGAGGTGTAGGTTGTCCGGTGGCTTGAACGTGTGTGCGAGTACGGATGCGCTGCTGTGTTGCGGCGCTCGGACTTCCTCACGATCTTGAGATCGGCAAGTGTACGACTACATCAACCACGAGTTCCTACTCGTTAACAAAACTCGTTGTCTTTGAGGGTAAGTTATCGTTGGATGTATGTCCACCCGTTGCTCTGTACCTAGTATATAGATCTTGGCGTGTAGTTCTCATCGTAGGAATTTTTTGTTTTCTATGCTGCGGACCCAACACTACTCACGCATCACACCGGAGGCTTGCATGGTGATGAAGAAGGCCTCCAGGGTGAATTCCCCTCTCCGGCAGGGTGCCGGGAAGAGCTTCAGATCCCTCCCGATCTAGGGATGGAGATGACAACGGCTATAGACTCTTTCGTGGATTTTTGATCGGGCACTTAGGGTTTTCGTCCCGAGGGCAATATATAGGCAGAAGGGGAGGCCGAGGGGGTGTCTGGGCTGGCCACACCACCCCTTGGCGCGGCCAGGCCTGGCCCGCGCGGCCAGGTGGTGTGGTGGCCCCCTGGCCCCTCTCCGTCTCATATTCTATCATCTGATGACTTCTGAAAAATCGGCACTTTGGCTTTTGTCCTGTCCAATTCCGAGAATATTCATTTTCTGACTTTCTTGGAACCAAAAGCAGCAGAAAACAGGCAGCTGGCACTGTGGCTCTTGTTAATAGGTTAGTCCAAGAAATCATATGAAAAGTAGTCCAAAGTTGGAACAAAACACAAGAAAGTGGATAAAACTAAGCATGGAACATCAAAAACTACAGATACATTTGCAATGTATCAACATCCCCAAGCTTAACTCACGCTCGTCCTCGAGTAGGTAAGTGATAAAAGAAAGAATAATTTTTGAGGTGACATGCTCCATCAAAGACTTGATGAATGTATTTGTAAAACATTGAAGGCTGGGATCATAGTACTTCAATCATAGCATGAAAGACAAAGTTCTAGCAATAAGACAAAGAAACTATGATGCAACATGAAAAGGTACAAACAAAAGATTCATGAATAACAATGCTTTGCAAGACGTTTGTTTGTTTCACATAAAGAAAACATAGCATAATAGTATTCAGCTTGTCCCTCATAGAGTAGCAAATATAAATGCATAGGACACCTGCAAAGTTCATAAGAGTGACTAGATACAAATAGTTAAAAACAAGCAATATCAAGTTATGCACCAATCAACTAGTCTTGGGACAATGCACATAGAACTAAGAATGGCCACTATGCTCTCAAAGTAGGTGCATAAAGGTAGAAGGTGGAGACTCAATATAATGGTGGAAGAAAGGCCTTTTTATAAGGAAGTAGGGATTCAAGTCTCATAAAGAGCTTCCAAAAATTATGGTACTTATAGCTTTCAGCTCTCATTGCCCCTATCATAAGCATCTTGAAGTGATTAAGGTTAAAGTGAACAAACTATGGTGTACATGCTTGGCGAAGTATAAGTTAGAAATCTCATGTCCCTTGTATACGAGGGACGCTCCTCATGCTACTCAAGTTTAGTCACCGGTAAGTTCTTGTCATTGTAAGTACATGTGTATCATAGAGAACCGCTAATGGGGTACCCCTTGCCCGATGATACAGAAGAATCCCCATATCAAAATGACAAGGCAAGCAGACAACGAGCATCTCAGCAATCTTCTTATTTACCATGGGAATATGGTTCTTTTTTCTCTCTTTCCTCTTTTCATAATATCTCTTTTTTTCTTTCTTTCTCTTATTTCTCAATATAGGACTCTTTTTTATAAGAAGAATGCTTCATAGACAGCTCATTATGGTTACGCTGCAGGTTTCCACCATGTCAGCATGGATTAGACCAGCGGCCCAGGCGTTTGTCTAAAACATATACATAACTCCATGGACTTAGAAGCTCCCCTTTCATTTCACACCGACGACATCCATATACAAAAGAGGATGATATCAACTGGGTACAAGTACCAAGTGCAATGTTGAAAGCGTTCCCCATGAAAGCATGGTTCTGCTAATCCCCAACAAATAAGTGCAAGCATATACAACATAGACTACACAATGGTTCACGTTTATTAAGGGCAAGAAAAGTAAAGTGTGCCATCAAGTTCGTGAGAGCTTTAATCACTAGTTTTCTCATAACAAGTTTAATTTGGAAGGTAAACAAAAGCATGAATATACTTGGAATAGCATAAGCTAATATGTAGGTATGGTGGACTCTTTGGAATAACTTGGTTTAGGCAGTTGGATGCATGAGTGAAACTCATACTTGGTTGTGGAGGCTAGCAAAAGACTTGGAGCGACAAACTAAGAGAGCAATAATGGCCATAATCATGCAGATCGACAAAACATCATTGATCAAAGCATAAAGTGATACTACAAGTTGAAAACTAAAGGATCATAAAGTCTATGGTGACTTGAGCTAGTCATAACATGGTGTGAGCATGCGCCAAATCAACCCAAACAAAGCATCAAAGGAGAATACCACTATATTATGCTTTAATATGCTAAAACAACGCATGATTCATCCAAGGCACATTAAGCAATCTCAATTGTTTATAACAAGTCATTCTACAACAAAGAATACTAAGCATAAAACCAAAACAATATCAAGCATGCATGACAAAGCATAGGCCACAGTCAAAAACAAGCGCTTTTTACCACATAAGCATGAACTTTCCTGCTCTTTTCCCAACCAAACCAAACTATTTGCAAACCAATGTATGAAAGAGGGGGTCCAACCAATTTATTCAGAAAACTAAGAAAACTAAGCAAACAAAAAACCAAAACAAAAACGAAGAAGAAGACGCTCCAAGAACAACACAACTGTGCATGAAACAATAAAAATGAAGCGTTTGGAAGAAATCTGGAATTTTAATTGATGAAGAAGGGGATGCCTTGGGAATCCCCAAGCTTTGACGCTTGTACTTCTTGGATATTTCTTTGGGTGACACGCGTGGCATCCCCAAGCTTAAGCTTTAGTCCATCCTTCATCTCATTACTCATTCCTTCCATACACCTGAATTTTTTCCTTCATACAAAACTTCACACAATCTTTATTAGCAACATTAGTGCACTCAAGATAAATAAGTCTTAAGGTTCAGTTCTAACACCAAATAAACTTCCATTAGAACACTAGCTACTGTAGCACTTCCCTCAAAAATCTCAATTCCCCAAAAGAGCTCAAAAAGGAACCGACAAAAAGCAAATGCAGAAAATGGCAGAAATCTGTCAAAACAGACCTGCAGGTAAATACGAATTTTTTCTAAGACCTTCTGTTGCTCAAATCGAAAAGTGTTGAACTAAAGAAAGTTAGATAACAACCTGGGGCAGAAGCACAAAAATTCACGCCTTAAAAAGATTTTCAGAGATTTTACACGAATTTTTACGGTGAAGCACAGAAATCTGTTTCGAGACAGCAACTTCCCCAATCATTACTTCTCTCTCATTAGAGGTTACTCTTGGCACAAAAAGAAAATAAAAAGGATAAGGAGCGGTTATTACTGAAGTAATAACTTACAAGACTCATCTAAAACTTTTGGGTTGTCTCCCAATAAGTACTTTTATTTAACGTCTTTAAGTTAGGCATAAGAAGCAAAGAAAGAATCAAGTGTTCTCAAATGAAGAAGCATTAAGACCAAATTTTGTTTTCATAGGAGAAGCAAAAGAAATCTTCTCTCTTTTCTTAGGGAAGTGTTCTATACCTTTCTTGATCGGGACTTGATATTTAATGGTGCCTTCTTTCATATCAATGATGGCATCAATAGTTCTAAGAAAAGGTCTTCCCAAACTAATAGGACAAGAAGCATTGTATTCAACATCCAAAACATAGAAATCAACGGGGACATAGGCATTGTTAACCATAATAGGAACATCATTAAGACTCCCCATGAGTTACTTTTTAGCATTATCATCAAGTGTGACATTCAAATAACAATCTTCAAGTCGAGGCAAATCAAGCATATCATAAATCCTTCTAGGCATAATAGAAACACTACTATCAAGGTCACATAAAGCTTTGAAATCAAAGTCATTCACTTTCATATTAATGATGGGTTCCCAACCATCTTCTTGTTTTATAGGAATAGAAGCTTTATGTTTCATATTTTCTTCTTTAATCTTTATGAGAGCATCATTAATGTGTTTTGTAAAGGCCATGTTCATAGCACTAGCATTAGGACTTTTAGCAAGCTTTTGTAGGAACTTAATAACTTCAGAGATGTTGCAACCATCAAGATCAAAATCAAATTTATCATCTAAAGTAGTAGAACTATTACTAGCCTCAACACTAGTGGTGGTGATAGTAGAAATACTAATGTTTTAGCAATTTCATCTTCTCTTTCCCACTTAGCATGTAATTCAGCTAATAGTCTAACATTTTCATCAATTCTTACTTGTATGGCATTAGTATCTGCAAAGGGATTATTGTTAGTTTTAGGTTTAGCAGCCATTTTATTCAAAGAAGATTGATCTTCAACCAAAGATGATATATTTCTTTCAGCATTAGAGAGTTTTTCCTCAATGGTTTTATTGAAAGCAGTTTGTTTACTAATAAAGTCCTTAAGCATAGCTTCAAGTTCAGAGGGTGCACTCCTATTGTTGTTGTAAGAACTTCCATAAGCATTACCATTGTTGGGAGGATATGGCTTATAATTGTTGTTACCAAAATTATTCCTATAAGCATTATTGCCAAAGTTGTTGTTTCTTATGAAGTTCACATCAACTTGCTCTTCTTGAGCAACCAAAGAAGCTAAAGCAACATTATTTGGATCAATATGGGCTTTCCCATTAACAAGCATAGACATAATAATATCAATCTTATCACTCAAGGAGGAAGTTTCCTCAACAGAATTTACCTTCCTACCTTGTGGAGCTCTCTCAGTATGCCATTCAGAATAATTAACCATCATATTGTCCAGAAGTTTTGTTGCAGCACCCAAAGTAATGGTCATAAAGGTACCTCCAGCAGCAGAATCCAATAAGTTCCTTGAAGAATAGTTCAATCCTGCATAAAAAGTTTGGATGATCATCCAAGCAGTCAGTCCATGAGTGGGACAATTCTTTACCAAAGATTTCATTCTTTCCCAAGCTTGAGCAACATGCTCATTATCAGATTGTTTAAACTTCATTATTTCACTTCTCATAGATATAATCTTAGCAGGAGGATAGTATTTTCCAATAAAAGCATCTTTGCATTTAGTCCAAGAATCAATACTATTCCTAGTTAAGGAAATCAACCATTCTTTAGTTTTTCCTCTCAAAGAGAAAGGAAACAATTTCAGTTTAATAATATCACCATCTACATCCCTATGCTTTTGCATCTCACAAAGTTCAACAAAGTTATTTAGATGGGAAGCAGCATCTTCATTACCAATACCAGAAAATTGTTCTCTCATAACAAGATTGAGCAAAGCAGGTTTTATTTCAAAGAAAGTATCTTCAGGCACAGGTGGAGCAATAGGTGTGCTCATAAAATCATTGTTGTTGGTGCTAGTGAAGTCACACAACTTGGTGTTTTCAAGAGTAGTCATTTTTTTGTGTTTTCAAATAAGAAAGCAAACTAGTAGAACTAATTTTTGTGTGTGTTTTTGATAAAGAAACAAGCAAACAAAACAAAAAGAAACTAAGAAAAACAAAAATAACAAAGTAAAGAGATTGGTTATGAGGGACTCCCCTTGTGAAGATGTCCTTGACTCCCCGGCAACGGCGCTAGAAAAATGCTTGATGGCTCAATGTACGACGCCAGAAAAGTGCTGTTGCGGTGTTGATGTAGACCTCATTGGGAACCCCAAGAGGAAGGTATGATGAGCACAACAGCAAGTTTCCCTCAGTTATGAAACCAAGGTTTAATCGAACAAGTAGGAGCAAGGAAACACCCCAAAGGTGTCGCTAGCTGAGACTTGGCAGGGCGCACTACCGGTGCTAGTAGCAATGTGGATAACTGCACAACACAACCACAGAACTTTGTCCCCAACTTGCGATGAGGTTGTCAATCTCACCGTGTTTTGTGGAAAACAAAGGATTAAACGTATCGAATGGAAGGATGTAATAGTTTGCAGAAAGTAAACACAAAGTAATAAACAGTTTGTAGATTGTATGTAAAGAAAAGAGGACCGGGATCCATAGTTAACTAGAGGTGGCTCTCCTTAGATAGATAACATGCTGGGTGAACAAATTACAACTAGGCAATTAACAAACATCGAGAAAGCAATACAAGCATATACTAATGATCTTGACTCCTTTGAGATTCGATTGGGCATTACAACATTATACATAGACCGCCATCCAACTGCATCTATGACTAATGATCCACCTTCAGGTTATCATCTGAACCCCCTCCAGTATTAAGTTGCAAGCAACAGATTATTGCTTTACGAACTGCGTGTAAAGTAAACAATACGATTGTTCTATGAACAAAGGATTGTTGTTTTCTCCCTAGTAGCAATAGCACATCTAGTACCTTAGAGATTTCTGTCACTTCCCCAGATTACCAGAGGCATGAACCCACTATCGAGCATAAATACTAACTCTTGGAGTTGCTAGCATCTACTTGGCCAAGATAGCTACTAACAACGGAAAGCATGCAAGATCACAAATAACAAAGACATGATAGAATCAATAATCAATCTGAAATAGCATCTCAATATCCATCAGATCCCCGCAAACACAACATGCAGAATTACAAATAGATGATCTTGATCATGAACGGAGCTCACAAGATCTAGACATGAAAGAACAAAGGAGGAGAACTAGCCATCTAGCTACTACATGGATCCGTAGTCCAAGGATGAACTACTCACGCATCACACCGGAGGCTTGCATGGTGATGAAGAAGGCCTCCAGGGTGCATTCCCCTCTCCGGCAGGGTGCCGGGAAGAGCTTCAGATCCCTCCTGATCTAGGGATGGAGATGACGGCGGCTACAGACTCTTTCGTGGATTTTTGATCGGGCACTTAGGGTTTTCGTCCCGAGGGCAATATATAGGCGGAAGGGGAGGCCGAGGGGGTGCCTGGGCTGGCCACACCATACCCTGGCGCCGCCAGGCCTGGCCCGTGCGGCCAGGTGGTGTGGTGGCCCCTGGCCCCTCTCCGTCTCGTATTCTGTCATCTGATGACTTCCGTAAAATAGGCACGTTGGCTTTTGTCCTATCCAATTCCAAGAATATTCATTTTCTGACTTTCCTAGAACCAAAAACAGCAGAAAACAGGCATCTAGCACTATGGCTCTTGTTAATAGGTTAGTCCAAGAAATCATATGAAAAGTACTCCAAAGTTGGAACAAAACACAAGAAGTGGATAAAACTAAGCATGGAACATCAAAAATTATAGATACATTTGCTATGTATCAGTGTAAACCAAGCATATCATGCCATCATTTCAATTCCACTTGCTTGATGAGCCTTAATTACCGGAGCTACATAAAACATTGGTCCAACTATACTGGAGCTACATGCTTAATTACTGGAGCTACATGCTCCAACTATACTTACTGGAGCTACATGCTTTGTTTTCTTTTAAAATAAAACATTGGTTTTTATATGCTTACATGCTCTAGTAGCTTTTATGATTAAGATACAACTAAACACGCACTATTGTTAGCTGGTTGGATGAATCCTTTCTAAGATGCATATATTCCACATACATATCCCATAGATCAGGTGTATGTGAAATACTGTAGTAAAAAATATAATGAATGTATGCTGCAACCATTTGTTAGCATCACACAAGTGTGCTAGATCAACATCTTAACCAAGTGCAAGCAAATAAGTGATTTATTATTGTTTACTGCTAGTGGTTTCTACTT
Source organism: Avena eriantha (assembly GCA_910589775.1). Taxonomy (NCBI): domain Eukaryota; kingdom Viridiplantae; phylum Streptophyta; class Magnoliopsida; order Poales; family Poaceae; genus Avena; species Avena eriantha. The sequence goes on along the minus strand of OU342746.1, from coordinate 409,441,718 downwards.
TACTTTTTTGTTTACTGCTAGTGACCACCAGATCATGTGCATACATGATCTGATCCTATAGTAGGGTTTGTGTGGTTAATTGGCTTGATACTGGACAGATCTGGTTGTTGTACAACAACATCACCATTGTTATATACACTCCTCTTGTCCACTTTCTACTAGATATTCTTGCTGTGCTAGCTTCTGTTCTAAGGCTGCTGCTAGAAGATTCTTGTGAACTTTGACAGATCTAGTTGCTGTATAACAATATCATTATTGAACTTTGACTGCAGTCTTCTAACCATCTCTTGGTGTTCTGATGGATTCTGGAAAGTGAGGAGCATATGGTTGGTATAAAATAGGCTGCTAATTATGGATATTGTTATTCAGTTTATGATATATCATTGTTGTTGGATAAAATATATCATTGGTACTATGTATGTTGTTACTGCTGCTGTTTGATTCAATATCTGGTACTATATGGTGTTGTCTGATTCAACGCGGCTGTGGATGGGGCTATTTTCTTGTGTGTGAATGTTGCGGGGATTTCATTTGAGTTGCCCATTTCTCCCAAAGTGTCGATTCACTTTCGTTTTGGTTGAGAAATGGGCACTCCTAGGTCATAAAATAAGCAAAGGTCATGCCGAATTTTTTGGCCAAGATTTGTGCTAACTTTTTGCCTATTTTTAATAGAGTAGTGCAAACATGTTGGGCAACAACGAGGCCAGCCCTTCTAAGCACATGATCAGCGTCGAAGAACAAGGTAGACAGGCCAACCAGTCATTCTGGCGGGGGTCCCAACAGGAGGAGGAGGAGGAGGTGATGAGGATCACACCACCACCGGAGGAGGAGGCGACCGTCGCTAGAGCTGCTGGGGCCAATGAGGGCGGAGATCCTGATTACGAGGGGGACGAAGGCGACTACGATGGAACTAGTGAAGGCGACGGCGAAGAGGATGACACCACCGATGGCGGCACCCGCACCAATGGCGGCGAGCGTACGGATGGCGGTAGCGGCAACCCGGCCGCTTCTCAGAAGAAGGAACAGAAGGAGCGAAAGGTGCCAGTGCTCGCCACCATCTGCGATGAGTTCACTAAGTTCACAGAAAGTGGCCTACCCATTGCGCCAGAGGCAATTGCTAAAGGGTACGGCCTGCAACTCGGGTGCATCGTCCGGGAAAGCATGTCGATCAACACGAAGTACATCAGACATGCTGACAATGCAACTTTGGTCGATAACCTCCTTAAGAAGCTTCACAAGCGATATAGATTCCTAGAGCGGTTTAGAAACCTCGAGAGAAAGAACCCGGTGAACAAACTAGCCCTCACGAAGATGAGCAATGCCTTGAGCAGCTGCAAAACCAGGGTGAAGACTAGCATTGACAAAGGTGAAAGCTGGGAGGTTATTAGTAAGAAAAATCCGATTCTCGACGAAGAGGAGTTTAAGATATTCAAGGCGGATATAGCTACCGCTGATGCTATAAAATGGACTAAATGGGGAAGGAGTATGCGGGAACAGAACATAGGTAACCACCACCTTGGAAGTGGCGGTTATAGGGGGAAACGGGCCCTTTGGGACATGGAGGACGCCGAGCTTGAATGCTTTGGTAAAGACAACCCTTGGCTTAAAATCACGGACTTGCAGCTTAGGCAATTTTTTCGGGCCCGCTACTACCTGGACAAGGAAACAGGGAATTCATCACCGACGATCCGGAGGTGAAGGACTTCGAGAAGAAGCTGGTAAGGAATTTATCGCCGATCTCAAGTCTATTGTGTTCTAATTAAATAATGAAGCCAAGAATCTAAATGGGTTCACCTTTCCTTGTCTCTGCAGGAGGATGAACTGAACGCTACTGCCACAGAGTCGCCCCAGGATTCGCCGGAGCCGTGGGACACGGTTTTCGACAGGGCGACCAGTGCTTACAAGAAGAGGGACAAGGGGTTGCCGCCGTCCTCAGCTGGCCGTGTGTCCGGCTTCGGTACGAGCATGAAATTCAAGGAGTACTACAAAGAGGACGCCAAGAAAAGAAGGGAGAGGAAGAACCAGGATAAAGCCGCTGTTGAAGATCTGAAGATGAAGGTGCATACACTAGAGAATAAGGCGGTGGACGAGAAAACGGTGGACAAGTTAGTGGAAGAGCAGCTCCGCTCGATGATCCCCCCCTGAGTTTTTCGAGGGGCTTACTGCTTGGAATGCGGGAGGTCGACAGGGGCCGATACATCTTCCCAGCTTAAGTGGCAGCAACTCGGGAATCAATGTTACCGTGTCGCCGGACCTGGTGACCCTGCCAGCCGTCAACGTCGGGACGCAGCCGCTCGTTTTGGTCACACCGATGCCCCTCCCGCCAAAGATACCAATAAGGCGCAACCGACGGCGGTGGTGCTTCGTGAGGCACCCGAGCGGGAGATTGCAGATGATGATAGGCCGGCCGCCGGCATCGGCCGTGTCTCTACATTATCTGAGATCCACGCCATCACCAAGGTAACTAATTAGTTAGTGCACGTCATCTCCTTTATGCCTTTGATGCATGACTGCTGCCATCTCATGACGCCCAACAACATGTTTTTGCCTCAGGACACTTCTTGCGTACTCCTGCTTAAAGATGTCGGCGGTGAGTTGAAGGATGTTGCCAAGGGCACTCTCATACACCCGGTGAGCCGCACGATGCACAACAATCCAATGGATGATGACGTGATGAGGGTCAGGTTGGCTCGGGTGTTGCCAGGGTGCGACGACATGGACCCCCCTTTCAACCTCAGGGAGCCGACGAACACAAGACCCTTGGAGAATGCTACAACTGGCCCTTGACATGGCCGAAGACCCAGATTCGTCTTGGGGGGGGGGGAGCACCAGCGCCACCTCTCGACCGATCGCCCGGCCACCACCTCGGAAGCCAGTAGCCGCCGTCGTCACCACCACCAGCCGTCACCATCAACTCTTGGCAGCGTGTGCACTGCCACATGGCAAAGACATTGTGCCGCAACCGCCGTCGCCCCCGCTACCACCACCACATGATGGCACCCATGAAGATGATGATGAATTGGTCAACGTTGACGACTTCATCAACACCAGCGCCGCCAAAGGACTGTATATGCCTTCTGTGGATGAAGAACCCTTCACAGCTCGCGACGACCATCAAGCTGGTCGGCCCAATACATGCACGCAACGTCTGGTCTTCCATGGTCTTTCTCAAGAGATGCCTCTGGCTGTCGATCCACCACAAGAGAAACCGGGATTGGTTTTCAGCCCCAACACACCCCGAAAGGCGGCTGATGAGCAGATGGTAGTGGCTGACACTGTTGTGAAGAAGAAGCACTACAGGAAGAGAGGTAATAATAATAAGAAGGGTGCGAGCCAGCCTCTTCCGAAGAGGATCCGGGGTCAGGACGCCGTCGTCGTACCATCCACACAATATGGCATGCCCCGAGTGCATGTAGCTGTGATCCGATATTGACTCCGGATATGATCCACATTGCGGTTGGAGCCATGTTAACTTTGCACGAGGGTGTGAAGATACTAGAGGGCCTCCTTCTTAAAGACGAAGATCCAAATTACCCGGTTTTCATGGCTAAGGTGCCATTGGACGTGGGCTTCATCGATAAAACCCCCGCGGATATATTCTTCATAGCGTTCGAGGACATATTCAAGCTGTTTCTCACGAAACGGCTGGACTATAACTTGGTCCGCCTATACGCGCTCAATCTGGCGATCAAGATCAAGAGAGAGAGAGAGAGAGTACCCCGGAAATCCCGATAGTGGATCCCTACTACATGCGGGACAGCCAGTTGGTCGAAGGATCAGAGACACGGACCAAGGTGACGGCGTACCTCGAGAAGTTCATGGTGGACAACAAGAGAAAGGGCACACTTCTTTTGCCTTTCTTTCCCGAGTAAGTACACACACTCGCTCATCGCCACCGTAACTTATGCATTTCTTATAGATTTCTTCCTTTGCTCTTTTTCCAACATTATGTTCCAATTGTGTTGCACAGAGACAAATACTGCACACTCATCGTCCTTGCCCTGAGGTATTTGCTAGCCACGTATTTCGACTCGGGGAGTTTGACGAAGAAGAAAGACTACACCAGAATAAGGGGTGTTCTCAATGAGGCTCTCGAGGGCTACACCAAGAAGGGATGCACCTTGGTAGATTAGGGGGAATGTATCAAGGATGGCAAACACGTGTTGAAGCACGTGCTCGAGTTCCCCTGCGTCAAGCAGTCGACTACTGGTGCCAAGGAGGCCTTCTACGTCCTCCATCACCTTAAAGGCTATGTTCGGGATTGCCAGAACCTAACGCTGCCATCTAGTCTCCGAGGATGGGCCAAAATTTTGGCGTGAGTCGACGATGCTGATCTTAGAGAAGACTTCCATCGCATTCAGATGAAGTTGTCGCAAATCATCATTGAAGATGTCAACACAAGGGGGGTGCCCTATAACAAGCCGGTTGAGTAAGAGGGAGATCGAAGAACGCCTCCATAAGCAGGGTGACACAAGGACGTGGATGACAAAAGAGGGCTATCCACCGTTCCCGAAGCCGAGCGAGAAGAGAAAATACTATATAAATCCTGTATAAATACCTGATTATATACCAGGAATGTATTTTATTTTGAATACATGTGATATACTCAGTGGCGCATATAGAAACGGTGTCTGTGGTGCATATAGACTCTGTGGCGCATTGGACTGTATGCGCCACTGATATCTGCTTCCACTTCTGTGGCGCATTCCTGCATATGCGCTACATGAAGCAGATATCAGTGGCGGGGTAACAGTGGCGACAGGGATATGCGCCACAGAAGATGAAATCCCATGCGCCACAGAAGAGCTGTTTCCTAGTAGTGCGTGCAAATCTCAAGGTATGCGATTTTAAGAAGGCATTCGTATTTAACTGCAAATTGATGCTGTCTTGGATCATGCATGATTGTTGCTTGCTGTTCTGTATATGTAAATGGCGAATCCCAATCGACTTTCCCTTTCAGTTGTATGTTCAACACTGATCTAAATGGTTTAATCAAGGCATGTCTAATTGCATTGCCTTGTGTTTTCCTGTATTTTTCAGGGGTATCTGACCATTCTTGCAGAGTTACTCAGGTCAGCTAAAATTCACAACTAGTAGTATTATCTATAGACTTAATCCTGAACAAAAGACAGCCTCCTGGGCACTCCTAGCGCGCAGTGCTATCAGCCGTTCGATGTTGGACAAAGAATCATCAGGTTCGTTCATAAATAGCTTAAGCGTGATGGTTTTCCTGTGCTCTTGCCTCTCTTTTTATCCCCTGAACGGCCGAGCTCCTTCCTACGTACGGCAGCAGTCGCTGACGCTGAGCACTCGGCGGAGACTGTAGCGACTCACAGGTGACGGGAAGGCCGGGGCCTCCTCTCCCTTCCTCCCTCTCTCCGGCCAACCTCGCATCCCTCTTTCCCACAACCCATCTCCTCTTCCTCCCGTGCCCCGATAGGGTTCCCGGCCGCCGCTCCAGCCCATCTCCTCTTCCTCCCGACCCTAACTCTTCCTCCCGTGCCCCGATAGGGTTCCCGACCGCCGCTCCAACTAACCGTACCCGTGAATCTCCTTTCCCATCCAGAGTAATTGGAGAGGTTCCGTCTCTTTGCTGTTCTAATTTTGGTTTTAGGTCTAGATTGGTGGAGTGTTGTGTGTATGTACTTTGGTTGGTGCTATCATGTTTCTTTTCTGAAATCGGTTGTCGTTGTTTTGGTATTGTTGAGTTTGGCGGGATAGTTTGTTGTGCACAGATTTGTTTAGGCGCAGGACCGAATTAGAGAAGATGCCTTATGGGCTTTTATTCAGAGCTGGTTTACAGTGTTCAGTTAAATAAATTTGATCTGTACATTGTTAGCCTGCCTAATTCCAGTTTGTAGGTGTGGGCTAGGGCAAGAGAAACTTTCGATTCTTCGGTTAAAATGAGGTGTTGGATAATTGGGTTGTGACAGCGGGATGGAAAGGGTTGAAAGTATGGTTGTTTTAGGTTTCTGAATTAGATCTAATCCTCACCTTGCCGGCGATTCGGCGGCGTGTGCGATTTACCAAACCGCTGATCTTTTTTCCGATTGATTTGTACCATTGTCCACTCCGCACCAAGCAGGGCCATGCTCCTCGGCAGTAACAGCGGCAAGAGTTTTAGTGCTTCCCAACATCTGCCATCATTCTGGATGCCGCTGGGAGTGGTCTCACCGGTCATAGGTAAGCAAATCACTTCATCTTCCAAATTAGATTTGTGAGATGCTCTGCCATGATTAATTGATGGATAATGGGCTGTTGGGCTACTCTGCCCAAGGTGTATTCTGGAACAATTAATTTGCTGAAAGGTGGGACTATTTTTATAGTATTGTATGATCCAATTCGTGGTGACTGATTTGGCTTTCTACGCACGCGTGTTCTTTTTTTATTATAGTTAAAAAGAGGTTGCACTCATCAGTTTGTTATGGTAGACCTATTAGCTGGTGGCTTCCATGATTTACAGTGAGTGTGATGCATGGCAAAACCGTAGCTTTTACAGAATTAACACCGAAGTACAAAAATGCTCTACTACATACATTTTGATAGATGTGATATATATATCTTCGTTTCAATCAAATAATTGTCCAAATGACACCATATTTTAGGAGTGTTACGCTATTTAAAATTCTAATTTTATTTATAAAATGATACTGGTATTTGCAGCATGATAAAGAAAAGCCTGATTTCCACAATATTACATTGAGTGCTCATATATAACAAAGAAAACATTTATCATGGTTTTGGTATTTGCAGCACTGATTTTTTTAAGGTTCTAACGGTTCCACACAAAAATGATGTATACTTGAGCTTATTTATTATATCCAGGTAGGGGTCATGCAAAAGCGGGGGAAGAACTTAACTATCAGCAGCTCAAGCCTATATTTCATCCGTGAAGGTTAGGCATGCAACATTTATTTTTAAGTTCATATCTGGAGTGATAGTACTTTATTAGACTATATTGGTGCTTTGAATGCTCAGCCTACTTATAACCATCCGTAATCTCATTTGACGCTTTGACCCTGTGCTTAGTCCATAAAAAATTATTCACGCCCATCTATGATACAAGGAATGGTTAATATTACTCTATAGCTTAAGCATGGTCGCAAGCGAGTGCTCTGAGGCCATATGCCGCGCATGTATCCGTTGGTGCCGCGGACTGTGGGCCAGTATGGCCTTTTTACCTCCCTGCTCGGTCGCACTCGCACCCCCAAACCCAGTCCGCAAGCCCGTCCCCTTTCTTTTCTTCTCTGCCCCGATCTCGCCTTCTAGGGTTTTCGGCCGTCGCCGTCTGTCCCGCATTTTCTCCCCCACGACGCCCCATCCACATCAGGAAGCCACCCTACATTCTCGACGGTGAACCCACGATGAATCCATGGTGGTAGGCGAGGATCCAGGCGTTGCATCCGCCCTATCTTCGTGCCACTTTTCCACTATCATTGTGGGCGCCGCTCTCCACGGCCGGAGCTCCCCTTCCCGCACATGTTTCTCCAGCGCTTGATCTTAACCTTCCACATTCGGCCGCCACTCGGCACGGGCAGCCACATCCCACCATGGTTCGACACGCCCAGCCTCACGTCGACAACTCCTTTCTCCACAGAGACTAGCTTCACCACATGCTCGGCAATGACTAGCCTCCGTACATGCACCGCCGCTGACCCGCTCAATCACTAAATCGATCCATCATCTACGCCTCGGGCCGCTCAACCTTCTCGTGACTCGCATTACGGACCAATTGCCGCCACGTGCAGCTTCACCGCCAGACATACCACCACCAGATGGAGTTTTGTTTGGGAGGTGCTGCTCGGGATATGGCGGCAGCCGGCGCCCAGGAAGAAGCGGGGAGAAGGGGATACTTATATTCTTTGCTTTATTTGTATATTTTGTCCCTTATCTACAGACTGATTTTGAATTAGCACCTAGACACAAAGCAAGATCAGAGAGGCACCAACAGGTAGCTGAACAAGTGGTATAATCAAATGTTCTGTTGTCTCCTTTGTTAGTATTTTATATCTGTAGTTAGTTTCATCGTGGCCAATTTTCAGGAATCTAGCCGAAAAGATTATGCAGTACATGCTGGCTTACAGGGAGCAAACAGAGAAATGCGTAAGATAGTTAGGCTATCACTCACTAGGAAGATTTTTTTTGCACCATTTCTTAACATTATTTCTTCCACAATCAGTCTCATATATTTTTGATATAGAGGTTGACTGAATTCCTTGAGCCTAAAGTCAAGAGATGGTCAAATGGGAAGGAAGGAAATCTGCGAGCATTGTTTTCTACATTACAATATGTATGCATGCTGACTTACAAGATATCTGTTTGAACCATTGTTTCTTTGTTTGCCACAGTTTCAATGAGTTCTTTTGCATGTCCACATTTAGCTTTGCCTTACAGGTACTTTTAACTTCCAATAAATTATGTGCCAAACTGCCAAGTTCATTTCAGGAGATTTAATAAATGACTGTTTGAGAATCGAGGGCCTTGACTTATTAATCTATAAAAATGAAAAATAGAATTTAGTTGGTTCAATTCATTTGCACAATTCAGATACAGACACGCTATAACAGAATTCTTCAAATGAAGTCTCCTTCTGCTAAAATTATATGTACCCAAAGACTACCGAGTGACAATTTGGCCGTGAAATGGATGCGTGTTATATATCCACATGTCCAGTTTATTTAGAAGATAGATGTCTAGATTAGACAGGTTGGTTGTGGGGAGTAGTCAATAAGACTTCACAAGTACCCCGCAAAAAAATAAGGCTTCACAAGAAAAAAATCAGGTTTTTTTTGTACCATTTACAGGTTTACTAAGAACATTTCCCATGCACAAAGGATATTTGATGATAAATTAAAGACGTATCCACGACAATGATGTTTGCCTTATGAGGCTGAACCATATTGACTAACCATTTACTTGTTATGATATAATTTTTTAATATTTGATTTGCGGGCTTATCTGTTTGTCCACTTCATTGCAATAAAAATCTTCTCACGGAAGTACACTTGAATTCACTTTTGATTACAACTAATTATGCATTCATTTTATGCAGTGATATTGAATTTGAATTATCTTGGATGAATTAAACTACACATTTGGAAGATCACTCTAAAACCTTTTTCTTCTCGGCAGATACTTGGTTTAGAGTTCATGCAGTGGCTGGAAGTCGGTTCCGTCAAATATCTCATTACAGCTGATATTGTCAAGAAAGCATACATGACAGCAACCCTTTGTGTCCATCCAGATGAATTACAACAAACAGGGCTACAATTAGAAAAAAAGTACTACATTGTGCCTATAGGCTGCAGTATCGGGATGCCAGTGTTAGATGTGCTATTGAGCATGTGGAAAGTCTCTCACCTTTTCTATTTTCTCTAGACCCGTCCTTCACTTTTCCTTGCAATTTCATGCTGCCGCTTTCGCCGTTCTACTAATTTCTCACCACTTATCTCACTTATAGTGTTAAGAAGTGCATCAATGGAGTGCCTCTACTGTGGTCTGGGCGGATGTTTGACTGCTATAGTTCTACCAAATAGAGGTTAGCTTTTTATTGGCCTTTATTTCTATTTACCATCGATATTTGTTCCTCCTTTTACATGTAGTTGTTTCTTGCATACATGTTAGTTTGTTTCTGTTGATGAATGCCATATCTGAGTAGCTCTTACTATTGCGGTGTTCTTATTTGATTTTTCCTATATTGGCTATCTTCTACACTCTAGAAAACTTTAAGCTTTTTTCCAAACAATGAACCCATGCTTCATCTCAATCAAGCTGAAAGGAGAGGGCACATTACCCAATAGGATCAATTTAAATTGCCGCCACTCTTTTTCCTATGCTATAATGTTTCATTACAGGTTGTTGAACACTACAATGCAACTTTCATATTCAATAGAAAATTTTCTTAGTGGATTTGTAGATTTAGAGAAAAACTTTTGCTTTGGTCAGGTAATGATTTTTGCGGTATTTTCTAGATCATTGTGACGTTTTTTCAACACTTCATAAAACATTCTGCTTAAGCCATTAAATGATATCGTATTATGCCTATAATGCTTCAAACATTCACTCATTGAATTGACCCAATAAACTCTTGTGCTACATAACTAAAATGTATACTATGAACCAGTTAAGCTAATAGTGTTTTCCGCTATTGTTAAAATGTACATTTTGGAAACTTAACTTATCATCTGATTGACCCTCCATATACAAGAAGCTCTTTACTTTTCTATAACTTCTGAAAGAGCCCTTTGTGGGTACATGCACAATGTTTATACTATAACTATACTGAACATGAAGTGCTGCAACTCTATATTCATGTGTTTCATGTCTATTTAGAATGCCAGAATCCCCACCCTTGCGGTCATATGATATATCTATTTAACATATATTAATACAAGTTAAATTTGGAAAAAATTATGCATGAACAGATGAAAACATAGTACGCCAAATTCCATGTTAATGTGACGTAGTTTGTAAGACAAGAGAAAGTGTCCTAATCCAAATCATTGTTATGTGCGTAAAGTAGCGTATGGAGGAGAATCTCAGTAAGTAGAACATTTTTCTGCTGAGTTAATGGGCTAATAGATGCTCATGTTTTGCAGTTAACAAGTTGAAAAGTTTAACAATGTTAAAGGAAGGCCAGTCTGGTGCAGGTCCATGACCTTGATACCAACGGCGAAGAGGCTACCAACTGTACCTGCAGGTCACAAAAAATATTGGGTTCTTCTCCGTCGGTTCATATCCACAAAATGATCTATTATCGCTTCAAGGTTTGTTCACTTCCCTTCTTTGATAATTTGATAGGACAAAGGTGTACATTTTGATGCTAGAGATATTAAAAGAAGCATACAGTTCAATAGATTAACCTTTGACATCGAGGGAAAGACTTCCCGAGAAAAGTAGACGGTATTTTGTACAAGGTTAGAGTTATGGCATGAGATAAATAGAAGTTAGGCTTATGGTATTAATTTAATGGATTGAACATAAATAGGGCGGTGTGATTGATTTCAAAGTACATATTATTTTGTAGTTCCATGTTCTTGCAAAATGTTGGAAATGACAAACAAGTCTTGAGTTTCTTATCTTAAACAACAAGTTCACTTTGCACAAATCTATTTCCTGGTAGGTTCCATTATGACAATATTTAGCGGATGCATGGAATGCCCCAGTGACATTGCTCTACATTTTTGACGAAACATTTGTTTTAATTTGACCAAGTCATGGTTGATTTTGATTTCTGTTTTCACCATGCTCTTTTAGTTTAACAAAGGAAACTTCATACTCCTGCAACTAACCAATTAATCTCTCGGTCATATATGTTGCTTCCTTGATGCTCATTTTACCTAAAAGTGGGGGGTTCCATTAATGTTTTAACCACACTTTTATAGGGCCAGTCTTGAAGATAGTTTAGGATAGCTCTTTTTTGTACCTGTGATGGGATAATTGTATGGCCGACCAGAAGCGGTTATTTATTTGTATTGATAGGTTATTTCCTTGCTCATTTGTATATGTATAAGTAAGCTAATGTGGGCACAATATTGTCTCTTGGAATATAATTGTGTTTTCTTGACTTTATCTATGGTTGTGGATATGCTCTTGAAATAGAAAAGTTATAACATAAGGCTTGAGAGATGAATGAAGCATATTAGCTTTTCATTTTTTAATTCTCTACCTTACTGAGTTATGGAGTGATGATGCTTGCTATTTATAGCAGTTGTATTTTTATTTATTTTTGAATCATGTATGATCTGATAAGAAATGCTCCAGTATATAGCCGGATCATACAAGCTGGATTAAGTAATTCTGCCAACTGAGATCCTGGAGGAACATTAGAAGGACCCATTTTGCATTTGTGGTAACTTTGCAGCAGGAAAAAACCAAGGAAAGCTGATGTCGTGATCTGAAGACTTTCTCAAATTTTACAAGTTACTTTAGTGTTTTGCCACTAATTGTTCAAGGATCGTATGGGAAAGTACATAGCATGTGCTGCTTCTATTAATGTTGGTTCTAAACAACATGTAGGTGAACGCTGCACTTAGCCGGCCTGGTAAATTGTGCATTGCACTTACCACGCGAGTGCATCCTAGGGTGGAAACTCCTTTCGAAACTTGGATCTTGGTTTACGGTTGTCATCAGACAAAAAAGGTTAAACTAAATGCATTGCACCTGGCAGCTAAACAGCCAGAAATGCTTGTAGTCCACCAAGCTGACCATGCCTTGACAAAATGCATTACAAGCGGCGCGGCGAAGCGCGCATGTTCATCTAGTTTCATATAAGTTCCCAGCCAACTCTTGGTCTGGCATTGCTGGTGTTTATGCTCAGATTTCAAACTAGCTGTTTTCCTTCACTGCAGCAGGAAGCTAAAATCAGCACAGAGTGTGTGGATGGTTCAGGTTTTCCAGTGCAGCCCTTCTGAGATTATAATTACAATATTGACTATTTTTCTTGGTTAACTTTTTTTACATTCCTACATTACTTTTACAGGGACTCCTGACCCTGAAACTGTGAACCCTGTGGTGCCCCGCCACCCAAAATCATATATGGAGGTTCACTATCTTGAGCTTCGCTCTTTTCTTTTACATACTCACGCTAGCATGAGCACTTAGTTCATTCTGAATAATTTTGTAATTTGTTAATGTAGTGTGCTAAGTACGAGAAAAATGTATACTGAGTTGATTTTTGATACTGAACCAAAAGTTGGCTCTAAACTGTCATATTGGACTTGACAGGTCATGGAAATGATACAAAGGGGAGAGCGGCCAGATGATATCCAGGTAGTCATTATTTCTATCTGTCTCCTATTATTGCTGCAACAATAGGACTCTATAACCCTATTTTTTTATCATGTACTGTAGGATATTAACGATGAGCCTCCAAACCCTGATCAACCAATCTCGGAATCCCGTATGGCACCAAAGCCCAAGGTTTGGACCTGAAATTACTGGCTAACCAAACGTTTCACAGTATGGATTTTCTTTTCTTTTAGCCTCACCGTCTTGGAGAGAACATGTGTATGTACATAGTAACAATTTTTAGAGTTTCTCTATGATGTCCATCAGGCTTGTTTGACAACTATTGGTTGGCTCACATTTATGTCGCTGTTGAATAGCCATGGGAAAAGCAAGGTCAAGAAAGCTCCGGCTTGGATCTGAAAGCTCACCCAAGCGATTCCAGCGAACCGACATCAGGAGTTCAAACCGATAGGACCAACCACGGCATGGAATCAAACAACAACTCTGATCATGGTGATGCGCTGCTGATAGCAGAGCCAGCTATGGGCGGCTCTGAAGGTCCTGTGGATGATGATGCCGCCTCACCGGAGCAGTAACTTCGAAAGCACATGCATGATGAGGCGTGATCAGAGATGATGAGCCCAAGAGCAGGCTTCAGATTCCAGTACCACATCAGTATACTTCGTGGTCTTTCGGAATTACCAGAAACTGAGTTTAGGGGTCAGCATACTTGGGATTTGATCATTGCTGGGAATGTGCCCCCACAATATGTAGTACATGCTCCCTCCGTTCAAAATATAAGATGTTTTAGCTTTATGAAAAGAGTGTATCTAAACCCCTTTTAGTGTATAGATTCACTCCAAATTTACATGAACCTACACACTAAAATGGTCTAGATACACTAGCTAAAATATATTATATTTCGAAACGGAGGGAGTTTGTTATTCAATCATATACGAAATAAAATAAAATGTGTATCATTGTTTTTGTCGCCAATGTCTGAACCCTTACAATGTCATATGATTCCTGGGCCCTAATATAACAAGGTTTGCATTACATCCTTCGTTTTTGGCATTTTATTCTCGAGCATACTCGTCGTGATGTGCGATGTGTGCTTGTGCTGCTGCTGGTGTGACAGCATGTGTTTGTCTTCTATAATAATCCAAAAAAAGCACAACTGGCTATTGTGGTTATCAGATGGAGGGCAAAATGGTAGTTTCTGCCAGAGAAGATATATAAAAGGACAGGAGAAAAGTAAAAAATGGAAGAGGCGAAATAGTATTAGCTGTCCTCTTGGTGTCTCGATTTTGTTACAAAACATGTTTGTCCTTCCACACCCCCACTGCAAATTTATTCATTGTCCTCTAAGTTTACTCTTAAGGCCTTATTTGGTACTAGAGTTTTTGTGGGGATTAGTGAGGATAATCCCCACTTACTTAAAAAAATTGGTAGTAGAGTATTGAGCGAGTTTAATCCCGTGTATTCCCACTTTTTTCCAAATTTTAGTGTATTTTTCTCAATCCCCAATACTTTACCCATACCTAGTGGATTGTGGCTGGGGTTTTATAGGGATTGAGTGAAGGTAGAGGTTTCACCCAATACTCTAGGGGATTATTCCCACTAATACTCATAAAAAACCAAACAAGGCCTAAAAGTGACCATCGCCCGTTTGGTGGAGTGTTGGAGTTTGTGTTGGTACTAATCCATTTACCACATTTGTCTGCTCAACATATTTATTCAATAGGAACTTAGTGATTTTCGCAAATTTATCAGTATACTCTGCCGGGTGTGATTTTGAGAAACATCCGTGTATGTGCATGTGTGCACGTGTACTCTACTTCTGGAAAATGAGCTCATTGATGATTATGCGAGATAAAGAGACGAACAATACATACTTCACCACATTGTTTTCTTTATGACTATTTCACGTACACTTTTAATTGGTGTGTTAACTATACAAGGACGTCTATTTTGGAATTGAGTGATTAGAGGGATAAATCATCAAGTTTAACAACTTTTTTTGACCAATTTACTGAAGGCATCTAATTACTACATACCTCATCGTCACGAGCTTTTCCACATGTCATGCTCGTTCTAATGGTCTACCCTGTGTCTCTTCCCCACGAGCATTGGTCCATCGTCGATCCACTTGTTGCCCTAACCCAATTTCACACCTCTTTGTGTCGTTGATGGGTGAATTTAGGCCTACACCTTACATGGGCCTTAACCCACTATTTTTGCTCATGCCTATCTCTACGATCAAAAGATCTGAAGGCCTGCATCTAAAAGCTCTCAACCGACTTGACTTGTGGCACTGCAAGACGACTTTCTGGAGATCCCGAAGACTAGACGTACGTACAAGGAAGATCGAAGATCAACATGATGTGCAAGACAAGATGAAGACCTAACGCGACTAAGGGAAACTCTGACACCACCGACGCCTATAAGTAACTGAAAACATTCACCTGAAGGGGACATGCCAGAATCGTCCACGTTTTTATCATTAGCCCTAGTCATAAACCCTAAATTCATCTCTCGTCGGGTAACATTATAAATCCGCCGAGCTCATCTTGTAAACCACTTTGTACGATCTCTCGATCTCCATACGAATAAAGTCTGAGAGAATCCTCCCCATTATACACACTTTATCATCTTTATCTTTGGAGATCCAAACCTGCTAACCCGAGCCAATTGTCGAACAAATAAACTTTTTTTCGTTCCTCAGAAGGCGGACTGCTAAGGAATTATGAAAACTATCCTTCGTCACTTTGGTAACGATAAAAATATCTCGAGAACAACAAAATGGTCAAAAGTAAGTAAGGGTATCTAGTGCAATGCTAAACACAATGTAATTTGGTGCTCCGAAGTTTTCTTGGAACACACTCAGAACTATTTATATAGAAAAATAAAGAGTAAATATCGAGGAAACCTATTCTTCAGACACTCATGATGTAAAACCTTATATATTTTACCATATAGCCATAGTTTTCGCTGCAAGATGTATATATGACACAATCAAAAATCTCCTTGCCAATGAACTAGTCACATAACTAGCTAGTAGGCATGGCCCACATGATTGCTCCCACAAAAGTCATCCAAGCCAAAATCCACTCCCATTCAATTATTCGAACTAAACCGAGCGGAACTCGATGGACACCGACATGTAGAACCCTACGTCGGCTTCCCGGTTCATTTCTCTCTCGATTAAACGAGTGAAACCCCAAAATTTCATTTAACTAAAAATTGTAAAGAGTGTTATGCATAAGTGGAAGTCTCGTCTTCCAAAACAATCCGGAAAAGAACACAAAACATAGCTAAACCTATTATGATTCCACATTGAAAGGCACTCTGAAACATCATTACTTTCTTAGGCACTAACTTACAAAGCAAAAAGAGAGAACCAACAATGGTTGCAAGCCCTACTCCAATATTTGTACTTAAGTAACTCAACTCAAAAGTGTTGGTATGAGCTAGATTTGTTCTTGTTTATTGATTGTATGGAAGTGCCTCAACCCCAATGGTTGAGCCTCATGGATTAATCAAGGCTTGAAGTAGAAGTTCTTTGAACCTTGTTTAAACTACAACAAAAGTAGCTAGAAGTTTCTTGTCATATTTTGCCAGTTCCTTAAAACAATTTTTTTACAACTACCACGCCATCATTCAAGAAAGAGCACCATCACCCCCATTGTTGGCGCTTGTGAAAGATCTTCGTGGTCACTAATTAATACTATAGCAACCTTGCTCCCTCGACTTGCTCTTATATGAAAGCCACATACCCTCCTCATTTTCTAGTTTCCACAACCTACTCAACAAACAAATAGTCATAATTGATAAATTAACTACCCCTAGTCTACCATTCGGTTGACACACCTCTTCCCACCTCCCTAAATGGTATTTTTTGTTAGCAATATATTCTTGCCATCATAACATTTTTCTAAAAAACAATTCTTACCATAATAACAAACCTCTTCCTGGTTCATTGGCTCTCTCTAACGCCTTGTCCCTCGCGTCAACCTATCCCGCCAACTTCCACACGAGCTCCAACTCTCCACTTACTCTCTTTTTTAGAATACTACTCTTGTTGTTGTCCTAACCCAATTCCCAATGCGCTTCCATATGACCATAGTTGTATGTTGTTCTGACTAATATACCAGCAGAAGAGAATATTTTTGAAATAAGTTTTAGGAAAGAGGGAATTTGGGTAGTGTAGTAGAATTTGTTCTATAAATTAGGATCATGTAATATTTTTTCAAAAAATAAAATTGTGTATAACTAGTCCTCCAAAGTTTGAGGAGTCTTATTTGCTTAATTAAGAGGCAGAATATCTGGGCCCAAACTTCACTACTCTTCTCCACACCTTCATTTCATCTTCCTTCTCCTAAGTTCTAATAACCAACGCAATACCTCCTTTTATGGAGATTGGAGCAACCTTGTTTTCTATAAACTTCTCCAGCCGCAGGAATTCGTCGCACAAGACTGTCAATTCCTTGTCTTCTGGGAATCTAATGAATGTGATTGCCTTGTCGAACACCGCTAAGAGGTCGTACTCCCAGGTCCTGCGGTCTATGTGGGAGCTGTACCTTCAGGAGATCAAGTTCTGCCATGTTGAACCTGTAAGCGAATTCGGAAATGGGCGGCGGCCACCCGTTGTTGAATGCAGTAATGCCGACACCCTCCAAAGGTGGCAATGCAAGTCTCAACAATATGTAGCCATTTTTTAGAGTCCAAGTACTCCCATCCTGTGATAAAAGGACCAGCCACTCGCCGTTGCCACTCACCCAGTTCTGGTCATCTTCCATTTCCGTCTCTTCTTCTTCCTTGATATTCACCACTACTGATTCGGACCACTTATCTAGCAGCATCAGTTTTGCATGAATATTCTGTAGAGTTTGTTGTTAGTTGGTACAATCACCTAGCATGGATTCCATTGCAAATACAATTTGACAACTAGACCTTCAGATTAAAGTACACAAAATATCGCCTAAATACGAGTGTCTCCTTAGATATCGCCTAAATTGTGCCTATGTCACTACGAAGATATCCAATATATGGAGTAGGAGCAGAGCCCCTGGAAAAAACTCCCGACGATGATCATAAACAGCTCGGGGCATAACAGCCTTAAATCGTCTAATCTGTTTGTTTTTATTTTAGGAAACAGAATATCACCTAGCAGGCATTCTATTGCAAAATCAAAATTGACAACTCGTCTATCACCTAAAGTAAGACCGTGTCACTACGAAAATACCAGAATATCAGGTACGAGCAGAGCTTCCGATGTACATAATAGTCTTAAATGGTTCGATTTGTTCAAACCGCGCGT
The DNA here is from genome assembly GCA_910589775.1 of Avena eriantha. Classification (NCBI taxonomy): domain Eukaryota; kingdom Viridiplantae; phylum Streptophyta; class Magnoliopsida; order Poales; family Poaceae; genus Avena; species Avena eriantha. Next base: position 409,423,669 of record OU342746.1, on the reverse strand, counting down.
GCACACAACACGTTCGACGAAAGGAACATAGGATTCCGATGAGAGTTCAACACATATGAATCAACGATATGACTGAACCAATAAGCAAGATACTGGAACTTACGTGGCCATCGCGGTGGTTTGGCCATTTGCTGTTATCAGGGTAAAGAAGGCCTGGCGTGCCGAACGGTTGTTCGTCCATGTCCCGCATCGTGAAACGGTAGCTAGGGATGTAGCGAGTGAGGCGGTCGACAGAGATGATGTCCAACCCCGAGACGATCATGTGCACGTTCACGGCGCTGAGGTTCAGCCATCCCCAATCCTCGCGGTGGCGGTCTCCCTGGCCATCCGCGTTGTCGTCGCATGCCTTTCGCTTCAGCCTGCTGCTACCCCAAGCTCTACCCATAGAGGCAAATGGAGTCTGGAATCCGGTAGATTAATGGAGGCATTGTGATAAGGAGGCGGATGGATTCGAGAGGGGATGGAATCAGGGGTGGGGGCAGTTGTTCGAGTGGGGAGTGAATCTGCAAGGAACCGTCGCCGCCGCTGGTTCTTGTCCGCGTGGAAGACAAGGAAGGGGTGGCGTAATTATTGAGGGCGGGCACCAGAATCGTCTAGAGGAAGTGAAAAAATAAATCGTAAGAGAGAGAAATGTGCGGCCCGCCTGTCAGTGAGTGAAGGTTGGCACGCGCAAACGTGCCTACGTTTGACTTGGATCGTGCCTGGCAGACCTCGATTCCACCGCATGCAAGTGGCGCAGAACAAATTTTAGGAAACGCTAGCGTCGACGTGTAAAACTGCCGTTTTTCTCCACCTTCACCCTACTACGAACGGTCGTGCACTATTCCAGATATTGGTAAGGGTGGTTCCAATCTTTCACTTCTCCGTCTCATTTCCTCCTCCACGGCCTCATCGTTTTTCTCCTCCACGGCCTCATCCATTTCCTCCGCCACCGCATCACCCTCTTCCTCCATATCCTTTCCCTCTTGCCTGTAGTCATGGACTCTCCGGACGTCCAAAACGACGGCAGGCAAGAAACTACGCACTTCGACATTAAAGTAAATGGCAGGAAGAAGATCGATGTCGTCTACACCACCGACCCTCGGACGGTGAGGAACACTCTGAATAATTACACAAGTTGGCTATAATTCGAAGAAAACAGGTTCGTAGGTCTCAACCTCGAGTACAGCCGCGATCACCGTAGGATCACCATGATGCAACTCTCCATGAAGGGGCACGTCCTCGTATACCAGCCTTTTTGTGAGAAGAGGGCTGACGAGATCTGGTAGAGTTTGTTGTCTTTTTGTTCCTGAACCGTCTGTTTGCAAAAGTTATTGCTATATTATTTGTCTGAATTCATTTTCATGCAGGTGGGGCGAAAGCATTAGGGATCTGTTTCATGACTTTCTTGTGAACCAGCACATAACATTTACTAGTGTTGACATCACGAATGACACTAAACTGCTTGAAAGCTCGACTGTCAACATTAGAATCCCAAAAGATTGCAGAGTGGACATCTAGGAAATTTACTGGATCCCAGGGACTAAGGGCGGCAAGACCGGGATGGCCGCTCTTGCCTCCAACTCATCGACCCGTGGTACGCTGACATGAAGGGCAAATTGCCGAGATGTTTGTGGAGGCGTTTAGGGCATGATTACTGGGAGGATAAGCCACTTTCTGAACCTAATCTAAAGTACGCTGCAATTGACAGGTATGTTAGCCACAAGCTGTATTGCCAGATTGTAAAATATCGTTCCAGGCATCGCATCATTGAACCACCACCAAGGCAGGTAGTTTGCCCCCAGATGCCGGAGTGTACATGAATCTACAAGCCGGAGTAAGCGACCGAAGGCATCCTGGGATCGGTTGCCTTCTCCAATAGGGTAGGATGTAGACTTTTAGTGCATGATTGTTGTGTTTGTATGGGGCTTGTTGTGTTTATGAAAACATGTTATTTCAGAAGTACACTATGTGAGCAATTACGAACTGCTGTGTATTACCTTTGTCGAACTATAATCTGGGTTTGGTTATGACTGTATCCTTCGCTATAATCTGGGTTTGGTTATAACTTATGACTGTATCACACCTTATGCATGTCAGTCCTGGATTCTTTCGCATGCAAATGGCACAGACAGAATTTGTAAAAATGAATGTTGAGCATACAAAAGGGGGAATGTAATTCGTATAGGTTAAGTAGCTAATAGCACAGGGATCATACGAGCTTGGTTCTTACACACAGAATGCTTAGAAAATACATGCGAGATAAAATATAGGCGAGATAAAACTAGGAACAAAATGCGAAACTAGTAGTGGTAAACAGCACACTCACCCACCCGCTAGATCATGTTGAGCATCTCGTAGCAGACATACGCGTCCCTGGCTGCATACTTGATCGCATCGTAATCCAGGTGCCTCCACTCCCATCGCTCGTGCAGGTGCTTCGGGAACTCGACTTTCATGCCGGCGTACTCACATTCGATGATGTCGGCAGCGATTCTAGCCATGCCGGCTTTCCCCGTACCGCCATCCGGGTACCTCCACAAACGTTGGAGATCGACGTGATTGACGACATGAACGAGGAGATCCTACTCTAGCTTCGGAGTGTCGTTCTTGATGCCGACGCTGGCAAAGTAGATCTCCCTCCTGTGTAGGAACTCGCGAAGCTCCGGGCATACAGATTTGGCCCTACATACGTGGTATAGGAGGCAGTGGTTGCGCATGGACAGCTGCAAAAGCGCCGTCCTCTTCCTATCTCCGGTATACTCGAGGTCAAGGCCAACGATCTTGTACCTGTCCATCGGCTCCTATAGCCACCGCGCGTACATTGTGATGACCTTGGCGACCTCCGCTGATGCATTTGTGTGGACGACCATCAGCTTGGTGGTGCCATGGGCGGTGACGGTGTACTCGTCGGTGAAGTTGCTCCCGTCGCCGAACACGTCGTACTCTGCGTCCATGGTAGCAGCTAATGCAGCGACGGTGGCCTAGGGTCGGTAGCGATGGCTGGGACTGGGCGTGGCGGTGGAGTGATCTGTTGCGGTGGTATGGCCCGGCGGAGGCGGTGCCTGCGGCAGCGTCGATGGTTATTGCGGTGGCTACGGCGGCGGCGGAGGGCGGCGGAAGGAATGAGTTGGGGATTTTTGCACAGTGATGTGCTAAGGAGACGGAAGGCGATGCTTAAATTGCGTTTACCAATATTCCGGTCATACCCATGTGGAGGCAAGTTTGACCAAGCGAGCATAGTTAGTTTCCAATCCTAGCGATTAAATTCGGCGTCCGTCCCGGTAGGCGATGGGACGGGTATGCGACGTGGCTTTGGCGTGGCAGAGACCAGTCACGTAGACCACCGTCCCATTGCCGATCCGCAGCGGGTGCGTGGTGCTGACACGACGTAACGTGATAGGACAGAAGGAAGTGTACAACTATTATTCCTAACAAGTTTAAGAAGTGTAAAAATAGACATGGACCTAGCATCGAGAATGATATCCCTGCACCCCGGGGCAGTCGCCCAGCCGATCAGGCCTGCCGATTGTGCAAAGCTTGTCCAAAATTTGCCACTTGTGTAAGCATGCACAAAGCTCGTTTGCTCATGCTTCTATAAGTTTCTCTGTAGGCCACTTGTGTAAGCATGCACGATCAAGCAACTTTGCAACACACGTGTCGGTGGAAAAGCATTACGTTTCAACGCACCGCATAGTTTAGGGATTTAGAATAGCTACATTGTGGAGATCTAGCCAAATTGCATGGTAAAGCCAAATTCGGCTTTTTGTAAGATTTAGCTATAGCAACATTGTGTCTCGTTTGTCCTCACTTTTGCCCTCCCGATATTCCAAAGCCCTCACATGCACTCGGAGGGGGCTGTCGTCTAGTCAAAGGCTTGACCGTTACATGCGCCCTGACGCCTAAATTGGATTTTTTTTTGTTATTTGGCCTTTTTAAGAGCGCCTTTTCCCCTCTCTCTAACAATTGTGTTTTTTTTGCCCAAAAAGGTAGGGAATCTAGAGCATCTTCTCTCTTCATTCATTGTTCCTTTTGCCCCCGTTTTTCCCCAATCTGGTAGAAAATCTAGAGCAGCAAAACAAACCAGCACCATAAATAAATTTAGTAAACAGAGCAGATGTAGATAAAGCAGCTAATATAGGTAGTATGGTACTTAACGAGGTTCGACAATTAGGCTGCTCAGTAGCAGTAGCTGACAGGTTCAACACAGACAAGACAAAAGAAGCTGCTTTACAGCAGCAGCAACAGCAGCAGCTGATCAGTGGCCCCTCGTGGCCTCTTCCAGGAGGGCATCCGCCTCCTCCCTCTGGCGCCTCCTCCACTTCTTGCTGCCCAGCCCCTTGACCTTGGGCGCCTTGGGTCTAATCGGGGGCATGCGACCCTCCTCGATAGCCACCTTTTGGAGGTTGCGGAGGTGAAGACCGAGCGCCTGGTGCTTGGCCATGAAGTCGTGGACGTTCACGGACTCGCCGCGGGTCCTCACATCCTCGGCATGCTTCACGAGGGAGTTGAAGTCCGTGGCGTGGAGCCTCCTGGTGGGGCAGAAGGGGCACTTGTACACGTCGTCGGCGAAGAAGTTGTGGTACTGACCGGACTTTAGCCTCCTTAGCACATGAAGAGTCTTGGTGTCCTTGGACTCGTCGTCGCTGCGGAGGTCGCTGCTATCCTCCTGTTGGAAAAAAACAGTAGAGTAAAATAAGGACATGATTGAGATACTTTGATTATCGAGATTGATTTTTTGCATAAATTAACCGAATGATATCTCCCGATTATTCCCCAAATCTCAAACCAAATCGAATACTGATCCCAATTACGAAGGGGGATTCATCAAAAATCGAGATCTAACACAAGAGGATTAGCTACTGTAAAAATACGAACAGCCGAGCCCTAATAACATACGATCTAGCATCCAACGATGGGAACGGGGGAAGAGCAAGGGAAGGGGAGAAAACCCTGGTTACCTCCGACCATGGGTCGGTGATGCTGGTGTCGTAGGGGTTCTCCGGCCTTATATAGACAACCTCCTCGTAGGGGTCCCAGCCGAGCGGGATCAGTCCGAGACCGGTGGGGGCCTCCTCGCCGGCAGCTACAGCGGAGGCGGGGACGGGGACGGGGGTCTGTACGGGGACAGGGGGCTCCTCGACGGCGGCCTTGGAGGCGCCGATGGCCACCGTGCCGTTCTTCTCCATCGCCGGCATGGTTGGGGTTTTCTTGGGGGTTTGCAGAAGGTGATGGGACAGTGGAGACAGTTGAGTGAGCGAGTGCGTGATGAGTGGGAGTGGGGAGGCCTCTATTAAAGGAGAAGGGAAGCGACGTTTCTTTGCACTACCATGCACCCCGTACGCTAATGCACCGTGCACGACCACACGTGTCCGCTACCTCCCCGTGCACCGCACACGCGTACCGTGAGTCGCATTTTTTCCCTCGTGTCTAACCCTGGCTATTCAGTTGTGCTCAGCTTTGCCCTCGAGCATAATACTGACGGTTTGGTTCCATTTTTAAATCACTTTCTATTTTCTATTTGAATCCCTTTGTCACGCTTGCCCTTGGTTTTTAAGTTCTACTTAGTCTTGCCCTTGGTTTTTAAGTTCTACTCAGTTTTGCCCTTGGTTGCTACTCGGTTTTCCCCTCCCTTTGTATCCATCTCTCGCACTTGTGCTCATCTTTGCTGCTACGCTCTCATTGGTCGAGACAGTTGTCACACAGATCGTGCCCACCAACCATTGATCCTTTGTGATCTAGCGGACAGGATAACCCTTATATCTGTCGGGGGCACCCCTCTATCCATGCAAAATAACGAGTATGCCACCAGAACTTTAACTCCATAAACAGATGAACTTGAATATATTTTGAAGGGTACAAAAATAGAAATCCCCATAGTTTAAGGGTCTAGATATGGTAAGAGAAATAAATATTATTAGTGGCCGGGCCAGCACAGTGACGGGTTGGTCGGCTAGAAGTTGCTGATTCCTAAGTAAGGGACACTAGGCCGATCTTGACATACTCCCTCAGGAATTTGTCATAAGCAGCGTGCTTAGCCTTGGTCGCCGACTTGTGTTTACTAGCCGGGCTTTTACCGATGCCAACCACATGCGGAATCAAGCTGGCAATCCTCGGGTTGACTCCTTTCTTACAGAAAGGGCACCTGAGCTCCCCAAGTCGAGTGTGGAAAGGGATTATCCTGCTCTTGAGCTTCTTCATGACATGGCGGCTCTTGTTGTCCCTGGTCTCCTTGTCAGAGTCCATCTCACTTGAATACACCTATAATGTATGGAATACAAACCGAAATGATCAAAATAATAAATATATATTCCGTCCACCATTCCGAGTTACTTTCGATGCAATAACATGTCTATACACGTTCAGCAGTTCATTACGGCCGTCTCCCTAGCTCGCTCCTAAATTAATGTGGTTTGTGTTCTTGGTAACTTATTAATAAATAAATAATGTGGATTCATTCAAAATAGACTAGATCTCTCCATGTACCGGTTCGTACGTTGCATCTAATCATTAAGACTAGATTTTTTTATGACCTCAGGATAGATTAAGCTCGAGCAGAAAATATGAAACATGTAGAAATAGATGTACCTTCGGGTACACGAGCGGAGCGTGTTTGTCGAACTCCACACCCTCATCGGTGCCTCCGAAGTCGTCAGCACCGGCGAGCACATGGTCCCCAAGGGGTTGAACTGCACGTCTGATGGCTCGGTGTTGATGTAGAGCTCGTTGGGAACCCCAACAGGAAGGTATGATGAGCACAACAACAAGTTTCCCTCAGTTATGAAACCAAGGTTTAATCGAACCAGTAGGAGCAAGGAAACACACATGACATGCAAACATACTGCTAAAGCTTGTTTGTAAGCTTTTGAGATTAATAGAAACAGGTTACCATTTGATTTCGACCACAAGAAACTCTTATTTGGCATTCTGACCTGTTGATACTTGCAAGAAGAGCTTCAGTCTTCGAAACCGCTGCGCGAAACTCATTATCCGGAATGGCCCCACGGTGTTGATGTCTAGTGCTACATCATACCTGCAAGTTGCAATACTTTTATTGCTATGGAATGTGAACTTACACATTTAGTAATGGAAGCAATCGGTGCAAGACTAGTATAGCTTCACGAACCTCTCATCAAAAGTGGTATTTGCAGCAGAGTACACCCCAAAGGTGTTGCTAGTTGAGGCTTGGCAGGGCGCACTACCGGTGCTAGTAGCAACGACCTGCACAACACAACCACAGAACTCTGTCCCCAACTTGTGATGAGGTTGTCAATCTCACCGTGTTTTGCTGAAAATAAAGGATTAAATGTATCGAATGGAAGGAAGTAATAGTTTGCAGAAAGTAAACACAAAGCAGTAAACAGTTTGTAGATTGTATGTAAAAGAAAAAGGACCGGGATCCATAGTTCACTAGAGGTGGCTCTCCTTAAGATAGATAACATGCTGGGTGAACAAATTACAGCGGGGCAATTGACAAACATTGAGAAAGCAATACATGCATATACTAATCATCTTGACTCCTTTGAGACTTGATTGGGTATTACAACATTATACATAGACCGCCATCCAACTGCATCTATTACTAATAATCCACCTTCAGGTTATCATCCGAACCCCCTCCAGTATTAAGTTGCAAGCAGCAGATTATTGCTTTACGAATTGCGTGTAAAGTAAACAATACGATTGTTCTATGAACAAAGGATTGTTGTTTTCTCCCTAGTAGCAACAACACATCTAGTACCTTAGAGATTTCTGTCACTTCCCCAGATTACCAGAGGCATGAACCCACTATCGAGCATAAATACTAACTCTTGGAGTTGCAAGCATCTACTCGGCCAAGATAGCTACTAACAACGGAAAGCATGCAAGATCACAAATAACAAAGACATGATAGAATCAATAATCAATCTGAAATAGCATCTCAATATCCATCGGATCCCCGCAAACACAACATGTATGATTACAAATAGATGATCTTGATCATGAACGGAGCTCACAAGATCTAAACATGAAAGCACAAAGGAGGAGAACCAACCATCTAGCTACTACATGGATCCGTAGTCCAAGGATGAACTACTCACGCATCACACCGGAGGCTTGCATGGTGATGAAGAAGGCCTCCAGGGTGAATTCCCCTCTCCGGCAGGGTGCCGGGAAGAGCTTCCGATCACTCCCAATCTAGGGATGGAGATGACGGCGGCTACAGACTCTTTCGTGGATTTTTGATCGGGTACTTAGGGTTTTCGTCCCGAGGGCATCTTATAGGCGGAAGGAGAGGCCGAGGGGGTGCCTGGGCTAGCCACACCACCCCCTGGCGCGGGCCAAGCCTGGCCACGCGGCCAGGTGGTGTGGCCGCCCTCTGGCCCTTCTCCGTCTCGTATTCTGGCATCTGATGACTTCCAGAAAAATAGGCACTTTGGCTTTTGTCCCGTCCAATTCCGAGAATATTCATTTTCTGACTTTCCTAGAACCAAAAACAGCAGAAAACAGGCAGCTGGCACTGTGGCTCTTGTTAATAGGTTAGTCCAAGAAATCATATGAAAAGTACTCCAAAGTGTGGACAAAACACAAGAAAGTGGATAAAACCAAGCTTGGAACATCAAAAAATATAGATACATTTGCAATGTATCAACATCCCCAAGCTTAAATCCTTCTCGTCCTCGAGTAGGTAAGTGATAAAAAGAAAGAATAATTTTTGAGGTGACATGCACCATCAAAGACTTGATCAAAGTATTTGTAAAACATTCACAGCTGGGATCATAGTACTTCAATCATAACATGAAAGACAAAAGTTCTAGCAATAAGACAAAGAAACTATGATGCAACATGAAAAGGCACAAACAAAAGATTCATGAATAACAATGCTTTGTAAGACGTTTGTTTGTTTCACATAAAGAAAACATAGCATAATAGTATTCATCTTGTCCCTCATAGAGTAGCAAAAATAAATGTATAGGACACCTTCAAAGTTCATAAGAGTGACTAGATACAAATAGTTTAAAACAAGCAATATCAAGTTATGCATCAATCAACTAGTCTTAGGACAATGCACATAGAACTAAGAATGGCCAGTATGCTCTCAAAGTAGGTGCATAAAGGTAGAAGGTGGAGACTCAATATAATGGTGGAAGAAAAGCCTTCATAAAAGGAAGTAGGGATTCAAGTCTCATAAAGAGCTTCCAAAAATTATGGTACTTACAGCTTTCAGCTCTCATTGCCCCTATAATAAGCATCTTGAAGTGATTATGGTTAAAGTGAACAAACTATAGTGTACATGCTTGACGAAGTATAAGTTAGAAATCTCATGTCCCTTGTATACGTGGTCCACTCCTCATGCTACTCAAGTTTAGTCACCGGTAAGTTCTTGTCATCGTAAGTACATGTGTATCATAGAGAACCGCCAACAGGGTACCCCTTGCCTGATGATACGGAAGAATCCCCATATCAAAATGACAAGGTAAGGAGACAACGAGCATCTCAGCAATCTTCTTATTTACCATGGGAATATGGTGCTTTTTCTCTCGTTCCTCTTTTCATAATCTTTTTTTTTATTTTTCTCTTTTTTCTCAATATAGGACTCGTTTTTTTATAAGAAGAATGCTTCATAGACAGCTCATTATGGTTACGCTGCAGGTTTCCACCATGTCAGCATGGATTAGACCAGCGGCCCAGGCATTTCTCTAACACATATACATAACTCCATGGACTTACAAGCTCCCCTTTCATTTCACACCGACAACATCCATAAACAAAAGAGCATGATATTAACTAGGTACAAGTACCAAGTGCAATGTTGAAAGCGTTCCCAATGACAGCATGGTTCTGCTAATTTCCAACAAATAAGTGCAAGCATATACATCGTAGACGACACAATGGTTCAAGTTTATTAAGGGCAAGAAAAGTAAAGTGTGCCATCAAGTTCGTGAGAGCTTTAATCACTAGTTTTCTCATAACAAGTTTAATTTGGAAGGTAAACAAAAGCATGAATATACTTGGAATAGCATAAGCTAGTAGGTAGGTATGGTGGAATCTTTGGAAAAACTTGGTTTAGGCAGTTGGATGCATGAGTGGAACTCATACTTGGTTGTGGAGGCTAGCAAAAGACTGGGAGCGACAAACTAAGAGAGCAATAATGGCCATAATCATGCAGAGCGACAAAACATCATTGATCAAAGCATAAAGTGATACTACAAGTTGAAAACTAAAGGATCATAAAGGCTATGGTGACTTGAGATAGTCATAACATGGTGTGAGCATGCGCCAAGTCAACCCAAATAAAGCATCAAAGGAGAATACCACTATACTATGCTTTGATATGCTAAAACAACGCATGATTCATCCAAGGCACATTAAGCAATCTAAATTGTTTATAACAAGTCATGCTACATCAATGAATACTAAGCATAAATCCAAAACAATATCAAGCATGGCATGACAGAGCATAGGCCACAGTCAAAAACGAGCTCTTTTTACCATATAAGCATGAACTTTCCTACTCTTTTCCAAACCAAACCAAACTATTTGAAAACCAATGTGTGAAAGAGGGGGTCCAACCAATTTTTTCAGCAAACAAAGCAAACAAAGCAAATGAAATACCAAAACGAAAAAGAAAAAGAAGACGCTCCAAGAACAACACAACTGTGCATGAAATAATAAAAATGAAGCGTTTGGAAGGAACCTAGGATTTTATTGATGAAGAAGGGGATGCCTTGGGCATCCCCAAGCTTTGACGCTTGTACTTCTTGGATATTTCTTGTGGTGACACCCGTGGCATCCCCAAGCTTGAGCTTTAGTCCATCCTTCATCTCATTACTCATTCCTTCCATACACCTGAAATTTTTCCTTCATACAAAACTTCACACAATCTTTATTAGCAACATTAGTGCACTCAAGATAAATAAGTCTTAAGGTTCAGTTCTAACACCAAATAAACTTCCATTACAACACTAGATACTGTAGAACTTCCCTCAAAAAGCTCAATTCCCCAAAAGAACTCAAAAAGGAACCAACAAGAAGCAAATGCAGAAAATGGCAGAAATCTATCAAAACAGACCAGCAGGTAAAGACGAATTTTTTCAAAGACCTTCTGTTGCTCGAATCAAAAAGTGTTGAACTAACGAAAGTTAGATAACAACCTGGGGCAGAAGCATAAAAATTCACGCCTCAAAAAGATGTTCAGAGATTTTACACGAATGTTTACGGTGAAGCACAGAAATCTGTTTCGGGACAGCAACTTTCCCAATCATTACTTCTCTCTCATTAGAGGTTACTCTTGGCACAAAAAGCAAATAAAAAGGATAAGGAGCGGTTATTACTGAAGTAATAACTTCCAAGACTCATCTAAAACTTTTGGGTTATCTCCCAATAAGTACTTTTCTGTAACGCCTTTAAGTTAGGCATAAAAAGCAAAGAAAGAATCAAGTATTCTCGAATGAAGAAGCATTAAGATCAATACCAGAAATATTTTCAACTAGGAAAAGTATATCATCCAAATAAGTTCTAGAGGATCCTCTCTCAATGCTCTTAGGTTCACTATTTTCATCAAAATGGTTTTTAGGAACAATCCAATCAAGATTCTTTTCTATGGCTTCATGTATTGCTACTAGTTTAACGGGTATTGGTATCTTAGGTTCCTCCCCATTAGGTTCGGTTTTGTTCATCTTTTCTCATGTACCAACAACATCTACACATGAGCCTAGCATATTTAAACGTTCAAAGACTTTCCTAGCTTCCTTGGCAACATCATAGAACTCCTTAAACAAAGTTTCTAGAATAAAATCCCTCTTTTCAGGGTCCTCAATTTCTTTAAGCTTAAGAAACATCACTTGCATTAAGGGGTTGAGGTTAACAAACCTAGCTTCTAACATGTGAATTAAAGAAGTTGCAGCAATCTCATAGTTTGGATCAAGTTTTGCAAGGGATCTATCCTCAATATCTTCATGCTTACTAACATGATTAAAGAATTCTTCAATATTGTCTTTCCCAATTATAGAACCACTACCAATTGAAAGGTCTTTCAGGGTGAATTTAGGAATCAACATGGTGAGCTAAGGAAGAGGTGACAACTAAAGGAGACTTAATTTTTTTGATAAAAAAAGAAAACTAGTAAAACTAATTTTTGTGTGTTTTTGATAAAGAAACAAGCAAACAAAGCAAAACAAAAATAACAAAGTAAAGAGATTGGTTATGAGGGACTCCCCTTGTGAAGATGTCCTTGACTCCTCGGCAACGGCGCTAGAAAAATGCTTGATGGCTCGGTGTTGATGTAGAGCTCGTTGGGAACCCCAAGAGGAAGGTATGATGAGCACAGCAGCAAGTTTCCCTCAGTTATGAAACCAAGGTTTAATCGAACCAGTAGGAGCAAGGAAACACCCCAAAGGTGTTGCTAGTTGAGGCTTGGCAGGGCGCACTACCGGTGCTAGTAGCAACGTGGAGACCTGCACAACACAACCACAGAACTCTGTCCCCAACTTGTGATGAGGTTGTCAATCTCACCGTGTTTTGCTGAAAACAAAGGATTAAACGTATCGAATGGAAGGAAGTAATAGTTTGCAGAAAGTAAACACAAAGCAGTAAACAGTTTGTAGATTGTATGTAAAAGAAAAAGGACCGGGATCCATAGTTCACTAGAGGTGGCTCTCCTTAAGATAGATAACATGCTGGGTGAACAAATTACAGCGGGGCAATTGACAAACATTGAGAAAGCAATACATGCATATACTAATCATCTTGACTCCTTTGAGACTTGATTGGGTATTACAACATTATACATAGACCGCCATCCAACTGCATCTATTACTAATAATCCACCTTCAGGTTATCATCCGAACCCCCTCCAGTATTAAGTTGCAAGCAACAGATTATTGCTTTACGAATTGCGTGTAAAGTAAACAATACGATTGTTCTATGAACAAAGGATTGTTGTTTTCTCCCTAGTAGCAACAACACATCTAGTACCTTAGAGATTTCTGTCACTTCCCCAGATTACCAGAGGCATGAACCCACTATCGAGCATAAATACTAACTCTTGGAGTTGCAAGCATCTACTCGGCCAAGATAGCTACTAACAACGGAAAGCATGCAAGATCACAAATAACAAAGACATGATAGAATCAATAATCAATCTGAAATAGCATCTCAATATCCATCGGATCCCCACAAACACAACATGTATGATTACAAATAGATGATCTTGATCATGAACGGAGCTCACAAGATCTAAACATGAAAGCACAAAGGAGGAGAACCAACCATCTAGCTACTACATGGATCCGTAGTCCAAGGATGAACTACTCACGCATCACACCGAAGGCTTGCATGGTGATGAAGAAGGCCTCCAGGGTGAATTCCCCTCTCCGGCAGGGTGCCGGGAAGAGCTTCCGATCAGTCCCGATCTAGGGATGGAGATGACGGCGGCTACAGACTCTTTCGTGGATTTTTGATCGGGTACTTAGGGTTTTCGTCCCGAGGGCATCTTATAGGCGGAAGGAGAGGCCGAGGGGGTGCCTGGGCTAGCCACACCACCCCCTGGCGCGGGCCAAGCCTGGCCACGCGGCCAGGTGGTGTGGCCGCCCTCTGGCCCTTCTCCGTCTCGTATTCTGGCATCTGATGACTTCCAGAAAAATAGGCACTTTGGCTTTTGTCCCGTCCAATTCCAAGAATATTCATTTTCTGACTTTCCCGGAACCAAAAAACAGCAGAAAATAGGTAGCTGGCACTGTGGCTTTTGTTAATAGGTTAGTCCAAGAAATCATATGAAAAGTACTGCAAAGTGTGGACAAAACACAAGAAAGTGGATAAAACCAAGCATGGAACATCAAAAATTATAGATACACTTGCAAATTTATCAACGTCCTCCTCGTCTTGTGCTGCGTGATGCTCCTCCAGATCTGCCGCGTGAACCACCACCCCGACGGCGATGCCCGGACACTCACCCCCAGATACTAGTTTCATGGAGAAGGTTCGTGCAAGTACGTTCAAGATTGTGGGGTTTTGCTAGATAGGGAAGAGAGAGTAGTGGATGAGTGCGAATGGAGGACCCGATAGGCTGGGTTTTGATGCGAGGACGTTTAGGCCTCCTCGAGGGCCCCGGTAGGCAGCTCTTCCGGCTGCGGCTACCGCGTGGAAGGTTCGTGTGGTGGGGGCCTATCGGAAGTGAGAGTGTAGGCGCGCTGCATAGTAAAAATGGTATAGCCCATGGGCCGTGGATGACCAGTTGTTATGCAGTAGACTTGTAGCCTTTGTAGACTAGATTAAACATGACATGACCACTCGACGACTTTTTCCATGGACGGCATCGTGTTCCTTCTTGTAGAAGTTTCGTTGAGGGAGACGTCCGTGCTATCTCGCGTTGTCCTGTGAAGGGAACGATGTGTGCAACGAGCCTCGTTGGATCACACAGGGTCAATGGTTGGTGCGCACGATCCACGTGACAACTGTGACAACCAATCAGGACATAGTAGACAGAGTGGGAACAGGTTTGGGCTTCTACGAAAGAGAGAGGGGGACAAAACTGGGTAGTATCAAAAAACCAAGGGCAAAGCCGAGTAGTATAAAAATGGAAAGTGGGTGTCTTTTACAATGAAATACATTGTGGCATACATCAAATTATGCCAAGATAGATCCACTAGAGTTCATTGCATGTGTGTTCTTTCCACAAACCACATATGTATCCACTAGAGTCATTGCATGTGTGTTCCTGTCATGAACCACATTTGGATCCACCAGTGTCATTGCATGTGTATTCTTTCCACAAACCACATATGGATCAACCAGTGTCATTGCATGTGTGTTCTTTCCACAAACCACATATGGATCCACTAGAGTCATTGCACGTGTGTTATTTTCACAAACCACATATGGATCAACCAATGGCATTGCATGTGTGTTCTTTTCACAAACCACATATGGACCCACTAGAGTCACTGCATGTGTGTTCTTATACTAAAACCAACACTAGAGTCATTGCATGTGTGTTCTTTCCACAAATCACACATGGATCAACCAGTGTCATTGCATGTGTGTTCTTTCCACAAACCACATATGGATCAACCAGTGGCATTGCATGTGTGTTCTTTCCACAAAACACACATGGATCAACCAGTGTCATTGCATGTGTGTTCTTTCCACAAACCACGTATGGATCAATGATACATTGCAAATGTATCTATAATTTTTGATGTTCCATGCTTGGTTTTATCTACTTTCTTGTGTTTTGTTCCAACTTTGGAGTACTTTCTATACACTTTCTTGGACTAACCTATTAACAAGTGCCATAGTGCCAGTTGCATGTTTTCTGCTGTTTTTGATTCCAGGAAAGTCAGAAAATCAATATACTCGGAATTGGACCGGACAAAAGCCAAAGTTCCTATTTTCCCAGAAGACTCACGGAGCCAGAAGGAGAGTCGGAGAGGGGCCACAGGGTGGCCACACTCCCCTTGGCGCGGGCAACCCTAGGCCGTGCCAAGGCATGGTGTGGGCCTCCTGGCTGGCCATCGACCTTGCCTCCTTCGCCTATATATTCCTCCCAGGGCAAAAACCCTAGATAGTCAATCAGAAATCCACGAAAAGTTCTGCAGCGCTGCCGCCACCGAAGGGGAGATTCGGGGGATAGAAAGTCTCTATTCTGGCGCTCTGCCGGGACGGGGAAGTGCCCCCGGAGCCATCTCCATTGACTCCACCGTCATCTCCATCACCATTGATGATTCCCATGATGAGGAGGGAGTAGTTCTCTCTCGAGGCTAAGGGTTCTACCGGTAGCTATGTGTTCATCTCTCTCTATGCATGATCATATTGTGATCATGAGCTTTGTAATCAAGTAGATCTACCTTGCTACTCAAGTGCTTTAATAGATCTCTGCTCTCCCCATGTGTGTGAAAGTGACAGCGTGCACACCATGGTGGCACTTAGGCTAGAGATTACAAATACTTATTATGAGTTATATTTGGAGTTGGATGTCTTTATGAAATTGTGGTGTTTGTTGGAACCATCCCGTGCTCAAGGTGACAGTGTGGGGTTTTCTTGACGGGAAAGACTTACTTTGAGGTGTGCTGTTATAGCCCTAGCAACGATTAGAGTGTCCAACTAGAGAGTAGTTCAGCGTAGTATCATGAAGATGATATATTTATATGAGAGTGTTCACTAGTGAAAGTATGATCCCTAGGCCTTGTTTCTAAGCATTGATACACCGTTTGCAACTAGATCTATTACATGTTTGCTCGCTTCCATCTTTATTTCAGGTTGCCTTTAGTCTCTTCCACGCCATCAAGCTATCTTCTATCACCGTTACCACTTATAATTATCTATACCACTTGTATTTCACTATCTCTTCGCCGAACTAGTGCACCTATACACCTGACAAGTGTATTGGGTGTGTTGGGGACACAATAGACTTCTTGTATCTTGATTGCAGGGTTGCTTGAGAGGGGATGCCTTTGACCACTTCCTCCCTGAGTTCGATAAACCTTGGTGATCCACTTAAGGGAAAACTTGCTGCTATTCTACAAACCTCTGCACTTGGAGGCCCAACAATTGTCTACAAGAAAAGAAGTGCGTAGACATCAAGCTAGTTTCTGGCGCCGTTGTCGGGGAGGTAAGGTAAAAGGTATTCACACCGGAGAATTAAAGAAGAAGAACCTCCCACGGCAAACGCCTATTTTCTGGCGATGTTGCCGGGGAGGTAAGGTAAAAGGTACTCACATCCTCAGGCGTGAGTGCTCGAAGTTATTTCCTTTAGATTCTGCAATTTTGTCTGTTTGTTTCTTTTTTTCACTAGTTAGGCTTAATGGAAAACAACAACAAAATTAGAGAGCTTTATAGTATTTATCTTGAGTTAGGACATGAAGTGTTTGAAGAGAAAATTAAAAAACCTATGGAACTTTATTTGCATGCTAATAGCAATGTTGTTAGTATGAATTCTTTGGACACCATTATTGCTAATGCTATGGAAAAGTCTAAGCTTGGGGAAGCTAGTTTTTATAAAAATGATCTTTTTAGTTCCCCAGCTTTGGAAGATAGCTATTCTTTTGCTTATGATGATACCAAACCTCCAATATATGATGATTACAATGATGAATATGATATTTTTAGTCCACCTACTATTGAGGAGGAAATTAATTATGATTACAATATGCCTCCTATATTTGATGATTATGGTGATGAGAATAATAATGATATCTATTTTGTTGAATTTGCTCCCACTACAATTAATAAGAATGTCTATGTTTATGTGGGGAGGATTAATTCTTTTATGCATGTGGCTCATGATAAGAATGTTTCTTGTGATTGTTATATTGTTAATTTTATTCATGATGCTACTGAAAGTTATTATGAGAGAGGGAAACATGGTCTTATGCATCTCAATAATATTAAGTTTCCCCTCTTCATATTGAAATTTTTGAAGTTGCACTTGTTTTGTTTTCCTACGTTTGTTGCTTTGTGCTTTCATGACTTGTTTCTTTACAACATTCCTATGCATAGGAATTGGGATAGGCTTAAATGTGTTTTGAATTTGCTTCTTGATGCTCTCTTTTACTTCAATTCATATTTCTTATGTGAGCATCTTCTCAAACAATCATGCCTAACTTAAAGGCGTTAAAGAAAAGTACTTATTGGGAGATAACCCAAAAGTTTTAGATGAGTCTTGGAAGTTATTACCTCAATAATAACCGCTCCTTATCCTTTTTATTTGCTTTTTGTGCCAAGAGTAACCTCTAGTGAGAGAGAAGTAATGATTGGGAAAGTTGTTGTCCCAAAACAGATTTCTGTGCTTCACCGTAAAAATTCGTGTAAAATATCTGTACGTCCTTTTGAGGCGTGCATTTTTATGCTTATGCCCCAGGTTGTTATATAACGTTATTTAGTTCAACACTTTTTGATTGGAGCAACAGAAGGTTTTCGAAAAAATTCATCTTTACCTGCTGGTCTATTTCGACAGATTTCTGCCATTTTCTGCATTTGCTTCTTGTTGGTTCCTTTTTGAGTTCTTTTGGGGAATTGAGATTTTTGAGGGAAGTGCTACAGTAGATAGTGTTTTAATGGAAGTTTATTGGTGTTAGAACTGAACCTAAAGACTTATTATCTTGAGTGCACTAATGTTGCTAATAAAGATTGTGTGAAGTTTTGTATGAAGGAAAAATTTCAGGTGTATGGAAGGAATGAGTAATGAGATGAAGGATGGACTAAAGCTCAAGCTTGGGTATGCCACGCGTGTCACCCCAAGAAATATCCAAGAAGTACAAGCGTCAAATCTTGGGGATGCCCAAGGCATCCCCTTCTTCATCAATAAAAATCCCAGGTTCCTTCCAAACGCTTCATTTTTATTGTTTCATGCACAGTTGTGTTGTTCTTGGAGCGTCTTCTTTTTCATTTTCGTTTTGGTATTTCATTTGCTTTGTTTGCTTAGTTTGCTGAATAAATTGGTTGGACCCCCTCTTTCAGACATTGGTTTTCAAATAGTTTGGTTTGGATTGGAAAAGAGTAGGAAAGTTCATGCTTAAGTGGTAAAGAGAGCTTGTTTTTGATTGTGGCCTATGATTTGTCATGCCATGCTTGATATTGTTTTGGCTTTATGCTTAGTATTCTTTGTTGTAGCATGACGTGTTATAAACAATTGAGATTGCTTAATGTGTCTTGGATGAATCATGCGTTGTTTTAGCATATTAAGGCATAGTATTGTGGTATTCTCCTTTGATGCTTTATTTGGGTTGACTTGGCGCATGCTCACACCATGTTATGACTATCTCAAGTCACCATAGCCTTTATGATCCTTTATTTTTCAACTTGTAGTATCACATTATGCTTTGATAAATGATGTTTTATCGCTCTGCATTATTATGGCCATTATTGCTCTCATAGTTTGTCGCTCCCAGTCTTTTGCTAGTCTCCGTAACCAAGTATGAGTTCCACTCATGCATCCAACTCCTTAAACCAAATTATTCCAAAGAGTCCACCATACCTACCTATTAGCATATGCTATTCCAAGTATATTCATGCTTTTTTTACCTTCCAAATTAAACTTGTTATGAGAAAACTAGTGATTAAAGCTCTCACGAACTTGATGGCACACTTTACTTTTCTTGCCCCTAATAAACTTGAACCATTGTGTCATCTATGTTGTATATGCTTGCACTTATTTGTTGGGGATTAGCAGAACCATGCTGTCATGGGGAACGCTTTCAACATTGCACTTGGTACTTGTACCTAGTTGATATCATGCTCTTTTGTATATGGATGTCGTCGGTGTGAAATGAAAGGGGAGCTTGTAAGTCCATGGAGTTATGTATATGTGTTAGAGAAACGCCTGGGCCGCTGGTCTAATCCATGCTGACATGGTGGAAACCTGCAGCGTAACCATAATGAGTTGTCTATGAAGCATTCTTCTTATAAAAAAAGAGTCCTATATTGAGAAAAAAGAGAAAAAGAAAAAAGATTATGAAAAGAGGAAAGAGAGAAAAAAGCACCATATTCCCATGGTAAATAAGAAGATTGCTGAGATGCTCGTTGTCTACTTGCCTTGTCATTTTGATATGGGTATTCTTCCGTATCATCGGGCAAGGGGTACCCCGTTGGCGGTTCTCTATGATACACATGTACTTATGATGACAAGAACTTACCGGTGACTAAACTTGAGTAGCATGAGGAGCGGCCCTCGTATACAAGGGACATGAGATTTCTAACTTATACTTCGTCAAGCATATACTTCATAGTTTGTTCACTTTAACCTTAATCACTTCAAGATGCTTATGATAGGGGCAATGAGAGTTGAAAGCTATAAGTACCATAATTTTTGGAAGCTCTTTATGAGACATGAATCCCTGCTTCCTTTTATGAAGGCCATTCTTCCACCATTATATTGAGTCTCCACCTTCTATCTTTATGAACTTACTTTGAGAGCATAGTGGCTATTCTTAGTTCTGTGTGCATTGTCCCAAGACTAGTTGATTGATGCATAACTTGATATTGCTTGTTTTAAACTATTTGTATCTAGTCACACTTATGAACTTTGAAGGTGTCCTATGCATTTATATTTGCTACTCTATGAGGGACAAGTTGAATACTATTATGCTATGTTTTCTTTATGTGAAACAAACAAACGTCTTGCAAAGCATTGTTATTCATGAATCTTTTGTTTGTGCATTTTCATGTTGCAACATAGTTTCTTTGTCTTATTGTTAGAACTTTACCTTTCATGCTATGTTGAAGTACTTTTATCCCAGCTTTGAATGTTTTACAAATACTTTGATCAAGTTTATGATGGTGCATGTCACCTCAAAAATTATTCTTTCTTTTTATCACTTACCTACTCGAGGACGAGAAGGAGTTAAGCTTGGGGATGTTGATACATTGCAAATGTATCTATAATTTGTGATGTTCCATGCTTGGTTTTATCTACTTTCTTGTGTTTTGTTCCAACTTTGGAGTACTTTCTATACACTTTCTGGGACTAACCTATTAACAAGTGCCACAGTGCCAGTTGCCTGTTTTCTGTTGTTTTTGGTTCTAGGAAAGTCAGAAAATCAATATTCTCGGAATTGGACCAGACAAAAACTAAAGTTCCTATTTTCCCAAAAGACTCATGGAGCCAGAAGGAGAGTCGGAGAGGAGCCACAGGATGGCCACACACCCCTTGGCGTGGGCAACCCTAGGCCGTGCCAGGGCATGGTGTGGGCCCCCTGGCTGGCCACCGACCTTGCCTCCTTTGCCTATATATTCCTCTCGAGGCAAAAACCCTAGATAGTCAATCAGAAATCCACGAAAAGTTCCACAGCGCCGCTGCCACCGAGGGGGAGATTCGTGGGACAGAAAGTCTCTGTTCCGGCACTCTGCCGGGATGGGGAAGTGCCCCCGGAGCCATCTCCATTGACTCCACCGTCATCTCCATCACCATTGCTGATTCCCATGATGAGGAGGGAGTAGTTCTCTCTCGAGGCTAAGGGTTCTACCGGTAGCTATGTGTTCATCTCTCTCTCTATGCATGATCATCTTGTGATCATGAGCTTTGTAATAAAGTAGATCTACCTTGCTACTCAAGTGCTTTAATAGATCTCTGCTCTCCCCATGTGTGTGAAAGTGACAGCGTGCACACCATGGTGGCACTTAGGCTAGAGATTACAAATACTTATTATGAGTTATATTTGGAGTTGGATGTCTTTATGAAATTGTGGTGTTTGTTGGAACCATCTCGTGCTCAAGGTGACAGTGTGGGGTTTTCTAGATGGGAAAGACTTACTTTGAGGTGTGTTGTTATAGCCCTACCAACGATTAGAGTGTCCAACCGGAGAGTAGTTCAGCGTAGTATCATGAAGATGATATATTTATATGAGAGTGTTCTCTAGTGAAAGTATGATCCCTAGGCCTTGTTTCTAAGCATTGATACACCGTTTGCAACTAGATCTATTACATGTTTGCTTGCTTCCATCTTTATTTCAGTTTGCCTTTAGTCTCTTCCACGCCATCAAGCTATCTTATATCACCGATACCACTTATAATTATCTATACCACTTGTATTTCACTATCTCTTCGCCGAACTAGTGCACCTATACACCTGACAAGTGTATTGGGTGTGTTGGGGACACAAGAGACTTCTTGTATCTTGATTGCAGGGTTGCTTGAGAGGGGATACCTTTGACCACTTCCTCCCTGAGTTCGATAAACCGTGGGTGATCCACTTAAGGGTAAACTTGCCGCTGTTCTACAAACATCTACACTCGGAGGCCCAACAACTGTCTACAAGAATAGAAGCCCGTAGAGATCAATCAACCAGTGGTCATTGCATGTGTGTTGTTTTCCACAAATCACATATGGATAAACCAATGGCATTGCATGTGTGTTGTTTTCACAAACCACACATGGATCAACCAGTGTTCACTGCATTTGTGTTCTTTCCACAAACCACTTATGGATCAACAAGTGGTCATTGCATGTGTGTTCTTT
The DNA here is from genome assembly GCA_910589775.1 of Avena eriantha. NCBI lineage: Eukaryota > Viridiplantae > Streptophyta > Magnoliopsida > Poales > Poaceae > Avena > Avena eriantha. The sequence continues at coordinate 409,401,757 of OU342746.1, read as the reverse complement.
TCCACAAACCACATATGGATCCACTAAAGTCATTGCATGTGTGTTCTTATACTAAAACCAGCACTAGACTCATTGCATGTGTGTTCTTTCCACAAACCACAGATGGATCCACTAGTGGCATTGCATGTGTGTTTCTGACACAAACAACACATGGACCCACTAGAGTCATTGAATGTGTGTTCTTTCCACAAACCACATATGGATCCACTAGAATCATTGCATGTGTGTTCTTTTCACAAACCACATATGGATCAACCAATGGCATTGCATGTGTGTTCTTTCCACAAACCACACATGGATCAACTAGTGTCATTGCATGTGTGTTCTTTCCACAAACCACATATGGATCAACCAGTGGTATTGCATGTGTGTTCTTTTCACAAATCACATATGGATCCACCAGTGTTCATTGCATGTGTGTTCTTTTCCACAAACCACATATAGATTCACTAGAGTCATTGCATGTGTGTTCTTTTCACAAACCACATATGGACCCACTAGAGTCATTGCATGTGTTTTCTTATACTAAAACAAGCACTAGAGTCATTGCATGTGTGTTCTTTCCACAAACCACACATGGATCAACTAGTGTCATTGCATGTGTGTTCTTTCCACAAACCACACATGGATCAACCAGTGGCCATTGCATGTGTGTTCTTTCCCACAAACCACATAGGGATCCATTAGAGTCATTGCATGTGTGTTCTTTTCCACAAACCACATATGGATCCATTACATTCATTGCATGTGTGTTCTTTCCACAAACCACACATGGATTAACCAATGGCATTGCATGTTTGTTCTTTTCACAAACCACAGATGGATTAACCAATGGCATTGCATATGTGTTCTTTTCACAAACCACACATGGATCAACCAGTGGTCACTGCGTGTGTGTTCTTTCCACAAACCACTTAAGGATCAACCAGTGGTCATTGCATGTCTGTTCTTTTCCACAAACCACATATGGATCCACTAGAGTCATTGCATGTGTGTTCTTTTCACAAACCACATATGGACCCACTAGAGTCATTGCATGTGTGTTCCTGACATGAACCACATATGGACCCACTAGAGTCATTGCATGTGTCTTATTTCCACAAACCACACATGGATCCACTAGAGTCATTGCATGTGTGTTCTTTTCACAAACCATATATGGATCAACCAATGGCATTGCATGTCTGTTCTTTTCACAAACCACACATGGATCAACCAGTGTTCATTGCATGTGTGTTCTTTCCACAAACCACATATAGATCAACCAGTGGTCATTGCATGTGTGTTCTTTTCCACAAAACACATATGGATCCACTAGGGTCATTGCATGTGTGTTCTTTTCACAAACCACATATGGACCCACTAGATTCATTGCATGTGTGTTCATATACTAAAACCAGCAGTAGACTCATTGCATGTGTGTTCTTTTCACAAACCACATATGGATCTACCAGTGGCATTGCATGTGTGTTCTTTCCACAAACCACACATGGATCCACTAGAGTTATTGCATGTGTGTTCTTTCCACAAACCACATATGGATCAACCAGTGGCATTGCACGTGTGTTCTTTCCACAAACCACATATGGATCAACCAGTGGCATTGCATCTGTGTTCTTTTCACAAATCATATATGGATCCACCAGTGTTCACTGCATGTGTGTTCTTTTCACAAACCACATATGGATAAACCAATGGCATTGCATGTGTGTTCTTTCCACGAACCACACATGGATCAACCAGTGTCATTGCATGTGTGTTCTTTCCACAAACCACATATGCATCTGATGACCCACAAGTATAGGGGGTGTATCGCAGTATTTTCAATAAGTAAGAGTGTCGAACCCAACGAGGAGCAGAAGGTGCTAGCTAGTGGTATGGATCAGGAATTCTCTTCAAATACTTAGCAAACGGATTTTTAGGAGTTTTTGATATAGCAAGTAAACAAAGTACGAGTAAACAAAAGACAAAAAGAATAAATGTAGCAAGTGGCCCAATCCTTTATCCAGCAAAGGACAAGCCGGTTGTATTATTTAAGATAACCAAACGTTCTCGAGGACACATGGGAAGACTGTCAAGTGCTTTCGCTTCATATAGTTGATTAATCTTCTTTAGCTTGCTAAGTGTTGTGTGGGTGAACCTGTGCTAATGTACCTACCTTCCTAGGACTAATACATACTTGTGATTATACCCCTTGCAAACATACATAAGTACAAGAAAGTAATTAAGGTAGAAACCTAACCACAGCTTTAAACTCTAAGACCCTTACGTCCCTTGTGCAATGGTTTCCTAACGGGGGTTCAGGTTTCTGTCACTCCGGCAACCCCTACGATTAGTAGCCAAATACACAATGCATTCCCCTAGGCCCATATAGGTGAAGTATCATGTAGTCGACGTTCACATAACACCACTAGAAGAAGTACACCACAACTTAAATATCAAACTATTGAATCTTTCTCAACACAATTTCACTACTAACAACATGACTTCTCCCATGTCCTCAAGAACAAAACGAACTACTCACAAGACATCATATGGATCATGATCAGAGATGGAATAATGATGTATAAAAATCTGAACATAAACAATAATTCAATGGTTCACTCAATAGCATCAACTACAAAGAGTAATCAACACCGGGAAAGTTTCCCCTATGAACTATGCAAGATTCAACGCAATTGTTACATCAATATGGAGATGGTGATGAGGGTGCTGATGGTGATGATGGTGGTGATGATGATGATGATGATCCCGATGAAGTCCATCTTGATGGTGGTGTTGATGGCGACGATCTCCCCTCTTCGGGAAGGAATTCCCCCGGCAGAAATCTGTCTGCCGGAGAGATCTTTCTCTCTCAGTGTTTTCCGCCCCATAGAGGCGGCAGAATGTTTCTATGGTCGCTCTTCGAGCCTTAGGGTTTCGGGAGGATAATATACGCCAGAGGGGAGTGCTAGGGGTGGACCAGGGTGGCCACACCACCTGGTGGCACGGCCTAGGCTTGCCCGTGCCAGGGGGTGGTGTGGGCCCCCAGTGGCCCATCTCCAACCCCCCTTCTGGCTTCCTTCGTCTTCTAGAAAAATAGGATTTTTCGTATATTTTCCCGGATTTTCTGATCTTCGCAAATTTTGCCTCTAAACAACACCTTTTCCATCAGAATCCTGACTGCAGCGGTCCATGCTCCAAAAGTCATCAACCATGCAAAAACAGATGAAATAACATAAGTATCACCTCTCAATACGAAATATATCAATGAATAACAATGAATTATGACATAGAATAGTGATGAAAAATTTACGTATGAACTCCCCCCAAGCTTAGACTTCGCTTGTCCCCAAGCGAAACTGAGCTCAATAAACATGGCCTCGGGTTTATGGAGTGAAGAGTCGATAAAAGAATACGGACAAGAAGCATCACATTCATCAATACATAGATCATAATATAAGACAAATCACTATTATATAACTTAACTTGCAATGAGTAAAGGAAACACAAATAAGATACATAAAGTGAATCAGAATTGGTAATGGCAAACTTAGCTCTTGGTCGAAGAATAGTTTGATAATTTGCTGGAGTTCACACATAACTGGTTTTTCAATGATAGCTTTCAAAGTAGTAAACATCAAGATAAGAGCAATGTGCACAACAAGTAACATAATAAACATGATTGAATAAATCATCATATGAATGAATGGAACACAACAACTCAAAATACTTGCTGAGATAGAGAGGAATAGGTTTACTGACTCAACTACAAAGTAAAAGAAAGGCCCTTCGCAGAGGGAAGCAGGGACTGCAAGTTTCATAAAGAGCTCCCAAAAATTATGATACTTACTAGCTTTCAGCTCTCATTGCCCCTATCATAGGCATATTTAGGTGATTAAGGTTAAAGTGACACAACTAAGAGGATATGCTTGACAAGTTATAAGTTGAAATCTCATGTCCCTTACTTATGAGTATCGAACCTCATGCTACTCAACTTCAGTCACGAGTAAGCTCTTGTCATTGTAAATACACGTGTATCATTGAGAACCGCCAATGGGGTACCCCTTGCGCATGACACAGGAGCTATCCCATAATCAAAATGACAAGGCAAGCAGACAGTGAGCATCTCAGCGATCTTTTTATTTGCTATTTGCATAGGTTTTTACTGAGGATGCTTTATAGAATGCTCACTATAGTTATGCTGCAAGTTTCCACCATGATTAGGCATGGCTTAGGCTAGCGGCCTAGGCGTTTCTCTAACACACATATGAACTCCATGATCTTACAAGTTCCCCTTTTATTTCACACCGTCGGGATCCATAAGCAAAAGAACATGATATCAACTAGGTACAAAGTACCAGTGCAATGTTGAAAGCGTTCCCCATGATACATGGTTCTGCTAACTTCAACTCATAAAGCGCAAGCATATACGCAACAAAGAAGGACCCAATGGTTCAAGTTTATTAAATGCAAGGAAAGTAAAGTGTGCCATCAAGTTCGTGAGAGCTTTAATCACTACGCTTCTCATAACAAGTTTAATTTGGGAGGTAGATAAAACAAGAATTTACTTGGAATAGCAATAATGCTACTAGGTAGGTATGGTGGACACAAATGGCAGAGGTATTGGTTTAAGGAAAAGGATGCACGAGAAGAATTCCCTCTCAGTACAGGTTTTTTGCTAGCAAGGTTGGGTAGCAAGTATAAGAGTTGAAGGAAACAAACAAACATACAAGTGATAAAAACAAACATGCAATCTTCCTTGGGAGCACAAAAGATCTTAACTAGAGAATACTAGACTCATGAGCAAATCAAGAAAGAAAGACAATGAAATTATTTTTCTTTAGAGTACTTCTATATTTTCATTCAAATCTTAAAAATAGTGTTGCTACTGACCGAGCTAGGTTTGCCAAAACCAACTAAATTAACTCAATGATCCCAAAGTGATACCAATACTAACGATAAGATCAATCATAAAACCACGAATTGAAAACTAATAAAAGCTATGAAAAAGAGTGAATGATAGAACTTCTCATTAATATTCCATAACGGCAACTCGCACCAAGGGATACATATCTAACGAGAGAGGGGACACTTCCATAATGCAAACCATCCTACATAATAAATTCTCTATTCATGATATGACTCTACTAGTAAGGCAAAAAGATAGAAGATAGTGATGTGATACCGCGGCACCCCCCCAAGCTTGGAACAAACCAAGGGGATGCCAAACCTGATGATGAATTACTCCTTTGGTGATGGTGGTATCCTCTCATCTTCGTCTGACTTCCAGGGTAAGGGCTTCCGATCAACAAAGGACATCGTGGTCTCCAGCATCCTGAAACTTGCAGCAGCACTTATGCGTTTAAATCTAACTTCGTACTCACAGTTTTGATTTTGAACATCGTAGAGCTGTGCTTGAAGTTCATTGGTTGTTTGGCGGAGTGAGAGGACTTCATCCTTGAGCTCAGCTGTCTCCTTTTGGTGCTCGGCGATGAGTTCGGAACAAATCTTATGGATGATATCCACTTCGTGCTCCGCCATGTTCTTGTACTTAAAGACTTCTTGCTCCAGTGCTTCCATCCTGTCCTCCAGACTTCCTTCACCTTTAGGGCCTCGAACCTCTTTTATCCGAAGTTCCCCATCTTCAAGCAACAACTCCTTGGGATGAATCTTCAACTCTCTCATGTATGGGTTGATGATATCCTCTAAGGAATCTTCCTTGGCTGGTCCAGAGGAAGACATTGTAGCTCCAAATCTGGGACTCTACCAGTCAGAAACAGATCGAAACGAAAACACGATGAAAACACGATATACGAACCTCGAGAGATCCGGGGGATTATATATTATGAAGTTTCATGATGAAAGGAAGGTACTGGGATAAAACGGGTCGGAGAGGGCGTCTGGGGTGGCCACACCACCTGGTGGCGCGGCCAGGGGTGGGCCCGCGCCACAGGGTGGTGTGAGCCACCCTGGCTCCATTTTTGTCCCTTTTTCGCTTCGTAGCTTTCCTTAATGGCTAAAAACTGCAAAAATATAGTCGGATAGTATTTTCGCGGAACTTTTCTTACCAGAATTGTTACCTATTTGAAAACGGACTCTGTAGGTCTCTGAATTTGGTCCTTGATAAAATTTTCCGGAGTTATAACTTGAAAGGCATCAACATCTTCATTGTAAGAATCCCCAGCAATATAGTGTTTGAGTCGCTGCCCATTCACTACTTGTGTAGTATTATCTTTTAAAGAAGAAATTTCTATTGCTCCTGAACGGTATACTTCTTCAATAATGAAAGGTCCTTCCCATTTTGACAGTAGCTTTCCTGCAAAAAATCTGAGATGAGACCTATACAATAGAACTTTCTCACCAACATGAAATTCTCTCTTAAGTATTCGCTTGTCATGCCATCTTTTAACTTTTTCCTTAAAGAGCCTAGCATTTTCATAGGCTTCACTCCTCCATTCATCTAAAGAGCTTAAGTCAAATAATCTTTTTTCACCAGCAAGCTTACAATCTCTATTTAGTTCTTTAACTGCCCAGTAAGCTTTGTGTTCTAATTCTAAAGGTAGGTGACAAGCTTTCCCATAAACCATTTTATAAGGAGACATCCCCATAGGATTTTTGTAGGCAGTTCTATAAGCCCATAAAGCATCATTCAACTTTTTAGCCCAGTTTTTTCTAGATCTATTAACAGTCTTTTGCAAGATGGATTTGATTTCTCTATTTCATAACCCTACTTACCCGCTAGTTTGGGGGTGATAAGCTGAAGCAATTCTATGATTAACATCATATTTAGCAAGGGTCTTTCTAAAACCACCATGAATGAAGTGAGAACCCCCATCAGTCATGAGATACCTAGGCACTCCAAACCTCAGGAAGATAACATCCTTAAGCATTTTTAGAGAAGTTTCCCCGTCAGCACTCTTCGTAGGAATGGCTTCTACCCACTTAGTAACATAATAAACGGCAACAAGAATATGAGTATAACCTTTGGAGGGAGGGAAAGGCCCCATAAAGTCAAATCCCCAGCAATCAAAGGGTTCAATGAACTAGAGAGTAGTTCATAGGCATTTCATTGCGTCTAGAAATATTACCAACACGCTGACATTCATCACAAGATAAAACAAATTTTCTTGCATCTTTAAAAAGGGTAGGCCAGTAGAAACCTGATTGTAGCACCTTTTGTCCAGTTCTATCTCCTGCATGATGTCCTCCATAAGCACTATCATGACATTTACACAATATCTCCTTTTGTTCATATTCTGGAACACATCTTCGCATAATACCATCCACTCCTTCTTTGTATAAGTGTGGGTCATCCCAAAAATAATGCCTCAAATCATAGAAGAACTTCCTCCTTTGCCGAGCTGTAAAAGTTGGAGGCAAATACTTGGAGACAATAAAATTAGCATAATCAGCATACCAAGGGCTCCCTCGCGAGCTTACCCCTACTGCGGCTAACTGCTCATTTGGGAAACTATCATTAACAAGCATAGGGTCAAAAGAGATGTTTTCCAATCGAGATAAATTATCAGCTACAGGGTTTTCAGCACCTTTCCTATCTACTATATGTAGATCAAACTCTTATAAAAGAAGCACCCATCTAATAAGCCTAGGCTTAGCGTCCTTTTTCATCATAAGGTATTTAATAGCAGCATGATCAGTATGAATGGTGACTTTTGAGTCTACAATATAGGGTCTAAACTTATCACAAGCAAAAACGACAGCTAGAAATTCTTTTTCAGTAGTAGCATAATTCCTTTGAGCAGCGTCTAAAGTCTTACTATCATAATGAATAACGTTTAACTTTTTATCAATTCGTTGCCCAAGGACAGCACCTACAGCAAAATCACTAGCATCACACATTATTTCAAAGGGTAAACTCCAATTAGGTGGTTGAACAATAGGGGCTGTAGTTAAAGCCTTCTTAAGAGTTTCAAAAGCTCCCTTACAATCATCATCAAAAATGAAGGGTACATCTTTTTGAAGAAGATTAGTGAGGGGTTTTGATATCCTAGAAAAGTCTTTAATAAACCTTCTATAGAAACCGGCATGACCAAGGATACTATGAATACCTTTGATGTCTCTTGGGCATGACATCTTCTCAATTGCCTCAACCTTAGCTCTATCAACTTCTATACCTCTTTCAGAAACTTAGCTCTATCAACTTCTATACATCTTCTCTTGGGCAATCCCTTCATTAACCATGAAGTGGCATTTCTCCCAATTAAGAACAAGGTTAGTTTCTTCAAATCTCTGCAAAACTTTATCGAGGTTGTGCAGACAATTATCAAAAGAAGTTCCATAGACAGAAAAGTCATCCATGAACACTTCCACAATTTCCTCACAAAAACCATGAAAGATAGCAGACATGCACCTTTGAAAAGTAGCAGGAGCATTACATAAACCAAAAGGCATACGTCTATAAGCATAAGTTCCGTAAGGGCAAGTAAAAGTAGTTTTTTCTTGATCTTGTTGTTTAACAGCAATTTGAGAGAAACCAGAATAACCATCAAGGAAACAAAAATGGGTCTTTTTAGACAACATTTCCAACATTTGATCAATAAAAGGAAGCGGGTAGTGATCTTTCTTAGTAACTTTATTGACTTTTCTAAAATCAATGCCCATCCAATAGCCTACTACTATTCTTTGAGGAATAAGCTCATCATTATCATTAGGAACAACGGTAATACCTCCTTTTTTAGGAACACAATGAACAGGACTAACCCATTCACTGTCAGCAATAGGGTAAATAATACCAGCATCAAGGAGTTTCAATACCTCATTCCTTACCACTTCCTTCATCCTAGGATTTAAACGTCGTTGGTGCTCTACTACTGGATTTGCATCTGGTTCTATGTTGATAGAATGCTGACATGTAGTAGGTGAAATCCCTTTTAAATCATCCAGAGTATAGCCCATAGCTCCTCGGTGTTTCCTCAAAACATCCAATAACCTTTCTTCTTCCTTTCCTAAAAGTTTAGCGGTAATAATAACAGGATATATCTTTTTATCATCAATATAAGCGTATTTAAGATCATCAGGGAGAGGTTTTAGATCGAAGACCGGATCCTTTTTAGGTGGCAACGTGGTACCCAAGTCTTCTACAGGCAAGTTATGCTTAAGCATCTTAGGGTGATCATGGAGAATCTTGTCAATATCATTCCTTTCTTCCATGAAGATTTCACTTTCATGATCTTCCATAAATTGCTGCAAAGCATTGTTAGGAGCAAGAGAAATAGAAGCAAGTTGTTCAACTCTAAAATCCTCATTATGGGTTTCCTCTTCACAAGGTTCTTTAGCAAATTTCGAGAAATTAAACTCATAACATTCCCGAGCAAACTTAGTCAAGATTTTCTCCCTTTTGCAATCTATAATAGCTCCACAAGTACTCAAGAAAGGTCTACCAAAAATAATAGGATAAGTTTTACTAGCAGCTGAACCGAGTACTAGAAAATCAGCAAGGTACTTAATCTTACCACAAAGAACTTCCACGTTTCGTACAATACCAATTGGAGAGATGATCTCTCTATTAGCAAGGTGAATAACCACATCAATCTCTTCCAATTCGCAGGGACTGATTTCATGAATAATTTCTCTGTAAAGCTCATAAGGAATAGAACTGGAAGTTGCACCAATATCACATAAACCATAATAGCAATGATCACCAATTCTAACAGAAAGCATAGGAACACTAGTTTTTTTAGTTCTATTAAGATGTGAAACAATATTAGAAGCATCCTCAGAAAAGACTATGTGTCCATCTTCTATGCTTTTAGTGACAAGGTCTTTCACAATTGTTACCACAGGTTCATCGTTTATTTGTTCATCAGGTTTTAAAGTTCTCTTTTCACTTTTGGTGATTACATTAGTTATCATAGGATGATCCTTTACCTTTTCTAGGAAGGGAATCTTCTCGATGTAAGGTTCAGGTAAGATGGGATCAATAATGCAATACTCAGCACTCCCAACAGGAACATAGTCAACAATATGTTTATAAGGTTCATGGTACTTGTTCCATCCCCTTTTTGGAATTTCAATATAAGAAGCAAAATCCCTAAAGCAATTCGTAATGACTTGTAAATCAATACCATAAGCATTTTTAATATTTTGAAAGTGATCAGTTCCCATAAAAGATTCAATGCATTCATAATCGTAATTTATACCTGAATTTCTACCTTTGTCATTCTCCCAAGCTTCAGCATTGTCTTGAATACAGTCCAGAAGATCCCATTTAGCTTCTTCTTCCATGCGAGTGAATGATCCAGCACAAGAAGCATCCAATAAATCCTTATCATGTAGAGAAAGCCTTGCATAAAAGTTATTGATAATAATATTGTTGGGGAGCTCATGAATGGGACATTTGAGCATTAGTAACTTCAATCTCCCCCAATCTTGAGTTGTACTCTCTCTCCATCAAGAGGCCAAAAGTTATATATTTGATTCCGATCTTTATGAATCTCATTAGGAGGATAAAACTTTGAATAAAAGAGAGGTACGATTTCCTCCCATTCCAGAGCTTGACCATTCTTCAGCAGCTTATACCATTCCTCAGCTCTTCCTTTCAGCGATAATGAGAATAACTTCTTCTTAACTTGATCTGTAGTAATACCTGCACACTTGAACAACCCGCATAATTCGTGTATAAAGAGTAAATGATCACCAGGATGGACAGTTCCATTCCCAAAATAGTAGTTATCCATAACACGATCAATAATTCTTGTAGGTATTTTGAAAGCATCAATTTCAGCAGGTGGTGGTTTATCTACTACCTTAGCAGTGGTAGTAGCATTACGAAATAAGAAACTCAAGGAATTATCCATAACGAAAATAAAGCAACTAACAGAAGTAACCAATACTCACAGGAGAAGTTTCCTTTACCAGTTCCACTCTCCAATAGCGCTTCACTCCCCGGCAACGGCGCCAGAAAATAGTCTTGATGACCCACAAGTATAGGGGGTGTATTGCAGTATTTTCAATAAGTAAGAGTGTCGAACCTAACGAGGAGCAGAAGGTGCTGGCTAGTGGTATGGATTAGGAATTCTCTTCAAATACTTAGTAAACAGATTTTTAGGGGTTTTTGATATAGCATGTAAACAAAGTACAAGTAAACAAAAGACAAAAGGAATAAATGCAGCAAGTGGCCCAATCCTTTATGCAGCAAAGGACAAGCCGGTTGTATTACTTAAGATGACCGAACGTTCTCGAGGACACATGGGAAGACTGTCAAGTGCTTTCGCTTCATATAGTTGATTAATCTTCTTTAGCTTGCTAAGTGTTGTGTGGGACCTGTGCTAATGTACCGACCTTCCTAGGAATAATACATACTTGTGATTATACCCCTTGTAAACATCCGTAAGTACAAGAAAGTAATTAAGGTAGAAACCTAACCACGGCTTTAAACTCTAAGACCCTTCCGTCCCTTGTGCAATGGTTTCCTAACGGGTGTTCAGGTTTCTGTCACTCTGGCAACCCCTACGATTAGTAGCCAAATACACAATGCATTCCCCTAGGCCCATATAGGTGAAGTATCATGTAGTCGACGTTCACATGAAACCACTAGAAGAAGTACACCACAACTTAAATATCAAACTATTGAATCTTTCTCAACACAATTCCACTACTAACAACATGACTTCTCCCATGTCCTCAAGAACAAAACGAACTACTCACAAGACATCATATGGATCATGATCAGAGATGGAATAATGATGTATAACAATCTGAACATAAACAATAATTCAATGGTTCACTCAATAGCATCAACTACAAAGAGTAATCAACACCGGGAAAGTTTCCCCTATGAACTATGCAAGATTCAACGCAATTGTTACAGCAATATGAAGATGGTGATGAGGGTGCTGATGGTGATGATGGTGGTGATGATGATGATCCCGATGAAGTCCATCTTGATGGTGGTGTTGATGGCGACGATATCCCCTCTCCGGGAAGGAATTCCCCCGGCAGAAATCTGTTTGCCGGAGAGATCTTTCTCTCTCGGTGTTTTCCGCCCCACAGAGGCGGCGGAATCTTTCTACGGTCGCTCCCCGAGTCTTAGGGTTTCGGGAGGATAATATACGCCAGAGGGGAGTGCCAGGAGTGGACCAGGGTGGCAACACCACCTGGTGGCGTGGCCTAGGCTGGCCCGCGCTAGGGGGTGGTGTGGGCCCCCAGTGGCCCATCTCTAAGCCCCCTTCTGGCTTCCTTCGTCTTCTGGAAAAATAGGATTTTCCGTATATTTTCCCGGATTTTCTGATCTTCGCGAATTTTGCCTCTAAACAGCACCTTTTCCATCAGAATCCTGACTGTAGCGGTCCATGCTCCAAAAGTCATCAACCATGCAAAAACAGATGAAATAACATAAGTATCACCTCTCAATACGAAATATATCAATGAATAATAGTGAATTATGACATAGAATAGTGATGCAAAATGGACGTATCAGGATCAACCAGTGGTCATTACATGCGTGTTCTTTCCACAAACCACACATGGATCCACTAGAGTCATTGCATGTGTGTTCCTGTACTAAAACCAGCACTAGAGCCATTTAATCCGTGTTCTTTCCACAAACCACACATGGATCAACTAGAGTCATTGCATGTATGTTCCTGTCATGAACCACACATGGATAAACCAATGGAATTGCATGTGTGTTCCTGTCATGAACCACACATGGATCAACCAGTGGTCATTACATGTGCGTTCCTCTCATAAACCACATACAGATCCACCTAGTGTGATTGCATGTGTGTTCTTCTCACAAACCACATAAGGATCCACCAATGGCATTGCATGTGTGTTCTTTCCACAAACCACACATGGATCAACCAGTCTCATTGCATCTGTGTTCTTTCCACAAACCACATATGGATCAACCAGTGGCATTGCATGTGTGTTATTTTCACAAACCACATATGGATCCACCAGTGTTCACTTCACGTGTGTTCTTTCCACAAACCACTTATGGATCCACCAGTGTTCATTGCATGTGTGTTCTTTTCCAGAAACCACATATGGATCCACTAGAGTCATTGCATGTGTGTTCTTTTCACAAACCACATATGGACCAACCAGTGGTCATTGCATGTGTGTTCTTATACTAAAACCAGCACTAGAGTCATTGCATGTGTGTTCTTTCCACAACCCACACATGGATCAACAAGTGTCATTGCATGTGTGTTCTTTCCACAAACCACATATGGATCAACCAGTGGTCATTGCATGTGTATTATTTTCGACAAACCACATATGGATCCATTAGAGTCATTGGATGTGTGTTCTTTCCACAAACCACACATGTATCAACTAGTGGCATTGCATGTGTGTTCTTTTCACAAACCACATATGGATCAACTAGTGTTCACTTCATGTGTGTTCTTTCCACAAACCACTTATGGATCCACCAGTGTTCATTGCATGTGTGTTCTTTTCCACAAACCACATATGGATCCACTAGAGTCATTGCATGAGTGTTCTTTCCACAAACCACATATGGATCAACCAGTGGTAATTGCATGTGTGTTCTTTTCCACAAACCACATATGGATCCATTAGAGTCATTGCACGTGTGTTCTTTTCACAAACCACATATGCATCAACCAGTGGTCATTGCATGTGTGTTCTTTTCCACAAACCACATATGGATCCATTAGAGTCATTGCATGTGTGTTCTTTCCACAAACCACACATGGATCACACAGTGGCATTGCATGTGTGTTATTTTCACAAACCACATATGGATCAACTAGTGTTCACTTCATGTGTGTTCTTTCCACAAACCACATATGGATCCATTAGAGTCATTGCATGTGTGTTATTTTCACAAACCACATATGGATCAACCAATGGCATTGCATGTGTGTTCTTTTCACAAACCACACATGGATCAACCAGTGTTCACTACATGTGTGTTCTTTCCCCAAACCACTTATGGATCAACCAGTGGTCATTGCATGTGTGTTCTTTTCCACAAACCACATATGGATCCATAAGAGTCATAGCATGTGTGTTCGTTTCACAAACCACATATGGACCCACTAGAGTCATTGCATGTGTGCTCCTAACATGCACCAGATATGGACCCACTAGAGTCATTGCATGTGTCTTGTTTCCACAAACCACATATGGATCCACTAGAGTCATTGCATGTGTGTTCTTTTCACAAACCACATATGGATCAACCAATGGCATTGCATGTGTGTTCTTTTCACAAACCACACATGGAACAACCAGTGTTCACTGCATGTGTGTTCTTTCCACAAACCACATATAGATCAACCAGTGGTTATTGCATGTGTGTTGTTTTCCACAAACCACATATGGATCCACTAGGCTCATTACATGTGTGTTCTGTTTACAAACCACATATGGACCCACTAGAGTCATTGCATGTGTGTTCTTATACTAAAACCAGCACTAGACTCATTGCATGTGTGTTCTTTTCACAAACCACATATGGATCCATCAGTGGCATTCCATGTGTGTTCTTTCCACAAACAACACATGGATCCACTAGAGTAATTGCATGTGTGTTCTTTCTAGAAAGCACACATGGATCAACCAGTGGCATTGCATGTGTGTTCTTTCCACAAACCACATATGGATCAACCGGTGGCATTGCATGTGTGTTCTTTTCACAAATCATATATGGATCAACCAGTTTTCACTGCATGTGTGTTCTTTTCACAAACCACATATGGATCAACCAATGGCATTGCATGTGTCTTCTTGCCACAAACCACTCATGGATCAACCAGTGGTCATTGCATGTGTGTTCTTTTTCACAAACTACATATGGATCAACCAATGGCACTGCATGTGTGTTATTTCCACAAACCACACATGGATCAACCAGTGGCATTGCATGTGTGTTCTTTCCATAAACCACATATGGATCAACCTGTGGTCATTGCATGTGTGTTCTTTCCACAAACCACATATGGATCCACTAGAGTCATTGCATGTGTGTTCTTATACTAAAACCAGCACTAGAGTCATTGCATGTGTGTTCTTATACTAAAACCAGCACTAGAGTCATTGCATGTGTGTTCTTTCCACAAACCACACATGGATCAACCAGTGGCATTGCATGTGTGTTCTTTCCACAAACCAGATATGGATCAACCAGTGGCATTGCATGTGTGTTCTTTCCACAAACCACACATGGATCAACCAGTGTCACTGCATGTGTGTTCTTTCCACAAACCACGTATGGATCAACCAATGGTATTTGCATGTGCGTTCTTTTCCACAAACCACATATGGATCAACCAATGGCATTGCATGTGTGTTCATTTCACAAACCATACATGGATCAACTAGTGTTCACTTCATGTGTGTTCTTTCAACAAACCAATTATGGATCAACCAGTGGTCATTGCATGTGTGTTCTTTTCCACAAACCACATATGGATCCACTAGAGTCATTGCATGTGTGTTCTTATACTAAAACCAGCACTAGACTCATTGCATGTGTGTTCTTTCCACAAACCACACATGGATCCACTAGTGGCATTGCATGTGTGTTAATAACACAAACCACACATGGACCCACTAGAGTCATAGCATGTGTGCTCTTTCTACAAACCACATATGGATCCACTAGAGTCATTGCATGTGTGTTCTTTTCACAAACCACATATGGATCAACCAATGGCATTGCATGTGTGTTCTTTCCACAAATCACAAATGGATCAACCAGTGTCATTGCATGTGTGTTCTTTCCACAAACCACATATGGATCAACCAGTGGTATTGCATGTGTGTTCTTTTCACAAATCACATATGGATCCACCAGTGTAAACTTCATGTGTGTTCTTTCCACAAACTACTTATAGATCCACTAGTGTTCATTTCATGTGTGTTCTTTTCCACAAACCAGATATGGATCCACCAGAGTCCTTGCATGTGTGTTCTTTTCACAAACCACATATGGACTCACTAGAGTCATTGCATGTGTTGTCTTATACTAAAACCAGCACTAGAGTCATTGCATGTGTGTTCTTTTCACAAACCACACATGGATTAACCAGTGGCATTGCATGTGTGTTCTCTCCACAAACCACACATGGATAAACCTGTGGTCATTGCATGTGTGTTCTTTTCCACAAACCACATATGGATCCATTAGAGTCATTGCATGTGTGTTCTTTTCCACAAACCACAGATGGATCCATTAGAGTCATTGCATGTGTGTTCTTTCCACAAACCACATGGATTAACCAATGGCATTGCGGTGTGTTATTTTCACAAACCACATATGGATCAACCAATGGCATTGCATGTGTGTTCTTTTCACAAACAATACATGGATCAACAAGTGATCACATCATGTGTGTTCTTTCCACAAACCACTTTTGGATCAACCAGTGGTCATTGCACGTGTGTTGTTTTCCACAAACCACATATGGATACACTAGAGTCATTGCATGTGTGTTCTTTTCACAAACCACATATGGACCCACTAGAGTCATTGCATGTGTGTTCCTGACATGAACCACATATGGACCCAAAAGAGTCATTGCATGTGTGTTCTTTCCACAAACCACATATGGATCCACTAGAGTCATTGCATGTGTGTTCTTTTCACAAACCACATATGGACCAACCAGTGGTCATTGCATGTGTGTTCTTATACTAAAACCAGCACTAGAGTCATTGCATGTGTGTTCTTTCCACAACCCACACATGGATCAACAAGTGTCATTGCATGTGTGTTCTTTCCACAAACCACATATGGATCAACCAGTGGTCATTGCATGTGTATTATTTTCGACAAACCACATATGGATCCATTAGAGTCATTGGACGTGTGTTCTTTCCACAAACCACACATGGATCAACTAGTGGCATTGCATGTGTGTTCTTTTCACAAACCACATATGGATCAACTAGTGTTTACTTCATGTGTGTTCTTTCCACAAACCACTTATGGATCCACCAGTGTTCATTGCATGTGTGTTCTTTTCCACAAACCACATATGGATCCACTAGAGTCATTGCATGAGTGTTCTTTCCACAAACCACATATGGATCAACCAGTGGTAATTGCATGTGTGTTCTTTTCCACAAACCACATATGGATCCATTAGAGTCATTGCATGTGTGTTCTTTTCACAAACCAGATATGCATCAACCAGTGGTCATTGCATGTGTGTTCTTTTCCACAAACCACATATGGATCCATTAGAGTCATTGCATGTGTGTTCTTTCCACAAACCACACATGGATCACACAGTGGCATTGCATGTGTGTTATTTTCACAAACCACATATGGATCAACTAGTGTTCACTTCGTGTGTGTTCTTTCCACAAACCACATATGGATCCATTAGAGTCATTGCATGTGTGTTATTTTCACAAACCACATATGGATCAACCAATGGCATTGCATGTGTGTTCTTTTCACAAACCACACATGGATCAACCAGTGTTCACTACATGTGTGTTCTTTCCCCAAACCACTTATGGATCAACCAGTGGTCATTGCATGTGTGTTCTTTTCCACAAACCACATATGGATCCACAAGAGTCATAGCATGTGTGTTCGTTTCACAAACCACATATGGACCCACTAGAGTCATTGCATGTGTGCTCCTAACATGCACCAGATATGGACCCACTAGAGTCATTGTATGTGTCTTGTTTCCACAAACCACATATGGATCCACTAGAGTCATTGCATGTGTGTTCTTTTCACAAACCACATATGGATCAACCAATGGCATTGCATGTGTGTTCTTTTCACAAACCACACATGGAACAACCAGTGTTCACTGCATGTGTGTTCTTTCCACAAACCACATATAGATCAACCAGTGGTTATTGCATGTGTGTTGTTTTCCACAAACCACATATGGATCCACTAGGCTCATTGCATGTGTGTTCTTTTCACAAACCACATATGGACCCACTAGAGTCATTGCATGTGTGTTCTTATACTAAAACCAGCACTAGACTCATTGCATGTGTGTTCTTTTCACAAACCACATATGGATCCATCAGTGGCATTCCATGTGTGTTCTTTCCACAAACAACACATGGATCCACTAGAGTAATTGCATGTGTGTTCTTTCTAGAAAGCACACATGGATCAACAAGTGGCATTGCATGTGTGTTCTTTCCACAAACCACATATGGATCAACCGGTGGCATTGCATGTGTGTTCTTTTCACAAATCATATATGGATCAACCAGTTTTCACTGCATGTGTGTTCTTTTCACAAACCACATATGGATCAACCAATGGCATTGCATGTGTCTTCTTGCCACAAACCACTCATGGATCAACCAGTGGTCATTGCATGTGTGTTCTTTTTCACAAACTACATATGGATCAACCAATGGCACTGCATGTGTGTTATTTCCACAAACCACACATGGATCAACCAGTGGCATTGCATGTGTGTTCTTTCCATAAACCACATATGGATCAACCTGTGGTCATTGCATGTGTGTTCTTTCCACAAACCACATATGGATCCACTAGAGTCATTGCATGTGTGTTCTTATACTAAAACCAGCACTAGAGTCATTGCATGTGTGTTCTTATACTAAAACCAGCACTAGAGTCATTGCATGTGTGTTCTTTCCACAAACCACACATGGATCAACCAGTGGCATTGCATGTGTGTTCTTTCCACAAACCACATATGGATCAACCAGTGGCATTGCATGTGTGTTCTTTCCACAAACCACACATGGATCAACCAGTGTCACTTCATGTGTGTTCTTTCCACAAACCACGTATGGATCAACCAATGGTCATTGCATGTGCGTTCTTTTCCACAAACCACATATGGATCAACCAATGGCATTGCATGTGTGTTCTTTTCACAAACCATACATGGATCAACCAGTGTTCACTTCATGTGTGTTCTTTCCACAAACCAATTATGGATCAACCAGTGGTCATTGCATGTGTGTTCTTTTCCACAAACCACATATGGATCCACTAGAGTCATTGCATGTGTGTTCTTATACTAAAACCAGCACTAGACTCATTGCATGTGTGTTCTTTCCACAAACCACACATGGATCCACTAGTGGCATTGCATGTGTGTTAATAACACAAACCACACATGGACCCACTAGAGTCATAGCATGTGTGCTCTTTCCACAAACCACATATGGATCCACTAGAGTCATTGCATGTGTGTTCTTTTCACAAACCACATATGGATCAACCAATGGCATTGCATGTGTGTTCTTTCCACAAATCACAAATGGATCAACCAGTGTCATTGCATGTGTGTTCCTTCCACAAACCACATATGGATCAACCAGTGGTATTGCATGTGTGTTCTTTTCACAAATCACATATGGATCCACCAGTGTAAACTTCATGTGTGTTCTTTCCACAAACTACTTATAGATCCACTAGTGTTCATTTCATGTGTGTTCTTTTCCACAAACCAGATATGGATCCACCAGAGTCCTTGCATGTGTGTTCTTTTCACAAACCACATATGGACTCACTAGAGTCATTGCATGTGTTGTCTTATACTAAAACCAGCACTAGAGTCATTGCATGTGTGTTCTTTTCACAAACCACACATGGATCAACCAGTGTCATTGCATGTGTGTTCTCTCCACAAACCACACATGGATAAACCTGTGGTCATTGCATGTGTGTTCTTTTCCACAAACCACATATGGATCCATTAGAGTCATTGCATGTGTGTTCTTTTCCACAAACCACAGATGGATCCATTAGAGTCATTGCATGTGTGTTCTTTCCACAAACCACATGGATTAACCAATGGCATTGCGGTGTGTTATTTTCACAAACCACATATGGATCAACCAATGGCATTGCATGTGTGTTCTTTTCACAAACAATACATGGATCAACAAGTGATCACATCATGTGTGTTCTTTCCACAAACCACTTTTGGATCAACCAGTGGTCATTGCACGTGTGTTGTTTTCCACAAACCACATATGGATACACTAGAGTCATTGCATGTGTGTTCTTTTCACAAACCACATATGGACCCACTAGAGTCATTGCATGTGTGTTCCTGACATGAACCACATATGGACCCAATAGAGTCATTGCATGTGTGTTCTTTCCACAAACCACACATGGATTAACCAGAGTCATTTCATGTGTGTTCTTTTCACAAACCACATATGTATCAACCAATGGCATTGCATGTGTGTTCTTATCACAAACCACACATGGATCAACCAGAGTTCACTTCATGTGTGTTCTTTCCACAAACCACATATAGATAAACCAGTGGTCATTGCATGAGTGTTCTTTTCCACAAACCACATATGGATCCACTAGGGTCATTGCATGTGTGTTCTTTTCACAAACCACATATGGACCCACTAGAATCATTGCATGTGTGTTCTTATACTAAAACCAGCACTAGACTCATTGCATGTGTTTTGTTTTCACAAACCACATATGGATCCACCAGTGTCATTGCATGTGTGTTCTTTCCACAAACCACACATGGATCAACTAGAGTCATTGCATGTGGGTTCTTTCCACAAACCACATATGGATCAACCAATGGCATTGTATGTGTGTTCTTTCCACAAACCACACATGGATCAACCAGTGTCATTGCTTGTGTGTTCTTTCCACCAACCACACATGGATCAACCAGTGTCATTGCATGTGTGTTCTTTCCACAAACCACATATGGATCAACTAGTGGCATTGCATGTGTGTTCTTTTCACAAACCACGTATGGATCAACCAGTGTTCACTTCATGTGTGCTCTTTCCACAAACCACTTATGGATCCACCAGTGTTCATTGCATGTGTGTTCTTTCCACAAAACACTTATGGATGAACCAGTGGTGATTTCATGTGTGTTCTTTTCCACAAACCACATATGGATCCACTAGAGTCATTGCATGTGTGTTCTTATACTAAAACCAGCACTAGACTCATTGCATGTGTGTTCTTTCCACAAACCACATATGGACCCACTAGAGTCATTGCATGTGTGTTCCTGACACAAACCACCCATGGACCCACTAGAGTCATTGCATGTGTGTTCTTTCCACAAACCACATATGGATCCACTAGAGTCATTGCATGTGTGTTCTTTTCACAAACCACATATGGATCAACCAATGGCATTGCATGTGTGTTCTTTCCACAAACCACACATGGATCAACCAGTGTCATTGCATGTGTGTTCTTTCCAGAAACCACATATGGATCAACGAGTGGTATTGCATGTGTGTTCTTTTCACAAAGCACATATGGATCCACCAGTGTTCACTGCATGTGTGTTCTTTCCACAAACCACTTATGGATCCACCAGTGTTCATTGCATGCGTTATCTTTTCCACAAACCACATATGGATCCAGTAGAGTCATTGCATGTGTGTTCTTTTCACAAACCACATATGGACCCACTAGAGTCATTGCATGTGTGTTCTTATTCTAAAACCAGCACTAGAGTCATTGCATGTCTGTTCTATCCACAAACCACACATCGATCAACCAGTGGTCAGTGCATGTGTGTTCTTTTCCACAAACCCCATATGGATCCATTAGAGTCATTGCATGTGTGTTCTCTTCCACAAACCACATATGGATCCATTAGAGTCATTGCATGTGTGTTCTTTCCACAAACCACACATGGATTAACCAATGGCATTGCAAGTGTGTAGGATGGCAATGGAGCAGGTTTGGACGGATATGCCAAAACTAAATCAAAATCCAAATCCATGAGCCTCACTCTATCCTACCCACGAAACTATCCATGGGTATGGATGTCACCCTAGATCCAAACCCGCCGGATATCCGGGTAACCATGGATATCCATTGGTTTATGTGCTATGTGGTTCAAATATGTCAAATCTCACACGATCACCGTAAAATACATAGATGTCTCATCACAATAATCTCATGGAACATAGTTAATACTTTTTATTATAAGTTTTCAACACAACATATGTTGTACTCAAGTCCAATCTTACTGATTAAAAGCAATTAGCTAGGGTTAGCCATAGACAATTAGTTAGGTGGACCTTTGGGCCTAGGGAAAGGGAGGTTGAGCCTGTTAGTTACTCTGGCACACGTAATGGTGAAAAACAATGTCTCACTAACATGTGGGCCCCACTTGTTAGTCGGGTATCCTTTGGATATCCATGGAGTGAAACCTCTGCCATGCCCACCCCATGAGTTAGCGGATATCCGTCCCATGAAATCCGTGGGCGTAATTACCCCTCCAAACCCTTACCAGTGGGTCAGATATCCGTGGATACCTAGACCCGTGGATAAAATTGCCATCCTTAAAGGTGTGTTCTTTCCACAAACCACACATGGATCAACTAGTGTCATTGCATGTGTGTTCTTTCCACAAACAAAATATGGATCAACCAGTGGTATTGCATGTGTGTTCTTTTCACACATCACATATAGATCCACCAGTGTTCACTGCATGCGTGTTCTTTCCACAAACCACTTATGGATCCACTAGTGTTCATTGCATGTGTGTTCTTTCCACAAACCACACATGGATCAACCAGTGTTATTGCATGTGTATTGTTTCCACAATCCACACATCGATCAACTAGTGGTCATTGCATGTGTGTTCTTTTCCACAAACCCCATATGGATCCATTAGAGTCATTGCATGTGTGTTATTTTCCATGAACCACATATGGATCCATTAGAGTCATTGCATGTGTGTTCTTTCCACAAACCACACATGCATTAACCAATGGCATTGTAGTGTGTTCTTTTCACAAACCACATATGGATCAACCAATGGCATTGCATGTGTGTTCTTTTCACAAACCACACATGGATCAACCAGCGTTCACTTCATCTGTGTTCTTTCCACAAACCACTTATGGATCAACCAGTGGTCATTGCATGTGTGTTCTTTTCCACAAACCACATATAGATCCACTAGAGTCATTGCATGTGTGTTCTTTTCACAAACCACATATGGACCCACTAGAGTCATTGGATGTGTGTTCCTGACATGAACCACATATGGACCCACTAGAGTCATTGCATGTGTCTTGTTTCCACAAACCACATATGAATCCACTAGAGTCATTGCATGTGTGTTCTTTTCACAAACCACATATGGATCAACTAATGGGATTGCATGTGTGTTCTTTTAACAAACCACACATGGATCAACCAGTGTTCACTGCATGTGTGTTCTTTCCACAAACCATATATAGATCAACCAGTGGTCATTGCATGTGTGTTCTTTTCCACAAACCAGATATGGATCCACTAGGGTACATTGCATGTGTGTTCTTTTCACAAACCACATATGGACCCACTAGAGTCATTGCATGTGTGTTCTTATACTAAAACCAGCACTAGACTCATTGCATGTGTGTTCTTTCCACAAACCACATATGGATCCACTAGTGGCATTGCATGTGTGTTCTTTCCACAAACCACACATGGATCCACTAGAGTCATTGCATGTGTGTTCTTTCCACAAACCACACATCGATCAACCAGTGGCATTGCATGTGTGTTATTTCCACAAACCACATATGGATCAACCAGTGGCACTACATGTGTGTTCTTTTCACAAATCATATATGGATCCACCAGTGTTCACTTCATGTGTGTTCTTTTCACAAACCACATATGGATCAGCCAATGGCATTGCATGTGTGTTCTTTCCACAAACCACACATGGATCAACCAGTGTCATTGCATGTGTGTTCTTTCCACAAACCACATATGGATCAACCAGTGGTAATGCATGTGTGTTCTTTTCACAAATCACATATGGATCCACCAGTGTTCACTGCATGTGTGTTCTTTCCACAAACCACTTATGGATCCACCAGTGTTCATTGCATGTGTGTTCTTTTCCACAAACCACATATGGATCCACTAGATTCATTACATGTGTGTTCTTTTCACAAACCACATATGGACCCACTAGAGTCATTGCATCTGTGTTCTTATACTAAAACCAGCACTAGAGTCATTCCATGTGTGTTCTTTCCACAAACCACACATGGATCAACCAGTGTCATTGCATGTGGTTTCTTTCCACAAACCACACATGGATCAACCAGTGGTCATTGCATGTGTGTTATTTTTCCACAAACCACATATGGATCCATTATAGTCATTGCATGTGTGTTCTTTTCCACAAACCACATATGGATCCATTAGAGTAATTGCATGTGTGTTCTTTCCACAAACCACACATGGATTAACCAATGGCATTGCAGTGTGTTCTTTTCACAAGCCACATATGGATCAACGAATGGCATTGCATGTGTGTTCTTTTCACAAACCACACATGGATCAACCAGTTCCACTACATGTGTGTTCTTTCCACAAACCACTTATGGATCAACCAGTGGTCATTGTATGTGTGTTCTTTTCACAAACCACATATGGATCCACTAGAGTCATTGCATGTGTGTTCTTTTCGCAAACCACATATGGACCCACTAGAGTCATTGCCTGTGTCTTCCTGACATGAACCACATAAGGACCCACTAGATTTATTGCATGTGTGTTCTTTCCACAATCCACCTATGGATCAACCAGAGTCATTGCATGTGTGTTCTTTTCACAAACCACATATGGATCAACCATTGACATTGCATGTGTGTTCTTTTCACAAACCACATGGATCAACTAGTGTTCACTACATGTGTGTTCTTTCCACAAACCACATATAGATTAACCAGTGGTCATTGCATGTGTGTTCTTTTCCACAAACCACATATGGATCCACTAGGGTCATTGCATGTGTGTTTTTTTCACAAACCACATATGGACCCACTAGAGTCATTGCATGTCTGTTCTTATACTAAAACCAGCACTAGACTCATTGCATGTGTTTTCTTTTCACAAACCACATATGGATCAACCAATAGCATTGCATGTGTGTTCTTTCCACAAACCACACATGGATCAACCAGTGTCATTGCTTGTGTGTTCTTTCCACAAACCACACATGGATCAACCAGTCTTATTCATGTGTGTTCTTTCCACAAACCACATATGGATTAACCATTGGGATTGCATGTGTGTTCTTTTCACAAACCACATGTGGATCAACCAGTGTTCACGGCATGTGTGTTCTTTCCACAAACCACTTATGGATCCAACAGTGTTCACTGCATGTGTGCTCTTTCCACAAACCACTTATGAATCCACCTGTGTTCATTGCATGTGTGTTCTTTCCACAAACCACTTATGGATCAACCAGTGGTGATTGCATGTGTGTTCTTTTCCACAAACCACGCATGGGTCCACTAGAGTCATTGCATGTGTGTTCTTATACTAAAACCAGAACTAGACTCATTGCATGTGTTTTCTTTCCACAAACGACACATGGATCCACCAGTGGCATTGCATGTGTATTCCTGACACAAACCACACAAGGACCCACTATAGTCCTTGCCTGTGTGTTCTTTCCACAAACCACATATGGATCCACCAGACTCATTGCATGTGTGTTCTTTTCACAAACCACATATGGATTAACCAATGGCATTGCATGTGTGTTCTTTCCACAAACCACATATGGATCAACCAGTGGTATTGCATGTGTGTTCTTTTCAAAAATCTCATATGGATCCACCAGTGTTCACTTCATGTGTGTTCTTTCCACAAACCACTTATGGATCCACCAGTGTTCATTGCATGTGTGTTCTTTTCCACAAACCACATATGAATCCACTAGAGTCATTGCATGTGTGTTCTTTTCACAAACCACATATGGACCCACTAGAGTCATTGCATGTGTGTTCTTTCCACAAACCACACATGGATCAACCAGTGTTATTGCATGTGTGTTCTTTCCACAAACCACACATGGATCAACCTGTGGTCATTGCATGTGTGTTCTTTTCCACAAACCCCATATGGATCCATTAGAGTCATTGCATGTGTGTTCTTTTCCACAAACCACATATGGATCCATTAGAGTCATTGCATGTGTGTTCTTTCCACAAACCACACATGGATTAACCAATGGCATTGCAGTGTGTTCTTTTCACAAACCACATATGGATCAACCAATGGCATTGCATGTGTTTTCTTTTCACAAACCACACATGGATCAACCAGTGTTCACTGCATGTGTGTTCTTTCCACAAACCACTTATGGATCAACTAGTGGTCATTGCATGTGTGTTCTTTTCCACAAACCACATATGGATCCACTAGAGTCATTGCATGTGTGTTCTTTTCACAAACCACATATGGACCCACTTAAGTCATTGCATGTGTGTTCCTAACATGAACCACATATGAACCCACTAGAGTCATTGCATGTGTCTTGTTTGCACAAACCACATATGGATCCACTAGAATCATTGATGTGTGTTATTTTCACAAACCATATATGGATCAACCAATGGGATTGCATGTGTGTTATTTTCACAAACCACACATGGATCAACCAGTGTTCACTTCATGTGTGTTCTTTCCACAAACCACATATAGATCAACCAGTGGTCATTGCATGTGTGTTCTTTTCCACAAACTAGATATGGATCCACTAGGGTCATTGCATGTGTGTTCTTTTCACAAACCACATATGGACCCACTAGAGTCATTGCATGTGTGTTCTTATACTAAAACCAACACTAGACTCATTGCATGTGTGTTCTTTTCACAAACCACATATGGATCCACTAGTGGCATTGCATGTGTGTTCTTTCCACAAACCACACATGGATCCACTAGAGTCATTGCATGTGTGTCAGGGGGATGACCCGCAGGTACCCCAACCAGACAAGAGCAAGGCAGTCGGATCGCGTCCGGCTGACCATGCACAGCCGGACAGGGCAAGACAGGCCGGCTACCGTTCGGTAGCCTTGTCAACAAGAAGTAGCCGGCTACGGCGACTTAGCCGAACCCAATCAGTGAGATAGGACGACGTGCGTATCAGTGCA
Organism: Avena eriantha; assembly: GCA_910589775.1. Lineage (NCBI taxonomy): Eukaryota > Viridiplantae > Streptophyta > Magnoliopsida > Poales > Poaceae > Avena > Avena eriantha. Next base: position 409,374,898 of record OU342746.1, on the reverse strand, counting down.
CGGTATGCCCTGTACGATGACAAGACTGGCCACCACCCGGCCATACCGAAGACTTTGTGGGGGTGACGCAGGAACAGTGGCCCGATGCTGACGCCAGGCTCACACGGCGTCCACTGTGCCTATGACAGCCATACCGCTCATACTCCGATAAGACATACCATACCGGACACTGTAGATGACCAGCCGGCTGGGACCCGCATGTGGGGCCCACCAGTCGGATTGGCTAGTGAGACCGTTGCCTCTCTACCTATATAAGGAGAGGCAAGGCCTCAGTAGAAAGGGTTGGTCTCATAGCATTTAAGACAGTAGCTAGCAAATACAGCTCGAGGAGCACTTGTAGTTCGTGTATCCCACATAGTCAGATCCGGCAGGAGTAGGGGCTTTACCTCATCACAAGGGCCCCAAACCTGGGTACTTCCTGCGTCCAGCTACGCTCGCTTGTATCCAATCCCACCTGCGGACGCAGTCGATAGCTTCCCTGCTAGTCCCCACACCTCTATCTAACCTCTTCTGGTACTGCCGTTCCCAATACAACGACAGTTGGCGCCGACCGTGGGGACTTCCTGCGTCCAGCTATGCTCGCGTGTATCCTATCCTGCCTGCGAACGCCGTTGATAGCTTCCCTGCTAGTCCCCACACCTCTATCTAACCTCTTCAGGTACTGTCGTTTCCAATACAACGACAGTTGGCGCCCACCGTGGGGCTTGATGGCTTCGACCGGACTCACATTCCGCACGAGACCCCGCACTTCAGCCGGTGAGCGCGTGGCCTCTGGCCTGGTGCTCACGCTCGGCAAGTTTGACTGCGTCATTGACAACACTTCCTGCTTCGCCGGAACCTCCTTCCCGGCGAACGGCACCGTCCTGCTATTTGGCGATCTTCCTGTCTACGTCACCACCATCCCGGAGCGTTTCCCTAGGGAAATCGTATCTCTGTCGCGGGGCTACCGCGCCTAGGCGGCAGCGCCTCCGCCGCATCCTACGGCGTGGAGGTCTTGATGGCCGGCTCCAGCTCTCATCCCCGCCAGCCGCGGGAGTGAGGCATGGACGAGGTCGGAACTTCCGCTCCCCCGCAGCCTCAGAACTCGGTGGAGGATGCCATTGATCGGCTCCTAACGCCGGTTCCCGTCTCTCGGGTCGGGTGGGAGCGCTCAACCCGGATTGTCCGGATGCCCGCGACCGCATCGAGCTCCTCGCTCAAGCGCGCGTCACGGAGGAGGAAGATTCCACCGGTCCGGTTTGTTTTGGACCCCGCATCCGGAACGAGCCGTTTCCGGATAAATTCTCCCTGGCCAGGGACACCCCCAAGTACGACAGCAGCATGAAGCCGGAATATTGGCTGACCGACTATGCTACGGCAGTCGGCATCGCCCATGGGAACAAGCGCACAGCCGTGCGCTACGTCCCCCTCATGCTAACCGGGTCGGCAAGGACGTGGCTCAACAGCCTTGCGCCCAACAGCATCAACGCCTGGCCTGACTTCGAAAAGGTGTTCGTCCGCAACTTCAACGGCACGTACAAACATCCGGGGCGCCCGCGCGACCTGGCCTTGTGCGTCCAGGGTGACCGCGAGACCGACCGCGAGTAGCTCGCCAAGTGAACGGAGCTGCGCAACACCTGTGAGGGCATCCTGGAGAGCCAAGCCATCAGTTTCTTCATCGAGGGTTGCGGAGAGGCACCATGCTTCGCCACCGGCTACTGTGTGACGAGCCGAAAACCATGGCAGAGCTCATGACGGTTGCAGACCAATACGCCATAGTGGATGCGGCCATGAAGAAGCCCCTCCGGGTAAACGCGGACGGGCGTCCGACTCCCATGGAGCCGGCTCGCAACCGACCGAGCAATCCGGCTAGAGAAGCCGGATCCTCCCGACGCCACGGCAACGACAACTGGTTCCATGGGGACCGCCAGGCCGGACAACAGAAGCCTCGCTACCACGCACGGCAGGTCAATGCTGTGGAGGGCACGCCCGACGCGTCGGCTAATGAGGCAAGAAGGCAGAAGCCACGGCTCACCTTTGACCAGATGTTTGACGGCCCGTGCAAGTGGCATAGCGGTCCCTCCAAACCGGCTACGCACACCACCCGAAACTGCAGCTGGACCCGCCAGCTAAAGGACCAGGGCAACCAGCCTCGTCTCCCGCCTCCCCCTCCTAGCGGACCTCCACCACCGGCTAGAGGAGCCGGCAATGGTGACAACAACAACGGCTACCCCCAGCCGCATGCCGCCTACCACATCTTCGAGACGGAGCAGGACGACAAGCACAGCCGCAGGCGACGCTCCAAGGAGGTCAATGCCATCGTCTCTCCGGTCCCCCAATACCTGCACTGGTCGGAAACCCCCATCACCTGGAGCCGAGCAGACCAGCCTGAGCGCCTGCCGACTCCCGGGGGCTACGCCATGGTGCTAGACCCCCTCATCATCTCCAATGCGCGTACCTTCCGATTCTCGCGCGTCCTCATCGACGGAGGTAGCACCCTCAACCTCCTCTACCAGTCCTCGCTGGAGAAGCTGGGCATTCACGAAAGCGACCTGCGCCCGACTACCACGACGTTCCACGGCGTACTGCCGGGGCCAGCCTACGCCCCGCTGGGGAAAATCCAGTTGGACGTCATCTTCGGAACCGAGGAAAACTTCCGCCGCGAACCAATCTGGTTCAAGGTGGTAAATCTGACGAGCTCCTACCATGCTCTCCTCGGGCGCCCCGCCCTTGCCAAGTTCATGGCCATCCCCCACTACGCGTACCTCAAGACGAAGATGTCGGGACCCCACGGTGTGATCACCGTCGCCGGCTGCTTCAGGCGGTCGATGGAGTGCGCCTCAGCCGGTTCCAAACTGGCAGAGGCCCTCATCATAGCCGAAGAAAACCGCGTGATCATGCGCAATGTGGCCATGGCATAGCAGGACATTCCGGCTAGCAGCAAACTGGCTGGAGAAGGAGCTTTCCAGCCGGCAAAGGAGACGAAGAGGATCCTGCTCGACCCCTCTGACCTGACTAAGTTCGTCACCATTGGTGCCAGCTTAGCCAGCAAATAGGAAGGCGCGCTCATCGACTTCCTCCGTGAGAATCGGGACATCTTCGCATGGTCCCCCAAGGACATGCCGAGTGTGCCGAGGGAGTTTGCCGAGCACTCACTTCATGTGCGTTCGGATGCCAAGCCAGTCAAGCAACCTCTGCGCCGGTTCACAGAGGAGAAGAGGAAGATAATCGGTGACGAGATCACTCGGCTCCTTGCAGCCGGGTTCATCATGGAAGTGTACCACCCGGCCTGGTTGGCAAACCCAGTCTTGGTGTTGAAGAAGAACAAGACATGGCGCATGTGTATCGACTACACCAGCCTGAACAAGGCGTGCCTGAAGACCCCTTCGCCTTGCCCCATATCGATCAAGTCATCGATTCCATGGCCGGCTGTGATTTGTTGTCTTTTCTAGATTGCTATTCTGGGTACAATCAGATCCGGCTAAACCCAGCTGATCATAAGACATCATTTATCACCCCCTACGGGGCTTTCTGCTATGTAACCATGCCTTTCGGCCTAAAGAATGCAGGCGCCACCTATCAGCGATGTATGCAGAAATGCTTGCACTCGCAGATAGGCCGAAACGTGCACGCTTACGTGGACGACGTGGTCATCAATACCAAGGAGAAGCGCACCATCCTCGAGGATCTGGGAGAGACATTTGGCAACCTCCGCCAGTACCGGATGAAGTTGAACCCAGAGAAGTGCGTCTTCGGGGTGCCATCCGGCCACCATCCTCGAGGATCTAGGAGAGACATTTGGCAGCGCTTCCGCAGTCGGTCACACGTGCGGAGTCGAAGCAGACCTTCCTCTCCCCGTTCCAGCGAGCAGCGGAGGTAGTAGATCTTCTCCACGAAATCCCAGCAGCACGACGGCGTGGTGGAGTAGAGAATTCTGCAGGGCTTCGCCTATGCCTGTGCAGAAGAAAGGTGGAGGAGAGAGGCGGTAGAGATTGGGAGTTATGGAGCAGCGGTGGAGGGGGCGCCCCTGCCCCACTATTTAAGGGGGGTGAGGCGCCATGGGAGGGGGAGTCCTTGTAGGACTCCCCTTCCTCTAGGCCGGTGGATTGGGGAGTGGGGGGAGGAGTCCTCCTCCCCCACGACTCCTAGTCTTGACCCACCAGGACTCCTTGATCCCTTCCTTGGTTTTCAAGCAAACTCCAAGAAACCTTCCAGAACCTTCCGGAACATTCCGAAACCTTCTAGAACCCTCATACAAATACTCCGGAACATTTCCTAGCTCAGAAAATGATCCCCAATATATGAATCTTATTCTCCGGACCATTCCGGATCTCCTAGTGATGTCCCGGATCCAATCCGAGACTCCGAACAACATTCGGTCTCCAACGCACATTCCATATCTACTTAAAACAACTTCGAACCTTAAGTGTGTCACCCTACGGTTCGTGAATATGCAGACATGACAGAGACACATCTCCTATCAATAACCATCAGCGGGACCTAGAGATCCATAATGTCGCCCACATACTCAACGATGACTTCGCGATCGATTGAACCACTTACATACGAAACCAATTCCCTTTGTCACGCGATACTATACTTATCCGAGGTTTGATCGTCAGCATCTCCATACCTAGTTCTACCTCGTTACTGATAAGTACTCTTTACTCGTTCCGTGATATGTCATCCCTAGTGACCCAGTCACATGCTTGCAAGCTAACTAGATGACATTCCACCGAGAGGGCCTAGAGCATATCTATCCGTCATATGGATGGACAAATCCCAATCCCGGTTCATGCGCTTCAACACATACTTTCAGAATACCCAGTGACACCTTTATGACCACCCAGTTACGAAGCGGCATTTGATGTCATCAAAGTATCCATCCGGTGATGGTGATTAACATAACCTCATGGTCGAAGGATTAAGTTACTATGTATTTGAAAGCTTATAGCAATACGAACTTAATGACTTGATCTTATGCTACGCTTACTATGGGTGTGTGTCCATCACATCATTCTCCTAATTATATAACCTCGTTATTAATCACATCCTAATGTCCATGATCAGGAAACCATGATCATCAATTAATCAACAAGCTAGTTCAACAAGAGGCTTACTAGGGACTCTTATATGTTTACAAAACACACATGTATTAATGTTTCTGGTTAATACAATTATAGCATGGGATGTAAACATTTATCATAAACATAAAGATATAATAATAACCACTTTATTATTGCCTCTTGGGCATATCTCCAACAGTCTCCCACTTGCACTAGAGTTAATAATCTAGTTAAAAACTTGTGCATTCAACACCTATGGCTTTCTGGTGTTGTATAGACACTATTGCTAGTGGTAAACAAAATCTTCGGATCTGACACTTCCAGGTCCGTGTGTGTTTGCATGTCCTTGCGTCTCTACGCATTACTCATTCTCCAATGAGATGGCATTGTATAATTTGGTCCTTTGGTGAGACCTTTAGTTCCTTCGGCTCAAAATATGTTGATATTATTGTCACACAATATATCTTCATAGTATTAGCCCACTTGAACCACACCTAGTTTGATAACAAACTACTTAACACAAATGCCCTCCTTTGCTGCTACTATAGCAGTTATATACTTAGCCTTTTGTTGTAGTATCCGTCACAGTGTCTTAACTTTGGAACTCATCCAAATCCATCATGGAACATCCTTTCCATTACATTGTGCTACCCATAGTTTAAATTGAGATAAATTTAATTTGTATCTTGTGACAACACTAGTATCAATGTAACACTTTACAATGAACTACCTTTAACTATTTGTCACTTATACATGGTATATTCTTAGTTCTTCCAAAGCTCATAAGAATATCTTTACTATTGTCCAATGATTATCTTATGAATCATTCTGGTATATGCTCATAACATTTAGAGCATAGGACATATTTGGATGTGTACATCTCAAAGAATGATTGATCAAAATATTCTTGTGATTTCACCAAGTGTCAAAACACTTGAATCTCGTGTCAACACACTTGAATCTTGATTCAGTCCTTTCCGTGCGTCAAGAACCTTTCTTGTTGTTTCCATATTGAACTCATTCAACATCATATCTATGTACATTTGGCAAAACTATATTAGCGCCTCAATCTATTCATATAGACATTGATGCCTAATTCTCGAGTTATGCCTAAGTCTTTCATCGAAATGAAATTCTTAACCTGTGTCAATAAAAGATACATTATTTCTAATCAACAATATGTCCTCTACATAATGTATTAGAAATATGTCTCAGCGCTCCCACTTAATTTCTTGCAAATGCAAGCATCTTCATCATCTCCGATGAATTTAAACTCTTTTAACAGTTTCATCATGGTGCAGATTCCAACTCCGGTATGCTTACTTCAACCATTGAAGTTTTGCATACTCTTTTAGCATCCTTTGAATTAACAAAACCCTTTGGACCGTGTCATGTACACGTCCTAGGTAACCATTCTATTAGAAGAACTTGTTTTGTTTGTTCAACTACCATATACCAAAATATATGTAGTGGTTGCTACATTAATCCGTCCAGACTAAATATCGCTATGATAGTCAATTCCTTGAACATTCTCGTAAACTTCTTTCTGACATGTCGACTATTTCATAGATGTTAAACATCCATGTCTTATTTCTTTATAAATCCAAACACGACCGATAGGCTTCACGCCTTTCCGGAGGGTCTTCCAAGTTCAGAGACTTGATTTCTCGTGTATGGATACTATCACGGATTCTATGACTTCTAGTCATTTTATGGAGTCAGGGCCCATCATCGCTTCTTTGCATGTAGTCGGTTCATCATTGTCAAAACAATAATGACTTGCTTATCAAATCTTACTATTTGATTCTTACCGACCCACACGGTTCTATAGGAACTCTAATCTCCGAGATCACACCTTTTGTAATCACGAGAGCCATGAGCATTGTGGCCGCCACCAGGACACTTTCCGGCGCTGTGTTACTTAGCACATATAGCTAAGGTTCAACAACCTTATCAAAGTTCTATTGTCCTCCCACTTAACTTTTCACGAAAAATTCCTTCTCAAGAAACTTGACGTTCCAAGTAACAAACTCTTTTGTCCTCGGTGTTATGGAGAAATTCCCAACAAATTCTTTGGGATAACCTACAAATACGTGCTTATCCGACTTTGGTTGTAAACATTTTACTTATGCATAACATACCAAAATTTAAGAAAAGACAATTCAGATTTAATCCCAAACCATAACTCATATGGTGTCATTTCAATGGATCACGATGGTGCTCTTTTCAGTGTAAAAGCGGTAGTCTCTAAAGCTTCAATCCTTAAAACATAATGGCAGTTTTATAAACGACACCCTTGATCTTACCATCTCAAACATGGTTTGATTTCATCTCTCGAATATGCCATACTCCTATGGTTTATCGGGAAACACAAATCATAGAACAATTCCTCAAGTCATTAGGTGTTTTTGCTAAACATGTAACTCAAATATCTTCCTTTATAATCGAATCATAAACTCTTTATTTTCTTGTTACAATGATTTTCAACTTCATCTTGAAAGTCTTTGAACAACTTTCAAATGTTTCATACTTCCTCCTTATTAAGTAAATATACAGATATATTCACTCAAATTTTTGGAGAAAGCATATGAAGCAAAAAGATCCATCGCATATGGCTACACATAATGGACTATGCACATCAGCATGCACAATTTCCAATAAGCTAGTCATCCGTTCCTATCTGGCCTATGGACGGAGTTTCAATTATCTTGAGGAAAGTCTCACATGCGTCAATTGATCAAAATCAAAGACTCCAAAATTCCATCAACATGGAGTTTCTTCATGTTTTCTTTCAAATATAATTTAAACAGCGATGTCACTTCATAAGTGATCTTTCAATCATTTTTCTTGCGACATTTTAGCAATAGTGTTTATGGATGTGATTTCTCCCACTAGACTTGTAAAAGTTCATCCATCCTTTATGGAATACCGTAATTATTTGAACAACCATTGTTCTCGTAATTCCGGAACAAAATAACAATTATTAAAACAAATCTCGAAGGCTAGGTTTGATGACAACGAAAAACACAATAACACTTTATTTGTTTTCGATGAACATCATCACTCATTCTCTTGCTAGTTACTTAGGCCATTGTAGTTCATGAATTGCGTTGTCTTGTATGAAACTTCATACCAACCGATTCGGTATCCAATACCTAAGAGCCACATTGTTTAACAAGCAAGGAATACAACCATAACATGTATATAGAATGGACATCTCCAACCTTATAATTTCTGCCAAATATTTTATAGATTCTCTTTCAGCAATTCCTTTTTCTTTTAAAAGAATCTATCAACATCAATAGTGGTGTCATTCACATGACACATGGTACAAAGCGTATATAGTCAACCACTAATACCTTTGGACTTGCACTTTGAGGTGGATCACCATCATCAAATGTTTGGTGTTCTTTCAAAAATCCATTCTTTAGTAATCTTTTAGTGTAGTAAACATTTTACTTACATCTTATTTTCATCCTTATCATGACAACTTTCATGATCAAGCTGCTATAGCTTATAAAGGTGAATTGCGAGTATAATCTTTCTTTTTCAAAACCTTTTGGAGGATTAGGACGACTAGCGTCTCCAACCTTCACAAATTCTCATCAAATATGAGGACGTATACTCTATCATGTTGTAACCAACACATTGTTTTAGATATCGCAATACCTTTCACATATGATGGTTTCTGAAACATTGCTTTCAGCTCTTAGATAAACTTGATATTAAAAACAATCTTTTGAGTATCAAGAATCATGGAGGCAAACATGATACATTAGATACTAACACTGGAATTGTTACTCTTGATTTAATACTACTTATTAAACTTCATGGAGCAAATAGAGTTTGCTGAAAGTTTGCAATAGGACTTATAAACTTTAAATTGACATTCAAAACAATACGATACCAGTTCGTAAAGTAAATATCCAGAATTTCTATAGTTCCACTATCTCAACTATAACTAAGCGTAAGGTGGTGAACGGATGCCAATGACTACAACAAACTATGCAAATTCACTTTGATTGTGTTTATGATAAATTGAGTTCGACTAATCCAAATTACAAATGAACTCCCACTCAAAACAACATCCCTCGAGTTGTTTTAGTGATTACACGAACCAAATCCACTATACCAAGTCCGATCATCACGTGAGATGATGTAGCTTTAAAGGCGAACAATCAACATGTTCATTATATCATCCATATGACTCATGCTTTACCTTTCGGTATTCCGTGTTCCGAGACCATGTCTGTACATGCTAGGCTCGTCAAGGTTAACCTTAGTTTCCGCATGTGCAAATCTGGCTTGCACCCGTTGTATGCACACGTAGAGTCTATCACACCCGATCATCACGAGATGCTTCGAAACGACGAGTCTTAGCAACAGTGCCAACTAAGGGTGAACACTTTATTACTTGATATTTAGTGAGAGGGATCATCTTATAATGCTACCGTCGCGATCTAAGCAATACAAGATGCATAAAGGATTAACATCACAGGCAATTCATAATTAGTGTGATATGATATGGCCCTTTCTTGTGCCTTTGATCTCCATCTCCAAAGCACGAACATGATCTCCATCATCACCAGCATGGCGTCAAGGTCAGTGGCGCCGCTTCATGGTTGTCCATCATCACTAGCAACTATTACAACTACTTGGAACAAAGCTATTACAAGATGAATAGACACGCAGGTCTTAACAGAATTGAAGACAACCATTAGGCTCCTGCCGGTTGCCATATTACAATAAGGATCATTCCATACATCAAATATAATCACAATCACATAATGGCCATATCACATCACAAAACCCCTGCAAAAACAAGTTAGACGCCTCTAATTTTCTTTGCATGTTTACGTGGTTTGGGGCTTTCGAACAAGAATGGATCTTACCTACGAAACTGAACCACAACGTTGATACAAGTGCTATCAAGTGCAAAGTGTAAATTAGATCTATACTATGGTGGGAGAGACAGACACCTGCAAAGCCACTTGTGCAAAACAAGTTACACGTCAAGCGTGGAGCAAGTCTCATGTGCGATGACATGTAAGGTTAGCCCGAGCCGCTTCATCCCACCATGCCGCAAGATGCAAAGTACACAAAGCAAAAGACGACACGAGCACCAACGCCCACAAAACCATTCTGTTCTACTCGTGCAATAGATCTACGCATAGATACGACTATGATGCCACTGATGGGTTCGTAGCATGGAAAACAAAAAAATTCTACCACAAGAACGAACAAAACCTAGATCTAATCTAGATAAAAGCCAAGATCTAATCTATTAGACATGTGCAATGAGATAGATAGGAACTAACCCTCGTAGATCCGAAAGCGTTAATGAGATTAGATCTCGTGGTTGATGTAGTCGATCACTTGCCGATCTCAAGATCGTGTGGACAATCCTTCCGGCGTCGCGTTCCGGCAGCGCTTCCGCAGTCGGTAAGTGGACGATCCTTCAGGCGCCGCGTTTCGGCAGCGCTTCCGCAGTCGGTCACACGTGCGGAGTCGAAGCAGACCTTCCTCTCCCCGTTCCAGCGAGCAGCGGAGGTAGTAGATCTTCTCCACGAAATCCCAGCAGCACGACGGCGTGGTGGAGTAGAGAATTCTGCAGGGCTTCGCCTATGCCTGTGCAGAAGAAAGGTGGAGGAGAGAGGCGGCAGAGATTGGGAGTTATGGAGCAGCGGTGGAGGGGGCGCCCCTGCCCCACTATTTAAGGGGGGTGAGGCGCCATGGGAGGGGGAGTCCTTGTAGGACTCCCCTTCCTCTAGGCCGGCGGATTGGGGAGTGGGGGGAGGAGTCCTCCTCCCCCACGACTCCTAGTCTTGACCCACCAGGACTCCTTGATCCCTTCCTTGGTTTTCAAGCAAACTCCAAGAAACCTTCCAGAACCTTCCGGAACATTCCGAAACCTTCTAGAACCCTCATACAAATACTCCGGAACATTTCCTAGCTCAGAAAATGATCCCCAATATATGAATCTTATTCTCCGGACCATTCCGGATCTCCTCGTGATGTCCCGGATCCAATCCGAGACTCCGAACAACATTCGGTCTCCAACGCACATTCCATATCTACTTAAAAAAACTTCGAACCTTAAGTGTGTCACCCTACGGTTCGTGAATATGCAGACATGACAGAGACACATCTCCTATCAATAACCATCAGCGGGACCTGGAGATCCATAATGGCTCCCACATACTCAACGATGACTTCGCGATCGATTGAACCACTTACATACGAAACCAATTCCCTTTGTCACACGATACTATACTTATCCGAGGTTTGATCGTCAGCATCTCCATACCTAGTTCTACCTCGTTACTGATAAGTACTCTTTACTTGTTCCGTGATATGTCATCCCTTGTGACCCAGTCACATGCTTGCAAGCTAACTAGATGACATTCCACCGAGAGGGCCTAGAGCATATCTATCCGTCATATGGATGGACAAATCCCAATCCCGGTTCATGCGCTTCAACACATACTTTCAGAATACCCAATGACACCTTTATGACCACCCAGTTACAAAGCGGCATTTGATGTCATCAAAGTATCCATCCGGTGATGGTGATTAACATAACCTCATGGTCGAAGGATTAAGTTACTATGTATTTGAAATCTTATAGCAATACGAACTTAATGACTTGATCTTATGCTATGCTTACTATGGGTGTGTGTCCATCACATCATTCTCCTAATGATATAACCTCATTATTAATCACATCCTAATGTCCATGATCAGGAAACCATGATCATCAATTAATCAACAAGCTAGTTCAACAAGAGGCTTACTAGGGACTCTTATATGTTTACAAAACACACATGTATTAATGTTTCCGGTTAATACAATTATAGCATGGGATGTAAACATTTATCATAAACATAAAGATATAATAATAACCACTTTATTATTGCCTCTTGGGCATATCTCCAACAATATGCTGTGTTTGTGCGGTGAGAAGATGCCGAGATGGATTTCGTGGACCGACAAAAATACTCTAGGAAAATTCAGCAACTGCAGCATCAGAGCGGTAAGTTCCTACTGTAGGTACAATGGTAACCTAGATCCGGAAAGCGTAATGTAATTCTTTTTTTTGTTTCCTTCGATCTACTATGCAGGAAGGGAGGGGGACTGGCTGTGACAAGTTTGTGTGGATCAAAAAGCCACTGACAGGTTTTCACAGAGAGCTTGTTCAGGATCTGCGTGATGTTGTGTGGGACAAGAAAGAGGAGATTCGTGCGATGGAGCGAGAGATCCAGGAGCTTCGCCAGGTACAGGGAGGCAGGGGAAGGGAGGTGGTGAGACAGACAGGCTCAAGATTAGGCCAGATAGTGGAAACAATTTCCTCATTATCTGTTGCATTTGCAGTTTATGTTGCCATGTCGTTCTCCAGTAGCTGAAATAAGTTGCTGCTTCGTGGAGTGTAGCAGCCAGCTTAAGAAATTGTTTTCAGCCCAGAAACTTATCATAAGTGTAATGCCAATAACAGAGATTTATTAAGTGCCTATAAATAATTCATGTATGTGCCACTAACACCCATCGATTTTGGAGACCCCTTAAGCGCTCAGCTATCGCGATTGTTCAGATAGTAGTGGCACAGTCACAATTTTGGATTCAACTAGTGGCCTCGGCTGTATCCAATCCTAAAGTCGCGATGCATTTTACTCCGAGTACAGGAGGCAGATTGTTTCGCCCGACAAGTTCCACGCACACAGCTCCAGAGTTTAACCGAACTACATATATAGGTTCAAGTTCAATATATCATTAGGCTTCTACACTGCTAGCCTTCTTTCTCTGCTTGGGTGCCAACTTTCTTCCTCTTTCCTTCACGTCCACTGGCTTCTTCATCTCCTGCCTTCTTCCTCTTCCTGGGTGCCAATTTTCTTACCTTCACGTACCCTGCATCTCCGGGTCGAGGGAAGTCAGGACAATCAGCACCAGAATCATGTCCGGCATCATCACTCCACTCGTTTTGGTTTTCTTCCCGCAGCAAAATCACTGAGTCGGCTGTCTTGTTTCTTACCTTGCGCTTCCTGTAAAAAAAGTACATGGATTACTACCTTATATCTACAAACTATAAACAATATTTGTGTGAATGTACCATCTCATACCTAGGTTTGGGAGCATTAAGGGGACAGCTAGCTACTCTATGGCCTATAAGATGACAGGTCTTGCATCTGTTTTTGCCCTTCCTTGTAGCATAGAAAGCCGAACCCTTCTTCTCGAGAAAATTCTTAAACCTATTCACCTGAGGTCTTCCTCTGCTCCTTTTTGTAACTGGCTGGCAAAGCTCGAAAGACAGTTGGACTTGAGGCCAATGAGATGGGTTTATACATGGCTCGACGGATCCAGCGTACACAGCTCTGAACTTTTCCATAGAGTAGTAGTCTGATAAATACTGATCCAAATGTGGTAGAGTTCTTTTTTTCACCAAGAAGGCCAAGGCGTGGTCGCAAGGTTTCCCGGTATGTTGCCACTCTAAGCAGGTGCATTCTCGCAGCTGGATGTTCACAGCATCCCTTTTGCCACTCTTCGACATATCGACCACCTCACAGCTTTTGCTGGTTGACAGGAGAACCTTAAGATGAGCAAGTCCTCGGCTTCTCTTGTATAGTTGTTGTACAACTGGCGGTAGCATATGTCCTCTAAGTCTCCTACCGATCTCTCTCCTTATATTTAGCAGCTTCATGATCATACCACGTATGCTGTCCATCAAGATATGAACAAGACGCACTTTTATGTCCTTCACCCAGTTATTCAGGCATTCTGCAAGGTTGTTGTTTATGTAATCAACTTTGATGTCAGGGTTGAATTGAGTCCTCTTCCATAGCTGCGAATGATGGATGGCTAAGTACTCTGGAAGTTCAGGGGCTTCCGCAAAAATCTTGCTCATGAAATATTCACTGCTACTAGGTTAGTAAACTCTAGCAGCAGGAAACATGTAACGAAATACGCTGCCTGCGTAGTGTGAGTACAAGTTGAGCATCATATGGGCATGGCATTCTCTACCTTCAGCTCGCGGGAACACCTCCTTCACTGCATTCGTCGGCCCTTTGCATGCAACCATGGATATAGCCAATGGATCCATGTGGCCTATTGATCTCCTGAGCTGCCTCATGAACCAGACCCAGTTTTCCTCTGTTTCTGTTTTAAACAGCCTGAATGCCACTGGGAACATCCAGTTGTGACCATCAAGTGATGTGGCAGATGGCAGGCAGCCTTTCCATTTGCCAGTTAGGACAGTGCTGTCTACACTCAGATACGGCCTACGGCCATCCTTGAATCCCTGGATGCAAGGTTTAAGCGCCATGAAAAATCTTTTGAAATATATTTTACCACCTTCTGATTCGGTGTCAATCTCCACAACACTCCCCGGACACCTAGCTTGTACCTCCACCTTGAATTTGTACAGCATCCTGAAGCTATTGGTCCAATCCCTGTGCAAGACCCCCAGAGCTTTCTCTTTACCTTTCCAAACCGTGTAATACGGAAGGACAATGTTGTATTTAGAACCGAGGCTAGTCTGAATATCCTTCGCGGTCTCCTTAGGGTTATCCTTTAGTATGGACATAGACTGCATAGCCACCCACTCCGTATAAGCCATTGAGGATTTCAGTTTGCTGCCTGTCGGACACATGTGTGGAGGGCCCATTTTGTTCACCTGCAACACAGATTCATTTATTAGATAAGCGGAGTCGACTAGTTACCAGAAAGATATCGCACATCAATTGTAGTTATAGAGTGAAGAGAGAGAGAGTTCTAATGGTTTGCTGCATTCATTGCCCCAGTACCCTAATTGCATTCGACGCAGGTAAGGCTCTTGCTGTGATCCTCCATAAACAATGTACCTCGGCCCGTCTATTCATCCACGTTAACTTGCAAACGGCCTCATACCTCTCGGCAGTATTCTTCAGTCGATAAACTTCGAACTCCCCCTTGATACAAAAATGCCGGAACGACATCCTGAACTCATGCATGCTCCTGAACTCGGTGCCGACCGAAATTATAGGATACTCGTGGTCATGTTTCATTTCTTCTACTTCAACACCCAAATCATCGACTGGAATACCAGCCTCATCGTTAAGTTCCTCGTCTATTTCATCATCACCAGATTCTTGATCCTCTACAGTGCCTTCTTCTTCATCTGATTCAGAATCCTCGCCATCGTCTCTAATGCCTAGTACTGCACACATCATATTGACTCCCATGGGTGGGGCTGCACCATCGTCTCCACCCGGATGGACCGGAACATTGCCCCAATCCACCTCACCGGCAACTTTGTTTTCTCCAATACACTCGGTTGGTTCTGCTGCAACCACATGAGGTGGTCTTATTTTTGCACGCATCCCAGGTACTTCAGTGGACAAACAGCAGTCAGAATAAATTTCATCTTGACTGTACAGAACCCTCTTGCTCTTCCTGTGTACATCCTCCTTACTGATGTAATCTTTCCTGATGGTATCAGTAGGGCTTGACATCTATGTTCCATTCGCCATCGAACTAGGCTTTTTGTTGCCGCTCTTGGGTGTGATCTCCTTACTGCCTCCCCTCACGGGTGTTGGCTCGAGGGTGCTAGAATTATTGCCTGACCTCTGCGGCGTGTTCTTCTTCGAATTAGCCATTTTGCTACTACTATTGGGCGTGTTCTCCTTCGTGCTGGCATTATTGCCTGACCTCAGTGGCGTGTTCTGCTCCAAATAAGCCCTTTTTCTGCTACTATTGGGCGTGTTCTCCTTCGTGCTGGCATTATTGCCTGACCTCAGCGGCATGTTCTGCTCCAAATTAGCCCTTTTGCTGCTACTATTGGGCGTGTTCTGCTTCCTGCTGGCATTATTCCCTGACAGCGGCGTGTTCCGCTCCAAATTAGTATTTTTCTGCTCCCACTGGGTGTGGTAGCCTCCGTGCTGGCCATCTTCGCCTCTTTGCTACCACTCCTGGGAGTGTTCACCGCCGTGCTAGCCCTCTTAGCATTTTTGCTGATTCCGTTCGGTGTGGCATTTTGACTAGATCTCAGGGGTGTACTCTGCGGCGTGGTGCCTTTTTTCGTGAAACTCTTGGGTGTCCTCTTCTCTTGGGTGGTCTCATTGGCGACGTTCTTCTTCAGGGTGCCCTTTCTGGGGATGCTCTTCCTGCTCCTCTTTATGAAGCTCCTCTGTAAGACTCTCCTCTGTCCGAAGCTACCCTCAGTCGCACTAGCCCTAGTGATGCCATGGATCAGGTCACGCATGCCTTCTAAAAGTCCATCATCTCTATTGTCGAGTTCCAATTCCTCTCCAACCGTTTGCACTATCAAGTGGAAGTACACTTCACCTCTATAATGTTTCCTTGTAAACGGTACGACTAAATCCCTAGTATCTTTCACTTCGATAGCCTTTTTGCTCCTGTAACCAAAATATAACAAACGTGCTTCCTAGGAGGACCCCCACAGCACCTTCACACGTAACGATGCCATCAGGTCAGGTAACTCTACCACTTCAGGATCCTATCTGCCAAGGATTACATCAAACTCATCATAGAATTTTTCTGTGCCATCATCTAATTTTGCAATATAATCCGCGACACCGATACGAACGATTACTTTGCCATCATCAGGTTCTTCAGGATAAAAACCTCCGAGAGGTTAGAGAGATGGAGCGGCACCATCAGACCCAGCCCCAATGCCACCGTCGCCATCACCAGCGTCATCGTTACCTGGATCAACCTCGGTGGAAGTACCAGGACCAGGAGCAAGGCGAGGGCCCTTAGCAGCGGGAGCTACATTACATGGTGGACAGGCAGGGCCCCTTCTAACGGCAGCCACAATAGGATCAGTTGCTGCCATGCCACATTGACGATCAGGAGCAGTTCCCACAACAGCAGTGTTTCGAGTGCTAGCAGAGTCCATACCATGAGCTGGCTCCAGACCAGTAGCTCGTTGAACCCGAGCACGGGTTCGAGGAGGACACAAGGCATCAGTCTTTGCAACAACAGTGGGGCAGCCTCCGGAAGCCTTAGTTTGCTCAACAGCAGCAGGGATTGGGTCAACAGCGGCCAGATCAACAACAACAACATGAGGACGACCAGTACCAGCAGATTCCAAAGCACAGGTTCACACAACTTGAGGACGGTTTCGAGGAGGAGCAGCACACAAGGCGGCGGTCTTGGCAACAACAACGGGGCAGCCTCCGGAAGCCTTAGTTTGCTCAACAGCAGCATGGATTGGGTGAGCAACAGCCACAGCAACACGGGCACGGGGACAGGGATGACCAATACTAGCAGATTCCAGAACAGAGTTTTCCACAACGGCAATACGGGGACTCCTACGACGAGGTTGCCGGACAGAAGCATGTCGCGGTCGAGGAACCACATTTTGCTCAACAACAGCAGGGGTTCGAGTTAGACCTCCCTGTCCAATAATAGCTGGGCGACTCCCAGTAGCAGGAGCTTCCTCATCCAGTATGTTACACACCAGCATAACCACGCAAAGCCCAACATGCTGTTTCATCAACCCAATTAGCTGACTGTCACACGCTATAGGAACCTTGAGGCCTCGTTCATCAACGATGTTGAACCGTGTAGTCTGCTCTGGCCTCATTTTAGCAAGTTCACGCATAGCAGCAACCAAACCAGGGATAGTGCATAACTGCACAGGCGCTACTTCCATCTTCAGATTCTGAGCTTGTTTCCACGTGCTCTTCCCATGTGCTAATTTAATGAGGTAGCCGCAAATGGTGACCAGAACCGTGTATTTGGGTTCAGCGGAGATCCTAGTTGACAAAAAATTGGAGACAAAAGATAAGAATTGTTTGTCAGCGCCGTGCTAGCAAACAATTCTATGTTCGATATATCTCTGTAATGCCAATAGCCAGCTAGAAGTTATAGGTAGTGCAAATAGCAAAGAGAAGAGTAGCTCACCCGCAATTAGCCAGACGTACTTCTCCCTCGGCAAATGGATCTGCCATCCTTCGCGCTGCTCAGCTCGTCGGCGGTAGATGCACGACATTTGGCATGAGAGCTCGGTAGCAGCGAGTAGGCGCAACAACTTGGCGCCGGAAGTCAAATGCCCGAAGAGATCATTCTGGTTGGAGAGGGGATTTTGACGTCGCCGGTGCTAGGGTTCATGCGAAAGGAGGGAGGGAGTGGATTTGTGAATTTGGTCAATGCACAATTCTCCTTTAGTCTCTCGTTTCGCCTACGTGGTTGCCGCATTGGCGCTCGCGTCATGGAAATATTACTGACATGAGGGTCCCAACCGTCTACTTCATGGGACAGTTTCACGACATGTTTGGATTTGGTAGGGGTGAGATGAGTTTGCATCGAAATGGCCCCTCTCCGTAGTTGGCGGCCCAACATTTCGAAACGCGGCAATTTCAGGCAACTTAGGTACCACGGTGCACTCCCCCGCGAACTTTGGTATCGCAGCCTGGTAGCCCTGTTTTTTGGTACCTCCTAGTAGACTTCTCCCGTCCTATATATAATAGGCCGGGTCTCAAAGCCGTATACGGGCAGGTTACATATGTATGGTTACAATACCAACACATTGTCGGTTCATGTTTTCTTTCCTAATAGAACTAAAACTTCTATCGGATGCTTCTTGGGCCATCATCTTGAATCTTCATGGGCCATGAGCCTTTATGTCACCAGGGTGACAAATCATAAGCACCCGAGTAATCATACATATGTTAGTCCTCCTCGATGCCCCCTCCTAGCCTTTATATAGGGAGGCTAGGTTTTGGGATAGCAGGCCGAGTTGGTTACAGATTAGGGTTTTAACCTTTTGAATTTCTATCTATTGTTTGACGTGTCCTCTAAGGAGTCGCCTTCCTCCGGACCTGGGCCACCCGAATCCATATTGGGCTTTGATTGCACCGTGGACTCCTCTTGGGTTAGACCGTATAGGCTAAACTTGAGTACCTATAGGGTATGCCCATGTCACTTTCCCTAAATATTGGGTGGGACGGGTCACCATATTCCCGCCTAAGGAGCTCCAAACACACACTTCAGTCCCACGTGGTCTCGAGCTGGCTACACTGATGGGACTTTGGCCTACCATTGATGTCATCGATGACGTCCCTCCTGTACAGGTGCGCCACCCTTGGTCTCCTAGCACCAAAGTTGCAATGTCAGACTTTGCGGGGTTCTGGAGTCGTCACCCTGCCATTAACACCGAGATGAGCAGGCAGTATCTTTCTTTACCAAGGTGGACTAGATGTTGCTTGGACCGGTCGTTGGACTATCATTTTGCAGAGATGGGGGGAGCTACCGGTGCGCCTCTAGGCGGAGCCTCGCTGATGGGTCTCCTGCTCCTACAAAGCCGATCTCGGCATCCGTCCTGAGTTGGTGCTACACATAGTTCACAAGGTTTCGGAGCGGATCGGAGCGTAGGACCGACAACTTGACAGGACGCGAGCCCGCATTTTCTCATGTCAGCACACGATCACCTCAAGATATCACCCACGTCCTCCACGTGTCGTTTGAATGAGGAGGTGTCAGTTGAATGCGAGAACCGCGGCCCCGCCTTTTGGCGTCGAGGACCGCTCCTTCCATAAAAACCCTGAACCTTCTTGGGCCTTGTTCACTTCGTCTTCCTCCTCCGCCTTCCCCTTTAGTCCCTGCATCGCCGCCATCCCTTTGCCTTTCAGAGCTCGCGAGTTGGCGCCCAAGAGAGCGTGTGATGCCCCGGCTATGGCGGACCTTTCTGCATCGAGTATTCGGCTCATACCAGCAACATCAATATCACAAACAAGGAGGGTTTGGAGAAGGTCAGGCAGCTGATGGTCTCCGCCTCAAATGAGTGGGGTGTCTCCCGGCTGTGGTGTGCTAGAGAATATGGAGGCAAGCAGCCCGCCACAGTGTTCCTAGTCTTTACACACTCTATCATCGCCGGCCTCCTCCCCCTATTCTCCCTCTTTATCGTTGCTATCCTAGAGCATTATTGCATCCAGCTGCTCCATCTCGACCCACGAAGTGTGACGCACCTAGCCGTTTTCGCATACTGGTGTGAAGCTTTCGTGGGCGTGATGCCCTTGTTGGCATTGTTTTGGTACTTCTTCCGCCTCCGTGTTCTTGCGCTCGAGGACCTCCTTGGTGGCTTAGGGTTCTTTGCCGATGATGGCAAATGTTGTTTGCTCATCTCAATCCTAGGAGTGGCATCCGAGTTCCACCGAGATTGGGTCCTCGTGGACACCTTCAAGATGCTCCCGTAGTTCCGTGTCCCAACAGGGATGGTAGAGGAGAACCCAGGATGGGCTCGGGAGTCGGTCGCCTGTATGAGCTCTAATCCCCTCGCGAGGTGTGTGGCGGACTTGAGGGACCGAGGATTGACGGGGGAGATGGTGGTACAGGAGTTCATCCACCAACAGATCGTGCCCCTTCTGGAGCATCAGAAGGGTGTCTAGGACATGTCCTCTCGTCAAGACGCCATTAAGCTGGCCATCCTCAAGCAACTACTCCTCGGCGACGGGGCCATCCCCGAGATCCCTTTCGGGGTCCGCACTACTAGGAAAAATATTATTAGTGGCGCACGTTTTTTGAATCCTATGGTGCATATTAGATGCGCCACGGTTACCTCGCCACTAAATTTTATTTCTGTGGCGCATATTGATATGCGCCGTAGAAATCTCAAATTTCTGTGGCACATATTGCCAATATGCACCAAAGAATTCTTTTCAAATTCAAAAACAAAGCAGGCGGATCTCAAATATCTATGGCGAAGATTGCCAATATGCGCCACAGATTTTTTTTCATATTTCAAAAAAGAGCGGGCCAGATCTAGATCTCGATCTAGTACCACCGCAGCCACCGGAATTTCACCAGAATTTTGTCGGAGGCCGTGTGCATGGCCAGAAGTGCGGGTCACCAGAGGAGGACTAGCCCGGAGGTCGATGGAGGAGGGGCGTCGCCGGAGGTGGGTGGGGGAGGGAGTCCCCGAATATGTTGGAGGAGGTGGTGGTCGCCGGAGGAGGAGGAGGAGGAGGTCGCCGGAGGTGGTCGTCATCATCGTCGGAGGTCGTCGCAGGAGGAGGTTGCCGAAGGTGGTGGAGCGGGAGGCGGTCTCTAGAGGAGGAGGTCATCGTCGGAGGAGGAGATCGCCGGGGTGGAGGAGGAGGAGGCCATGGCCGAAGGTGGAGGAGAAGGAGGAGGAGGCCATGGCCGGAGGTGGAGGAGGAGGAGGGAGGAGAAGAGGAGGGGAAGTGAAGGGAGAAGTGTGGAGGAGAGGAGGAGTAAAGGATAAAATAGAGGGAGAAGGGGCGCCGGTGGCATTCAAATTTCGAATCCTGCCCAAAACATTCCGTGCCGCATCTTGGACATATGCGCCACAAAATTGTCTCCCCATTTTTTTGCAAGAAAAAATCTTCTTTCAGCTATAACTTTTTACTCTTTTCAAATTTGGGGATTCTATAAAATCCAGAATGGCCATTGTCTATTGAATTCGAGTAGGAAATTTTGAGACGATCGTTTTGATAGGTTAAACATTTTTTCAGGCATTGTATGCAAACGTTATGGCCATTTTACCATGCCATGACTTTTTTTGCAAAATACATCGAAATTCATGTTTTTCAATTTTCCCTACAACTATACTCCAAAATATAACTACATCTCAAAGGAATTATATTTTTGAAGTTTTTATCATTTTCATTTATTTTTTACAAAACTAAAAAGGCGGTCCATGGGGGAGGGGTGTGGGATCTGTTTTATGTGCCATAGAATCATCACTTTCTATGGCGCATATAGACATACATGTGTATGCACCCTTATATGTATATGCATATATGTATATGCGCCACAGAATCATCACTTTCTATGGTGCAGGGGAAAATATGCGCCACAGAAACACACATTTCTGTGGCGCATATGGATTGCGTGCGCCACAGAATTGCCATATTTCTGTGGTGCATATGTCTATATGTGCCACAGAATTAATTATGTGGAACATGCATTTTTACATGCGCCACAGAAAGCCTTTCTACCTACACCTAGTTTCCTAGTAGTGTCGTCCCCTGTAGCTGATGGGCACTGCTAGCGCCATATGCTCATGGCTTCCCTCCTTCGACTAGTGGGGCGAGATCCCTCCAGTACTAGAGCCTCTCGGGGAGCCTCGCGCGGCAAGCTCGGAACGAGACCCCGTATGTGAGCTGGAGGACAAGGACACACCATGGGGTGGGGCTACCGAGACCTCTCGTTCTGCTCAACGAGGGAAGGTGATTCACTGCATATCTTCCTCGGAAGACGACGCGCCAGGCTTCCCAGGTGGTAAGCCTCGCGGCACCGTCATCGGCATGGGGCGCGTCGCACCCGTCGTGCCTAGTATTGCCGCTGCCACAGGGTGCTCTGTAGCTCCGTGACCCACATTAGTCAAGGGGAGCGTATTCCTTCCACCCAGCCTAAAGAGGGGGATCTGGTCCGGTGCTAGCCGAGTCAGAGGAAGGTAAATTGATCTTATGGTGGCCTCCCTCCTTTTCCTCTATTCCCCTTCCTTGCCCATTGGTCGACCATCATTCGGGTGCAGGCACGAGAAGAAGAGGATGAAGGGGGACAAGGCTCATCAGCCGAAGGAGCTGGGGGTGTGCGCTGGGTATATCTGCTCCCCTCTCCCCCCGGACGGGTCGCTCAATGAGGATTGTTAGGGGTGACCATCCCCCACCCTCGGAGATTGCAAGGACTGTACCCGCATGCGCAGCCCCCTGTCTCAGGCCTGAAGCTGCAACCTCATCAGTCGATTGGGTCAAGGTGCGCACCGAGGGTCCTATGCCTCCCGCCTCTCTGCCCGTGCCTATCAGGACGGAGGTGGGCCCCGAATATTCTCCTAGGTACCCACCCATCGCCGTCACCTCCCTGTTGGAATATCCCGTGGGTTCTCAGGAGGCCACTCTGTCACCCGGTAATGGTGGGGGAGTGGGACCTTCTACAGTAAGCCCCACACCCATGAGGTTGTGGAGCAAGTGCGCTTGGGCTGGTGTCGGTCGATCACGGTTCCCTGGGGTGAGTGGGATGTCTTCATGCCATCGTGGGAGCGACGCATGCCGGGCTTGACCGATTCCTTGTAGATGTGGTCGTTGAAGAGCATCGACTGGCGGGGGCGTGGCGCCATCTCCATCAAAAACAGGCCAACCTTGAATGGTGTTGGAGCAGTGGGAGTGGCACCGAGGAGCCCGTGAACCAAGGAAATCCCTAAGAGGGAGTGTAGTGAAGCCGCGAGGATTCCAGTCACCGATCTAGGGCCGATCCTGCCCTCCGGAGGAGACGAGTCCACCTCCACGGACCCTAACTGCCTAACGCACGATTTCTCTATTCGCAAATGTGTGCTTTCCTTCTCCGAGAGGGAAGTCAGGGCGAACCGCGGGAGGGTTGCTGAGAGAGAGCTGGAAGTGGCGCGCTGCGAAGAGGCGGTCCGACTCCAAGAGGATGAGACTCTCCTAGAGAGGGGGGCTTCTAGAGGCATTGGAGGCGTAGATGGACGCAACTCGCTAGAAACTCGAGGAGCGTGATCTCAACGTCAAGTACCAGAGCGCCAAGATCGATGACCTTATACGTCGCTGCAACGCCAAGGTTACCGAGGACCGGAGAGAGATGGAGACGTCCAATCTCAAGGAGCTCAAGCTACATCACGTAGTGCTCCGAGAGGAGTACCAGCAGAGGGCTGTTATGCAGGAGCAGTCCTTTCTGGAGAAGAAAGATGAGATGGCAGCCTCCTAGCGCTAGGTGGAAGAGCGGCTTGCCTAAGCTTATGTTGATCTAGATGCTCTGTGGGAGCTGTAGAAACGTTGGGTCCTTCAAGATCAGGAAGAGTTGGACCATCACGTGATCGAGAAGGAGCAGTGCAAGATGTACCGGGGGCTTTCCATGTGTGAGTCTGCCACCCTTCCGGAATTCGGGGTGACTGACTTTCACACCGAGCCTCTTGCTGATGCTGGTGAGAGCGGTGCCTTCTTGGAACTCTTCACTCAGATCACCACAGCGCTAGAGGGAAGGGGCGTGCTCTACTAGGCCTTTCACCTAGACATGTGTGCAAAGATGTTGCGTGACGCCGTGGCCCAGGTCTTTTCCCACCTTCACCAACACGACATTGGCTTTCCCTAGATGACACTTCTGAAGAGGGTGAGGCATCCCCAAGGGACTCCTGTGGGCGTGATTGCCCGCTTCCAACAGCTCATAGATGAACGTGTGGACACCTTCGTTCTGCTGTTTATTCGGACCAAAGAAGAAGAGGACGGCCAAGCCCCCAACACCGATGTCGATGTCGTGGAAGACACAAGAGGCAAAAGCAAAGACGACATCCTCAGAGGTGGATCATCCAGCACCGAGGCGAATGGCGAGGACCCCTCTAGCATTAACGCCTCGGAGCCTCTGGCCTGAAGGGGTTCTTAGACGTTCCGGGCACCCTCCTTTGGGTGATGAGCACGACAATGGTATCTTTATGGCGATTCCGGGGTCAATGTGACCCTCCTAAGACCATCGGGGAAGACCTTTTGACAATGTAGTTTGCTTGTCGGATCATGATTATTTGGCTGTGGGTGAGCCTGCCTCGTCAGGCGCCCTACACTCCGTTTGCATGTGCATGTCCCTTTAATGGCCTTCTAGCAGGGACTATGGTCATAGCGCGTGTGGCTAGAGTGTACGCCGCTGGAGGGGGATACCCTCATGAGCCACCCCGTAAGCCTCTTGAGGAGAAGACCATAGGGCAGATGCTTATCCTGTTAGTCCCTCAAGGAGGAGGCCATAGGTCTAGTATGAAATTTTGGCCGCTGGAGGGGGATACCCTCATGAGCCACCCCGTAAGCCTCTCGAGGAGAAGACCATAGGGCAGATGCTTATCCTGTTAGTCCCTCAAGGAGGAGGCCATAGGTCTAGTATGAAATTTTGGCCGCTGGAGGGGGATACCCTCATGAGCCGCCCCGTAAGCCTCTTGAGGAGAAGATCGTAGGGCTAATGCTTATCCTATTAGTCCCTCGAGGAGGAGGTCGTAGGTCTAGCATGAAATTTTGGCCGCTGGAGGGGGATACCCTCATGAGCCGCCGTGTAAGACTCTCAAGAAGAAGACCATAGGGATAATGTTTATCATGTTAGTCCCTCGAGGAGGAGACCGTAGGTCTAGCATGAAATTTGGCCACTGGAGGGGGATACCCTCATGAGCCGCGTCGTAATCCTCTCGAGGAGAAGACCGTAGAGCTAATTCTTATCATGTTAGTCCCTCGAGGAGGAGACCGTAGGTCTAGCATGAAATTTGTCCGCTGGAGGGGGAAACCCTCACGAGCTGCCTCGTAAGCCTCTCGAGGAGAAGACCGTAGGGCCCGTGCTTGTCCTGTAGGCCCCTCGAGGAGGAGACCATAGGTCCCACATATTTAGCGCTCGTGTTCAGCGATGAACATGCTCCGAATAGACCGCGTCGCACGTACTCGATGGTTCCGTTTATGCAGCATATGAGGGTTTCAAGAACTGGGAACCGTGGGTGAGGTGACTTATCGCTAGAGCTAGTCCACAAGTTTAGAGCTCAACACTTTAGGCCCTAATGTTGATGGGAGTGGTTCAGTGATACACACAGTCCCAACCCCGCTAGCATGGTGTATATACGGTAACTTGACGGACACGTGGAAAGAAAAGAAACCTTCAGCAAATCAAATCAACTCGCAAAGAGGCAAAAAGAGATGGAAGTTCCCAATTTCTCCCTGAGCTAGCACGCCTTCAAGAGGGATGAAAAGCATCTTGGAGAGGAGGAAAGGCGAGTCGAGAGTCACCTCAGGAGGGTCTTTCTTGGGTGTGTCGCGCGTGCTCCGCATGCGTGGGAGTAGCTTCAGCCCCGGGCTCCTTGGTGCCGGCAAGGAATAGGGCCCCTTTATTGTCAGGAGCCAGGTTTCTCCGAGCCCCCGACACCCTCTTGAGCTATTGACTCGGGCCCTTCGGGCAGCGAGTCCTCCGTGTGTCGACCCGCGCGCAGCTGCCTTCCGGGTCAACGCGCTTGTTACCTCGCCCATGTCTCCTCCTATTGCCCTACTCCTCCCTCATCTTCTTGAGATTAATGCATTCATCGGTGTCATGGCCTTGCCTCCAATGGAAGGCGCAGTACAGACGAGGGACATTCACCCTCTCGGCCTTCGCCAAAGCCATGCAACAGCAAAACACGGGGTGTGACTTGTGTGGGCGAGTGTACTCTCACTCCTTTGGCAGCAGGGCGGCCTCCATCAACTACCCTAGTGAGGGCGGTTATTGATCTGATAGTCTGTCGGAGTCATGTCCACTTACTACCAAACCCGGTCGGATCACATGCCTAAGGTCTTATGATTAAGTTGTGCATGTCACATATATGGTAGGTAGCAGAAAGAGATGTTCAGAATAGTTTCTGGACATACCGAAATAGTTTTGGGATTTACTGAGACACCTCGGAGAGGAATTGGAACTGTTCCAATGACATGACCTAATTCAGGAAGGTTGTTCCGAAGTCATCGGTGATGATTTTGAGGTTCATCCTAATCATCCCAAGACAGTGGTTATGTCGGAGAGATTTTAGAAACGTTCCTAGATATATATAGGATTGAGGTACCGGGAGCATCTGAGAGAACCTAGAATCGATACGGAGTGCCGGAAGGGGTTCCATTGGTCAAACTGGATAAGAGGGAGCAGGCTGACCCAAGGGGTGGTGCATGTGCAACCAGGGCCCACCCATGGCTGGCACCCAGCCATACTAGGGTTGGCGCATGGGGCCAAGGGGTGCCACCTCGACTTTTCTAATGGTGTGGTGCATAAAATAGGAAGGTATCCAATTAGATCTCCATTTATGGAAGGTTTTGATTATATCTTGTAAATAAGGAATATGTTGATATTACTCATTATTTCCAAGATTGCAATCAATAAAAGAAGGAAGAGGATGATCTCCAAGTAAGAGGAGATCGGAGACCTGCCAAAAGGAGGGGGGATGCTCTGCTCCTTGGTTGTTGCCTCCACCTGGTCATCGGCCCTAGGGCATGCGCCCCTTCCCCTTCTCCGTTATAAAGGCCCCTCCTACCAAGACACACCACAACTCCTCTAGAGTTCTATCTCTTGTGCTACACCATATATTAGTATTGTCTAGAGGGTTGCGGGACAAGCATTGTTGGCGTTGAGCTCTACATGGAGTAACGCTAACGGGTCAGAGGACTATACGCGTGCAATCCACGGAGGGATCGTCCATTCGATCCTAACATCGAGTGAAAATTCTCCTCGTGGATGGAAGGGATACACCCAGCTGTGGGGATCGACTCGTTCGTCATCAACATCTACATCGACCGACGTTGGTATGAGATCTAGATCAGATCTTGCTAGTGTCTTCATGGTTAGATCTGGTTGTTCATGTAGGGAGATTTTTTTGTTTTGCATGCATGAACCCCAACAAGCATGGCCTTCAACAAGGTTGGCAAAAACATTTGAGCACTGTAGGACATTGATGTCATTGTGAGATCTTGTACCCAAAAAAGGCATGCAAAATACAGAGATCCTAATCAGCCATAGCCTCAAGTATCACACTACAGGCTCCTTTGTGGGCTTTGTACACTCCCTGCCAAGCAAATAGATAATTCTTCCATATCCAATGCATGCATTCGATGCTTCCAAGTATTTTAGGAAATCTTCTTGCTTCATTCTGTGCTAGGATCCGAGCAGTGTCTTCAACTTTGGGTGATCTCAAGTATGTTGGCCCAAACACTGCTACCATTGCCCTGCAGAACTTGTACATGCACTCAATTGTGGTGGACTCGACCATGCGTAGATAGTCTCATCTCTTGTATCACCATATGCAAGCATCCTCAAAGCGGCGGTGCACTTTCAAAGTGAGGAAAATCTTGTCATGTCGGCGCAATCCTTCTTGCAAATGAAGTAGTTGTCGAACTACCGAAGACATAGACAATCTTGAGGAAGATTTCCGATGGATCCTGAAACGGCACACCGAAATACCGTCTCAGAGTGCAAGGGATCATCGGCAAAGTAGACGGCGTGTAGCATGCATTAACCTTCCATCCGCTGCCTCGACTTCCTCTAGCGGCGCCCCGACGCCGAGCCCCCGCGACGCAGCTTTGCAGCCTACGCGTACAAGTGGGCCAGACAGGCGAGGATCTTCCTATGCTCCTCATCATCGGCGGCAGCGGTTTCCTCTTCCATCAAAGCAGCGAACATATGTTCGTCATCTGGGTCCAACGCCATGCAGTCAAAACGCCAAAACGCCGAATGCCAAACACCGTGTGGGTCGCGCTAGCACAGGATTCGGCATGGGTTTGCCAAATGAATTTTTGGCCCAATCAGGCCTCGTTCGGTTATTCCCGTCCCCGCAAGGATCGGCCTGGATCGACCGGGTTTCGGGGAGGTAAACCCCGCGTGGGTAAAACCCCTTGCCTCCAAAATTTCCGTGTTCGGTTACTCCTGGCCAGGCTGAAATCCTGTCCCAGACCCAGCCAATCCCGTCTAAACCACGGGGTACAATAAAATCTGCTTTGTTCCCGTGGAAAAATTCCAGAGAGAGAGAGAGAGCGGACGATCTGGGCGGCGAACTCGCGGAGAGAGGCAGCCGCGACTCAGCGCAAAATAGGACCTCAGTCGCATCGTCTTGTTCGTCAGCAACACGGATTTACTTCGCCTCTGTCGCGCGAACCTGAGGCAGGTCGCCTCCGTTGCTCGACCCAGCGGCGGCACGACTTCGCAACTCCGGCGAAGGCACGGTGATTCTAGAACTCCGGCGACTATACCCAGCGACTGCTCTTGCTCGTTGGAGCTGTTCTTGCTTGCTGCACAACGTGTGCTTATTGTAGGTGCCGCGGGGACTAACCGAACAGGAATAGAATTAGGGATTAATTAGAAATTTGAGGAGAGGGATTAATAGGGATTTGGGTGACAAGACCTTACGGACCACTTTTGACATAGTAAACAAGCTCGGATCAAAATATCGTAAAAAGTAAAGTTGTGCGTCTTGAAACAACGAACAACTTTGATGTTGGCCACTTTTTCATATGATCTGATCTTGATAGACTTCTTCTCTTATTTTTGTATCAAACTTGGATTTAGACCGAACGCATTTAACTCAATTTGGCCGTATATTGAATCTAGAAGTCACATACTTGCGCAAACGAAGTTGACTCCAAAAGAAAAGTTATTCATCTCGAAAAAACGAAAAACTTTCATATTTTGCATTTTTCCATCCAAATTGATCTTGATCGCTTAAATTAAGTTGTAAGCAGAATACCCGAATTAGAAAATCTTTTGGATCGTGCGGATCCATTGTTCTCGCCTAAGGTAAGACATGGTCTGTGGTCGGGCGACCCCTCTTCCGTCCGTGCTAATTCAGCCTCTATTAGTATTTTGGCTCTTAATTTTGCATACTAACTCGGATCGAGATGATTCAAAAACCAAAGTGCTTGTTTCGACGAGGCGCACAACTTTCGTGTTCGGTATTTTTTTATTTGAGATCATCTTAAAGGACTCATAGTTAAAGCCTCCGTATATCAGTTTCCGAATCTTCTCTGAACATTAGCATAATCGGCTATTACCTCTGATAATTCCTTGACTTGATACGGTGCCTCTTTGATAATGATTAATAATCTTTCA
Organism: Avena eriantha; assembly: GCA_910589775.1. Taxonomy (NCBI): domain Eukaryota; kingdom Viridiplantae; phylum Streptophyta; class Magnoliopsida; order Poales; family Poaceae; genus Avena; species Avena eriantha. The sequence goes on along the minus strand of OU342746.1, from coordinate 409,345,307 downwards.
AGTGGACTTTTCCAAATGTCTCTCCATATTTGTCTTGATTAGTTACGAGGCCAAAAAAGTATTGTTGATGAGACCATGACCAGAACTTGTCAGATATTTTACACAGACAAAGAAAAGGTGGCATCCACACATAACCAATCATGTTTGCATCTTGCCTTCACGGGGCAAGCTTCCCCCGAATCTTCAAGAACCTAACACATCCTTAATTGAGGAAATGATATCCCAGTGCCTAGTAACCATTTCCGCAATTACCACCGAATTTAGGGCAATACCACGACTACAAAGTAAGAAACGGGTATGGAAATATTGACTAATTCTGTGGTTATCAATTCTACCATGTGATTTTGAACCAAATGCGTTTTCAGAGTTCAGACAATCACCTGAAAAAGGTAATTTCATATGAATGTGTGGAGACACTGACACAAGAACAGCTATTAGACTTGTAGGCATTCAGGAACCTTTGAGCCGTGTCCAGATTCAGTATACAAGTAGACACCATTTGGAACAAAGCAACCTGACTACTGGCTAAGGCTTTAAGAGAATATTTTAAAAAAATGTAGCAGGACCAAGATGCTTAAAAAGTATCATGTATATGCCTCCTTTGATATTACTTCTGCTCATTCGTTTATAACAGTGTCATCGAAGACATCAAAACTATTGTTCTGTAATCTTTCATTTAGCAATGGATATATGTTCCCCATATTAAGAATCTTCCTGCCACCATACATGTCAATCTTTTATTTTTATTCAATATATATGTTTGTCTAGCTACCCAATCTTCATTAGCTCCTATAGGTTTGCACATGGGAGACTGGTGCAGCCCGTCCTGCGAACGCTACTACATCTACAACGCCAAGTCCCCAAGATCATCCCAAGTCAACCAAGAAGATGGACCTGGAGCAGCAGCCTCGAGAACCGGAGTCTCCGCCATCATCGCCCGGAGACTCCGCCGTCATCGCCCCGGAGACTCCGCCCGATGCCAGCCAGAATGTCCGGTGCAACCGGAGTGTCCGGCCCGACCACGTCGGAGTGTCCGGCCTACCCCAGACCCATCCTGGCGCGGACAATCAGTATGCTACATCGGACTCTACCCGGACAATACCCGGAGTGTCCGGCCACCCCGGACTATCCGGTCCACTCGACCCGGACTATCCGGCCTAAGTGATGGGCCTACGAGCCAACATCTGGGCCCTTGGCCCATGTACCCCTCTATTCCGCACCAAACCCTAGTTTTATGCCCAAACTACCCCTGAACATGTGGCTGGCCTATAAATAGAGCCACCACCCCTCACTGTATCCCTTAGGCATAGATGATAGACTAAAGAAAAACCCTTTGTGGAATCTCTAGTTTTGCCTCATCCCCTTCTACCAAAGGGGATCGACTATCGTCACCACCTCGTTGGAGTTTGCATCGCGCCTCCCTCGTTGTACAAGGCCTTGGCATCGGTGTCTCTTTGCCAAGACGTCAAGACCCTCTCCAAGGTGTTCTTCCCTCTCCGCGTGGGATCGAGGGAGCACGTTGACCGATCTTTCCTTGCGAGGATTCTTTCGTACCGGTGGTCACCGGTGAGAGCAATCGGCCTTTTATCGTGTGTGTTTTGCGTGTGTTCATCGTGTTCTTCACGAGGTGTGCGTTCGCTTCCGCTACCTTCTCCATTTCCCCTCGCTTTCCCATCGATTTAACCACGAGATCCGTGAAGATCGGGCCATCCACGGGGTTACCCCATAACATCTGGTATCAGCAGCTTTTGGTTGCCACGGATTCCTCATCGATTTTGTCTTTTCCCCCATAAATTCAAAAATCCCCAAAAAATAGCCCCAATTTCGTGTTTTGGATCGATCTGTGATTTGAGTGCGTTTTGGTAGGTTTTGATCCATAGATTACTTGCTAAACTCGTTGATCTACCTTCCCCTGCGTTCACATGGCCTAATTCCTTGTTTTCCCCCATCAATTTGAGGTTTTGGTTCGAGTTTTTCGCCAAAACTCGTCCCGTTCGTGTTATGGAAGTTCTGGATCGACCGGACTGGACTGTCCGGCCTAAACGGACCGGAATATCCGCCCCGCCGGAGTGTCCGGCCTAAATGGACCGGAATATCCGCCCCGACCGGACTGTCCGGCCTGCGCGCCCCGGAATGTTCGTCCCCCTGCTGACAGAAAAATCTGCTTCACGGTTTTGAGCATAACTTTTGCATACGAACTCGGATTTTGGTGTTCTTTAGCTCGCTTTGAAGAGTAGAAATATCTCTACATCATCATCTCCGTAGTTCATGCTATCTACTTCATCCAAATTCCGTGAGCAAGGCAGAATCCACCGACGAAAGGTATAAAAATTCCACGACTTCTCCCCACTTGCATCGCTTTGTGAGCCACACTATCTTTGCGTTCAACAAACACCTATTGAGACTAGTTCCTCATATGTCCTCCTATGATTGCTTGGGCTATGCACATTTGATACTTGTAGAATTCCGAGCAAAAGTTGTGAGCGCGCTATCTCATATAGTTATCTTGTATAGTTGTTGGCACAAGGAAGGGGCAAGTGAAAAAAAAGTGGAAAAAAATAGAAAAAGAAAAGGAAGAAAAAAGAAAGAGAAAGAGAAAGAAACAAGTGCCTCATAGAATAGAAAGTGCAAGCTCGATGAACATAAAATAGGTGGTACTTATTGTGCATATCTTTTAGCCCACCAATTTATTGCAATCGAACTAGCGTCTCTCCTTGCACTTGTGCGACACAAGCTTATAGTCTTCGCTAGGTAATCTTTTGGTTCTTAGCTCACTTTCTCCATCGCACAAGTTCCATTTATCCCACCGTGTGTGTTTCCTTGTACATATTTCCTTCTTGTGGATTGACTTGTTTTGCTTCGTGATCATCGTGGTTCTTTACTTGCCATTACAACATCTTGAGTTCGGATTGTTCTTGGACACGCCACCTTCCATACCCATCCACCATAAGCTTTGTGTTTGTGTGTTTTTAGTGGTTAATTGGTTTTGGTGTTCCGCGTGAACTTCACTTTGCTTGGTTTTGATTGCTCTCAAGTGTTTCCACTTGCACGATACTATCTTCCAATGTAAAGTAAGGTTTGACGTTGCATTCCTAACCCCCTACCACTTCCATATACACCACTTGGTCTTGTGAAACATGTCTAGGGACTCCGGAACCGAGGATGATTTCTATGAAGAGTCCACGATGAGCCACCATGCATATGCCTCCACAAGCATGGATGACATGATGGAGCACTACACCGACAATGGCTCCACATGCTTGGGTGATATGGAGTTCTACAACAACAATAACTCCCCAAGCATGGAAGACTTCAAGAACGACAACGACAAGCTCCTCAAGTCGCGTCGACCAAGACGGAGCCTCCACCTCGAGAGCACCAAGGTCCACCATCAAATGGACAACTTCAAGCGCGACATGGACACCGACTTCGCCAAAACCATGAGCATGATGGCCAAGACTAATGATGCTTTGATCTCATTACAATGCCTCACCAAGAAGAGTGCCAATGACAATAAGCATCATCGTGAGCGTCATGTGGATGACCAAGTGCACCATCTACATCAACCTTTGGCATGGCACGCCAATGACCTCCGTCGACACCATCAAATGGCACCTTCCACTACTCGTGCCACCACCAAAATGGCACCAAGAGCAAGCTCCCCTCCACGCCATCAAGCTTCAATGCCACGACTTGACGTCATAGATGACGCATGCAACCTCATGGATGAGGAGGACGAAGACCTCTACTTCGCCAAGTTGGACGAGTACGTCAAGAGGACTACACAAGCCAAGATGCAAGAGGGCGACGACAAGGTCGAGAATGGTGAGCATGGGACTTTCCCTTCACCAAAGGAAGCGCAAGGAGTTGAGCACAGCGAGCCTATCCCCATATGCTTGAGTGATGATGTGGTATCAATCACATGTGAGTATGAGAGCCACTTAGCCCACTTGAGTGAAAACAAGAGTGAGATGAGTGACTCCACCATATGTGAGATTGAGTGCTTCCACTTGGAGGGCATGAGTGATACACCTAGTGAGTTGAGAGTGGTAGTTGATAGGTCATGTGAGACCACTTTGATTTCTAACGACTTACCCTCTACCTCTAGTGTGTTTTCTCGTGATGTGCTAGGTTCCATGGATCAAGAAGCTACAAGCTTGGATGAAGATGATTGATACGTTGCAAACGTATCCATAATTTTTGATGTTCCATGCTTGGTTTTATCTACTTTCTTATGTTTTGTCCACACTTTGGAGTACTTTCAATACACTTTCTTGGACTAACCTATTAAAAAAAGCCACAGTGTCAGCTGCATGTTTTCTGCTGTCTTTGGTTCCAGGAAAGTCAGAAAATGAATATTCTCAGAATTGGACGGGACAAAAGCCAAAGTCAGTTTTTCACCGAGGGGGACACGGAGCCAGAATACGAGACGGAGAGGGGCCAGGGGGCCGCCACACCACCTGGCCACGCGGCCAAGCCTGGCCCGCGCTAGGGGGTGGTCTGGCCGCCTCGGGCACCCCCTCGGACTCCCCTTTCGCCTATAAGATGCCTCCAATACAGAAACCCTAAGTACCCGATCAAAATTCCACCAAAGACTCTATAGCCGATGTCATCTCCATCCCTAGATCGGGAGGGATCTGAAGCTCTTCCCGGCACCCTGCTGGAGGGGAGAATTCACCCTGGAGGCCTTCTTCATCACCATGCAAGCCTCCGGTGTGATGCGAGAGTAGGTCATCTCTAGACTACGGGTCCATGTAGTAGCTAGATGGCTGGTTCTTCTCGTTTGTGCTATCACGTTTAGATCTTGTGAGCTCTGTTCATGATCAAGATCATCTATTTTTAATCCTACTGATACATTGCAAATGTATCTATAATTTTTGATGTTCCATGCTTGGTTTTTATCCACTTTCTTGTGTTTTGTCCACACTTTGGAGTACTTTTCATATGATTTCTTGGACTAACCTATTAACAAGAGCCACAGTGCCAGCTGCCTGTTTTCTGCTGTTTTTGGTTCCAGGAAAGTCAGAAAATGAATATTCTCGGAATTGGACGGGACAAAAGCGAAAGTGCCTATTTTTCCGGAAGTCATCAGATGCCAGAATACGAGACAGAGAAGGGCTGGGGGGCGGCCACACCACCTAGCCGCGCGGCCAGGCCTGGCCCGCGCCAGGGGGTGGTCTGGCCGACCCCAGCACCACCTCGGCCTCTCCTTCCGCCTATATATTGCCCTCGGGATGAAAACCCTAAGTACCCGATCAAAAATCCACGAAAGAGTCTGTAGCCGCCGTCATCTCCATCCCTAGATCGGGAGGGATCTGAAGCTCTTCCCGGCACCCTGCCGGAGAGGGGAATTCACCCTGGAGGCCTTCTTCATCATCATGCAAGCCTCCTGTGTGATGCGTGAGTAGTTCATCTTTGGACTAGGGGTCCATGTAGTAGCTACATGGCTGGTTCTCCTCCTTTTTGCTTTCATGTCTAGATCTTGTGAGCTCCGTTCATGATCAAGATCATCTATTTGTAATTCTACATGTTGTGTTTGCGGGGATCCGATGGATATTGAGATGCTATTTCAGATTGATTATTGATTTTATCATGTCTTTGTTATTTGTGATCTTGCATGCTTTCCGTTGTTAGTAGCTATCTTGGCCAAGTAGATGCTAGCAACTCCAAGAGTTAGTATTTATGCTCGATAGTGGGTTCATGCCTCTAGTAATCTGGGAAAGTGACAGAAATCTCTAAGGTACTAGATGTGTTGTTGCTACTAGGGAGAAAACAACAATCCTTTGTTCATAGAACAATTGTATTGTTTACTTTACATGCAATACGTAAAGCAATAATCTATTGCTTGCAACTTAATACTGGAGGGGGTTCGGATGATAATCTGAAGGTGGATTATTAGTCATAGATGCAGTTGGATGGCGGTTTATGTATAATGTTGTAATGCCCAATCAAGTTCCAAAGAAGTCAAGATGATTAGTATATGCATGTATTGCTTTCTCGATGTTTGTCAATTGCCCCGCTGTAATTTGTTCACCCAGCATGTTATCTATCTTAAGGAGAGCCACCTCTAGTGAACTATGGATCCCGGTCCTTTCTTTTACATACAATCTACAAACTATTTACCGTTTTGTGTTTACTTTCTACAAACTATTACTTCCTTCCATTCGATACGTTTAATCCTTTGTTTTTAGCAAAACTGGTGAGATTGACAACCTCATCGCAAGTTGGGGACAAAGTTCTGTGGTTGTGTTGTGCAGGTCTCCACGTTGCTACTAGCACCGGTAGTGCGCTCTGCGAAGGCTCAGCTAGCAACACCTTTGGGGTGTTTCCTTACTCCTACTGGTTCGATTAAACCTTGGTTTCATAACTGAGGGAAACTTGCTGTTGTGCTCATCATACCTTCCTCTTGAAATCCCAACGAGCTCTACATTAACACCGAGCCATCAAGCATTTTTCTAGCGCCGTTGCCGGGGAGTCAAGGACATCTTCACAAGGGGAGTCCCTCATAACCAATCTCTTTACTTTGTTATTTTTGTTTTGCTTAGTTTCTTTTTGCTTTGTTTGCTTGTTTCTTTATCAAAAACACACACAAAATTAGTTTTACAAGTTTGCTTTCTTATTTTAAAACAAAAAAAAATTAAGTCTCCTTTAGTTGTTTCCTCTTCCTTAGCCCACCATGTTGATCCCTAAATTCACCCTGAAAGATCTTTCAATTGGTAGTAGTGTTTCTATTATGCGTAGAAGGATTTATGATATGCTTGATTTGCCTCCACTTGAAGATTGTTATTTGAATGTCCCACTTGATGATAATGCTAAAAATAAACTCATGGGGAGTCTTAATGATGTTCTTATTATGGTTAACAATGCTTATGTCCCCGTTGATTTCTATGTTTTGGATGTTGTATGCAATGCTTCTTGTCCTATTACTTTGGGAAGACTTTTTCTTAGAACTATTGGTGCCATTATTGATATGAAAGAAGGCACCATTAAATATCAACTCCCACTCAAGAAAGTTACAGAACACTTCATTAAGAAGAGAGAGAAGATTTATTTTGCTTCTCCTATGAAAACAAAATTTGATCTTAATGCTTCTTTATTTGAGAACACTTGATTCTTTTTCTTGCTTCTTATGCCTAACTTAAAGGCGTTAAAGAAAAGTACTTATTGGGAGATAACCCAAAAGTTTTAGATGAGTCTTGGAAGTTATTACTTCAGTAATAACCGCTCATTATCCTTTGTATTTGCTTTTTGTGCCAAGAGTAACCTCTAATGAGAGAGAAGTAATGGTTGGGAAAGTTGCTGTCCCGAAACAGATTTTTATGCTTCACCGTAAAAATTCTTGTAAAATCTATGAACGTCTTTTTGAAGCGTGAATTTTTTTGATTATGCCCCAGGTTGTTATCTAACTTTCGCTAGTTAAACACTTTTTGATTTGAGCAACAGAAGGTCTTCGAAAAAATTCGTCTTTACCAGCTGGTCTGTTTTGACAGATTTCTGCCATTTTCTGCATTTGCTTCTTGTTGGTTCCTTTTTTAGTTCTTTTGGGGAATTGAGATTTTTGAGGGAAGTGCTTAAGTAGCTAGTGTTCTAATGGAAGTTTATTGATGTTAGAACTGAACCTTGAGACTTATTATCTTGAGTGCACTAATGTTGCTAATAAAGATTGTGTGAAGTTTTGTATGAAGGAAAAATTTCAGGTGTATGGAAGGAATGAGTAATGAGATGAAGGATGGACTAAAGCTCAAGCTTGGGGATGCCACGCGTGTCACCCCAAGAAATATCCAAGAAGTACAAGCGTCAAAGCATGGGGATGCTCAAGGCATCCCCTTCTTCATCAATAAAAATCACACGTTTCTTCCAAACGCTTTATTTTTATTGTTTCATGCACAGTTGTGTTGTTCTTGGAGCGTCTTCTTTTTCGTTTTCGTTTTGGTTTTTCGTTTTCTTGGTTTGATTAGTTTGCTGAATAAATTGGTTGGACCCCCTCTTACATACATTGGTTTTCAAATAGTTTGGTTTGGTTTGGAAAAGAGTAGGAAAGTTCATGATTATATGGTAAAAAAGCTTGTTTTTTACCGTGGCATATGCTCTATCATGCCATGCTTGGTATTGTTTTGGCTTTATGCTTAGTATTCTTTGCTATAGCATGACTTGTTATAAACAATTGAGATTTTTCTTAATGTGCCTTGGATGAATCATGCTTTGTTTTAGCATATTAAAGCATAGTATAGTGGTATTCTCCTTTGATGCTTTATTTGGGTTGACTTGGCGCATGCTAACACCATGTTATGACTATCCCAAGTCACCATAGACTTGATGATCCTTTAGTTTTCAACTTGTAGTATCACTTTATGCTTTGATCAATGATGTTTTGTCACTCTACATGATTATGGCCATTATTGCTCTCTTAGTTTGTCACTCCCAGTCTTTTGCTAGCCTCCACAACTAAGTATGAGTTCCACTAATGCATCCAACTCCTTAAACCAAGTTATTCCAAAGAGTCCACCATACTACCTACTAGCTTAAGCTATTCCAAGTATATTCATGCTTTTTTTACCTTCTAAATTAAACTTGTTATGAGAAAACTAGTGATTAAAGCTCTCACGAACTTGATGGCACGCTTTACTTTTCTTGCCCTTAATAAACTTGAACCAGTGTGTTGTCTATGTTGTATATGCTTGCACTTATTTGTTGGGAATTAGCAGAACCATGCTATCATGGGGAACGCTTTCAACATCGCACTTGGTACTTGTACCTAGTTGATATCATGCTCTTTTGTATATAGATGTCGTCCGTGTGAAATGAAAGGGGAGCTTGTAAGTCCATGGAGTTATGTATATGTGTTAGAGAAACGCCTGGGCCGCTGGTCTAATCCATGCTGACATGGTGGAAACCTGCAGCGTAATCATAATGAGCTGTCTATGAAGCATTCTTCTTATCAAAAAAGAGTCCTATATTGAGAAAAAAAGAGAAAAAGAAAAAAAATGAGATTATGAAAAGAGGAAAGAGAGAAAAAAGCACCATATTCCCATGGTAAATAAGAAGATTGCTGAGATTCTCGTTGTCTGCTTGCCTTGTCATTTTGATATGGGGATTCTTCCGTATCATCGGGCAAGGGGTACCCCGTTGGCGGTTCTCTATGATACACATGTACTTACGACGACAAGAACTTACCGGTGACTAAACTTGAGTAGCATGAGGAGCGGCCCTCGTATACAAGGGACATGAGATTTCTAACTTATACTTCGTCAAGCATGTACACCATAGTTTGTTCACTTTAACCTTAATCACTTCAAGATGCTTATGATAGGGGCAATGAGAGCTGAAAGCTATAAGTACCATAATTTTTGAAAGCTCTTTATGAGACTTAAATCCCTATTTCCTTTTATGAAGGCCTTTCTTCCACCATTATATTGAGTCTCCACCTTCTACCTTTATGCACCTACTTTGAGAGCATAGTGGCCATTCTTAGTTCTATGTGCATTGTCCCAAGACTAGTTGATTGATGCATAACTTGATATTGCTTGTTTTAAACTATTTGTATCTAGTCACTCTTATGAACTTTGAAGGTGTCCTATGCATTTATATTTGCTACTCTATGAGGGACAAGCTGAATACTATTATGCTATGTTTTCTTTATGTGAAACAAACAAATGTCTTGCAAAGCATTGTTATTCATGAATCTTTTGTTTTTGCCTTTTCATGTTGCATCATAGTTTCTTTGTCTTATTGCTAGAACTTTGTCTTTCATGTTATGATTGAAGTACTATGATCCCAGCTTTGAATGTTTTAAAAATACTTTGATCAAGTCTTTGATGGTGCATGTCACCTCAAAAATTATTCTTTCTTTTTATCACTTACCTACTCGAGGACGAGCAGGAGTTAAGCTTGGGGATGTTGATACATTGCAAATGTATCTATAATTTTTTATGTTCCATGCTTGGTTTTATCCACTTTCTTGTGTTTTGTCCACACTTTGGAGTACTTTTCATATGATTTCTTGGACTAACCTATTAACAAGAGCCACAGTGCCAGCTGCCTGTTTTCTGCTGTTTTTGGTTCCAGGAAAGTCAGAAAATGAATATTCTCGGAATTGGACGGGACAAAAGCGAAAGTGCCTATTTTTCTGGAAGTCATCAGATGCCAGAATACGAGACGGAGAAGGGCTGGGGGCCGGCCACACCACCTAGCCGCACGGCCAGGCCTGGCCCGCGCCAGGGGTGGTCTGGCCGACCCCAGCACCCCCTCGGCCTCTCCTTCCGCCTATATATTGCCCTCGGGTTGAAAACCCTAAGTACCCGATCAAAAATCCACGAAAGTGTTTGTACCCGTCGTCATCTCCATCCCTAGATCGGGAGGGATCTGAAGCTCTTCCCGGCACCCTGCCGGAGAGGGGAATTCACCCTAGAGGCCTTCTTCATCATCATGCAAGCCACCTGTGTGATGTGTGAGTAGTTCATCTTTGGACTACGGGTCCATGTAGTAGCTAGATGGCTGGTTCTCCTCCTTTTTGCTTTCATGTCTAGATCTTGTGAGCTCCATTCATGATCAAGATCATCTATTTGTAATTCTGCATGTTGTGTTTGCGGGGATCCGATGGATATTGAGATGCTATTTCAGATTGATTATTGATTCTATCATGTCTTTGTTATTTGTGATCTTGCATGCTTTCCGTTTTTCGTAGCTATCTTGGCGAAGTAGATGCTAGCAACTCCAAGAGTTAGTATTTATGCTCGATAGTGGGTTCATGCCTCTGGTAATCTGGGGAAGTGACATAAATCTCTAAGGTACTAGATGTGTTGTTGCTACTAGGGAGAAAACAACAATCCTTTTTTCATAGAACAATCGTATTGTTTACTTTACACGCAATTCGTAAAGCAATAATTTGTTGCTTGCAACTTAATACTGGAGGGGGTTCGGATGATAACCTGAAGGTGGATTATTAGTCATAGATGCAGTTCGATGGGAGTCTATGTATAATGTGGTAATGCCCAATCCAGTTCCAAAGGAGTCAAGATGATTAGTATATGCATGTATTGCTTTCTCGATGTTTGTCAATTACCCCTCTGTAATTTGTTCACCCAGCATGTTATCTATCTTAAGGAGAGCCACCTCTAGTGAACTATGGATCCTAGTCCTTTCTTTTACATACAATCTACAAACTGTTTACTACTTTCTGTTTACTTCCTGCAAACTATTACTTCCTTCCATTCGATACGTTTAATCCTTTGTTTTCAGCAAGACCGGTGAGATTGACAACCTCATCGCAAGTTTGGGACAAAGTTCTGTGGTTGTGTTGTGCAGGTCTCCACGTTGCTACTAGCACCGGTAGTGCGCCCTGCCAAGGCTCAGCTAGCAACACCTTTGGGTGTTTCCTTGCTCCTACTGGTTCGATTAAACCTTGGTTTCATAACTGAGGGAAACTTGTTGTTGTCCTCATCATACCTTCCTCTTGGGGTTCCCAACGAGCTCTACATCAACACCGAGCCATCACCTACATGTTGTGTTTGCGGGGATCCGATGGATATTGAGATGCTATTTCAGATTGATTATTGATTCTATCATGTCTTTGTTATTTGTGATCTTGCATGCTTTCCGTTGTTAGTAGTTATCTTGGCCAAGTAGATGCTAGCAACTCCAAGAGTTAGTATTTATGCTCGATAGTGGGTTCATGCCTCTAGTAATCTGGGGAAGTGACAGAAATCTCTAAGGTACTAGCTGTGTTGTTGCTACTAGGGAGAAAACAACAATTCTTTGTTCATAGAACAATCGTATTGTTTACTTTACACGCAATGCGTAATGCAATTATCTGTTGCTTGCAACTTAATACTGGAGGGGGTTGGGATGATAACCTGAAGATGGATTATTAGTCATAGATGCAGTTGGATTACAGTCTATGTATAATGTTGTAATGCCCAATCGAATCTCAAAGGAGTCAAGATGTTTAGTATATGCATATTGCTTTCTCGATGTTTGTCAATTGCCCCGTTGTAATTTGTTCACCCAACATGTCATCTAGCTTAAGGAGAGCCACCACTAGTGAACTATGGACCCTGGTCCTTTCTTTTACCATCAATCTACAATTGTTTACTGCTTTCTGTTTACTTTCTACAAACTATTACTTTCTTCCACACAATACGTTTAATCCTTTGTTTTCAGCAAAACATGTGAGATTGACAACCTCTCTGTAAGTTGGGGTAAAGTTCTGTGGTTGTGTTGTGCAGGTTTCCACGTTGCTTCTGGCGCCGGTAGTGTGCCCTGCCAAAGTCCAGCTAACAACACCTTGGAGGTGTTTCCTTGCTCCTACTAGATTGATAACGTTGGCTTCATAACTGAGGGAAAACTTACCGCTGTGCTCATCATACCTTCCTCTTAGGGTTCCCAACAAGCTCGTTAATACACGAGTCAGCAAGTATATTTTCTGGCGTCGTTGCCAGGGAGTCAAGGACATCTTCACAAGGGGAGTCTCTCATAACCAATCTCTTTACTTTGTTTTTTTGTTTGCTTAGTTTATTTCTGCTTTGTTTGCTTGTTTCTTTACCAAAAACACACAAAAATAGTTTTACTACTTTGCTTTCTTTACTAAAAACACAAAAAATGACTACTCTTGAAAATACTAAGTTGTGTGACTTCACTAGCACCAACAACAATGATTTCATGTGCACACCTATTTCCCCACCTTTTCCTGGAGCTAATTTATTTGAAATTAAACCTGCTTTACTCAATCTTGTTATGAGAGAACAATTTTCTGGTATTGGTAATGAAGATGCTGTTGCTCATCTAAATAACTTTGTTGAAATTTGTGAGATGCAAAAGCATAGGGATATAGACGGAGATATTATTAAGCTTAAATTGTTTCCTTTTTCTTTGAGAGGAAAAGCTAAAGAATGGTTGAATTCCTTAACTAGGAATAGTATTGATTCTTGGACTAAATGCAAAGATGCTTTCATTGGAAAATACTATCCTCCTGCTAAGATTATATCTATGAGAAGTGAAATAATGAAGTTTAAACAATCTGATAATGAACATGTTGCTCAAGCTTGGGAAAGAATGAAATCTTTGGTAAAGAATTGTCCCACTCATGGACTAACTGCTTGGATGATTATCCAAACCTTTTATGCAGGATTGAACTATTCTTCAAGAAATCTACTGGATTCTGCCGCTGGAGGTACCTTTATGACCATTACTTTGGGTGCTCCAACAAAGCTTCTGGATAATATGATGGTCAACTATTCTGAATGGCATACTGAGAGAGCTCCACAAGGTAAGAAGGTAAATTATGTTGAAGAGACCTCTTCCTTGAGTGATAAAATTGATGTTATTATGTCTATGCTTGTTAATGGGAAGGCTCATATTAATCCAAATCATGTTCCCTTAGCCTCTTTAGTTGCTCAAGAAGAGCAAGTTGATGTGAACTTTATAAGAAATAACAATTTTAGCAATAATGCCTACAGGAATAATTTTGGTAACAATAATTATAGGCCATATCCTCCCAACAATGGTAATGCTTATGGAAATTCCTACAACAACAATAGGAGTGCTCCCTCTGAACTTGAAGTTATGCTTAAAGACTTTATTAGTAAACAAACTTCTTTCAATAAAACTATTGAGGAGAAACTCTCTAATGCTGAAAGAAATATAGCATCATTGGCTGAAGCTCAATCTTCTTTGAATAAAATGGCTGCTAAACCTGAAACTATTGATAATCCCTTTGCTGCTACTAATGCCATACAAGTTAGAATTGATGAAAATGTTAGACTATTAGCTGAATTGCATGCTAAGTGGGAAAGAGAAGATGAAATTGCTAGAAACATTAGTGTTTCTACTATCACTACCACTAGTGTTGAGACTAGTAATAGCTCTACTACTTTGAATGATAATTATGATTTTGATCTTGATGATTGCAATATCTCTAAAGTTATTAAGTTCCTACAAAAGCTTGCTAAAAGTCCTAATGCTAGTGCTATGAATATGGCCTTTACAAAACACATTACTGATGCTCTCATAAATATTAAAGAAGAAAAGATGAAACATAAAGCTTCTATTCCTATAAAACAAGAAGATGGGTGGGAACCCATCATTAATATGAAAGTGAATGATTTTGATTTTTAAAGCTTTATGTGATCTTGATAGTAGTGTTTCTATTATGCCTAGATGGATTTATGATATGCTTGATTTACCCCCATTGGAAGATTGTTATTTGAATGTCCCACTTGATGATAAAGCTAAAAAGAAACTCATGGGGAGTATTAATGATGTTCTTATTATGGTTAACAATGCCTATGTCCCCGTTGATTTTTATTTTTTGGATGTTGAATGCAATGCTTCCTGTCCTATTACTTTGGGAAGACCTTTTCTTAGAACTGTTGGTGCCATTATTGATATGAAAGAAGGCACCATTAAATATCAACTCCCACTCAAGAAAGGTATAGAACACTTTCCTAAGAAGAGAGAGAAGATTTCTTTTGCCTCTCCTATGAAATTTTTTTTTGCTTTTAATGCTTCTTTATTTGAGAACACTTGATTCTTTTTCTTGCTTCTTATGCCTAACTTAAAGGCATTAAAGAAAAGTACTTATTGGGAGATAACCAGTTTTAGATGAGTCTTGGAAGTTATTACTTCAGTAATAATCGCTCCTTATCCTTTTTATTTTCTTTTTGTGCCAAGAGTAACCTCTAATGAGAGAGAAGTAATGATCGGGAAAGTTGCTGTCCCGAAACAGATTTTTGTGATTCACCGTAAAACTTCGTGTAAAATCTCTGTACGTCTTTTGAGGCGGGAATTTTTGTGCTTCTTCCCCAGGTTGTTATCTTACTTTTGTTAGTTCAACACTTTTTGATTTGAGCAACAGAAGGTCTTCGAAAAAATTGGTTTTTACCTGCTGGTCTCTTTTGACAGATTTCTGCCATTATTTGCATTTGCTTCTTGTCGGTTCCTTTTTGAGTTCTTTTGGGGAATTGAGCTTTTTGAGGGAAGTGCTACAGTATCTTGTGTTTTAATGGAAGTTTTCTTGGTGTTGAAACTGAACCTAAAGACTTATTATCTCGAGTGCACTAATGTTGCTAATAAAGATTGTGTGAAGTTTTGTATGAAGGAAAAATTTCAGGTGTATGGAGAGAATGATGTAATGAGATGAAGAATGGACTAAAGCTCAAGCTTGGGGATGCCACCCCGTGTCACCCTAAGAAATATTCAAGAGGTACAAGTGTCAAAGCTTGGGGATGCCCAAGGCATCCCCTTCTTCATCAATAAAAAATCTCAGGTTTCTTCCAAACACTTCATTTTTATTGTTTCAGCACAGTTGTGTTGTTCTTGGAGCGTCTTCTTTTTCGTTTTGGTTTTGGTTTTCCGATTGCTTGGTTTTCTTAGTTTGCTGAGTAAATTGGTTGGACCCCCTCTTTCATGCATTTGTTTTCAAATAGTTCTGTTTGGATTGGAAAAGAGTAGGAAAGTTCATGCTTAAGTGGTAAAGAGAGCTTGTTTTTGACTGAGGCCTATGCTTTGTCATGCCATGCTTGATATTGTTTTGGATTTATGATTAGTGATCTTTGTTGTAGCATGACATGTTATAAACAATTGAGATTGCTTAATGTGCCTTTGAAGAATCATGCGTTGTTTTAGCATATTAAAGCATAGTATTGTGGTATTCTCCTTTGGTACTTTATTTGGGTTGAATTGGCACATGCTCACACCATTTTATGACTATCCCAAGTCACCATAGCCTTTATGATCCTTTCGTTTTCGACTTGTAATATCACTTTGTGCTTTGATTAATGATGTTTTGTCGCTCTGCATGATTATGGCCATTATTGCTCTCTTAGTTGGTCGCTCCCAGTCTTTTGCTAGCCTCCGTAACCAAGTATGAGTTCCACTCATGCATCCAACTCCTAAAACCAAGTTATTCCAAAGAGTCCACCATACCTACCTATTAGCATATACTATTCCAAATATATTCATGTTTTTATCTACCTTCCGAATTAAACTTGATATGATAAAACTACTGATTAAAGCTCTCACGAACTTGATGGCACACTTTACTTTTCTTGCCCTTAGTAAACTTGAACCATTGTGTCATCTATGTTGTATATGCTTGCACTTATATGTTGGGGATTAGCAGAACCATGCTGTCATGGGGAACGCTTTCAACATTGCACTTGTACTTTGTACCTAGTTGATATCATGCTCTTTTGTCTATGGATGTCGTCGGTGTGAAATGAAAGGGGAGATTGTAAGTCCATGGAGTTATGTATGTGTGTTATAGAAACGCCTGGGCCACTGGTCTAATCCATGCTGTCATGGTGGAAACGTGCAGCGTAACCATAATGAGCTGTCTATGAAGCATGCTTCTTATAAAAAAAGAGTCAGATATTGAGAAAAAGAGAAAACAAAAAAAGGATATGAGAAAAGAGGAAAGAGAGAAAAAAGCACCATATTCCCATGGTAAATAAGAAGATTGATGAGATGCTCATTGTCTGCTTGCCTTGTCATTTTGATATGGGGATTCTTCCGTATCATCGGGCAAGGGGTACCCTGTTGGCGGTTCTCTATGATACACATGTACTTACGATGACAAGAACTTACCGGTGACTAAACTTGAGTAGCATGAGGAGCGGCCCTCGTATACAAGGGACATGAGATTTCTAACTTATACTTCGTCAAGCATGTACACCATAATTTGTTCACTTTAACCTTAATCACTTCAAGATGCTTATGATAGGGGTAATGAGAGCTGAAAGATATAAGTACCATAATTTTTGGAAGCTCTTTATGAGACTTAAATCCCTACTTCCTTTTATGAAGGCCTTTCTTCCACCATTATATTGAGTCTCCACCTTCTACCTTTATGCACCTACTTTGAGAGCATAGTGGCCATTCTTAGTTCTATGTGCATTGCCCCAAGACTTGTTGATTGATGCATAACTTTGATATGCTTGTTCTTAAACTATTTGTATCTAGTCACTCTTATGAACTTTGAAGGTGTCCTATGCATTTATGATTGCTATTCTATGAGGGACAAGCTGAATGCCACTATGCTATGTTTTCTTTATGTGAAACAAACAAACGTCTTGCAAAGCATTGTTATTCATGAATCTTTTGTTTGTACCTTTTCATGTTGCAACATAGTTTCTATGTCTTATTGTTAGAACTTTATCTTTCATGCCATGTTGAAGTACTATGATCCCAGCTATCAATCTTTTACAAATACTTTGATCAAGTTTATGATGGTCATGTCACCTCAAAAATTATTCTTTCTTTTTTATCACTTACCTACTCGAGGACGAGCAGGAGTTAAGCTCGGAGATGTTGATACGTTGCAAATGTATCCATAATTTTTGATGTTCCATGCTTGGTTTTATCTACTTCCTTATGTTTTGTCCACACTTTGGAGTACTTTCTATACACTTTCTTGGACTAACCTACTAACAAGAGCCATAGTGCCAGCTGCCTGTTTTCTGCTGTTTTTGGTTCCAGGAAAGTCAGAAAATGAATATTCTCGGAATTGGACGGGACAAAAGCCAAAGTCAGTTTTTCACCGAGGGGGACATGGAGCCAGAATACGAGACGGAGAGGGGCTAGGGGCGCCACACCACCTGGCCGCACGGCCAAGCCTGGCCCACGCTAGGGGGTGGTCTGGTCGCCTCGGGCACCCCCTCGGCCTCCCCTTTCGCCTATAAGATGCCTCCGATACAGAAACCATAAGTACCCGATCAAAATTCTACGAAAGAGTCTGTAGCCGTTGTCATCTCCATCCCTAGATCGGGAGGGATCTAAAGCTCTTCCCAGCACCCTGCCGGAGGGGAGAATTCACCCTGGAGGCCTTCTTTATCACCATGCAAGCCTCAGGTGTGATGCGTGAGTAGGTCATCTCTGGACTACGGGTCCATGTAGTAGCTAGATGGCTGGTTCTTCTTCTTTGTGCTATCATGTTTAGATCTTGTGTGCTCCGTTCATGATCAAGATCATCTATTTGTAATCCTACATGTTGTGTTTGCGGGGATCCGATGGATATTGCGATGCTATTTCAGATTGATTATTGATTCTATCATGTCTTTGTTATTTTTGATCTTGCATGCTTTCCGTTGTTAGTAGCTATCTTGGCCAAGTAGATGCTAGCAACTCCAAGAGTTAGTATTTATGCTCAATAGTGGGTTCATGCCTCTAGTAATCTAGGGAAGTGACAGAAATCTCTAAGGTACTAGATGTGTTGTTGCTACTAGGGAGAAAACAACAATCCTTTGTTCATAGAACAATCGTATTGTTTACTTTACACGCAATGCGTAATGAATTATCTGTTGCTTGCAACTTAATACTGGAGGGGGTTCGGATGATAACCTGAAGGTGGATTATTAGTCATAGATGCAGTTGGATTACGGTCTATGTGTAATGTTGTAATGCCCAATCGAATCTCAAAGGATTCAAGATGTTTAGTATATGCATATTGCTTTCTTGATGTTTGTCAATTGCCCCGCTGTAATTTGTTCACCCAACATGTCATCTATCTTAAGGAGAGCCACCACTAGTGAACTATGGACCCCGGTCCTTTCTTTTACCATCAAACTACAATTGTTTACTGCTTTATGTGTACTTTCTACAAACTATTACTTTCTTCCACACAATACGTTTAATCCTTTGTTTTCAGGAAAGCCGGTGAGATTGACAACCTCACTATAAGTTGGGGGCAAAGTTCTGTGGTTGTGTTGTGCAGGTTTCCACGTTGCTGCTGGCGCCGGTAGTGCGCCCTACCAAAGTCCAGCTATCAACACCTTGGAGGTGTTTCCTTGCTCCTACTGGATTGATAACCTTGGTTTCATAACTGAGGGAAAACTTATTGTTGTGCTCATCATACCTTCCTCTTGGGGTTCCTCAACAAGCTCGTTAATACACGAGTCAGCAATGATGCCATCCCCATACATGATGAAGAAGTCGCCCACATGGAGGCCAATGCTACCACAACACCCACTTCATAGGAGAGGTATGAACAACGTAATAATACGGGTGTTGATGATGCCATGATCCCACTAGTGGACATGATGATTTGTGATGACTTGCATGCTATGGATGATACTTGTGACATGACATATGTTCCATTCTTATTCCCATGTGTTGATTTTGCTATGCATCTTGATGGCCATGTGGAATCCTTCTATTGTCATGATATTGCCATAGACATGATATTCTCTAAACGTTACGTTGATGATATCATTGCTTGCACTTTGTTGAACAATTGCTCTTTCCAATGTTTTGCTTGCAATGATGTTACCAATGGTACCCCTCGAATAATGCTTTGTCATGAGTGTTTTACTATTTCTCCCGTTGCTTGCAAATTGCACTAGTATGGATGGTTTCTCTTTCACTTGTTTTGCTTGCAACAATAATTATCATATGTTTTCTATTGAGATGGTCCCCATAGCTTTCTCAACTTTTGGAGATTTTAGTAAATGCCATGATAAGCATGTTCCCCACTTGCATACTCACCATGCATATTTTTCATACTTGATTGACACTAATGGTGATGTGCACAAGAAGAGATACGGCATGATGGATGATGTGTTTCTCTACCATGCACACACATTCTTGCTTTTGTGTTTCATGTGTGTAGGTACCCGTACAAGAATGTCAACCTCGGTTGAGCACGAGTTGATAAAAAGAGCTCTAAAGAGCATCCCCCAAGTGAGTTCAAGATCGAACCCAGCTCTGATACCTTTTGCATGCTTTGCATCTTTCATGTTGTCAAATTACTCTTTCCTATGGTTTGCTTGCAAGCATGTTAATGGTATTCTTTCACCTTGTGACAATCATGTTTCATTGCTATTGGATATTGATGCTTTGTGTGTTGCCACAAAAATGTTGAACAATTTCTCTTTCCGATGTTTTGTGTGCAACCATAATGCCATTTTGAGCATGTATTGTCATGATAGCTTCCAAGTCTCTCGTATTGTTGTTGCAACAAACATAAGGACCACTTGCTCTTTCATATGGTTTGTTTGCAAACATGTTTCTTTTTCTTCCGCTTGCAATACTCATACCCCCATGATTTTGGCTTTTGATGATATGTGTATGGCATCCAACATATTGAACAATTGTTCTTTCCAATGGTTGGTTTGCACACATAATGATATTGCTTTGAATATTCTTCCGCATGTGTTTTTGCCGAATTCTCCTATTCTCGTATCAAAGATGTTGATCAATATTTTAGCCCATTGCTTTGAGTGCCACACTAAGATGTTATATGGAGTTTTTGAATTCCCACATTTGGATGATGTTCAAACGATTTCCATGCACTTTGACCTTGCATATGCATCCGGGTTGCTATACTTGAGTTGTGCTAATAGTGTTGTGAAGAAGAATGGACATGCCACAAATGACATGCTCCTCTATCACACACAAACATATTTTTGCTTGGTCTTTGTTGTGTGAAGGTACAATTGCATACGCGTCAACCTCTATGGACAAAGAGTTGACAAGACGAATCGAAGAGAGTTACCTAGGGCTACCCTTCAATGAGCTATCTCTACATTATAAGGTGACTTCCTTCTACTTGAGGACTCATACTATAATCTTCATGAATTGGCTACTCTTTGAGTGTTGTTTCGCTTTTGTTGTGAGCTGTGTAGGCTTCATGGAAGGTGAAGGAACATTGAAGAGTTGCCACATTAAGCTTCTCAAGGACGACTATATGGTGAACCCTAGGATCAAGAAGGTCTCTCGACATCATCTTCTTAGTGATGAGCATGAAGAGTCGAGGACGACTCTTTTTTAAGGGGGGGAGCTGATGCATCTCGTCCTGCAAACGCTACTACATCTACAATGCCAAGTCCCCAAGATCATCCCAAGTCAACCAAGAAGATGGACCAGGAGCAGCCAGCTCCAGAACCGGAGTCTCCGCCATCATCGCCCGGAGACTCCGCCGTCATCACCCCGGAGAGTCCGCCCAATACCAGCCGGAATGTCCGGTGCAACTGCAGTGTCCGGCCCGACCACGCCGGAGTGTCCGGCCTACCCCAGACCCATCCTGGCATGGACAATCAGTATGCTACATCGGACTCTACCCGGACACTACCCAGAGTGTCCGGCCACCCCGGACTATCCGGTCCACTCGACCCGGACTATCCGGCCTAAGTGATGGGCATGCAAGCCAACATCTGGGCCCTTGGCCCATGTACCCCTATATTCCGCACCAAACCCTAGTTTTATGCCCAAACTACCCCTGAACTTGTGGCTGGCCTATAAATAGAGCCCCCACCCCTCATTATATTCCTTAGGCATAGATGATAGACTAAAGAAAACCCCCTTTGTGGAATCTCTAGTTTTGCCTCATCCCCTTTTACCAAAGGGGTTCGACTATCGTCACCACCTCGTTGGAGTTTGCATCGCGCCTCCCTCGTTGTACAAGGCCTTGGCATCGATGTCTCTTTGCTAAGACGTCAGGACCCTCTCCAAGGTGTTCTTCCCTCTCTGTGTGGGATCGAGGGAGCACGTTGACCGATCTTTCCTTGCGAGGATTCTATCGGACCGGTGGCCACCGGTGAGAGCAATCGGTCTTTTATCGTGTGTGTTTTGCGTGTGTTCTTCGTGTTCTTCACGAGGTGTGCGTACGCTTCCGCTACCTTCTCCTTTTCCCCTCACTTTCCTATCGATTTGACCACGAGATCCGTGAAGATCGGGCCACCCACGGGGTTACCCCATAACAGAGACGTTAGATGGGCATCACCAAATTTTTTTGAGAATCTCTCTCGTTGAGTTGCTTCCTCATTTTTATTTGGTTTTGGAATTTCAACATATGTTACTTTGCTCTGCTTTTGCTTTTCTGTGTATTCTTCCCGGTTCAACTCCTCTTCGATAGCTAAAGTCCAGATTCGTTTGCTTCTTGCAATGGATGGTTTTTTATTCCTTAATTTAGATCGTTAAATTATTAATTAATGATGTGTTCATGGTTCTCTATAGGGTAGAACAATTTCTCGAATATATCTATCACATGATCCATCTTGCATTTGAGTCGTCATGGATTAGGATTATCTGCTTAGACGATTGTGATCTGCAGAGCTCCAATGTTCTTGCCATGAACCGGCAGTGCGACACTTGTACTATACACAAAATTACGGACGTATGTGCCTTCAAAAATGCAATGTGCCAGACGTGATATTTCTTTGTATGCAAATATAATATTTAATCTTCATTTTCAATGCACTAACTTGTACTCAGGTTCGTATCCTGTTACTGTATGCAAGGTTGTGCTTTGTCAATCCCGGAGGACCTTCTCAACAAGTATGCTGAAGAGATTGTCAACTGCTGCACAACGGCTTCAAATAATAGTCTATGAGATGCATTGGCTTCATTTGTCTACCTAGTGAATGAGAAGGAACAACAAATTTTAGAATTAGAGACTAAACTTGACTCTTCATGTGCACAACTGTTTGCTTACAGGGAGAATGAACTAGCTCATGACTTATCTCAAGACAATAGACTTGAAGAAGTAAATGTAAATATAGGAAATACTATACACTTTTCTGGCTAGTGGCAGTGTTGTATGTAGCTCGACTGTTTAAACAAACAGTATTGAAATATTTGATTTCATGTGCACTACTCGTTTGATTTGTTACTACTATGTGTTGGCCATGTGGTCACGGTCTGTTCAGATTTCTAATGACATGTGGTTTGTGAATTATTTTCTACCTTGACTTGAACTGGAGAAAAATAACAAGAAAAGGAGATATGAGGACGACTTTTATTTTGCAAATTTTCAATGTCTGACTGATATATGAGGACTTTGCAGTGTAGCTACCAAAGACTTTTTTTTAACATATGGATTTTATTAATTTAGGCACATTTTACAGAGAGCAGCGTAAAGGGATTCACACAAGATACAGCTAGAAAGTCCCTCACTGGACATGTATCTGCCTGTGAACACTACGGGAAAACAGATCTTTGCCGTGTGGCAATAACACATGGCAACATAGTAAATCCACACAGTAAAGGCTTTGCCGTGTGGCTGCACACGGCAAACGTCGCACGGCAAAGAAAGGCACAGCAAAGGATCTTTGCCGTATGCTTCTAGAATAACGCACGACAAAGGCCTTTGTCGTGTGCATTTTTTAATATACGGCAACGTAAAGTAGTTGACAGCGTTACCTGGACTGACGACGCCGTCCACGTCAGTTCGCCGTGAGGTGACTTTGCCGTGTGTTTTACGTAGCCCCTTTGCCGTGTGCAAGGAGAGATAGACTACACGGCAAAGTCTTGTCAGAGCGTGCGTAATTAAACAGTGGGCGGTGCGTATTGCAACTGGTCTTTGTCGTGCCCAACTTCCTAGCACACGGCATATTAATTATGTACAAATAAAAAAAGGGGACGGTCCAGGGGCAGCGGCAGTCACGCCCGGGGGCGGCGGAAGCGGCGGCGGAACACGTCTGTGGCCATGGGGCGGTCCAGGGGCGGCGCGCCTGCAGCCTGGGGGCCGTGGCGGCTGCGGCCAGGGACGCCGGCGAGGGGGGGAAGGGGACGGCGAAACGGCAGCGGCAGTCACACCCGGGAGGCTTGGGTGTCGGCATCGCCAAAGCATGGGGGACGGAGCACGAGGGGGCGACAGCACTGTGCTGCAGACGATAAGGATAAGTACGAGGTGTGCGGGGCAGGTGGTGTCCAGGAAGCGGCGGCGGAACGCGTCTGTGACCATGGGGCGGTCCAGGGGTGGCGCGCCTGCAGCCTGGGGGCCGTGGCGGCTACGGCCAGGGACGCCGGCGGGGGAGGGGAAGGGGACGGCGAAGCGGCAGCGGCAGTCACGCCCGGGAGGCTTGGGTATCGGCGTCGCCAAAGCATGGCCGGACGGACACCTTCCTCCAGCACGACGGCGCGGGAAGATATGGCGCGTAAAAGAAAAATTAGCGGGAAGTTTACGCGCGGTTTTAAATTTTAAAGACAAATTTTTTTTGCTGTGCATGCATATTTTGCACACGGCAAAGCCTTGCCGTTACGACATCACCGTTTGCTGCGGCCGGTGCTGCCAGATTGCATGGCAGTTTGCCGTGCACGGTCTTTTGCCGTGTGTTTTGGGGCTCATTGCCGTGCGCTCTATTTTGTCGCGTGTTTTGAGATCTCTTTGCCGTGCACCAACTTTGTATTTTGCCATACGCTTTGTTTTTGCCGTGCGTTCTTGGTTTTCCACACAGCAAAAGGATCCTTTGCCGTGCGCATACACACGGCAAATGTGGACGTCACGGCAACGGCCAGTTTTCCCGTAGTGATAGACATCTAACTGTTAAGCTCCTGGACTGTAGTCTACCTGCTAATCTAGCTTGATGATCTGCTTTTACCTTGTTGACCTGAAAGGAACTGCTGGCCTGAATTTTTGCAAGGATTGGCCTGATCATCCAGTGTCCCGGCGTTGTTGAGATATTACTCACGGCTACCGTAGACACCAGAACAGAGCAGTGGGAATAGAACTTGGTCTCCTGTAGTTGAAGGATTTCTGCTAGCTTTGTGGCTAGCTCAAGAGCATAAGCTTCAGCCTGTAAGGGAGATGATGCCGGAGGCGACATAGCCGAATCATATAATTGCTGTCTTGTGCATCGCCTTGCTTTACCTACGCGTCGCCGAGGACTGCTGGGTGCCTGGGTTGAAGTTGCAACCTTTTTCTTGACGGGGACTCCCAGACACGGGCACCACGACGTTTATTGGGTGGAACAGTTAAGGCATTGGGAGAAACCTTAATAACTCCCATAAGATGGAACATCTTTCCAAATTGATGAATTCCACATGTGCGCAAATTTTCTTTTTTGGTAGCTACCAAAAACTTAACAGAACTCACGGAATGTGTGAGGGAAACATCTTCTGAAACCAGATTGCATTTCATCAGGTTCATCTGGGTGGGAATATTCCATTAGTCCTTTCTGCTTGATTGTATCTTAAGATTCCATCATACAGAAGCATTCTATCTTAAGATTCCATCATACAGAAGCATTCCAGATAGGGTTGTATGTGCCCGCATACCATCCTCGAAAAGTAGAATTAGAGGGGAAAAGGCTACAGGAGTAAAGCGGAATAAGAAATGTTAGAACACCTAAAACTAGAATAGAAACGCATGGTAAGACAAACAGAGTAGCTCAGAGTTTACATGAAAGTGGCACAAAGGTGACCAGATATAATTCCCAGGATTCTCCATCATGGCTAATACCGAGGATCACACATTCTCAGAGATAGTACGACAAGATTTCTAGAACTAGAATCCTTCCTCCTCACTTCTGAAGGTGTTACTAACCACACGGATACTCGTCACGCTCCTCCAGCTCCAAGCTCCAAGCTACCGCCTTCACCATCCATGCCTGAAAAAACAAGTGTGTCAGTCTAATCCAGGATGAAAATGGTACCATCCTACACTTTTTTGTTAGCAGGAGAGCTGCTAAATCCAATACTTATCAAAGAAAATGCATCAGGATGAAAATGGTACCATCCTACACTTTTTTGTTAGCAGGAGAGCTGCTAAATCCAATACTTATCAAAGAAAATGCATCAGGATGAAAATGGTACCATCCTACACTTTTTTGTTAGCAGGAGAGCTGCTAAATCCAATACTTATCAAAGAAAATGCATCCCCTGAAGCTATTGCCAATATTACTACTCAAAACATTTAGCTGGCAGTAACATATAAAAACTAAGATGTGTATCAAGATGATCTGCATGTTGTATTAGGTTTGTCATGATATTTTACCATTGCAAGTGCCAAGATTAAGGGGACACTAAGAATTTATGATTTTATTACTCTTGTTTTACAACAAGAACTCCAACTATGTTCCATAAATCTTCGCCACAATTCTACCGAATTCCTGAATTTAGACCCTTAAAGCTGAGAATATTTGGTCGACAGCAGAAGGCGTTTATCTCCCAGTCAGTGGAAGCAAGTGAAATCAAGCATGCATTCCTGTGTGTTTCCCTGTTCTCCAGCGAGTTAACATAGCATCAGAATTTGTGCTGACATTTTCTATATGCTATGTTTTTACTTCATGCGAAGGACCTTACACCCAGAGTGATATGTTGAATATAGAAGATACACACAAGATCGTGTCTATGAGTGCAATTATGTTACACTGTTCCACGAATGTACTAGAGACTGACGGACTAACTCCTAGTAGAAATTCAGAGTTTCAGACAGTATAATCACCTAATCCAAACAGAATAGTGGCAAGGGCGCCGTGCGTGTCGGCATCGGCGACGGCTCTGCGTAATGGGTTGATAACCGGTTGTGGAGATGCGGCTGCGCGAGTCCGGGAGGCGTCTGCTCTGTACGATGGGTCGGCGTCGGCGCATACTCCGGGAGGCGGCGGCGCGAGTCCGGAAGGCCACAGCGCGAGTGCTGTACGCGACGGCGCGAGTGGGGGAGGCGGCGGCACGGCTGAGCAGAGCTGAGTTGATAATGCGATTTCTTTTTGGTGCCTTGTTCTAGTCAACGGGTTAGTTTTTTTTCCAAACAATTACTAGCTGGGTCTATTGGGCCAAATCTCCCTCAGCCGTTAGATCAAATTATACTAGTCATGTGTTAAGGAGTAGTAAAAGGTACCGTAAAAATTGCCAAAAATTATAAGGTGGTGAAGCGAAACGAGCAAGGCTAATCAGCAATACGGTCCATGTTTAGGATGATACTCCATCCGTTTCAAAATATAAGATGTTTTAGCTTTGTGAAAGAAGTGTATCTAGACCCCTTTTAGTGTATAGGTTCAGTCCAAACCTAAATGAACCTGCACACTAAAAGGGGTTTAGATACACTCCATTCACAAAGCTAAAACATCTTATATTTTGAAACAGAGGGAGTAGATATTATAAGTTCACGTCTGAGGAGTTTTTTCTTTGTGTGTGTGGAAATATCTGCTTTATCTAATAATCGATGTGTACAGAAAGGGCGAACACAATACAGTCCGGTGCCTCATAAGCTATCTAAGGAAGGCTGTGTTAACACGTCCGAGGAGCTTGAGTGCGATCTATTTGCCACAGCGAAGACCCAAGTGACCCCATCAACCCACTATGTACTAGCCATTGGTATACCTAAAGCTTTAGCCGTTAAACCCAAAGAATTATAACAACACGTACCACATAATGTTAAAATTATCTAGACTCCTAAAGAATAAATTTGTTTATGTACAAGATAAAGATAATGGACAAGGTAAAAAAATAGCTTATCAAACTCAAGTACATCTACCATGAACAAATTCTCACATGAATCAGTATATTCTGATATAGTGACCATTTAAGTTAGTAACCGTTGGCTACTGCCAAGAACTATTGTAGACTTGTAGTAAACTAGTCGTCAGTATGCAAGCCTAACCTACTTTACCAGTACAAGAAATCGAGACAATTAATAACAAAAAGCAGGTGTGAACTAATCTGCTACATAAACCTACAACCAAAGATGAAACGTTTCTGTACTGTTCCTTGTTAGTTGTTACTTCATAAACATTTTGCTTGAAACTACTTCTTGATAAATGTCCTACCTAATGAGATTCCGTGTCATGTTTCAAAACAATGGGCATTGATATTTCAAGATAGCTTCCTACAAGCATTAGAGAAAACATATTACCATACTAAATAAATAAATGATGACAGCCAGCAATCGGTCCTTGGTAGAGCCAAATTTCCCTTAGCTGGTTTCAATTTGCATATTAAATTATTAATACACATAATTTGAAATAGACTCAATGCGGCACAGAACAACTGTTCATTAAATTGGACTCCAATTAGAAATTCAGCTTCTAAAATTATTCCTGCTGCTACAGTACCTCCAGGCGAAACTAGAAATTATAGGGAACTGGTTGGTGCCACCAGTTTTTAAGACCTTGCATATAACCCGAGTGACCAGTTGCTATGCTAATCATGAGCTTATGTACATAATCCAGCCAGCTATTCTACTGACTAGCAGTATAATGACTTCCTTCAAACAATCAGATTATTTGACAGTAAGTGACATACTGACTTTTTTTGAATAAGAAGAAAAATAAATACTCATTTCCAAGAAAAAGTGCAGCATACCTCACTATGGAACAAGGGACTCAGATAACTACGGATCAGTTCTGTTCGAAGGGATCAGCGTTCTCCAAGTCGTGGACATGAAAATCTGTAACAGAGCGATGGGTGCTAGTTGATGTAAAAAGGAACTGAGCATTTCTTGAGACCCTGCTGTCCAGCTGGAGTAATTCACCTTGTCCTGCAATATACTCCTCACCCAAAGAATCATCCGAATCAACATGAAAAGTCATTGACTCGAGCACCTTGGCGTTTAGCACAAAGAACTTGGCAAATTCAATATCTGATTTGGTGCCCTGATAAGATCGCCAAGAAATTTTCTTTAGACAGATATTGGAAAATCTCGGTGTTTACAGCTCCATGGCTTGGCTTCCGCTGGTCCAGAAGACTGAAAAAGGAAGAAGAGATAACCAAACATTTCAGAACAGCAAGTAGATCAAAGAAGCATTGAATACTATGAACCATCACAAGATAATTTTCACCTCAATGTTCTCAACGTATAGCCTTTCCAAGCAAGGAAAACACCGTATAAACTCAATCGTAGCATGCAGATTATGAGCATTCAAATCAATATCCAAAACCTTGATAGTCCGCACCACTGACATTAGGTTATCAGCATACAATCCCTAATATGGAAGACAGCATTAATTAGACCATCTTAATTGCAGATAACAAGTAATTCAGTAGAAAACAGAAATGCTGAAAATAGGAACGCCACAGCTACCTCAATAGTTGTGGAGCCAAGCCTAAGGCTGCTGGAAGAGGAAAGGCAACCTAACGTATGCAGTTTAGGTACGGAGATTACGGAAGTTTGCATTGAACCAAGCAGGAGCAACATCTTCAAACAAGGGGCATTACGAATACTGAGTTCATGAAACCAGAGCCCTTTCAGAGGAGGAGCGCCACATTTGACACAAATGCTTGTGATGCTATTGGAGTTAATCTGGAGACAAGAGAGCCCACTACAATACGCAATCAACAAGAACTGTAATGAAAAGCAACCAGCAACCAAGTTGTGCAGCGAAGGCTCTGAGATGGTAACCCATTCAAGCTGCAACTTCTTCAGCCTAGGGAATGCGATTGGTTGATCTGTGAGCTCGGGGATTTTGCAGTTTCCAATTATGGCTACGCACAGAGTTTCGGAGAAGCGAAATGCAGCCGCCGCTGAAGGTGGAGTTCTTACAAATTGGTATGGCAACCCAGGTAGGAAGTTGCGGAGCTCGATCTCCTCCAGGTTGCGGAGCACGGGGGACGCGAGCCAGGCATCCGCAGTGGCAGCTCGGTTGCCGTGGAGGTGGTACACAGGAGCAGAGAAGCGGCGGGCCGGGCCCAGGTGGGCGGAGAGGATGTCTGGCACGACAGCGCTAAGTTTCTTCAGGTCTTGGCAGAGTCCCTCGTAGTCGAGGTTGAGAGGGGCGGAGCGCCAGAGGTAGCGCCACCGGGAGGCGAGGGCCGGGGTGCGGGCGCCTTCCCTGGTGGGGAGGTGCGAGATGATGTCGCCGAGGACGGCGTCGGGAAGGTTGCTGATGCGGTCGTTCCCGGTGCCCCCGTCCGCTACTGGGAGCAGCGGCAGGTTCTCTGCAGCAGCCGCAGGTTCCGGCACATGCTCCTCTGCAGCAAGCGGCAGCGGCTTCGCCGCCTCGGGTGACTCGAGTCCCGCCGATTTCCGCCTCTTGGACATGCGGTCGTTGGCAGGGAGGAGCGAGATGATGTCGTCGGCGAGGTGGCTGATGAGAAAGTTCGCGGCGCCCCCGTCCGCTACTGGGAGCGGCGGCAGGTTCTGTGCAGCAGCCCCGTACTCCTCTGCAGCAGGCGGCAGCGGCTTCGCCGCCTCGATTGAGTTGAATCCGGCCGATTTCCGCTTCTCTGGGAGGAGCGAGATGATTTCGCCGAGGAGGCCGTCGGGGAGGTCGCTGATGCGGTGGTTCACGGCGGCCTCGTCCGCTAAGGGGAGCTGCGGCTCCTGTTCCTCGGCCGCAAGTTCCGCCGCGTGCCCCTCTGCAGTCACCGCCGCCGCCACCTCCTCCGGGTGTACTCCTGCCGACTTCAGCAAACTCGAGCAACGGCCGCCAGCCTCCATCTCCATGGCCGGGGACCTGCTAGGGTTTCGCTGATGCTAGGCCTTGCGTCTACGGTGGCGAGACGAGCAGAGTTGGTGGCTTGGTGCCGTGGTGTGGTTTGTAAGCAGACTGGCGTCGCTATTTTTTTTGTTTTGTTTTCAGGGGAGAAAGGCGTGGCAAATGGAGGATTAATAAATGGAACCGGATGAAAGCCCAGTACAGTAGAGCCCAGCCCAAGACTTGTAGCGGGACCCGCATGTCAGCAGTAGTCCACTTCAGTCCACCTCCTGTCCTGGCTAATTCGTCTACCTTCCTCTTCTCCCGATCTTATCCTGGAGAAGGTTTAATGGCGGGTTCGCCGGCGTCGCACCTCGCCGACGAGGCGACTGATCCAGGTTCGGCTCGCGGAGAACGTCTTCCCTCCCTATCTCTCTCTTGGCTCCGTTGCCAACTGCTGATGGTGCTACTGCTAGTGCTAGGGTTACGGAAGAGCAAGCAGATCGATCCACAGTTCGGCAGTGGTTCCTTAATGAGCTAGCTTGTTAAGTTCCAATTTTTGTAGTGAAATTTAGAGTTTCTGTTGCTGTGGTGATAGAGAAACTGTGGAACTAGATAGTTGTAGCAGGCTCACTGGCATCGGGGCATTGACCCCCTACTCCTGCTGGCCCGAATCCAGTGTACATTGACCTGATTGATGTAATTCCTTTGAACCATGAGTTTTGCTCGGAGTAATTCAGACATCTCCAAGTTGAATCGCCACCCAAGGCACAACATATATCGGATTAATTTAGGTTAGCCCTTTAATTCGTAGATACCTTCTCCGTACTAATACACCAAAATGACAATGATCACTGTTCGGTTATCCAGTATGTTTTTTTGGTTACCGGTATGCGAATCAATGCCCTATTTCATGATGAACAAGTCAAAACTGAGTCTATTCCTCAACTCGCCTTCCCTGTAGATAGTTCAGGTGTTATTCATGATGCCCCGCGAGACACAAAGGAGCAGGAAGGCATGAAAGGAGAAGCAGCCACTGCGACCTCTGAACCGATGAGGGAGGAACTGGTTCAGAGTGCCGTCAGTTTTCTGAAACACCCGAAAGTTATCGCCTCTTCCGATGTCCAGAGGCATTCTTTCCTGGAAAATAAAGGGCTCACTGTGGACGAAATCGAAGAAGCGTTTAGACGTCTACTAGTGAGTTTTATTTTTTTCACTATCTAATACTACTTGACTTCAGTTTTGAGGCTAGGTCCCTCGTTATTCTCAACTTGTTCTCTTTTATTAATTTGGTTTTCGTATTTTGCAGAGCCCACCTTCAGATTCTACGAGTTCAGATACGTGCAAATCTCAAGGTATGCGATTTTAAGAAGGCATTCGTATTTAACTGCAAATTGATGCTGTCTTGGATCATGCATGATTGTTGCTTGCTGTTCTGTATATGTAAATGGCGAATCCCAATCGACTTTCCCTTTCAGTTGTATGTTCAACACTGATCTAAATGGTTTAATCAAGGCATGTCTAATTGCATTGCCTTGTGTTTTCCTGTATTTTTCAGGGGTATCTGACCATTCTTGCAGAGTTACTCAGGTCAGCTAAAATTCACAACTAGTAGTATTTCATATAAGTTCCCAGCCAACTCTTGGTCTGGCATTGCTGGTGTTTATGCTCAGATTTCAAACTAGCTGTTTTCCTTCACTGCAGCAGGAAGCTAAAATCAGCACAGAGTGTGTGGATGGTTCAGGTTTTCCAGTGCAGCCCTTCTGAGATTATAATTACAATATTGACTGTTTTTCTTGGTTAACTTTTTTTACATTCCTACATTACTTTTACAGGGACTCCTGACCCTGAAACTGTGAGCCCTGTGGTGCCCCGCCACCCAAAATCATATATGGAGGTTCACTATCTTGAGCTTCGCTCTTTTCTGTCACATACTCAGGCCCCCTTCTTTTCAGCTTCTTGGGCAGCTTTTCCCAGAAGCTAGCCTCGATCAGCTTCTCCCAGAATCTCATCTTCAAAATTCGTTTAAACTTCTTGACTAGTAGTTTCAATGTCAATTTAAAAGTATAAACGATTGGCAGATAAGATTCTGGGAGAAGCTGGTCGAGGGTAGCTTCTGGGAGAAGCTGCCCAAGAAGCTGAAAAGAAGGGGGCCTCACGCTAGCATGAGCACTTAGTTCATTCTGAATAATTTTGTAATTTTATAATGTAGTGTGCTAAGTACGAGAAAAATGTATACTGAGTTGAGTTTTGATACTGAACCAAAAGTTGGCTCTAAACTGTCATATTGGACTTGACAGGTCATGGAAATGATACAAAGGGGAGAGCGGCCAGATGATATCCAGGTAGTCATTATTTCTATCTGTCTCCTATTACTGCTGCAACAATAGGACTCTATAACCCTATTGTTTTTTGTCATGTACTGTAGGATATTAATGACGAGCCTCCAAACCCTGATCAACCAATCTCGGAGCCCCGTATGGCACCAAAGCCCAAGGTTTGGACCTGAAATTACTGGCTAACCAAACGTTTCACAGTATGGATTTTCTTTTCTTTTAGCCTCACCGTCTTGGAGAGAACATGTGTATGTACATAGTAACAATTTTTAGAGTTTCTCTATGATGTCCATCAGGCTTGTTTGACAACTATTGGTTGGCTCACATTTATGTCGCTGTTGAATAGCCATGGGAAAAGCAAGGTCAAGAAAGCTCCGGCTTGGATCTGAAAGCTCACCCAAGCGATTCCAGCGAACCGACATCAGGAGTTCAAACCGATAGGACCAACCACGGCATGGAATCAAACAACAACTCTGATCATGGTGATGCGCTGCTGATAGCAGAGCCAGCTATGGGCGGCTCTGAAGGTCCTGTGGATGATGATGCCGCCTCACCGGAGCAGTAACTTCGAAAGCACATACATGACGAGGCGAGATCAGAGATGATGAGCCCAAGAGCAGGCTTCAGATTCCAGTACCACATCAGTATACTTTGTTGTCTTTGGGAATTATCAGAAACTGAGTTTAGGGGTCAGCATACTTGGGATTTGATCATTGCTGGGAATGTGCCCCCACAATATGTAGTACATGCTCCCTCCGTTCAAAATATAAGATGTTTTAGCTTTATGAAAAGAGTGTATCTAAACCCCTTTTAGT
The DNA here is from genome assembly GCA_910589775.1 of Avena eriantha. Taxonomy (NCBI): domain Eukaryota; kingdom Viridiplantae; phylum Streptophyta; class Magnoliopsida; order Poales; family Poaceae; genus Avena; species Avena eriantha. Next base: position 409,312,091 of record OU342746.1, on the reverse strand, counting down.
GTATAGATTCACTCCAAATTTACATGAACCTACACACTAAAATGGTCTAGATACACTCCTTTCACAAAGCTAAAACATATTATATTTCGAAACGGAGGGAGTACTTGTTATTCAATCATATACGAAATAAAATAAAATGTGTATCATTGTTCTTGTCGCCAATGTCTGAACCCTTACAATGTCTTATGATTCCTGGGTCCTAATATAACAGGTTTTGCGTTACATACTTGGTTTCTGGCATTTTATTCTCGAGCATACTCGTCGTGATGTGGGATGTGTGCTTGTGCTGCTGCTGCTGCTGGTGTGACAGCATGTGTTTGTCTTCTATAATAATCCAAAAAAAGCACTACTGGCTATTGTGGTTATCAGATGGAGGGCAAAATAGTACTGTATTAGCTGTCCTCTTGGTGTCTCGATTTTGTTACAAAACATGTTTGTCCTTTCCACACCCCCACTGCAAATTTATTCATTGCCCTCTAAGTTTACTCTTAAAAAAGGTGATCATCGCCCGTTTGGTGGAGTGTTGGAGTTTGTGGGGGTACGAATCCATTTACCACATTTGTCTGCTCAACATATACACAATGATTTATTCAATAGGAACTTAGTGATTTTCGCAAATTTATCAGTATACTCTGCCGCGTGTGATTTTGAGAAACATCCGTGTATGTGCACAGGTGCACGTGTACTCTGCTTCTGGAAAATGAGCTCATTGATGATTACTTCACCACATTGTTTTCTTTATGACAATTTCACGTACACTTTTAATTGGTGTGTTAACTATACAAGGACGTCTATTTTGGAGTGTAGTGATTAGAGGGGTAAATCATCAAGTTCAACAACTTTTTTGACCAATTTACTAAAAGCATCTAATTACTGCATACTTCATCAAATCGACCATCTTCTCATCTAGGGTGGAACCATATCCACACACACAGATAAGTAAAAACCTATGTTGGTTGGGCCCGCATCACGAGCTTTTCCACATGTCATGCTCGTTCTGATGGTCTACCCCGCGTCTCTTCCACACGAGAATTGGTCCATCGTCGATCCACTTGTTGCCCTAACCCAATTTCACACCCTCTTTGTATTGTTGATGGGTGAATTTAGACATGCACCTTACATGTGCCTTAATCCACGATTTCTGCTCACGCCTATCTCTACGATCAAAAGATCCGAAGACCTGCATCTAAAAGCTCTCAACCGACTTGACATGTGGCACTACAAGACGACTCTCTGGAGATCCCGAAGACCAGACGTACGTACAAGAAAGATCGAAGATCAACGTGATGTGCAAGACAAGATGAAGACCTGACGTGACTAAGGGAAATCTGACACCATCGACGCCTATAGATACCTGAAAACATTCACCCGAAGGGGACATGCCATAACCGTCCACGTTTTTGTCATTAGCCCTAGTCATAAACCCTAGATTCATCTCTCCTCGAATAACATTATAAACCCACCGAGATCATTTTGTAAACCACTTTGTACGATCTCTCGATCTCCTTACGAATAAAGTTTGAGGGAATTCTCCCTATTATACACACTTTGTCATCTTTATCTTTGGAGATCCAAACCTGCCGACCCAAGTCGACTGCCGAACAAATAAACTTTTTTTCGTTCCCTGGAAATCGAACTGCTGAGGGATTATGAAAACTATCCTTCGTCACTTTGGTCCCGATAAAAAATATCTCGACAACAACAAAATGGTCAAAAGGAAGTAAGGGTATCTAGTGCAATGCTAAACACAATGGAATTTGGTGCTCTGGAGTTTTCTTGGAACAACTATCACTGAGAACTATTTATATAGAAAAAGAAAGAGTAAATATCGAGGAAACCTATTCTTTGGGCACTCATCATGTAAAACCCTATCTTTTGGATATTTTACCATATAACCATAGTTTTCGTTGTAAGATGTATATATGACACAATAAAAAATCTCCTTGCCATTGAACTAGATACATAACTAGCTAGTAGGCATGGCCCACATGACTGCTCCCACAAAAGTCATCCAAACCAAAATCCACTCCCATTCAATTATCCGAACTAGCGGAACCCGATGGACACCGACATGTAGAACCCTACGCCGGCTTCCCGGTTCATTTCTCTCTCGATTAAACGAGTGAAACCCCAAAATTTCATTTAACTAAAAATCGTAAAGAGTGTTATGCATAAGTGGAAGTCTCATCTTCCAAAACAATCTGGAAAAGAACAAAAAACATAGCTAAACCTATTATGATTCCACATTCAAAGGCACTCTAAAACATCATTACTTTCTTAGGCACTAACTTACAAAGCAAAAAGAGAGAACCGACAATGGTTGCAAGCCCTACTCCAATATTTGTACTTAAGTAACTCAACTCAAAAGTGTTGGTATGAGCTAGATTTTTTCTTGCTTATTGATTGCCTGGAAGTACCTCAACCCCAATGGTTGAGCCTCATGGATTAATCAAGGCTTGAAGTAGAAGTTCTTTGAACCTTGTTTAAACTACAACAAACATAGCTAGAAGTTTCTTGTCATATTTTGCCAGTTCCTTAAAACATTTTTTACAACTACCACGCCATCATTCAAGAAAGAGCACCATCGCCCCCATTGTTAGCGCTTGTGAAAGATCTTCGTGGTCACTAATTAACACTATAGCAACCTTGCTCCCTCGAATTGCTCTTATATGAAAGCCACATACCCTCCTCATTTTCTAGTTTCCACAACTTACTCAACAAACAAATAGTCATAATTGATAAATTAACTACCCCTAGTCTACCCATTATTCGGTTGACACACCTCTTCCCACCTCCCTAAATGGTATGTTTGTTAGCAATATATTCTTGCCATCATAACATTTTTCTAATCAATTATTCTTACCATAACAAACCTCTTCCTGGTTCGTTGGCTCTCTCTAACGCCTTGTCCCTCCTGTCCGCCTATCGCACCAACTTCCACACGAGCTCCAACTCTCCACTTACTCTAGTATTTTTTAGAATACTACTCTCATTTTTGTCCTAACCCAATTCCCAATGCGCTTCCATATGACCATAATTGTATGTTTTTCTGACTAATATACCAGCAGAAGAGAATTTTTTTGAAATAAGTTTTATGAAAGAGGGAATTTGGGTAGTGTAGTAGAATTTGTTCTATAAATTAGGATCATGTAATATTTTTTCAAAAAATAAAATTGTGTATAACTAGTCCTCCAAAGTTTGAGGAGTCTTGTTATTTGCTTAATTAAGAGGCAGAATATCTCGGACCAAACTTCACTACTCTTCTCGGCACCTTCACTTCATCTTCCTTCTCCCAAGTTCTAATGACCAACGCCATACCTCCTTATGGAGATTGGAGCTACCTCGTTTTCTATAAACTAGGATCATGAAAAAAAATCCAAAAAAGATGTTCCAAAGTTTGATGAGTCTCACATTTGCTTAATTGAGAGGCAAAATATGCAGAGCCCTAACTTCACTACTTTTCTCCACGGGTTTTTATTTCATCCCCCTTCTCTCAAGTCCAGACGACCAATGCAATCCCTCCTTATGGGGATCAAAACCACCTTGTCATCATCACAACCACCAGTCTACAACCAACGACCCATCCATCCTTGGCTTCATTGCCGACGCCTCAATGTGGCCCCACACCGGACACCAAACCAATCCCACACCCCTTTTTGGCCTCAATCAAATAGTGCTCTCAACAACATTGAAGTCATTAATTAAAAGCAAGGGTAATCCAATACAATGCCAAACACAACCCTTAGTTGGTGTTATGAAGTTTCCTTAAAACTATATACACCTAAAATTATTTCGAAAAAAATAAAGGATAGATACTATGGAACCCTAAACACTGTGGACTCGTCATGGCAGCCCCCACTTTTGGAGATTTTACCACAACCATGGTTTTCGAGAAAAGTCATATGACTTAATCTAGATTCTCCTTTTCATCAAACTAATCACAAAACTAATAATCATGGCCCACATGAATGCTCCCCAAATGGGCCATCCAATGCAAAAGTGGCTTCCTGCCAAATTGAACTACTCATGCTAACCGGTACTATTTATATCTTCCCATCTCGAGTGGAACCAAAATCTACACCCACATACATAGCCATACGGTTTCTTCCCGTGTTGTTGGCTACCCCTACCCGCCACGTCTGTATCGCTGGGCTTCCCGCCAACTTCCTCCCGAGTGCCGACTGACCACCGACTCTCTTTGTTTCCTGACCTGAATCCCGATGACATGGATACAAGCCATGATTGTCTGTTTTTATGATCACTGTACACCGAGAAAAGAAGTTTTTGGGATTAATTTTTACCGAAGACAGAATTTAGGTCGTGTTACATCTTGCCCCCAAATTATGTAATGAATTTTCAAATCAAATATATTAAACTAGGGTTAAAGATTAGGAGTAGTATTAAAGATTTGTAAGAAACTAGGGTTTCTTGGTTGGCATTTTGCTCAATAGGAAAATTATCCAGACCCCCAAAACTCCACTCCTCTTCCCCGTACACCATTCTTTCCTCTCCCTTTTTCCGAGTCCTGACCTACCAACGCAATCCCTCTTCCCGAAGATCGGAGCCGCCTCGTCGTCGTCGTCGTCGCCGTCCCACAGCCGCCACTCTGCCCACACCTTGGTTTCACCGCCGGCGCCTCCACCCCGCCCCACGCCCACCCCCACCCCCACCCCCACCCCACGCCCCCTCCACCCTACACACACACACCCGCCTCCGGCCTCTCACCCGCATCGTCGCCGATTCCCGTTCGTCCTCACCGGGTCATCGCGGTCACGCCGTCTCCAACCCGCCCCTGGTCTTCGGCCATTGGCTTTGAGGTACGAGCTAGGTTGTTTTCATCCACCGAGCGATTCTCTTAGTTAAATCCCGCTAGGGAGGGGACCTTCGCAATTTCTGGGCGTGCCGGTGTACACCCGGCACGCCATCTAGATCCGCCCCGCCCCTGCCTAAGGCTGCTAGCTATGTGTTGCGAATTTCCCGTTTCTTGGCCACACTGCCCTGAGGTTTGTTCGTCTGTGCACCCGCTGTGAACGTAGTATGGGATTACGAGCTTTTAGTTATCCTCTGTGATGAAGAAATGTCATGTGTCCGTCTCATTTGAGTATGCCAAATCCATGTTCTAGGCTCACCCAGGTCTGTTTGTTCGTCGCGGTCTTGTGAAGATGTCCAGTGTGTTGTGGGCTGTTGCCACTTCATGTTTTAATGGTGTGCAATTATAGTTGAAACCGAAGTGAATGACCACTGTGCACATCGCCTGCTTCATCATATGCTTGATATTCGTTATTGGTAATATGGTATTGTTCTTTTTTGGATGGTATTTGGTATCGTTTGGATTGAAATTGAACTGAGATTCTGAGAATAACATAATCAAGACGAGAACATCAAAGTGTATTGCTGTCTCATTTACAATAGGGTGTCATACCGTACCGTCATATTCCTATTTTTAAATGAAAAACATGAGGTCATTTTTTGGCTACATGTAAGCTTTTCATTTTGATAGTGCTAATCTAGATACCTACAAATATATCGATGACCAAAATTAGGACAGTTTAATCCCACTGCTCCAGTGTTTTGCTGCTAAATGTGTATGATATGAGAGAAAAATAAGTAGGGATGGTAATGCAAAATAAAATATGTTTCACATCCGTAAGTATGTTACCTTGCTCCATGAACTAGGCGTTGTTTACATAAATTTCTTATTAGTCGAAGTGAGCTTTGAATTGTCGAGTCCTATAGCCTTTCTTTTAGTTCGTTTGATATTTGAAAGGGGAACAGGGCAATGTGTTGCCTTCTTCCTGTTATTTGAGCACTATATTTTGTTGTTCACCATGCGACATTCTGAACTCCTTTTCATTACATTTATGTGATATAGTTCATCTTCGTTTTATGTTCTTCTGCCTCATTTTTTTTACAGTAGAAATGTTCTAAACTTTGTATTTCTTGAAAATGATCAGGGCGATGGATAAAATCTAGTTGCAAAGTTGCCTTTGCTGCGGATTTGCTAATCTTGAAGATGCACAAAGAGTCTACAGCTCCAGGATTGGATGCTGACAAAATAGAAGTTTCTTCACCAAAGGAAGAAAGCAATTCCACAGATTCTGAAGCTGCTACAGATACTGAAAACTTTGAAATTAGTGACGATGACGACGATGATCGTAATCACAAGCACCGAAAAAAAGAGGCCAGGCCTCAATCTTTTGATGAGAGTACTGAGGAGCATGCTGCAGGGAGGCCTTTGAAAAGAAGGCCCAGGATTTCTGGTAATGGACAGCCTTTTGGTGGAGCTGATTCACGTGGGGAAGCACAGAAGGACTTCATACCAAAATTTAAGAGGCGTCCTGGACCAGGAGCTCACAGTCGGGGAGGTAGAATGAACCAATCTTTCCATTCAGCCTCTGCTCCCACTCGCCCTCCTATGACACGGGGAAGAGGACGGAATGGTGCACCCTGGACTCAGCATGACCCAAGATTTAACACACTTGACATGATGGATTTTGCATCACACATGGCCTCACAAGGACCGCCTCCACATCCTAGCTTATTTATGGGCGCTCCAATGCCGAGTAGTGGTAGTGCTCAAAGTGGTTCATGGGGTCCATATGGATTTATGCCTGGAATACCTAATGGAATGCTGGATCCAATTCACCCACATGGAATGCAGGGCCCTATTCAGCCTGCAATGTCTCCTTTAATTGATCTTGGCATGCCTCGTCAACGTTGTAGAGACTTTGAGGAGCGTGGATTTTGCTTGAGAGGGGATATGTGCCCCATGGAGCATGGAGTAAATAGAATCGTTGTCGAAGATATGCAGGTCAGTCCGTTTCTTGAATCAAATAATATTCTGCATTTTCCTGCACTTCAGTGATGTCCTTTTAAGTGATTGGAACACTCAATTGCAGCATTCAAATATGATGATCTGTTACTTCCAATTTTCTTTGTCACAAGGACTACTACCGCTTTGTGCAAATAAAGTAGCCTTGAAAGGTGTTCTCTAAGTGCTGTTATCATTGATAACCTGAGTTGCAATTAACGTTCATCACAATACCCTGTCCAACATCGTAATTGAGTAATGTGAGCAAGTGCCGGATTCAGACTCCACTATGATGTGACTCTTGCTTGCATTGACTGTTTTCTGTACTGCAGTATTTTACGTTCTGGTTGTTATTTAACTTTATCTAGCTCTCTAAACTATTAACTTTGTTTGTACTGTTATGCGATCTCACTACGATGTAATTGTGGCATTACTTGTAGTTTTTAAATCTCACTACGATGTGACGGACAAGGCTCCTGTGCACACGTATGGGTACTGTCAACTCTTGGAGGATTTTAAATCTTACTGACGTAACTGTAGCATTACTTGGAGTTTTTTTTTCTGGTTGTATTTAACTTTGTTAACTTATGCTGTTCTTTCTAAAATACTTCGTTATACCGTGTTGTGCAATATGAGGCTTGTTTTGTTGTTGAGTACTGCTAGTTAGTTTTTTGTGCTTAGGTCAAAACCTTGATGTTCAATTAACAGAGTAGTTTCTTAAACTCTTTGCAGAGTCTATCACAGTTTAATCTTCCCGTCTCAGTTCCAAATGCTCCAGGCCAGGGAATCCAAAGTGAGGCCGGAACTGCTCATGTTAACTTAACAAACCTAGGAGGAAGTAAAGGTGTTGCAAAAGATGTCAAATCTGGTGTGGCAGATGATGCATTAAAGCTAAATGGAAGCACTGTTTCAGCTGTTGCTAATGCTGATGTATATGATCCTGATCAGCCTCTTTGGAATAATGAACAGACTGAAGCATCTTCTGCTGGTTTTGCACATACTAATGATGGAGTATGGAATGCTGAAACCTCAAGCTATGAAGCAGGGTGGGAGCATCAAAACCAGGGTTTTGCAGCAGATGGTTCACAGAATTCGAAGTCTTCTGTTTGGGGGAGAATAGCATCAAAGAGAAAACCAGGATCTGTTAAAACAGCTAATACTACTTCGACAAGTGCCGCTGGAAACCAAAGAAGTGACTACTATGATGATACGGCTCCTAGCGCCATCCAGTTAAAGCCTGCTTCTACTAAGGATACTAATGGTCAATCCAATTCAAGAATGCTTGGAGATGTGGGCCGGCAAAGTAACAGAGCTCCTCACAAAGCATCCCGCACACTTTATGTAAATGGTATTCCACAGGAAAGCAATAGATGGGAGGCCCTTCTTTCGCACTTCCAAAAATTTGGTCAAGTAATAGATATCTATGTTCCAGCTAACAGTGAGAAAGCTTTTGTCCAGTTCTCTAAAAGGGAAGAAGCAGAAGCTGCCCTAAAAGCTCCAGACGCTGTGATGGGCAACCGTTTTATAAAGCTATGGTGGGCTAATAGAGACAGGATTACTGAGGAGGGAGAGGGTAGAATCTCTGCAAAACCCGCTCTGACAAATTCTGCCCTACCTCAGCCATCTTCATCCAACAGAGGCAAGGATCATCTATCTACAACTCCAAGGGCCAGTTCTGGATCTTCTGCATCAGGCCCTGGTACAGGTCCTAAAACGTTGCCTGCAAACAGTATAACATCAATACATCCTGCTCCCAAAAGGCAAGAAAGTCTGGAACTCATGGAAGAACTCCGTAAAAAACAAGATATGTTAGCTCAGAAGCGTGCTGAGTTACGCCAGCAGTTAGAGAAATATGTGAAACAAGTACTTACTATTTCCCCTTGATAATACTTTGAATTTATTTCTTTGTTAATTATATAACTTAGTAGTTGAACCAATTTTTCATTAAGTATTTGTTTTTACTGCTGCAGAAAAGTTCAGGCAATCTAGTAAAACAGACAGGGGCTAGTGGAAAAGAAGTTGGGCCAAATGCCGCAGGGAAAATGGGAGATATAAGGTCCATGAACACTGGTACAGACGGGCTGCAAGAGGTTGCTAGTATACTTGAAAAGAAAAATTCTGGGGAGTTGGCTTCATCTTCCCCAAAATACGCTTCAACATCCACACAGAAACCAGCTGTAGCTGTGAAGCAGACATCTCCTCTGTTAGCACCACCACAGAATAGGTTTAAGCTTGACAACCGCACCACGTCGTTTAGAATCCTTCCTCCCTTGCCACCTGAAATTGCAAATGTAAGTCGACTACATAACCTCCTCCCTTCTGTTGTTAATATTCTTAACGCACCAAAAAGGCTCATCATGCTTATAAGCACAGTTCTATGTTTTCCTTTCACAATATAGACCAAACACTGAAATTTTATGTATACGCGGGATACCCGCTGTTGCTTTTACCATTAGCAGAAGCTACTCTTGCACTGTTCTGATCTTGCATCTGGACCCTCCTTAGGTATTGAGATTAGATCGTTTGGGTCTCACAATGGCTTAAGAAAGTTGTTTTTATTGTACTATGTTAATACACAAGTGCAGTTTATGTGTTTCGGTCTTTATTCAGGAACACAACAGTGGATCTTACTGTAGAAGTTGCCAGAGTTTAGTTGCATTTTCTGTTGATAATGATATCTGTATTTAAGATCAGTACTATTAATCCCCACACATCCTCTCTACAAGAAAAATATTTGGTATAGATAGCTTCTATTCCACTGTGCTAGTGTATTTATTGTCATTTGGGCTCCACTTGCATTACAATACTGTGTGTGCATAATGCATTGCAACACTATTCATTGATGGTTACTTGGTGTAGTGTCTGCATTGACAGTTGTTGCTTCTGAAGGGTGTCTGCAAGATTTATGATTTCAGCTCACATCATTTTAAACATTATATCCGTGCTTGAGATTGGAGTATTACTTATTATTCTGTGGCTAGACCTCATATACATCCGCTTTACAATGATGCTTAATAGTAGCTATTTTGGTGTGTAATACATTTGACATTTTGGTTCCAGTTTTATGATGTTACTCCCTCCGTCCCACAATATAAGATGTTTTGGCAAGATAAAAAAGCGTGCCAAAACATCTTATATAGTTAGATGGAGGCAGTACTTCTCATTAAGAGCATCTTTGGTAACAGCGACAGGGTATTGTTTGGATGGTGGCCCAAATCTGCCCACCAGTATTTTGGCCCATGACCAAATTTTTGGGTTTTTAATTGGATGGTTGCCATTTTTTTTTGGCATGCCAATGGCTCTGTCCATTCTAGATTTCTAGTTGTTTTTTCTAGCCAACATTGGCCAAAATTTTGCCTAGATGAATGTTTTGTCTGCAAGATCCAAAATTATATGTAGGGGCCGATAATCTGGTGTACTTAGGCTATATGGTGTTATAGCTTCTATAATTGTATAGCCATACTCTAAAACGTACTGCAATTAGCATGGTTATATGGTATGAGAAATAGTTACAGGACCATGTTTCTGTTGTAAATTTGTAATCCCATAATCATAGTTTTTCTAATTTTCTTGGTGGATTTTGCATGCATGTAATGACATGTAACTATTAACTGTATTTCATATGTATTGTTGTTAACTGAGAAGTTAAAAGCTTGAGAGTAGAGATGAAACACTTAGTGGCATATGGAGTTGATAATGCTTACTCACCTTTGCATCTGTAAAACCAATGCCTTAACTATCTGTACACAATGTAACTTGTCTTCTCATATTCAAATTTCTGATGTCGTTTACTACTTTGTTTACAGGAATCTATCTTGAAAGATCATTTTGCGGCATTTGGGGAGCTCTCATCTGTTGTTCTAGAAGACACTGAAGCCCACAACCATGATACAACCTTGCCTTCTCTGAGTTGCTCGGCTTGTGTAACGTACACAACGCGCCAATCTGCCGAGAAAGCATTTATTACTGGCAAATCTTGTCAAGGGCATATGCTACGGTTTATGTGGTTGACGGCTTCTCCTGGCTCAAATAACCAATCGAGATTTCAGAAAACTATAAGTCTTGTTGGAGCAGCCGAGTCCCCAAGCCCTGTTGGGAAAATCTCATCCACTGTCACATCTGGTACAGCATCCATTCCTAGTGAATCCATTCCGACTGCAGAAAGTTCAAAGGCATTTCCTATTGGGATTTCCAAGGCACCATCTTCTAGTCCCTCTCTATCATCAAATGTTGAGCGCCTTCCTGAAAATGATTCCACAAGGAAAGCTGTCTTTACAGAGTCCTATGTTCCACAATGAGGTATGATGCACTTTTTGTTGGAAATGACTTTATGATGTTTAAAATTTGTATTAATTTAGTTGGCTTGTTATACAAAGAAAGTCATTATGTCACTTACCTGTCAAATAGTACGATTGTTTGAAGGAAATCATTAGCTCATGATTAGCATAGCAATTGGTCACTTAGGTTATATGCAAGCTCTTAAAAACTGGTGGCAACCAACTGGTTCCCTGTAATTTCTAGTTTCGCTTGGAGGTACTGTAGCAGCATGAATAATTTTAGAAGCTGAATCTCTAATTTGGAGTCCAATTTAATGAACAGTTGTAATGTGCCACATGGAGTCTATTTAAGAGTGTGTATTATGCCAAGAACCTTTGCTGTCCGCCTTCATTTATTTATTTAGTAGGGAAATATGTTTTCTCTAATGCTTGTAAGCAGTTTGTATCAGCTATCATGAAAAGTCAGTGTACATTGTTTGCAGACAAAACATGGAATCTCAGTAGGTAGGACATCTATCACAAAGTAGTTTCAAGCAAAATGTTTATGACGTAACAACTAACAAGGAATATTATGGAAGTACAGTGTGTAAATTGAACTGCTGGATGGTATGCTACATCTTTGGGTGTAGATTTTGTAGCAGATTAGTTCACACCTGCTTTTGTTATTGATGGAGGTCCTGATTTCCTGTATCAGTAAAGTACAGGTCTACAGCAGTTATAGGCGGTAGCTAATAATTATTAACTTAAATGGTCGATAAATTAGAATATACTGATTCATATGAGAATCTTGTCATGGCAGATGTGCTGGGCTTGTTATGCTACTGTCTACCTTGTCCATTATTTTATCCTGCACATAAGTAAATATATTTTATACGAGTCTAGGTGTTTTTCACATTATGTGCTATGTATTATCATAGTTCTTATATTTGGTTTAACTTCTAAGGCTTAGGCATACCAATGGCTAGTATGTAGTAGGGTCATGTGGGGTCTTTTGTGTGTTGGATTTGGCAAATAGATCGCAGTCAAGCTGCTCGGATGTGAACCTATAACTACATCACCCTAAACATGGATGCTATTGCTGATTAGCCTTTCTAGTTTCCTTTATTTTGTAACTTTTGCACTTGGGGCATTGTCTCAGGGCTATGTAATTGTGGTGGGTCTTTGTTCTAGCTCTTTCTTATTGAGTAGATTGTCTTATAAACTACTTCCTGATTGCTCTTGTAGGTTCTGCTAATATGGTACCTCAAGCGACTCTAATAGCCTAGAGTATACGTGATATGGTTATGTGAACAATCTTTGGGCTAAGTGTATGAGTGTCATTGTGTCAGAATTAATCCTATTTGCCATCGCTATTATCTTTGCGTTGTTCTAGCCTAAGATGGATGATTATGTAAATTGTTTTGGCTGTATAAAAACTTGTAGCGCTAACATTATTTTTCTCGCAGGTGATGGAGCAAAGAGCTGGGTGGTATTCCGATGCTTCATTTTGGTGGCTTGTTGTCTATTAGTACATGAATCTCGAGGAAAACCCCCCCTGCACACAAAGAAGCTCCGAAAATCTGGGCTATGATTAATCCTGGGGGAAACTGTTTCAAGGGAAAAGGCTAGAAAGTGAATATATACCGGGCATTTTACCGACAGTTCCTTGCCCATTTCTTAATTTATGAGAAGATGTAGCTTGTGTTTGAATTGTTGTAAGATTCTCGGCTTATACCCTGCTGAAAGCAGTTGACACAACGCTAGCTAGGCCTGCATGCATTTTCTTGCTGAAATCAGCTCCATGTGGATCGCCATTGACATGACTCTAGGTTTCCTGTCCTGAACTTGTGCAACCTGTGCATATTGAACCCAAACTGGAGGATCGATCCGTCAATGCAGATTTTTGTAACCTAGTTTATCTTCTACCATTGTTTGCAATCCTGTGCATTTTCCTTGCAGCAAAATCTATGTAGCAAGCCAAAAGGTTCTACCATGTTGGTAGAAGCTTTTGTTTATCTGCGTTGGCACTAGTAATGCGGTGGCATTTACTTGGCTATCTGAACTTTGATCAATTCAGAGCTGCATTCGAGCACAGAAGGTGCATTTCTAGTGGTGAATTAGAGCACGTGAGCACACATACAAGGGAGAGTGCACATTGAACCTCATCGATCGCCAGCCTGATCACCAAGGTTTCCTTCCAGTACCTCTGCGTCGGCAAGGAGGAAGCCGGCGGTTTCACTCAGAAGTCAGAACCTCCTTGGTCGGGCCTGGGCATATCAAAGGATGGCCAGCACACCCTTCGCTGGCAACTGAAAACCAAGACAAAGGTAGAATAGCTTAGATAGGGTAACACGATGCGTGCAAAGGTTAGCTGAATCCATCGCAAAGGTTAAATACCATTGCAGAAGAATGTGCAGGTAGCATGGACGACAGCGCAACTAATTAACCATGCTCCACAGTGCTCTATACATCCATGGCATCCTTTTATTTGTGCTTTGCTACAGCATGCCACTTCAATGTCACTTGATCACATTTCTTGTTTGCCATCCAAGAAACAGAACTAGATAGATGGCCACAATTTCTGATACTGCAGCAGATGATCTTTCTACAAACTCCTTCCACCTGTATCTTATCTTCACTTCTAAGTAGAGCATTTTGTAGCCAGCTGGGACTTGTGGTACTTTCTGAAAAGATAGACAACAAAAAGACCGTGCTAGTGTGATCATTTCGACATACCAGTCTAACACTGTCTATTTCCGAAACGGTGGACAAAGGAAGCGATGCAGCCCTCGTAGTTTTCATAGTTGAGTACAAGGCCCTCGGTGTAAAATACACCCTCTAGCATTACTTGCAGATCTTCCTGAGGAATATCTTCCATCGTTGTGGCTAACTATATAGGTTAGCGGTTTTATTTTATTAGTACAGTAATCATAGGAGTAGTTCATGGAGTACTTGTTGTAACAACCTGATCCCTGCATCTGTATCAGGGTGATCAGCCTTGTCTGAAAAATGCACGTTTGGTTTTTCCTGGTTTTATGTTGTACCGGAGAACAAAATCCTCCTACCCACCCTGCACCCTAAATGGAACTGATATGTTTCTTCCTCACAATTATTGTATGGTACCGGACATTGTCTCTAGATACAAGATCATTATATAGTTCCCAACAGTAGTGTTGTTTAACTGACTGGGGAAATAGCATGAAACATGCCGCATGAGACGACGAATACTTAGTTACTAACAAAGTTTATTAAATGTATTAAAAAATTGGAATTATGAAACTCTAGATACTTAGCACGTATCTGTTATATTTCATGAGGATTAATTATGTATGGATCAGTCTAGCGGGCGTCCGGGCGCCAAACAGATGCCCCAAACGCACCTTATTCGCAACGGCCACGCGTTGAAACATCGTCCCGAGCGCACTCTCATCGTCTTCCCCAATGCCGAATCAGCCCCGACCCAACGCCCGCGAGCGCCACCAACGCCCTATGCACGCGCACGTCCGCCATGTGTGCTCCCTGTCGGCCGCTGGCCTCGCGCATGCCCCAGCCGTCGGTTTCCCCACCAGCGCGCTCGCCGGTCGCCGGCCAGGTTCCCATCCCACCTCACAAGCCTCTGCCTTGGATCCCCGCCCTCAGATTCCACCCGCCCTGTCGCCTCTGCCCTTATCCCGTCCTCATCTACTCCTGATACGCTGGTGGCAGGCGAGATTACCGCAGCTGTAGCACATGGTGCTGCCACGGCGGGTGAGGAGGCCCTACTCTGGCGCCCTTCAGCACCGTGTGCTCCATCTCTTCGATTCCGACGGAGGCAACATCAAGCCGGCAGGCATGCGGTCGATCTACCGAATGGCTGCCTATAATAGAGACCTTGCTAGGGGGGATTACGGGAATTAAACAGTGACAAAGATGGGAAGAGATAATGAACGGTGTGTCCCACGTGTAAGAAAGCTGGTCCCTAACTAGTGCTAATTTGTTGCCTAAGATCACACATTAGTTGCTCGATTACGCATCGAACAAATACTTATAGGTAATCAACTTTCCAACAACTAAAAGCATCAGACAATAACTTCATAACAAAGGTAAGCAACTTCAAAAACAAACATGCAACTTTACAACACCCAAAAAACAACTTAACAACAACCAAAACTAACTTAACAATTGTACTAATCATCGGTAGGCAACTTCACAATGGTAAAAACTTTGTAACATTTGTAAGCTACTTCGGAATCATCGATCAACAACTTCACTATAAGGGTAAGCAACCTCATAAGCAAGTAGGCAACTTCGAAACAACACGCCAACTTTGCTGCAGCGACAACCAACTTCACTGCAGCGGTTTGCAACTTCACTGTAGTAGTCACCGGTAAGAAACTTCCGTGCATCGGTAAGCAAATTTACTATAGCAGTATGCAACTTTCGTGCTCTTATACAAGTTTCAAGAAAAACACTTAAGAGAGAATTTTGACGCCGGACTAAGCAACTTTGGTGCACGACGGAGTAACTTTCACGAGCGACGATAAAATTTACACCCGTAGACAACTTTTGTACAATTCTATAGGCAATGGAGTGGTAGGCAACTTACACCTGCGAAATGCAACTTTACAGCGAGGCAATATCGGAGTCCGACGAGCCAACTTCAAAGCCCGACAAGTGATAACCCACAAGTATAGGGGATCGTGTGTAGCCTTTTCGATAAGTAAGAGCGTCAAACCCAACGAGGAGCTAAAGGTAGGATAAATATTCTCTCAAGTTCTATCAACCACTGATACAACTCTGCGCACACTAAACGTTTGCATTATCTAGGAAATAAAACTAGAGCTACAATACGAGTACTAGAGATAGTTTTGCATGATAATAAATAACAAAAAAGTAAAGCTAGTTGCTGCAGCAATAAAATACATTAAACTAACAAAACCATGAGTGTGGAATAATGGTGGTAATAGTGGTGGCTTTGTCCAAGTTTAAATAGCGAATAGATCGGGTTCATTATCTTCGATGCAGTTTTCTATGTGGGAGAGGCTAAATATACATACGCTTCACTACTTGGAATTACATGTACTATATGATTGGATTGTTAGCAAACATCCGTAAGTACTAATTAATTCATTAAGGTTTCCCTAACCACAACCTTAAGTTTAATGGTCCTCTTACTCCCATACATGCAACGTTCCGGTTCGCGTCCTCAGGTTTCTGTCACTCCGGCATAACTCTCCCATTCTTTTACACATACTACAAACCATATGATGTTTAATCCATGCGTGCACAAATATAATGGACACTAAAGGACTGTACCATATCAACATACAACTCTAATAAACCAAAGACGTTCAACCATTCAATCTAAGAACAAAGAAACTATACAAACATGACATAGATCATAGGATTATAACTTATAGCATCAAACACCATGTTTACATAGGACGGTACAGATGTGTGTGGGTAGATGAACCACTGCATACTAGGAGGATTAGGTGATGGAGATGGTGGTGAATATGGTGAAGATGGTAAGAGGGCGGCGGCGGCACCAACGACGGCGCGGAGGACTCCTTCCCCGCCGCCGGTATCATGGGGAAGCACCGCCCCTTAGCCCCTTTCCTCCATGGCTTCTTGGGAGCCCTCCCCCATGGAGATGGGATCCATGGGGGAGGCAAAATGTGGTTTTGGTGGCTGCAAATTCGTGGGTGGAGATGCCCTGCGCGAATTAGGTTTCCTCCCTTTATATACCTTTTCGGATTCCCGTCACCCCATCTTGGGCTGCAGTAAATCGGGCCTAAAAGACCCGTACGGACTCGGAATCAGCTAAATTTTATGTCTAGAATGTTTGTCGCGAAATTTCCAACAATTGAAGCGTTTTACGTTTGACGCCGTCTTTGACCCGAAACGTGACCATCTTCAAAAAGAGTTCTGAGACAGATTTTTGGAAAAATCCCAATTTGACTCCAACAAGGTTTCCACTTGTATTCTTGGTAATTCCTACACATCAAAGTGTAAAACCAGAACATTATGCACTTTTGCAACTATTAGTAGGTTAGTCCAAATAAATCATAAACTTTATACAAAAAGGAGTGTCAAAAGCATATTATTAGCATAAAACCATCAAAAGTTATAGATACGTCATGGACGTATCAACATCCCCAAGCTTAGTTCCTGCTCGTCCTCGAGTAGGTAAATGATCAAAACAATATAATTTTTGAGGTGACATGCAGACAACACAATCTTGATCATCATTATTGTAAAAGCATTGATAGCTGGGATTAAGGTACTCTAAACATGAATCATGAAAGATAGAGTTCTAACAATAAGACATAGCAACTATGTTGTAACAAGAAAAGACACAAACAAAAGATTCATGAATAACAATGCTTTGCAAGACGTTTGTTTGTTTGTTTGTTTCACATAAAGAAAGCATAATGAGAATGGTATTTAGCTTGTCCCTCATAGAGTAGCAAAACATAAATGCATAGGATACCTTCAAAGTTCATAAAGGGTGACTAGATACAAATAGTTTAGGAACAAGCAATATCAAAGTTATGCATCAATCAACAAGTCTTGGGACAATGCACATAGAACTAAGAATGGCCAATATGCTCTCAAAGTAGGTGCATAAAGATAGAAGGTGGAGACTCAATATAAAAGTAAAAGAAAGGCCTTCATAGAAGGAAGTAGAGATTCAAGTTTCATAAAGAGCTTCCAAAAATTATGGTACTTTTTAGCTTTCAGCTCTCATTGCCCCTATCATAAGCATCTTGAAGTGATTAAGGTTAAAGTGAACAAACTATGGAGTATATGCTTGACAAAGTATAAGTTGGAAATCTCATGTCCCTTGAATACGAGGGCCACTCCCCATGCTACTCAAGTTTAGTTACCGGTAAGTTCTTGTCATAGTAAGTACATGTGTATCATAGAGAACCGCCAAAGGGGTACCCCTTGCCCGATGATACGAAAGAATCCCCATATCAAAATGACAAGGCAAGCAGACAACGAGCATCTCGGCAATCTTCTTATTTACCATGGGAAAATGGTGCTTTTTTTCTCTCTTTCCTCTTTTCTCATATTTTTTTCCTTTTTTCTTTTTTCTCAATATCTGACTTTTTTTATAAGAAGAATGCTTCATAGACAACTCATTATGGTTATGCTGCAGGTTTCCACCATGACAACATGGATTAGACCAGCGCCCCAGGCGTTTCTCTAACACACATACATAACTCCATGGACTTACAAGCTCCCCTTTCATTTCACACCGACGACATCCATAGACAAAAGAGCATGATATCAACTAGGTACAAAGTACAAGTGCAGTGTTGAAAGCGTTCCCCATGACAACATGGTTCTGCTAATCCCCAACATATAAGTGCAAGCATATACAACATAGACGACACAATGGTTCAAGTTTACTAAGGGCAAGAAAAGTAAAGTGTGCCATCAAGTTCGTGAGAGCTTTAATCAGTAGTTTTATCATATCAAGTTTAATTCGGAAGGTAGATAAAAACATGAATATATTTGGAATAGTATATGCTAATAGGTAGGTATGGTGGACTCTTTGTAATAACTTGGTTTTATTTGGAGTTGGATGCATGAGTGGAACTCATACTTGGTTATGGAGGCCAGCAAAAGACTAGGAGCGACCAACTAAGAGAGCAATAATGACCATAATCATGCATAACGACAAAACATCATTAATCAAAGCATAAAGTGATATTACAAGTCGAAAACTAAAGGATCATAAAGGCTTATGGTGACTTGGGATAGTCATAACATGGTGTGAGAATGTGCCAAGTCAACCCAAATAAAGCATCAAAGGAGAATACCACAATACTATGCTTTAATATGCTAAAACAACGCATGATTCTTCCAAGGCACATTAAGCAATCTCAATTGTTTATAACAAGTCATGCTATAGCAAATAATACTAAGCATAAAGCCAAAACAATATCAAGCATGGCATGAAAAAGCATAGGCCATAGTCAAAAACGAGCTCCTTTTACCACTTAAGCATGAACTTTTCCTACTCTTTTCCAATCCAAACCACACTTATTTGAAAACTAATGTATGAAAGAGGGGGTCCAACCAATTAATTCAAGCAAACTAAAAAAACCAAGCAAATGAAAACGAAAATGAAGACGCTCCAAGAACAACACAACTGTGCATGAAACAATAAAAATAAAGTGTTTGGAAGAAACCTGAGATTTTTATTGATGAAGAAGGGGATGCCTTGGGCATCCCCAAGCTTTGACGCTTGTACTTCTTGGATATTTCTTGGGGTGAGACGCGTGGCATCCCCAAGTTTGAGCTTTAGTCCATCCTTCATTACATTACTCATTCCTTCCATACACCTGGAATTTTTCCTTCATACAAAACTTCACACAATCTTTATTAGCAACATTAGTGCACTCAAGATAATAAGTCTTTAGGTTCAGTTCCAACACCAATAAAACTTCCATTAAAACACAAGCTATTGTAGCACTTCCCTCAAAAATCTCAATTCCCCAAAAGAACTAAAAAAGGAACCAACAAGAAGCAAATGCAAATAATGGCAGAAATCTGTCAAAACAGACCAGCAGGTAAAGACGATTTTTTTGAAGACCTTCTGTTTCTCAAATCGAAAAGTGTTGAACAAACGAAAGTTAGATAACAACCTGGGACAGAAGCACAAAAAGTCATGCCTCAAAACAACGTACAGAGATGTTACACGAATTTTTACGGTGAAGCATAGAAATCTGTTTCAGGACAGCAACTTTCCCAATCATTACTTCTGTCGCATTAGAGGTTACTCTTGGCACAAAAAGCAAATAAAAAGGATAAGGAGCGGTTATTACTAAGGTGATAACTTCCAAGACTCATATAAAACTTTTGGGTTATCTCCCAATAAGTACTTTTCTTTAACGCCTTTAAGTTAGGCATATGATCAAGATTCAAGTATTTTCGAATGAATAAGTATTAACATCAATACCAGAAATATCTTTATTTTTCAAGGCTTCATGCATTCCTACAAGTTTTTAACTGAAAAGCTTTCATGGAAAGATTTTTTTGGTTTCATAGGCATGAACACAAGTGTTCAAGGTCGACCCCCACTTAACCATTACTCATCTTTCCAATCACTTTCCTTTTTAAAAATGTTTTTAGGTAACAAGTACAACTAATTTTTTTGTCATTCGCATTCCCTATCCATACTAAGATAGAGAACAACTTAAAACTGAAAGTAAAACCTACTTAGAGATAAAGCAAACAAGTGCACACAAGAATATTCACCAACACACTATTGCTCCCCGGCAACGGCGCCAGAAAAGGTCTTGATAACCCACAAGTATAGGGGATCGTGTGTAGCCTTTTCGATAAGAGTGTCGAACCCAACGAGGAGTTAAAGGTAGGATAAATATTCTCTCAAGTTCTATCAACCACTGATACAACTCTACACACACTAAATATTTGCATTATCTAGAAAATAAAACTAGAGCAACAATACGAGTAATAGAGATGGCTCTGCATGATAATAAATAACAAGAAAGTAAACTAGTTGCTGTAGCAATAAAATACATTAAACTAACAGAACCATGAGTGTGGAATAGTGGTGGTAATTGTGGTGGCTTTGTCCAAGTTTAAATAGCGAATAGATCGGGTTCATTGTCTCCGATGCAGTTTTCTATGTGGGAGAGGCTAAATATACATGCGCTTCACTACTTAGAATTACATGTACTATATGATTGGATTGTTAGCAAACATCCGTAAGTACTAATCAATGCATTAAGGTTTCCCCAACCAGATCCTTAAGTTTAATTGTCCTCTTACTCCCATACGTGCAACGTTCCAGCTCGCGTCCTCAGGTTTCTGTCACTCCGGCATAACTCCCCCTTCCTTTTACACATACTACAAACCCTATGATGTTTAATCCATGCGCGCACAAATATAATGGACACCAAAAGACTGTACCATATCAACATACAACTCTAATGAACCAAAGACGTTCAACCATTCAATCTAAGAACAAAGAAACTACACAAACATGACATAGATCATAGGATTATAACTTATAGCATCAAACACCATGTTTACATAGGACGGTACAAAGGTGTGTGGGTGGATGAACCACTGCATACTAGGAGGATTAGGTGATGGAGATGGAGGTGAATATGGTGAAGATGGTGAAGAGGGCGGCGACGGCGCGGGGGACTCCTTCCCCGCCGCGGGTATCATGGGGGAGCACCGCCCCTTAGCCCCTTTCCTTCATGGCTTGTTGGGAGCCCTCCCCCATAGAGATGGGATCCATGGGGGAGGCAAAAACGTGGCTTTGGTGGTTGCAAATTCGTGGGTGGAGATGCCCTGCGCGAATTAGGAAAGAACGTTTGTCGCGAAATTTCCAACAACTTTGTAGTTGAAGAGTTTTCCGTTTGATGCCGTCTTCGACCCGAAACGTGACCATCTTCAAAAAGAGTTTTGAGACAGATTTCTGGAAAAATCCCAATTTGACTCCAACAAGGTTTCCACTTGTATTCTTGGTAATTCCTACACATCAAAGTGTAAAACAAGAACATTGTGCACTTTTGCAACTATTAGTAGGTTAGTCCAAATAAATCATAAACTTTATACAAAAAGGAGTGTCAAAAGCATATTATTAGCATAAAACCATCAAAAATTATAGATACGTTATAGACGTATCAACGAGGCAACATCGAAGTCCGACGAGGCAACTTTACAGCCCGGCGAGGCAACTTTTGAGCCTGACAAGACAACTTGTGCCCAACTGAGCAACTTTAGAGCCCGATGAGGCAACTTTTGTAGGTCATTAGGACAGTGATGCCCGACGGGGAAACATCGGAGCCCGAGGAGGAAACTTCAGAGCCCGACGAGGAAACTTCGGAGCCCGACAAGGCGCCTTGTGCCCTACTGAGGAGCTTTTGTGCCCGACGAGGCAACTTCTATGCTAGACAAGGCAACTTCGGTAGGCCATTAGGATGGCGCATTTGCGGTGTGTAGGGACGTCCCTTCTTCAGGCAAGCTGCTACCCGAAGAGGCAACATCGGAGCCCCACGAGGCAACTCCAGTGCTCGACAAGGCAACTTTGAAGCCCGGGGAGGCAACTTCAGTAAGCCATTAGGACGGTTGTATCACGATGGGTGAAGACGAGCCTTCTTCAGGAAAGCTGCTGTTGACGAGGACACATCATATCTCGATGAGGAAACTTCGGTGGCTGACAAAGCAACTTCGGAGCCCGGTGAGGCAACTTCGGTAGGCCATTAGGACGATGCTACCGCGGTGGGTGAGGATGACCCTTCTTTAGGCAAGCCACTGCCGATGAGGCAACATTGAAGCCTGGCGAGGCAACTTCAGAGCCTGATAAGGAAAATTTTGTAGGCCATTAGGACAACGCTTCCTGGCAAGGCAACTTCAGAGCCTGACGAGGCAGCTTCAGAGTCCGACAAAGCAACTTTGGGGCCTGACGAGGCAACTTCGGGGCTCGACGAGACAACTTTAGAGCCCGACAAGACAACTTCACAATAGTATCCAACAACTTACCTCTCGTCGGTCTTCACTGTGTCTTTTTATAAAAGTCAGGCAACTTTTTTGCCTGACGAGGCAACTTTGCTAGGCCATTAGGACGCCGCTGCCATGATGGGTAAGGACGTGCCTTTTTCAGGCAAGTCGCTGCCCAACGAGGCAACATCGGAGCCCCATGAGGTAACTTAGGTGTCCGACAAGGTAACTTCGAGGCCCGACGAGGCAACTTTTGTAGGTCATTAGGACAGTGTTGGCCGACGGGAAACATCGGAGCCCAAGGAGGCAACTTCAGAGCCCGACGAGGAAACTTCGAACCCCGATAAGGTAACTTGTGTCCTACTGAGAATCTTTTGTGCCCGATGAGGCAACTTATGTGCTAGACAAGGCAACTTAGGTTGGCCATTAGGACGGCGCCTCCGTGGTGTGTAGGGACATCCCTTCTTCAGGCAAGTCACTGCTCGAAGAGGCAACATTGGAGCCCCACGAGGCAACTTCGGTTTCCGACAAGGCAACTTTGAAACCCGGGGAGGCATCTTTCGTAAGGCATTAGGACGGCGCTATCGTGATGGGTGAGGATGACCCTTCTTCATGCAAGCCGCTCCTGACGAGGCAACATCACATCTCGATGGGACAACCCTTCTTCATGCAAACCGCTCCTAATGAGGCAACATCGTATCTCGATGAGGCCACTTCGGTGCCCGACAAAGTAACTTCGGAGCCCGGCGAGGCAACTTCGGTAGGCCATTAGGACGGCGTTACTGTGGTGGGTGAGGACGACCCTTCTTTAGGCAAGTCGCTGCCGACGAGGCAACATCGGAGCCCGTTGTTTTGTCTCGCACATAAGTTACTTTTCTGTGCACCAAAGTTGGTTTGTTTGACACCAAGGTTTCTCAGTCTGGTTAGACATAGAAGTTGCCTCGTCAGGCTCCAAAGTTGGCTCGCAGGTCAAAAGTTGTCTCGTTAGGCACAGAAGTTGCCTCGTCGGGCACAAAAGTTTCCTGGCCATGCTTCGAAGTTACCTCGCTCGGCAAAAGTTACCTCGTTAGGCACAGAAGTTGCCTCGTCGGGAACTGAAGTTGTCTCGCTGGGCTCCGAAGTTGCCTCGCCGGGCACATGCTGCCTCGTCGGGTAAAAGTTGCCTCGTCGGGCTTCAAAGTTGCCTCGTTAGGCACATAAGTTGTCTCGTCGGGTCCAAAGTTGCCACGTCGGGAACCAAAGTTGCCTTGTCGGGCACCAAAGTTGCCCTGTCGGGCTCTGAAGTTTCCTCGATGGGCATCGAAGTTGTCTCGTCGAGCAAAAGTTGGCTCGTTAGGCACAGAAGTTGCCCCGTTGGGCACCAAAGTTGCCTCGTCGGGCACAAGGTGCCTCATCTGCCTCCGAAGTTGGGCACACGTTGCCTCGTCTGCCTCGTCAGGCTCCGAAGTTGTCTCGCCAAGAACAAGTTGCCTCACTGAGCACAAGTTGCCTTGTTAGGCTCCGAAGTTGCCTTGTTAGGCACAGAATGCTGCGGGAGGTGCTTGTCGTCCCCTACCGTCCTTCTCCGGAAGTTGCCCCGTCGGGCTCCAAAGTTTTCTCATCGGTGTAACATCCCAATTTCAGCAACCCTGATTAGTTCTCCAGAATGCAAAAATCAGGGGGAACAAAAACATTTTCTTGTTATGTGTTGCAGTGTTTGCTTGTTGTTGTCTGTGCTTATGCATCTGAATGTATAGCATAGGATAAACTCCGTATCTCAACATAAGTTGACAAAAGCTACTTAACAAAACTGTCCTAGCTCTTTTTACATATTCTCAAATGTTCTGGCATTTCAAAACCCGAGCCAAGATGCCTTTGCAAACCAAAACTATTTCAATAGCTTGTATTAACAAAACTAGGGAGAGCTATTAATCTCCCCATATTCTCACCATAGAATCTTCAACTACTCTTACCTCTAGGTTTTCCAAAACGTTGCTATAACGCTTTTGAATTCTACTCTTGATAGAACTACCAAGAGACTCTTATCTACTTAAAAACACAACCTTTTCAAAATACCCATCCTTATCCCAAGCTAAGCTTGATGATAACCCTAGTAACAGATAGATTTGTTTGCTAAGATGAATTGCCTTGGTCTACTGTTTGAATTGTTTGCTTAGGAACCAAATGAGCTACCCTAAGGGCTCATCCTCTAGCATCTAACTAATCCTATCCACCCTAAGCAAGTCAACAAAGCTGGATCTGACCTCTAGCCACTAGGTGATCCTCCAAAACCCTTAATCAACTCCTTTCAGAACTAAATCTTTCTAGAAGCTTCCAAGTCAATGAAGACCAAATATCAAGCTTGGATCCTTTCTACTCAATCAACACTTCAACATCATCCACTTGATGATGATTTGGAACCTTACAACCAATCAAAAACATCAACTCTTGTATTCTAGTCAAAACCACCAAATCTGCCAAATTTGGCGAAGTCTGTAAAAAGGTTGTCAAGATCCCATCTTTGGGTCTCCATCATTCCCAACCCTAGTGCATTATTGGAAATGCACTTGAACCATCTTGTAGAACATAGTAAGTACTACCAAGGCCCACTCTTTCCCTTGGCTAGATCATCTTTTAACCCACTTGTTCTTGATGGTTTTGCAGGCAAGAAAGTAACATTTTCTGCAAATCTTATCAACTAGCCTACTTGGTCAGAAACTCACCTTCATCCTACCTTGTTTGGACCAAATCTTTGCATGATTGTGTTCTACTCATAAATGTCTAGCAATAACTACTTCACTTGTTCCAAATGGATCATTGTGCTTCAAAAACCCACAAGGTTTTGAAGGCTACTTGACAATATGTTTTGGCACCCTTATTTTATTCAAAGTTTGAAACCAATTCTTGGAGAACTCAAGCATGATCAAGCTCAACTTCTTGTACCTTGGTAATCTACATCACTTGTTCTATACATCCATATATTCCATGCCCCAAGGGGAGAGCTGGGCTCCCAGATCCAACAAGATATTGAAGGCAATAAAACAACATTACCCTAGATCCTTAATCTCATGTTTCCACCAAAATCAAATTTGATTCTCAACACCCAAGGTTGCAAATGCTATATACCCCTTGTGTACATCATATAACTTGATTATAAAGATTTATCAAATATTATCCATAATTATTATGGCTCAAAAACTATTTAATTCGTTTAATGGGCGAAATCTCAGAAACTCCATCTACAAAGGAAGGTTTGGTTTTTGACAAATAACTTCCCCAACCTACGAACTTTTGAGTCCCCTATATCATACCCTATCTTCCCACTTCAAAAATAAATAGTTTTTAAGAGTTTGAATAATTCTTTCTGCCCATTTTCTTAAATGGCAGAATCAAGAAATAAATCCTTAAAAATACTTTTCCTTCCAAATAAATTCCAAGAGAATTCTCCAATATGAGATAATGTATTTAGGACCATCTCACATAAAAAACCAACCATTTACAGAGTAAAAATATCAAATGAGCTTCTAGAAACCATTTCTGCACTATTTGAATTAATGAGATAAACATGATCTAAAATGACCCAATAAATGCCACAAAATTTCTGGAGGTACACCCTAACCAGACCTATCTACCAGAACCTTTATCTCATATTTCCAAGATCAGGTTGGAGAAATTCCTTCATAACTACTACTATGGCCAAGATTTGACAAAATCTAAAACTATGATTCAAATCAATTCAAACTTTCACCAAACTGGTCCATTGCTACTCCATAGCAACCCCACTCTCCCTGGTCATGCTACATTGTAGCATAATGCTGTAGAAATCCCCCACACCTTGTCCCCATGGGTTTAAAAAGGAGAGAGACATGGCCTTTAAGTCAAAAGCCTAGAATTAAGGCAGCAGTAGCCCCACTACCCCTCTGCCCTATGCACGACCCTAGAGAACACCTCCACACTCTCTCCACCGCCCCTATGGTCCAACCAATGAGCAACACCCCTCCCCTTGCCCCTCCTTAGACAATGTCCACCATACACCCAACCCCCTTTGGATATAAGGCTAGGAGGCCACCCTCGAGCTTCTCTGGCCACTCATTTGCTTCCTATCCTCTCCACGCCCCTCCCCAGAGCTCCTCTCCCCTTCCCGTGCTCTGTCTTGCCCATAGGAAGAAGAAGAAGCAACTTCGGCCATAGCTCAAAAATCGAGCGTAGCTCTCACTCCCTTGCTTTTCTCCTGATGCATGTCAACCTCTCGAGTTTGCTTCTACCTGCTACATCTAACCATCCCTTTCTCTCTTCCCAGGACCTCCGCATACGACACTGCCATGGAGCTACCGAGTGGGCGCCATGGTTGCATGTGCACGAGGGACTCCCCCTCGTCGAACCAGTCCATGCCACCCTTCTATGAGCTCGCCTCGGAGTTCCGCGTCACCTCGTCAACCCGCTGCCGCCTCTCCGTGCCCCGGTGAGCCCTCCCCACCCTCTCCTGACCAAGCTAGGGTTACAACACCACTAACTCGAGTCGCGGCGGGGAAGACAAGCCTAGGCCGTCGATGCCCCTTTAAATCGGACGACCAACCAGGCTCCTTACCTCTTCACCCTCCACCCCCACTGACCGCTGGGCCCCGCCCAGCGGGATTCAAACCCAGATCCCGCCCGTGGTGCTGCCTAGCTGGGCTGGTCCGGTGCGCTCGGCCCATTCCCCCGCAGATCAAGCCCAGACACCCCCCTTTTATCTTTTTATTTTTGTTTTTCCACCAGATCTGCCAAGTAGGTTGTTGGATTAAATCCCAAAGGAAATGGAAAATAGGTTTATATGCCTAGGTCTAAAATTTATAGAGTTTAGGGTTGTTTTCCCAAACATGCAGTACCAAAATTTTGGCCAAATAATATTGGTATCTTTTCTGTAGATTTATCTCCTAGATAATACCTTTTTCAATCAATAAATCTTCAAAGGAGTTCCACACCACCAAATAGAGTAAATCCAACTTAAAATATTTGGTATCTGAAGTACCTAGTATCTAGCATTGGTATCATGCCAAGTGGAGCTCTGGTCCACCTTTACCAAAAATAACAAAAATAACCTAATTCTGTCTTTAAGAATTTCTCCAAGTCAAACCAAATGTGATATTGACCAATTTCCAACTCTCAGAGCACATGAGTACCAATATCACTCAAACCCCAGGAGAACATAATTTTATAAGCCTTTCTTGATTTATTAGGAACTAAATATTCTATGCATGTTTAATTTACTAATAAAATCCCCTCAGTAGTTCTGTAACTCCAAAAATAGTGAATCAAATTTATCCAGAAAGGTAAGTCAATTGCCTACCCAGTGCCTTTGGAATCATATCAAAAGCCCCTGTATCTTAAATCTAGTGAAAAAGACAAATACCCTCCAGAACTAACTTTGGGATTTTCCCAAGGGCATTCTATTAGTTATTTTGAGATGAATCCAACTCTCAAAAATCTTAAACGCCAAAGCCTACCAAAAACTCCGAGTAAACATTTATTTGATGTCCAGATATTTTCTGGTGATTTATTCACCTAAACTAGAGATAATTTCACTAGAAAAATTATAACTAAATATAGGAAATTGATAAAATCATGAAACCACTTTTGGTGGCCTTGTTTTGTCAATACCTATATGTTGATATCATTTTTCACAATGGTATCATACAGAATATGGCCTTGGTTTAAAGGCCCTCTCCTAAATAATTTTCTAGACTATAAATCCCATAGGATTTCCTTCAAATGCTTCAACGACATCTTCAATCTTCTAAATCCACTCCTCTCGAAACCTACAGAATCGTAAACTTGTATGGTCTACTTTATTGCTGTATGTATGTCCACTTGTATGCCTTGTTTTGATTGTGGTCTTGCTTGTTTGCATATATACTCGATGACGACGATAGTTGCGCTTGTATTGACGCTAAGAAAAAGAGATCTTATTTTTAATGGTATTGGAAGTCTTGGTTATCTAAAGAAGAAGTCCAGGAACATATTGCCATATTACTGATCTCAGGCAAGTCACCTTCTTGCTCATGAGCCTTGTCCTATTGTTTTACTTATGCATATTTTATCTACTGTTTATGAAACTGCATTGTTTTATTATATGATGAGTTATCTCTGGTACTGGCTTGGATCCTCCAAACCATTACACAATGGTACTACTGAGTACAACCCCCTTGATGATACCTACTTGTCCCTAGTATGGTAGATGGTGTGATACACTGTACCCCTTTGGAGACCCCGATTTAGCTGAAGCAAAGCTTTAGGATGGGAAGTCCCCGAAAAAGTTTACAAAATGTGTTATGATAAAACCTTGGTGAGGTATGACCTACTAAGAGAAGTTTGATAAAGAGAAAGGTTTTTGTTTTAAAAAAAGGCTGAATGAAAGATGGAGGAAAAAGGTTTACACAAACGCACCCCGTTCTTTGCAGTTTTGCCAGAACAATTAACCCGTGCAATCACATTACTCCTATATGGGAAGGGGCTAGGATCGAAGTTTGTTTACTCTGGTATGAGTTTCCTCGCTACTACTACAGGGGATGCCAAATCTCTGGAGGCTGGGTCTTCTCCTGTAAAGGTCCATGTGAGACATCGACCTGGAGAAGGAACGAACTGTCTGCGGGCAGCCATGCGTTACTATGAGCCCCTCATTGAAAGCGCACACTTTGTGCAGTGTAAAAAGCGCTCCGGTTGGCTTGGTAACTATATAGGGCGTCCCGGTGTTGAGGGGAACAACACTCATAGGGTAGGCGCTTATACTGGAGTGGGCATTCTGAAGGTCTTGACCGGCTACTCGACCCACAATTGGTGTAGATCAGTGCAGGGTACTCGAATGGTGTGGGTAAAGTGTACAACCTATGCAATGGGTAAATATATTCGAATAGCCGTGTCCGTGGTCATGGACGGTTGGGAAGGTTGCTGTAGAGCGGTGTTGGTTTTGTTTTCAAAAAGGATTTCGGAAAAGCAACGACTTTTGGAAATGTTTTGACCATGGGATGGTCGGAAAAGAGACATGTTTTGACCATGGGATGGTCGGAAAGGAAGGAAAGGAGTTTGGTCATGGGATGACCGGAGGGACGAAACAAATGGGTGACCCAGTCCTAGTGTTTTTCCAAAACTTTCAAAAAAAAGGTTTCCAAAATGTTTTACAAAAGTTTTCAACAAAGATATGTAGATGTTATATCTACAAGAGAAACTATTTTTTTGAAAAGAACCTCTCTTGGATCCCTCCTACTACCACATCCATATTGCATATCCTCTTGTTATTATTATTCTCTTATGGTGGTTTGCGAGTACATTCAAAGTACTCACTGGCATTATCCCTGGCTATTAACTTGGTCAGATATCAAGAAGAAGGTGTTGTTGGCGACTATGCGAGCTAGGACATTCTCCCAGTCAGTTGCCTGTAGGTTAAGGCATGGCTCGGGCTCTACGCTTGATGAAGTTCCCCTGATGTTTATTGATGTAGCCATAATGGCATGCAAGGTATGACATGTATCCGCTTAAGTAATGGATGTTTACTTTGATACTTGTGGGTTATGTGCCACGACTAACTGATCATGGGATCATGGTGTATGCATAACATGGATTCTCGGAGGATTAATCCGGGGACCCCATAATCGGCCTCCGAAGTTAGGCACATAAGTTGCCCCTTCAGGCTCCGAAGTTGCCTTACTGGGCAAAAATTGCCTCGTCAGGCACATAAGTTACGGGGCTTCAAAGTTTCCTCGTCAGGATCCAAAGTTGCCTCGTCGGGTAAAAGTTGCCACGCCGGTCTCCGAAGTTGCGTCATTAGGCACAGAAGTTGCCTTATCGGGTTGAAGTTGCCTCGCCGGGAATCGAAGTTGCCTTGTCAGGCACCAAAGTTTCCTCGTCGGGCTCTAAAGTTGCCCCGTCAGGCTCCGAAGTTGCCTCGCCGGGCAAAAGTTGCCTCGTCAGGCACAGAAGTTACGGGGCTTCAAAGTTGCCTCTAGGAAAAAGTTGCCTCGTCAAGCACCAATGCCAGGCATCAAAGTGGTCTCATCGGGTGATGACCCACAACTATAGGGGGTGTATCGTAGTATTTTCGAGCAAAGTGAAACCCAATTTATTGATTCGACACAAGGGGAGCCAAAGAATACTTATAAGCCTTAACAACTGAGTTGTCAATTCATCTGCACCTGGAAACAATCTTGCTCACAGCAATTTATCAGTAGCAATAGTTTTGTAGTAGGAATAGCAAAGTAGCAACAGTAGTAAAGTAAAGACAGCAGTAACAATAGTAGTAAACAGTAGGATTCGAGTGCGGTAGCCATAGCGATGGATGGACGGGCGTTGCATGCACAAGACAATTCACATAGCAATCAGAACATAGGGCAATTGCAGATAAATAAGATAAAGCATCCAAGTACTAGATAATCCTAGGCATGTGTTCCATATATAGTCATACATGCTCGCAATGAGAACTTGCACAACATCTTTTGTCCTGCCAGCCCGTTTGCAGCGGGGCCTCAAGGGAACTACTGGCAATTAAGGTGCTCCTTTTAATAGAGCACCGAAGCAAAGCATTAACACTCCGTGAACACATGTGATCCTCACATCAAAGCCATTCCCTCCGATTATCCTGATTTCTGTCACTTCGGGGCCATTGGTTCCGGACAGCAACGTGTGTATACAACTTGCAGATAAGACCAAAAACAATACTATCATAATGAATCAATAACATGTTCAGATCTGAAATCATGGCACTCGGGCCCTAGTGACAAGCATTAAGCACAACAAGTCGCAACAAAGTCATAAAGCACTAATAAAAGATACTAGGCACCATGCCCTAACAATCTGATGCCATTACATGAACGATCTCATCCAATCCCTACCATCCCCATAGCCTACAGTGGGGGATTACTCACTCATAGATGGGGGAAACATGGATGGTCGTTGGAGAAGCGATGGTGATGATGATGGTGATGATCTCCTCCAATTCCCCGTCCCGACAGGGTGCCAGAACGGAGTTTCTGGTGCTGTTTTGTGGAATCTGGTGGTGGCGGCGGAGCGGAACTCCTTCTGGAAAAACGCCCCCCCAAAGTTTTTAGGTCAGAAGGCTTCTTATAAGCGAAGAGGGAGACCGAGAGGGTGCCAGGTGGGCCCACACCACCCCCTGGCACGACCTGGCCTGGCCCGTGCCACCAGGTGGTGTGGCCACCCCTGGCTCTTCTCTGTCTCGTATTCTGGCTCCGGGAGTCTTCTGGAAAATAGGCACTTTGGATTTTGTCCCGTCCAATTCCGAGAATATTCATTTTCTGACTTTCCTAGAACCAAAAACAGCAGAAAACAGGCAGCTGACACTGTGGCTCTTGTTAATAGGTTAGTCCAAGAAATCATATGGAAAGTACTCCAAAGTGTGGACAAAACACAAGAAAGTGGATAAAACCAAGCATGGAACATCAAAAATTATAGATACATTTGCAATGTATCAACATCCCCAAGCTTAATTCCTGCTCGTCCTCGAGTAGGTAAGTGATAAAAAGAAACAATAATTTTTGAGGTGACATGCACCATCAAAGACTTGATCAAAGTATTTGTAAAACATTCAAAGCTGGGATCATAGTACTTCAATCATAACATGAAAGACAAAGTTCTAGCAATAAGACAAAGAAACTAAGATGCAACATGAAAAGGCACAAACAAAAGATTCATGAATAACAATGTTTTGCAAGACGTTTGTTTGTTTCACATAAAGAAAACATAGCATAGTTGTATTCAGCTTGTCCCTCATAGAGTAGCAAATATAAATGCATAGGACACCTTCAAAGTTTACAAGAGTGACTAGATACAAATAGTTTAAAGCAAGCAATATCAAGGTATGCATCAATCAACAAGTCTTGGGACAATGCACATAGAACTAAGAATGGCCACTATGCTCTCAAGAAAGTGCTCAAAGAATGTGTGGAGACTCAACAAGGAAATGAACAGGTTTTGAAAAGTTTGAAAGGCTTCCAAATGCTGAAAGTATGGTACTCATTAGCTTTGAGCTCTCATTGCCCCTATCATAAGCATCTTTAAATGGTTAAGGTTAAAGTGACACAACTAAGAGGATATGCTTGACAAGTTATAAATCAAAGTCTCATGCCCCTTACTTACGAAGACCGATCCTCATGCTACTCAACTTTAGTCACGAGTAAGCTCTTGTCATTGTAAGTATATACGTATCATAGAGAACCGCCAACAGGGTACCCCTTGCACATGATACATGAGCTATCCCATAATAAAAATGACAAGGCAAGCAGACAATGAGCATCTCAGCGATCTTTTTATTTACTATGTGCATAG
Organism: Avena eriantha; assembly: GCA_910589775.1. Lineage (NCBI taxonomy): Eukaryota > Viridiplantae > Streptophyta > Magnoliopsida > Poales > Poaceae > Avena > Avena eriantha. The sequence goes on along the minus strand of OU342746.1, from coordinate 409,279,256 downwards.
ATTTTTATTGAGGATGCTTCATAGAATGCTCATTATGGTTATGCTGCAAGTTTCCACCATGATTAGGCATGGCTTAGGCTAGCGGCCCATGCGTTTCTCTAACATACATACAAACTCCATGATCTTACAAGTTCCACTTTTATTTCACACCGCCGGGATCCATAAGCAAAATAACATGTTATCAACGAGGTACTAAGTACCAATGCAATGTTGAAAGCGTTCCCCATGATACATGGTTATGCTAACTTCAACTTATAAAGCGCAATCATATACACAACAAAGAAGGACGCAATGGTTCAGGTTTATTAAATGCAAGAAAATAAAGTGTGCCATCAAGTTCGTGAGAGCTTTACTAACTAACTTTCTCATAACAAGCAAACATTTTATTCGGAAGAAAACAAGGCATATTGAATATGCACGGAAGTAGAAAATGATGCTAATAGGTAGGTATGGTGGACACTTTGGAAATATTTGGTTTTAGGGAGTTGGAAACTTGAGTAAAAACATACTCGGTGTAAGTGAAGGCTAGCAATAGTAAGGGAGCGACAAACGAGAGAGCAATAATGGCCATAATCATGCATAGCGACAAAACATCATTGATCAAAGCATAAAGTGATACTACAAGTTGAAAACTAAAGGATCATAAAGGCTTATGGTGACTTGGTATAGTCATAACATGGTGTGAGCATGTGCCAAGTCAATCCAAATAAAGCATCAAAGGAGAATACCACAATACTATGCTTTAATATGCTAAAACAACGCATGATTCTTCCAAGGCACATTAAGCAATCTCAATTATTTATAACAAGTCATGCTACAGAAAAGAATACTAAGCATAAAGCCAAAAAAATATCAAGCATGGCATGAAAAAGCATAGGCACAGTCAAAAACAAGCTCTCTTTAACACTTAAGCATGAACTTTCCTACTCTTTTCCAAACCAAACCAAACTATTTGAAAACCAACTTATGAAAGAGGGGGTCCAACCAATTTATTCAGCAAACTAAGCAAACAAAGCAAACAAAAACCAAAATGAAAACGAAAAAGAAGACGCTCCAAGAACAACACAACAATGCATGAAACAATAAAAATGAAGCGTTTGGAAGAAACCTGGGATTTTTATTGATGAAGAAGGGGATGCCTTGGGCATCCCCAAGCTTTGACGCTTGTACTTCTTGGATATTTCTTGGGGTGACACGTGTGGCATCCCCAAGCTTGAGCTTCAGTCCATCATTCATCTCATTACTCATTCCTTCTATACACTTGAAAATTTTCCTTCATACAAAATTTCACACAATCTTTATTAGCAACATTAGTGCACTCAAGATAAAAGGTCTTAACGTTCAGTTCCAACACCAAATAAACTTCCATTAGAACACTAGCTACTGTAGCACTTCCCTCAAAAATCTCAATTCCCCAAAGGAACTCAAAAAGGAACCAACAAGAAGCAAATGCAAATAATGGCAGAAATCTGTCAAAACAGACCAGCAGGTAAAGACGAATTTTTTCGAAGACCTTCTGTTGCTCCAATCAAAAAGTGTTGAACTAACAAAAGTTAGATAAAATCCTAGGGCAGAAGCAGAAAAATGCACGCCTCAAAAGGACATGCAGAGGTTTTACACGAGTGTTTACGGTGAAGCACATAAATCTGTTTCGGAATAGCAACGTTCCCAACCATTACTTCTCTCTCATTAGAGGTTACTCTTGGCACAAAAAGGAAATAAAAAGGATAAGGAGCCGTTATTACTGAAGTAATAACTTCGAAGACTCATCTAAAACTTTTGGGTTATCTCCCAATAAGTACTTTTCTTTAACACCTTTAAGTTAGGCATAAGCAAAAACTAAAATGGATAGAATAGAAGTAAGCGGAGATAATCATGGTGAAAACAATGGTTTGTTCAATGAAATCCTTTTGTTAACAAGGTTGATCAAGTATTGTTACCAAAAATTTCATATGAGACAAAACTTTGTATTCCACTAATGATTATGTTACCTCAACCTTGATAGCAACGGTCCCAATCATAATAGTTTCAAATTTTTCTCTTGGTATGGGACAATATATTTCTCCAACTTGAATGCCCTCAACATGTTCAATTGAATTCAAAACCATAAGTCCTATCAATCTTCTTGGGGAAATAGATAGTATGTTCCTTGTCATTAACATTGAAGGTCACCTTCCCTTGATTACAATTAATAACAGGTCCTGCAGTATTTAAGAAAAGGTCTCCCAAGAATAATAGATATATTATCATCTTCAGGCATGAAAGTTTGAGAGGATGCTCACATAAGAAATAAGAGTTGAAGTAAAAGAGAGCATCAAGAAGCAAATTCAAAACACATTTGAGTCTAACCCACTTCCTATGCATAGGAATCTTGTATGCAAATAAATTCGCAAATAACAAAGTGACAAGCATAGGAAGATAAAACAAGAGTAACTTTAAAACTTTTAGCACATAGAGAGATGTTTCAATACCATGAAAACTTCTACAACCATATTTTCCTCTCTCATAATAATTTTGAGTAGCCTCATGAATAAACTCAACAACATAACTATCACATAAAGCATGCTTTTCATGATCTACAAGCACTAGATCTTTATTATAAACATTTTCAAAAGAATCCTTAGGAACATAACATTCATCCTCCTTTAGTAAGCATGGGGGACAATCAAATAATGTAAGGGATAAAGAGTTACTCTCATTAGAAGGTAGGAATGGGTAGCTAATCCATTCTTCCTCCTTTTGTTCATTAATCTCCTCCTCTTTTTCATCTAATGAGATTTCAGGTTCATCAATTTCTTCTTCCATAGGATCCTGCAAGGCATTAGTCTCTTCCATTTGTGGAAAGCATCTATTAATATATTCAAGAATATAGACATTTTCATCCTTGTAATTATCAAAGCAAAATTTAAGTATACCATAAACCTCATATTTGTAAGGTGAATCATCAATATTTTCAAGCAAAATAGCAAGTTCAAAAGCACCCTTCCAAGCAATAAATTCCTCAATTTGTTCCACATCATAAAAGTCATAATTTCCTTTAACATAAGAAGATATGGTAACATTATCATTATACTCACATTGAAAAGGGAGGTGTTTGTACCTCCTGCAGCAACAAGATTTATCAAAGCAATAAGTAACATTATAAGTAGAGCACACGTTTCTAGCAATGGTATACAATTTATCAATTTGTTCCCATAAGTGTTTCCCTTTTTGTGACAAGCGGTGTTCCTTATAATAATATTTTTGATCTTCCGTGAACCCACCTTGCCAATAAGATTCAGTTTCAAAGAAACCAACCATTGACAACAAGCATGATAAAGCAAGACAATAATAGACCAACGAAAATAACAACTAGAGTAGGAACCAATTTTTTTGTATTTTTGATAAAGAAACAAGCAAACAAGGAGAAAATAAACTTAGCTTGAACAATAGTGATTCCAAGTGGACTTGATAAATAAAGCTATGCTCCCCGGCAACGGCGCCAGAAAATAGTCTTGATGACCCACAAGTATAGGGGGTGTATCACAGTATTTTGGAGGGAAGTGAAACCCAATTTATTGATTCGACACAAGGGGAGCCAAAGAATACTTATAAGCCTTAACAACTGAGTTGTCAATTCAGCTGCACCTGGAAACAATCTTGCTCACAGCAATTTATCAGTAGCAATAGTTTTGTAGTAGGAATAGCAAAGTAGCAACATTAGTAAAGTAAAGACAGCAGTAACAATAGCAGTAAACAGTAGGATTCGAGTGCGGTAGGCATAGGGATGGATGGACGGGCGTTGCATGGACAAGACAATTCACATAGCAATCAGAACATACATCAATTGCAGATAAATAAGATAAAGCATCCAAGTACTAGATAATCCCAGGCATGTGTTCCATATATAGTCATACGTGCTCGCAATGAGAACTTGCACAACATCTTCTGTCCTGCCAACCCGTTTGCAGCAGGGCCTCAAGGGAACTACTGGCAATTAAGGTGCTCCTTTTAATAGAGCACCGGAGAAAAGCATTAACACTCTGTGAACACATGTGATCCTCACATCAAAGCCATTCCCTCCGGTTATCCCGATTTCTGTCACTTCGGGACCATTGGTTCCGGACAACAACGTGTGTATACAACTTGCAGATAAGACCAAAAACAATACTATCATAATGAACCAATAACATGTTCAGATCTGAAATCATGGCACTCGGGCCCTAGTGACAAGCATTAAGCACAACAAGTCGCAACAAAGTCATAAAGCACTAATAAAAGATACTAGGCACCATGCCCTAACAATCTGATGCCATTACATGAACGATCTCATCCAATCCCTACCATCCCCATAGCCTACAACGGGGGATTAGTCACTCATAGATGGGGGAAACATGGATGGTCGATGGAGAAGCGATGGTGATGATGATGGTGATGATCTCCTCCAATTCCCCATCCCGGCAGGGTGCCAGAACGGACTTTCTGGTGCTGCTTCGTGGAATCTGGTGGTGGCGGCGGAGCGGAACTCCTTCTGGAAAAACGTCGACCCCCCAAAGTTTTTAGGTCAGAAGACTTCTTATAGGCGAAGAGGGAGATCGAGAGGGTGCCAGGTGGGCCCACACCACCCCCTGGCGCGGCCTGGCCTGGCCCGTGCCACCAGGTGGTGTGGCCACTCCCTGGCTCTTCTCCGTCTTGTATTCTGGCTCCAGGAGTCTTCTGGAAAAATAGGCACTTTGGCTTTTGTCTCGTCCAATTCCGAGAATATTCATTTTCTAACTTTCCTGGAACCAAAAACAGCAGAAAATAGGCAGCTGGCACTGTGGCTCTTGTTAATAGGTTAGTCCAAGAAATCATATGAAAAGTACTCTAAAGTGTGGACAAAACACAAGAAAGTGGATAAAACCAAACATGGAACATCAAAAATTATAGATACATTTGAAATGTATCATCGGGCACCAAAGTGGCCTCGTTGTGCACCAAAGTTGCATCATCGGTCACCTATGTTGCTCTGTCGGGCACCAAAGTTGCATCATCGATCACCGATGTTGGTCTGTCAAGCACCAAAGTTGCTTCGTCGGGCATAGAAGGTACTCTGTCAGGCACCAAATTTGCCTCGTCTGGTATCAAAGTTTCCCGGTCGGGCACATGCACCAAAGTTTCCCGGTCGGGTGGTGAAGTTACCCTGTCAGGCATTGAAGTTGTTCTGTGAGGCATCGAAGTTGTTCGGTTGGGCACCGAAAATGCTTTGTCGGGTACCAAAGTTTCCCTGTCAAACACCAAAATTGCCTCGTCAGGCACCAACATCGGACATCGAAGTGGCCTCGTCGGGCACTAAAGTCACATCATTGTGCACCAAAGTTGCATCGTTAGGCAACTTCAGTGTGGCTATAGGCAACTTCATAGTGAGGCAATTTCGGAGCCCGGCGAGGCAACTTCGGAGCCTAGCGAGGCAACTTTGGAACCTGATGAGGCAACTTTAGAGAGCGACACGGGAACTTGTGCCCAACTGAGCAACTTTGGTGCCTAACAAGGCAACTTCAGAGCTTGGCGAGGCAACTTCGTTAGACCATTAGGACTGCACTATCGCGGTGGATGAGGACGGCCCTTTTTCGGGCAAGCCGCTACCCGACGAGGAAAAATCGGAGCCCGACGAGGCAACATCGAAGCTCGGAGGCAACTTCAGAACCTGGCGAGGCAACTTCGGAGACCGACAAGGGAACTTGTGCCCAACTAAGCAATTTTGGTGCCCGACGAGGCAACTTTGGAGCCCCACTTTGGTAGACCATTAGGACGGGGTTGTCGTGGTGCGTGAGGAAGACCCTTCTTTAGGCCAGTCGTAGGCCGACGAGGCAACATCGGAGCTCGACGATGCAACTTTGGTGCCAGACAGGGGAACTTTACAGGCACATAAGTTGCCCCCGTCGGGCACCGAAGTTGCACCGTCGAGCTTCGATGTTGGCTCGTCAGCCTCCGAAGTTGGGCACAAGCTGCCTCGTCGGGCACTAGTTGCTTCGCCAGGCTCCGAAGTTGCCTCGTTAGGCATAGAAGTTGCCTCGTCGAGCTCTGAAGTTGCCTCGTGACCACATCCTCCGCTCGTGACCACATCCTCTTTTTTCGCTCACCACAACTTCACAACACCGTTATGAAATTTTTACATTGCGATAGGCAACTTTGTCGTATATATAGATTTTCATTTTGTATTAAATAATATACTCCTTCCAAATGGCAACATCAACACTAGACAATTTCGCCTCGGCGGTAGCCAACCTGACAACAATGGAAACAGTAGTGCTGGGCAACTTCGCAAAAACTAGTAAGCAACTTTACAACAATATTAGGAAAAATCTCAATAGTAGTGGACAAAATTGACCATAATAGGCAACAAACTAACATAAGTGAGCAACTATTAACAGCAATGAGCAACTAATATATGGTGTTAGGCAATATAATTGTTAAAAGTGATTATGGATAGGGAGGAGCACGCATCCTGACACGTGCCAAAAACAACCTGCTTACGTATCTCTTCTCAAGTTGAAGGCTACAATCCTTTTGAATTTGTCTATATGGAAAGATCAAATATCACGAAGAATTTGAACCCATCCAAATTAGGAGCAGTAGCAGTATGTGTATCCAAGTTGATTGACCCTGGGTGGTGATGGTGTAGTGCTTGCAAAGTCACAGACCTTGTGAGCCTAGATGATACAGTTTTGGAAGACTCTCAGTGGCATCGCCAAATATGAAATCTACGGTACCCCAAATCATGCAGGCCCCGTGGGGCGTGCCATGGGTGGGCAGCTAAAGGTGGCTTTTATCAATTGGATGATTTCTGCCATAGGTGCAATTGAGTTAAGGCGAGGCTTTGTGGTGTCCGAGGACCTTGGAGATGATGATCTTGGTTGTATCAGTGGAGATTGTCTTGTGCTTGGAGGCTCTTAAGGGAGTGTTGCTTGTGCTCATGGAGCCTTCTAGGGTTGTCCCCTATTCAATTTGGCATGATGAGGTTTCATCCTCCTCTAGCGAGTCAGTGCAGCCAGCCACACCTTCGTTGTGGTGCCTCCTAGATGGCCCCCCCATGCTTCCTGCTCTCCCCCCACAGATCAATTGCCTCTCATTGACAACTCCCATACCGCTTGAAAGTACCAACTTTGGCCGACTAGAGGGGTGATACATTGCAAATGTATCTATAATTTTTGATGTTCCATGCTTGGTTTTATCTACTTTCTTGTGTTTTGTCCATACTTTGGAGTACTTTTCATATGATTTCTTGGACTAACCTATTAACAAGATGCCACAGTGCTAGTTGCCTGTTTTCTGCTGTTTTTGGTTCCAGGAAGTCAGAAAATGAATATTCTCGGAATTGGACGGGACAAAAGCCAAAGTTACTATTTTCCCGGAAGACTCACGGAGCCAGAAGGAGAGTCGGAGTGGGGCCACAAGGTGGCCACACCCCCCTTGGTGCGGGCCAGCCTAGGCCATGCCAGGGCATGGTGTGGCCCCCCTGGCTGGCCACCGACCTTGCCTCTTTCGCCTATAAGAGCCTCCCGATACCAAAACCCTAAAGAGTCAATCAGAAATCCATGAAAAGTTGCGCAGCGCTGCCGCCACCGAAGGGGAGATTTGGGGGACAGAAAGTCTCTGTTCTAGCACCCTGCCAGGACGGGGAAGTGCCCCTAGAGCCATCTCCATCGATCTCCACCACCATCTCCATCACCATTGCTGATTTCGATGATGATAAGGGAGTAGTTCTCTCTCGAGGCTAAGGGTTCTACCGGTAGCTATGTGTTCATCTCTCTCTCTATGCATGATTATATTGTGATCATGAGCTTTGTAATCAAGTAGATCTACCTTGCTACTCAAGTGCTTTAATATATCTCTGCTCTCTCCATGTGTGTGAAAGTGACAGCGTGCACACCATGGTGGCACTTAGGCTAGAGATTACAAATACTTATTATGAGTTATATTTGGAGTTGGATGTCTTTATGAAATTGTGGTGTTTGTTGGAACCATCTAGTGCTCAAGGTGACAGTGTGGGGTTTTCTAGATGGGAAAGATGAACTTTGAGGTGTGTTGTTATAGCCCTACCATCGATTAGAGTGTCCAACCAGAGAGTAGTTAATAGTAGTATCATAAAGAGAAGATATTTACATGAGAGTGTTCACTAGTGAAAGTATGATCCCTAGGCCTTGTTTCTAAGCATTGAAACTTTGTTTTCTACTAGATCTGTTACATGTTTGCTTGCTTCCATCTTTATTTCAGTTTTCCTTGAGTCTTTTCCATGCTATCAAGCTATTTTCTAGCACCGTTACCACTTATAATTATCCATACCACTTGTATTTCGCTGTCTCTTCGCCGAACTAGTGCACCTATACACCTGACAAGTGTATTGGGTGTGTTGGGGACACAAGAGACTTCTTGTATCTTGATTGTAGGGTTGCTTGACAGGGGATACCTTTGACCACTTCCTCCCTGAGTTCGATAAACCTTGGGTGATCCACTTAAGGGAAAACTTGCTATTGTTCTACAAACCTCTACACTTGGAGGCCCAACAACTGTCTACAAGAATAGAAGTGCGTAGACATCAAGCTATTTTCTGGAGCCGTTTCCGGGGAGGTAAGGTAAAAGGTATTCACACCGGAGGATTAAAGAAGAAGAACCTCGCACGGCAAACGCCTATTTTCTGGCGCCGTTGCCGGGGAGGTAAGGTTAAAGGTACTCACATCCTCCGGTGTGAGTGCTCAAAGTTATTTCCTTTAGATTCTGCAATTTTGTCTTTTTGTTTCTTGTTTTCACTAGTTAGGCTTAATGGAAAACAACAACAAAATTAGAGAGCTTTATAGTATTTATCTTGAGTTAGGACATGATGTGTTTGAAGAGAAAATTAAAAAACCTATGGAACTTTATTTGCATGCTAATAACAATGTTGTTAGTATGAATTCTTTGGACACCATTATTGCTAATGCTATGGAAAATTCTAAGCTTGGGGAAGCTAGTTTTTATGAAAATGATCTTTTTAGTTCCCTAGCTTTGGAAGATAGCTATTCTATTGCTTATGATGATACCAAACCTCCAATATATGATGATTACAATGATGAATATGATATTTTCAGTCCACCTACTATTGAGGAGGAAATTAATTATGACTACAATATGCCTCCTATATTTGATGATTATGGTGATGAGAATAATAATGATAGCCATTTTGTTGAATTTGCTCCCACCACAATTAATAAGAATGAGTATGCTTATGTCGAGAGTATTAATTCTTTTATGAATGTGGCTCATGATAAGAATGTTTTATGTGATAGTTATTATTGTTAATTTTATTCATGATGCTACTGAAAGTTATTATGAGAGAGGGAAACATGGTTTTATGCATCTCAATAATATTAAGTTTTCCCTCTTTATGTTGAAAGTCTTGAAGTTGCACTTGTTTTGCTTTACTATGCTTGTTGCTTTGTGCTTTCATGACTTGTTTCTTTACAAGATTCCTATGCATAGAAAGTGTGTTAGACTTAAATGTGCTTTGAATTTGCTTCTTGATGCTCTCTTTTACTTCAATTCATATTTCTTATGTGAGCATCTTCTCAAATTATCATGCCTAACTTAAAGGCGTTAAAAAAAAGTACTTATTGGGAGATAACCTAAAAGTTTTAGATGAGTCTTGGAAGTTATTACTTCAGTAATAACCGCTCCTTATCCTTTTTATTTGCTTTTTTGTGCCAAGAGTAACCTCTAATGAGAGAGAAGTAATGATTGAGAAAGTTGTTGTCCCGAAACAGATTTTTGTGATTCACTGTAAAAATTCGTGTAAAATCTATGTATGTCCCTTTGAGGCGTGAATTTTTGTGCTTCTGCCCCAGGTTGTTATATAACTTTCGTTAGTTCAACACTTTTTAATTTGAGCAACAGAAGGTCTTCGAAAAAATTCGTCTTTACCTGCTGGTCTGTTTTGACAGATTTCTACCATTTTCTGCATTTGCTTCTTGTTGGTTCCTTTTTGAGTTCTTTTGGGGAATTGAGCTTTTTGAGGGAAGTGCTACAGTATCTAGTGTTCTAATGGAAGTTTATTTGGTGTTGGAACCTTAAGACCGTTTATCTTGAGTACACTAATGTTGCTACTAAAGATTGTGTGAAGTTTTGTATGAAGGAAAAATTTCAGGTGTATGGAAGGAATAAGTAATGAGATGAAGGATGGACTAAAGCTCAAGCTTGGTGATGCCACGCGTGTCACCCCAAGAAATATCCAAGAAATACAAGCGTCAAAGCTTAGGGATGCCCAAGGCATCCCCTTCTTCATCAATAAAAATCCCAGGTTTCTACCAAACGCTTCATTTTTATTGTTTCATGCACAGTTGTGTTGTTCTTGGAGCGTCTTCTTCTTTGTTTTCATTTTGGTTTTTCGTTTGCTTGGTTTTCTTAGTTTTCTGAAAAAATTGGTTGGACCCCCTCTTTCATGCATTGGTTTTCAAATAGTTGGTTTGGATTGGAAAAGAGTAGGAAAGTTCATGCTTAAGTGGTAAAGAGAGCTTGTTTTTGACTGTGGCCTATGCTTTGTCATGCCATGATTGATATTGTTTTGGATTTATGCTTAGTATTATTTGCTGTAGCATGACTTGTTATAAACATTTGAGATTGCTAAATGTGCCTTGGATGAATCATGCGTTGTTTTAGCATATTAAAGCATAGTATAGTGATATTCTCCTTTGATCCTTTATTTGGGTTGACTTGGCGCTTGCTCACACCATGTTATGACTATCTCAAGTCACTATAGCCTTTATGATCCTTTAATTTTCAACTTGTAGTATCATTTTATGCTTTGATCAATGATGTTTTTTCGCTCTGCATGATTATGGCCATTATTGCTCTCTTAGTTTGTCGCTCCTAGTCTTTTGCTAGCCTCCACAACCAAGTATGAGTTCCACTCATGCATCCAACTCCCTAAACCAAGTTATTCCAAAGAGTCCACCATACCTACCTATTAGCATATGCTATTCCAAGTATATTCATGTTTTTGTTTACCTTCCAAATTACTTGTTATGAGAAAACTAGTGATTAAAGCTCTCACGAACTTGATGGCACACTTTACTTTTCTTGCCCTTAATAAACTTGAACCATTGTGTCATCTATGTTGTATATGCTTGCACTTATTTGTTGGGGATTAGCAGAACCATGCTGTCATGGGGAACGCTTTCAACATTGCATGGGTACTTTGTACCTAGTTGATATCATGCTCTTTTGTCTATGGATGTCGTCGGTGTGAAATGAAAGGGGAGCTTGTAAGTCCATGGAGTTATGTATATGTGTTAGAGAAACGCCTGGGCCGCTGGTGTAATCCATGCTGGCATGGTGGAAACCTGCAGCGTAACCATAATGAGCTGTCTATGAAGCATTCTTCTTATAAAAAAGAGTCCTATATTGAGAAAAAAGAGAAAAGAAAAAAAATAGATTATGAAAAGAGGAAAGAGAGAAAAAAGCACCATATTCCTATGGTAAATAAGAAGATTGCTGAGATGCTCGTTGTCTACTTGCCTTGTCATTTTGATATGGGGATTCTTCTGTATCATCGGGCAAGGGGTACCCCGTTGGCGGTTCTCTATGATACACATGTACTTACGATGACAAGAACTTACCGGTGACTAAACTTGAGTAGCATGAGGAGCGGCCCTCGTATACAAGGGACATGAGATTTCTAACTTATACTTCGTCAAGCATGTACACCATAGTTTGTTCACTTTAACCTTAATCACTTCAAGATGCTTATGATACGGGCAATGAGAGCTGAAAGCTATAAGTACCATAACTTTTGGAAGATCTTTATGAGACTTGAATCCCTACTTCCTTTTATGAAGGCCTTTCTTCCACCATTATATTGAGTCTCCACCTTCTATCTTTATGCACCTACTTTGAGAGCATAGTGGCCATTCTTAGTTCTATGTGCATTGTCCCAAGACTAGTTGATTGATGCATAACTTAATATTGCTTGTTTTAAACTATTTGTATCTAGTCACTCTTATGAACTTTGAAGGTGTCCTATGCATTTATGTTTGCTACTCTATGAGGACAAGCTGAATGCTACTATGCTATGTTTTCTTTATGTGAAACAAACAAACGTCTTGTAAAGCATTGTTATTCATGAATATTTTGTTTCTGCCTTTTCATGTTGCATTATAGTTTATTTGTTTTATTGCTAGAACTTTGTCTTTCATGTTATGATTGAAGTACTATGATCCCAGCTTTGAATGTTTTACAAATACTTTGATCAAGTTTATGATGGTGCATGTCACCTCAAAAATTATTCTTTCTTTTTATCACTTACCTACTCGAGGACGAGCAGGAGTTAAGCTTGGGGATGTTGATACATTGCAAATGTATCTAAAATTTTTGATGTTCCATGCTTGGTTTTATCTACTTTCTTGTGTTTTGTCCACACTTTGGAGTACTTTTCATATGATTTCTTGGACTAACCTATTAATAAGATGCCACAGTGCCAGTTGCTTGTTTTCTGCTGTGGTTGGTTCCAAGAAGTCAGAAAATGAATATTCTTGGAATTGGACGGGACAAAAGCCAAAGTTACTATTTTCCCGGAAGACTCACGGAGCCAGAAGGAGAGTCGGAGAGGGGCCACATGGTGGCCACACCCCCCCTTGGCGCGGGCCAGACCAGGCCGCGCTAGGGCATGGTGTGGGCCCCCTGGCTGGCCACCGACCTTGCCTCTTTCGCCTATAAGAGCCTCCCGATACCAAAACCCTAAAGAGTCAATCAGAAATCCACGAAAAGTTCCACAGCGCCGCCGCCACCGAAGGGGAGATTCGGGGGACAGAAAGTCTCTGTTCCGGCACCCTTCCGTGACGGGGAAGTGCCCCCGGAGCCATCTCCATTGATCTCCACCACCATCTCCATCACCATTGCTGATTCCCATGATGATGAGGGAGTAGTTCTCTCTCGAGGCTAAGAGTTCGACCGGTAGCTATGTGTTCATCTCTCTCTCTATGCATGGTCATATTGTGATCATGAGCTTTGTAATCAAGTAGATCTACCTTGCTACTCAAGTGCTTTAATATATCTCTGCTCTCCCCATGTGTGTGAAAGTGACAGCGTGCACACCATGGTGGCACTTAGGCTAGAGATTACAAATACTTATTATGAGTTATATTTGGAGTTGGATGTCTTTATGAAATTGTGGTGTTTGTTGGAACCATCTAGTGCTCAAGGTGATAGTGTGGGGTTTTCTAGATGGGAAAGATGAACTTTGAGGTGTGCTGTTATAGCCCTACCATCGATTAGAGTGTCCAACCGGAGAGTAGTTAAGAGTAGTATCATAAAGAGAAGATATTTATATGAGAGTGTTCACTAGTGAAAGTATGATCCCTAGGCCTTGTTTCTAAGCATTGAAACTTTGTTTTCTACTAGATCTGTTACATGTTTGCTTGCTTCCATCTTTATTTCAGTTTCCTTTAGCCTTTTCCACGCTATCAAGCTATTTTCTAGCACCGTTACCACTTATAATTATCCATACCACTTGTATTTCACTATCTCTTCGCCGAACTAGTGCACCTATACACCTGACAAGTGTATTGGGTGTGTTGGGGACACGAGAGACTTCTTGTATCTTGATTGCAGGGTTGCTTGAGAGGGGATACCTTTGACCACTTCCTCCCTGAGTTCGATAAACCTTGGGTGATCCACTTAAGGGAAAACTTGCTGCTGTTCTATAAACCTCTGCACTTGGAGGCCCAACAACTTTCTACAAGAATAGAAGTGCGTAGACATCAAGGGGGGGGGGGTGAATAGGATACTACCAGTTTTTATCTTGTTAATCAACTTTAGGCTTTGTAAGAAATAAAGTTCTCTATATGTGCAACTAGATGAGCAATCCTATATGATAGAGAACCACAACAAGTAACAAAGCGGTAAAGGACAAGAAGTAAAAGAGCGGAGCGAGTAAACTGGAGAGGGGACACAGAGATGTAATTCGCATAGTTCACTTTCAAGGAAGCTACGTCTATGTTGGAGAGGTGTCAGGGCCACACAAGGTCACCCGAGCGCCACAAAGGCCTCACCTTCTTCTCCGGTGAGCATCCACTAATTGGTGACCTTGAAGGCGCCAATCGAAACCTTTACAATGAGGTTGAGGGGGAAGCTCCACAACTCAATTGGAGACCCTCAACGACACCACGGAGCTTCACAACGCATGCCCTTTAGCTCCGAGGATGTCCTACACCATATAGAGTTCCAAGAACCCAAGAGTAACAAGTTCCACAAAGGATGGGTGGGGGAATCAAGATTCCTTTGGTGGAAGTGTATATCTAGGTCACCTCTCCCACTCATCAAAAGATCAATAGGTTTGAGTGGCTAGGGAGAGAGATCTAGGAAGATGAAGCTCTGGTATTAATGGAGGAGAGAGAAAATTAAAGAGTTAAGATGGGATGAGGAAGAAGGGTGCCTTAAATAGGGCCCTAATGACCCACAAGTATAGGGGGTGTATCGCAGTATTTTCGATAAGTAAGAGTGTCGAACCCAACGAGGAGCAGAAGATGTTGATGAGTGGCTTGGAGCAGGAATTCTCTGTAAATACTCAGCAAAAGGATTTTAGGGGTTTTTGATAATGCAGATAAATAAAGTGCGAGTAAATAAAAGACAGTAAGAATAAATGCAGCAAGTGGCCCAATCCTTTCTTAAGCAAAGGACAAGCCGGTTGTATTACTTAAGATGACCAAACGTTCTCGAGGACACACGGGAATATCGTCAAGTGCTTTCGCTTCATATAGTTGATTAATCTTCTTTAGTTTGATACGTGTTGTGTGGGTGAACCTATGCTAATGTACCGACCTTCCTTGGACTAATATATACTTGTGATTATACCCCTTGCAATCATCCGCAAGTACAAGAAAGTACTTAAGATAGAAACCTAACCACAACTTTAAACTCTGAGATCCTGACATCCTTTGTGCAAAGGTTTCCTAACGAGGGTTCAGGTTTCTGTCACTCCGACAACCCCTACGATTAGTAGCCAAATACACAATGCATTCCCCTAGGCCCATAAAGGTGAAGTGTCATGTAGTTGACGTTCACATGACACCACTAGAAGAATAAAACCACAACTTAAATAACAAACTATTGAATCTTTCTCAACACAATTCCACTACTAACAACATGACTTCTCCCATGTCCTCAAGAACTAAACGAACTACTCACAAGAAATCATATGGATCAAGATCAGAGATGAAATAATGATAAGTAACAATCTGAACATAAACGATAATTCAATGGTTCCACTTAATAGCATCAACTACAACAAGTAATCAACACCGGGAAAGTTTCCCCTAAGAACTATGCAAGATTCAACCCAATTGTTACAGCGGTATGGAGTGGTGATGATGGTGCTGGTGGAGATGATGGTGGTGATGATGATGATCCCGATGAAGTCCAACTTGATGGTGGTGTTGATGGCGACGATCTCCCCTCTCTGGGAACGAATTTCTCCGGTAGATTTCTGCCTGCCAGAGAGCTCTTTCTCTCTCTGTAGTTTTCTGCCCCGCAGAGGCGGCGGAATCTTTCTGTGGTCGCTCCCCGAGGCTTAGGGTTTCGTGGGGATAATATACGCCAAAGGGGAGAGCCAGAGGTGGGCCAGGGTGGCCACACCACCTGGTGGCGTGGCCAGGGGTGGACCGCGCCAGGGGGTGGTGTGGCCCCCGTGTGGCCCATCTCCACTCCCCCTTCTGACATCCTTCGTTTTCTGGAAAAATAGAATTTTCCATGTATTTTCTGATCTTCGCGAATTTCGCCTCCAAACAGTGTCGTTTCCATCAGAATCCTGACTTCCACGGTCCATTCTCCAAAAGTCATCAACCATGCAAAAACAGATGAAATAACATAAATATCATCTCTTAATATGAAATATATCAATGAATAATGGTAAATTATGATATAGAATAGTGATGAAAAATGGACGTATCATGCCCCTTCAAACTGAACAGCTGCTGCCCTCCCGGCTCCACCAGTACTTTCGGTGAGCATGCTCCAACGGCTCCAAGGCATAGAGGAGCATCTCTCGGACCGACTAGAAGTTCCGGTCCCAACGAATGACACTAACTGACCGGTACTACCGGCGGTAGTTCCGGCCCAAGTTCCGACATATTCGATGCTTCGACACGGAAGTATACTGAAGCGAAACCGAGAACGAGCGGAACTTGGATCAGAACTAGAGCCGGAAGTACTGGGTCTCGAGGCTCTGACCGGAACTACCAGGCCACAGCGGTAGTACCGCTCAAGATAGTTGACCAGGCAGCGCTGGCCGGAAGTTCCTGTCAGGGATGAGGTGAACTTCCGACCGGTACTACGAGACAACTTTCGGTGTTGATTCCGCAAAAATAGAGCACTCTCGGCAGAGAGATACTGAACATGGATGGAACAACAACCGGAGCTCGAGCTGGAACTACTGCCAGGCTAGCCCTACAGACAACTACCAATGGAACTACCGGTGGCCGGCCGGTACTACCGGTTAGTGCAAAAAAGGATCAAAAACCTCACAGGATCTCTCTCTCTCTCTCTCTCTCTCTCTCTCTCTCTCTCTCCGAACAATGGGAAGGTTGTGGCGGTGGAAATATGGTTTATGCAAGAAAACATGATTCCCCACAACCTTCCGAGGTGGACCCCTCTTGATAGTACGGCGACCTAAAACAACAAACAAAGAGAGAAAGGCAAAAACAAAGGACGCCGTCTTCACGAGACTTCAAGAGAGAGGTCCACACACTCCATAGCAGACGAATAAACCTGAAACTTAGGCACACAACTAAACCACAAGTGGGATTGTCATCTACACCAAAATACTTAGGGAAAAACAATGTCCTTTCACCGCTCCTCTCTCTCTCTCTGTTTATTTGTTTGTTTGTCATTTGGTATGTCTGCCTGTCTCTCCTTCTCTCTGCGCGTGTTGAAGCTTAGCAGGAGGAGCTCCACGTCGAAGCTCAGGATCTCCATGTCTCCACGGTCACCCATTCCATGTTTCATTATCTCCTCCACCTAAAAACCAGAGTTGATGTGGATACCCAGAAGTTGTTCTTCAAACTTGCCACAAGGTAAATTTGTTATGTTTGTAAATTTTTTCCACAAGATCCTCCTAACCTCATAGGACGCGTATATAATGCCACGGTGAGCTCCTCCCACAGCAGACCCAGCTCCCGCCGCGCTGTTGTTGTTCGTCTCCTTGCCAACTGTGGAGAACTTTGCTCGGCTGTCGGCTCTGGCATGGTGTGGCGTTGCTAGCTCTGCGTAGGGGAAGATCAAGCAACCCACCTATCTCTCCAGCAAGCATGCTCTGGCGTTTTAGAAAATAAAAGACCGGCAGTGATTAACTTCTTAAAAAATTCATTTGAATTTGAAAATTATGGATTTTAATATTGTTGGATTGTGTGGGGGTAGAAAGAAAGAAGTTTGAACAATTATGGAGTTTAATATGAAGATTGGGAAGGAAAGAAGAGAGAAAATTATAAGGAATGGACTAAATAATCTATCAAAGTACTGATTAATTCCTTGACCCATAAAAGTTATAAGGATCTCCCTTAGAATAATGGGCTGCATGCATCAATCAACGCAAATGGCGGGACTATATATGTTCTCCCTTCGACTGTCTCCGGCTCGAGCTAGGTCTAGTGCTTCTGTCCCGTGGACTGCTTGCTACTGTCTACGATGAGACGTTGGCGTTGGTGACGGTGCTATTAAGGTGGCACATGCTGGTGGGCGGCACGTTTGGTGGTGGTGCTTCGAATCGACCGGAGTTTTGTTGTGGGTGGGGTTAGGTAGAAGTCCTTGTCGGCTCGTCCGACTCCGCCGCGGTGCCGCCTTCGGGTGGCGCCTTTCCTCCTTGGAGGGCGTCGTGGATAAGCCCAGGCCACTCTACTCGGAGTACCGGGGGAAACCCTAGGTCCAGTGCACTAGGCCGGACAACAGCGTCGTCACCATGGCGCTTCCCTTCCTGAAGGTGCTGTTTTGGTACAGGGCGTCTTGGGGTGCCAGGAGCGTGGTGGGACACTTTCGGAGGGTGCAACGGTGACGAGTCACCCTCGTATCGTCGAGTCGCCTTTTTTCCATTTCTTTTCCTTTTGGGCATGTTGGTGCTGTTGCCCTAGCCTTCTCGGTTGTTCGGGCGTGTGTGTTGCTGCTCCAACACCTTGTATCGTTTGTGCGTGTGTGTGTTCGTTTGGGCGTTGTGCTGGTCTGGCCAGCAGCGGTCTCACCTGTGTGCTTTATTTATAAAGCGGGGCGAAAGCCTGTTTCGAGGAAAATATATAACTACTACTATAATAAGGAATAGATTGGTAAGCAACCTGCCAGCGTTGTGAGGCTTGAAATATAAAGGTGCCACCGCAATATGGTTGAGAACACAGACAATTATACAGTGCACAACCATATCAGCCCAAGTGTATCCTGTGAGCGCTGGAGAAGTGTCTGGCCGCCGCCACCATCCCGCCGGACATGCCCCTGTAGCTGGTGTTGGCCGCCTTCGACGAGCGAAAGAACACAAACCAAGACTCCACCACCGAGCGGAAACCAGAGCCCGAGTTCTTGCCGCCTGCTGCCATGAGAGGACAGGTAATGTAACAAGACCTCGCTAGTCTTTACGTTAGGTCTCTGTAGTGATATATAATGTTTCATTGTACCGATGAGTTGCTTCCACAAGTCTTTATATAGCAATCGTGATGGAAGGAGTACCGGCAACCAAGGTAGATGGGCCGTGGCGAAGAAAAATGACCAGTCGATCGATCAATCAAATTAAAAGACCACGTTGCATAATTGCTGAGGAAACGACGCAGCTAGAGTAACTTGCCAAGCGTAGGATCCAGGCAGCTGGTGCGTCCAGCATGTTGGTGACTTTGACTCTGTCTCATCTTCAAGGATATGCAGGGACCATCTCCATGTCAAAATCACCATTTGCGCCGAGTTTTGACCGGTGTTTTGTTTCTTGTAAGTAACTACCAAAGGTCATGTCGAACTAGATCTTTTTGTTTTTTACTAGTAACTATATATGCACAAGCAGAAAGCAGTACCAGTCAACACACACCGTGGTTCCCTGAAGAGTCAACACACACCAAGCCTGCCTTGCATCTTACACTTGGAAAATTGCTGCGTTGTTTCCTCATGATCAGAGATTATGAAACGTGGCCGGCCGTTCACCTTGGTCGCCAAGCAAGCCATGAAAAACAAAAAAACTGTTATTACTACGATCGCAGTAGTATATAAAGCCTTGCTGCAGCAGCAGAAGCTCGTCGGTACAAGAAAATAGCAGTACGTACTACCACATAGAGAACATATACATATATATACGTAGAGACTTGAGAGATCCAGTCAGTCAGGCAGTCACATCTTCTAGTTTGCTCATGGGAGACGGCAAGCATTCTGGTTCTGGTTTCCGGTCAGTAATTGCATCATGGTTTGCGCGCTTTCACTCGCCGAAGAAGACGAGGAACACCAGCTACCGTGGTCTGGCCGGCGGGATGGTCGCAGCGGCCAAACACTTCTCCAGCGCTCACAAGATACACATTGCCTAGCATTGTCCCTACATAGCTTGACCGTGTGTGTTCTCAGCTCGCTCGAGGACAGTAGTACCTTGTGTATATAGTCTAAACTACACACTTGGGCTATGCATATGGTTTGTACATAGCGCCTTGGTTAACTGTGTTCTTTTGGGACCATTAATTGTTGTTGTTGTTGTTATCACCGAGTAACAGAGGCTATCAGTATTTCCACCCCTATATTTGGGCTGAACCTGTAATAGAGATGCTCTTTTCGGACTCTTCATTCGACTTCCCTCTTAACCAATATGAAAACAATAAGTGGCCCAACGAGGATCAAGATGACTGTTTTTTTTTTCAAAAGGGAATGCGCCGATCTGTACAATTGATTTTGATGCACACAATCTCATGCATCTTTATTACCAACTTTTTAATTCTTCATACATTCCACATAAGAAAAAATCCCAAGAAACAATAAGCTAGGGTTACATAAAACACTCTCACACGTCACTGATCTTAACGCTAGAGTACCAACCAAACCGCCTGATCAAAGTTTGGTGTACCATCTCTAGGTGATTGTACCTAGAGTCAAGAGACTGCCACGTATCCACGTAGGCATCCAATGGGAAGCCACATGAATACTATACAACTTGTAGCCTTGCAGGAGAAACTCTTTTCTTACCATTAAAAACAAGACCATTACAACATTTCAGATAGCTATCCCGGGTTGGATCTTTAAGTTGTCTACCTATCCCTCGTAACCCAAACATATTAGAGATACTTGTTGGGGATGTTAAAAGATACAACATACTACCCTCTACAAGAGCCTTGCAGACATGCAATCGAGAAAAGAAGTGCTTGATTGCCTCCTCCATGTTCCCATAGCAACACTTCTTGGGCCAGGATACATGATGGCCGACACACAACGAAAAAGATGAGACAACACATCAACATGCCACACTAGTCAATGCCAAGCAGTCCGAAATATACGCTCGCATATTTTCATCAAACCATAGTTTTAGGCAAACATCTGAAATCAAGAAGAAGGTGGTGTTGGCGACTATGCGAGCTAGGACATTCTCCCAGTCAGTTGCCTGTAGGTTAAGACATGGCTCGGGCTCTACGCTTGATGAAGTTCCCCTGATGTTTATTGATGTAGCCATAATGGCATGCAAGGTATGACATGTATCCGCTTAAGTAATGGATGTTTACTTTGATACTTGTCGGTTATGTGCCACGACTAACTGATCATGGGATCATGGTGTATGCATAACATGGATTCTCGGAGGATTAATTCGGGGACCCCACAATCGGCCTCCGAAGTTAGGCACAGAAGTTGCCTCACTGGGCAAAAATTGCCTCGTTAGGCACAGAAGTTACGGGGCTTCAAAGTTGCCTCGTCGGGATCCAAAGTTGCCTCGCCGGGTAAAAGTTGCCACGCCGGTCTCCGAAGTTGCGTCATTAGGCACAGAAGTTGCCTCATCGGGTTGAAGTTGCCTCGCCGGGAATCGAAGTTGCCTTGTTAGGCACCAAAGTTTCCTCGTCGGGCTCTGAAGTTGCCCCGTCAGGCTCCAAAGTTGCCTCGCCGGGCAAAAGTTGCCTCGTCAGGCACAAAAGTTACGGGGCTTCAAAGTTGCCTCTCCAGGCAAAAGTTGCCTCGTCAAGCACCAATGCCAGGCATCAAAGTGGTCTCGTCGGGCACCAAAGTGGCCTCGTTGTGCACCAAAGTTGCATCATCGGTCACCGATGTTGCTCTGTCGGGCACCAAAGTTGCATCATCGATCACCGATGTTGCTCTGTCAGGCACCAAAGTTGCTTCGTCGGGCATCGAAGTTACTCTGTCGGGCACCAAATTTGCCTCGTCGGGTATCAAAGTTTCCCGGTCGGGCACATGCACCAAAGTTTCCCGGTCGGGTGGTGAAGTTACCCTGTCAGGCATTGAAGTTGTTCTGTCAGGCATCGAAGTTGTCCGGTTGGGCACCGAAGATGCTTTGTTGGGTACCAAAGTTTCCCTGTCAAACACCAAAGTTGCCTCGTCAGGCACCAACATCGGACATCGAAGTGGCCTAATCGGGCACTAAAGTCACATCATTGTGCACCAAAGTTGAATCGTTAGGCAACTTCAGTGTGGCTATAGGCAACTTCACAGCGAGGCAATTTCGGAGCCCGGCGAGGCAACTTCGGAGCCTGGCGAGGCAACTTTGGAACCTGACGAGGCAACTTCGAAGAGCGACAAGGGAACTTGTGCCCAACTGAGCAACTTTGGTGCCTAACAAGGCATCTTCAGAGCTTGGCGAGGCAACTTCATTAGACCATTAGGACTGCACTATCGCGGTGCATGAGGACGGCCCTTTTTCGGGCAAGCCGCTACCCGACGAGGAAAAATCGGAGCCCGACGAGGCAACATCGAAGCTCGGAGGCAACTTCAGAGTTCGCCCGTGCACACACCATTGAAGTCGGGCACTTCCTCGTCTTCAAGTTCGAAGGCTATGGCATGCTCACTGTCATGGTCTACGACATGACTATATGCCGCCGCCACTACCACTCCGACTCCGATGACAGGCGAGGACTATGTAATTATTAATTTCTAGTTCATTGCATCATCAAGTTTTAGTCCCCAAGCTATGTATGCAATCCATGGATGTAGCCAAGATTTTCAAATATAATAACTAGGCCATAGATGCAAGCCATGGATGTTAATTGCCTCATTGGCGCGAAGTATTCCTTCGCGTATCGAACACTTCCCGAGATTGATCGAGGCGGGCACCAAAACAATGGCCGGTGGTCCGGTGATGGCCGAAACTCGTTGGAAACACACCGACGTCCGCACCATTGGACATAGTGACAAATCACGACAGATTGAATGGGACGTGCCGCTAGGGGCACTAGCCTAGTAGGCTAAACTGCGACCCAATTTATGCTGGCGGATTGACCCAAACGGACCAAATCGGACGATTTGGCTTGCCGGTTTGGGTCATGCCATTAGAGATGCCCTTAGGCATCTCCACCGGGTCGACCCAAACGGACCAAATCGGACGATTTGGCTTGCCGGTTTGGGTCATGCCACTGGAGATGCCCTTAGGGCATCTTCACCGGGTCGACCCAACCCATCCCGACGCGTTCGAACCCGTCCGCACGGTTGCGGCGTTGTAGTGGCACGACCCATTCGTCCCGACACATCCAACTCGACCCATCCGTGCATCTAATTTGCGTGACCACTGGGTCGGTCCGGACACTGGTTGGCCGAGGGCGTGTCCCCCCTCCCCTCCGCGCTAGTGACCCACCCGCCAGTGACAAACGCAACATCAGCGCCGATTCAGACACAACCACGCCACTGATTCAGACGCAAAGGCCACGGCAACGATTCAGAGTCGATGGCAGAAGGCTGATTAGCGGCAGCCTACGCCATCAATGGCGATAATACGACGCACTGGCTGACTAGACCGTTCAATGTCGTCTCTTCCTCCTCCTCCTTTCTGATACCGGGCCTTTTTTAACTGGTCGCCCGTGGCAAATTGCTACCACACCACACCATTCTCTCCCTCCTCCTCCTTTCCATTCTCCACTACCCTGTAGCTAGCCATGGTCGGCAGCGAAGGATCGAGGGGAGGGCGTGCCGGTCGTGGATGTCGAGGGAGGAGCAGAGGATGCGACCAAGCCATCACGCCACCACACTCTCCCTCAACGCCGTCGTCGCCCGACGAGGTCGACCCAGGCATCCAGTTCGCAATGGCCATCCATGTCAGCATGCCAAGTGACAGGCTCCTCCCGTCCCACAGGTTCGTGACCCTAGTCTGCGACCCACCGCCCCCGCTTGTCATCCTGCGGGCGAACGGTTTTAGGACAACCAGGTACCCGGTCGATCTGTAGTTTGACCACCTCGGCCAGTTGTACCTCGGCGACGGCTGGGAGTGCTTCGCCCGTGCGTACCAGATCAAAGTGGGCAATGATATCTACGCACTTCTGTTCTTGTAGACAGTTGTTGGGCCTCCAAGTGCAGATGTTTGTAGAATAGCAGCAAGTTTTCCCTTAAGTGGATTACCCAAGGTTTATCGAACTCAGGGAGGAAGTGGTCAAAGGTATCCCCTCTCAAGCAACCCTGCAATCAAGATACAAGAAGTCTCTTGTATCCCCAACACACCCAATACACTTGTTAGGTGTATAGGTGCACTAGTTCGGCAAAAAGATAGTGAAATACAAGTAGTATGGATATAAGACAACGGTGCCAGAAAAGAGCTTGACAGGAGGAAAAGACTAAAGGAAAAAAGATGGAAGCAAGCAAACATGTAATAGATCTAGTTGCAAACGATGTTTCAATGTTTAGAAACAAGGCCTAGGGATCATACTTTCGCTAGTGAAAACTCTCATATAAATATCTTCTCTTCATGATACTACTCTAAACTACTCTCTGGTTGGACACTCTAATCCATGGTAGGGCTATAACAACACTCCTCAAATTCTGCTTTCCCCATCTAGATAACCCCACACTGTCACCTTGAGCGCTAGATGGTTCCAACAAACACCACAATTTCATAAAGACATCCAACTCCAAATATAACTCATAACAAGTATTTGTAATCTCTAGCCTAAGTGCCACCATGGTGTGCATGCTGTCACTTTCACACACATGGGGAGAGCCAGAGATTTATTAAAGAACTTGAGTAGCAAGGTAGATCTACTTGATTACAAAGCTCATGATCACAATATGATCATGCATAGAGAGAGATGAACACATAGCTACCGGTAGAACCCTTAGCCTCGAGAAAGAACTACTCCCTCCTCATCATGGGAATCAGCAACGGCAATGGAGATGGTGGTGGAGATCGATGGAGATGGCTCTGGGGGCACTTCCCCGTCCCGGAAGGGTGCCGAAACAGTGACTTTCTGTCCCCTGAATCTCCCCTTCGGTGGCGGCGGTGCTGCGGAACTTTTCGTGGCTGGAGGCTGGATTTCCTAGGGTTTTTGCATCGAAGGCGTCTTATAGGCAAAGGGGCAAGGTCGGTGGCCGGCCAGGGGGCCCACACCATGCCTTGGCGTGGCCTAAGGATGCCCGCGCCAAGGGGGGGGGTGTGGCCGCCCTATGGCCCCCCTTCGTGTCTCCTTCGGACTCCATGTGTCTTCCGGTAAAATATCGACTTTGGCTTTTTGTCCGGTCCAATTCTGAGAATATTCATTTTCTGCCTTTTCTGGAACCAAAACAGAAGAAAACAGCCAACTGACACTGTGGCATCTTGTTAACAGGTTAGTCTCAGAAAGTGTATAAAAATACTCCAAAGTATGGACAAAACATAAGAAAGTAGATATAAAACAAGCATGGAACATAAAAAATAATAGATACGTTTACAACGTATCAGGCAACATCGTCATGTTCAAGTATGACGGCGAAGGAAGGGTCGACGTCAGCGTCTTCAACGACAGCATGTGCCGGAGACGGTACCACCCGATCTCCGACTCCGACTCCGACAACGACGAGTAGGTTTAGGCTATGCGCACGCCATGTACTATGTATCGATGTAGGCATTGACCACATTTGCAATGAAAAGCTTTATTCAAGCCCTAGAACTTTTGTTACAAGCATACCACAAGCACACCTAAACTACACACCTAAACGGATCAGAGACACCATTCGTCATTAAGAGACCGGATGATCGCCCGCTACGTCTGCTCCTCCTCTTCAGCGTGGTCGAGGCGGGCACGCAGGGAAGCGTCGTCGGGATTGGCCCACACCGCTTCCCGGAGGTTGGACTGTACCAATGTGAGCTGGTCCAATCGCCGGTGCTATGGCAGGAAGACGCGTTCCACCACCTCCATCGTGAAAGGCTCGCTGGTGGTCACATGGCGGTTGTAGAAAGGGCGATGCGGCGGGGGACACAGCGTGTATATCTGCGGGCGCCCCGGGATCGGAGGCGACAACACGTCTGGTTCCTCCGGCGGGTCCGGCCACCACGACGACAACATGCGCTCTGGGGGCGGTGGGATTTCTGGGCGATTGTCGCGGCCGCTAGATCGGTGACGAGGAAGGCCAGGCATGGTAGCGTGGGGAGGTAGGGTTTATGGTTTGTGCCTACATCGGCTTGCCTCCCCTTTTTATGGACACGCCTGGACGCGGCGGGAAACGCCTAGAAGAGGCGGGGATCGGCGGGGAAGAGGCGGGAAACGACTGAAAGAAAGTCGGCAGGCGGCAGGAATAAATTGGATATACACCGGCCCCGGCGCTGGTGACGGGACTTTTGCAGACGCGGACATTTAGGTCGCGCTGCTGGGCGCGGTCGCCCGGACAGGCTGGACCGTGGCCCTAAAATGACCGCGGGCCGACCCAAACGGACAGAAACGGACCGTTTCGGTCACGCATTTGAGTTGGCCCGGTGGAGATACCCTTATACCTAGAGTGAAGAGAATCCCACGTATCCAGATGCTTAAGTGGACACCATGTATGCATCCAATGGGAAGCCACATGAATACAACTTGTAGCCTTGCAGGAGAAACTCTTGTTTCACCATTAAAAACAAGACCATTACAACATTTGAGAGAGCTATCCCAGGTTTGATCTTTAAGTTGTCTGCCTATCCCTCGTAACCCAAAAATATTAGAGATACTTGTTGGGGATGTTAAAAGATACAAGATACTAGCATCTACAATAGCCTTGCGGACATGTAATCGAGAAAAGAAGTGCTGGATTGCCTCCTCCATGTTCCCATAGCAACACTTCTCGGGCCAGATACATGATGGCCGACACGCAGTGACAAGATGAGATAACACATTGGCATGCCACACTAGTCAATGCCATAATAGTCTAAAATATAGACTCGAATTGCCTTATTTCATAGCTTGAGGCAAACATCTGAAATCTTATTTTTTAAAGGTTTTATGCATATTTAAATTATATACATGAAATTGGTTTGTACGAATTATCTTAAAAAGTCTTCTATATGTTGTAACTTAAATTAGTGGTTAAAGGCATGTTTCCAAGACCATCGCTATGTATAAAACAATAGCTTTTAGAGGTGTGCTTCGGTGTGCTCCCCCTCCTCCCAAATTCAGAAACTAAAAACCAATACCCCATCGGTTCGGAGGGCATGAAGGGGTATCGGTCAATCCTCGTTGTCCTTGTGTTTCCAGTTTTCTAAGTTTATGAGCAGGGGAAGGCACCGGAGCAAAACTCTAGCTTTTATGGAACTTGTGAGAGTAAAGTAGAGTAGATCAATTGTCTATTTGCCCTTGTTATTGCATAACGTTGTTCTTTTGAAATGAACAATTACTCGAACTTACAGGACCGAACTTGTTAAACATTTTACTCACAATAACAACAAAAAATATTGGTCCCAATAGGCATCATTGACTGTGAGGCTTAAAATATAGTTTATACAACTATAATTTACATTCGGTGATAAAAGAAAACCATGCAGCTATGTACACAACAAAGATCTATGTACAACCATATTAGCCAAAGTTTATCTTGTGAGCACTAGAGAAGTGTTTGCCCGCCGCAACCATCTCGCTGGCTGGATCATACGTGCCCCGGACCTCATAGCCAGCGTTCGCCTCCTTCGGTGAGCGAATGCACACAAACCAAGACATCACCACCGACCAGAAACCAGAACCGGATTTCTTACCGTTTCCCATGGGTCGAACTAGTATGTATAAATCAATGCAGAGACAATGGTAATCCCCTTTCGGAAACTGTGAGCGAACTAGTGGTGTGGCTAAACCTTTCTATCTTTCACGTTTGGTCTCATCAGTACTACTGTTTCGTGTACCCATAAGTTGCTGCCACAAGGCTTTATATAGCATCTCGTGATGTAGTAACAATTGTTTCTGCTGGCTTGGTGACCAAGGTAAATAGCGTGATCTCTATCCCTACACCTGGACAAAACTCTGCCTCGTTGGTCAACATACGACACGTACGAACTTGCTGGCCAAGATAATACTACTCCTGGACAAAACTGAGCGTTCTGCACAAGGGCCGATCAACTCAGCTCAGTTGATGGTGTAAGTCCCCAAGATTCCAGGTCGTTTTGGCTTGGAGTCTTTGCCAAATGATGTATGTGTCCCGTTGGTCAGCACGTCTGCTGAGCTAGTTATTTAATGGAATCGAGTGTTCCAAGTCAAAAAAATAAACTCAGGTCAATCATGCATGCGAGCTTCAGCATAAGCGCCGGTTAAATTTTTTCAGGTTTGACCAGGTTTATTGAAAAATATATCAACATTTAAACCACAATTTAGTTTCATAAGATTCATCATAAATTATATTTGCATACGACGAAATAGGTTTGACGTTCTATAAAACCTGTCAAACTTGGAGAAATTTAACTTAGAACATCGACATGCCTTTTGGCGTCTATTTACAAAGAAACAGATGAATACCGGTCAATATTGGCATCTTGGAAGAGTCAACACCATGCATGCTGGCTGCATCAGGCCTGCCTTGCCTCATACACTTGGAAAATTGCTGCGTTGTTTCCTCAAGAATTATGAAACGTGGCCATACACGTTGGTCGCCACGCAAGCAAGCAGAACATACATACATAGAGAGTAGAGAGGTCTAGTCACATTTCTATTTTGCTCATGGGAGACGGCAAGCATTCTGGTTCTGATTTCCGGTCGGCGATTGCATCTTGGTTTGTGCACTTTCACTCACCGAAGAAGGCGGCAAACACCAGCTACCGTGGTCTGGCCATGCTTTACGGTCGGTCAACGGATCTTCTACTGTGTTGGCTGCACCTACTAGGTGTAGGCCGAACGTCTTGGGTCGATCTATCCCTAGGTCGGAGCCGGTGCTGATGGAGGTTTCTGCTGATGTGGTGACCGATGGGCTGGTCCAGGAGGGGCTGGCTGATCGGTCATGTGTTGGCTCGGTGTTGATTGAGGACCTGGTGGGGCGGGCTGACTCGGACCAGGATTTCGTCGCCTAGGAGGGGCCGACGGACTCGGCCTCCACCACGGAGGTCCCTGCGGCGGCGAGGCCTTCGGGGCTAGAGGTGGCGACCCAGGTGGTTGCCTCGGCAGCCGTGACGGACTCGGGGGCCCAGGCGGGGCACCCGGGAGCCGGCGCCTTTGTGGCCCAGGAGGGGCTGCACGTGGAGGGGGACCTGGCCCAGGAGGGGTCGGGTTTCTCTCCAATCGCGTCATCTTGTGGCCCAGGTGGGGCTGCAGGTGGCCGGCTGATCATGCCTCCGATGATTGACGTGCCTGCGCGTAGGAGCTTCCGGCATGGCACCGATGCACTCGGGACGTCGGTCACGGACAAGGACTCGATGGCCAAGGCCATGCGAAGGAAGGCTGAGAAGAATCTGAATTCTCAGGGTATAAATAATTCGTCTTCATCTTTCCTTTCTTTTTCAGCCCCTGTTATTGTTGATAAGCTTGCCAATATTGGTATTACCATGGATAGATCTGTAAAGGAAATTAATCTTTCTAGTTATGTTCCGAGACATATGGAGGTTGACCGTCTAACGGTTACTCCTAAGGTCCCAGTTGTTCCTGATTATTTATCAACGGAGGAGGAGGAGTTGCAGGCCACAGTAGATGGTCAACTCCTTTCTCACTTAGTTGGTGAAGTGTCAGATGTGGGTTTTGATGAGACTGGGCTGGGCTCATTATATGAGCTTAAAGCTTCTGGCCGAAACTCAAAAAACCTAAAGTCTCGCAAAAGGACTCGTGTATCCAAATCTACTATTATTTCTCAATGAATGGCATGTTCTCAAATAGCAGAGGTCTTCGTGACTTCGCTAAACATTTGTTTTTTGCCGACTATGTGAGAGATCATAAGTTGGATTTTTTTAGTATTTCTGAGACCAGGAGACGTGATTTCTCACAAGCCCAACTCAATCGCCTTTCTGGTGGAGTGGACTTTACGTGGGTATCACGTCCACCGCGAGGTAGATCCGGGGGAACCCTATTGGGTGTCAGAGATGAGACAATGGAAGTCTTAGCTAGTGCGAATGGAGACTTCTTTATTAAGCTCCATATTCGTAACAAGGCTGATGATTTCATATGGTCTCTAGTCGCTGTTTATGGGGTTGCCCAGGATGTTTATAAAGTTGTTATTTTACGTGAGTTGGTTAATCTGGCTAAGGATAATCCGTACCCTATTCTTATAGGTGGGGATTTTAACTTGCTAATATTCCCTCATGAGAAAAGCCGGGGCCATTTTGGCGAACATTGGCCTTTCATGTTTAATGCTTTCATTGACAGTTTAGACCTGAGAGAGGTTACGATGTTAGGAAGACAGTTCACCTGGGCTAATAGTCTTCTAGAGCCTACATTGTCGTCGGTTTGAGGACAAGTACGCCATGAGGGGGTCCTCGAGGCCTGCGGGAGAGAGGGGTGTGAGACGTACGGTGTTCCGGGACAGTGAGCACACAAGTTTACCCAGGTTCGAATCCGCCGGCTTTGGACGGACCCTACTCCTGCTAGCAATCCAGTAATACAGCAGAGCCGGAATATGGGTTACAAAGGTTTCGCCTGTGCGAGTTGAGATTGTAGACTATTGAGGTGTGCCCTAAAGGCTCTCCCTAGGACGGCTTATATAGATATCCGGCCTAGGGTTTACATGAAAGATCAATCCGGCTACGACTAAGAGTTGGTTACAGAGTACATCCTGAACTACAAGTAACATTATAGGCCTAAGTTAGTAAGTCTTCTGGGCCTTCCCGTAGTCGGATTGGACTCCGTCTTCTCTCCCTAACTGGGCCGCCCGTGAAGCAAAGCTCTAACCTGAAGTGGGCCACCCTGGTCAGTGAGGATCTGTGAGGATACCCGGAAAGTATATCCCCAAGAGTAGCCACCGGGGGCCTCCAAGATCCAAAGTCGGATTTTATCATCGTCTAGCTTGATCTTCGGCTTACAGAATCTTGAAGGGTTCCTGAAACTTCATAACAAAAAATACGATCCGGGTCTTAAAAGTAAGTCAGACCTTTCAATTAGTTACTCGGATTTTCCAGCTCGCTTTTAAACTAAGCCGGAACTTGGTCTCTAACGCCACCTGACACAAGTATGGTCAAGTCACGTCATCTGACAGACGTTCCGTCAGCACGACCGTTGGTGGGTCCGCGGTTCGTGGAACCGAGGCGCCGTTTCAATGCGTGCGTGGAGATTGAGGCGACGCAATCATCGCGCGGGCCCTTCCCAGTTCTTTCCACGACGCGTGACGGTTACACTGTAGCGTTTGCACGAATCTTGGCGCAGGTAGGTGGATATAAGGGGTTTAGATTTCTTCTTCTCCTCTCCACCAGTCCTTCGCCGTTCCTTTCTTCCCAATCCTCCAGCGCGCTTAGAGCCTTTTCATCCTCTTCCCACAGAGCTCCTAGCACCGCCACTTTAAGGTCACCTTTTCCACCAGAGAGAAAATGGCTTCATCCTCTTCTTCCTCTCTAGCGGCGGCGGCGGCGGAAGCAGCTGTGGAGAAAGAGAGCTTCCGGGGAATCTGGATCCCCCGCGCCCTCGACGACGACGGCCTCAAAAACGTGGAGAAGGAGGGGCTTCTCGCCGCCGGCAACTGGCGGAGCGGTTCCGGCGAAACCGTCCCCAATCCACGCGAGGGCGAGCGCGTCCACTTCGGCACCCATCTGGACCGAGGTTTGTCCTTTCCTCCCTCGGAGTTCTTCTCCGAGGTGATTGACCACTATGGAGTTCAACTCCATAATCTTCCTCCCAATTCTCTTCTAGAGATGAGCGCATATGCTGCGCTTTGCGAGGGCTTTCTCAGCATTAGGCCGAGTTTGCTCCTTTTCCGGTATTATTTCCATGTCCGGAGAAATTCCATTACTGCCTGTGTTCCTTATATCACCGGTACCATTAGTTTTTCTGTTAGACGAGATCGGGCATATCCCAAAATTTCTGCCAGTGACTCGGTCAAATAGTGGCCAGCCACTTTTTTCTATCATAGGGATATTCCGGTTCCTGGCAAAGCTACTGCTTTGCCGGCTTTTGTCGACGGAGCCGCCACAGCCCAGCCTTCCTGGGATGAGGCTGCTCCAGCTCTCACCGACGATCTGATCCTCGCTAAGAGGCGGATCGAATATCTTATCAAGCACAAGGGTCTGAAAGGATCCGACTTAGTCCAGTGCTGGGTCTCACGTCGGATCCATCCACTTCAGTACCACGGGGATAGACTGATGCACTCCATCACGTCTTCCAAAAAAGACTCTCTCCGCATCAGCCCCAAAGCCTACACCATCCAAGGTTACATAAGCCAGATCAAGTGGCTGATCAAGGAGCGGATCGAGAGGAAAATTCCGGAGATTTCTCTAGATATGCACACGGCGGAAAACCCCGTGGTAGCGGTAAGCTTCCATCAGTACACCTTTTATGTGTTTCAATCTTTAAGTTATATACTGCAATGCTGATATGTTTTCTTGTTTTCAGCTTGCTGATCTCCCCGAGTCGGAGCTTGCTCCACTCGAAGGATATCCTCCTGAGTTTTCTCAGGAGACTGAAGTGGTCCCATTGCCGGACCTTGCGCTCAAGAAGCGCAAAGCTCTGACAGTGGCTGTTGGCACAAAGGAAGTGCCCGTTGTGAAGAGGTAACTTTCATTCACAATTTCCGCCTTTGTACCTTTCTCGAATTTCTTTCTGAGATGTAATGTTTCTGACTTTACTACATTCTCAGAGCAAAGCCTCTCATCAAGGGTAAGGGGAAGGGGATTCCTGCGAAGCCCCTGCGACCGGCGAAGCTTACCATAGCTTACCCTGCCACGGCTCCTCCGACTCCTGCCCCTCAACCTTCTACAACACCGGCGATGACTCCTTCTCCGGTTGTTGTAGAAGATCCGGCTCCTCCAACGGCGCCTGTGATCCTTGGATCGCATACTGACGTCACCGTGGGTGCGTCAGCTCAAGATAAGGGTGAACCCTCTTCGGGTAATGATCCCTCGGCTGAAGTCTTCGCTGACAACCTCCTCAGCAACCCTAGACTTGCCAAGTTTGGCTTATCCCGGAAATCTGCAGAGCAGATCCAGCGGCTGGCCAGGCAAGTCCTGGACAAAAGCCATTTATCCCCCAAAGAGGAAGCGCAAGAAGCAGAGGACGTCAAGTTCTCTGACCTTCTCGCTCAAGTCCGCCTTCATGACGAGAGGATCAGGACTGTCGAGCTTCCAACAGCCCCAGTAATTCCTCTTACCCTCGCCGAGAAGGTGGCGGCTGAAGTGAATGCGGGGTTAGACAAACTTACCCGCGAGCAATATGTAAGTCGGAATTCCAACTCTTGTTTTTTACCTTATGTTATATCATATCCTCTAGCCCCCAAGCATGAAGTAGGATATATAAATCCGGGTTTATGCTTTCATTAGGATTCCAAAGAACGAAGTAGTGTAGCCCCCAAGGCTCGTGCTGATATTTACCAAAAAATATTAGCCCGAGTCTTAAGTAGCTTTCTGACTTTGGGTATTCTGACTTACAGAAAGTATGTTCCTATAACCAGGAATTATTAACCAATGTCTGTGATAAGCGGAGAGAGATCAAAGCTCTCCGGCTTAAAAATATTGAGCTCAAGTTAGCTAAGGATGTAGCCGAAGGTAAACATTCCGAGATTCAAACCTTGTTTTTTGCTTTTTTCAATGTCGAATTTTTCTGAACTGTTGTTCTTTTTGTCTTGCAGCGTTGGTGAAACAATCCATCGCTATGATTGAAGAGGCCGAGAACCTCAAGACCCTAGTGGTGGAGAACAAGGGACTTCGCCAAGAGCTGGACAAGCTAGAGGCGGATCATGAAAGGAGCATAGCTCAAGTCCTTGAGTCCTCCTCCATGGCCACTGAAGAGCGCGATCTCAAGATTGCCGCTCAAGATAAAGTTATCTCAGACCTCAAGAATGAGCTTGGCAGAGAGAAAGATCTCTCCGAAGCGCTCCGGGCTGAACTCCAGAGTCTCCGGGAGGAGAAGGCCAAGATTGACGACGTCATTCTTGGTATGTTCCATCTATCTGATTTATCATTTCTTCGACTTTCATCAATGTCGGATTTTTATTGACTTGTTTTGTGTATAGGTCATCTGAACTTGACGGACTCCTCCTCGTCCGAGCCCCGCACTCACCGGCTTACCCAAGTCGGTGATCTTCTTCATGACCACCGCCAGTCCCTTGAGGACATTGGCGAGTCTCTCAGGATTTCGGACATGCCAAGCATGTCGGACTTCTAGGTGCGGGAGAAGTCCAAGGAGATGTCACAGCTTGTTCGGGATTGGAACATGTCCTACGCGCGGACTGCTGCGTAGAACGCTCTTACCATGGTTATGAGCCACCATGGAAACATGGAGCTATGGCAAGTGACCAGAGAGTACTACAAGGTAGACGAAGACAGCCAGGAGCAAGACCTTCAAGCCATCATGCACTCCTGCGCCGGATATGGGTGCCACGTAGCTGATCTGATCAGCTATGAGACGCCCTTCTTCACCCGTGTGGATACTCCGCCACCTCCTCCAGAAGACGCCGAAGAAGTTTCCGACGATGAACGGACCACCTCGGATCTGGACATCTCGGCACGATATCAAGGCGGAGTAACCAGCGATCCGACAGTTCCTTCATCTCCTCCTGCATCATAGATCAGAAAACTATGTATTATTCTGGAAAGACATGATGCGTTTTGTAAATATTAAGTACTATGACTTTTGCTAGTGCTAGGTTTTTTATCTATTCAGCACTTTTGTCTTAGATTATTTGCGTGCCTGAAATGTTTTCATAAGCACTTAGAATTTTCCGCCTCTAATTATCGCTTATCTGGCTTTCCGCCTCGTCCCTTTCGTGAGCCGGCTAAACCTTCAGCCAGAAACTTTGCCGAGCAATGGAGCTCAATTGCTAAACCAGTTTAAACTCGGAAACAAAGCCGGCTTCCAGTACCAACAATTCACTACTCAGAAGATACCCGCATCCAGCAATCAGACAAATAACCCAAGTAAAGACTAGAATTTTTTAGAGTTATACCCGAAGGTAGTAGTTTTAGAATCAGAAATCTAAACCAGAACAAACATGAGCATAAAGTACTTTCAAGCATTCTGGGATTTTCGACTATGACATGATCATTAGGAAATAAGATGGTAAAAACTTCTCAGGAAAACTTTGAGGTAACCAAAACTTTTATTTCTCACAGAGCATGTACATATGTATGATTACAAAGAAAGATAAACTAAGAATAAAAGGGACGTAGCTGAGCAATATTCCACGGTCTGTCTAACTCATCCGGATTTGTACTGCCTCCAGCTCTCTTTCTCTTCTTAGTAGCAGATATTTCTTTGACTGGCCTCATGTCAGTTAAGTAGTATGACCCATTGTGTAATACTCGACTAACTAAAAAGGGCCCTTCCCATATTGGGGAAAGTTTGTGCTTTCTTTGTTGCACAAGCCGGAGAACCAAATCACCTTTATTGAAGGATCTAGTTCGGACTCTCTGGCTATGATACTTGCGTAACTTCTGTTGATAGGCTGTAGATCTCATTTCAGCAACGACGCGAACTTCTTCGACTAAGTCGAGATCATTTTGTCGAGAAATCTCGGCATCCTCTTCGATATACGCGGCCACTCTAGGAGAAGTAAGAATCAAATCACTAGGAAGAACAGCTTTTGCGCCATAGACCAAGAAGAAAGGTGTATATCCTGTTGACCTGTTCGGAGTTGTTCGCAAACTCCAAATTACAGAGGGTAGTTCCTCTGCCCAAGCCCCCGCAACACGTCTCAGTGGTGCTTCAAGTCTTGGTTTCAAGCCTTGTAGAATTAAACCATTTGCTCTTTCGACTTGTCCGTTAGCCTGTGGATGTGCGACTGACGCAATGTCAAGCCGGATATTTTGCTCATCGCAGAATTCAGCCAACTCTCCCATGGAAAAATTACTCCCGTTGTCCGTGATAATGCTATGCGGATAACCATACCGGATTATAACATCCTCGACAAATCTTTTGGCTGTTGCTCCATCACAACTAGTGACAGGTTTAGCCTCGATCCATTTCGTGAATTTATCCACCATCACTAAGAGGTGAGTAAATCCACTTGGAGCTCGTTTAAAAGGTCCTACCATATCAAGCCCCCAGACCGCAAAAGGCCCTGTTATAGGTATTGTTCGTAGCTGATCAGCCGGAACATGAGCTTGCTTGGCGTACTTTTGGCAGCCTTTGCATGTCTTGACTAATCATTCGGCATCTACCTGAGCTGTAAGCCAGAAAAAACCATGTCAAAAAGCTTTTGCCACTAAAGATTTGGCTGCAGCGTGGTGACCACACTCGCCTTCGTGGATTTCTCTTAAGATTTCCACTCCTTCTTCCAGAGATACACAGCGCTGAAAACCCCCAGAAACACTCCATTTATGGAGCTCACCTTTAACAATAGTATAGGCTTTTGCTCGTCGGATAATCTGCTGGCTCTACACCTCGTCTTTGGGTAATTTGCCATCTACCAAGTAATCAAGGTAGGGTTGAGTCCAGCTGGGAATTACAGCCAGAACTGCTATTAAAGGTGAGTCGGATTTGGTCGGATATTCCTCATCTACTCCCTTTATCAAGGGAACTTTGAGGTGCTCTAAAAATGCGCCATCCGGAACCTCTTTCCGTGTAGAGCCTATTCGAGATAGTGCATCTGCTTCCTCGTTTTCTGCTCGAGGGATGTGTTGAACTTCAAACCCCTCGAACGATTTAGATAGATCATCCACGACAGCTTTATATGCTGCCATGTGCTTATTTGCCTTACAAATATCCGAGACTTGTTGAGCAACAAGATCCGAATCTCCGTAACACATCAAACGTCGGATGCCAATATCCTTAGCAATCCGGATTCCATGCAACGCTTCATACTCGGCAATGTTGTTTGTCGCTGTGAAGTGGATCTACAACACGTATAAAAGTTTATCTCCTTGGGGTGATTTGAGCACCACGCCATCCCCCGAGCCCCCTCGAGCCTTGGACCCGTCGAAAAAGAGGGTCCAATATTCCGACTCAGGGAGGACCATGTTCTCCTTGGTCTCTGTCCAATCAGCGACAAAGTCGGCAAGGATCTGGGATTTGATTGTTGTCCGGGGTTTGTACTCAATATCGAAAGCTACAAGCTCTATACCCCATTTGGCGACGCGACCTGTGGCATCGCTATTGTTGATTATCTCTCATGTGAGCTTTGCTCACCACGGTAATTGGATTCTCCTGAAAATAGTGTCGTAACTTACGAGATGCTAGAAAAACACCGTAAGCCAACTTTTGATAGTGCGGATATCGCTGTTTTGATTCTGTCAGGACCTCGCTGACAAAGTATGTCGGACGCTGCACCAGGTGCTCCTGATTTTCTTCTGGTCTCTCCACCACCATAACTATACTGACAACCCTATTTGTCGCAACAATGTAAAGCAACATCGGTTCCTGAGGTTTCGGCGCTGCCAGGATAGGAGCAGATGAGATTACTTTCTTCAGGTCTTGTAATGCAGCTTCAGCTTCGTCAGTCCAGACAAAATCCTTAGTCTTCTTCAGGAGTTTGTATAATGGTGCGGCTCTTTCACCAAGCCGGCTTATAAATCGACTGACCGCAGCAATGCAATCAGTTAATCTTTGTACGTCCTTCAGGCGAGTTGGCCTGGAAATATTGAGAATAGCCTTGATCTTGTCACGGTTCACCTCTATGCCTCGTTGAGACACGATAAAACCTAACAATTTTCCGGCTGGTATTCCAAAGAAGCATTTCTTCGGGTTAAGCATGATGTTGTATTTTCGTAAATTGGCGAACGTCTCCTCTAAGTCGGAAATCAATGTTTCCTTCTTTTTGGACATGACCGCGATATCATCCATGTATGCATGTACATTGCGTCTAAGTTGATCATGGAGGCAACGCTGCATCGTGCGCTGGTACGTAGCTCCTGCGTTCTTCAGCCCAAAGGGCATCGTAACATAACAGAAGGTTCCGAAGGGGGTTATGAATGAAGTTTTGATTTTGTCAGATTCCTTCATCCGGATTTGGTGATAACCGGAATATGCGTCGAGAAAACAGAGGAGTTCCGAGCCTACCGTAGAATCGATAACCTGATCAATTCTAGGCAGAGCGAACAGATCTTTTGGACAAGCCTTGTTCAAGGCAGTATAATCAACACACATCCTTAAATCAGTGGTGTCCTTTTTAGGGACCATTACAGGGTTGGCTGACCAATCAGTATGGATGACCTCTTCTATGAATCCGGCTAACTCGAGCCGTGCTAGTTCCTTACATATTGCCTTACGCTTTTCATCACCAAACCATCGTAAGGACTGTTTGACGGGTTTAGCGTTCGGGTTTACATTTAGAGAGTGCTCGGCAAGTTCCCTAGGTACTCCGGTCATGTCAGATGGCTGCCATGCGAACATATCTTGATTTTCTCGGAGGAACTTGACGAGCGTGCTTTCCTATGCGCTACTTAGGCCTACGCCTATCTGGGTCACCTTGGAGGGGTCATCATCCTTCAACAGCGTCGTCTTCGTCTCTTCTGATGCCTTAAACTCCGGATTTGGCTTTGTCACCTCTTTCTTTGTTGCGGGTATCTCGGACGGATCTATGCTCTTCTTGATCTCCTGGTACTCCTGGGCGTGCAGCACGGCTTCGGCAAAGGCGGCATTTCCATCCTCGCACTCTCGCGCCTTCTTCGGGTCTCCCCTGATGGTGATCACGCCGTTAGGACCTGGAATTTTCATCATATTGTAAATGTAACACGGATGAGCCATAAAAGCCCAGTAAGCCGGACGTCCGAATATAGCGTGGTATGCGCTCTTGAACGGGACCACTTCGAAAGAAAGTGCCTCCGTTCGATATTTTTTGGTGTTCCAAAAGTAACATCCAAGGTGATCTCTCCTAGGGAATTAGCTTGTCTTCCTGGGACAACTCCGTGAAAAATCACAGAGCTATGGTTCAGCTGTGTTTTCGAGATCTTCATCCGGCGTAGCGTTTCTACATAGAGAATATTGACGCTGCTACCACCGTCCATGAGGGTCTTGGAGAAACCATAACCGTCAATAAGTGGATTGACAATTAAGGCGTATTTTCCTCGCCTGTGTAGCTTAGGCGGATGATCAACGCGGTCAAACATTATTGCCACTTCCGACCAGTCCAGATACCGAGGGACAGCCGAAACTGTTGCGTTGAGCTCGTGGAGAACTGCTTTCTTGACCTTTACTGGTTGAGATCCGAGGAAGGTGACGTAAGTGTCCTTCTTGGTAGGACAAGTTTTCTTCCCTTCCGGCTTCGGATTTGAAGCATCGGCTTCCTCCATGTCAGAATCTTCCTTGGTCTCTTTGTCTTTTTTGGGATTTTTCTTTCCCTTCTTCCGCTTAGTTTTGTAGCCCGCGGTATCATCTCTCTTGATGTCCTCGTTAAAACGACATTCAGTGTTGGTGTGGGACGAGCCCCCATTGGCGTCCAAGTGATGCACACATGGGTTATTGGCGATGTCGGCCCAAGTGTAGGTTTTGCCTGGTTGTTGCTCTCCTCTACCTTGGACCCTTGATGTCCCACGGCCACGCCCGCGGCCTCTGCCGTGCCCTCCTCGTCCTCCAGACCCAGAAACAGTAGTGACTACTGCCGTCTCCGCGTTGGGTTTTTCTTCCGAGGTGTTTTTGCGCTTCTGAGCCTGTTGCTTTGTCTTTGCTGATTGAGGTACAGCCAGGACGTTGAGTAATCCCTCTGCATCGTCGTCAGCATCTGCATACTTGCTCGCTGTTTCTATCATCTCTCCCAGATCAGTAACCTTGTCACACTTCAAGTGATGGCGCAGTAAACCAATTGGGAGACCTGCAATGAAAGCTTCAATCGCAGTCTGATGATTTACTCCCTCGTAGGAGTTCTTGGTGTCAATCCATCGTCCGAGATTATCTCGGCAAGTTTCTCTGGCTTTCTAGGTGCAACGCTGTAGGTCTCCAACCGTACAGGGCCTCCGATATGTGCCTTCGAAATTCCGAAAGAACGCACTTTGTAAGTCATACCAGTTGTGGATGATGTTCGCCGGAAGTTCATTGAGCCATGATCGTGCCGTCTTCCGCAACATAAGTGGGAGATATCGGGTTGCGACCAGGTTGTTTCCGCCTTTAGCGATGCAGCAAGCTTGGAAGAAGTCCTATAACCAGGTGTCTGGCCGAGCAATGCCGTCATAGGCTTGAATATGTCTTGAGATAGCAAATCCTTCCAGGAATTTTGTAGCTCTGATGCGTGGTCCGAAGCACTTTGGGCCCACGTACACGTCATCGTTTTCGTAGCGCCAGGCCTCTATGTTGGAGTTGATCCTGTGCCTTGCGTCGTTCGGGGATAGGGATCGTCCCGAATATCGGCTGTGGCTGTGGTGCCTTGGAGCCGGACTTCGGCTTCTGCCACCACCTCCTCCGCCATGTGGTACTCCTTGACCTCCTTGGGGGCCGTTGTGATAACTGTACTGTGGAGAGGGTGGTGCAGCTGGGTTGTTTCCGGCTGATCGCCGGCCTCTGTCCGGAGCGTCATTATTCCGGTTCCAGGGAGGTTCTTGACTGTGACGAGCCCCCTACCGGTTTGTGCCAGCGTGGTTTCCGTCGTTCCTTTGTCCGTCGTTCCCACCATGGTGAGGCTCAGCCGGACGGTTTTCATGTCTAGGAGGTGGCATTTTCTGACGATCCTCCTCCCGACGTTTCTCTTTATCTTCTCCTTTTCGGGGAGGATTCCTCGGAATCAGTGCAGCGATCGCATCTTTCTCGGCTGCTGGAGCGACGTTACTCCAGTTATGTGTAGTTCTGCGGTGCTGTCCTGACGATCCGGTTCTTGAATAATTGTCTTCCCTGCGTTCGGGGTGATGATGATGCGCCCGATCGTAGTGGGATCTTACGTCAGCCCATGCCGGATCTGTGCGACATTGGTCGGAATCCGAGACCAGCTTTTGACTTCCAGACTAGGTGACCTTTTGCTGCTCCAGTCCCTTATTGAGTAGCTTGATACCCAAACGTATCTCCTCTAGTCCTGGATTAGCCGATAGAATTTCGCGAGCTGCCACGGTATTTTGCACTGGTGTTGGGTAAACCCAATATCCATTGCTGTCCTTCCGTGGCTTTCCCATCTCATCTCCAAAAAGGACGGCACGGACACGTGGGAATTGGTTGACATCTATGTGACGCTTCCGTGCCTTCTGATGTAGACGGGACATATACTCCTTGTTTGACATGCGCTTCTTCTCCACCTCGATGTTTTTGGCTTCATCAAGGAGTTGTTGACGACGCGCTTCTAGGGCTTGGGCCCTTTCGTCCAGCTCATCCGCAGTAAGTTCTGCAGCTGTAGGGATAGGTGTGGTTAATGCGACATCGATGAGTTTACACGCACCTTCAGTGATCACGTGTCCATCCACCGATGCTTCTTTTTTCGGCTCGTCTGGGATAAGTGCTCCATCCGAGTCTTCCTCGTATTCCTCGGCAATCACCTCCTTTGTCAGAGGGTCTTTTTCCGGGGTCTTCTTCTTCTTGTTCCTCTTCTTTGCCTTCTTGGCAGCGCCGATAGCAAAGACGGCTTTGGATCCGTTTCCCGGAGTCAAGCTCTGATCGGTACTTTCGGACATCTGGACTTTGGGATTGTCTCTGACTTCCATATCATCCTGCGTTTTGGGAGAGTGTTCCCCGGATCCTTCATCCATGGCTTCTCCATCTTCTGCAGCTTTGGAGTTGTACTCCTCGTCATATTCCGCGGAGAACTTTTGGAAATCTGCCGACGTCATGGATTCATCCGAGGATGTGAGAACGTCAGCGTTTGTTCCAATTGCCTCCAGCACCGAGTCGGTGTTTTCTCCAGCATCAGCAGAGCCGGATCCGGATCCAACATATCCGACGAAGTGCGATGCGTGCTTCCTGAGGTACCTGCGGCTTTCGCGATCATCCATATCGAAACTTTTAATGGTTTCG
Organism: Avena eriantha; assembly: GCA_910589775.1. Classification (NCBI taxonomy): domain Eukaryota; kingdom Viridiplantae; phylum Streptophyta; class Magnoliopsida; order Poales; family Poaceae; genus Avena; species Avena eriantha. The sequence goes on along the minus strand of OU342746.1, from coordinate 409,237,935 downwards.
AGGATTGCATCTGCGCTAGCGCCTTACAGTATCATACATCTTAGTGTGTACCTGAGGAAAGGCATGTCTGTCCCGACATCGTCAGAGTCGGAATCAGTGTCGTTGATGTGCTCCTCCTGGATTTCGACTTCCACAGGTGGGTCGATCTGGGATCCGGCTTCTCTAGGGAGATCCACTCCAGATTCGACTTGGACCGTGAGGTCTTCTTCAGGCTCGGATTTCTCCACTATCTCCACAACTGGTGTGGGCTGGGTGGGATTAGGGTTTTCTGGGATCCAGAACTCTGCTGCCTCCACGGACAAAGGGGACCCAGAAGATTCTTCTGCCTCTATCATCATCGCTGGGGTGGGTTGGGCAGGTTCAGCGAAACCGCTGTAAACATCGATCTCGCCAAAAGACATGATAGTATAGGCAGTCACGGCCTCCCTAGCCGGAATCCAAGTCTCGCCGAGAACGATGAGAGGGACGTCGCTGGCGTAGAGGATGCGACCGACGGCGATGGTCTCGCCGATTCCGATTCTTGCAGATTCCGCTTGGAACGCAGATCCGAAGCTCACTTGCCCCACGGTGGGCGCCAACTGTCGTCGGTTTGAGGACAAGTACGCCATGAGGGGGTCCTCGAGGCGTGCGGGAGATAGGGGTGCGAGACGTACGGTGTTCCGGGACGGTGAGCACACAAGTTTACCCAGGTTCGAATCCGCCGGCTTTGGACGGACCCTACTCCTGCTAGCAATCCAGTAATATGGCAGAGCCAGAATATGGGTTACAAAGATTTCTCCTGTGCGAGTTGAGATTGTAGACTATTGAGGTGTGCCCTAAAGGCTCTTCCTAGGACGGCTTATATAGATATCCGGCCTAGGGTTTACAGGAGAGATCAATCCGGCTACGACTAAGAGTTGGTTACAGAGTACATCTTGAACTACAAGTAACATTATGGGCCTAAGTTAGTAAGGACACGTACAATGGTCTTATCTTATCAATGCCACATAGGATGATTGCTGAGTTGGAGGAGAGAGAAACGAAAAAAAGACGTCTGCCTTATCTTGGCTAAGAGATCATCTCTTAGCAACAATATGTCTCACCACATATTTAGGAACATCTAGTGCTAGAGATAAGACTAAAAAAAGAACCCATTGTATGTCATATTTTGTTGTCGTATCAAATGATGTGGCATGTATAAGATAAGATTGTCTTATCAACCCATTGTAAGTCTTCTGGGCTTTCCCGTAGTCGGATTGGACTCCGTCTTATCTCCCTAACTGGGCCGCCCGTGAAGCAAAGCTCTAACCCAAAGTGGGCCACCCTGGTCAGTGAGGATCTGTGAGGATACCAGGAAAGTATATCCCCAGCATACATATGAAAAACTGGTTAGAGTGCTTATGGATACCGAATGGGAAGAAAAATTCCCTATGGTAACTGTTCGTGCTCTAGAGCGTATTGAGGTTTTGTCGGATCATGCTCCTTTATTATTATCTGTTGGAACACCACCATGAAATGCCAAACATAGTTTCAAATTTGAACTTGGATGGATGGATCATGATGGTTTCTATGATTTAATAAATGATATTTGGGAGAAACATGTTAGTGGTCATACGCTGATACAATGATGGAACATTAAAATGCGTTCCTTGCGCAAGTTCCTTCGTGTTTGGGTTAGACATACTGCTGGAATCTTCAAAAAAGAGAAAATATGCCTTTCATCTATTATTAACAATTTAGAAGCTGCTGCGGAAGTTAGGCTTTTGACTGCACAAGAGATTGAGCTTAAAAACCAATCGAATGCAGACACTGCCAGACTACTCCGTGAGGAGGAACTCAAATGGTATCAATGCTCTAAAGCGAAATTTATTCTTGAACTTTGATGCAAATACAAGATACTTTCATGCTGTTGGCAATGGCAGGCATAAAAAAAGCTTATTCACTCTTTAGTTCAGGATGAAGGTACGACTGAGGGTCAGGAGCAACTAAAATCTTATATTACCGCTTATTACAAATCCTTGTTTGGGGCAACGCCGGAGAATTCGTTTGCATTGGATGAGTCCCAAACAACGGATATTCCTCAAGTTTCTGTTGAGGAGAACAACTTTCTAACCGCTCCTTATACGGAGGAGGAGGTCAAGAAAGCGATTTTCCAAATGGAACATAACAAAACTCCAGTGCCTGATGGCTTTCCAGCGGAATTCTACCAAAAATTCTGGGAAGTTATTAAGGAGGAGCTGATGCATCTTTTTGAGTTCTTACATGCTGGTTAGTTAGACATCTTTAGTCTTAATTTTAGCAACATTATTTTCTTACCTAAGGTTAATGATGCAGAACGAATACAACAGTATCATCCAATCTGCCTTCTTAACGTTAGCGTTAAAATCTTTACAAAAGTTGCTACGATTAGATTAAATTCGGTTGCTGATCATGTTGTATGCCCATCTGAAACCGCTTTTATGCAAGGAAGAAACATCCTAGATGGTGTTGAAATCCTGCATGAAACAATTCATGAACTACACTCAAATAAATAAAATGGTGTATTGTTTAAGATTGACTTTGAGAAGGCTTATGACAAGGTTAATTGGTATTTTCACCAGCAAACACTCCGAATGAAAGGTTTTTCGGAGGAGTGGTGTGCTCTCATACAGTCTTTTGTGTCTGGTGGTAGTGTTGCTATTAATATCAATGACGATACTGGCAAATACTTCCAAACAAAAAAGGACTAAGGCAAGGGGATCCACTATCGCCTATACTATTTAACATAGTGGCAGATATGGCTATCCTAATTGAGAGAGCCAAAGCTGATGGCCAAGTTGAAGGATTAGTTCCCCATCTGGTTGATGGTGGTCTATCTAGTCTTCAATACACGGATGATACAATCTTATTTATGGAACACGATCTAGAGAAACCTAGGAATCTGAAGTTAATTCTATCAGTATTTGAGCAACTCTCCGGATTAAAAATTAACTTCCATAAAAGCAATTTGTATTGTTTTGGCGAGGCTATTAACGATGCCCAACTATATGCTGATCTTTTTGGCTGTGGTCTGGGGCAATTTCCTATCAACTATCTGGAAATACCGATCCATTATCGACGTCTCACGATTGCTGAATGGAAACTTGTTGAGGAAAGACTACAGAAACGTCTAAATAGTTGGAAAGGTAAGTTGCTATCCCTTGACGGAAGGCTTGTTCTCATAAATTCAATACTCACCAATATGGTACTGTATATGATCTCATTTTTCCATTTGCCAAAATGTGTCTTGAAGAAAGTGAATTATTTCTGATAAAGATTCTTTTGGCAAGGGGATAGTGAAAAAAAAGAAATATCGACTGGCCAGATGGAATGTGGTTTGCCGACCAAAAGAGTATGGTGGACTAGGCATACATGATTTACAAGTCAAAAACACCACACTTTTGAGTAAATGGTTGTTTAAAGTACTTACTGAAGATGGTGTCTGGCAAACCATTCTATGGAGAAAGTATGTTGGCTCCAAAGCTGTGTCTCAAGTGGTTTGGAAACCTGAAGATTCACATTTTTGGGCGGGACTAATGGCATCCAAAAAACATTTCTTTCGTTTTGGTATTTTTAATATTAGGGATGGTTCACATATTAGATTCTGGGAAGATAAATGGCTTGGCCAATCTACTCTTCGGGAACAATATCTAGCTCTATATTCGATTATTAGACACAAAGGGGATACACTTTCCATAGTATTGGGAACTAATCCACGTAATGTGGCTTTCAGAAGAAGTTTCATAGGTTCTAGACTGGTGTCGTAGAACAATCTTTTATTATGATTAGCCACGATGCAACTGTTGGAGGGTGTGGACGAGTTCAAATGAAATTTTCTAGAGAGTGGTAAATTTTCTGTGGACTCAATGTATAGAGCTTTGATCCAACCTGATATTCCAGTCGATAATAATAATAAAATTTGGAAGATGAAATTACCCCTTAAAATGAAGATATTTGCATGGTATCTTCGTAAAGGGGTAATTCTCACAAAAGATAATCTTGCTAAGAGGAATTTGCATGGAAATGCACAGTGTGTTTTTTGTCACCAGAATGAGACAATTCGACACTTATTCTTCCAGTGCAAATTTGCTAGTGCTATATGGTCAATCATCCAAATGGCCTCGGGTTTATCTCCTCCTTAATCGGTAGCCAATGTTTTTGGTAACTGGTTACATGGGATACAGGATAAATATGGGACTGTGTTTAGGGTGGGAGCGCTTGTCATTATTTGGTCGCTTTGGCTATGTAGAAATGACAAGATTTTTAATAACACCGTGTCTTCTTCTTTGCAGGTTATCTATCGATCTACGACTATTCTCCGATCGTAGACTACCCTCCAGCGTATGGAGCTTCGCGACTTATTTGTGGAGGGCTATACGCGATTGGAGGACACGGCGAGGGATATTTTCTCCCGACATGGATGGCAGCATAATCTCTGTATTGATCAACATTAGCTCGAGGCTCTTTATTTTTAGTATGTTTTGTAATTTTCATACTCTTGTGTTGGACCTTTGGTGTGTGGTTGATCGGCTGTGTGCATCCTAGTTATGCAGATGCCAGTTATAAATATTGCTTTTAAGTAATATATATGCCCATTTCCAAAAAAAAAAGATACACTTTGGTTGATAATTAAGGTTGCACATAGCATGGCAGTGATAAGGCTCTGGTAGGACAAGTAATTGTTGGTAATACCTTGTATATATAGTCTAAATTATATTCCGAGCTGCATGGTTATCAATGCTCTGGCAGGACAGGTAATTGTTGTTGTTATCACCCAGTGACTAATCAGAGACTATATCAATAATTCCACCCCTTGTATATTGGGCTGCTCCATGTAACAATGATGCACTTTTGGGACTCTTAATTTGGTAAACTACCAACAATTTGCCCTCGGTATCTAGTTTCTTTTTCTTTTTCCTATTTCTCTTCTATCCATCTTCGCCCTCTATGTTAGCTCAAATTGTACAACATAACAATTCAAACTCTTACGTTTCAGCCACATAAATACAAAAAAATTTGAATAAATAAGTTTTGAAATTTGAATTCAAACATAACGACGAGATTTACCTCAACTATACTTCATTCGACTTCCCTCTTAACCAATCTAAATGACCCAACAAGGATGGACACTTCATAGGATCAAGATGGCTGATTTTTTTCCAAAAAGGGGAATGCCCCCATGTCTACGTCGATTTTGACGCACACAAACATCTTTATCACCAAGTTTTAAACTCATACATGGAACATAAGAAAATCTCTCAAGCAATAGTAAGGATTTAATAAAACACTCATGCATCACTAATATCATCATTACAACACTAACAAAACAGCCTGGAATAAGTTTGGGCTACCATCTCAGTGGTTGTACCTATAATCCGGAGAATCACACGCATCCACACGCTGAAGTGGACACCATGTACGAATCCAATGAGTAGCCATACCAATAACTTGTAGCCTTGTAGGAGAAACTCTTTTTTCACATTTAAAACAAGATCATTACAACATTCCAACCAGCTCAATATAAAGTGAAAATCTCACTCGGATTGGATCTTTAAGTTTCCAAACATATTAGAGATACTTGTTGGTGATATTAAAAGATGCAAGTACTAAGAGCCTTGCAGATATGCAATCGAGAGTAAAAGTACTCTTTCCTCCTCCATGTCCAAATAGCAACAATTCTTGGGCCAGGATGCATGATGGCTGACACGTAGCGACAAGATGAAACAACCCATGGGCATGCCACATTAGTCAATTAAGAATCCATAACAGTCTGAAATACACGTCCACATTGTCTTATAGTCATCGAACCATAGTTTGAGCCAAACATTTGAAATTGGTTTGAAAGCACACAAACCAAGACATGAATTATAAACATAAAATTGGTTTGTGTGGATTTTCTCAGAAATTAAATTTGTGATGTGTACCTCTACCTGGTTCTACATATTGTAACATAAATTACTGGTCAAAGGTGTGCTTTGAAGAGCATGACTATGTCCAAAACAGTAGCCTTTATGGAACTTGTGGGAGTAGAGTAGTGCAATTATCTATTTTTCCCCGTTGCTTCGGGACATTCTTCTATTGAAATGAACAATTAGTTGGACTTAGAAGGGCCAAAGTAATTCATCAACATTTTACTCACATAACTACAATTATTGGTCCCAACAGACATCATTGACCCCAAGTCTTGAAATATAGTTTAGACAACTATAATTTACACTTGGTCATAAAAGATACCCATGCAGCTATGTATTGTACAACCATATTAGCCGAAGTTTATCTTGTGCGCACTAGAGAAGTGTTTGCCCGCTGCGACCATCTCGCCGGCTGGATCATAGGTGCTCTGGACCTGATATCCAGTTTTCGCCTCCTTCGGTGAGCGAAAGCACACAAACCAAGACATCACCACCGACCAGAAACCAGAACCGGATTTCTTACCGCTTCCCATGAGCGAACAAGTATGTATCAATCTATGCAGAAACAATGGTCATCCCCTTCTCGAAACTACAAGTGAGCTAGTGGTGTGGCCTAAACCTCGCTCTTTACCTTCACCTTTGGTCTGATTAACACTGCTGTTTCTTGTACCGATGAGTTGCTGCTGCTGCAAGGGTTTATATAACATGTCGTGATGTCGCAACACTTGCTTGTGCTGGCTTGGCGACCAAGGTGATGAATGGCACGAGCTCTCCCTACACCTGGACAAAAACTCTGCTTCGTTGGTCAACATAAGACAAGTACGAACTTGCTGGCCAAGATAATACTCCTCGACAAAACTCAGTTTTCTGCACAAGAGGGGCCAATCAAAATCAACTCAGCTCGATCTTGCACGCAAAAGTCAGCGTACGTGCCGGTTACAAAATGGTTGCTTGATTGATCGCTTTCACAACTAACTAGATAAAGTTGATAAATCGACCGATCAAAAGGCCAGGTTGTAGCAGATCTGGGCTCCTCGGGCCTGATCTGGGCCCTGGCGGACCAGCACATCTGTGGCTCTAGCGCTCCTTGGAGAAGGCGGCGGCGACCACGATCCTATAGGGCTAGCGGCGCAGCGGCCTACCTATCGCAGCACGGTGGCAGGGACTTTACGGGCCCATTTGGGCCCGGCCGGGCCCGCCAAGCCTGGTGTGACCCTGCTACTGTGCCCGGTCGATGACCGCCCCTCGGCGGTGGAGGTGGGCTCCTCCCGCATGGCTGCCGTGCTGCCGGCCCGTACTCGATCAATGTCGTCCCCTCCGTATTCGGGCGGCTTGACACTGCCATGGTGTGACGACGACTATGGTGGCCCAAGATCGTGGTGGCGCGCGCTGGCGGGCGACGAGGTTGGTGGTGGTGCGCTGACACGCCCGGGGTTCTCTGTGGAGGGGGATAGGGAGAAATCCTTGTCGGATTGTCCGACTTCGTCGCGGTGCCGGCCCTCGGGTGGCGCCATTCCTTCTTGGAGGGCGTTACGGATATCCTCAGTATACTATACTCCGTGTGCCGGGGGAAACCCTAGGTCCAGCTGGGCCGGGCAGCAGCGCCGTGTTGACGGTGCTTCCCTTCTTGAAGGTGCTGCCTTGGTACTAGGCGTGTCTATGTGCGAGAAGCGTGGTGGGACATTTTCAGTTGGTGCAGTGATGGCGGGTCACCCTAGTTTCGTCGCATCTCCGTTTCTTTCATATCTTTCCTTTTTGGGCGTGTTTTAGCTGATTTGGGCGTTGTGCTGTCTGGCCCAGCAGCTGTCTCACCTGTGTGTGCTTTATTTATAAAGCGAGGCGAAAACCTGATTCGAAGAAAGGCCAGGTTGCATAACGCCCGAGGAATTTGACAAAAGAGCAATTTTCATGGCGTAGGATGCAAGGCAGCTGATGCGTCCACCATGGGATGTTTGCTTTGTTTTTTTAATTCAACTCTTCCAGGATGTGGAAACCATGTCCATGTCAAATTCACCAAGTTCGCTAGAGCATTGACCCGTGTTTTATTTCTTACTTCCTCCCGAGAAGTTTGGAGAACACATGGTTTCCCATGACACCCAAAAAGTCTCACGTTTGCCATCCTTGCTTGCCCACCTAAAACTCATGTAGCAACTTTACAGGTAGAGCCTTTATGAAGCCATCTGCAACTTGATCCTTGCTATAAACAAAATGAATAGCTAAGCTATTACTAGCAACTCTTTTCCTAAAAAAATAAAAATCTATCTCAATATGTTTAGTACGAGCATGAAACACAGGATTTACTGACAGATAGGTAGCACCTAAGTTATCACACCAGAGACTTAGTTTTTCCTTCAGTTTTACTCCAAGTTCCAAAAGAAGAGCTTCAACCCAGATGAGCTCAGCTGTGGCATTAGCTAACGCCTTATATTCAGCCTTAGTACTGGACCGAGACACCATAGCTTGTTTTCTAGCACTTCATGAAACTAGATTTGGTCTAACAAAGACAGCAAAACCGCCTGTGGACCGCCGATCATCAAGAGATCCAGCCCAATTTGCATCTGAAAAGGCACTCAAAAAAGTGGATGAAGATTTGGTGAATGTGATTCCAAGTTTCAACATATCCTTCACATATCTGAGTATACGTTTGACAGTTGTCCAATATTCTGCAGTTGGAGCATGAAGATACTGACAGACTTTGTTAACAGAAAATGCTAAATCTGGTCGTGTGAGAGTTAAGTATTGTAAAGCTCCAACAATACTCCTATACTGAGTAATATCATCAGGGCCAAGATAAGTACCATCTGTGAGGGAAAACTGCTCTGAAGAGGACAGAGGGGTTGGCACACAATTACAGTCACGCATACCAACTCTGTCAAGTATATTTGTGACATATTTTTCTTGGGTCAAGAGTAAGCTATTGTGCACCTTTTCAACTTCCATGCCAAGAAAATAATGAAGATCACCTAAATCTTTGATTGCAAAATTCTTATTGAGATCTCGAAGAAGAGCAGAAATAACATGGTCAGAGGAGCTTGTAACTATGATGTCATCAACATAAATCAGAACAAATATAATGATACCTGACTTATCAAAAAAGAACAGTGAGGTATCAGCCTTGGATGGTCAAAACCCAAGATCACATAACTTGTAACTCAACCTAGAATACCATGCACGCGGAGCCTGTTTTAAACCATAAAGATCCTTGTCAAGCCTACAAACATAGCGCGGAAGGTGGGGATCCTCAAAACCTAGTGGTTGTTTCATATAGACTTCCTGTTCCAGAACACCATAAAGAAACGCATTCTTGACATCTAGCTGCCAAAGACTCCATCCTCGAGAGTCAAACAGAGCCAAAACAGTTCTAATAGTAGCAATTTTCACCACATGACTGAAGGTGTCTTCATAATCAATGCCATACCTTTGTTTGAATCCTTTTTCACTTGCCTTATATCGATCAATGGAGCCATCTGCTTTCCTCTTTATATGATATACCCATTTACAATCAATTATATTTTTATTGCTGCTCGAAGGAACAAGGTGCCAAGTCTTGTTTGCAAGCAAATCCTTGTACTCCTCCTCCATTGCTTGTCACCAAAGAAGGATCACTAAGAGCTTCAGAGAGATTGGTCAGTTCTCTTGTAGAAGATAGCATGCCGTATTGAACTGTACCATCAATGTATTTCTTAGGATGTCGTATACCTTTCTGAAGCCTGGTACGAACACCAGGAGGAAAGGGTGGAGGCGTCGGAGAGGCAGAAGAATCAGCGTCCGTAGTTGCAGTATAATCAGCCTCATCAGCGCTGGCCACAGGGGATCCACCAGGGGACTCCGGTGCGGCAGACATCGGAGAAGCAGGTGGCGTAGCGATGCGTGGAGACAGCGGGGTCACCGGGTTGGGCGACGGAGAGGCCGGCGGGGCCCGCGCGGAGACATGTGACATGGGGGCACGCGCGGGCGCCCGGCTGTCGAGTGGGATACCGCCACGCGGCGAGCCAGAAGCGGGATCGTGGGACGCGGCGCGTGGAGAGGCGCTGTCGGCAGCGCTGTCAAGATCCTCCTCGGGATCAGTGTCTGATGCATCGGTTTCCGCATCAGTTTCATCATTTTCTGGTGGATCTTCAACATGCAATTGGGACCTGTTTTCTATATTATTTGGAACCAAATTTTCTTCGGTTGTTGCTGCAACTTGAAACACATCAGTAACAGGAACAATAGTAGGCATATGATCATCAATAAAATGTGCACCCTCATAAGAATTTTCTATGGAAGAAGTAGAATTTGCTGTTTAAGAAGGGCACTGGCATTGGGATGAAGAGATGCGAAAGGAAAGACATTCTCATCAAACACAACATTACTAGAGATATAGATACGCTCGGTAGAAACATCAATATATTTAACACCCTTATGAAGAGGACTATATCCAAGAAAAACACACCGTATAGAGCGAAAAGCTAGCTTTCGTTTGTTATAAGGACAAAGATTTGGCCAACAAGCACAACCAAAAGTTCTAAGAGCATCATAATTTGGTGAAATATTGAGGAGGCGATTAGTGGGAGTGGAAAAATCAAGGACTTTGCTAGGAAGCAAATTTATGAGAAAAGTTGCTGTAAGAAAGGCTTCATCCCAAAATTTAAGAGGCATAGAGGCATTGGCAACTAATGCAAGACCGACTTCAACTATATGACAGTGTTTTTTTTAGCTGACCCATTTTGTTGATGAGAATGAGGACAAGATACATGATGTGTGATGCCAAATTTTTGAAAAAAGCTATTAAGCTTCTCATATTTGCACCCAATCAGTTTGCATATTAACAATTTTCCTATTAAACTTGCGTTCAACATACTGATGATAATTAAGAAAGGCTTGATAAACATCAGAACACTTTTTAAGCAAATAGATCCAAGTGAACTTGCTAAAATCATCAATAAAGTTTACATAGTATGCATGTTTACCAACCGACAGAGGAGCAGGACCCCATACATCAGAAAAGACTTTCTCCAAAGGAGCAGTAGAGACACTGGTGGATACAGGGTATGGCAACTGGTGACTCTTGGCCAACTGACAAGAGTCACAAACATAGGAAGTACTATCTAGAGTGTAAGCTATTTTATTTCTCTTAAGAACTTGTTGAACAATAAATGAAGACGGGTGTCCTAAGCGGCGATGCCAGATGGAGGATGATGGCTTTATGGCGATGAAGGCATGCTTGGCAGTCTCATGAGACATGGGCACCAAGGGATAAAGACCACCATGGCAGGGGCCTCTAAACAGGATTCTTCGGGACTTTAAGTCCTTCATTAAAAAGAAGAAAGGATGAAACTAAATAAAGACACAATATCAAGGGTGAATCGATGTATAGAAAGAATATTTTTTGTAGCACTAGGAACATGAAGAATATTTTTAAGATCAAAGGAACCATGACGAGTACACAATATTGAATGACCAATATGACTAATGTTCCTACATGTGCCCTCTGTAGTGCAGACATGCTCATTCCCGGTATACTTGTCATGTGTGGAGAGCTTGTTGGGTCCGCAACATAGAGAACGAAAATTTTCCTACGGTGTGAACTACACGCCAAGATCTATCTACTAGGTACAAAGCAACGGGTGGACATATATCAACCGAGAACTTACCCTCGAAGACAACGGGTTTTGTTAACGAGTAGGAACTCGTGGTTGATGTAGTCATACACTTGCCGATCTCAAGATCGTGAGGAAGTCCGAGCACCGCAACTCAGCAGCGCATCCGCACTCGCACACACGTTCAAGCCACCGGACAACCTCCACCTCCTCGCTCCAGCGATCCAGCGGAAGCATCAACTCCTTCCAGACGAAATGCCACCGGGAACATGTATCTCGCTAATCCGAGACCATGGGGGAATAATTCTAGAGGGGGAGAGAGATCCTTCACAAGGAGGTGTGAGGATGAAGGAGGGAATGGGTGGCCTTTTATAGGAGGAGGGGGGTGCCACCTCTCTCCATGGCCGGCGCATGGGGAGGTAACCCTTCACCTCCTCCATTCATGTGGTGGTAACCCCTCCACATTAAAATGCCTCTTCACATTCCCCTTTAAAGTCCCTACTTTAAATGCATTAAATTTCTCCAAATTTAATACTCTCTCATTTAATAAAACTCTTTTATTAAATTTATTCAGAATTTTGTTAATTACTTTAATTAACAAACATTCACATATAACCCCTTGCAATATTTCAATATCACATGCAGAACCACTTTCTGCAATTTCACCCGAAACAATTTTCGGTTTCTATTGAAACAATTCCTGCGCTTTGCAATTCTTTCGTCTGAAACATATGTGCTCTAAAATGGTGTCCGGTAACTCTTAAGTGTGTCACCCTACGGTTCGCGAATAATGCATATATGATCGAGACCCCTCTCCGATCAATAATCAACAGCGGGACCTGGAGATCCGTACTGACTCCTACACATTCAACGATGACTTCTATGATCGTGAGAACCTTTAACGCTAGTAACTAAATCCCTTTGTCTCGTGATATATTACATGTCCGAGATTCGATCATCGGTATCTCCATACCTAGTTTGATCTCGTTACCGACATGCACTCTTTTCTCGTTCCCGTGATGTAACATTCTAGTGATCACATCACTTGCTTGCAAGCTATCTCAATGTGATATCACCGAGAGGGCCTAGAGTATATCTATCCGTCATCGGGATTGACAAATTCCACTCTTGATCCATGAGCCTCAACATAACACCTTCGTAGCACTGAACCCATCTTTATACTCACCCTGTTACGGTGTGACGTTTGATGTTATCAAGATACTCTTCCGGTGTTAGCAATTAACATGATCTCATGGTATAAGGATAAAGATTACTTCGTATAGTGTTATAGCAATATAAACATAATGTCTTTCATCGTAATGCTATACTTCGGATGAATGTTCATCACATCATTCAAGTAATGTTGTGACCTTGTTATTAACAACATCCAATGTCTATGATCAGGAAACCTTGATCATCTTGTTAATCAACAAGCTAGTCTATAAGAGAGGCATAACTAGGAACCCTTTTTGTTTATTAAACACACATGTATTGATGTTTCCGATCAATACAATTATAGCATGCAAAATAAACATTTATCATAAACATGGAATAAGATAATAACCACTTTATTATTGCCTCTCGGGCATATTCCCTTTAGTCTCCCACTTGCACTAGAGTCAATAATCTAGTTTGAAAAACTTTGCGTATTAAACACCTATGGCTTTCTGGTGTTGCATATACGCTATTGCTAGTGGTTAACATAATCTCCGGATCTGACAGTTTCAGGTCCGTGTGTATTTGCATGTCTTTACGTCTCTACGCAGCACTCATTCTCAAATGAGATGACCTTGTATAAATTTGGTCCTTTGGTGAGACCTTTAGTTCGTTCGGCTCAAAATATGTTGATATTATTGTCACCAATATATCTTCATAGTATTAGCCCACTTTGAACCACACCTAGTTTGATAACAAACTATTTAACACAAATGCCCTCCTTTGCTGCTACTATAGCAGTAATATACTTAGCCTTTTGTTGTAGTATCCGTCACAATGTCTCAACTTTGGAACTCATCCAAATCCATCATGAAACATCCTTTCCATTACATTGTGCCACCCATAGTCTAAATTGAGATAAATTTAACTTGTATCTTCTGACAAAATTAGTATCAATGTAACACTTTACAATGAACTACCTTTAACTATTTGTCACTTATACATGATATATCTTAGTTCTTCCAAAGCTCATAAGAATATCTTTACTATTGTCCAATGATCATCTTATGAATCATTCTGGTATATGCTCATAACATTTAGAGCATAGGACATTCTGGATATATACATATCATGGTATAATCGATCAAAATCTTCATGTGATTTTACTCACCAAGTGTTGAAACACTTGAATCTTGATACAATTCTTTCCATGCAGCAAGAACCTTTCTTGTTGTTTCTATATTGAACCCTTTCAATATCTCATATATGTATGTCTGGCACAACCATATTTGCGCCTTAATCTATCCATATAGATATTGATGCCAAATATTCCGGATTTGCCCAAGTCTTTCATCGAAAACTTATTTTAATGAAATTCTTAACTTGTGTCAATACAAGATACATCATTTCCAATCAACAATATGTCCTCTACATAATGTATTAGAAATATGTCTCAGCGCTCCCACTTAATTTCTTGCAAATGCAAGCATCTTCATCATCTCCGATGAATTTAAACTCTTTTAACAGTTTCATCATGGTGAAGATTCCAACTCCGCTATGCTTACTTCAACTATTGAAGTTTGCATGCCCTTTTAGCACCCTTTGAATTAACAAAACCCTTCGGACCATATCATGTACACGTCCTAGGTAACCGTTCTATTAGAAGAACATTGTTTTGTTTATTCAACTACCATATACCAAATTATATGTAGTCGTTGCTACATTAATCCGTCAAGACTATATATCGCTATGAAAGATCAAATCTTGTCAGTCAACTCCTTGAACATTGTCGTAAACTTCTTTCCGACATGTCGACTATTTCATAGATGCTAAACATCCATGTCTTATTTCTTTATAGATCCAAACACGACCGATAGGCTTCACGCCTTTCCGGAGGGTCTTCCAAGTTCAGAAACTTGATTTCTCGTATATGGATACTATCACGGATTCTATGACTTCTAGTCATTTTATGGAGTCAGGGCCCATCATCGCTTCTTTGCATGTAGTCGGTTCATCATTATCAAAACAATAACGACTTGCTTATCAAATCTTACTATTTGATTCTTACCGACCCACACGGTTCTATAGGAACTCTAATCTCCGAGATCACACCTTTTGTAATCACGGGAGCCATGAGCATTGTGGCCGCTACCGGGACACTTTCCGGCGCTGCGCTACTTAGCACATATAGCTAAGGTTCAACAACCTTATCAAAGTTCTATTGTCCTCCCACTTAAATTTTCGCGAAAAATTCCTTCTCAAGAAACTTGACGTTCCAAGTAACAAACTCTTTTGTCCTCGGTGTTATGCAGAAATTCCCAACAAATTCTTTGGGATAACCTACAAAGAGGTGCTTATCCTACTTTGGTTGTAAACATTTTACTTATGCATAGCATACCAAAATTTAAGAAAAGACAATTCGGGTTTTATCCCAAACCATAACTCATATGGTGTCATTTCAATGGATCACGATGGTGCTCTTTTTAGTGTAAAAGCGGTAGTCTCTAAAGCTTCAATCCTTAAAACATAATGGCAGTTTTATAAATGACACCCTTGATCTTACCTTGTTAAACATGGTTTGATTTCATCTCTCGAATATGCCATACTCCTATGGTTTATCGGGAAACACAAATCATGGAACAATTCCTCAAGTCTTAGGTGTTTTTGCTAAACATGTAATTCAAATATCTTCCTTTATGATCGAATCATAAACTCTTTATTTTCTTGTTACAATGATTTTCCACTTCATCTTGAAAGTCTTTGAACAACTTTCAAATGTTTCATACTTCTTCCTTATTAAGTAAATATATAGATATATTCACTTAAATTTCTGGAGAAAGCATATGAAGTAAAAAGATGCATCGCATATGGCTACACATAATGGACTATGTATCAGCATGCACAATTTCTAATAAGCTAGTCATCAGTTCCTCTTTGGCCTATGAACGGAGTTTCAATTATCTCGAGGAAAGTCTCACAAGCGTCAATTGATCAAAATCAAAAGACTCCAAAAATCCATTAACATGGAGTTTCTTCATGTTTTCTTTCCAATATAATTTAAACAGCGATGTCACTTCATAAGTGATCTTTCAATCATTTGTCTTGCGACATTTTAGCAATAGTGTTTATGGATGTGATTTCTCCCACTAGACTTGTAAAAGTTCATCCATCCTTTATGAAACACGGTAATTATTTGAACAACCATTGCTCTCGTAATACCGGAACAAAATAACAATTATTAAAACAAATCTTGAAGGCTAGGTTTGACAACAACGAAAAGCACAATAACACTTTATTTGTTTTCGATGATCATCATCACTTATTCTCTTGCTAGTTACTTAGGCCATTGCAGTTCATGAATTGCGTTGTCATGTATGACACTTCATACCAACCAATTCGGTATCCAATACCGGTATCAATACCTAAGAACCACATTGTTTAATAAGCAAGGAATACAACCATAACATGTATATCTTCTATATACCCAAGTTGGACATCTCCAACCTTTTATTTTCTGCCAAATATTTTATAGATTCTCTTTCAGCAATTCCTTTTCTTTTAAAAGAATCTATCAACATCAATAGTGGTTTCATCAACATGAAACATGGTACAAAGCTTGTATATAGTCAAATACTAATACCTTTCGACTTGCACTTTGAAGTGGATCACCATCATCAAATGTTTAGCATTCTTTCAAAAATCCATTCTTTAGTAATCTATTAGTGTAGTAAACATTTTACTTACATCTTCTATTCATCCTTATCATGACAACTTTCATGATCAAGCTACTATAGCCTATAAGTAAGAATCGCGAGTATAATATCAGTTCCCAAAACCTTTTTGGTACATTAGGACACCTAGCGTCTCCAACCTTCAAAAATTCTCATACAATATGAGAACATGTATTTTGCTAAATTATACTCTATCATAATGCAACCAAAAACATTGTTTCAGATATCACAATATCTTTCACACATGATGGTTTCTAAAACAATTTTCAGCTCCAATATAATCTTGATATTAAAACAACTTTTGGATATCAATAATCATGGAGGCAAACATGATACTTTAGATACTAACATTGGAATTCTTACTCTTGATTTAATACTACTTATTAAACTTCATGGAGTAAATAGAATTTGCTAAAAGTTTGCAATAGGACTTATAAACTTTAAATTGACATTCAAAACAATACGATACTAGTTCGTAAAGTAAATATCTAGAATTATATAGTTCTATTATCTCAAATAAAAACTAAGCATAAGGTAGAAAACGAATGCCAATGACTACAACAAACTATGCAAATTCACTTTGATTTAATTTATGACAAATTTGGTTCGACTAATCCAAATTAGAAATGAACTCCCACTCAAAAACGACATCCCTCGTGTCTTTTTGGTGATTACATGAACCAAATCCACTACACCAAGTCCGATCATCACGTGAGTTGATGTACCTTCAAAGGCGAGCATCTATATGGGCATCATATCAACTATATGACTCATGCTTAACCTTTCGGTCCGTGTTCCGAGGCCATGTCTGTACATGCTAGGCTCGCGAAGTAAGAACCTTAGTATTCGCGTGTGTAAAACTGTCTTACACCCGTTCCTATCAAAGCGTAGATTCGAGTACAGCCGATCATCACGTGATGTCTCGAAACATGATCCACAGAACGGTGCATACTTAAGGAAGAACACATTTTTATCTTGATATCTAAATGAGGAATCATCTTACAATGCTACCAAAAGCGCCAAACTAGCAGTATAAGATGCTAACATCTAATGTGTAAAGTGAGATGATATGATACATGCATTTGATCTCTATCACTTGCATCGTGGTATGATCTCTATCATTCCTTTGTGTGTAAGGCCGAGGTCTATGGAACTTACACGTTGAGTGTGTTGTAAGAGTATCTATCATACATCTACTTACAACAATACCATATCAATACACTAGCCCAACAACGATCTAAACTAGATGCCTCTAATTTATCAATTGCAAGTTTTACGTGGCTTAGGGATTTCGGAGATAGAACCGTTCTCACCTACGAACATGAACCACAACAAGGATAACTCAGTTATTAGCAACTAGTTGTAAATCAGATATTGACTATAGTAGGAGAGATAGACACCCGCCAGCCACTTATGCAAAATAAGTTGCATGTCAGTCGTGGAACCGGTCTCATGTACGATGACATGTAAGGTTGGTCCGGGCCGCTTCATCCCACTATGCCACCAATATCCAAAATACATAGAAGATGCAATAACATGATCATCATCGCCCATATATAAACATATGTGTACTACCCATGCAAAGCACCTACGCATAGATCAGGCTCTGATACCACTGTTGGGTCCGCAGCATAGAAAACAAAAAAATTCCTACGGTGTGAACTACATGCCAAGATCTATCTACTAGGTACAAAGCAACGGGTGGACATACATCCAACGAGAACTTACCCTCGAAGACAACGAGTTTTGTTAACGAGTGGGAACTCGTGGTTGATGTAGTCGTACACTTGCCGATCTCAAGATCGTGAGGAAGTTCGAGCGTCGTAACTCAGCAACGCATCCGCACTCGCACACACGTTCAGGCCACCTGACAATCTCCACCTCCTCGCTCCAGCGATCCAGCGGAAGCAGCAACTCCTTCCAGATGAAATGCCACCGGGAACATGTATCTTGCTAATCCAAGACCATGGGGGAATAATTCTAGAGGGGGAGAGAGATCCTTCACAAGGAGGTGTGAGGATGAAGGAGGGAATGGGTGGCCTTTTATAGGAGGAGGGGCGTGCCCCCTCTCTCCATGGCCGGCGCATGGGGAGGTGACCCTTCACCTCCTCCATTCATGTGGTGGTAACCCCTCCACATTAAAATGCCTCTTCATATTCCCCTTTAAAGTCCCTACTTTAAATGCATTAAATTTCTCCAAATTTAATACTCTCTCATTTAATAAAACTCTTTTATTAAATTTATTCAGAATTTTTTTAATTACTTTAATTAACAAACATTCACATATAACCCCTTGCAATATTTTAATATCACATGCAGAACCACTTTCTGCAATTTCACCCGAAACAATTTTCGGTTTCTATTGAAACAATTCCTGCGCTTTGTAATTCTTTCGTCTGAAACATATGTGCTCCAAAATGGTGTCCGGTAACTCTTAAGTGTGTCACCCTACGGTTCGTGAATAATGCAGACATGATTGAGCCCCCTCTCCGATCAATAATCAGCAGCGGGACCTGGAGATCCGTACTGACTCCTACACATTCAACGATGACTTCTATGATCGTGAGAACCTTTAACGCTAGTAACTAAATCCCTTTGTCTCGTGATATATTACATGTCCGAGATTTGATCATCGGTATCTCCATACCTAGTTTAATCTCATTACCGACATGCACTCTTTTCTCGTTCCCGTGATATAACATTCTAGTGATCACATCACTTGCTTGCAAGCTATCTCAATGTGATATCACCGAGAGGGCCCAGAGTATATCTATCCGTCATCGGGATTGACAAATTCCACTCTTGATCCATGAGCCTCAACATAACACCTTCGTAGCACTGAAACCATCTTTATAGTCACCCTGTTACGGTGTGATGTTTGATGTTATCAAGATACTCTTCCGGTGTTAGCAATTAACATGATCTCATGGTCTAAGGATAAAGATTACTTCGTATAGTGTTATAGCAATTTAAACATAATGACTTTGATCGTAATGCAATACTTCGGATGAATGTTCATCACATCATTCAACTAATGTTGTGACCTTGTTATTAACAACATCCAATGTCTATGATCAGGAAACCTTGATCATCTTGTCAATCAACAAGCTAGTCTATAAGAGAGGCATAACTAGGAACCCTTTTTGTTTATTAAACACACATGTATTGATGTTTCCGATCAATACAATTATAGCATGCAAAATAAACATTTATCATAAACATGGAATAAGATAATAACCACTTTATTATTGCCTCTCGGGCATATTCCCTTCAGAGCTTGCTCAGTTCATTGGAGACATGATCTGTGGCACCCGTATCAGGGTACCAGTTGGTGTCGACACCATAGAAAGCGGCAACATTAGCACATTTTTCAGCACGAGCACCATCATCACCATAACTCCACCAATAGTCGCTCACGGGATGGCCATGAATCTTGCATATCTGGGAGTCGGTATTGACGTAGGGTGTGGGCGCACGGTCGGGGCGACGGCCATCACCATCACGGCGGTAGCGGTCACCACCAACGCGTCGATCATCACGCCGCTTGTCATCACGGCGGTCATCACGGTGTTCACGGTGCCAGTTGTCGCGGTCATCATCACAGCACCAGTTGCCGCGGTCATCATCACGGTGATCATCACGACGTCAGTTACCATGATCATCATTACGGCGATCACGGTAGTCACGATAACCACCATCACGTGGCGGAGAGCGTGTCCGCGGGGGAGAGGTGCAACCGCGCGGATGAGTGTCGCGCTTGGCGACATTTGCTGATGAAGAGAAGGAGCCAAATGGCTCCTCCACACCGTTGTGCATGTCATAGGCGTACAACTGATCATACAAATCGTCAAGGGAGGTGCCGGAGTTGCCATTGACGGAGGTGATGAGCGAGTTGTAGTGGTTCTTGTCGAGGCCATTCAGGATGTAGCTAACAATCTCGTCATCTTCAATGGTCTTGCCAAGAGCTGCCAGCTCCAAGGCAAAACCCTTCATCTTGGTGAAGTAGGCATCTGCAGACATAGAGAGTTTCTTGGTGTCATGGAGTTGCCCCCGAAGGTGCTGTACCTTGGACTTGGACGCAGAGGCAAACATGGCGTTGATACCCGCCCAGGCATCGGCGGTGGAGTTCATGGAGAGGACATGAGAGAGGATGTCTGGCGATAGCGAGTTCAGCAAAAATCGAAGAACCTGCTGATCCCGTGCCATCCATGCAGCATAGGCGGGGCTTGGAGTCAAGATCTTCCTTCCTTCCTTGTCTTCAGTCTCCACAGTCTTGGGCGGCTCCTTGCTAGTGCCGTTGAGAAGACCCATCACATTGGCTCCATGAAAAGCGGGAAGGACAAGAGCCTTCCATAGGAGGAAGTTGGACCTCGTCAAGGGCTGTGCCGGCGGCGTACCAAGGGCAGCGGCCAGGGAAGCAGTCGTCATGGAGGAGCTCATCGTGGCTAGGGTTTGGATGGCGGCGGCTTGAGATAGCGGCGGCGGCAATCGTAGGTTGTAGATTTTTTTAGGTCGTAGATTTGTAGGCGGCGGCTAGAAAGCGGCGGCGGTAGCAGGTCGTAGGGTCGTAGGTGGGATTTGTGTAGGCGGCGGCTAGAAACAGCAGCGGTGGCGGCGGTTTTTTAGGTTTTGGAGCAGCTAGGTCACGGAAGAGGCCGCTCTGATACCATGTTTAATTTCGTGGTGGAAATCGTACCCTCGTCCAGTACGAGTTGCGTGTTAATATAGGCTAGGAAGAGCCCCTGGCGTGGCTTGTACAGTTGGATTACGTATACGATATGGTGTATACGTACAGGATTGTTGTTGTAACTCTACAATGCATACCATGATTTTTAGCTCACCATGGTTGGGACCCACGCAATCTTGGAGAGCATGTAGTGCATCCAACTCAATATTTAGTACCTCAACTCCATCCAGATGTGGCCAAAAGATTGCGGTCCCCAATCGAACAACGAGGAAGAGTGGTCCTTCAATTTCATCTCCAAACCATCCATGGAGGTGCACTTATCATCCTTCCATGTCTCTTCAACCAAAGGTGCGAAGCCCCTCATGCAACTCCCACATTGCCTCGTACCTAAACTTCCGAGGCTGTTTAGCCACCATCGCCAATTGATCGTGGATAAGGAAGATCGGCGATTGGTGAGAGACCGTCGCCGTTAGATGCCTTAAGCAGGCTAGGGGTGACGAGCACACCAATAATCTAGAGCTCGATCAAGCCAAACCATGCATTATGTCCCACCTGCTACTGTTACAATTGTAGACGCATAGTTGATCTACCGAGGATCAAGCAATCACACAACACGATGACGACACCGAGATTTGTTAACGCAGTTTGGTAAATTGCCTATTCTGCGGGGCATGACTACGGGCGCTCCTCCCCATTGATACCATTGATACCGCTGCACCGGCCGCCTTGGTCGCCGGCACAAGCCGTCGGCTCCCCTTGCGCGCCTGCTGCTATCAAGTTATCATAGGTTACATTGTGTGGCACCCCCTCATATTATATGGGAGGCCTAGGCTACAAGAGTCCGACTCTAGTACTACTCGTATCCTATCCACAATACAACACAAGTCCAAACGTAACCTAACTCGTACACTAATATTCGACACAAACTCAACAAACTCCACCTTGGCGAATATTCTCCGTCACCTTAAATTCGTCCAAGCGTCGAATTTCCATGTACTCCGGACTTGGTTGCCTCCATGAGCACCGGTGCTACTCCCTGACTCCACGTGCCTCCACCTGCAACTATAGTTCCTTCTTTCCATTCAACACCATCACACACCGACCACATGTCTGCGTGAAAGTGCTTCCAACTTGAAGGAATTTCCCCGTCTCCCTTGAATCACCTTGAATCAAATTCAGAGTCGTCTCATCCTTTTCCGGATAGTCTTCTACATATCCCACAGCTATAGCACCCCGCCTCCTTCTGCATCATGTCACCTGCACCTTGCCATGTGCACTAAACATCACAGAATATACAGCCATATGCTCTCTAAGCCTTCGACATTTCAGACTTTCCCAAAAACTTTCTCAGATTCCCCATGACCGACTCCTATCCATCACTTGATGTCAATCCCGATAGACCCTGTCACCAACTTGAACCTGGTACTCGCCAACACTGCTTCAGCACCCCTGCACACTTGTGAGACCACGTGTCCAACCTCCAGCGCCCTGGTCCGTAGTTGTGTCATGTGCTTACCGCACACCTCGTCGCTATTACCGCGCCAAGCATCCGCAATCTTGGCTAAGATCTACTGGGTAGCTAACCCACACCACCTCAGGCCCACTACAGATCCATCAGTCATACCCGACCGATGCCGAGTTCCACGCCTCCTCTGGACCATGCGCTCCAGCCCGTACCTACATGCTTCTCGCCTTCCTCGCTGACTAGGCTTCAAATATCCGCATGCTTATGCCGTAGCCCCTCCATTAGCCCGGAATCTTTCGTCATACTCCAGCTCCACCTTCAACATGACTCCATGGTAGAAGATCAGTCTACCCCGCGCCCCGTCCACTTCAAGATCTCATACGCGCACCATCTTGAATTGACCCCGCGCCATTGCATGTTGAACCACGCACCCCTCAGGCATGTATTCTGTCTCCGTCAGACTGTCTAGTATAACCCAGCCGAACTTGTCCGACTGCAACCATGCTCCACCTTGTGCCTAGCTCGCCCGTCACACTAGCGCTGAACTATCTGACACCTTGTATATGCATGATCCTTCAAGACGCACTCCAGACTCTTCCAAACCTTATGCGCACGTCACGACCACCGTGAACCGCCATAGAATTTCTTGTACACCTGGTATGCAAAAACAGCAGGAAAAACAAGATATATCATGTGAACTCACCGCCTAGCGGTACCTTACACATACCTCCTTCCTTTTCCTTTTCGCTGCTTTCCCTTGCTCTCCAAAACCAAGAAATCTACCCACGTCCTCACGCTGACCTTTTTTTTCATGTAACAAATCTCAATCAACATGTCTCGGATCGATCGTCGTGCATAGGGACCTCCGACTTGGCCTGCTCTTCCGGCGATTCAGCACTTCAGTCCCAACTAGGTCACACACACACGCATTGCACTAGATTCTGCATGGCACCTCGTGGCCCCTTACCCACATGCGCATGACCCACGCTGTTATGTGCCAGCATTGCATGCATGGCACACCTGCGCGTAGCACGTCCGTGACAACCTAGGACTCCCGATGTTGTACGCCTCCGCGCGCCGCCTTCTGATCGGAATCGATCGATCTGATCTCGCCGAGTCCGGCCGAATACGTGCTTCCTCCGCCTGGATGCTCCATGGATCGAATCAATCCATTAGCCGCATAGTCACCGCACGATACGCGCCCCATCCAATTGCTTCTGTGCACTTTCCGATCGCTTCTGCCATTGTTCAATTCCGCCGTCGATATCTCCGTGGCCTTGACCAACACATCAGCTCCTTAGAACGAACACCTCTAGTTCAACAATCCGGCCTTCAACCTTGCTCTAATACCACTTGTTACAATTGTAGACGCATAGTTGATCTACCGAGGATCAAGCAATCACACAACACGATGACGATACCGAGATATGTTAACGCAGTTCGGCAAATTGTCTATTCTGCGGGGCATGACTACGGGCGCTCCTCCCCATTGATATCATTGATACCGCTGCACCGGCCGCCTTGGTTGCCGGCACAAGCCGTCGGCTCCCCTTGCGCGCCTGCTGCTATCAAGTTGTCATAGGTTACATTGTGTGGCACCCCCTCATATTATATGGGAGACCTATGCTACAAGAGTCCGACTCTAGTACTACTCATATCCTATCCACAATACAACGCAAGTCCAAACGTAACCTAACTCGTACACTAATATTCGACACAAACTCAACAGCTACCTTCTTTTCAAAAGTCCACAGTGCACCAACAAAGGGCCGGCTCTATGTTTTGGAGGGCCCTAGGACGAAGCCGACGACATTGGCCCTTATAAGGCTATATATATGCACATGTATATTATATAGACGTATGAATGACTACTTATGCTTGCAAAGTACTAAGAGTTAATATCCGGCAACACATTTTTAGTTCAAGATGTATAAACATGATTGTTAATCACTTAAACCATGTCCTATAATAATAGAGAAAATAAAAGAGTAGTTAAATAACTTGTTGCTGCAAAATCATCTTGTCCCGGATCAGATTCTTGCAATAGATTATCGTTGTTGACATCATCACTACTTGTTAACCGGAAAATACTTATTTTAAAGCACCTCTTTGTGATTCAATAAACCGACTCCTGGTTTTTAATTTTTTTTCTCAACACAGGACATTATGATCTTTGGGCAACATTTGAACACCTATAGTTGTGAAGGAATTAAATAGTACTAGAAACTAGAACGACTGTGTTTTTGGCGCCCGTTGGAGATGCTCTTACGCCCACGAGTTTCTAATGGGTTACATATCCATAGAAATGACAAATTTTTATGTTCGGTCCCACCTCTTAGTGGTGGAACAAAAATGACTAAAATAATTATTAGCTCGTGGACATTGTCACAACTGCTGACATCATTTTTGCCAACACTTAGTTTGGATCTTTCGGGTTTATGTCATCGATGTTGTACAATCAGGTTCATCATCAAATGTTTGGACTGGATCGTTTGTGTGTTGCCCGGTGAACTACATGTACGCCCATTGGAAACGTGTTTTCTGTACTAATTTATGCTAACATTTCAAAATTCCGAGCACCAAGCACCTTACCAATACTAAACATTCTGCAATAAGGATTAGATTGACAGCGTATCCCTGTTAGAAGCACATGTAATTTACGAAAAAATTGGAGTAGTTTTGTGAAGTGCTGTTAATTTGACACGCAAATTGGTTCAGAGAAGTCTATCATTGTTGACACAGCGTCAACCTGTAGAGAATACAGCTCATGGTCAGGGCACTGCGTTGGAGCCAAAAAGCCTCATTCCTCGCCGGAATGTTCGATTTACAGAACTGAAATGGACAAGACTTGTAAGCTCACGCGATTCTTGTACTGGTTCGGAAGAGAAATTGCTTATTTTTCAATGAGTAAAATATCAAGTCAGAATGAAGATAACATGGCAATGTTATTTTATCTAAAAACATGGCAATGTTAGAAGCGTACCCTATAAGCAGCTTCTCGAGATGTGTTATGCTGGTAGAAATGTTTGCCTGACAAGGCTCATCAGTTTATGTAGTGCAGACCAATCTTGACCTTTAGCTTTCTTGTTGCTCGCATCTTGCATTGTTCAATTAGTTGCTGGCTGCAACCGTAGAAGTTACCGATATTCAGTTCTTCTAGCGAATGTGGGAGGCCCTTTTCTGGCAGACTTAATAAAGACCCACAATTCAATATCTGCAGCCTTTTGAGGGAAGGAAGGCTGTGCAAACCCCTCGGAAGAGCTAGGAGATTCTTGCAATACCGGAATTGGAGCTCTTGTAAGGACGTTAGGAACAGAAGCGATCTCTCTTGCTCCTCTGTTAGTCTGCTAAGTGATTTTTCTTTGCTCTCCACAAGTTCTAGGCGCTGAAGGGAGGTGAGGTGCTTACAGAATGATGTTGTTAGGACAAAGGGGTCATCGATCTCAAGGTTTTCCAGCCGAGGAAGTAGCTGGTGATGCTGCCCTGACAAACACTCCAAACATGGGGCTAAGCTGGGAGACATCTCCACTTTCAAATACCTGAGATTGCCAAGGGGTTGCAAGCTCTCCAAAGTAAGTGACTTGCAGTTCGAAATATTCAACTTTTCCAGTGTTGTGCACGAATGCAATTGCAGAGATTTAAAACTTGGGCTTTCAGTCACTCTTAATATTTTTAGGTAGTTTAACTCACTTGGAAAGCAGAGCTGGAGCATTTCTGAAGAATAGTTGCTTATGTGAAGTTGTCCAAGTGATGGAGGGAGGAGAAGTCTTGCATTTGACTTGCCATTATTTCCATTTTCATCAAACAAACACGAGAGCAGCTCAGCAAAATCCCAACTTTCGAGATCCTCATGGGAGGTCAATCCAGCATTACCTTCATTGTTGTTGGTAAATATTTGATTGGGGCCTCCCCAAATTTCCAGCTTTTCAAGGGATGTCAACCCAGAAAATCCATCATTTCTCCCATTAAATGTTAGATTAGGGCATCGGATAATGAGTATCTTCTTCATAGATGAGATAAGATTTAACGGAATACGCAAGAGTCCAACTATATCTGACCTTGTCATTGCAGCATCATGATATACTGATGACGAAGCTTGTGTGGCTGAGAAGAGGCTTGGTTCATCGTTTTTTCCCTCTTCTATTGATAACTGTGTAAACTGGGGGCAGTGCGATAAAACCAACTCCTCTAGGACCGGGGCATGTCGCAGCATCATAGACACCTGCCTCCCCGATATTCCACACGAAACAATAGAAAGCCGTAGAAGAGATGGGAAAACATGGCGACTTCCTCTTGTCAGCTCTTCACATGCATGATCTAACATAACTTCTGAAGAGAAAACCCTTTCACAATTATTTATTTCCAAACTCACTAAAGAGACGAGTTCCCTTAATCCATTCAGTGAAATAGACTCTAGATTTGGGCAACGGTGTATTCTCATCGTTTTGAGGCCCCTCAGATGATGGAATGCCAATATTCTGTCATCTAGTGTCACCATCTCATCACAAACCTTGTCAAAATCATCATCATATGTACCAATTGTTAATGTGTCGCTAACTGATCCCTCCATGGCTGGAAGTGTTGAAACTCCACTGATGAACAATATAGATATGGTGGTTGAAGGTGGTAAAGGGATATGCACTTTCAAAAGTGGACAATCACAGATAATGAGTTTCCTAAGACAAGGAAAAAATGACTTCTGCTGAATTTCTAATGCAGGGTCATTCTCAATTAGATCAAACACCTTTAGTGAATGGCACGTCTTGATTTTCAGTATCCTTAAACTACAGTTCAGTTCCCCCGTTGAATTGGAGGAACATCTCTGCAACATTGGCATGCCAATTAAAATCAGTTCCTCCAATGGAGGAACCACTGCTTCTATTACTTTCTGCATGTTTTTCAACTTCAGCTTTGAGAGAAAAGGAAGCCCTTCCAAGGATGGAAGTATCTGCAATTCTGCACAATACTCTAGATGAAGTGTCTGCAAAGAGGTATGCGCGATATTGCTGGCAAGCCAAGATGGGGCAACGGTCCCGGTGTAACCAGATATCTGTAGATGCTTTAGGTTCATATGTGGTTCAAGACCCTCAAGCACCTCTTTTTCTGTATCCATAGAAGGTCTATAACTTGGACCACAATCATTCGCTGGCGAGAGCTCCTCGTTTATATCTACTATGTTCAGATAATGTTCAGAGCTGATATAGCTGTCATATTTATCTTGTGAAACTGTGTGTGTCCATGCAAAGCGCAACATTTCTAAGTGGCGTTTGTCTCTCAGTTTTGCCCCACAGGCCTTATCTCCAGTTGTAACATTTTCAAGCTGAGACACACCAAGTTGCACAAGCTGGTTCATAGATTGAAGTTGTGCTATGTCACTGCCGCTAGAATTTTGAACAATAAAATTCTGTAGCTCCTGAAGAGATGTCATTTTACCAATGCTATAAAAGGAAGCGTGTATTCCCTCTTCCACAGCAAGATGCCGCAGACTAACAAGATTATAGATACCACGAGGTATAATAAGATCAGTATATGGATCAATATCTAATAATTGAAGATGGAAAAACATGCTCAAACCATGAAACGAAGCCCCTGCCCCCTCAGCAGCCTCAAGTTTCAAATAGCGAAGATGGGTAGGATTTACCAGCACGCACAGGGAAGATACTAAATCGGCATATTTTGAAGAAATCTGCAGCAAACGTAATTTCTCTGCTTTTTGAATAATTTTTTTGAAGGATTCGAGAAATAATTTATCATATTTCCCAATGATAACCAATGTCCTTAATTTCTTCAATGATGCAAGTACACTGCTCAATTTCACCTCAAACTTCTCATTCCAAAGTATGTTCCCATTCTGATCTTTGCTATGTTCAAAGTCAGATACCACTGACAAATGGCGTATACTGGGCAGTCTGGGCATAAGCTCATTGCACTGTAGACTATCTAAAGTTGCACACTCGTTTCTTGAAATTATCCTCGCAAAATCATGCATAAGACCGCATATAACGTAGCAAGCTTGAATACCTTGAGAGAATACCTCCTTTTCAGTTTGCTGAAAGTAGCCCATATTCACCATGTCAGCTAGATAGTCCATTCCTATCTCCTCCAATCTCTTACTTGAATCACCAGCTCTGACAAATCCTTGTGAAATCCAAATATTGACCAACTCATTACCAAGAAACTGGTAATTTTCCGGGAATATGGAACAATACGAGAAGCATTGATGTAGATGGTATGGCACCTGATCATAGGTAAGCTTCAAAGCAGGCATGATGCCTCCACTGAGTCCCAATGATTTCCAATCTTCATTCTCCAGAATGTCCGTCCAATGCTCAATGGTAAGATGATCTCTTAACAGCCCCCCTGCAGTTACTGCTGCTAATGGGTTTCCCTTCAACTTCTTTGCTATTTGACGCCCAATGGTGCTTAAACTTCTGTGCCCTTCGTAGTTTTCATCACCAAAAGAACATGCTTTGAACAATAACCAGAAATCATCACTCTTCAGAGAACTTAACTTAATTGGTTCTGTTGTTCCGATCTTTTTTGCAACAGATAGTTTTCTATTTGTCACAAGAATCACACTGCCATTTGAATTGCTGGACTTCAGAGTATCCAACAATTGGATCCATTGGCAATCGTTCATATCATAACATACATCATCTAAAACGAGTAAAACACTCTTTGATTTCATCTGATTCTTCAAGACTTGCTGAGGCGTGCTAAAGCTGTATAGTCCATTATGTGTTTCTTGAGGAAATAAATCTAGTATTCTTGTGCAGAGTTCTGTTTCGTCCAGGTTTTTAGACACGGAAACCCATATCATGTGCTCAAACTGACTTTGCACCACAGGATCACTGAATACATATTGAGCAAGGGCTGTTTTACCAACACCTCCAATACCTACAATAGGCAGGACAGTGACACCTTCAGATTTGCCTTCTTTCGTCAACTTAATGATGGAGTTCTTCTCTGCAAGTCGACCATATACTTTCATTTGACCATTACTTGATGTTCTTAGGCGTGCCTCAGAGGTTGTATTCTCAAAATGGTTTGAACTTTCAACAGAATGTGGTTGATATGGCTTCATAAGGTCACTCACAGCCTGTCCAATTTCCTGTAACTCAGAAATTATTTTTTGTATCCTACTAGAAATTTCAGCCGTGTTCCAATGTTTTGTGTTAGCTTTGGTGATTTGTGCTAAGTCCCCATCTCTCATTCTTTTTCTGCTGGGTGAAATACCGACTGCAGCGGACGTAGAATTTTCTGTAGCATCACCGGTCCTGTAATAAGAAAAAGATTATGGAATGGCTATAATAAGAACCATAATGGGATCTTATGAAGAATATTGAGGACTTGTAAAAATCAAATTCGTAATGCGAGGTAATTCTTTACTATACTGAGCCCTAGAAATACATGTAATATAAATCTCAAGTCATACCCTAAAAATGAAGGATCTGTCGGCCAGTCAGTTGCTTCTTGTTTCTTCTTGCAAGATTTACTTCTCACATGGTGGTGCAATACTGATGTCCCATTGCCAGTTCCGCACTTAAGCTCTACGTCACAATATTTACACTTGGCTTTCAGAGGCTTTCCCGCTTCATCGGTGATAATATGAAAATTATCCCATGCCTTCGACCGTATCCGGCCAACACTGCTACTCGGTATGTCATCGTTGGCCCTTGATCTCTTATCTAGTAGTGTTGATCCATGCATACCTCCAGGTTCATGCCAGTTATCTATATCACAAGAAAACATTGACCAAAAGGGAGCATGAGCATGAGTTTAATGTGCTTATGATTAAATTGTGACATATGATCGTTAATCATTCGATAGTTACTTCCACCTTTGGAATTACTCCCACTACTGCATTGCACGTAATCGTCACTTGTGATAATAATTTTACCCTCAAATTTGAACCATAGCCTTGTTGTGTACCACATCTGGCATGGAGTACATCTGTGTTTCTGTTGTGGTCATTATGTTCCCCCAATTTAAAAACTTTTGGTAGTATAAGAGTTGTACGAAAATTTGAACTTTCCGGTAAAACCTGGTATAAATTTGAATATTGAGGAATTTCATTGTAAAATTTGACGAAGTAATAAAAGATATATCTATATCTATATCTATATCTATATCTAATAATAAAGTATGAAATATTTCTCTCTTTGTCCGTCGCAATGCGCTTTCGTCCATACGAATACGCGTCTTCGTCGAGCACACAATCGCCGCTCATAGTCGTAAAGGAAACCAATCTTCGAGAGATTGTTTCTTCTCGGTTTCGCACAACCCGGTGTCCCAAGTTTGCACGACTCCTCTCTTCTTGCCTTATCTAAGCCAATAAATATTGGAGCGATTGATTTCCTAGGATCCAATCTATCTAAGCTACCTAGCAACTAGCGATTCTAGAAGAGATTAGTGAGAACCATGGTGCAACCATGGCGGACGGAAAAGTCGACGGGTTCGTGGGTGAAAATAAGCTGATCATGCCGGTTTTCTTCGACAGCGAGCGCTTCGAGACCGAGTCGTTACATCTTCTGGAGCTGGAGCCTGAAAAGACCGACATGAACTCCACCAAGGCTCTTCTCTGCCGCCCGTGGAACCGCCGGTGGCGGTACAAAGACACAACCTAGGTGATACCTCGCATGCAGAGCAGCAGGGGGCACCATATCAGCGCCGGCGTGGAAGCAGACTTCTTAAACTTGGAGGCAGAGGCGCCATTGTCAAAGAGAAGAGCACGGAAACAGCTCGAGGTGACGTATACGTGTAGAGATAGACTAGGACTTTTTACATCATCTTCTTGTACTCCAAGTCTTCACTTACCCGGTGTACGTCTATATATATACTCCCCAACAGGATCAAATCAATATACAATAAATATTAGGGTTCTATATTTTCTACACCCGATTGTTCTCGCCCAGGTCAATTGGAAACAAGAAGGTTGTACATCATTAGATGGACCGGTGAAGAAATAAACGATTTTCAAAGCATGGTCAAAGGAAAATTGGTTGTTGCAGGTTGTAAATAGGAAACTGAAATATCGATGGTTAACTTCTGTTTGCTTATAAAATTAGAGTACCAACTTTGTATGCAGATTTATACAGTGTACTAGGAAGCTCACAAATCTAACGGAAAGTGCACTCTCAGATCGACTGAGCATTGTGCAGCACATGGTCAATCTGCATCCCACGGGAGCCCGAGGTCAATTTTTTAGGACACAGATCGCAAACAATCGAATAGTTGGCACACTCAAATTCAGAGTAAACCCTGCAAACTACAGCCAAGTTGTGGCTTATGCAATGCATGCAGCATCAAATTTTTGATTTCTTGTGTCCTAGCAAAGAATTCTTGTACATAACTATATTAGCTTGTTTAGGATTTCAGTGGGGTGGTTCTTAACTAAAAGGCTTCTAGAATTTTGTAGTCCCTTGATTGATGCAAAAACTATTCACATTTCTACTCTGCCATCATCTGTACCACTGTACCAGGATAGATAGTACTTTTTCCTTCTCAGATTTTGTCTAACATATCTACACACAGTCTCATTAGACCTTCCGCAGGTCCACTAATTTGAATCTTGATGACAAAATTGTCGATCTGAACAAACTCTAGGCTTCCAGTTCCCGAGCGGAAGAGGTAAAATGACAGCTTTTAATGGCTTAAGGAAGATGATATTTGCATTCGCTCATAAATATCTTCTTTACTCTGTTTCATAATAAAACGCACTATAGAGGTCTGAACATCCTACTGATGAATTTTGTCAACTATATATAATAGTTCTCCCTCTGACCCATATTAGTTGACTCAATTTTTTCTAGATTCAGATGTATCTAGCACTAAAATTTAACTAGATACATTAGTATCTAGATGTATCTAAGTCAACTAATATGGGTCGGAAGGAGTATGTGAAAGTTGAATGGGTCTTAGAGCATGAATACACACTTGAAATCTGGAGGGTCTTTGCTGAAGTGGACCTGGTTGGTTTCTGCAAAACGTTAGGGTTGTAATAACAAACGAAAAGTCTCGGACATTTTTTCTCCCGGTACAGCGCACGGGTGATTTTCCTAGTGTAACTCTAAAAAACCACATTCCTATGGGAGGAAGGAAATTAGGGAAATCTGGGACAGTTAATCTGAAGCTGGAGTTTCAGAAGATAAGAGCGGAGACATAGAAAAGGCGTGAAAACTGATGAACACAACATCGGGCACAAGACAGGAGATGATGGGCGTACGTTTAATTACCTCCTTGCACCTGCTGTTGGAGCCTGTAGTAATCGAGCTCGTCGAGTGCATCATCGGCGTCGTAGAGGAGCTCTTTCAGACGAGCGAGAGACCGGGCCAGCGGTCTTTCTCCGATTGCTGTCCCCTTCACATCCGCCATGACGACAGTCCCGACTCTCTTCACCTCGCGCCTCAACTCACCGATTTTCTCGGCAAGCCCAGCTTCGGGAGCCCACGATTCCAGATTGTTCGCTTGGAGGCTTGCCAGGATGGTCTGCACAAGCCAACCAATCGCAGCCACCAGGAAAGGGTCTTCCGTCGCCTCCATCAGATCAGATTCGTTAGAAGCAGCAGCAGTTCTTGGGCGATGGTCAACGGAAGGATGGAAATGAGAGCAAGGGGACCGGAAGCCGAGCCGGGCAGAGGAAAACAAAGCTGAGCGATCGTGCTGTCCATGTCCACAAGTCAACTGTGCAATTTTGAAACCTTCCCTTTATTAGATATACATTCCCCCTTGACAGAATTATTTTTTGAGCAGCACCGCACAAAATAATGGTCATAGTTTTATCAATAAGGAACAAATAAAAGTGTATAAGAAATAAATCCATGGCTAAAGATATAAGTCTCGAGAGCGTAAATAAACAAATAAAAAAATAACTACCTAGAAGGTGAACACAAAACTAATTAACGACATATAAGCTTCCTAGGCTACAAAATCTGTCCAATAATAATATATTACAAGACATATTAAATTGTCGACTTATAGGGGCTAAGTTTACGAGTAGATCGACTTAGGGGCAAAATTTGGATCATGCCGACATACTCACAAAAAATTGATTTTTCACCTCGTGCAACGCACGGGTATTTGTGCTAGTATAAACAGCTCATTGAGGCCACAATCAACACGATTATTATTCTCCAATTATCATGGTATCAGATACCTAGGTTTTTGCCCTCGGCATGGCTTCGCCACCAATCCCTCCACCGCCGCCACCAGAGAATAATAATCATGTTTTCCTTTGCCTAGACGAGTTTCGCACCGCCGGAGCTCCATCCTCCTCTACCCCAAGCTCTATTACCCATCACTACAATCTCCAACCATCTCAAATTTAACTAGTCAATACAATCGTCGATGTCTCACCGTTTATTCCTATCTCGCTTGATCTCGCTGCCCATAACTACTACCATTGACGCCATTGATGTCTAAAAGTGCACATATCGTTTGTAGCTAGTTTCAAAGTGTAGATATTGATCCTATTGGGAGCCCAAAGATAAGTGTTTATGAGTGAAGTCTTTGTCACACCCAAAGTTGTCACAGGTCTTTGAGTGAATTGACTGCAAGTGTTGTAATAAGAACGGAGTTTTGATTAAACGGGATGTAGTTAAATAGAACTAAAATGTAAACTTCAGAAATATAAAGCATGAAAGTAAAGAACGACTTGGTTATTTATTGTTTTCTGCATATGGCAAAAAAAGGCGCGAGGAGATTCAGTTCATGGTGATAGTGACTATGCCAGGTGGACGAATGATAAATGTAACAATTGTAATTTTATAAGTATATGTGTAGGCGAGCAACCCATAATTAGCCGGAACTCCTCTTGGTAGATTTCATCCTATCTTAAGTAATCCTACTAGTCTGTTACCAAAACCATGGTCAGACACTAGACTATTAAGACCCTTTAGGTCGCTTAGTGATTAAGCTCCTTGGATCGGACTAATGCAATAAGCACGGTGGTTTCTCGTTATCCTCGAGTCTACTAGTTTTTCATTGATATCCCGTGTCACTCGGGGGTCGTCGGTATGCTAGCAAACAAGATTCTATCTATGTAGAACAAAGCATCATGTTATATGGGCCTTAATTGGACAACAAGCATTAGGCATCCCACAGATAGTCAAGCACACATAATATAGTAATTAGAATCAATCACAAACTAGTGGAAAGTGATGGGTTCGTAGCATGGAAAACAAAAAATTTCTACCGCAAGAACGAACAAAACCCAGATCTAATCTAGATAAAAGCCAAGATCTAATCTATTAGACATGTGCAACGAGATAGAAAGGAACTAACCCTCGTAGATCCGAAAGCGTTAACGAGATTGGATCTCGTGGTTGATGTAGTCGATCACTTGCCGATCTCAAGATCGTGTGGACGATCCTTCCGGCGTCGCGTTCCAGCAGCGCTTCCGCAGTCGGTCAAGTGGACGATCCTTCCGGCGCCGCGTTTCGGCAGCGCTTCCGCAGTCGGTCACACGTGCGGAGTCGAAGCAGCCCTTCCTCTCCTCGTTCCAGCGAGTAGCGGAGGTAGTAGATCTTCTCCACGGAATCCCAGCAGCATGACGGCGTGGTGGTGGTGGTGGAGTAGAGAATTCTGCAGGGCTTCGCCTATGCCTGTGCAGAAGAAAGGAGGAGGAGAGAGGCGGCAGAGATTGGGAGTATGGAGCAGGGGTGGAGGGGGCGCCCCTGCCCCTCTATTTAAGGGGGGTGAGGCGCCATGGGAGGGGGAGTCCTTGTAGGCCTCTCCTTCCTCTAGGCCGGCGGATAGGGGAGTGGGGAGAGGAGTCCTCCTCCCCCACGACTCCTAGTCTTGACCCATCAGGACTCCTTGATCCCTTCCTTGGTTTTTAAGCAAACTCCAAGAAACCTTCCAGTACCTTCCGGAACATTCCGAAACCTTCTAGAACCCTCATACAAATACTCCGGAACATTTCCTAACTCAGAAAATGATCCCCAATATATAAATCTTATTCTCCGGACAATTCCGGATCTCCTCGTGATGTCCCGGATCCAATCCGAGACTCCGAACAACATTCGGTCTCCAACGCACATTCCATATCTACTTAAAACAACTTCGAACCTTAAGTGTGTCACCCTACGGTTCGTGAATATGTAGACATGACAGAGACACATCTCCTATCAATAACCATCAGTGGGACCTGGAGATCCATAATGACTCCCACATACTCAACGATGACTTCGTGATCGACAGAACCATTAACATACGAAACCAATTCCCTTTGTCACGTGATACTATACTTATCCGAGGTTTGATCGTCGGCATCTCCATACCTAGTTCTACCTCGTTACTGATAAGTACTCTTTACTCGTTCCGTGATATGTCATCCCTTGTGACCCAGTCACATGCTGGCAAGCTAATCAGATGACATTCCACCGAGAGGGCCCAGAGCATATCTATCCGTCATATGGATGGACAAATCCCAATCTTGGTCCATGCGCTTCAACACATACTTTTAGAATATCCAATGACACCTTTATGACCACTCAGTTACGAAGCGGTGTTTGATGTCATCAAAGTACCCATCCGGTGATGGTGATTAACATAACCTCATGGTCGAAGGATTAGGTTACTATGTATTTTAAAGCTTATAGCAAACGAACTTAATGACTTGATCTTATGCTATGCTTACTACGGGTGTGTGTCCATCACATCATTCTCCTAATGATATAACCTTGTTATTAATCACATCCCAATGTCCATGATCAGGAAACCATGATTATCAATTAATCAACAAGCTAGTTCAACAAGAGGCTTACTAGGGACTCTCTTATGTTTACAAAACACGCAAGTATTAATGTTTCCGGTTAATACAATTATAGCATGGGATGTAAACATTTATCATAAAAATAAAGATATAATAATAACGACTTTTATTATTGCCTCTTGGGCATATCTCCAACATAAAGTATATGGAGGCACGTCACATCTCACCAATCTCTTACATCTCCCACGCCTAAGGAACTTACTCACACATGAAAGAAGAAAGCATCATCAATATAATTAAATTAAGGGAGTTATTCTCGATATTACCGTGGAGATCCACAATAAGAATGGAATAGTAATCCAACACAATTCAAGATAGGAAGAAACAATCTCAAACCCTAGTCTTGTAAGGTGAAGATCCCTCTCTCTCTCTCAAGTACAAGTAATGGCTATGGGGTGTATTGGCTAGGAGGTCAGAGATCATGAAGCGAGATGAAGAACATCTTCTCCTTCTTCTCCGGATCTCTTCTTTCTCCCTTCTAGATGGGATGGCGGCTGCTATGTTGTGTTTTCGCGTTTGGCCTCTTCACGGAAGTTGTCCCTTTTGAAAAGACAGAGGTGGTGGCAGCTATACGGCTGAAAGCTGCACTTTTCATCCCTCGATCCAATTCCGGTCCCGCATCCTGGGTTGCTACATGGAGCGATGGCGCCCTTGCCGATTACCATGCTTTTGCCCTATGTCGTCAATCCGCCACGGGCCTCGCACAGCCAGATCAGAATTCGGAAGGAGCCACTCGATCGGATTGTCGTCTATGATTTGTCAACCTAGATGCCGAGCACCGGTAGCCCGGCACGCCGTGAGTATCATGGAGGCTGGAACGCTGCTCGTCGGCGAGGTAGAACATCAGTCCGTGGCTTCGTGTTTTCTACTTCGCCGTTCGTGTCCTCCTGCGTGGGCAGATGCATCTGCACGGACAACACACATGTTCTCCGTGTCCTCCCGCATGGGCCGAGGACCCGCATGGCAGCGACCCAACGACCTTCTTCCTCTAGCCATCAATGGAAGTAGGTTGACTCCAAAGTTGCCCGTGCCACCTTACGCCTGTGCTTCTACCCTAACCATAACGCCTGCGCTTCGTCCTCCATGCCTTCATCAATACTGGCGTTTCGTCCTCCATGCCGACATCCAATGCGTTGACCTTTTTAACATGCCACCCACGGCTAGCTTCTTCGACACTCCCATCTTCTTCCATTCCCCACGCCACAACCATAATGGCAGCGCCATCGCTGGTGGCATAAGGTCGAGAGGAGGGAGGCTAGGACAACCCCTAGACCCGGGGCATGGCCGAGGTTGGCAAAGAAGAAGGGGTGGCCGATGCCAAAACGTGTCCCCCACTATCCTCGTCACCACCATCATCGCCCGAGCCCTCCTCCGTTGACCTCTCCGGCTTCAAATTCGGCATCACCATCCTACTGAAAACCAATACCCCATCAGTTCAGAGGGCATGAAGGGTATCGGCCAATCCTGACCGTCCTTGTGTTTCCAGTTTTATAAGTTTGGGAGCAGGGGAGGGTACCGCAGCAAAACTCTAGCTTTTATCGAACTTGTGAGAGTAAAGTAGAGTAGATCAATTGTCTATTTGCCCTCGCTACTGCATAACATTGTTCTTTTGAAATGAACAATTACTCGAACTTAGAGCATCTCCACTCGTAACCCCCATACGGGCTCCGGCGCGGCCCTTTTTTGCCCGTATGGGGGGGCACCGGCACGACGTTGCCAAATGGGGGGCACTGGCTCCCAACCGTGCCCCTCATAACAAAATTTAAATATTTTAAATTTAGCAGAAATTTAGACAAACAGTTCAAAATTCACCAAAACATAGACGAATAGTTTTAATTTAACAGAAATTTTCAAGAAAAAACGCCATCTAATGGCGGCCACGGCCGATCCTGAGGCGGCGGTACATCGCCATGGTGTAGTCGAACATGCCGTCCTCCTCGTCGTCGTCGTTGGGCGGCTCGTCCTTCATCGGCGGTAGGCGGCTGCACCCCTCGCCGTTGGTCCTACGCGCCGGTCTCGTGGAAGGACCAGCCCTCTCGTCGCCGTCGATGTCGACCATCGCCAAGGGAGAAGAAGACGAAGAGCTTAGGGGAGGTTGGAGGAGGAGATGGTGGAGCTCGCCGTCGAGATAATCTGTGTGCGGCGGCAATGGAAACCGCCGCGGGTTTTTATAATAGGGGAGGAGGGGGAGGCGAGCGGTGGGCATTAACGCTGACCCGTGCCCCATTGACGGGACGCGTCGGCTGCACTGCCCGCTGCCGTTCGCTGGAAAGTCTGCGACGAGTAGCGGCATTACTCGGCGCTGATGGCGAGGAAGAAGACCGGCTCTATGCGGCTGCCATGCGGGCTAGCTTTGACCTGGCGGGTTTGGCACGCGTGCTCCCGCCTTCTCTTCCCGCCACCCGTCCTGCCATGCGTCCATCCGGCGCCCCCGCTCGCCTCCCTGTATATTGGGTTTGGCTTGGGGTCGCCGGGTAAATAATTGGGCCGCGCCGGCGCCAAAAAAAATTGGGACACGCGACTGGACCCCTCGAGTGGAGATGCTCTTACACGACATTACTTGTTAAACATTTTACTCACAATAACAACAAAAATTATTGGTCCCAACAGGCATCATTGACTGTGTGGCTTAAAATATAGTTTATACAACTATAATTTACAATCGGTGATAAAAGATAACCATGCAGCTATGTACAACCATTTTTCTCGACAAAGAACTATGTACAACCATATTAGCCAAAGTTTATCTTGTGAGCACTAGAAAAGTGTTTGCCCGCCGCAACCATCTCGCCGGCTGGATCATACGATCTCCGGACCCGGTAGCCAGGATTCGCCTCCTTCGGTGAGCGAAAGCACACAAACCAAGACATCACCATCGACCAGAAACCAGAACCGGATTTCTTACCGTTTCCCCTGGGTCGAACTAGTATGTATAAATCGGTGCAGAGACAATGGTAATCCCCTTTTGGAAATTGTGATCGAACTAGTGGTGTGGCTAAACCTTTCTAGCTTTCACGTTTGGTCTCATCAGTACTACTGTTTCTTGTACTGATAAGTTGCTGCCACAAGGCTTTATATAGCATCTCACTACGGGAATAACTTTATACACCGACGGCCGTATTCTACGCTGACGACAAAATGTCAGGGTCGTCGGCGCAGCTTGACGGGCTCGACAGCTAGGCAGTGCGGCCGTCGGCCCTGTTTTGCCGTCGGCGTAGGATGAATAGGCCGATGGCAGCCGTCGGCGTAAACAGGGCCGTCAGCATAGGAGATTAGGCTAACGGGAGAGGAGCGACGTCAAGTCTACGGCGACGGCAAAGCCGTCGGCGTAGCTATTTTTCTTTTTTGCCACATTAATCTTAAAAAAATCATAACTAAATCATTTAAATTCAGAAAAATACATATAATATATCAAAATTTTCAAAAAAATAAGACCTATCTATATAAACTCAAATATTACATATTTTTGTTTGCAAAAAAATATATATAATACAAATACTTTCATATAATATATTTTTTATTTTCCGAGTGCAAAAAA
This sequence comes from Avena eriantha, assembly GCA_910589775.1. Classification (NCBI taxonomy): domain Eukaryota; kingdom Viridiplantae; phylum Streptophyta; class Magnoliopsida; order Poales; family Poaceae; genus Avena; species Avena eriantha. Next base: position 409,198,094 of record OU342746.1, on the reverse strand, counting down.
GGGGTGTTTTGTGAAGCAATTATCAAATCAAAGTTTCAAAATGATACTACCCTATTTTTCAAAAATACTAGATAACCTTAAATGGACAATGTCCCAACTGGGGTATCTCAAAACTTTCTGTCCATCCCTCGTGAAAAAGACAAATTCATATCGAATCGGTAGGAAGTGAGTCAGATTTGAACTACAGGTATATGATCTGATGGTCATGATTTTTTGCAAAATCATTTTTAGGTTCACAATATGCTATTTCATCAGAGATCCAATGCAAGTTTAGCGAGGCTGAGCCCCGAGCTAAAAATCTTAACGTCCACCGATTTAGAAAGTTTGATGATAGTTTGAAACGGGCATAAAAAATTCAACAATGGTCGAAACAATGCAAAACCTTAGCGTGGTGTCATATTATCTGACATAGTCGCAAGGAAAAATATCAAACTTAGTATATTAATTGTGTCTCGAAAAAACCTCCACAAAATGACCTATCTCAATCGAGGTTTGCTGGCTTTCAAGTCAAATAACCAATGTTATGGCTTGAATCGCGGTATAGTTTGCGATAATGTGCCCATATTATGCACGCATGTGTATCATGGGATGATGAACAATGTTGCAGGAGGAAGTTTTCCTTTTCGTTGCACCAAAAAGCCATTTTTCATTTTTCGAGTGCAAAAAACAGGATGTTTTGTGAAGCAACCACCAAATGAAAGTTTCAAAATGATACCACCCCATTTTGCAAAAATACTAGACCACCTTGAATGGACAATTTCCTAACCGGGATATCTCAAAACTTTCCGTCCACCCCTCGTGAAAAAGACAAATTCATGTCGAGTCGGTAGGAAGTGAGTCAGATTTGATCTACAGGTACATGATCTGATGGTCATGGTTTTTTGCAAAATCATTTTTAGGTTCGCAATATGGTATTTTATCAGAGATCCAATGCAAGTTTAGCGAGGCTGAGCCCCGAGCTAAGAATCTTAATGTCCGCCGATTTAGAAAGTTTGACGATAGTTTGAACCAGGCATAAAAAATTCAAAAATGGTCGAAATAATGCAAAACCTTAGCGTGGTATCATATTATGTGACATAGTTGCAAATAAAATAATCAAACTTAGTACATTGATTGTGTCTCGAAAAACCTTCACAAAATGACCTATCTCAATCGAGGTTTTCTGCATTTCAGGTCAAATAACCAATGTTATGGCTTGAATCGCGGTATAGTTTGCGATAATGGGCTCATATTATGTATGCATGTGTATCATGGGATGATGAACAATATTGCAGGAGGAAGTTTTCCTTTTCGTTGCACCAAAAAGTCATTTTTCATTTTCGAGTGCAAAAAGGGGTGTTTTGTGAAGCAACCACCAAATAAAAGTTTTAAAATGATACCACCCTATTTTTCAAAAATACTAGACCACCTTGCATGGACAATGTCCCAACCGGGATATCTCAAACCTTGCAAAAATCATTTTTAGGTTCATAATATGCTATTTCATCGGAGATCCAATGCAAGGTTTTATTTGCGTTGAATCAAAAAGCCATTTTCTATTTTTCGAGTGCCAAAAACGGGTGTTTCATGAATCAGGGCATAGTTTCGGTTAGTCTAGTATTAAAAAGTTACGTTACATAATTAAATAGATGATAGGGATGTCATATTTGGATTTATCTCATTTTTCTGATCGATTTAGATATATTATTTGTCGAATTACGATTTACGGATTTGTGTATATGAATTATTCAATTTTAAATGGAAAAAGGCAAAATAAATAAAATTTATTTTATTTTTATTTTAATTTAAGATTATTATTACTTATTCATTATTGTTTACTTAAAAAATTATATGGAGTGTAAAAAATAAAGGCGTCTAAAATTATAGTCCAATAGTTAATAGAATTGATATGATAGTATTTACAACAAGTTCTAATTTATTTGTCGGAAGGTCATGTGGAAGGAATGGAGAAGTTAAGCGTGCTGGGGCTAGAGTAGTGTTAGGATGGATGACCGATCGGAAAGTTTGACTAGTAGTGCAATTTGACTTGAGATTAAGTGTAATTAGAATTAAAAATGTGTATTTGAGATTAATGAGTTAAACAATTTAAAAATGGTAAAAAAAATTAAAAAAAAATTGAAAAAAAAATTAAAAAATCTAGGCCGACGGCAAACGGCCGTTAGTCATCTAGGTGGGACCCATATGGTCTACGCTGACAGGTAAAGGGGATACGCCTACAGGCATGTACGCTGACGGCAGCCGTCGGCGCAGCCTACGCCGACAGGATTTTGGGGCTACGCGGACGGGATCGGCGTATCAGTCTTCTCCTGTAGTGTCTCGTTATGTAGTAACAATTGTTTCTGCTTGCTTGTCGACCAAGTTAAATGGCGCGAGCTCTACCTGGACAAAACTCTGTCTCGTTGGTCAACATAAGACACGTACGAACTTGCTGGCCAAGATAATACTCCTGGACAAAACTCAGCTTTCTGCACAAGGGTCAATCAACTCAGCTCAATTATTTATGGTGCCAGTCGCCAAGATTCCAGGTCGTTTTGGCTGGAGCCTTTGCCAAATGATGTACGTGTCCCGTTGGTCAGCATGTCCGCTGAGCTAGTTATTCAATGGAAGCGAGTGTTCCCAGTCAAAACAAATAAACTCAGGCCAATCATGCATGCAAGCTTCAGCGTAAGAGCGGGTTAAAAAAATTCAAGTTTGACCAGGTTTATTGAAAAATATATCAACATGAAAACCACAATTTTTTTTCATCAGATTTTGAGTTCTATAAAACCTGTCAAACTTTTGGAGAAATTTAACTTAGAATAAATCTAAGACTTCACTTAGTTTGAAACTGAGGAGGTATTAAACTGCAGTGTTGTACTTGTACATGTAGTTACTGAAAAAGGAAACCAGTTTGACTTGCCTTTTGGAGGCTACTTACAGAAAACAGAAGAACACCGGTCAATATTGGCGTCATTCTTGACTTTGACATTGACATGGTTCCTGCATCTTGGAAGAGTCAACACACAGGCCTGCCTTGCCTCATACACTTGGAAAATTGCTGCGTTGTTTCCTCAGAAATTATGAAACGTGGCCATATATACACCTTGGTCGCCAAGCAAGCAAGCAAGCAGAACCGGTGAGTTATTCGCAATATTACTATATAAAGCCTTGCTGCAGCTGCTCGCCGGTACAAGAAAAACGTACTACCACAGAGAACATACATATAGAGTAGAGAGGACAGGTCACATTTCTAGCTTGCTCATGGGAGACGGCAAGCATTCCGGTTCTAATTTCCGTTCGGCGATTGCATCATGGCTTGCGCGCTTTCACTCGCCGAAGAAGACGAGGAACACCAGCTACCGTGGTCTGGCCGGCGGGATGGTCGCAGCGGCCAAGCACTTCTCCAGCGCTCAGAAGATACACTTTGGTTGATAAGGTTGCACATATAGCATCCTAGTGATAAGGTTGTACGGAGGAGAACTGGGCGTTGCTCAGTTGGCTAGCAGGGAGAGTGATCCCGCAGCCCACCCGCGTTTGAGTCCTGGACTCCGCAGTGTGCCTCAGGTTGCTCTTCTATAAAAATACCACTGAGTCCTAGTGCTTGGTTGATCTCTTTTTTTTAACAAGGTTGTACGTAGCATAACAGTGTTTTTGTCAGCCCGACTATAGTAATACCTTGTATAGTCCAAACTATATTCCGAGATACACGGTTATTAATGTTCTGGCGGTACCAGTAATTGTTGTTGTTATCGCCGAGTGAGTAACACAGACCATATCAATAATTTCACCCTTAATTGTATATTGGGCTGCTACATGTAATAGTGACGCACTTTTGGGACTCGTAATTTGGCAAACTTCCAACAATCCGCCTTTGGTATCTAGTTTCTTTTTCTTTTTCCTATATCTCTTCTATTCCGTCTATGCCCTCTATGTTAGCTCAAATTGTACAAAATAACAATTCAAACTCTTACGTTTCAACCACATAAATTCATCAAAATTGAATAAATAAGTTTTGAAATTTGAATTCAAACATAACAACGAGATTTACCTTTTGGTAATTCTAACACAACACCTTCTGTGCGTCCACCTCAAGCATATATATATATATATATATATATATGACCCAACAAGGATGGACCCTTCATAGGATCAAGATGACTGATTTTTTTCCAAAAAGGGGAATGCCCCCATGTCTACGTCGATTTGGACGCACACAAACACATTTATCACCAAGTTTTAAATTCATATATGGAACATAAGAAAATCTCTCAACAATAGTAAGGATTTCATAAAACACTCGTGCATCACTAATCTCATCATTAGAGCACCAACAAAACCGCCTGAAATAAGTTTGGTCTACCATCTCAGTGGTTGTACCTATAATCCCAAGAATCACACGCATCCACACGCTGAAGTGGACACCATGTACAAATCCAATGGGTAGCTATACCAATAACTTGTAGCCTTGCAGAAGAAACTTGTTTTCCCCATTTAAAACAATATCAATAAAACATTCCAAATAGCTCAATATAAAGAAAACATCTCACTCGGATTGGATTTTTAAGGTGTAACCAGTTTCCAAACATATTAGAGACACTTGTTGGCGATATTAAAAGATGCAAGTACTAAAGCCTTGCATATATGCAATGGAGAATAAAATTAGCTCCATTGCCTCCTCCACGTCCCCATAGCAACAATTCTTGGGCCAGGATGCACGATGGCTAACACGTAGCGACATGATGAGACAACACATAGGCATGCCACATTAGTCAATTAAGGAGCCATAGTAGTCCGAAATACATGTTCACATTGCCTTATAGTCATCGAACCATAGTTTGGGACGGGGCTTGCCTGCTCCCACGGCTTGCTCCCATCGGTGCTCCCCGGTTACGTGGCGTGCATCTGGGCGTTCCCATGTTTTTCTCCCCAAGCGTTGTTGTTTCCGTAGGAAAAAAAATACCAGCATAGATACGAAACGTCAAGTACCGACCAGCTTTCCCCATTCTTCATCCTTGAGCTATGACGAGGCGAGGTAGCCACCATCCTCCATTCCACGACGGCCTCTCCTTCCGCCGTTGTGCCCTGCTCTCTGTGCAGCTTGGTCCTCCCATGTCCTCTGGCTACGGCCCCGTAGTTGAAGTCGCCGGCACCTTACCCCGACCCACCTTGCCTCCTGCAGCTGTCCCCTACCACGATCTATGATCTATCGGCCTTCTTCTCCTCCCGCAGTGGGTCGTGGTTAGAAATCCCGGATGAACTTAGTTGCCTGTTCGTCTCTGTTCTACGAGCGCGGCAACCGACAGCTGAAATTCTGGTTGGCGCTCCCGGTGGCGGAGGTCGCAGACGCGCAAAGGAACCGGAGTCAGCCTTTGTAGTCGGACGAGGTCCAGTCCGGTGGCTCCTTCTGTCTGCAATGGTACTGTCGGCGCCGGCGTGCAGCACACTGCAACTTGTCAATTCGGCTCCACCTCAGTGCCTACACACGAGGCAACACAGGTACTTAATTTTCTGTTTACGATTGAATCATAATCGCTCATGTCTATGCACTTCTCAGCTTTGTTCAGAGCTACATGTTTTCAAAAAATTATTACTTGGAACTTCCAAGTCAAAACGTATAGGAGATAAATCTCATAATACATTGATTAAGTTGGCTTGGACTGATGGAAGTAGGCTTGATTTTGTCCTGTCATAGCTGAGTTGTACTACTGCGAATAGGTATGCATATGATTTGTTGGAATTCCTGGAGCGCCCTTACCCTATGAAGAGAAGTAGCAAAACTCATTGTCACTAAAGTTTGAAAATGATAAAACTTAAAATTGTAGATTTTAGACTGTGTGTACCATTAATGTATTTTGTGGCTGCAATTGTGGGAACAATCTTTGGTTTTGTGTTGACATCGGGATGGTACCAATCGATGGCTGCATTGGATTTGTTGGAATTCCTGGAGCACCTTGACCCTATGATGAGAAGTAGCAAAGCTTAGTGTCACTAAAGTTTAAAAATGATAAAGCTTAACATTGTAGATTATAGATTGTGTATACCATTAATGTATTGTATGGCTGAAGTTTTGCAAACAATCTTTGGTTTTGTGTTGACATCGGGATGGTACCAATTGATGGCTGCATTAGAGCATTTGGGATTGGGTTGTAATGTAATTGATATGCAGGATTTTGATTCGTCAAAACCTCCAAATGTCCCTGTCAAAAGTAACAAAGCATTTTCAATAACTAATCTTTTATATGAATCAATAGTTGAGAATTTATACCATCGAGGTGCCATGTGGTTGTAATTGTCCATAACCTTTTCTGTTCTTTTTCTTCTTTGTCTTTGCTTTCTCCAAACCGCCAATGGGTCGTTTTGATCCTCGCACAGTCTTCTCCTTGACCTTGATGCCTCTTGGTTCAGCAAAGCCCTCGTTGTGTTTTGAAATTCTACTTGAGTCTATTTTCAGACCTGCAACTATAGAGAAAAAAGTAAATCTTAGTTCACCATTAGTCTACACAATTAAAAGTATATCCCAGTACACACCTTCTGAACCGGAGGAACTACCCACATTTGGATCAGCTCTACTTTTCAAACATTTCTCAATATTTTGTGCCAATTGCGTTGCACAATTAACAGCCTCACTATATGATTCTTCAGACTCCGCTGCACGAGTAGCTATTTTAACAAACATTTTGCACAGGTCTTCGTAGCGACTCGACATTCTTCCTTTTGGGTTGTCATGTATGTTGCAATTGCTTGTTAACTGCAAAACTTTTGCATCAATTGTCCATCTTTTCAAGATATATTCTTGAGGGATATGCTTGATATTATTAATATCAAGTATCTTTAAGCAATGAGAGCAAAGTATTCCGGCAAATTCAAACTTCTTGCAACTACAAATGACCTTTTCTTCTTTTGGAAAAAATCTGACAACATGCTCACGATGTGTGCCATGAAAAATTACTCTATAAACCTTCTGCTCTATGTCACTATCATCACAAAGAAATGTGTCATAGTTCAGGGTCCTAAGTACTTGTTCCTCAAACATCTTGAATATTGCTGGAGTATATGTAGTTGCAGCTTGCCTTAATATATTGCTAGCTTCCGCCTTTATCTTGGGAGTTGTTTGTGTTGCTCTAAAGTCATACTTCACCTCTTCATCTCTTTTATCTGCAACAAGCCGTTCAAAATGCTCAAAAAAAGTAAGCATGTCATATTTGATATTAATGTAACTCTTGAGTTCGTTGTTCATGCTTTCACTTCTTTGGGTACTGCTCATGTGGGCAGAAAATGTATTTCGGCCATACACTAGTGCCCACTGCTCCCTTTTCTCAGATAACCTTTGGAGCCATGGATTGTCATGTAGTCCATATTTATCAAGCATTCCATTCCATGCAATTATAAATTCATCTTCCTCCTCAATATCATAGATACAATGTTGAAAATCAACATTAAACTTTTTATAATCTGGAACAACTCCAGCAAGGTGCTTGCAAGCGTTTTGATTCATATGCCATACACAAAGTTTATGATGAGTCAGAGGCAAGACTAGACTGATTGCCTTGGCCATTGCTACATCTTCGTCAGTTAAAATTGTCCGTGGATGTTTTCCGGACATAACTTTTAGAAAAGTTCTAAAAAGCCAACCAAAACTTTCAGCTGTTTCATCATAGAGAAATGCTGCACCAAATACCATTATTTTCTTATGATTATTCACCCCAACAATCAAACCAAATGGACGCCCATCATCTAGTTTCCTATATGTGGTGTCAAAGCATATAACATCACCAAATATTGCATAGTCTGAGACCATTTTGGAGTCAGCCCAAAAGATATTAGTTATCAAATCATCCTCATCGATCTGAATTGAATAGTAAAAGTTTACATCTTCAGACACCTTCTTCTCCATGTATTCTAGACTCCCCCTGTGTCACCTTGCTTTACTTTTAATGTTCTCTTTGAGTACAACCGATTTTTCATATCTACGCGTGTAAAGCCGAGATTTCCAATTCCACATGCTTCTTTGGCCATAAGATCAATAGTTGCTTTGTTTGAAATGCCCACAGACTTTGCAACCTCGACATTTCTTAACTGTGCATCAGTTACTTTCCTGTGGGATCTCAAGTATTGGGCCATGTCTCCGGGAGCAAGCATGTGGTTATGTGTTGCTTCAAATTCATACACATAATACAGTCCATTTTTTAGACTTATCTTCATACGTGCACCACAACCACACCGTGTTTGAGGCCTACTATAAGAGAATGTATCCTCTCTTTTATCTTCACCACGGGTTCCTGGTAGTTCATGTATTGTCTAAGTGCATCCAAAATATGATTATAAAATGAACAGATTACACGCAAGATTACAAGCAGTGTATACCTTGGCGAGAACATAAAAAAGTTCGATGTTGTATTGTGTCAGTGTTCTTTACTTTATGGTGACTCCCTCTTCGGGTGCTAAAACCAATAGTTTCTGCATACTTGTTGTAAAACAAATAAGCTTCTTGTTCAGATAAAAATTCCATGCCAACTTTTGGTACTCTCTGATCAATACCATCTGTTGTATTTCTTGGGGCAGTTTCATGCACATCCTACATGAGATAAGTATTGACTGTAGTTAATATACATATTTTTGACAATCAGATCTGTTTTCATTGCAGGATTGAAAGTAAACGATCGGTTAAAAAAGAAAGAATTGGAAGAATAATCCGAAATGATGAAGACTGCGAGTGTGATTTCTTACCATCGGTGCTTGTGATTCGTCATCATTGTTATGGTTCCCAGCAACAATCCTTGAAGAAGCCATCAAGGGACAAGGGAGAATTCGCCCGTCCTCTGATTGATAGAGGTCTTCAGCAATCCTTGAAGAAGCCATCAAGGACAAGGGAGAATTCGTCCGTCCTCTGGTTGATAGAGGTCTTCAATCAATTTGCATTTCCTATACCTGCCTCTGCTTCCACTGGTTACGTAACCTGTAGGTAGAAAAATGAGATGAGATTTGTTTATGTGCATCTAGAATCTTTGGCGCGCAAACGTCTGTTTCTCTTGTTATTGTTTGGCGCGAAAGTCTGTTTCTCTTGTTATTGTTTGGCGCGAACGAACGAGAAAGTTTCCCTCCCTCCTATATTTTATTCAATGTTGATTCTATGCCGAGGATTACGTATCGTATTTCTCTCTGTTTTTGGTTGTGATAAATAACGCTTGGGGAGAAAAACAGGGGAACGCCCAAATGCACGCCACGTAACCGGGGAGCACCGATGGGAGCAAGCCATGGGAGCAGGCAAGCCCCGTCCCATAGTTTGAGCCAAACGTTTGAAATCTTAATTATTATTAAGGTTTCATGCGTGCTTACATTCTAAACATGAAATTGGTCTGCGTGCATTTTCTCAAAAAGTAAATTTTGTGACGTGTACTTCTACCTGGTTCTACATATTGTAACATAAATTACTGGTAAAAGGTGTGTTTTGAAGAGCATGACTATGTCCAAAACAGTAGCCCTTATGGAACTTGTGGGAGTAGAGTAGAGCAATTATCTATTTTCCCACGTTGCTTCGGGACATTCTTCTATTGGAATGAACAATTAATCGGACTTAGAGGGACCAAACTTATTCATCAACATTTTACTCACATAACAACAATTATTGGTCCCAATAGACATCATTGACCCCAAGGCTTGAAATATAGTTTAGACATCTATAATTTACACTTGGTCATAAATGATACCCATGCAGCTATGTACAACCATATTAGCCGAAGTTTATCTTGTGAGCACTAGAGAAGTGTTTGCCCGCTGCGACAATCTCGCCGGCTGGATCATACGTGCCCCGGACCTCATAGCCAGCGTTCGCCTCCTTCGGTGAGCGAATGCACACAAACCAAGACATCACCACCGACCAGAAACCAGAACCGGATTTCTTACCGCTTCCCATGAGCGAACTAGTATGTATCAATCTATGCAGAGACAATGGTTATCCCCTTCTCGAAACTATGAGTGAGCTAGTGGTGTGGCTAAACCTCTTTACCTTTCACGTTTGGTCTGATTAGTACTGTTGTTTCTTGTACCGATGAGTTGCTGCTGCAAGGCTTTATATAACATCTCCTGATGTCGGAACAATTGTTTGTGCTGGCTTGGCGACCAAGGTGAATGTCACGAGCTCTCCCTACACCAGGACAAAACTCTGCCTCGTTGATCAACATAAGACACGTACGAACTTGCTGGCCAAGATAATACTACTCCTGGACAAAACTCAGCGTTCTGCACAAGGGGCCAATCAAAATCAACTCAGCTCGATCATGCACATAAACGTCAGTGTAAGCGCCTGTTAAAAAAAGGTTGCTTGACTGAGCGCTTTCACAACTTACTAGAGAAAGTTGATCAATCGACCGATCAGAAGTTCGCGTTGTATAACGCTCGAGGAATTTGACAAAACAGCAATTTCATGGCGTAGGGTAGGATGCAAGGCAGCTGCCAGCTGGTGCCTCCACCATGAGATGTTTGCCTCTTTTTTTTTCACTTCAACTCTTCCAGGATGTGGAAACCATGTCCATGTCAAAATCAACAAGTTCTCCGTAGCATTGACCGGTGTTTTATTTCTTGCTCCCTTGCGCATATTACTTCCCATATTAGCTTTGGTTAGAAGTTCATATTTTGAAAACTTTGACCAATCATATACTACCTCCGTTCCATGATCTAAACCTTTTCTACCAGTTCTAATTGAACTGTTTTTTTTCCGAAATAGGGAGCGAAGTCCCGGCCTCTGCATCGAGCGATGCACACAGCCTTCATTTATTATTAGAGCAACAAAGTGTGATAAAATACATTACAAAGATCATACAGATCGGAACCGCCAAACTAAAACACCGAGCAACAATAACCATATCGACAGCTCCCCGATGAGGTCTAGCAAACACCTAGCTGCCTCATGCACTCCAAGCGACTAGAACCTATTCACGAAACGGTGCCCACACACACGCTCCGGATGTTGCCACCTCCACTATCTTCCGCCAAACCATCATCAGCATATATATATATGTGCAGACTCTCTCCACACCAGCCACCGACACCACCGTGGTGTCAAGTAGCACCACCTCCCAGCGCACTATCTCCAAAGCACATCACGGTTGCCACCGGTACCCCGCAACACCATGCCGCCAAGTAATACCAATAACACAGCTTGAAGTCTCCGGAGGATTTGTCGTGCGTAGCACCTGCCGAACAGGCATGACTCAGCGTAGCACCTGTCGGTCAAGCATGACTTGACATCGCTGCTGAAGCTCCGTGCAAGACAAAGCCGCTCCACATGTCCTGCCTCTTCCATCCAGTGCTGCTCCACAAGCGATGCTCCCAAGAGAGAACATGACATCGTGGCGCCGCCATCGCCTGATCCAAAGTTCTAATTGAACTGGTAAAAAAGCTTACACTTTGGAATAGAGGGAGTAGCAAAATATCAACATGTATAGTAACTAAATGCATACAGTACAAAAGTATATTTTAGGATGGTTCAAATAACATTGATTTTATATTCTAGATGTTGGTATGTTTTTCTATATGCTTGGTAAAACTTTATAAAATTTGGATTTGACCAGAACTAATATGGAGGGAGTATAAGTAACCACCAAAAGGCATCCAGTTTACCCCATCTATCTCATCATCTCCAACCTCTGTTGTCCTCCTCTCTAGTGTCCTCCCCACAGAACTTTGGGGTGGTGTGACAAAGAGAGATCGGGATGGAGGTGAAATAGTGCACACACATTCAAACAAAAGGGGAAAACGATGAGCTCGGTCACATAGAAAGATACAGTACGATGGGTAGTCTGGAGTTTGTTGGTGTTTTGAGATTGAGGGGAGGAGCCACTAATCAAGAAGCTAAGGAGGATCCTCTATTGGGTTTGTAGCATAGAAAACAAAAAAATTCTACGATATGAAAAACTAAGCACCAAGATCTATCTATGTGGATGCAAGCATCGAGTGGATATACATCAATAGAGATCTTACCCTAAAAGACTGAAAAGTTTAACGAAATCTGTTTTTTTCGTCGATGATGTAGTCGTACTCTTGTCGATCTCAAGATCGAGTTGAAGAGCGCCGCAAACTAACACGGCATCCGTGATCGCACATACGAACACCAGCAAAGTAGCGGAAGCAACATATTCTTCCAGAGAAACCACCGAGAACATGTACTTTACTAATCTAAAGCCATGGAAAATTTACTAGAGGAAGAGAGATCCTTCACGAGGAGGCGTGTGAAAGAAGGTCTCCACCTCTTTTTATAGGGGAGGGGCGCAGCCCCAAGGCCATGTCCGGGGGCCATGGTGGTGCCCCACCTCTCCCCTCTTAATGGTGAGTGGAGCTTTCACTAAACCCACTTTCATTAATTCAAACTCCACTCACACTAGTATAAGTCCAGTACTTAGATCTGGTTCTACACCATTGGCCTGAGCCGGTTTTCCCATTCGTCTCTAGGCATGGGTCTATAATAAATGTATTAAAACTGGCTGTAAAAATCAACAGCCCTCAGACGGATTAAAATACTAGCCGTCTTCAATACTTTTGAACCCACAGGCGGCTCATAGGAAGAACCGTCTCTAATGTTCCGGTGGATGAATTAAAAATACACCCCTGCCCCATAGCAGGGTTCCTCAATCATACTGAACATGTAACACCACCAAATACAATTACAAATCACAGATTATTTTTGATAACACACAATATCACCATTCTAAGAGCACAGTATAACAATTAGAAAATTCGTCAACGATAGCAAAACATTTCATGAACAACAAGATCAATCTATAATCTAAGGATCCACTACACAAACTAAAACTTTTGCTCCGACACCAACACCAACACCGGGGGCATGGCGATGGTCACCTGCTGCAGCAGCTGCCTCTCCATAATCTGATATGCGCTGCAATGGAGAATTTAGCAAGGACGGTATGTAAGTGCAAGATAATGTGAACTCATACTCTGCAATAGGCAATAAACATTCAGGACATGATTGTGTCCAGCAAAACAAAGCATTATGTTTCATGTACTTTTTTTTTCTAAGGAGGCAAATATTGTTAAGATGCATTTCTACAATAATATTAGTCCATCATTGAGGTTAGGTTTATGTCCAGCAAAACATTTGGACCAGGAATGTGTCCAGCAAAACATTCATCATTGACATCGTAACCTACTTGCCTAATTTTTTCTACATGCACTCCTCAAGCAGGTGATATTATGTCAAGGCTACTTCAGAACACATCAAATCTGCGTTGCACAACTGTAAGAATGATTTTATGCTTTGGCCAGTTGAACCAACTAATGAACATATCAGTAACGAACATATCGGTAAGGCTGCATTCCTCAGCTACTCCATATATGGTATCAGTGCACATGAATAAGGATCGGTAGGACTGACTACCTAACAACTTCTCCAATCATAATTCATGTCATACCAAGAGGTGCATGATGGATCATATGGGATATCAAACGACTAAACATCTCACTGACTCATTACTACAGGGAAGATGGGTTACTTACCTAAAAGTTCACTGGCCTTAGATCATCTACCCAAAGCTGATTGTAAATTGGTAAAATACCCAAAAAATATTAGATATGTTTATGATTTAACCAAAGGGGTTTTATGTAAACTAAGAAAATTGTACCATTTTTTTTGAAAATCACTACCATATATATTTATACCGACAAATAGTACATGGTATAGATACACAAGCCGTCTTCAGCGTTTACAAAATAAAGTCTAAAAGAAAAAATAAGCAAATTTTCGAGGTCTTCAAATTCTTTTTCTTCCATGACACGATCTTGTACTTTTCTGAAGGTAGCCGAAGAAACATGAACAGACCTGTAAATACTAACGATGGTTCTCCCATAATTTTAATTTGAGCAGCAGTGCCAAGGTTGTGTGCACACACGCAACCATTAAAGTAATCAACCAACATCGGCAAGAGTACCAACACGAGTATTCTAGGGAAAATAAAGCGAACAGTCTGGTCGACGTCGCCGGAGAGCCGAGAGTACGAATCACCATTGTTGAAGACGTAGCAGCCAGGACAAATATTGCGAGGATAATCATCCTCGCGAAAACCATGAGAAAAGTTCCAAAACCGATCTGACGACGCAAGATCTAAAAGACCGTACCTATAGAACTTGAATCTTATAGCACCATCATTGACGTCGGGAAGAAGATCTCGTCGTCGCAGGAAGGGCCGAAGATCTCTTATTATGAACGATGCCATCTCCATTTACATAGATGCCCAACAAGGAGCTACCAAAACCTAATCAAATCTTCAGAAAACACTACTTTTATTGAAAACTCCACCCATAGAACGGGTTTCTCACCCCTTTCAACCGGCTAGGCCAGCCGGAGGAGGGGAAACCGATCTATGGAGGAGGCGGAGGTGGAGGCGGCGACTAGATCAAAGAGGCCTCACGTACGGGAGGAAAAGAAATTTTGTACGTCCGCTCCTGTATGGGAAGTATATATTTTGTTTGCTCATGCACTATGCTCATAGCCAGATTTCGGATCCCAAATGGCACAAGCAATATGTCTTATGTATAAAAGTCCTGTATCCAGAGATTCTAGATTCCCTTGCCAAGCTACATAAAGCAAATTCCGGGCGTCCATATATAGATTATTGCCCAAAGTGAGAAGAAAAATATAGTTTGATTAAGACGTTCCTCAGTAATATTATCATGACTTTAGAAATACTGTGTGGTAGCAATACCAAACCAAATACGATGAGTATTGGGGTCCTGATCGAAGCCTTGGCTAAACCTGAGAGATCTAAATTCCATAATGCCATTTGAATCCTCCTAGCCACTATCCTACTGCTCGCTAAAAAGAATGCCCATGTTGTGATAATTTCACCCAGAAGGTGATGGATTACTTCGACGACACATCCTTGTCTAGATAGTTCATGCTGAGGGCAGTAAAAAAGTAGAATCTAGCACGGTTCAGGCTCGGTACGACGGATACTTTCTAGGCTACTGGTCGGGGCACAATGGGTCATCTAAAAAAGAGCATTCTTGATAGACAATATCAAGCCAAGAGAAATATTCAAGTTTGAATTTAATATAATTAAAAAATGTCTACAAATGAAATTAATACCAGCGTATTGAAAAACAATATTTTAACAAAAGAAAAAATATAGTATTTTCATTTTGCTAATTGTTTTGCTAGTTTTCCTTTCTTTTCTGAATATGTGTTCCCACGTGTATAATTTCTTGTCATTTGTACAAACTGGCCAAAGACCAGATTTATCTGGTATTTAGAATTGAGGATATATTTGGTTTTGTCTTATAGTTTTATTTATGTTTAGGGACATGTTTGCCACCATTTATCCTTAGTGAACAGGGTACTTAAGTTTGCCTAAAAACATACCATACATAGCCACGGTGTACTTAAATTGGTCCAAGGGCAATGGAAGGCAACACTCCAGTGGTTCGCTTAAATAGGGTGAGCCATGAAGGGGTTATGTGGCAGAAAAGAAAAAATTCTTACTATAAGAACACACCAGCCAATGATCTATCTATGCAGAAGTATAGTAAGGAGTGAGATACGGTATTCATACCTTTAAATACCGTTAGCGGGTTTACGTTCCCGCACAAACATTGCTGATGAAGCCGAAGCGTAGCAGACCTTAGGGGATCTATAAGGCTTCAAGCGTTCAGCACCACAACTGGCGGTGGCTCTGAAGTTTTACACACTTTCGGTGTAAAAGACGTCTATGTGGCCCCGATCCAGCAAGGCAACACAAGAAGAAGATATGAATCGATTCCAAATTGCACGACGGCGTGCGTATGGTGGAGAAGTCTCTACCTCATAGTGTATGTTCCAAAACACGGAACACACACACACACAAGAGAGAGAGAGAGAGAGAGAGAGCCAATCGATGGGATGGGGAATGGAGGATGTCTCCTCCCCATTATATAGGGGAAAACTCGGCACACCCCACCCTCCAAGTCTTGGGGTGGGACTAAACATTTGGAGGAGGTGGGAGTGGTGGTAACCGACAGTGGGGGTGGGCCCCACCCGCGCGCCTAGCCCATGAAGGTGGCTGCTTTGCCCAATTTTTATTTATTAAATAAATATATTTAATAATTAATTCCATTATTTAAATATTAAATACCTATTATTTAATTCCCTCTATTGAAAACTTCTTTTGAATAAATTCTGAGCACTTCGGTATCTCTCTACAACATTTTTGGTTCTCTCCTCTTTCTTTTTCTTTTAGATCATGGATCAACCTGCAGCGTCTCTACCCTTAATTAAGCGTGACACCCTTACGGTTCGGGAATCCCTAGACATGATCGAGATATCTTTCGGATCAATGACAACAACAGTGTCTGGAAACTCATGATGGCCCCTTCACATTCCACAAATTGATTGATCGTTTGAACCTGACATGGGTATGCCCAACAGGCACTCGACTACAGCCTACCTGGTGCGGCCCGACGGAAGGCGCACTCGACGACCTGCACAGGTCCATGACGCCCATGCCGGTTCGACTGATATGAAGCCCATATGGATACGGACTCCCAAACGCACAAGACAAGGAAACCTCAAGACTAGAGTTTGAATACAACTTGTAACCAACTCGTATTGGTACCTGAGACCTAGCCTCCCCATATATAAAGGCTAGGAGGGTCCAACGAGAAGGCAATCTCTCAATCGCGACTCCTACAATAGACTCCCACAAGATCTAGATGCTGCAATAGACAATAGACAGATCTACGATCTCTCATACGCCAGATCCAATCTGCGCGACACCGCCATCGGCGATATTGTAATCCTTCGGATCATTATCAATCAAGAGCAGACAAGCAGGAGTAGGGTCCTCTACGAGGCCTGAACCTAGGTAAACCTTGCGTCCCTGTGTGCTTGTTTGCTAGCCGTACCGAGATCTCCAGCGCTCCTCTCTTCTCCAAAACCCAAGTCAATAACAATGGGCATTGATGAGTTAAACCCTCGTCAATTGGCGCCGTCTGTGGGAACTAAGCGCGCTGATGTTGCAATCTCGATGGCTTCATCATCGACGATCTATGTTTTGCCAATCTTCGAGGAGCAGATCTGCTTCGACTACACGCAGGGGCTCTACATCGACTATGTTTCCAGTTCATAGTTACCAAACAAGCAGACGGTAGATCAACGAATTGACGGGCAAGCCTGTGTGTCTATTTCATCATGACGATATTGGAAGAAGATCCCAGTCCTGCAAAAAGCTTCGGCGTGTGCGCATGAGAAAAGATAAAGAAAAGGTGTTCCTGACGAGACCAGAGGCATGCGGCAGCAGCCTGTATGTCCAAGTTTTCTTTTCCCCTACTCAGCGTCAAATTGCGGCAGTGATTCGGGTCTACTCTAGGTAGAGGGAAAAACAGAATAAGCTCCAACCAATAAAACATCGTACTCAGTCTGGAATCCTTCACGTGGAGGTAAAAAAATATCAAAAGAAGAAGGCCACCCGAGGTATGCCTGGTTTATTCCGGATAAAAAAGCAGCAAATCGTTGGCCTGGTTTATACGTGCATAAATTTTCTGGCTGGAAAGCTATATTATAATTGGATATAAGGACGGGCTGATTTCTCGGCCATGAAGCTACATCAGTTTGTGAAGACCCCGTTAAATCACAGCCAAATTCTGAGATTGGTTACGAGTCCTTTTTCTACTTCAGATAAGGAATTGATCAGACTGTCTACTTATGCATCATAGGCATGAGTACGTGCAGTTCGGCAGGCGTGTATGCGGCCCGATGACACCACGATTGTTGACACAAAGGCCCCAATAGAGGCATGCAGCACAAGGATCAGAGACGTCTAAAAAATCAGTACAACTGGATACTATGGCCGTGGAGATGACTCCGCCACGCCACTCGCCGTCGGGTCGACTACCTCCAAACAAAAATCCGATGATCCCATTATGACGACTCCGTCCGATCATATTGACTCTACGTCCGAGAGTTGCACCGACTCCGCCGCGCGACCTTCTTCAGTCTTCAACTGTCACGACCCGACGAGTCTTTGACTCCAATGACATACCGAGTCTTCGGTTGCGGTAACCCGATGCGGTCTTCAGCTCGAACAACTCGGGGCTCCTTTGACTCCTGTGATGCACCGATCGCACCCACTCCCGCGATCCGCCGGTTGTATAGGCTCCTTCAACTCCGTCAACCGCACTGACTCTACACTCGAGGGATCCTTCGACTCTGCCGTGCGACCCGGTGCGGTCTTCGACTCCGGAGATCCGATACGATCTTCAGTTCCAGCGACTCAGGGGCTCCCTCCTCTACAGCGACCCTCCATGTCCTTCGACTCCGGCGACCTGCTACGGTCTTCGGCTCTGGCGACTCGGGGGCTCCCTTGGCTTTGGTGGCCCGCCGCGATCTTCGACTCCAGCGATCCGTTGCGGCCTTCTGCTTCGGCGACTCGGAGGCTCGTTGCTCCAGCGACCCGCTACAATCTTCGGTTGTGGCAAACCATTGCCACCATCGGTTTTGGTGACATGCTGCCGCGTCGACCCCGGTTCGTCGCATCGGCTCTCGGATGTTGCTTCGACTAAAATCGACCACACGAATCTACACTCGGGGGCTCCGCCGACTCCGCCGCGAGGCTTGTTACCGCCTTTGGATAGGGTGACTCACTGCGATCTTCGACTCCGCCGACCTACTGAGTCTTCGACTCCATCACGTGACTTGTCTCGGTCTTTGGCTGCGGCGACGCGCTGCGGTCTTCGATTCCGCCGACCTATTGTGTCTTCGACTCCGTCACGCGATCCGTTGTCACGTCGACTACGTCCGCGATTGCATCGATTGCGTCCATGGCAACTACTAATAAAGCTAAGTTTCCCTCTACTTAGAGCTAATTTTTTGTAACTCGCACTCGAAACACTCGGGGGTTGCGCCCTCTTCGAGTAACCTAATGTGACATAGACTCCACGCACTCGAGCACCTCATACGCGACAGCCCGAGTAGCTGATTCTGCCTGATCGTCGAATCCTTAAACTCCGAGTGCATCGGCAAGGTACTGAGACTGAGGGTAATCAGGCTAACGAAAAGGCCTAGCATATAGTGCAAAAGTGTTGACTCGATTGGCACCAGAATTTTACTATACAAACCGACAGGCAAATATTCTTTACAAGATACATGTACTTCACAATTCTTTGCATTTTCTGCAGCTTATAAAGATGCCGACGTCGAGCTATTTTATAGGGTCCTCCAACAGGAGTCGACAAAACAACTCGCTATGCCATAAGCTCAAAACCTGAGCCAAGTCCCTCCTCGGATGGTTGCATTGCTAGATGCTACAAAGGACGCGACCCTCATCGCGCACCTGACAGAAGCGATTGCGTCAAATCCATCTGCATCGTCGACTCTCCCGGCTAAAACTCCTGGTTCTCCTCACATGATTTTCGACTACGACTGCAAGATACAAGACTCGAGTCTCTGCCTGAGTCTACGACTCCGCCAGACACTCGGGGGCTACTCCAAAATGGAGCGTTGAACGCGCATATACAAGATCCTCTAGTGACACGCTCTAAATTCTCACTCGAATCCACGATTCGACTAAGGACTCGGGGGCTACTCCTATAGGGAGCGCTAGCCGCGCACCCGAAGAAATTTGTGAAGATATCCAAGCATTATGAAAACCCTTCACTCGAATCTACGATTCGATTGTGGGCGTCAGGTTACTCCCATAGGGAGCGCTGAAAGCATATTCGACTAAAACAAGCAAAAGACGACAGCAGTCGCAAAATACTTATAGTCCCCACTCGAGTCTACGACACGAATAGGCACTCGGGGGCTACTCCCATAGGGAGCGCTGGTCGCGCACCCTATGAGTATTTTTGCTTGTACATCGTACTGTGTGTTGATAACATCCACACTCGAATGCTATGGCGACTCCGCGTCATATTTTCCCTACAAAGAGACTGCGTCTCCTGGGTCACCCGAATCATCTCCGCGGTGACAAAGTTCGGATGCCGCGCTTGCAGCGTGAAGATAAGACATGAGTAAGGCCTGACAACGCATCTGCTGCGCACTACCAGAAACATATCCGTACCTACAGGTACGATGAACACGCCTTGATAGACGCGTCGAGTGCTCACATTTACATACTGGGATTTGACTCTATAAGACCTCCGCGACCTGAGTCGAATTACACCAGCACTTTTCTGAATTCGAGTCCGGGGACTCGAGTTTGAGTAGGTAGCGTTGTTTTTGCCCTAGAGCAATTAACTGGTCCCGATCCGTCGAGCGCACCAGGCACGTTTACCATCATCCCTATGAAGTACTATAAATTCGACTGACCCGATGAACTTCCGGGTGAGTACTTCGCACTCGACACAATTATCGACTCCGATATCCTAATGAAAAGATCAAGAGTTCTAAGTTTCCACCCGAATCTACGATTCGCATGGACACACGGGGGCTACTGACATGGGTATGCCCAACAGGCACTCGACTACAGCCTACCTGGTGCGGCCCGACGGAAGGGGCACTCGACGACCTGCACGGGTCCATGACGCCCATGACGGTTCGACTGATATGAAGCCCATATGGACACGGACTCCCAAATGCACAAGACAAGGAAACCTCAAGACTAGAGTTTGAATACAACTTCTAACCAACTCGTATTGGTAGCTGAGACCTAGCCTCCCCATATATAAATGCTAGGAGGCTCCAACGAGAAGGCAATCTCTCAATCGCAACTCCTACAATAGACTCCCACAATAGAAAATAGATCTAGATGCTGCAATAGACAATAGACAGATCTACAATCTCTCATACGCCAGATCCAATCTGCGCGACATCGCCATCGGCGACATTGTAATCCTTCGGATCATTATCAATCAAGAGCAGACAAGCAGGAGTAGGGTCCTCTACGAGGCCTGAACCTGGGTAAACCTTGCGTCCCTGTGGGCTTGTTTGCTAGCCGTACCAAGATCTCCAGCGCTCCTCTCTTCTCCAAAACCCAAGTGCATAACAATGGGCATTGATGAGTTAAACCCTCGTCAGAACCTTTTAGCCATTGATTATCATTTCATTTGCACTATGATACCTGGTTTGTTCAGGACTTGATCTCCGATATCATTATATCTAGTTCGGTCTTGTTACTAACAAACAGGTTTACTCCTAATTGCTCTCGATTTCTCCATATGTCGTCGGATTGAGGACAAGTACGCCATGAGGGGGTCCTCGGGGCGTGCAGGAAGAGGGGGTGTGAGACGTACGGTGTTCCGGGACGGTGAATACACAAGCTTACCTAAGTTCGAATCCGCCGACGGTGGACGGGTCCTACTCCCGCTAGCAATCCATTAATACGACAGAGCCGAAATATAGATTACAAGAGGTTTCGCCTATGCGAGTTGAGGTTGTATGTTATAGGATTTCCCTAAAGGCTGGTCCCTAGGTCGGCTTATATAGGTATCCGGCCTAGGATTTACAAGAGAGACTTATCCGGCTATGATACAAAGTCAGTTATAGAGTACATCTTGGACTACAAGTAACTACACATGCCTAAGTCGGCAAGTCTTCTAGGCTTTCCCGTAGCCGGATGGGCTTCCATCTTCTCTCCTCACTCGGCCCCCGGTGAAGTAAAGCTCTAATCCGAAGTGGGCCACCCTGGTGAGCGAGTCATAGTAGGTATACTCGGAAAGTATATCCCCAACACCATAAAAGTGTGATTTTCTACACATCACAAATTAAGAGAAGGGTTTGCACTTCTTTGCAGTAATTAGTTATTAGTAGCAAGGCTAGCAAAGTATTTGGTCAATTTCTTGACTTAAGATAAGATTTAAATATGGATAAAGATGACTATTTTCATAGCCATCGGTACCATCCTCGAATGCACTTTTTTGTGTGTGTGTCTTATGGATCTTCCAAACATTTCGGTATGATGTCATTCGATTTTTATTTTTAATATAAAACAGACACCTTACAAAAATATATAATTAAACTTGAACATGAATGCATGTGTTTAAAATTTATCACAAAGCACCACTAGCTTATCATTTGACTTCGACCAAGTGAAAGCATAAGATATGATATGCGGAATAAGTAATAGTTGACACTTCATACATTCTAGAGTTACCTATTTAATTGGTTTCATGTAAAGTTGATACTATTGTACTCTAGAAATTGCATGAAGTTTTTTTTGGTACTTACACTGTGAAACAATCTACCAAGTTCTTTAGATAAATAAGAATATCATTGAAAATTTACATACAAATGCGCAAAGTCGGAATAAGAGGTTTCCTATATTAATACTGGAATACAACATGTCAAGCAAGTATCTTAAACATCCCAAGCTAAATATATTTTTCTCCAAAACGTCTGGTTCAGTTAGGCGCTATATAATACATTTGTGACCATAAACAGTAAACTGCTATGACAAATATGTATATTAACCTATCTATATATCTTGTAATGCTTAGTTCTTCTAGTTTTTGTCTACAAATAGTAAAATGGCATGTATATCGAAATATTTTGACCACTAAAAATAACATAATTTAAAATATATGACAAGGTAAAAATGTTTAGTATTAATTGGTAATGTTGTTTTGACTCATCATTGGCCCATAAAAGAGCTTGATATTATTCGAGGCTTTGTGGTTTTTACTTTGTTTTACAGAAAATACGGATTATAGAATATGAAAACTTTTAGATAAAATAGGGATGGTAGAAAGAACATGATAGCTATATCATATAATATTCGATTTTTCACTAATATTATTTTTAATTTTTTCAATGAATGTAATCATTATTTATTTATTTTACGAATTATCATTATCTCTTAAGTGGAATTTAATGGCATTGTTTTTCATCTTCCATGATTTACTATTCGCTTCCTAGTTTATTTTTGTTGAAATGAGCTGCCCGGTATGAAATCGCTCGCATGTCGTCAAATTTCTTCAAGGGTTACTTATTTTTAGCTTAAACTTGTGGAGAAGCCTGCTTATAGATTCCGGTGGGGATAAGCTTATAGAAACGTTTTTCCTATTCTTTTCAAGCAGGGGACCAAGTTCTTTTCGTTTCCAGGTTGCGGATTAACATTGTTTGGTTTTAGTGTGTACGTATGGACCAAACATAGATTCCACTGATGGTTGACCAAAAATACACTATTCCTAGTTATTAGTACACGTGCTTTTTCGCTGTGCAAGCAAAGGCCCGCTGTCCTTGAAGCACTTGTTTTGTTTGTCACGCAAAATGGCTGGTTAGATGCATGTCTACGTATCATCACACATCACTTGTACGTATAATTGTAGCTAAAATTGACAGGAAAGTTTGGCCACGTTAGCGGTGGCAGGCACGAGCCATCGTAACAAATGAACCGATGAACTAGCTAGCTTCGGTCGGTAGAGGTACGTACGGTGCCCATTTCATTCCATCGATTAGGCCATCGTCCGCCCGGCCACTTGGCGCCGCTCGCGTCCCGTGCGTGCGTGGTTTCGGGGCGCGCACGGCGACGGCCAGCCGGGGATCCGTCGGTCGCCGTCGAGCTCGCGTGCCGTGAACGAAGCCCATGTGTGCGGTGCGGTACGCGTGCGCCGTCGCGTTACTTCGAGGCTAGCTGCTGCAGTGATCGTCGACTCGACTCGAGTCGTCTTTCTCGCCCATCGATAGCACTGGCGGACCAACCACACAAAGCAATTAATCGATCGATCGAGCAAACTCAGCGGATGGTGTACAGTGTTTATGATGCAATCGCGATTTTCGCGAACCTTTTTGGAAACCTAGCAGGAAGAAACCGACCTTTTTCTGAATATTTTCCTTTGTATTTTCTCAGATATGTATCTTTTGGAAGAAAAAAAAATCTACAGAACGAAAACCTTACAGAGAATATGCAATTGTACTTGAAAATGAATTGAATTGTTGTTTACAACATATCACAAAACATACTTGTGACACTAACGAATTGTTCCAGTCCTGACCAAGCGAGAGCATACAGCGGGATTCGAGAAGAACTAATAGTTACCACTTTGGATCTATAGTTAGTTATTTCATTTCAACTGAACTCGATAGTACATGTTGTTCTCTAGTATCCTCCCACCCCACGTGCTCTAAAGTTATTCGCTCGATTCTTACAGTGAAACAAATCTATCAAGTTTTGTAGATATTTAAGGAAACTATGAAAATGCATACAACGCGTGTAAATTTTTTAGTTTTCCTAGACTTGCACTGCAACACACCATACCAAGAGAGTATATCTTAAACATTTTAAACTATTGTTCTCACAAGTATAGTTTCAATTAAGAGCTAGCTAGTAAATTCATATGTAACCATTTCAAGCTACGACCTACGAACCTGAGTTTCCTTGGAGGGACCGGACCGTGCCGCGCTAGCTGCACCACGATGGATGGTTTTCTGCTCCTGTCCATGTCACGGTTTTCTGAACCTGAGTCGAGTCCTGGACCAGTATCCCAACCTAACCTACCTATACGATTGAGAATTCAGATACAGATACAAAGCACCATACTCCGTACCGTAGAACCTAACTATAAGAAGCCAAAATTCCATCAATCTCACCCGACATAATGTTGGACGGATTGACAACAACTCTTCCTGTTCACCCCTTGACTTTGACTGACGAATACCAGGTCGGTCCACCTAGCTATGTGTCTGGACTCTGGACTGGGTTCATCGTTCAGAGTTGTACCTGACCACGCCTGGCCGGGAAGATGCGAGTCTTCCTGCACATCGCAGGAGGAGCTGCGCGTTTGAGTCGCCGTCAACGGGGAGCTAGCTAGTCTAGTGACTCGTAAGGTTGTTAGAGCACTACCGGTCCTGGTGGATAGTATAATTCCTTGAAACGTCAAGCTGTTATGGGTCAGATCAATCATGAACATATGGCCAGATGATAAATTGGTCAGCTAGCTAGGACGGCCAAAAACTTCATCACGTACAGCTAGCCTAACGTTAGGCGGTGTTAGGCAGCTTTTGCCTTGGTCTGATCATCGTGTCAACGGCACTATGGAGGAACTTGAGAGATTACTAGTACTCCCACCATCCCAAAAAAGATGTCTTAAATGTATCCAAACTTGCATATATCTAAACATTATTTAGTAATTAGTATATAGATACATTTAAATTCAAATAAACTCGAGACATCTTTTTTTGGGACGGAGGGAGTACTAGTAATCTCTCAAGTTCTGCTTAAACTTGGATACGCCTTCAAATTTCAGTTCATATGTCTAGCTAATTGTTTCCGTTTAAGCCAGAGGACGATCGAGACTCACGATCGATGGAAGAAAATCCGGCGAACAAGTTGACGCAGGCCGATGACGACTGGACCGATCGGCCAGCGGTGGTGGCTCCCAGAAAGTTCCGGTGATGGATAATGCACGCCTGGATTCCATTCGATCCACTCCCCCGGCTAATTCTACGTGGAGACCGCGACGCCTCCTTGTTCTCTCCTCTCCCCGTGTCCTTCTCCCTCTAGACTAGAACGACGACTGAAAAGAACTCAGACGGAAATCGCCAAAGGCTCGAGTCTGTCGAGGGACGTACATGTCCCTAAAAATTTTACATAGCATGTGTAGCAAGGAAATCTTAGAGCTCCGCCATCTGTTATACACGAAGTGTGAGTGGCTTATTTCCATGTGTTCGTGTCCATATGTCGTACTCGTTTGTTCTACTACCTTTGTTTTTATGTAGTAGGCCAAAAATAGCTTACCAACACTTGTTAAAATACCTTGTCTAACCTATATCCATTGACCGTCTCGCGTCGCCCTCCGCGTGGGTGACCGAGGCGGAACCTTAATCCCCGCCGCCACCCACCCCCTCCTCCCTTCCTCCTCTCGCTGCCGCTAGAGTCCGTGTGGCGCTGGCGGCGGCAGGACTTCTTCAACCAGGCACCAATGCTTCTTCGCGGGAGGGAGCAGTTGGCGGCGGTCCCCTCTGCAGGTGAAGGAGGACTTGACCGGCGACGGCGCATGCGGGGCCTCCCTTGGCGGTGGCGTGGGCTCAGTCAACGTCGGGCTTGGGAGGAGCTGCTGCGGCATTGCGGCTGAGAGCTGGCAGCGGGGCATGGCGGTGGGGCCTCCCCGGTGATGATAGTGGGAGCAACTCGGGGCGCAGCTCGCCGACGATGTGGTGGCCTAGCTCCAGCAACGTGACGGCGAAACCGACGGGATCCGTTTGGGGCCTGGCCGGGCTGATCTCGGCCTTGTTGGCACTGTTGCTCGCCCGGTCGGCACTCACCGCAAGGTGACGGAGGGCAGATCCCCTCCCCTATAGCCTACCGTGCGGCTCGATGACTGTAAGTCTGAGTCGTGACCTTCACCGTCCTTCTCGACGGTTGTGCGTTGTGGCGGTGGCTGGAGCCTTTGGCTCGAGTTCTTGGAAGCCGGGGCGATGACCCCGGAAGGTGGACTGTGCAGGCGTCCCTTCGGCGAGCAACGTCGCGACGGTGGTGGATCCTTTCTTCGGCCATGTGGGTGGCGAGTAACGGGCATTAATCCTCAGACCGACGGCGTTCCGGCAGGCCCGGGTGAGCTCAGTGGTGACGGAGCTGCTGCTTGGCGGTAGGGAGTTGCTGAGGTGGCGGATCCTCTAGTGGACGGAGGAGTAGGGCCTGGTGTTAGGGTTGGCGTGTATGGTGAGACTCTTGTTGTAGTGCGGCGGCGGGACTTCACGGGCCTAGTCGGGCTCGGCCAGACAAAGTGGGCTTGGTTTTGAGGAGTCTAGGAATCGAATCCTTGCCAACACACAGATTAATGAAAAACTTGGCTACATTTTGGAACAAAGAGAATACTCCTTCCGACTCAAAATAGATATTACAAATTTGTCTAAATTTGATTGTATCTAGAAAATAACCAACGGACAAAGATAGTGCAAATAAATCAAGTTTGTTGTCGTGGCCAGCTCAGTTACTACCTTCGTGTACTATTGCAATGCTACGTACATTTTGGCATCTCAGCTCTTCACCCTCAGTTTCCAAAACTGGGTGGATCTAGCGCCTCGCCGGAAACTCAAAGCGGTAATTAGTCTACTCAGAAGAAGATAAAAAAATATTAATAATTGATTTTTTTCAAATATTAGAAGAGTCTAAGATAAAAAAAAGCATATAGAAAGAATAATATTTTTTACAGAGCGGAACAAATACTCTAGAAAGTTATCAAAGATCTTGATTTTATTTTCCATGCTTTCGATTCATTCGCCAGCTCTTTTGTTGTTGGAATGGGTTGTCGCGTAGAAACTCAAGCTCGTTTGGCGACGTAATCATTTCATTGTCAAATTTGAAATTCCAAGCTAAAATGTCTTGTTTGGTTGTCACATGGATTGATGACATGAATTGATTTTGAGAAGAATCATGGGTTAGGGATAGGAATTGACTTAACATACAATACAAATTCCCTGGAATTTCCACTTGAATGACGGTTCCAATTCCTAGAAAGCCAAACAAAGTGGGTATGGAATCTCGATTGAATTCCACAATTATAGCTCAAAATGATGGCTGACAAAAGAGCTTTACATGTCATCCCAAGAAACCAGTGGGGGATTGATTCAATATAGCATTCAGAATTCAAGATGAACTTTGAGTGGTTTTAGGATTTTGTGTTTCCCTTGTGTAATTATGTGAGTCGCAATCCTCTATGGGTGTTTGGCACCACTAAGCTTAAAGAAGCATGCTAATTAAGTTTGCAAAAATATGGCTCGACCAGATGTAGCGTTTACAAACAACAAAAGAATATCGCCACAAATTTCCCTATAAACGTTTCAGCAATTTAAAAATTGGCGGCAAGAGCTCCCAAAGGCAGCGGACACACAAGGGTATGACCAAACCCTTGTCCCAAAGGCCACGGAAGGTAATAAATATGAGGAATGCATGTCTGGTGTGCGGCGTGCCCTACCTCTAATTTCCATCCTCGATCAACCTTTTTGTGTGTCTTCTAGATCCTTCTGAATATTCCTGTTGGATTTCCTGAAAGTTTTTTTCCAAGAAATCCCTATAAAACATCCACTTTGTAGAACAATATGTAATTAAAATATACAATAAATAGATCATTTAGAGCGTATCACACAACACATAAGTGTGGCTAGATAACTAGTATTTGTCTCCTAAGCCAGTGAGATCACAAGGCAAGATCAGAGAGATAACTAATAATTGGCACTTCATACATTGTAGAGTTGCCTATTTAGTTTCATCTGAACTTGATAGTATTTTACTCTAGAATCATCCGCCAATTTATTTTTTATATTCCTAAAATGTAGAACAATCAAGAAAATTATGTAGATATTTAAAAATAGTATGGAAACAATGCATACAAATATGTAATGTGATAGTAATGCTTTCCTAGATTTACATTGGATGACATTGTATCAAGGCAGTATCTGAAACATCCCAAACTAAATATTTTCTCTACAAAACGTATTGTTTCAATTATACGTTATACAATGCATTTGTATCTATAAAAAAAAGAATGCATTGGTAGATATGTATCTCAAATGTACATGAGTTTCTTTATATCATTAATTCTGCTATCTTTTCCGAACGAGTAGTAATATTATACCAAATGGAACGATTTTATTTTAAAAAAATTAAGAAATGGAGAGACCACCACAATGAGTCTTTTTTAAATAATAAGAATCATAATCCACGTCTGCAATGACTTGAACTTGGGTGGCAGGTCTGTACATCCACTCCATAGCCTAGTTCATTTCTAGTAAGATTTTTTGATCAACGAGACAACCTTATATATTAAAAATAAGAGTTATGACGAAGTAAAAAAGTTTAGTACAAATAGATAACAATGTCCTAACAAATCGTTGCAGGAATAAAAAGTTTGATTTACCGATTGAAGAAAATTGATTGTATATTCAGGTCAATGTAGTCAATAAACATATAAAAATAATTAAATTTGACATGTTAAAATAATAATTTAAACATCAAGAAATTTATAAAAAATAAGAAGATGGAAATCTGTAGAAAAAAACGTATGGGACTGTTATAAAAGAAAACTTAATTTCGAAATAAATAGTGAAATATCGAAATCTATAGGAGAAATAGGAATAGATAAATGAAAAAAAATGATTATGATTTCATTTTTCGATTTTTCTTGAATGTTTTTTTATACCCCAATAATTATCTTTTAACTTTTATTACTATAGTCAAATTCTTATTATCATTTATCAAAAATTGCAATGTTATTTCTTTTGATTTCACATGGTATATTATCGTTTTCTTTTAACAGTGAATGGTCTCGTCACGTGTGTGAACTTGCTAACATGTTGGATGTCAAACCACTTTAAATCAGTCGAGGACCAAACATACTTGGTTTCCACAACTTAGCACTTAGGAATAACTTTGTTTAGTTTTAGGTTGTCGCCGAGGCTTCGAGCGGTCCATCGCCATATGGGTGTGTACATTGGAAGTATATGGTGTTTTATTCACTCGGGCCTTTGATTTTCCGAGGTTTTGGAAAGTTTCTAGGTGTATCAGAACTTTTACGGTTTTAGGGTTTACTAGCGAAAGAGCCCGTGCGTTGCACCGGGAGAAAAATATTCTGCACTCTCCTGCTAAAAGAACAGGCACAATATGTGAGAATACGACTCTCATTTTTCTTATTAATCGACTCATCCATGGTCAATACTAATGTGTATTTGAAGGCGTATGTGCGAAATCTATACGTAATACACTAATTCCCATGTTTATATTTCTAAATTATTACTAATCCTAACTCTAACGCAAGCTGCACGGTGCACCGACACAGAACCCCACACACAGAGGCACACATGCGGCCCGCAGCACACAAACGCACGTCATCGCCACCAACCGCCCACGCCATCCCTATCTCCACACGCACCTAGTCCCCACTTGCCCCGTCCCTGCCGCCAGATCCCACGCGCAGACGCGCCTCTCCCTCGCCCTTTCTCCTACACAGCTGCGCCGCCGCCTGCATGCCTCTACCAGCTCGTCGCGGTCCCGCCGAGCAGCCGCTGCGCTCCTCCCGCTCCCTCATCATTATGCCTCAGCACTCAGCATTGCCGTCCCTCTTGGTCAAGCACGCCCGCCGCCGCCGCCGGCGCTCAAACGACTATGTACATGATGTCGATCCCCGCCAGGAGCCAACCTAGCCCAGCTCGGTACTCGTTCCTGAGCGCCGCCGTCCGAGCTCGCGGCCTCTGCTCCGCTCTCCTCCTTCATGGACCTCGTGGGTTCGTGCTCGTCGCCCCTGCCCGACCTCTGATGCGCGGGTCCTCCCCGACCTCGTCCCTGGCGACTCTCATCCCTTGAGTTCATCCTCGACCAGTACACCTCGCGCGGGCGTGCTCCCAGCACCGCCGCGACCTACAAGCCCCTATCTGTCAAGCCTGACCGCCGCCAGCAGCTGCGCCGCGGCAAGATTCGACCGTCGTGTCCCGTCCTCTGCATCCCAGTTGTTCCTTCGCGCCGCAAGAATGATAGAAGAGCTAGCCACAACAGCCATCTTGTCCCCCGGACAACGCACCTCCGGCCGGGCAGGGCTGCCCGAGCCCTCTCCACCTCTGTCCAACGCCCTGCAGCCACACACACGTCCCAGACAGCGCACCACCGGCCGGCCGCAAAGAAATCTGAACCGTTTTTTACTTGATAGTGGCAGGGGTGGGTAATATCTCTGTAGGGGCAAAATCGTCCAAAAACAGACTGGTTGACACAAGCGTTCCGTGTTTTATCTATACCTAATACCTATACCTAATAATAATAAAGGACGGATTGTTTTTTCCGATCCAACACTTTTTTGGACCTTTTTACCCTCCCATCAGATAGCAAATTTTCCATCAATGAGACCAGTAAGTCAATCAGACTAAAACTACACGCTTAGTTTGAAAAAAAAAACAAGTTACACATTGGACAAGTTTGCCCCTTCATCAACATAGGAATTAACCTTACTGCCACCGATAAGTGAGAAGTCAGCCTGCCACGTGCGGGTTGTGTAGGTGCTTCAGATGTTGGCCTCCATTTTTCCGTTTCCTTGGATATGTGTGCCGCTAGGCTTTTTTTCTTTTCTTTTATGGGCTGTTTTTTCTTTTATAGGCTACAAGCCACACTTAGAAATATGGCAGAGCAATTCACGGAAGTTGACTTTCTACCAGAAGTTCTCTACGTATATGAAGACAATTAATAATCCCACCTCGCTCCGTTAAACCAAGTTTCACCGGTTTAAATATGTTGGCAAATTGCTTTGAATACCAAGCTGCCTGGGAATCAACAAGCACAAAAAAAGTAGGACTTGCACGGTTGCAATTACACGGGATTGTTGGCTTTGAGACTTCTATCAAGGATGCAAGTGGATATGGCGAGACACGACGGTCGAGGGAAGAAAGGGGCAGAGGATGGGAGGACTACGGCCGATAACCACAGGGGGAGGCGAGACGCGGAAGCTCAAGAGAAGGCGGTGGCCAGACGAGGAGGGTGGAGACCGGAAATCAGGGTGTTTGGCATCGATCCCCTTTTCTCTATTCTGTTGCAAGGACGAAGACCAACAACGCCTTATCGTTTCTCTATAACAGATAGGGTAGGGCCCATGAGCTTCTAGCAGTTTCCACATTTCTTGCATTTTTCCTGGTATATTTTAATGATATGTGGGACATACTTGTCGGTTTCCACGTTTCATCATAATAGAGCAATCCCAAATACATGTCCAGTGTTTCTTTATTTTGGCTCAACTATTTCCAAATAGAATACTACTTCCAACAAATAATTAAAATAATTAGAAATTTTCATTAATTTTTCTATACACGTAAATCGCTTATATAGTAGATATATATAAAAAAGTTAATAGGTGAATGGTTCCAAGAAGGGCGTTGTCGGAAGATGGGCAAGATAGGGTTTTATGGTGAGTTGATCGACGGGTTTTCTCTGATCTGTAGGGGTTGCTTCAATAACTATGAATAGGAGATAGACCCTCCTATTGACGTTGTTTTTATCAACTATTTTAAGTAAATTTTTATGTCGTAGATTTTCTCCTCCGGTGCAACGCACGGACACATGTGCTAGTTATTATAAGGTATAGATTGACGGAAACGAAACATACCGGCCGATAGCTGACCAAACTACACTATTTATACACGTGCCTTTTTAGGGTGCAAGCAAAGGTCCCCTTGTCCTGCAAAATCGCTAACTAGCACACTACTACATGTGTAGGTATCATCATCGGTGCTATAATTGCTGCGAAAATTGAGAGGGAAGCTTCAAAAACTCGGCAGGGGCACCCACACCAGCCATCGGATGCACGGTCGGTTACTTGACAGCGTACGGTGCCCGCATCATTCCATCGATTACACATCCAACACGTACGTCTGTACCTCTGTCGTCCGGCCCATTGGCGCCGCCGAGCATGGCTGCGGGCGCGCACGGCGTAGATGCCGCCGGTCGGCTGCAGATCCATCGGTCGCCACCACCGTGTGTACACGTCGCCGGCCGTCGTGCTCGATCGATCGCCGGCCTCCCGTAGCGCTTTGCTTTGCTTGGTTTGGCTCCGGTAAAGTGGTGCCATGTCCTTTTCCAGTGAAGTTCATGTGTGTGGTTACGTATAGTCACACATCGACTACACACAGCTGCGTCCTCGACTCGCTCGTCTCTCTCACCGTACCCATCGATCACACTGGCCGTCCAACCGCTCACATTAAGCAATTAATCCACCGATCAACCCAACTCAAGCGGATGGCGCACAGGAGGAGGAGATCGCTATTACAAACTGAATGGCCACTATTAGGAGTGCACTTGTGAAAGGAATAAGGAAAATATGAGATGAAAAACAGGTTTTCTCCCTCGCCACCATACAGTCGGCATTCACACCTCGCCGGTAGTTCGAATCCCTAATCTTCACCACCAGTCATTTATTTTTACTCCACTCGCCACCTCACAACTTATCTATACCCCTAATATATATATATATATATATATATATATATATGAAAAATACTTTTTACTCCCGGGTGTAACTACACCCACATCTCATATACTATCTTACGGAAGTATTTATAATATTTTATCTGTTTGAGTATGTTCATATACTATATGTAAGATACTTCCAAGCAAGTTAGGTGAAAAAATTGCAAATACACCCATAGTTTTTAGTATATATGTAAAATATATCTGTTTGAGTATGTTCATATACTATATGTAAGATACTTCCAAGCAAGTTAGGTGAAAAAATTGCAAATACACCCATAGTTTTCAGTATATATGTAAAATACCGTCATATTTGTACGTACAAAAGGAGTATGTGAATAAAAATTACATACTACCCAAAAAATAGTATATATAGTACCCAAATATTCTTATATACTTCATACTACCTATATATAGTCTTCAGTATGATAGATACTGCCTAAATTACGTGAAACATACTTCTTACTCCCAGGTGTAACTACACCCATGTCTCATATACTGTCTTACGGAAGTATTTGTAATACTTTATCTGTTTGAGTATGTTCATATACTATATCTAAGATACTTCCAAGCAAGTTAGGTGAAAAAATTGTAAATACACCTATAGTTTGCACTATATATGTAAAATACCGTTATATTTGTACGTACAAAAGGAGTATGTGAATAAAAATTACATACCTTCAAAAAAGTAGTATATATACTGCCCAAATATTCTTATATACTTCATACTACGCGTACATACCTTCCGGTATGGTAGATACTGCCTATATAGTGTGAAACACGTGTGGGTGTGACTACACCCGGGTGTAGTATGAATATATATAAAATAATCTATACCTAATAATAATAAAATACGAAGTGTTTCTTACGGGTTCTGCTTTTTTTAGACGGGTTTGCCCTCCCACCGACGTATGAATTACCCAATCGACCATCGGTTAGTTAAAAAAAATTTGTTCGGTATATTTCAATGTGCGCGGCCACCACCATAATCCCTTTCCTGTAGCCAGGAGTCCCGCCCTTCTCACTGCATATACCCATCCCAGGCCGCTCTGCTCGTGGCTAGGGTTAGGGCCAACTCCGCCGCCAATATCCATGTCGTTGCGGGCTCGCTGCCACCCACACCAACCTGGCCTCCAACCACCGTAATTCCATGGCTTCCCCTTTCCCCGTGTGCTTGACCTCCCAGACGGCCAGACCAAGTCCCCTCATATGCACCGGTAGAGGTGTGAGCTGCTGACCTGCATATTACGGGAAGGATGAGGTGGGAGAGAACAGCCAAGATCGTGTCAAGGCAGTGAGAGGCATCAGGTAGTTGGCCCATCGGGGAGTTTGGCAGGTGCACATTGTACATGTTCTTTGATGGGGAAGCGGCTGGCCAGTCGCCGATCGAGCAGCGTATACGTGCCATCCGATACCACCAAGTTGGTGCTGAACATGGATGGATAGCGGGATGCTGCCATAGACTTTCTCCAACAAGGTCTTGGCTCGAACGTGTTTTCCTAATTCATCACAAAACGTCAGTGGAGGTGCAGGTTGAGCTACATAGGCTGGCGCCCAACGAGATGAGTACGGCAGGGAAGGAGGTGCACGCTCGACTTCCTGGCGCATTTTCTTCCTAGATCGCAAGAGTTTCAGTAAATTCAAAACGATGCAATTTGTGGATCCGTCAACTAATACAAAGGCAGACAAGATAAGGAAAACTCCCAAGATGCTGAGATATATTCCTTGGCCGCACATACAGCCATACAGGTAGGCACATCAAGTTCATGATTTAAGTTTGAAAAAGATTACTGGTTTCAGTAGGGATCATTGAGTACGACGTGCATCATGCTATACCTTTGAGAACCAATCTACCATTGTTGAAAAGATGTAGATTATAAAGAGATTAAGATAACACCAAAAGGCTGACTGGTACATTCAACTTTCTCCCTTTCTGAACTTTATTGTGCTCTAGAAAACTATTTAGATATTGGACATATCACTTTCTAAATACTACAGTGGGATAGAAATTGGAAATTAAGTCCAGAGAATTTCAGTAATGAATGGTGGAGGCTCCAATCAAGGATGCAAAAGGATGAAAGAAATATTGTCTTTTCGGAAAGAAAAACAGAGCATTTTTTATCTTCAATACTCCTTTTAATTTTAGGGGTTCTATATTTCTAATCGAATAAATTGACTTTGTATAGGCATTTTAGTTTGGAGCCCGCTATCCCCTGTAGCTGACGGACATAAAGAACTACCAGCTGAATTGTGCTTTGGCTGCTTAATTTGTAGTATGTCATGCCTACATGTGTTTATTACAATATAGGATCATTTGGATGAAAGTGTCATGCATATGATGGCCCATAGGCTGTAGCCTCAAAAACCAGTACTCTCTCCATATATGTTTATTAGGCTAACACGGAGTTCAAAAAATTTGTTTGACTACAAAATTAATCAACAAAATGTGAATCATATGTCACAAAAACTATATCAAAGGAAATGTCTTTTAAATATGAATCCAGTGGTATAATTTTTGCGACATATAATTCATGTAAATATTTTTCTTGAATTCCGTGTTAATCTAATAAACTGGTATGGAGGTAGTAGTGACAACTTTGATTAAATACTAAAAGGTTAGCATACACTTTACTAAATTTATCTGGATGGTGATTCCCGTTGCAACGCACGGGTACTTTCGATAGTCTATACCTAATAATAAAGTACCAAGTGTGTCTTACGGGTTCCGCTTTTTTTAGACGGTTTTGCCCTCCCACAATATATGAATTATCCACCTATGCCACCCGCAAGTCAAAATCGGTTTACGTCCGTCTGGTGATGAGTCTTTGCTCGTTCGTTTCCCTTGGTATGTATTGTTGGAATATTAGGCAATTTCCCCATGAGATTAATTACCGAAATCAACATTATGTAAGCACTAGCAGATCTAAAAACATGCAGCCAAACAACCACATCTAGTAGATCTGAAAATCTAGCCAGAACTAGTGCATACATAGAGAAGAATAGCACGTACAGGTTGACCGGGAAGGTCATCACCGCAGCAGCACCTTGATCCTTGTTGATGTCGCCCATGGTGCTGATGAGGTCGTCGATTGCTGAAGAAGAACACGCGAACGGAGGCGAGCAGTCGCGCCGAGACGCTTCCCAAAAACCTTATCGCCCGTCTCCCGGTACAGGATCTCAACGGACGGGGTTTCGGAGGCCTGCTCTCCCGGACAACAGTGCACGCAGCCGCCGGGATGGGGAAGCTTAGAGAGCAGCGCAGCAAGAGGAATACACAGCGAGAGAGACCGAGAGAAGAACTGGATGCCTCTAGATCTGTCTGTCTCTCTCTCTATAAAGTCTGGGAGGTGAGCCGACCAAGTCGCCACGCGTTGGAAGACAAGGACACGCGTCAAACATGCACACGAATGTTGACACGTACCCAACAGCTAGTGCACAAAGCAAAAAATTTAGTCTTCCACAAAACGAGTTTCTAACTCGATTAACGAAACGTGACGCGCGTGCGGACAAGGCGAGGCGGGCGGCGGAGGAGGAGGAGTGCGCGTGGACTCCTTCTCTTCTCACTCACTTAGTGGGAGTGAAATAGCTCACCTTATAAGCTGGTCCAACTCTCTCCCAACTAGCAATGTGGGACTAAACTTTGTCTCCCACAGAGCTCCCAAGCTGCCATAGTAGAAGGGCCTTGAGATTTCAGAATTTATTAGACTAGATGGGCTGCCTACATAGGCCGCAGCCTATATAAATCTTGTTGGAGATATGCGCAAGAGGCAATAATAAAAGTGGTTATTATTATATCTTTGTGTTTATGATGAATGTTTACATCCCATGCTATAATTGTATTATTAGGAAACACTAATACAAGTGTGTTTCGTAAACATAAAAGAGTCCCTAGTAAGCCTCTTGTTGAACTAGCTTGTTGATTGATTGATGATCATGGTTTCCTGATCATGGACATTAGATGTGATTAATAACAAGGTTATATCATTAGGAGAATGATGTGATGGACACACACCCATAGTAAGCGTAGCAAAAAGATCAAGTCATTAAGTTCGTATTGCTATAAGCTTTTAAAAGCATAGTAACCTAATCCTTCGACCATGAGGTTGTGTTAATCACCATCACTGGATGGGTACTTTGATGACATCAAACGCCGCTTCGTAACTGGGTGGTTATAAAGGTGTCATTGGGTATTCTGAAAGTATGTGTTGAAGCGCATGGACCAAGATTGGGATTTGTCCATCCATATGATGGATAGATATGCTCTGGGCCCC
Organism: Avena eriantha; assembly: GCA_910589775.1. Classification (NCBI taxonomy): domain Eukaryota; kingdom Viridiplantae; phylum Streptophyta; class Magnoliopsida; order Poales; family Poaceae; genus Avena; species Avena eriantha. The sequence goes on along the minus strand of OU342746.1, from coordinate 409,160,986 downwards.
CTCGGTGGAATGTCATCTAGTTAGCTTGCAAGCATGTGACTGGGTCACAAGGGATGACATATCACAGAACGAGTAAAGAGTGCTTGTCAGTAACGAGGTAGAACTAGGTATGGAGATACTGATGATCGAACCTCGGATAAGTAGAGTATCGTGACACAAAGGGAATTGGTTTCGTATGTTAATGGTTCAATCGATCACAAAGTCATCGTTGAGTATGTGGGAGCCGTTATGGATCTCCAGATCCCGCTGATGGTTATTGATCGGAGAGGTGTCTCCGTCATGTCTACATATTCACGAACCGTAGGGTGACACACTTAAGGTTCGAAGTTGTTTTAAGTAGATATGGAATGTGCGTTGGAGACCGAATGTTGTTCGGAGTCTCGGATTGGATTCGGGACATCACGAGGAGCTCCAGAATTGTCCGGGGAGTAAGATTCATATAATGGGGATCTTTTTCTGAGTTAGGAAATGTTCCGGAGTGTTTGTATGGGGATTCTAGAAGGTTTCGGAATGTTCCGGAAGGTTCTAGAAGATATTTTGGAGTTTATTTGAAAACCAAGATAAGATAAGATAAGGGAGATTTAAAGAGGAGACTTGGGGGGGGGACTCCTCCCCCCACCTCCTTGGTGCGCCGGCCCTAAGGGGTGGGCCTTGGGGTGGGAACCCTAGGCCGCACCCCTCCCTCTATATATAGAGGGGTGGAGGCGCCACCCCCCTTTGCTCCTCCACTCTTGCCCCAAGCCGACTCTCTCCTCCTCCTTCCTTCTGCTCAGGCTTAGGCGAAACCCTGCAGAATTCTCCACTCCACCACCACCACCACGCCGTCGTGCTACTGAAGTGGAGAATTCTGCAACGCTTCTGGTGAGAATGTCTCATCGTAGTCAACTCCTTGAATTTGTCGGAACCCTTTCGCGACAAGTCGAGCTTTATAGACGGTAACATTACCATCAACATCTGTTTTTCTCTTGAAAATCCATTTGTTCTCGACAGCCTTACGGCCATCCGGTAAGTCCACCAAAGTCCACACTTGGTTTTCGTACATGGATCCCATTTCGGATTTCATGGCTTCTAGCCATTTGTCGGAATCTGGGCTCACCATAGCTTCTTCATACGTCGTAGGGTCATCAGCGTTGTCCACCAACATGACGTTCAAGGCGGAGCCATACCAATCAGGAGTGGTACGAACCCTCGTTGACCTGCGAGGTTCAGTAGTAACTTCGTTCAAAGTTTCATGATCACCATCATTAGCTTCCTCTCCAATTGGTGCAGGCGGCACAAAAACATCTTCCGGTGCCGCGCTACTCTCAAATCCGAGAGAAGGTTCAATAACCTCATCGAGTTCTACTTTCCTTCCAGTCACTTCCTTCGAGAGAAACTCCTTCTCAAGAAAGGATCCATTCTTGGCAAAGAAAACTTTGCCTTTGGATCTATGATAGAAGGTATACCCAATTGTTTCTTTAGGGTATCCTATGAAGACGCATTTCGCCGCTTTGGGTTCAAGCTTTTCAGGTTGTAACTTCTTTACATATGCTTTGCAACCCCAAACTTTAAGGAACGACAACTTAGGTTTCTTACCAAACCACAATTCGTACGGTGTCGTTTCAACGGATTTAGATGGTGCCCTATTTAAAGTGAATGCGGCTGTCTCTAATGCATAGCCCCAAAACGATAGCGGTAAATCTGTAAGAGACATCATAGATCGGACCATATCTAAGAGAGTTCGGTTACGACGTTCGGACACACCATTACGCTGTGGTGTTCCCGGCGGTGTCAACTGCGAAAGTATTCCACAATTCTTTAAATGCATGCCAAACTCATAACTCAGATATTCACCTCCACGGTTAGAACGCAGAAACTTAATCTTCTTGTTACGATGATTTTCCACTTCACTTTGAAATTCCTTAAACTTCTCGAAAGTTTCGGACTTATGTTTCATAAAGTAGACATACCCATATCTACTTAAGTCATCCGTGAAAGTGAGAACATAACGATATCCACCACGCGATGCTACACTCATTGGACCGCACACATCTGTATGTATTATTTCCAATAAGTCTGTAGCTCGCTCCATTGTACCAGAGAATGGAGTCTTAGTTATTTTTCCCATTAGACATGCTTCGCATCTTTCAAGTGATTCAAAATCAAGTGATTCAAGAAGTCCATCAGAATGGAGTTTCTTCATACGCTTCACTCCAATGTGACCAAGACGACAGTGCCACATGTATGTAGAATTATCATTCAATTTTATTCGTTTAGCATCTATATTGTGAACATGTGTATCACTACCATCGAGATTCAACAAGAATAAACAATTCATCTCAGGTGCATTACCATAAAAGATATTACTCATATAAATCGAACAACCTTTATTCTCAGACTTAAAAGAGTAACCGTCTCGCAATAAACAAGATCCAGATATAATGTTCATGCTTAACGCATGCACCAAATAACAATTATTCAAATTTAAAACTAATCCCGAAGGTAGATGTAGAGGGAGCGTGCCGACGGCGATCACATCAACCTTGGAGCCATTTCCAACGCGCATCGTCACCTCGTCTCTTGCCAGTCTTCGTTTATTCCGCAGCTCCTGTTTCGAGTTACAAACATGAGCAACCGAACCAGTATCAAATACCCAGGCACTACTACTATTACTAGTAAGATACACATAAATAACACATATATCAAATATATCTTTCTTCTTGATGTTGCCGTTCTTCAGATCCGCCAGGTACTTGGGGCAGTTACGCTTCCAGTGACCAGCACCCTTGCAGTAGAAGCACTCAGTTTCAGGCTTAGGACCAGCCTTGGGCTTCTTAGCAGGTGCGGTAGCTTTCTTGCCGTCCTTCTTGAAGTTGCCCTTGTTCTTAGGCTTGCCCTGTCTCTTGAAATTGGTGGTCTTATTGACCATCAACACTTAATGCTCCTTCTTGATCTCCACTTCAGCAGTTTTCAGCATGGACGAGAGTTCAGACAATGTCTTGTTCATGCAGTGCATATTGTAGTTCATCACAAAGTTCTTGTAACTTGGTGGTAGTGATTGGAGGAGACGGTGAATCCCCAACTCATTAGGAATCGAAATCCCCAACTCTTGGAGCTTGTTTGCATACCCAGACATGGTGAGCACGTGCTCGCTAACGGAGGTTCCCTCTTCCATCTTATAGTTAAAGAACTTTTTAGAGGCCTCATAGCTCTCCATGGCCGCGCGAGTCTCAAAAATTAGCCTGAGCTCCTTAATGATCTCGAATGGGTCGTGGTGCTCAAAACGCTTTAGGAGCTCTGCTTCTAAACCGTACAGGATGGCACACTGAACTGTGGAGTAATGATTTTTCCGAGTGGCGTAAACATTCTTTACGTCATCGGTGGCATCATCTGCAGGTGGGTCACCTAGCGGTGCTTTGAGCACATAGGTCAACTGACCAGCCCTGAGGACGATCTTCAGTCCACAGAACCAGTCCGTGAAATTTCTTCCATTGTTCTTAAGCTTTTCTTTCTCTAGGAATGCATTGAAATTGATGGAGGGGGTCGCCATAATCTACAACAAATTTGCAAGTAGTTTAGACTAAGTTTATGATAAATTAAGTTCAAATTTAATTCTTAAATTAACTAGGTGAACTCCCACTCAAAACAACATCCCTCACATTGTCTTAGTGATTACACGAACCAAGTCCACTACACCAAGTCCGATCTTCACGAGAGAAGATGCAGTTTCATCGGCGAACAATCTTCATGTTCATCATATCATTTATATGACTCATGCTCTACCTTTCGGTATTCCATGTTCCAAGACCATGTCTGTACATTCTAGGCTCGTCAAGATAACCTTAGTTCCCGCATGTGCAAATCTGGCTTGCACCCGTTGTATGCACACGTAGAATCTATCACACTCGATCATCACGAGATGCTTCGAAACGACGAGTCTTAGCAACGGTGCCAACTAAGGGTGAACACTTTATTACTTGATATTTAGTGAGAGGGATCATCTTATAATGCTACCGTCGCGATCTAAGCAATACAAGATGCATAAAGGATTAACATCACAGGAAATTCATAATTAGTGTGATATGATATGGCCCTTTCTTCTTGCGCCTTTGTTCTCCATCTCCAAAGCACGGACATGATCTCCATCATCACCAGCATTGCGTCAAGGTCAGTGGTGCCGCTTCATGGTTGTCCATCATCACTAGCAACTATTACAACTACTTGGAATAAAGCTATTACAAGATGAATAGACACGCAGGTCTTAACAGAATTAAAGACAACCATTAGGCTCCTGCCGGTTGCCATATTACAATAAGGATCATTGCATACATCAAATATAATCACAATCACATGATGGCCATATCACATCACAAAACCCCTACAAAAACAAGTTAGACGCCTCTAATTTTCTTTGCATGTTTTACGTGGTTTGGGGCTTTCGAATAAGAACGGATCTTACCTACGAAACTGAACCACAACGTTGATACAAGTGCTATCAAAATTTGCAAAGTGTAAATTGGATCTATACTATGGTGGGAGAGATAGACACCCGCAAAGCCACTTATGCAAAGCAAGTTACACGTCAAGCGTGGAGCAAGTCTCATGTGTGATGACATGTAAGGTTAGCCCGAGCCGCTTCATCCCACCATGCTGCAAGATGCAAAGTACACAAAGCAAAAGACGGCACGAGCACCAACGCCCACAACACCATTGTGTTCTACTCGTGCAACAGATCTACGCATAGACACGGCTCTGATAACACTGATGGGTTCGTAGCATGGAAAACAAAAAAATTCTATCGCAAGAACAAACAAAACCCAGATCTAATCTAGATAAAAGCCAAGATCTAATCTATTAGACATGTGCAACGAGATAGATCTATACTAACCCTTGTAGACACGAAAGTGTTACGAGATTAGATCTCGTGGTTGATGTAGTCGATCACTTGCCGATCTCAAGATCGAGTGGACGATACTTCCGACGCCGCGTTCCGGCAGCGCTTCCGCAGTCGGTCACACGTGTGGAGTCGAAGCAGACCTTCCTCTCCTCGTTCCAGCAAGCAGCGGAGGTAGTAGATCTCTCCACGAAATCCCAGCAGCACGACGGCGTGGTGGTGGTGGTGGAGTGGAGAATTCTGCAGGGCTTCGCCTAAGCCTGAGCAGAAGGAAGGAGGAGGAGAGAGGCGGCTTGGAGAAAGAGTGGAGGAGCAAAGGGGGGTGGCGCCTCCACCCCTCTATATATAGAGGGAGGGGTGCGGCCTAGGGTTCCCACCCCTAGGCCCACCCTTAGGGCCGGCGCACCAAGGAGGTGGGGGAGGAGTCCTCCCCCCCAAGTCTCCTCTTTAAATCTCCCTTATCTTATCTTATCTTATCTTGGTTTTCAAATAAACTCCAAAATATCTTCTAGAACCTTCCGGAACATTCCGAAACCTTCTAGAATCCCCATACAAACACTCCGGAACATTTCCTAACTCAGAAAGATCCCCATTATATGAATCTTACTCCCTGGACAATTCCGGAGCTCCTCGTGATGTCCCGAATCCAATCCGAGACTCCGAACAACATTCGGTCTCCAACACACATTCCATATCTACTTAAAATAACTCCGAACCTTAAGTGTGTCACCCTACGGTTCGTGAATATGTAGACATGACGGAGACACCTCTCCGATCAATAACCATCAGCGGGATCTGGAGATCCATAACGGCTCCCACATACTCAACGATGACTTCGTGATCGATTGAACCATTAACATACGAAACCAATTCCCTTTGTCTCACGATACTCTACTTATCCGAGGTTCGATCATCAGTATCTCCATACCTAGTTCTACCTCGTTACTGACAAGCACTCTTTACTCGTTCTATGATATGTCATCCCTTGTGACCCAGTCACATGCTTGCAAGCTAACTAGATGACATTCCACCGAGGGGGCCCAGAGCATATCTATCCATCATATGGATGGACAAATCCCAATCTTGGTCCATGCGCTTCAACACATACTTTCAGAATACCCAATGACACCTTTATAACCACCCAGTTACGAAGCGGCGTTTGATGTCATCAAAGTACCCATCCGGTGATGGTGATTAACACAACCTCATGGTCGAAGGATTAGGTTACTATGCTTTTAAAAGCTTATAGCAATACGAACTTAATGACTTGATCTTTATGCTACGCTTACTATGGGTGTGTGTCCATCACATCATTCTCCTAATGATATAACCTTGTTATTAATCACATCTAATGTCCATGATCAGGAAACCATGATCATCAATCAATCAACAAGCTAGTTCAACAAGAGGCTTACTAGGGACTCTTTATGTTTACAAAACACACATGTATTAGTGTTTCCTAATAATACAATTATAGCATGGGATGTAAACATTCATCATAAACACAAAGATATAATAATAACCACTTTTATTATTGCCTCTTGGGCATATCTCCAACAATTATTGCCTCTTGTACTTACGGATGTTTGCAAGGGGGTTTAATCACAAGTATGTATTAAGTCGCCACGCGTTGGAAGACAAGGACACGCGTCAAACATGCACACGAATGTTGACACGTACCCAACATCTAGTGCACCAAGCAAAAAAATTAGTCTTCCACAAAACGAGTTTCTAACTCGATTAACGAAACGCGACGCGCGTGTGGACGAGGCGAGGCGGGCGGCGGAGGAGGAGGAGTGCGCGTGGACTCCTTCTCTTCTCACTCACTTAGTGGGAGTGAAATAGCTCACCTTATAAGCTGGTCCAACTCTCTCCCAACTAGCAATGTGGGACTAAACTTTGTCTCCCACAGAGCTCCCAAGCTGCCATAGTAGATGGGCCTTGAGATTTCAGAATTTATTAGACTAGATGGGCTGCCTACATAGGCCGCAGCCTATATAAATCTAACAATCCCCCACCAGATCTCAGAGGCACATTATATGGCAGATCAGTTCCAATCAGTGTTTAATATACTTGCAGTTTAGTGGAGACTGTTAAGTTGAACTTCCACCTAGACAAAGAGATACGCTTACTACAACTGAATAATGGACTATGCCTTGAATTGCCAGTCTTGCGCAACAAGTTTCACTCAATGCCGTTACCGGTACTTGGCTACCATAGGCTACCCCTCGGATGGAGCTTATAAGTCACACTCCTCGGCCTTTCATGAGCTTCCTAGAGATTCACCCAAATCTCATACACTGTGACCATCATTGTAGCTCATATAGGTGTGTTCTTTCGAGATCGCTCTGTAGGACAGCGTCTTTGCTCCCAAGGAGACAGTTAGAACACATTAAGATATAATCAACCTTCCTTATAGAATACTATGAGAGAATTGCATCTGCAACGGAGTGGGAGTATTAAAAGTTTCTCTCAACTCAGTTGTTTCGGTTTGTTTTCCCAGGTCCTAATTCACGGGATCTCCGAGCACATAGGTTGGGTTACCCCCTTGACAACTCACGTGGGTCTCAAACCCATCTTCCTCGATGCATTTTCTATCAAATTTCTTGATAGTCCTTTCGTAAAAGGATCTGCCAGATTCTTAGCCGTTTGCAAATAATCCAATGCTATAACTTCGGAGTTTCTCAGCTTTCTGACAGATTTCAGTCTTCTCTTGACATGTCTTGAACACTTCATATTGTCCTTAGAACTCTTCGCTTTGACAATCACAGTTTGGTTGTCACAGTTCATAAGGATTGCCGGTATTGGTTTTTCAACCATAGGCAAATCTGTTAAGAGTTCACGAAGCCATTCTGCTTCGACAGTCGCAGTATCTAATGCTGTGAGTTCTACTTCCATAGTTGACCTCGTTAAGATGGTCTGCTTGCAAGACTTCCATGAAACAGCACCACCACCAAGAGTGAATATATATCCACTTGTGGCCTTTATCTCATCAGCATCTGATATCCAATTTGAATCACTATACCCTTCAAGTACTCTTGGATACCCGGTATAATGTATTCCATAGCTCACGGTTCCCTTTAGATAGCGCATTACTCTCTCAAGAGCATGCCAATGATCATCTCCCGGGTTGGCCACAAACCGACTGAGTTTGCTCACAACAAATGAGATGTCATGCCTCGTAGCGCAAGCTAAATACATAAGTGAGCCAATAATCTGAGAGTATCTCAATTGATCTGTAGCTGCCTTTTGATTCTTTCGAATCAAAACACTGGGATCATAAGGTGTGGGAGAAGATTTGCAATCATCATATCCAAATCTGCTCAATACCTTCTCTACATAATGTGATTGCACAAGTGTAATCCCATTATTCTCATCTCTTAGTAGCTTGATGTTTAGGATAATATCAGCTTCTCCAAGATCCTTCATCTCAAAACATTGAGACAAGAAGGTTTTGACCTCATTTATCACTTTGAGACTTGTCCCAAAAATTAATATGTCATCAACATAGACATAGGACAACTCCCTCACCCCCACCATGGCGATAGTACACAAATTTGTCGGCTTCATTTACAACAAAGCTCACAGATGTCAAAGTTATTTCAAACTTCTCATGCCATTTCTTGGGAGCTTGTTTGAGGCCATACAAAGATTTCTTCAGTTTACACACCTTTATTTCTTGACCTTCTAGTACAAAACTATCAGGCTGTTCCATATAAATTTCCTCGTCCAACTCTCCATTTAAGAAAGCCGTCTTTACGTCCATCTGATGAACGAGAAGACCGTGAGAGGCAGCCACTGATTGTAGTACTCGAATTATGGTCAATCTCGCCACATGTGAGTAAGTGTCAAAGAAATCTTCGCCTTCCTTTTGGGTATAGCCTTTAGCCACAAGCCGAGCTTTGTACTTTTCAATAGTACCATCTGCCCTAAGCTTCTTAAATACCCATTTACATCCTACAGGTTTGCACCCATATGGACGTTTAGATATCTCCCACGTTCCATTAGCCAAGATGGAATCCATCTCGCCTTGAACCGCTTCCTTCCAGTAGTCTGCATCTAGAAATGCAAAAGCTTCTAAAATGGTAGTGGGAGTGTCATCCACTAGATACACAATGAAATCATTACCAAAAGATCTTGCAATCCTTTGTCTCTTACTCCTTGTGGGAGCTTCATTGTCATCCTCATCTGAATCTAAACTCACATCATCTGATTGTTCATCAGTCTCTATGGGAGTTTCAGGTTCAGAAACTGGATCATATTCCTTATTAGATATGCTAGGCATATCTCTCATAGGAAATATATCCTCAAAAATGTAGCATCTCTTGATTCAAAAATGGTACCGACACTCATGTCGTCCATTTCAGATTTCATCAAAAGAAATCTATAAGCAATGATGTGAGAAGCATAGCCAAGAAAGACACAATCCACAGTTTTCGGTCCAAGCTTACGCTTCTTGTTGATTGGCACGTTGACCTTTGCCAAACAACCCCAAGTTCGTAAGTAAGAGAGTGTCAACCTTTTCTTTTCCCATTCTTCAAATGGAGTAATCTCTTTATTCTTAGTTGGAACACGGTTTAGGACATGACACGAAGTCAATATAGCCTCCCCCCACCATTCCTTGGATAAACCGGCAGTGTCTAACATGGCGTTAACCAAATCTGTTAGAGTCCGGTTTTTCCTCTCAGCAGTCCCACTGGATTGAGGGGAATTGGGAGGCGTCCTCTCATGTATAATACCATGTTCCGAACAGAATAAATTGAACTCATTAGAAAAGTACTCCCCACCCCGATCGGACCGAATTCTTTTGATCTTTCTCTCAAGTTGATTTTCAACTTCTGCTTTATAGATTTTAAAGAAATCAAAGGCCTCATCTTTCGTTTTCAAGAGATACACATAACAGTACCTAGTAGAATCATCAATCAAAGTCATGAAATATTTCTTTCCACTAATTGTCAACACACCATTCATCTCACATAGATCTGAATGTATGAGCTCTAGAGGTGCCAAGTTTCTCTCCTCTGCAGGCTTGTGAAGCTTTCGAGGCTGCTTTGCTTGCACACAAGCATGGCACTTAGTGCCTTTGACAATAGTAAATTTCGGAATTAAACTCATACCAACAAGCCGCTACATACAACCGAAATTAATATGACAAAGTCGTGAATGCCAAACATTAGTTTCATTACTAGTAGTGCAAACATGGTTCACTACATCATCACAGAAGTCTACCAATGAAAAACAGAACATGCCTCCGCATTCATAGCCTTTTCCAACAAAGTTTCCATACTTAGACAGTACAACTTTATTGGACTTAAATACCAACTTAAACCCATCTTTCAGAAGACGGGATCCACTAACGAGATTCTTCTTGATAGAAGGGACATGCTGCACATTCTTCAATTGCACGATCTTGCCCGAAGTAAACTTTAGATCTACCGTGCCAGCACCAAGAACAGTAGCATGTAACCCATTCCCCATCATGACTGAGGAATCTTGACTCTGATAAGAGGTGAACATGAAAATGTCAGCACAAACATGAACATTCGCACCCGTATCAACCCACCATTCTGTGGGTTGAAATACTGAAAAAACAGTAGGTAATAAATTACCATACCCAGAACCTGAAGTTCCTGCATCAGTATTGCCAATGACCATGTTGAAAGATTTAGAACTCTGTCCATCCTGACCCTTCTTGCCTTTCTTCTGTGGACAACGATCAGCCCAATGGCCAATCTCGCCACACACCCAGCAAGGTTCTTTCTTTTCCTTGTTCTGCCCCTTCTTCTTCTTGAAGTTGGTAGTCTGGCAGACTTTGTTATTTCCCTTAAACTTGTGGGCATTTTTCTGTACCATATTGGCAACAGAATGCCCCTCGGTTCCACTAGCGTGTTTGTCTTTTGCCCTCGCCTTCTCTTCAACATCCAGAGAACCAATTAGGTACTCAACAGAGAGCTCATGCCTCTGATGTTTCAGAGAAGTGGCAAAGTTCCGCCATGAAGGGGGAAGCTTAGTGACAATGCATCCCGCGGCAAACTTGTCCGGAAGCACACACTTGAGGAGTTCGAGTTCCTTAGCCATGATCTGTAGCTCATGAGCATGTTCTACTACAGATCGGTTTTCAACCATCTTGTAGTCATTGAACTGCTCCATAGCATACAGTTCACCACCGGCATCGGCAGCACCGAACTTAGCGTCCAGCGCATCCCACAGTTCCTTGGCATCACGGATATGAAAATATGCATCAACCAACTTGTCTCCAAGCACACTGAGTACAGAGCCCACGAAAAGTACAGTGGCCTCCCTGAATGCTCTCTCTTCCTCGAGAGTAAGCGGACCTCTGGGAGTGTGATACGTCCATTTTGCGTCACTATTCTATGTCTTAATTCACTATTATTCATTGATATATTTCATATTGAGAGGTGATACTTATGTTATTTCATCTGTTTTTGCATGGTTGATGACTTTTGGAGCATGGACCGCTGCAGTCAGGATTCTGATGGAAAAGGTGTTGTTTGGAGGCAAAATTCACGAAGATCGGAAAATCCGGGAAAATATACGAAAAATTCTATTTTTCAGAAGACTCAAGATGCTAGAAGATGGAGTGGCGGTGGGCCACAGGGGGCCCACACCACCCGATGGCGCGGGCAGGCCTAGGCCGCACCAGGGAGTGGTGTGGCCACCCTGGCCCACTCCAGGCTCTCCCCTCTGGCGTATATCTTCCTCCTGAAATCCTAAGACTCGGGGAGCGACCACAGAAAGATTCCGCCGCCTCTGCGGGGCGACAACACCGAGAGAGAAAGATCTCTCCGGCAGACAGATTTCTGCCGGGGGAATTTCTTCCCGGAGAGGGGAGATCATCGCCATCAACACCACCATCAAGCTGGACTTCATCGGGATCATCATCATCATCACCACCATCATCACCGTACTCCATATTGTTGTAATAATTGCGTTGAATCTTGCTATAGTTCATAGGGGAAACTTTCCCGGTGTTGATTACTCTTTGTAGTTGATGCTATTGAGTGAACCATTGAATTATTATTTATGTTCAGATTGTTATACATCATTATTCCATCTCTGATCATGATCCATATGATGTCTTGTGAGTAGTTCGTTTTGTTCTTGAGGACATGGGAGAAGTCTTGTTGTTAGTAGTGGAGTTGCGTTAAGAAAGATTCAATAGATTGTTATTTAAGTTGTGGTGTACTTCTTCTAGTGGTGTCATGTGAACGTCGACTACATGACACTTCACCTATATGGGCCTAGGGGAATGCATTGTGTATTTGGCTACTAATCGTAGGGGTTGCCGGAGTGACAGAGTCCTGAACCCCCGTTAGGAAACCATTGCACAAGGGACGTAAGGGTCTTAGAGTTTAAAGTTGTGGTTAGGTTTCTACCTTAATTACTTTCTTGTACTTACGGATGTTTGCAAGGGGGTTTAATCACAAGTATGTATTAAGTCTTGGATGGGACGGTACATTAGCACAGGTTCACCCACACAACACTTAGCAAGCTAGAGAAGATTAATCGACTATACGAAGCGAAAGCACTTGACAGTCTTCCCATGTGTCCTCGAGAACGTTTGGTCATCTATAGAAATGCAACCCGCTTGTCCTTTGCTGCATAAAGGATTGGGCCACTTGCTGCATTTATTCCTACTGTCTTTTATTTACTCGTACTTTGTTTACTTGCTTTATCGAAAACCCCTAAAAATCCGTTTGCTAAGTATTTGCAGAGAATTCCTGATCCATACCACTAGCCAGCACCTTCTGCTCCTCGTTGGGTTTGACACTCTTACTTATCGAAAATACTGCGATACACCCCCTATACTTGTGGGTCATCAAGACTATTTTCTCGCGCCGTTGCCGGGGAGTGAAGCTCTATTGGAGAGTGGAACTGGTAAAGGAAACTTCTAGTATGAGTATTGTTTACTTCTGCTAGTTGCTTTATTTTCGTTATGGATAATTCGCTGAGTTTCTTATTTGGTAATGCTACTACCACTGCTAAGGTAGTAGATAAGCCACCACCTGCTGAGAAAGATGTTTTCAAAATACCTACAAGAATTATTGATTGTGTTATGGATAACTACTATGTTCGGGATGGAACTGTCCATCCCGGTGATCATTTACTCTTTATACACGAATTATGCGGGTTGTCAAGTGTGCAGGTATTACTACAGATCAAGTTAAGAACAAGTTATTCTCATTATCACGGAAAGGAAGAGCTGAGGAATGGTATAAGCTGCTGAAGAATGGTCAAGCTCTGGAATGGGAGGAAATAGTGCCTCTCTTTTATTCAAAGTTTTATCCTCCTAGTGAAATTCATAAAGATCGGAATCAAATATACAACTTTTGGCCTCTTGATGGAGAGAGTACTGCTCAAGCTTGGGGGAGATTGAAGTTACTAATGCTCAAATGTCCCATTCATGAGCTCCCCAACAATATTATTATCAATAACTTTTATGCAAGGCTCCCTCTACATGACAAGGATTTATTGGATGCTTCTTGTGATGGATCATTCACTTGCATGGAAGAAGAAGTTAAATGGGACCTTATGGACCGTATTCAAGACAATGCTGAAGCTTGGGAGAACGAGAAAGGTAGAAAGTCAGGTATAAATTATGATTATGAATGCATTGAATCTTTTATGGGAACTGGTGACTTTCAAAATATTAATAATGCTTATGGTCTTGATTTGCAAGTTATTACGAATTGCTTTAGAGCTTTTGCTTCGTATATTGAAATTCCAAAAAAGGGATGGAATAAGTACCATGCGTCTTATAAAGATATTGTTGACCATGTTCCTATTGGGAGCACTGAGTGTTGCATTATTGATCATATCCTACCTGAACCTTACATCGAGAAGATTCCCTTCCCAGATAAGGTAAAGGATCATCCGATGATAACTAATGTAATCACTAAAAGTGGAAAGAAAACTGTAAAACCTGATGAACAAATAAACATTGAACCTATCGTAGCAATTGTGATAGACCTTGTTACTAAAAACGTAGAAGATGGGCACATAGTCTTCTGTGAGGATGCTTCCAATATTGTTTCACATCCCAATAGATCTAAAAAGGCTAGTGTTCCTGTGCTTTCTGTTAGAATTGGTGATCATTGCTATTATGGTTTATGTGATATTGGTGCAAGCTCTAGTGCTATTCCTTATGAGCTTTACAGAGAAATTATGCATGAAATAAGTCCTTGCGAGTTGGAGGAGATTGATGTGGTTATTCACCTTGCTAATAGAGAGACTACCTCTCCAATTGGCATTGTGCGAGACGTGGAAGTCCTTTGTGGTAAGATCAAGTATCCTGCTGATTTTCTAGTACTTGGTTCAGCTGCTAGTAAAACTTATCCTATCATTTTCGGTAGACCTTTCTTGAGTACTTGTGGTGCTATTATTGATTGCAAGAGGGAGAAAATCTTGACTAAGTTTGATGGGGAATCTTATGAGTTTAATTTTTCGAAATTTACTAAAGCACCTTGCGAAGAGGAAACCCCTAATGAGGATTTTAGAGTTGAACAACTTGCTTCTATCTCTCTTGCTCCTAACAATGCTTTGCAGCAATTTATGGAAGATCACGAAAGTGAGATCTTCATGGATGAAAGGAATGAGATTGACGAGATCCTCCATCGTCAAGCGAGGTTGCTTAAACATGACTTGCCTGTAGAAGACTTGGGTACCACTTTGCCACCTAAAAAGGACCTGGTCTTCGATCTAAAACCTCTCCCTGATGATCTTAAATATGATTTTATTGATGATAAAAAGATATATCCTGTTATTATTAGCGCTAAACTTTCAGGGGAGGAAGAAGAAAGATTATTGGAAGTTTTGAAGAAACACCGAGGAGCTATGGGCTATACTCTGGATGATTTGAAAGGGATTTCACCTACTATATGTCAGCATTCTATCAACATAGAACCAGATGCAAAGCCAGTAGTGGAGCACCAACGACGTTTAAATCCTAAGATGAAGGAAGTGGTAAGGAATGAGGTATTGAAAATCCTTGATGCTGGTATTATTTACCCTATTGCTGATAGTGAATGGGTTAGTCCTGTTCATTGTGTTCCTAAAAAGGGAGGTATTACCGTTGTCCCTAATGATAACGATGAGCTTATTCCTCAAAGAATAGTAGTAGGCTATAGGATGTGCATCGATTTTAGGAAAGTCAATAAAGTCACTAAGAAAGATCAGTACCCGCTTTCTTTTATTGATCAAATGTTGGAAAGGTTGTCTAAAAAGACCCATTTTTGTTTTCTTGATGGTTATTCTGGTTTCTCTCAAATTGCTGTTAAACAACAAGATCAAGAAAAAACTACTTTTACTTGCCCTTATGGAACTTATGCTTATGGACGTATGCCTTTTGGTTTATGTAATGCTGCTGCTACTTTCCAAAGGTGCATGTCTGCTATCTTTCATGGCTTTTGTGAGGAAATTGTATAAGTGTTCATGGATGACTTTTCTATCTACGGAACTTCTTTTGATAATTGTCTGCACAACCTTGATAAAGTTTTGAAGAGATGTGAAGAAACTAATCTTGTTCTTAATTGGGAGAAATGCCACTTCATGGTTAACGAAGGGATTGTTCTTGGGCATAAAGTTTCTGAAAGAGGAATAGAAGTTGATAGAGCTAAGGTTGAGGCAATTGATAAGATGCCATGCCCAAGAGAGATAAAAGGTATTCGTAGTATCCTTGGTCATGCTGGTTTCTATAGAAGGTTTATTAAAGACTTTTCTAGGATATCAAAACCCCTTACTAATCTTCTTCCAAAAGGATGTACCCTTCGTTTTTGATGACGATTGTAAGGAAGCTTTTGAAACTCTTAAAAAGGCTTTAACAACAGCTCCTATTGTTCAACCACCTGATTGGAGTTTACCCTTTGAAATAATGTGTGATGCTAGTGATTTTGCTATAGGTGCCGTCCTTGGGCAACGTATTGATAAAAAGCTGAATGTTATCCATTATGCTAGTAAGAGTCTAGGCGCTGCTCAAAGGAATTATGCTACTACTGAAAAGGAATTTCTAGCTGTTGTCTTTGCTTGTGATAAGTTTAGGCCCTATATTGTGGACTCAAAAGTAACTATCCATACTGATCATGCTGCTATTAAATATCTTATGACAAAGAAGGACGCTAAGCTTAGGCTTATTAGATGGGTACTGCTTTTACAAGAGTTTGATCTACATATAGTAGATAGAAAGGGTGCTGAAAATCCTGTAGCTGATAATTTATCTCGCTTGGAAAACATCTCTTTTGATCCTATGCCTGTTAATGATAGTTTTCCAAATGATCAATTAGCCGCAGGAGGGGTGAACTCGCGAGGAAGCCCTTGGTATGCTGATTATGCTAACTTTATTGTCTCCAAGTATTTGCCTCCAACTTTTACAGCTCCGCAAAGAAGAAAGTTCTTTTATGATTTGAGGCATTATTTTTGGGATGACCCACACTTATACAAAGAAGGGGTTGATGGTATTATGCGAAGATGTGTTCCAGAGTATGAACAAAAAGAGATATTGCGTAAATGTCACGGGAGCGCCTATGGAGGACATCATGCAGGAGATAGAACTGCACAAAAGGTATTACAATCAGGTTTCTACTGGCCTACCCTTTTTAAAGATGCAAGAAAATTTGTTTTATCTTGTGATGAATGTCAACGTGTTGGTAATATTTCTAGACGTAATGAAATGCCTATGAATTACTCTCTAGTAATTGAACCTTTTGATTGTTGGGGATTCGACTTTATGGGTCCTTTCCCTCCTTCGAAGGGTTACACTCATATTCTTGTTGCCGTTGATTATGTTACTAAGTGGGTAGAAGCCATTCCTACGAAAAGTGCTGACGGAGAAACCTCTCTAAAAATGCTTAAGGATGTTATCTTTCCTAGGTTTGGAGTGCCTAGGTATCTCATGACTGATGGGGGTTCTCATTTCATTCATGGCGGTTTTAGGAAGACCCTCGCTAAGTATGATGTTAATCATAGGATTGCTTCAGCTTATCACCCCCAAACTAGCGGGCAAGTAGAGTTATCAAATAGAGAAATTAAATCTATCTTACAAAAGACTGTTAATAGGTCTAGAAAAAACTGGGCTAAGAATTTGAATGATGCTTTATGGGCTTATAGAACTGCTTATAAGAATCCCATGGGAATGTCTCCTTATAAAATGGTTTGTGGGAAAGCTTGCCACTTACCCTTAGAATTAGAACACAAAGCTTACTGGGCAGTGAAAGAACTAAATAGATATTGTAAGCTAGCTGGTGAGAAAAGACTTATTGACTTAAGCTCTTTAGATGAATGGAGGAGTGAAGCCTATGAGAATGCTAGGCTCTTTAAAGAAAAAGTTAAAAGATGGCATGACAAGCGAATACTTAAGAGAGAATTTCATGTTGGTGAGAAAGTTCTATTGTATAGGTCTCATTTCAGAATTTTTGCAGGTAAGCTACTATCAAAATGAGAAGGACCCTTCATCATTGAAGAAGTATACCGTTCAGGAGCAATAAAAATTTCTTCTCTAAAAGATAATACTACACAAGTAGTGAATGGACAGCGACTCAAACACTATATTGCTGGAGATTCTTACAATGAAGATGTTGATGCCTTTCAAGTTATAACTCCAGAGAAATTCATTGAGGACCAAATTTAGAGACTTGTAGAGTCCGTTTCCAACTAGGTAACAATTCTGGTAAGAAAAGTTCCGCGAAAATACAATCCAACTATATTTTTGTAGTTTTCAGTCAATAAGGAAAGCTATGAAGCGAAAAAGGGACGGAACCGGAGCCAGGGTGGCCCACACCACCCCATGGCGCGGGCCCACCCCTGGCCGCGCCACTAGGTGGTGAGGCCACCCAGGACTCTGTCTCCGACCTGTTTTCTCCCAGTACCTTCCTTTTGATATGAAAGTTCGTAATATATAACCCCCCGGATCTTCCGAGGTTCGTATATCGTGTTTTCATTGTGTTTTTGTTTCGATCTGTTTCTGCCAGGTGTAATCTCAGATTTGGAGCCACAATGTCTTCCCCTGGAACATCCAAGGGAGATCCCTTAGAAGATATCATCAACCCATATATGAGAGAATTGAAGATTCATCCCAAGGAGTTGTTGCTCGAAGGTGGGGAGGTCCGGATTAAGGAGGTTCAAGGCCCTAAAGGTGAAGGAAATCTGGAGGACAGGATGGAAGCATTGGAGCAAGAAGTCTTTAGGTACAGGAAGATGGCGGAGCGCGAAGTGGCCATCATCCACAAGATTTGTTCCGAACTCATCGCCGAGCACCAAAAGGAGACTTCTAAACTCAAAGATGAAGTCTTTTCACTCCGCCAAACAACCAACGAACTACAAGCACAGTTCTATGACGTTCAAAATCAAAACTGTGAGTATGAGGCTAGATTTAAACGCATAAGTGCTGCTGCAAGTTTCAGGATGTTGGAAACCACGATGTCCTGTGTTGATGGGAAGCCTTTACCCTGGAAGACGGACGAAGATGAGAAGATACCACCACCACCTAAGGAGTAATTCGTCATCAGGTTTGGCATCCCCTTGGTTTGTTCCAAGCTTGGGGGAGTGCCACGGTATCATATCACTATCTTCTATCTTTTTACCTTGTTAGTAGAGTCATATCATGAATAGAGGAGTTATTTTGTAGTATGGTTTGCATTATGGAAGTGTCCCCTCTCTTGTTAGATTTGTATCCCTTGGTGTGTGTTTCCATTATGGAGTACTAATGAGAAGTTCTATCATTCACTCTTTTGCATAGCTTATGATAGTTTTCAAGTCGTGGTTATATGATTGATCTTGTTGTTAGTATTGGTAGCACTTTGGGATCATTGAGTTAATTCAATTGCTTTTGGCAAACCTGGCTCGGTCAGTAGCAACACCCTTTTTGAGAGTTGAAAATAAAAAGATAGAAGTACTCTAGAGGAAAATAATTTCATCATCTTTCTTTCTTGATTTTCTCATAAGTCTAGTTTTCTCTAGTTAAGATCTTTTGTGCTTCCAAGGAAGATTGCATGTTTGTCTTTACCATTTGTATGTTTGTTTGTTTCCTTCAACTCTTATACTTGCTACCCAGCCTTGCTAGCCAAAAACCTGTACTGAGAGGAAATTCTTCTCGTGCATCCACTTCCTTTAAACCAAAACCTTTGCCATTTGTGTCCACCATACCTACCTAGTAGCATTATTACTATTCAAAGTAAATTCTTGTTTTATCTACCTCCCAAATTAAACTTGTTATGTGAAATTTAGTGATTAAAGCTCTCATGAACTTGATGGCACACTTTACTTTCTTGCATTTAATAAACTTGAACCATTGGGTCCTTCTTTGTTGCGTATATGCTTGCGCTTTATGAGTTGAAGTTAGCCGAACCATGTATCATGGGGACCGCTTTCAACACTTCATTTGGTACTTTGTACCTAGTTAATATCATGTTCTTTTGCTTATGGATCCCGGCGGTGTGAAATAAAAGTGGAACTTGTAAGATCATGGAGTTTATATGTGTGTTAGAGAAACGTCTGGGCCGCTAGCCTAAGCCATGCCTAATCATGGTGGAAACTTGCAGCATAACTATAGTGAGCATTCTATGAAGCATCCTCAATAAAAACCTATGCAAATAGCAAATAAAAAGATCGCTGAGATGCTCACTATCTGCTTGCCTTGTCATTTTGATTATGGGATAGCTCATGTGTCATGTGCAAGGGGTACCCTGTTGGCGGTTCTCAATGATACGCATGTATTTACAATGACAAGAGCTTGCTCGTGACTGAAGTTGAGTAGCATGAGGATCGGTACTCATAAGTAAGGGGCATGAGATTTCAACTTATAACTTGTCAAGCATATCCTCTTAGTTGTGTCACTTTAACCTTAATCACCTAAAGATGCCTATGATAGGGGCAATGAGAGCTGAAAGCTAGTAAGTATCATAATTTTTGGGAGCTCTTTATGAGACTTGTAATCCCTGCTTCCCTCTTTGAAGGGCCCTTTCTTTTACTTTGTAGTTGAGTGAGTAAACCTATTCCCTTCTATCTCGGCAAGTATTTTGAGTTGATGTGTTTCATTCATTCATACGATGATTTATGCATTCATGTTTCTTATGTTCCTTGTTTTGCACATTGCTCTTATCTTGATGTTTACTACCTTTCGTTGAAAAACCAGCTATTTGTGAACTCCAGCAAATTATCAACTATTCTTCGACCAAGAGCTAAGTTTTCCATTACCAATTATGATTCACTTTATGTATCTTTATTGTGTTTCCTTTACTCATTGCAAGTTGAGTTGTATAATAGTGAGTTGTCTTCTATTATGATCTATGTATTTGATGAATGTGATGCTTCTTGTCCATATTCTTTTATCGACTCTTCACTCCATAAACTTGAGGTCATGTTTATTGAGCTCAGTTTCGCTTGGGGACAAGCGAAGTCTAAGCTTGGGGGGAGTTGATACGTCCATTTTGCATCACTATTCTATGTCTAAATTCACTATTATTCATTGATATATTTCGTATTGAGAGGTGATACTTATGTTATTTTATCTGTTTTTGCATGGTTGATGACTTTTGGAGCATGGACCACTGCAGTCAGGATTTTGATGGAAAAGGTGCTGTTTGGAGGCAAAATTCACGAAGATCCGAAAATCCGGGAAAATATACGGAAAATTCTATTTTTCCAGAAGACTCAAGATGCCACAAGATGGAGTGGAGGTGGGCCACAGGGGGCCCACACCACCCCATGGCGCGGGCAGGCCTAGGCCGCGCCAGGGAGTGGTGTGGCCACCCTGGCCCACTCCAGCCTCTCCCCTCCGGCGTATATCTTCCTCCCAAAACCCTAAGACTCGGGGAGTAACCACAGAAATATTCCGCCACCTCTGCGGGGCGGAAAATACCGAGAGAGAAAGATCTCTCCGGCAGACAGATTTCTGCCGGGGGAATTCCTTCCCGGAGAGGGGAGATCGTCGCCATCAACACCACCATCAAGTTGGACTTCATCGGGATCATCATCACCATCATCATCACCATCTCCATATTGCTGTAACAATTGCGTTGAATCTTGCTATAGTTCATAGGGGAAACTTTCCCGGTATTGATTACTCTTTGTAGTTGATGCTATTGAGTGAACCGTTGAATTATTATTTTTGTTCAGATTGTTATACATCATTATTCCATCTCTGATCATGATCCATATGATGTCTTGTGAGTAGTTCGTTTTGTTCTTGAGGACATGAGAGAAGTCTTGTTGTTAGTAGTAGAGTTGCGTTGAGAAAGATTCAATAGATTGTTATTTAAGTTGTGGTGTACTTCTTCTAGTGGTGTCATGTGAACGTCGACTACATGACACTTCACCTATATGGGCCTAGGGGAATGCATTGTGTATTTGGCTACTAATCGTAGGGGTTGCCGGAGTGACAGAAACCTGAACCCCCGTTAGGAAACCATTTTACAAGGGACGTAAGGGTCTTAGAGTTTAAAGTTGTGGTTAGGTTTCTACCTTAATTACTTTCTTGTACTTACGGATGTTTGCAAGGGGGTTTAATCACAAGTATGTATTAAGTCGCCACGCGTTGGAAGACAAGGACACGCGTCAAACATGCACACGAATGTTGACACGTACCCAACAGCTAGTGCACCAAGCAAAAAATTTAGTCTTCCACAAAACGAGTTTCTAACTCGATTCACGAAACGCGATGCGACGCGCGTGCGAGGCAAGGCGGGCGGCGGAGGAGGAGGAGTGCGCGTGGACTCTTTCTCTTCTCACTCACTTAGTGGGAGTGAAACAGCTCACCTTATAAGCTGGTCCAACTCTCTTCCAACTAGCAATGTGGGACTAAACTTTGTCTCCCACAGAGCTCTCAAACTCCATAGTAGATGAGCCTTGAGATTTCAGAATTTATTAGACTAGATGGGCTGCCTATATGGGCCGCAGCCTATATAAATCTAACATGTATGTTGTCCCATTGGTTTAACCTCTCGTGGTGGAAAACAAACTTTAGATCCATTGTTTTTCGTGCAAAATCACCTCTCCACTCTTTGTGCGTAGTATTCGGCTTTGTACAACAGGACAAACGAAGGCGGGAGAGATCGATCCATGCACGTATCAGGTCTGGTCTTCAGGCCTGGATCAAAAAAGGAGTCCACGCAGACATGCACACGTGATTCTATATATACATACACGCCCCCATCAAGATATCCTCTACGAAACTCAATCAGCGTGTCCGCCGCCGCTCGCGGAATCCTAACTATCCACCGCCACCTGCCCGTGCGCTAGAAGGTAGTCGTGGCATGTTCGCCGTCGCCCGTCGCTCATGGACTACCGCATGTCTGCTGCCATCCACCGAGTGATGGACGCGTGCCGGTATGATTGCCGCAGCTCGATCGCACGGCTGGATGGAATCGGCCACTTCCTAGGGTTTCACTCACGTTCTTTGCATCGCATGGATTATCCACATCAGCTTCTTTGGCGATGGACATACGGGCAT
Organism: Avena eriantha; assembly: GCA_910589775.1. Taxonomy (NCBI): domain Eukaryota; kingdom Viridiplantae; phylum Streptophyta; class Magnoliopsida; order Poales; family Poaceae; genus Avena; species Avena eriantha. The sequence continues at coordinate 409,138,652 of OU342746.1, read as the reverse complement.
ACGTCGACGGCGAGGCGTATGAGGGTTAAAAATGTCTGGAGACTGTAACATGAACCAGGTACTGTCAAGTTCTTTATCACGAAGGGATGTTTGCATGATTGGGAGGTGGTGCAACCTAATTTTCATGGAAGGTCAACTTCAGAAAAAAAGCTGACTCCCCTTCATATCCACCGTCTCCGGCTCCGGCCTCCCACGCTGCCATGCTGCTTGGGAACACATCGGGATCAGATCGACGGGCGATGTCATCTTTGCCAAGTGGTCCTTCTCCTCCATGAAGGTGCTACTACTAGGGTGCATAGCGGGTCTGGTTAAATAGATGCTAGCCCATGCAGAAGACGTTGAGGATGAAAAGTCGAGCGAGGAGGAGCCTCTCTGGAAGCTAGCGCCGCAGCTGATCTTCTACAACACCACAAGGGATGAGTGTTGCGTGGATGACTTCGATAGAGCCTCGTGGCGTTGCACCGTAGGCTACGGGAGCCGGGAGGAGACTTATTGTGGCGGAGATACCGTGGTCTCGCGGCGGAGACATGCAGCGCGAGGGCATTCCCGTTGTTCTCCACCACCCTCCCGACGCGCCAAAGAGCTGCACCACGAGGTCATTCCCGTCATTCTCGAGCACCCTCCCGGCAATGCCAGCATGGATTCTGTCCTAGTCATGGTGTGTCCTTTGCGGCTTTGTGGGTAATAATGAAACGGATGTCTTCTTAAAGCTTTGTTGTTTTAATGGCTGGTTACATCAACCGTGGTTGCAGGCGATTCTAGCTACGCATGCATGTAGAGGGATATCGAGAGAGATCAACGACAACGCATGTGAGCTTGGAGCGGTGGTAGGGATAATCGCCTTAAGTCGTGGTCCATTGGTCATGGCCACGGTTGACTAGTTTGTAAGCCACTTGGCCTATTCTTGGTTTGATAGTTGAGAAGACATTTGAATAGAAAGGGTTTCATCGCTAAATGAAATAATTCATAATTTACTAGAATGTATTTTTTTATTAACAATAGTTACTTTGTGGGTCCATGCAATTATTAAATTTCTGTAATTTGTATTAGTTGCACTCTCCGTTTACTTTTTGATATATTTATATATTGATTAACACTCTAAAAAACCACAGCTCGTTTATGTTAATATCGTGCATACGCCTCGGAACACACATTAGCATTGGCCAATGAATCTCTTAGTAAGAAAGGAGAGCCATATTCTCATATCTTGTAGGATGTTTTATATTAGTAGGAGAGTGGGAGACGGCAATTCGGCTCATAGGTGCAAATGCACTCATTGTGAGAAAATATATTTTAAAATGTCAAAAAAAAATTCTACATCTACATTCAAACATTTTGTGTCGGTTCACAAGTTTTCAGGATAAAAAAACATTTTATGTGTTGTGTATAAAAAGACCAAAAATGTCACCTGAATAGTCGTATTCTTGTGACATATTTTGTCTTTTTTATACATGGCACATAAAATGTTCTTTCATCCCAAAAACTTCTAAACCAACATAAAATATTCTAATGTATATGTGGATTATTTTTTTGAATTTTTTGACATTTCAAAATATGTTTTCACATAATGGGTGCATTTGCACCTAGGAGCCGAAGTGAATATTCGTAGGAGAGGGAGGCGGCAATTCGGCTCATAGGTGCAAATGCACCCGTTGTGAGAAATATATTTTGGAATGGCAAAAAAAAATTCTACATCTACATTCAAACATTTTGTGTTGGTTCACAAGTTTTGAGGATGAAAAAACATTTTATGTGTTGTGTATAAAACAGACAAAAAATGTCACCTCAATAGTCCCATTCTTGTGACACATTTTGTCTTTTTTATACACGGGATACTATTTTTTCTCCTGGTACGGACCCTTTTGCTAGTATATAATATATATATAATATATAATAATAATAATTTATATTATTATTATATTATATTATATTATATATAATATATATATAAAATAATAAAGTACGAAGTGTTTCTTACGGGTTCCAAATTTTTTTTGAACGGTTTTATCCTTACTAACTTGAGGATATTACTCGTAAGTTAAACGCAGGTTTGGTCTTGCGATGGAAAAGAAAACAAGAAGGGGAGACACACACGGTCTTCTGCCAGCGGAGATGGAGCTGGATGAGGCGGAGGCATGGCTGCCGAGGCCCGGGGCCGCGTTGGGTGGTCTCGTCAGGGGGGGGAGTGAGGTTCGAGCGAGGGTGGTGCACAAGGTCGAGGTCTGCCGGCGCGCACACAAGCATTCTGGCGTCGTGGACTCGTGGGCGCACCTCTGGGAGCACGGAGGAGGCGACAGACTTGGCCAGGTCCTTGATGCCCATATCCTCCAGCCGATCTCCTGCAAGATGCTCTCGACTCTTCGCTGCTGCTGGTCGGGTCGTTGATGCCCAACTCCCCCAGCCTCTCCCGCCATTGCAGGATCTCCCGGGTGGCTCGTCAAGGAGAAACTTTTTGGGACGATGCCGGTGGGATCAGCCTCCACCATGACGCGCGAGCTAGCTCCTCCGACTCATATCCTCCTGGACGCGAGCCGCTGTAGGCGGTAGATTAGCTAGCTAATCGATAGTGGATTTAGGCATATAGCTAACCGGTTGCCAGATCTGTGGAGTTTGCTACCACTACTGCTTGATTTTTTTACTCATCGAACCTATCTTTCTCTTGATGTGTATCAGCGCCCCTATCCGTACAAGGACATGTTTCGTTGTATAATTTTTTCGTACATTGTCTTGAAGCAATTCGGTACATGAATTCATCCCATTAGTTAGGTGTTAGATAATGAAATGGTTAGTGCAAGTTTTTAGTCATTGTTAGTGGAAGTTGTAAAAGAATACATCTACGAGCAATATGTTAAAGATTGTTGAAAGTATCTAATCCATTACTTCTGGTATGTTGTAGTTCCTTCAATTCTGCAAAATCATACCATACATGCATATAGAGATTTGGAGATAATGATAGCTACAATGTTGAATAAAATTTCTAGGTCTAACAATAAATTATTATTATATCGGACATGAGGCCATATGGAATAACTTGGTGGCAAATGCAGAGATAACAATATGTCAGATTGTTTGTTTGGGGACTGAAAAGTTTATGCGAAGATGCTACTACAAGTATTTTCGCTCGATCCTCATCGATGATCTAGAAAACTATGTGCTTGATGAAACACGGTGTCTTTGCATGGCTACTGCTAATAGACATGCTCAACACCCATGACATACTGCAGGTGTAACTGAAGCATCAGTAGTTCGAGACTGATCTTACCTGCACGTGCAAGCTATGCCGATCGTCGATGACTGAAATCCGTAACCACTTGTTCGTTAACCATGAATTCAGTGCTGATCGCTGAATGGTTCTGGGCAATGTCTAAAACACAGTTTTGGCAGTGGCCATATGCTTGCCAACGCAAAAAATTGAAGGTCAACTCGTGGTTACAACAAACCAAGGAGGTTGTGAACCACCTTCTTACAATTTTTTCTTTCTCTCTATATTTGAAGCTCAATTATCTCCCGAGCCCGGTATAGGGAAAAAAGTTTGGATCGGTAATTCGTTGTGAAAGCCCTGCGGTACGTGGTGTCGGAGCGGATGATCGAGGCTGCACCATGCATCCGCATCCTAATTTCTCTCCCAATAATTTATCTGTCTTTCTAATCTTTCTCTACTCCCCGACCTCAAGTGAAGCAATCACGTACACAAAGTGGAATGAGGCGATGATGGCGGTGCATGGCTCTAGCGCACGTGTGTGAGTGGCCTTGCTTAAGTAGCGAGTAGAGGAGGCAGCGCGCTAGACCGTAGAGCAATGAACACGCTCAAGGGGCTGATTTTTGCGACAAGCCGCAACTTTACCATCGACGACTTAGATTATTTTCACTCCCGGTGCAACGCACGGACACGTTTCCTAGTAAAACATAAAATTCAATTGGTAAAAGCCATAATAAATTAAGTTGGTATAATTACGAAGTGAATAGGCGAACACCGAGGGGTATGACCAAACCCTTTTGCCCGAAGGTACCACTCGTGGGGCCCATGTGCCTAAGGTGGTGAGAGGCCCACTCACATATAGCCAGTAATAAAATAGATAAAAAAATGCTGGTGTGGTATTATTTGAAACCGGGACAATTGCTTGCAGAATAGTGCCATGCCATCACCAAAGTCATAGCTTCGGTTATGACTATATATACTACACAACCAATTTGATCCAGTAAGAACATTTAAATTTCAAATGTTTCTGAATAAACATACTATGAATCAAGCCATACATTTGGCAGAAAAAAGGTTGTTTATGTGTGTACATTGAATTAAAGGTCATGGCGTCATCACAACTTATAGAACACAAATTTCATTGGAAAATGCCATTAAGGTTGAGCCACCCCATACCGGTACCCGTCTCCTCCAACCTCACCTATCACCCGTACCCATACATGTCAACATGTATATGTTTTTCTCATGCCCGTCACCCGGCAAGGTAAATGTGTACCGCGGGGAAAAAATACTCGTGTGTCTGTAACACATAAATTGAGCAAAAGTCATTCTTAAACACATAGAGAGGAGCTCCAAGAGGCGGAGGTCAAAACCCATCTAGGGTTCCTTCCCTCCGCCGGCAATGCCATCGGTCCGTCCCGTCTCCGAAGGCCTTAGGGCCTTGGAGGCATAGCGGACCATGGCCCCTCGTCGGCAGGAGGTCTTAGTGTTTCATTTAGACTGTTTTTAGTGTCTTATTCAGTATGTTGAGACGGTGGCTACGTCCTGAAGTAAGAATAGAATACTCCACGTCATATCCTCGCTCTGGCGGTGCATCTAGCATTGGCATACACTAGTGGAAAACGGGCCTCCAGTCCCGGCCCGTAAGGGGCTTTAGTCCCGGTCCTGGTAACCGGGACTGGAGGGGCGGGACTAAAGGCCCACCCACTAGTCCCAGCCCTCTTACCAGCCAGGACCAATGGGCATCCACGTGGCTGTCTCTGCGGGCGCTGGGTGCCCCCCATTAGTCCCGGTTCCTATTACGAACCGGGAGAAATGGTTCTCTGCCGCGGTAGAATTTTAGGCACTTTCTCTGCCGCGGCAGAGAATTCAATTTGTATCCTTTTTTTTCATTTCAAAATAGTTTTCTATGCTACCACATACTGTACAAGTTCGTGCATACATAAGATAACTTCTCTTAAGATCGAGCATACAAATATATACATGATAGTTACACATGGAGATCACAATTATCGGGACTAGAGCCCGTCTATTCAATTACACGGTCAGGGATCATCGGCGCCTATTCACACTAAATTCTCCGGCGTCATCTATCATCTCGTTCATCAAGAATCCTGCCAGTTCTTCAGCAATTGCTACAACGCGTTGCTCTGGTAGGAGCTGATCCCGCATTTTCTCGAACTATATAAGAAAAGGAGATCAATATGAATATCAATCATGATAACAAAAAGTGACGGTAATAAAAAATAATGTTATGAATGTATTGCTTACATCGACTCTATAATCATTCAGCTCACTGGTAAACGTGCGAATGAACTCGCAAATGTAGAATCCACATAGATTCGTCTTCGGTGGCTGCCTCGCGCACTTTACGAGAATAGAATTCAATCAAAATAATAATCCAGCATCATAATTGTATTGAAACTAGAAGTAAAGAGATGCGCGTACTACTTACCGAGACCGGCTTAAACGTCAGCTTCTCACTAAAGTCACCCGTAACTGCACTCTTGAACTGGTTCCAAACCCTACCCGGTAAAGAAAATGAATGAGTTATTTATTACGTGATATCTCAGGAAATCAACGAAAGAGACCGATGTAGCGCCAAAATTACCTCTGGAGCATGTCCTGCATGTCCCTAAACATTTCCAGGGGTCTCTTTAATGGGTCCATGACTTCAACTCTTCCCTTATCAAGTTGAATGTCCATGAGAATCCAGTCGAAACTGTACACGTTTATATATACATCAGTAACTCATCAATTACACTTAACATCGAGTAAGCAAAAGAGAATGTGTACAATAGAGTAAGACCCTCACGCGAAATTGTAAGGAAACAGTATGTGGTCACAGAAATTTTGCTCCGCTAGAAACCTTAGAAGGTTTTCCTGCGTGTCCTCGGGTTTTGTCGTTAGCATCTATATATGTATTTTATCTAGGTCAATGAACCCAACACTAAAGATGGACCTTCTTTTACATTCCATGATCTTCATTCTGCATAATAATAGAGTACAAAAGGATATAATTAGGATAATTACATGCAATGAACTGAACAACTGAAAAAAATGAACAACTTATATATAAACAATGAATTCAACAACTTACAGACAATAGCAACTCATGAGACTTTTGTCGAGGGCATCGAAAATGTATAACTGGAAGAGTTCTGGAAACTCAACATGGACCTCTTCTTCTCGGAAGTAGTAGTCATGTGGGACTTTCGCCACGATCATTATTCTCTCCTGCTTTACGGATTCCAAGTACCATTTATGTAAACTCCGCATTTGTGTTGGCAGTTTTCGGAACTGCTCAAAGCTGACCAAAGGCTTCCCTGGGACATATGTAGGGACTACCTGAGCCTTGGGTAACTTGTCGTCCTGGGCACCTAGCAATTCCTCAACAGTCACATTCATAGAGGCCGCAAGCTTCGCAGCTTCTTCCATATTCTGCTGGGGAATGTCATGGGATACCACCTTGAGGGGTGGGGTCGATTTTTTGGCCTATTCCCCGAGCTGGGGGCGTCCTTTCTTTTCCCGGTTGCACTTTGACCTGATGATTTGCTCCCGCTTGCACTTCTACTTGATTTTCTCTTCTTCACTTCCTTCTGAAGTGTGCGTCGGTAGTCATCTGGCTTATGGTGCAAGTCATATTGCGATTTTGTGTTCAGAAAAGAAAGTGCATACGCTTTTTGCTTCTCGGTGTATACCGGGGCAGGCTCGGGTTTCTTCTTTTGAAGCTGCGCAACACATTCGGCCTTTACGATCATGTCGGTTTCCTCGTCAGTACGATCGTAAGGTCTGATAGGAAGATTCTTATGAGGTACTCTTGGGAGTGGCGACATTTGTCGGTTTGGGCTCCTGCGTCGTTTAGTACTAATCGGAGGCTGCGGCGGAGATTGAGATGGACTCAGGTTGTGGTGGTCGTAGTCATGGGGTGGGCTTCTTGGAGGTGACATGCGACCACTTGGAGGCGGTGTTGGCTTTGGCGTCTAGCCTGGAAGCTTGATGTTGTTCATGTCCCATAGAATGATACCACCCAGTACTTCTCCGAGTGTCCTCTCACCTTCAGGTCCAGGGATGTCAAGCTCCATTGAGTCCCACCCCATTGCGATTTCATCCACAGCAACTTTAGCATAGCCAGCTGGAATCTCACGGCCATGCCAGCGTGCGCCAGGTGGACAAGGTAAAGCACATCCGACCGCCACCTTGATGGATAGGTTCTTCACCTTCTGATGGACCTCACAAGATGCCTGCTCCTTGATTCCATCCACGGGGTAGCCGGGACCGCCATCTACCATACGTGCATCGTCAGAAGGGACCTCCGATTCAGCCCCGCTGCTTCTACGCTGAGATGGGACGGCGGTAATATCGAGTATAGGATCTTGCAGGCGCGCTGCTCCTCGAAGTTTGTCAATATGTTGCTGATACATTCGAAGTGTTCCTAGCAACTCGGTGAACCTGTCTCCCTCCTCCTCCTGCCGTCGCCTCTTTGCTCTCTCTTGGCTCCTATAAGTATCTCTGTCTTTGGGAAACCCCATCTCCCACGTATAACTAGGGCCAAGGCCTCGTACACGTCCTCCACGTTCGTCATTCCCGAGGACCTTTGTCAGCAAGTCTTTCTCTCTATCGGGACAGAACTTTGTTATCCCCGCTTTAATCTCCTTCACCACTTTCTGCCATGTATCCCGGGGTATCCTAATCCCGTCACTGCAAATAAGGTCCCCTTTACTTTCGTCATACTCACTCCCATGCCCAAGGAACCAATTCCTTGCCCTCAGATCCCATTCTTCGCGTATTGGTTCTGGAGTGATCCCTTTAGCAAGCAGCACATTCTCTTTAGCATCCCACTTTGGCATGGCAGCCGCGTAGCCCCTGGCCCCAGGTGATGGTGATATTTCTTCATCGCGGCATTTTTCTTGTTTTTTTCTAACATTTCCATAGCAGGTTGTGACTCCTTGTACTTCACAAATGCATCCCAGTTAGCCTGCTGGTTCGTTAGATAGCATTCAAATTTAGGAGTCTTCTTCGTCTTCTGATACTTTTTCCATAATGCTTTCTTCCAGTTCTTGAATAGTTCGGCCATCTTCGTAAGAGTCCACTGCTTGACTTTCTTCCTCAATGCAGCTGTGTCGGCAACATCCTCACATTCTGGCAGGGTGAAATGTGTCATGAGGTCATTCCAAAGACCCTCTTTGCACCTGTCGGCGACATACTCACCCTCTTTTACCCCTTTGGTCTTATTCCACTCTCGAACGGTGATCGGGATGCGATCCCTAACCATAACTCCGCATTGTTGTTTAAATACAGTTTTAGCCTTTTCGGGTTCCAACGGTTCACCCCGTGGTGATACCCGTGTAATTGTATAACGCGTAGATGCGTCCAACTTTTTGGCCGGGCCTCGTTTGGAATATTTTTTGCTCGATGTGGAGGCCTAAGAGAAGAAACATTCGTCAATTTATATATATATATACAACTCAGTTAATGCATCTACTGATCACCAGACTTCATATATATACCTCGCCGTCGGCTTCTCCACCACCGGAGCCGTCGGCTTCTCCTTGATCATTTCGGTCGACCTCCTCTCCCTCACCGGAGGGGTTCAGATAAATCGACGGAGATTCAGGTGGCTCAACATGGGGGGGTGTCGTTGATCATATCCTCGAGAATTTCTTCCTGTGCTAGGTCTCTCTGGATTGGATCCATAGTTTTCTACAAAATGCACACAATAACATTTTTCATTCAATATTGCTGCATAAAATAATACTAAACAATAATATGAACACGCAATTTGCTACAATAATACTAAACAATAGCGAGCACTACCACCCTAACCCTAAGTCCGGTGGGCCCGCGAGCACCACCACCCTAACCCTAAGTCCGGGGGCCTGCGAGCACCACCACCCTAACCCTAAGTCCGGTGGCCCGCGAGCACCACCACCCTAACTCTAAGTCCAGGGGCCCGCGATCACTACCACATTAACCCTAAGTCCGGGGCCCCGCGAGCACTACCACCCTAACCCTAAGTCCGGTGGCTCGCAAACACCACCACCCTAACCCTAAGTCCGGGGGCCCACGAGCACTACCACATTAACCCTAAGTCCGGGGGCCCGCGAGCACTAGCACCCTAACCCTAAGTCCGGTGGCCCGCGAGCACCACCACACTAACCCTAAGTCCGGGGGCTCGCGAGCACCACCACCCTAACCCTAAGTCCGGGGGCCCGCGAGCACTACCACATTAACCCTAAGTCCGGGGGCCCGCGAGCACTACCACCCTAACCCTAAGTCCGGTGGCCCGCGAGCACCACCACCCTAACCCTAAGTCCGAGGGCCCACGAGCACCACCACCCTAACTCTAAGTCCGGGGGCCCGCGAGCACTACCACATTAACCCTAAGTCCGGGTGCTCGTGAGCACTACCACCCTAACCCTAAGTCCGGGGGCCCGCGAGCACTACCACATTAACCCTAAGTTTGGGTGCCCGCGAGCACTAACACCCTAACCCTAAGTCCGGGGACCCGCGAGCACTACCACATTAACCCTAAGTCCGGGGGCCCGCGAGCACTACCACCCTAACCCTAAGTCCGGGGGCCCGCGAGCACTACCACATTAACCCTAAGTCCGGGTGCCCGCGAGCACTAACACCCTAACCCTAAGTCCGGGGGCCCGCGAGCACTACCACATTAACCCTAAGTGTGGGGGCTCGCGAGCACAAAATAATTCCTATATACAAAATATTTCCTATATATAAATATTTCATATATACAAATATTTTCTATATACAAAAAATTTCTATATACAAATATTTCCTATATACAAAGTATTTCCTATATACAAATATTTCCTATATATAAAAATATATTTCCTATGTACAAATAATTCCTATATACAAATATTTTCTATATACAAAAAATTTCTATATACAAATATTTCCTATATAGAAAAACATATTTCCTATATACAAATATTTCCGATATACAAAAAATTTCTATATACAAATATTTCCTATACACAACATATTACCTATATACAAATATTTCATATATACAAATATTTCTATATATAAAAATAAATTTCCTACATACAAATATTTTCTATATATAAATCTTTCTATATACAAAATACCAGCGGTGGCGACCAGCGAGGGGAGGGGCGAGGCCGGGGCTGTGGCGGAGCTCATGGCGGCATGGGTGGCCGCGGCTAGGGGAGGTATGGTGGCCGGGGCGGTCAGCTGGGGAGGCGCGACGCGGGGAGGAGCTCGTGGCGGCGAGGGGAGGCACGATGCGGGGAGGTCAGCCAGGGAGGCGCGCGGCCGAGGACGGCAGAGATTTGGCAGCCTGGCGGCGTATACGCAGCTCCTCACTATGTGCTTCTTCGGTCGATGGATTCGACCGGGCAAGAAGCGGCGCATTAAATACCCCCCACCCTTTAGTCCCGGTGCGTGGCATAAACCGGGACTAAAGGGGGGGTCTTTAGTCCCGGTTCCAGCCATGCACCGGGACTAAAGGCTTTGGATGCCTTATCGCCTGCAGAGCCTTTAGTCCCGGATGGTGTTCTGGGCCGGGACTAAAGGCCCAAATTTGCGCGCGCTGGCCTAAAATGGCGCCTGTTTTTTCAAATATTACAATTTGTAAATATTAGATTTTTTTAAACATTTGAATTATATAGTTTTTGCATACTTATGAATTTGAGAAAATTTTCAACATGAAAAGTTTTTGAATTTGAATAAGTAATCCAAATCTATTTTATGTTTTATAAAATAATTATTCTAACTAGTGAAACTAATAACCATTTTGCCATTTCCAATTTAAAAATGCATTAACTATTATATTTTGCATATTTTTGAATCTCACTAAATTTTTAACATGAAAAGTTTTTGAATTTGAATAAGTAATCCAAATCTATTTTCTGTTTTATAAAATAATTATTCTAAGTAGTGAAACTAATAACCATTTTGCCATTTCCAATTTAAAAATTCATTAAGTATTATATTTTGCATATTTTTGAATCTCACTAAATTTTTAACATAAAAAGTGCTTGAATTTGAATAAGAGATTCAAATCCATTTTCTGTTTTATAAAATAATTATTCTAACTAGTCAAACTATTAACCATTTTGCCATTTTCATGTGATTCCGATGCTCCGGTGGTCTTCCTCCGGCGTAACCCCTTTAGGGTTTAGGGTTTAGGGTTTGTGAAAAGAACACACATGCAATGACACTGGTGGATCCATATGTGGTTTGTGAAAAGAACACACATGCAATGGCTCTAGCTACGGTTAGTGAAAAGAACACGCATGCAATCACACTGGTGGATCCATATGTGGTTTGTTAAAATAACACACATGCAATGACTCTAGATCTGGTTTGTGAAAAGAACACATATGCAATGACACTGGTGGATCAATCTGCCGCCTCTCTCCACTCATATCGGCCGCCTCTCTCCACTCTATCCCATGGCTTACACCATACCTCTAACCCCAGGGAGGCGGAGATGGAGTCTTTCACGGGCTAGCAGGAAAATATTTTCCGAGGCGGAACTTCCGAAGATGCCATAGGGCGTGTGCACCAAGGGCATCTTCGATAAGTTCCGCCACGGGAGATTTCCCAACCCTTTCCTCCATCCATGGGGATGAAACTCTCCATCCATGTTGGCTTGTTGAGTTGCTTGCCATGGTGTATCGATGCTCCTTTTATAGGCACGGCGCCGCTTCTACTTTGTCTTCTTCCTCTGACAGGGCATCGTGCGCTACATGCTTTATCTCATCGAGCAGTGCGTCCACCCACGCGTCCTTATCCTGCCGACAGCTATAGTCCCGGTTGCACCCACCAGCCGGTACTAAAGGTTACCCACGCGTCCTTATCCCACCGACAGTTTTGTTAGCTGACACAAAAACCACCTTTAGTCCCGGTTGCACCCACCAGCCGGTACTAACGGTTAGCCACCCCCCAGATAAGGCCCTCCCAGATAAGCCTCCCCTAGATAAGGCCCCCCCCATATTTTGTCCCGGTTTGAGCCCCCACCCGGGATGAAAGTTTCCAGCGCCACTGCTTTCCCACGCTTTCCACCGGTTTCCACCTCTGTCTTCCCGCCATTTTTTCAATATATATATGTACGCTTGGCCTCCATTTACATATCACATCTACACTCATCATTCTCTCCCCATGGCTTCCAGCGTATCTCTAACCACCCGGGAGACGGAGGCGCTTTGCGCCTCGAACTAACCCTGCCCACTAGGCTACCGTGTCCCCACCGGCTGGATGCTGAGCGCCGGAGGCATGCCAGTCCCTCCTGTCCCTCTAGGTGTGGAGCGCCGGATGGCCATCACGAACCACTACTACCTCAAGCTCACGACAGAGCAGCGGAGGAATCCCAACTGGCATCCCGACTATTTCCCGACTTGGGAAGCCTTCTTCATCAATCGGCGTGAGAGGGCGCTCGCCAGGCACGAGGAGGACGGCCAACCTCCTTCGAACTTCAACGAGGCCGGCCGTCGGCTGTGGTGGCGTGGCCGGACTCTCCAGAGTGTCATGGCCTACAACACGACCGGCAATAACCCCCGCTTGGGGTACCCTCAAATCTAGCCCACGCGTGCCCAACCTTCAAGGTTCGACTACGGCGACCCCGACAACAACAGCGACGACGGTGCCGACGACTACGACGACTACAGTGGCGCGTATTACAGGGCTAGGTAGGAGCATGACTGAATCACTCCAACATTAGGCATGTTTCTTAATTTTTAGTTGTGCTATGTATCTTAATTTTCAGTTGTGCTATGTATCCTTAGTGTTTGTGGGTTCCTTCTCTTGTGATGGTTCCTTCTCTTTGGGTGATCACCTCCCACGGCTCAGAACCCGGTCGTCAACGTCTAGTTTGATTGAGAAAGATGTATTACATGAAAGGGTTGTGGTTTAATACATTACATAGATTTATGTCTCAAATAAAAGGTTTAATACATTACATAGATTTATGTCTCAAATAAAAGGTTTAATACATTATTACACATCACCAACATCTAGTGTTGTGGTTTTCTTCTACACCGTAGCCATGGAGAATCTTCATCATTTAACAGGATGCTTGGGTCAGTTTTCACTTTGAAGGGCGGATTTCATGAAACTTATTGTAATCTTCTGACATGTCTGTCTTGTCATCCACTCCCACGATGTTTCTTTTCCCTGAAAGAACTATGTGGCGCTTTGGCTCATCGTATTCTGTACTCTTTTGCTTATCTTTCATTTTTCTCGGTTTGGTAGACATGTCCTTCACATAGAAAACCTGAGCCACATCGTTGGCTAGGACGAATGGTTCATCCATGTACGCAAGACTGTTGAGATCCACTGTTGTCATGCCGTACTTTTGGTCTACATGTACCCCGCCTCCTGTCAGCTTGACCCATTTGCACCAAAACAAAGGGATCTTAAAAGTAGGTCCATAGTCAAGTTCCCATATCTCCTCTATGTACCCATAATATGTGTCCTTCTGCCCATTGTCATTTGTTCCATCAAAGCGGACACCACTGTTTTGGTTGGTCCTCTTTTTATCTTGGGCGATCGTGTAAAATGTATTCCCATTTATCTCGTACCCTTGGAAAGTACATATAGTCGAAGATGGTAACCTGGCCAACGAGTACAACTCATCTCCAACAGTGGTGTTATTCATGAGATGTGTCTGCAACCAATTGCCAAAATTCTTCTCGTGTTCCCCTTTAATCAAGGTTTCAGGCTTCCCCGGGTTTTCGGAGCGTAGAATATTCTTGTGTTTCTCGATATACGGAGCCACCACGGTGGAATTGTGTAGAACTGTGTAGTGTGCTTGAGTGAAAGAATGCCCGTCCCTACATACCATTGATTTCCTTCCTAGTGTGCCTTTTCCAGTCATCCTCCCCTCATACCGAGATTCAGGAACACCAATCGGCTTAAGGTCAGGAAGAAAGTCAACACAAAACTCAATGACCTCCTCTGTTCCATAGCCCTTGGAGATGCTTCCTTCTGGCCTAGCACGATTATGAACATATTTCTTTAAGACTCCCATGAACCTCTCGAAGGGGAACATATTGTGTAGAAACACAGGACTGATAATTCTAATCTCTTCGACTAGGTGAACTACAAGGTGCGTCATAATATTGAAGAAGGATGGCAGGAACAACAACTCGAAGCTGACCAGACATTGGACCACATCAATCTGTAACCCTGATATACTTTCTCGATCGATTACCTTCTGAGAAATTGCATTGAGGAATGCACATACCTTCACAATGGCTAGTCGAACATTTTCTGGTAGAATTCCCCTCAATGCAACCGGAAGCAATTGCGTCATAAGCACATGGCAGTCATGAGACTTTAGGTTTTGAAATTTTTTCTCTTTCATATTTACTATTCCCTTTATATTCGACAAGAAGCCAGACGGGACCTTGATACTGAAAAAGACTTCAAAAAAGATTTCCTTCTCTTCTTTGGTAAGAGCATAGCTGGCAAGCCCTTGAAACTGCCCTGGATGCTTGTCGTCTCGTCGTTTATGATGCTGCTGGTCCTCCCGTGCTGCCGGGGTATCTTTTGCCTTCCCATACAAGCCTAGGAAGCCTAGAATATTCACGCAAAGATTCTTCGTCAGGTGCATCACGTCGATTGCAGAGTGGACCTCATGCACTTTCCAATAGGGTAGCTCCCAAAATATAGATTTCTTCTTCCACATGGGTGCGTGTCCGGTAATGGGGTCTTTCGGAACAGGTTGTCCTCCAGGACCCTTTCCAAAGATTACATCCAAATCCTTGACCATACCAAATACATCAGCACCACTACGGGGGACAGGCTTCGTCCGGGTTTCTGCCTTGCCGTTGAAATGCTTGCCTTTCTTCTTTAAGGGATGACTGGGCGGAAGAAAACGACGATTGTATGGGTACACATTCTTTCTACATTTATCCAGATATATACTTTCAGTCTCATCTAAACAATGCGTGCATGCATTGTATCCTTTGTTCGTCTGTCCTGAAATGTTACTAAGAGCAGGCCAATCATTGATGGTTACGAACAGCAACACTTGTAGGTCAAATTCCTGCTGTTTGTGCTCATCCCACACACGTACACCTGGTTTGGCCCACAACTGTAGAATTTCATCAACTAATGGCCTTAGGTACACATCAATGTCGTTGCCAGGTTGCTTCGGGCCTTGGATGAGCACTGGCATCATAATGAACTTCCGCTTCATGCACAACCAAGGAGGAAGGTTGTAGATACATAGAGTCATGGGCCAGGTGTTGTGACTGCAGTTCTGCTCCCCAAAAGGATTCATGTCATCGGTACTTAGACCAAACCATAAGTTCCTTGTGTCACCAGCAAAGTTCGGGAAGTCTCTCTCGATTTTTCTCCACTGCCGACCATCAGCAGCGTGCCTCAACATCCCGTCTTTCTTACGGTCTTCCATGTGCCATCGCAACAACTTGGCATGCTCTTTATTTCTGAACAAACGTTTCAACCGTGGTATTATAGGAGCATACCACATCACCTTGGCAGGAACCCTCTTCCTGGGTGGCTCGCCCTCAACATCACCAGGGTCATCTTTTCTGATCTTATACCGCAATGCAGTGCATACCGGGCATTTATCCATATTCTCGTACTTCTCACCGCGGTAGAGGATGCAGTCATTAGGGCATGCATGTATCTTTTGCACGTCTAATCCTAGAGGGCAGACAAGTTTCTTTGCTTCGTATGTACTGGAGGGAAATTGGTTATTTCTTGGAAGCAGCTTCTTCATTATTACCAGCAACTTTTCAAATCCCGAGTCAGTCATACCGGTCTCTGCCTTCCACTTCAACAATTCCAGTGTGTTACCCAGTTTCTTCTGGCTATCTTCACAAGTTGGATACAGCAATGTGCTGTGGTCCTGTAACATCTGCTCGAACTTCAACCTCTCCTTTTCTGTGTCGCAGTCTCGCCTTGCATCACTAATGACCCGACCAAAATCATCAACGGGCTCATCTGGTTCCCGTTCTTCACCCCCTTCTTCTTCATTATCCTCAACTGCGGTATCATCGTATTCAGGCAACATAGATCGGTAGTTGTCATCATGGTTCTCTTCTTCATCACCGTCTTCCATCATAACCCCTCTTTCTCCGTGCTTGGTCCAAACATTATAGCTGGACATGAAACCGGACCGAAGCAGGTGGCTCTGAATGACTCTTGAGGAAGTGTGAGCCTGCTCATTCCGACATTCAACACATGGACAACACATAAAACCATCCCGCCGCTTGTTCGCCTCGGCCACAAGGCGAAAAGAACGCATGCCTTCTCTGTAAGCGTCAGAGCGTCGGTCATCGTACATCCATGGGTGGCTCATCTGCATCATACAACCATGCATATATATCAAACGCAATCATGATGCTTAAATTAGTACCGCGTGGTCAAAACGAGAAAATAGTTGCTAACCTTTTAGGACACTTCGAAACAAAGAGGAGAAACCTTAAGTGTCGCTCTGGCACCTCATATCATATTTTGTCTTGTGTGAACTCAAGTGGCATCGGTCTAACAGGCATTTCACCGAACACTCTAGTGCAAATGAAGAAAAAAAGTTAGCACAAAGTTATACCCACCTCTCACATAGGAAAAAAACAGGAGAGAGTGGAGGGCTGGGTGCATATATATAGGGCCAGGCCATTAGTCCCGGTTTGAGATACAAACTGGGACTAAAGGTTCTGCCAGGAGCACGCGCGCCGGCCCAGACCCATTTGTCCCGGTTTGTATCTCAAACCGGGACTAATGGTTCCTTACGGACCGGGACAAAGTGCCTCGGCCTCCTCGGGCCGTCTGGTTCGGACCATTAGTCCCGGCCCCAGCCACGGCCGGGACTAGTGGCCCGAACCAAAGGCCCATTTTCTACTAGTGGTAGGACGCGTGGAGTCATGTGTCCGATGGTCCCTTGGGATTCAGTCGTTTTTCGTATTCGCTGGTGTGGTTTGAAGTCAGTCTCTTTCGATCTACGATGGTCATCTTCGGCGATGGTTGTTGCTCTGGTGCGCTGGTCCCTTGAGGCCTTAGCACGACGACTTCCCGTCCGTCTACTACAACAAGCTCTACTACGACAAGCTTTGTCCGTCTCCGGTGATGGAGGGGCGAGGACGACGGCAATCCTTCGGCTTGTGCCAGTGTTTGTAGTCGTCGCTAGGTGGTCCAATGAACTATTTGTAATTTTCATTACTTTTGGGATTCTTTGTACTGTTGTTGATGATTACTAATAGATCGGTGGAATTTCGCAAAAAACTAATCAAGAATAGGGATGCGATCACGTACAAAAGATATGGACTGCAGCAGTCACATGACGGGAGGTGAAGTGATCCTAACTAACTTACGAGCGATCAAAGGTGGGGCATGCCTAGCATCTAGCACCTATTCTCCGCCAACTTTATCGCATGTTTCTTACATATGGTTATGTGTATTTTAATATGTATTTTCTTAGATATGTATCTTTTGAAGAAAATTTCTACAAGAAAAACACCTTACAGAAAATATGTAATTGTACTGTAAAATGAATTGATATGTCTACAACATATCACAAAACACAATTGTTCTGCTAGCGAACTATTCCACTCCCGACCAAGTGAGAGGATATGGTGGGATTCAAGAAGAACTAATAGTTACCACTTCATACATTCTAGAGCTAGCTATTTTGTTTCAACTGAACTTGATACTTATTGTTCTCTAGAATCCCCCAGGACCTCCACCCCTTCTAAAGCTATTCGATCGATTCTTCACTAAAAAAATCTATCAAGTTTTGTAGATATTTAAGAAAAGTATGAAAAATACATACAACGTAATGTGATAAAAAATAGTTTTCCTAAACTTTCACTAAAACACAACATATCAAGAGAGTATCTTAAACATTTGAAACTGTTTTTTTCACAAGTACAGTTTCAATTAAGAGCTAGTAAATGCAAATTTAACAATAAATAATTGATGTTTGGAAAAATATATATCTTGATGTACATGAGTTTCTTCAAATCATTAATTCTACTAGTCATATCTATTGAAAATTCATATGACCATATATGGAAGGATTTGTATCAATACGAACAACATAGCTTACGAAGAGAATTATGACAAAGAAAAATAATTAGTATAAATATGTAATGACATTTCAACTTATCATTGTCCCACAAACAATTCAAATCCAACAACAAAAGTCGTAATATCCATATTGATGAATCCTTTTCCCCCTAAATTTTTAAAGCGTTGTCATATTATCCCCTCTATATAGCATGCCTCATATTTCTGAGTAACTATCGGATGAGGTTTCTGCTCAGTGTTCGGACATACCAAATCGATAAGCCCACAAACTCGGGTTTGCATACCTCTATAGTTACCACGAAAATATGAGATTCTCCTTTTTGGACCTTCAAAAGGCATTTTACTAGCACAATTATGAATTTTTTGTGCTCATGTATTTCGTTTCTACTTCTGTTTGGTCGCATTCGAAATCACTAATAATTTTCCGGAACTTACCATGATAGTCATTTTATTCTAGATCACCGATTGCATAGACTATACAGTATTACCTTAACTGAGGCAACTCTAATTGACGACTGATGAAATTTTAGGTTTCATTTTTATATCCTTAATTTCTACTCAGTTCACATCTTTTTCATAATTTTTTGTGTTGTAGAAACTACCATCCTCGACTACATCGTGGCTCGGTAACCTGATAACAAAGCGGTTAATATTTTTATCCAACTCACTACAAATTCTTATTAGTAATGCAGCCGTGACCTGTTTGAGAAACTAAGTAGGGAAGAAATTGCGCTCACAAATTAATATCCACCATTTGGAATGTACAAACTCGTAGCGACATTTGTTTCATCTACAAAGAGTAAAAAAAAGTGTTCGTAACACACCTCTGAAAATCCTTTGGGATGGGAATGACTAGAAAGGCAAATGTAGGGCACATTTAGTTTTACAGACATGTTGGTGATTTCGTTGTCGATTCTTCGTTTATCATAAAATGTAGTCTATGTTCAATAATTGTACAGTTTCAGTTTACATAGCTTAAGGTTCGTATGGCCGGTCACCCAGACCGAAAGGTGCGTGTTAACGCATGGCCTATCTCAGCCGGTGACAGGATCTGCGAAAAAGGGATAGAACATGGTAACAAGATCCTATTCTTGCAGCACACACCTACAATTTTCCGTGCTCATGTATCTGAAATTCAGTAACCACTTTTAGCTACGAACTTGAGTTTCCTTCGAGATACCCTGCCGCACTGCACCACGATGGATGGTTTTCCGCTCCTGTTCGTGTGCAGCGTATGTGAAATGCTATGTCTACGGGAATATTTTTTAGTGCTTTGCTTGAGTCTAGACGGTGGAGCAACTGAGTCTAGAAAGAAATCACAAGACTCGATGTCTAGTACTAGACTCGACACTAAGAACACAAAAAGCTGAAAAGGGCCCACTCTCAGTGTCCTAGTAATTAGTATATTGACATAGCTGGCAGGGATGTAGACTCAAATGGGACTTTTTCCTGGACTTGTCGGTACTGCTAAGTTAGCTAAGCAGTGTGGTGAAAATTGCTCTGCTAGCTTGGTGTTGTGTGGCAGACTTTTTGGTAGACTCAGCTCTAAACGTTGCACTCAGCTCTAAGATTCAGAATTCAGATACAGATACAAAGCCGCATGCTACGTATCGTAAAACCTAACTAAGAACGATCAATCTCACCCGAAATGTTGACGGATTGGCAACAACTCTTTTTGTTCAGCGCTTGACTTTGACTGAAGAATACCAGCTACTCCTAGCTATCTATCTGGCACTTGACTTTGACTGAAGAAAATTCGGGCGAGCAGGTTGACGCGGGTCGTCGACTACAGCGATCGCCGATCGGCCAGCGGTGGCGCTGGCGCCCAGAAAAATCCGGTGATGGATGATGTGCACATGTGGATTCCATTCAATTCCATTCCCCCTGCTAGCTAGTAATTGACGTGGACTCTTGGAGACCGCAATAACGCCTCTTCCTTCTCTCCTCCGGTGTCATTTTCCCTCCAGATCGACAACTGAAAAGAACAGCACACGGCCGGGGCTTGAACTCAGGCGGAAATGGTTAAAGGCTCGAGTCCGTCCAGGGACGTACATGTCCATACAAATTTGACATAGCATGTGTATCAAGAAAATCATAGAGCTCCCGCCATCTGTTACATATGAAGTGTGAGTCATCTGTTTGCTGGTGGAGTCATCTGTTTGCAATATGCAGATGATACCATTCTTTTTTCTGACTGTAGTCCCTCTATGGCCACAAATTTAAAATGGGTCCTCACATGTTTTGAACAGGTTTCTGGAACGAGGATTAATTATAGTAAAAGTGAATTAATCCCCTTAGGCTTAAATGAAGAGGAGATTCCCATTTTTGCTGGGATTCTTGGGAGTGCCAGGGGATGTTTCCCTATAAAATACCTAGGGATTCCACTCCACCATGACAAATTGCGAAGAGAAGATATTCAACCTCTGATTGATAAAATTCTTAAAAGAATTGCAGGTTGGAGGGGTAAACTTCTCTCTTATGCTGCTAGATTGACCCTTATCAGGGCCTGTTTAGCTAGTATCCCCATTTACCTCCTTTCTTTCTTCAAATTCCCTAAATGGGCTTTAGACCTAATCAACTCTCAAATGGCAAATTGTTTGTGGAATGATTTTGAGGGCCATAGGAAGTTGCACTTAGCTAATTGGAAACTTATCTGTAAGAGTAAGTCTGAGGGAGGTTTGGGGATCCCTGATCTGGGTAATGTTAACCTCTGCCTTCTAGCTTCTTGGCTTAAGAGATATACAAAACATGGGGGGGGGGGAAATCTGCAGGAATATTGTGGATGCTAAATATAGCACACAATCCCTCAACATTTTCTGCAGCTCAGTTTCTGGGGTCTCACAGTTTTGGAAAGGTTTTATGTGGGCTGTTAGAAATGTTAAGTTTGGATATAGATGGAAAATAGGTAATGGAGCCAAAACTAGGTTCTGGGAAGACACCTGGGTGGGCACCTCCCCTCTTGCTGTACAATTCTTTGATATTTATATCATTTGCAATGAGCATGGTAAAACTGTTGGGCAAATTTGGGATGGTTCCCAATTAAAGCTCTCCTTTAGAAGAATCTTTAATGCTGATCTTTTGCAGAAATGGTATGAATTGGAAGCAATTGCCTCCAGCATTGTCCTCTCTGAGGTGGAGGACTGTCTTCTTTGGCAGTATGAGAGTGATGGAGTTTACTCCACCTCCTCCCTTTATGTTGTTATTAATTTTGGGGGAGTTCAACCGGTTTTTATTCCTACTGTTTGGCAACTTCATGTTCCCCCCAGGATTCATATTTTCCTCTGGTTGCTGGCCCAAAACAAGCTTATGACCAGAGACAACTTGAAAAAAACACACATGAACAAACCTGAAGATTGCATTTTCTGTAATGAGCTAGAATCCATTGAGCATTTGTTCTTTCAATGCATTGTAGCTAAGCAGATTTGGCCTGTTATCTCTTCCTTTTTTGGGGTGAGTCTAGGTACTAATTACATCTCCATTGCTAGGTTTTGGGTGGCGAATAATAAATATCTTGTGTTGAACTCTGTTTGTGCTGCAGTCCTGTGGGGGTTGTGGAAAACAAGAAATAGCATGATTTTTGATGGACAACCATGGTTAAATGTTTGTTAGGTCTGGCATTTGATCCTAGCCATGGTGAAGAGATGGAGGCTGGTCATCAAAGAGCACATGATTCCCCTGGTGGATGCTTTCTGCACCAAGATCGCTCTGCTGGTGAGGGAGCTACCGATGATAACAAGTGGCTGATCCCTGGAGACCGTGACCCCTCACTTGAAGTAAAAAAGCAGGCAAGACAAGGCACCTGGGCTACTCCTACTTCCACGCTGGACTTAGTGTTGGCCTCTCTTCAGGATGAGGGACCCCGCTGGGTGGATGGATCGGCCTGAAAAAGAAGCTCTGGCTTATGTCAAAAAGCTTATTACTTTATTCTAGTTCTTTAGTTTAGTTCTTCTTTTGGGCTTCAGTTTCGGTCTGTAGTAAACTTCTAGCTTCCCATCCGTAGCAGTGCCTTCGGTTGTAACAAAACAAAACGCTTGTGATTCGTAGTGGCTGTTTTTGCCTTTCGTTGAACATCAATGGAACCGGGG
Source organism: Avena eriantha (assembly GCA_910589775.1). Lineage (NCBI taxonomy): Eukaryota > Viridiplantae > Streptophyta > Magnoliopsida > Poales > Poaceae > Avena > Avena eriantha. Next base: position 409,116,323 of record OU342746.1, on the reverse strand, counting down.
ATCCCTATCCCTGTTATTCTAAAAAAAATATGAAGTGTGAGTGGCTATCTGTAGTGGTGATGGCATATATGTTGTACTCGTTGTTTCTACTAGCTTTGTTTGTAAATACTACCTCCGTTCGGAAATATAAGACGTTTTAATGTATCTATACAATTTTTAGTGTATAGTTTCGTATAGGTTCGGAGCGAGATGTGTAGATACATCAATTTCACAAATCTAAAATTTCTTATATTTCTAAACGATGAGGGTATAAGATATTTTAGTAGGTTCAAATAGTGTTAGTGTATCAAAACTACATTCAGAAACCGGGGTAATAAAAAATAACCACGGATGAAGATGATCCAGATAAGCAAAACAATGCGAGGAGCTCAGCATCGCAAATGCATCGGTACCCCGCGTAGTGTTGTAATGCTATGAACGTCTTTTTTTCATCTCTTGAATCAGGCTTTCGTCCCTCTATATTAATATAGCAACCACCACGATACAACCAAGATAGTCTCGAAACGAAGGAAAAAGTTGGGGCCGCAGCAAACACACGCCTAAAGGAACAAAAAAGAAACAAAATGGAGACATAGGCGGATCCACTAAATGAAGGAGACGCGTAACCGCTGCGCCATCCGGAGGAGTACCAACACACTCCTAGCAGCGAACCGTCAAGTACCAAGCAACACCTTCAAGAAGGGAAGCACGCCGCTGCTGCCCGGACCAGAGACTGGTCGTAGGGTTTCCCCCGGCATGTAGAGAGAAGTGGATGACAGGTAGCCACGATGCGTCCAGGAAGGAATGGTGCCGCCCTCGGACGGCACCGCATCGGTGTCAGGTGAGCCGACAAGGATTTCTCCCGAAAACCTAATCCACAATCCCCGGGCGATCCGATGCAAAGGAGCCGCACGAGGTCGAGGCCTCGACACCACCAACTTGCCGCCTTCGAGCATGCGCCACTACGGTTACGAAGTTGCCATCATCGTTTCACCGAGGTTACCGTCACGAGGCCTACAAGGCGGAGGCGAGAAGTAGCTTGAATCAGGGCCAGTAGAACTGCGGCCTAGCGGAGGGGAACAACCTCCACCACCAAAGACGGTAGTCGACCGGACGTGACGACAGGCACACTAGTCTCCGTTGGGTCCGATCGGGCCCAGCAGGCCCGTAAAGCCCCCGTGAGGGGCACACTAGTCCCAATAGGGTCTAGCCAGGCCCGGATCAGGCTCGTAAAGCCCGCTGCCACGTTGCAACAAGTTGGTCGCTATCACCGCTAGCACCCGACCGATCTACCTCGCTGCCCGTAGGACAAGCAGCGCACAAGTCAGGCCCACCCACCCCCGACCCAGATGCGGCCCTACAGGCCCAGACCTGGGCCGCAGGGGGCTGGCCGGCGCTGCCCCACCACTGCCTTCCGTGTCCGTCCCGCGCTGCCCCACACGGAGCCTTATGCGCCGCGTCGTCGCCTCCTAGCAGGAGCTAGGTCGCCGCCGCCCTAGAGAGCACCGTGCCATGGGGATTGGGTCCCGACCACCACACCGAGCCACGGGGAGAAGAGCGCCACCGCCGGCGCCACTCAGGAGGAGCCCGGTGGCCTCTTCCAGTGACGGTGCCGGGGGAGAGAGCTGGGGGAGGGCAAGACGCGAGTTGGAGGCGGGCTCACCCCCGTCGCCCATCGGGAGGCGAGAGGGACGAGAGAGGAAAAGTCCGTCTTAAGATAATACTCCTTTTGTCTCAAGATAGATGTTCCAATTTGTCTAAATTTGTTGTATCTTGAAAATAACCAACGACCAAAGATAGTGCAAGGTCAGCTCAGTTACTACCTTCGTGTACTATTGGAATGCTACGTACATTTTGGCATCTCAGCTCTTCACCCTCAGTTTCCAAAACTAGGTGGGTCTAGCGCCTTGCCAGAAACTCAATGTGGTAATTAGTCTACTCAGCAGAAAACAAAAAAAATTAAGAATTGATTTTTTTCAAATATTAAAAGAGTCTAAGATTAAAAAACATATATAAAGAATAATATTTTTTACAGAGCAGACCAAATACTCTAAAATGTTAACAAAGATCTTGATTTTATTTTCCATGCTTTCAATTCATTCGCCAGCTCTTTTGTTGTTGGAATTTGGAATGGGTGTTTGGCAGCGTAATCATTTCATTGTCAAATTTAAAATTCCAAGCTAAAATGTCTTGTTTAGTTGTCACATGGATTGATGACATGAATTGATTTTGAGAAGAATCATGGGTTAGGGATAGGAATTGACTTAACATATAATACAAATTCCGTGGAATTTCCCCTTGAATGACGGTTCCAATTCCTAGACAACCAAACAAAATGGGTATGGAATCTAGAAATCCAATTCGACTCACGGGTGCAAATGAACACATTTCAAAATAACAAAAAAATTAAGAATTCTTTTTTACATGTACATCCGGACACTAAATGTTCATACACAAGTTTGTGAGTGAAAAGAACATTTTAGATGTCCCATGTAAAAAGACAAATTTCAGTGCTCCAACGTGTCTATTCACGAACATATTTTTTGTCTTTTTACACACCCACATAAAATGTTCATACATTCTGAAAACCTGTGTACGGGCATAAAATGCCCGGATGTATATGCGAAATTTTTGTTCAGATTTTTTTGATAATTTTCATTTAATTTTTACTTTATTTTTCGTAATAGGTTCATTTGCACCTGGGAGCCAAAACACCACCTCCGTATGGAATCCCGATGGCCGCCAGACGAGCTTTACATGTAATCCCTAGAAAAAGTCGAGGATCGAATCAATATAGCATTCGCAATTCAAGATGAACTTTGGGTGGTTTTAGGGTTTTGTGTTTCCGTTGTGTAATTCTGTGAGTCGTGTAATTCTGTGAGTCGTAATCCTTTATGCGGCATGTTTGGCACCACTAAGCTTAAGGAAGCATGCTAATTAAGTTTGCAAAAATATAGGCTCGACCAGCTGTAGCGTTTACAAACAACAAAAGAATATCACCTCAAATTTCCCTATAAACATTTCAGCAATTTAAAAATTGGTGGCAAGAGATCCGAAAGGCAGCGGACACCTGAGGGTACGACCAAACCCTTGTCCCAAAGGCTACAGGAGGCAATAAATATATGGAACGCATGCCTGGTGTGCAGCGTGCCCAACCTCTAGTTTCCATCCTCGATCAACTTTTTTGTGTGTCTTCTAGATCCTTCTGAATATTCCTGTTGGATTTCCTGAAAGTTGTTTTTTCAAAAAATCCCTATAAAACATCAACTTTGTAGAAAAACATGTAATTAAAATATACAATAAATATATCATTTAGAGCGTATCACGCAAGACACAACACATAAGTGTGGCTAGATAACTAGAATTTGTCTTATAATCCAGTGAGATCATAAGTCAAGATCAGAGAGATAAATAATAATTGGCACTTCATACTTTGTAGAGTTGCCTACTTAGTTTCATTTGGACTTGATAGTACTATATTCTAGAATCAACCGCCAATTTTTTTTCTTAAAATGTAGAACAATCAAGCAAATTATGTAGATATTTAAAAATAGTAAGGAAACAATGCATACAAATATGTAATGTGATAGTAATGCTTTCCTAGATTTACATTGAATGACATTGTATCAAGGTAGTATCTGGAACATCGCAAACTAAATATTTTTCTCTAAAAAACGTATTGTTTCAATTATGCGCTATACAATGCATTTGTATCTATAAAAAATAGAATGCAATGGCAGATATGTATCGCAAATGCACATGAGTCTCTTTAAATCATTAATTCTTCTATCATTTCCGAACGAGCACTAATATTATAGCATATGGAAAAATTTATTTTAAAAAATAAAGCAATGGGGAGACTGCCATAATGAGTCTTTTGTAAATAATAAGAATCATAATTCATGCCTGCAATGACTTGAACTTGGGTGGCAGGTTTGTATATCCACTCCATAGCAAAGTTCATTTTTTGGAAGGTTTTTTTTAATCAACAAGAGCAACATATATTAAAAATAAGAGTTCTGACAAAGTAAAAAAGTTTAGTACAAATAAGTAACAACTTCTTAACAAGTCATTGCTGCATAAAACGACTAATATTGTTATCCAAGGAAATTTAGTGTATATTCATGTCAATGTAGTCAATAACAAAATAAAAATAATTAAAATTGACATGTTAAAATGATAATTTAAATATTTAGTAAATTATAAAAAATAAGAAGATGAAAATCCGTAGGAGAAAACATACAAGATTGTTATAAATTAAAATGTATTTTCGAAATAAATTGTGACATATCAAAACATATAGGAGAAATATGAATAGATAAATGAAAAAAAATAATGGTTCCATTTCTCTATTTTTCTTGAATGTTATTTTTTATATTTTCTATGACTTCTCAATAATTATCCTTTAACTTTGATTAGTATAGTCAAATTCTTAGTATCTCTTATCAAAAATTGCAATGTTATTGCTTTTGATTTCACATGGATTATTACACTAGTAGAAAACAGACCTTTGGTCCAGGGGTATTAGCCCCGGTTTTGCTACAAACCGGGACTAATGCCCCGGTCCAACGGCTAGAATTGGCTCCAGAGGGGTGGCAGACACTAGCCCTGGTTCGAACGGGACCTTTAGCCCCGGGTCGTGTAATAAACCGGGGCTAAAGGGTTTCAGGTAGGCCGGGTCGGGCGTCAGACACTTTGGTCCCGGTTTGTTATACGACCCGGGGCTAAAGGTGGACCTAGCCCTGGTTCTAGACACGAACCGGGGCTAAAGGTCTGGCTATATCTTCTTCCCCTGCCCGAGCCACCATTCAAGCTGGTGGCTCTCCTCTCTCTCTCTCTTTCTTGCTTCAAGCTCGAGTTCATGCCCTTTTTTTCCTCAAGATTTGTCTAGATTTTGTGGTGCCCCATCTATCCAAAGGTTCTAAAAGGTGAGCAACTTCATCCTTTGAACTCTCATTGCTATATTAGCTCATTTCATGCTCTATCTTATAGATGGATTTGTGGATTTAGTTTGGTAGTAATTTTTGCAGTGATAGCATGATATCGATGTTTAGATTCTATCTATCTTGTATTAATGTAAGGAACTCTAAGGTAAATATCACAATATGTGCATTCTATGAATATATATCTTGTTTTGGCACATAGAGTCTCGAAAATTGATTTTAGAAGCACACACGTGCGTGAGTTCATCATTCTAACTAACTAGCTGGGCAAAATATCCTTCTTCGTCTACCTGCGTTCAACAAACTGAAAAATTTGTAACAAAGATAGGGTTAATTCATAAAAGCTTGATAACAAGACATCACAATTCACATATTAGGGAGTGCCTCTATGGCGAGCTCCTCGAAGATGTCTGAGGACGGGATCCTAAGACATCTTCGAGAAGCTCTGCCGAAGTGGTGTCCCTGCTCTCCCACACCATCTTTCGGTTTATATCTTCTCTAGCTAAATCAGTATGCTGGTGGAGCTAACTAATTTCACATATTAGAGAGTGCCTCTATGGCGAGCTCCTCGAAGATGTCTGAGGAAGAGGTCCTAAGACATCTTCGAGAAGCTCTGCCGTAGTGGTGTCCCTGGTCTCACACACCATCTTGCAGTTCTTCACAAGAATGCATACCTATTTATAGATTAAGCAGCACAACATAGTGTCGGGCACTGATGACATAATGTCGACACACTCACGCTGGCATAGTGCTGCCACCCACCCAAAATAGTGTCGGCATTTAATTTACTGGCTTAGTGCTGCCCACTGAGGATATAGTGTCAACATGTTGTCTCCACATCCACATTTAGTCCCAGTTGGTGCCTCCAACCGGGACTAAAGGTTCATCATATCTTTAGTCCCGGTTGTTGGTTTTAGATTAGTACTAATTAATTATGATTATGTTTGATGTACTTAATTAATTATATATTGCAGATGAGCCGGCAATGGATGTACGCTGACCGACTCTCTAACGAGTTCATTAAAGGCGTGCATTCTTTTCTTCTTGTGGCCGAGGCAAACAAGCGGAGTAGTTTTATGTCTTGTCCATGTGGTGTCTGTCGGAATCATAAAGAATACTCTTCCTGAAGAGTCCTTCACAGCCACTTGTTTCGGTCCGGTTTCATGACCGGCTATAATTGTTGGACCAAGCACGGAGAAAGAGGGGTTATGATGGAAGACAACAAAGAAGAAGAGAATGACAACGACTACCCTGAATACGATGGTACTACAATGGAAGACATTGATGAAGAAAAAGATGAAGAACGGGCATCAGATCTGCCCGATGATGATCTTAGTCGGGCCATTGCTGATGCCTAGGAAGAATGCGTAACTAAAAGGGAGAGGTTGAAGTTCAAGAAGATGTTAGAGGATCACAAAAAATTGTTGTACCCAAATTGTGAATATGGGCACAAAAAACTGGGTAGCACACTGGAATTGCTGCAATGGAAGGCAGAGAACAGTGTGACTGACAAAGGATTTGAAAAGTTGCTGAGAATAATGAAGAAGTTGCTTTCAAAGGATAACGAACTACCCGCCAGTACCTATGAAGAAAAGAAGGTTGTCTGCCCTCTAGGATTAGAGGTGCAGAAGATACATGCATGCATTAATGACTACATCCTCTACCGCAGCGAGTACGAGAATTTGGATGCATGCCCAGTCTGCACTTTATTGCGGTATAAGATAAGACGAGATGACCCTGGTGAAGTTGAGGGCGAGCACCGCATGAAGAGGGTTCCTGCCAAGGTGATGTGGTATGCTTCTATAATACCACGGTTGAAATGTTTATTCAGGAACAAAGAGCATGCCAAGTTGTTGCGATGGCACATGGAAGACCGTAAGAAAGACGAGATGTTGAGACACCCCGATGATGGGTCGCAGTGGAGAAAAGAGAGAGTTTTCGGACTTTGCAGGTGATGCGAGGAACTTATGGTTTGGTCTAAGTATAGATGGCATGAATCCTTTTGGGGAGCAGAGCTGCAGTCATAGCACCTGGCTTGTGACTCTGTCTATTTATAACCTTTCTCCTTGGTTGTGCATCAAGCGGAAGTTTATTATGATGTCAGTGCTCATCCAAGGCCCGAAGCAACCCGGCAACGACATTGATATGTACCTAAGCCCAATAGTTGAAGAACTCTTACAGTTGTGGCACGGACAAGGTGTACGTGTGTGGGATGAGAACAAGCAGGAGGAATATGACCTACGAGCGTTGTTGTTCATAACAATCAATGATTGGCCTGCTCTTAGTAACATTTCAGGACAGACAAACAAGGGATACAATCCATGCACACACTGTTTAAACGATACTGAAAGTATATATTTGGATATATGTAAGAAGAATGTGTACCCGGGGAATCGTCGTTTTCTTCCGCCCTCGCACATCCTTAGAAAGAAAGGTAAGCATTTCAATGGTGAGGCAGATAGCCGGTGTAAGCCTATCCGCCATACTGGTGATGATGTATTTGACATGGTGAAGGATTTAAAAGTAATCTTTGGAAAGGGTCCTGGTAGACAATCTGTTCCGAAGGACGATGTCGGACATGCACCCATGTGGAAAAAGAAATCTATATTTTGGGAGCTACCCTATTGGAAAGTCCTAGAGGTCCGCTCTGCAATTGACGTAATGCACCTGGCGAAGAATCTTTGTGTGACGCTGCTAGGCTTCTTGGGTGTGTATGGGAAGAGCAAAGATACAGCTGAAGCACGACAGGACCAACAACGTATAAAAGACCGAGACGGCATGCATCCAGAGCTGTTTGAAGGTACTGCTAGCTATGCTCTTACCAAAGAAGAGAAAGAAATCTTTTTTGAAGTCCTTTACAGTATCAAGGTCACGTCTGGTTTCTCATCGAACATAAAGGGAATAAGAAATATGGCAGAGAAAAAATTTCAAAAACTAAAGTCTCATGACTGATGGGTTCGTAGCATGGAAAACAAAAAAATTCTACCGCAAGAACGAACAAAACCCAGATCTAATCTAGATAAAAGCCAAGATCTAATCTATTAGACATGTGCAACGAGATAGATCTGTACTAACCCTTGTAGACCCGAAAGCGTTACGAGATTGGATCTCGTGGTTGATGTAGTCGATCACTTGCCGATCTCAAGATCGAGTGGATGATCCTTCCGGCGCCGCGTTCCGGGAGCGCTTCCGCAGTCGGTCACACGTGTGGAGTCGAAGCAGACCTTCCTCTCCTCGTTCCAGCGAGCAGCGGAGGTAGTAGATCTTCTCCACGGAATCTCAGCAGCACGACGGCGTGGTGGTGGTGGTGGAGTAGAGAATTCTACAGGGCTTCGCCTAAGCCTGAGCAGAAGAAAGGAGGAGGAGAGAGGCGGCTAGGATTGGAGTAGTGAAGGAGGGCCTGGGGGTGGCGCCCCCACCCCTCTATTTAAAGGGGGGAGGCGCCATGGGGAGGGGGGGTCCTAGTAGGACTCCCCTTCCTCCTTGGCCGGCGGATTGGGAGGTGGGGAGGAGTCCTCCTCCCCCACGACTCCTTGTCTTGCCCCACAAGGACTCCTTGATCCCTTTCTTGGTTTTCAAGCAAACTCCAAGAAATCTTCCAGAACCTTCCGGAACATTCCGAAACCTTCTAGAATCCTCATACAAATACTCCTGAACATTTCCTAACTCAGAAAATGATCCCCAATATATGAATCTTATTCTCCGGACAATTCCGGATCTCCTCGTGATGTCCCGGATTCAATCCGAGACTCCGAACAACATTTGGTCTCCAACGCATATTCCATGTCTACTTAAAACAACTTCGAACCTTAACTGTGTCACCCTACGGTTCGTGAATATGTAGACATGACAGAGACACATCTCCTATCAATAACCATCAGCGGGACCTGGAGATCCATAATGACTCCCACATACTCAACGATGACTTCGTGATCGATAGAACCATTTACATACGAAACCAATTCCCTTTGTCACGCGATACTATACTTATCCGAGGTTTGATCGTCGGTATCTCCATACCTAGTTCTACCTCGTTACTGATAAGTACTCTTTACTCGTTCCATGTTACGTCATCCCTTGTGACCCAGTCACATGCTTGCAAGCTAACTAGATGACATTCCACCGAGAGGGCCCAGAGCATATCTATCCGTCATATGGATGGACAAATCCCAATCTTGGTCCATGCGCTTCAACACATACTTTCAGAATACCCAATGACACCTTTATAACCACCCAGTTACGAAGCGGTGTTTGATGTCATCAAAGTACCCATCCGGTGATGGTGATTAACACAACCTCATGGTCGAAGGATTAGGTTACTATGCATTTAAAAGCTTATAGCAATACGAACTTAATGACTTGATCTTATGCTATGCTTACTATGGGTGTGTTTCCATCACATCATTCTCCTAATGATATAACCTTGTTATTAATCACATCCAATGTCCATGATCATCAATTAATCAACAAGCTAGTTCAACAAGAGGCTTACTAGGGACTCTCTTATGTTTACAAAACACACATGTATTAGTGTTTCCTAATAATACAATTATAGCATGGGATGTAAACATTCATCATAAACACAAAGATATAATAATAACCACTTTTATTATTGCCTCTTGGGCATATCTCCAACAATGACTGCCACGTGCTTATGGACCAAGATTGGTGTTCCCACCATCCTTCTTCAATATCATGACTCACCTCCTAGTTCACCTAGTCGATGAGATTAAAATTCTTGGTCCTGTATTTCTACACAATATGTTCCCCTTTGAGAGGTTCATGGGAGTGTTAAAGAAATATGTTCATAACCGTGCTAGGCCAGAAGGAAGCATCTCAAAGGGATATGGAACAGAGGAGGTCATTGAGTTTTGTGTTGACTTTATTCCTGACCTTAAGCCCATCGGTGTTCCTGAATCACGGCATGAGGGTAGAATTAGTGGAAAAGGCACGCTAGGAAAGAAAGCAAGGATATGTATGGACGGACATTCTCTCACTAAAGCACACTACACAGTTCTGCAAAGTTCCACCTTGGTGGCTCCGTATATCGAGGAACACAAGAATATTGTACACTCCAACAACCCGGGGAAGCCTGGCTCCTGGATTAGAGATGAACATATGGGGACTTTCAGCGGTTGGTTGCAGTCACATCTCATGAATGACATAAATGTTGGAGAGCAGTTGTACTTGTTGGCTAGGTCACCATCTTCAACTATATTGACTTTCCAAGGGTATGAGATAAATGGGAATACATTTTACACGATCGCCCAAGATAAAAAGAGCAGCAATCAAAACAGTGGTGTCCGATTTGATGCAACAGACGAGAATGGGCAAAAGGATACATATTATGGTTACATAGAGGAGATATGGGAACTTGACTATGGACCTTTTTTAAGGTTCCTTTGTTTCGGTGCAAATGGGTCAAGCTGACAGGAGGCGGGGTTGAGGTAGACAAGAAATACGAAATGACAACAGTGGATCTCAACAACCTTGCGTATAGAGATGAACCATTTGTCCTAGCCAATGATGTGGCTCAGGTTTTTTATGTCAAGGACATGTCTACCAAACCGAGAAAAAGGAAAGATAAGCAAAAGAATACAGCATCTGATGAGCCAAAGCGCCACATAGTTCTTTCAGGAAAAAGAAACATCATGGGGGTGGAGGATAAGACAGACATGTCAGACGATTATGATAAGTTTCATGCAATTCCGCCCTTCGCTGTGAAGGATGCCCAAGCATCCCGTTAAATAAGGAAGATGCTCCATGGTTACGGATTAGAAGAAAACCCTAACATGTGTGGATGTTGGTGATGTACAATATTATTAAACCTTTATTTTTAATGATCTTCTTATATGTATATGGATATGAACTTTCTCAATCTCAATAGGTAGTATTGCAACTTGTTGTGGCCAGACATTTATTAATATTAAAACGTAAAAATTAGTCATAATCATATCTAGCCCTGTAGTACACAGCTTCTGGGTCATCTTCGGAATCGGCATCGTCATCGTCGTTGCTCGTAGCACGCGGATGGATCCTCAGCCCTTCCCCGTAGCACGCGGATGGATCCTCCGGCCTCGGATTCACGACGCGCGGGGGAGGGGGCTCCCGGATGACGACCCCAGTACGCCCTAGGCCTTCACCACCACTACCATTCTTGTGGCTATGCTGCTGGTGAAAGTGCGAGGATGGTCTCCCATGGTGATGTAGCGCATCACACCGGCGATAGTCCGGTTCGCCCACCACAGGCGGCGACCAGCCTCGTTGTGGTTCACTAGGGGCGGGCCGTCACCCTCGTACCTGGCGAGCTCCCTTTCCCGCCGGTTTGCGAAGAAGGCATTCCAGGTGTCGAGGTTGTCGGGGTCCCAATGGGGATCCATCCGCGGCTCTGGCGTGAGCTCGAGGTAGAAGTGGTTCGTGATGGCCGCCTGGTGGGCCGAACCTTGAGACATAGGAGGAACAGGAACCCCTCCAGCGCTCAGCATCCAGCCAGCGGGCAGCCGGTACCCCGGCGGGCATGGGTAGCTGGAGGCGCACAACGCCTCGGTCTCCTCAAGCGTCAGAAAAGCCCAGTAAACGGTGTCCATTGTTGTGAGAGAGAAGGTGTGGATGTGTCGATGGAAATGGCGGTCGGCCTAGATATAGAGGGACATGGCGGGAGAACATGGCGGGAAGCGGGGGAAATGGTGGGAGAAACATGGTGGGAAGCGGGGGAAATGGCGGGAGAACATGGCGGGAAGCGGGGGGAATGGCGGGAGAACATGGTGGGAAGCGGGGGAAATGGTGGGAGAACATTTCTACTATATTTTTGTGAATATTTTTCTATATTATATGTATTTTTCCATTTTTAAATAATAAACTATATTTTTATTATTTTTTGTAAACATTTCTACTAAATATAATACTTGTTAGATAATAGATAATTTCATTTAAGTTGTATAATAAAGTATGATAATAGATTTAAATTGTAGATCTTTTTTTGAAAATTTTGATATATAATACATAATTTTCAGAAAACTATAAACCATTTTTGGGTTTGGCGCCAAAAATAACCTTTAGCCCCGGTTTGTAATACAAACCGGGGCTAAAGGTCCTTTAGCCCCGGTTTGTAGGGTTTCGGCGCGCGGGAAGTGCGGCGGGCCGAAAACACCTTTAGCCCCGGGTTGTAATACGAACCGGGGCTAAAGGGGGACCTTTAGCCCCGATTCGTACTACAACCCGGGGCTAAAGGGGTGGTGGTATAAATACCCCACCCCCGCCCCGGGTCGTGGCACGATCCAGAGATCGCCGTTTTCCCTGTGCCATGCCCACGCCGTTCGCCGCACCGCCGCCCGCGCCCGTCTCCGCCCTGCGCCGTGTCTCCGCGCCGCCCAGTCCTGCGCCGAGCCCCGCGCCGCCCCGCCCCGAGAGCCGCCGCCTCACCGTCGTACGTCTCCGCCTGCGTCGTCTCCGCCCCGCCACCGCCTCGCCGTCGTCTCCGCCTCAGGTACGGTTAGTACTGTTAGTGTTAATTTTGGGTAGTTAGGGTTAATTAGCTAGCTAGGGTTATTAGTTAGGGTAGTGTGTTAGGATTTTGGTTAGTAGTATTAGGATTTTGGATTAGGATTATTAGTTAGAAGTATTAGTATTTTGGATTAGGATTATTAGTTAGAAGTATTAGCTAGGATTATTAGTTAGAGTAGTATTAGGTTTAGGATTAGGATTTTGGTTAGTAGTATTAGGATTTTGGTTAATAGTAGTATTAGGATTAGGATTTTAGTTCGTGTTAGTTAGAAGTATTGGTATTTTAATTAGTTAGTGTTAGTGTTAGTTTTAATAGTATTAGTATTTTGGTTAGTTAGTGTTATTAGTTAATTTTGGTTAGTGGTAGTGTTAGTGTTTGTAAATAAGTAGTATTAGTATTTTGGTTAGTGTTAGTTAGTAGTATTAGTATTTTAGTTAGTGTGTTAGTGTTACTGTTATTAGTAGTATTAGTATTAGTGTTTTAGTTAGTGTCAGTGTTATTAGTATTTATCTAGGGTTAGTTAGAATACTTAGTTAATTAGGTTTAGTTTAGTTAGTGATAGGTTTATGGTTATTGTTATTAGGGCAATATATACTTAGTGATTTAGTTACTGTTTATGTTTTATGATTGTTTATTGCTATTATTTAGTTATGCCGCGTCCACCTCGTCCGAGCCTACTGGACTCCATCGGGGATGTCCGAGTCTGGGCTCCGCCGGGTTGGCACTGGGAGGTGCTACCTATCGGGACTCGTACCTTGGTGAGGAATCCGGGTATCATCGTCGACCCGGAGCTTCTTTGGTAGCGTCCACGAGGTCCAGGAGCCGTGCAGAGGGAGCCAGCCCCCGAGGAGGTGGTACGTCGTCGTATCAGGGAGGAGGACGAGCATGTAAGGCGATACATGTATCTTTTGGAGACTAGGTTCTCCAATATCTAGCAGGTTCACGGATCTCACCCGAGGTATTCTCCGGTGATGGTTCCTCTTCTGTGGCTGCAGAGCTCCCGTAGCACAGAACGCGGCAGCCGCGTTCGCTAGTTTATCTTAATAATGTACTTTATCTTATACTTTATCCTATAATGCACCCGAGCTATTCTCCGGTGATGTATTAATAATGTACTTTATCTTATACTTTATCCTATAATGCACCCGAGCTATTCTCCGGTGATGTATTAATAATGTACTTTATCTTATATTATTGTACTTTATCTTAATCACTAAGTACTGTATCCGAGTTGTCGCAGTTGTAATATTCTTTTACTTAATGCAATATTCTTTTTCTGTATTAGTTAAGCTATGGACGGTAGACATAATAAAGAGGATCTTCTCAACATGATAGATGAGGGTATTGGGGGGGTCTTATTATGATGGCTCCGAATATCTTAATTTGTCTGGAGGAGACGATGGTGGAGAAAATAGTGGAGATGATGGTGCTGCCCATGGTGGAGACCATGGTGAAGACACCATAATAATGACAAACTCCGTCAAGGTATATAAAGCCTCTATCGATCGTTCACTAGTATAGATGCACTAATTAATTCGTATATATGTACTGACGAATGTTTCTTCTCTTAGACCTCCGCTTCCGGCAAATCTTCTACAAATACAAGAGGCCCGACACAGAAGTTGCCCGCTGATGTCCGTTTCAGCATTGACTTAGTCTCTCCACAGGGTCAACCGCTGGAGCCCAAAGAAGCTGTGAATGCATTTACAAGTCAATGCGGAGTGATTGTTAGAGACAAAGTCCCGATCACCACGCGAAACTGGAACAAGCCAGGAAAGAAAAAGGATCCTGCTGGGGCTAGTTTTGTAGATGACAGAGCAAAAGATACAATGTGGAATTCTCTCATGACACATTTCACCCTACCAGTCTTGGAGACTGATGAGCTCACACAGCAAATGACGAGGAAAGTCAAGCACTTTGCTCTTAAGAAGATGGCTGAACTATTCAAGGAATGGAAAAAAAGATTATACCACAAGTATGTCTTGAAGGAAACAACTCCTCCATTCGTTGGCCCACTAGAGTTGCAACAGGATAACTGGGCCGCATTTGTGGAATACAAGACCTCAGCACTAGCTAAGGCAATATCAGCAAAGAATAAGGAAAATGCAGCCAAAAAGAAATATTACCATCATATGGGCACAGGTGGCTACAGGAGTGCCATGCCTAAGTGGGATAAAGCTGAGGCTGACCTAGAGGCTAAAGGGGTCACTCCAGCTACGTCTAGTTGGCCCTTGAGGTCAAGAAATTGGGTATTCGGGCATTGGGCATCATTAGACCCAGAAACAGGCGAGATTGTTGCAGCCGAAGAAATTTCTACACCCAAGAAAGAACTTGTTAAAGTAATGAAAGAGGTTGAAGAGGGAACGTTTGTTCCCGACAGAGAGAACGATGAGCTGACAAAGGCTCTCGGGAATCCTGAAAAGGTTGGACGAACAAGAGGGTTCGGACCTTTTTATCCATGGGTTATCGGGTTTCCCGAGCACCGTGACACGTACAGAAGCCGATCGAGAAGAACAAACCGACAAAAAGAGGAGGATACGGAGCGGTTCGCGAGGTTTGAAGCCATGCTACAGGAGTATCACCAAGAGCTTAATGAACTTAAAGGACTCTGACAGCAAGATCCTACACCGGACAGTACAGTCGGCCCATCGCAACGGAAAAGCAGCATGGCTTCCACGGAGGGCCACGGTAATTATGCAGCGATCGATGTGTACCCCGTGGATGCAATTAAGGAGAAGACTAGTTGTGAGCTGCATGTTGAACTGAAGAATATATCCATGAAGGTGGCGGTCGGCTTTGCTTTACCTTCTGCACCGGGAGCGACCTACCATTATAATCCGATTCCAGCTGGCTATGCTCGTGTCGGTGTGGATGAAATTCTACCTATGTGTCAGTCACTACAGCTTGACATCCCTGGAGGTGAAGGGGAGACGACACTGGGAGAATTCACGAGTGGCTTCATTCTTTGGAAAAAAGAATACATCAAGTTTTCAGGCTCGACACCAAGGCCACCTTCTCCACCAAGGCAACCGTCTCCTCCCAGTGCACCGTCTCCTCCAAGTCCACCTCCAAGTGCACCGTCTCCTCCCAGTAATAGTCCAATCCATGACCCCAACACGAGTCCATCTCAATCTATGCAGCCGCCTCCACCCACTAAGGGGCAAAAGCGGAAGAATACCACCGCTCCGTCGAGCGATAACCAACGCCCGAAGCGACAGTTTTCGCCCCTCCCAAGAGTACCGCCGGTTCCTCCCAAGAGGGCTTACGACCTGACCGATGAGGAGACCGATGCGGTCGTACGGGCCGAAGTGGATGCTCATTTTAAAAAGAAACAACCTGAGCCAGAGGTCCAAATAAAACCAGAAACCAAGGAGCATTTTAGGAAATTACTGACGCAGCCATCCCAAGCTCAGTTAAATGCGCCAGATGACTATACACGATGTCTTCAGAAGACATTGAAACAGAATAGATCAAGCGGTAGAGGAAGCATCAAAAAAGAGGTTCCCTAGCAGGGGGAACAAGCAAAACAATCGAGTGGTAGCGGAAGCATCAGAACACACGTCCCTCAGCTGGGGAAACAATCAAAACAATTGAGTGGTAGCCGAAGAACCAAAAGAGATGTTCCCCAGCTGAGGAAACAAGCAAACCAATCGCTCCCCCCACTCCAGGTGAACATACCCAAACCTCAACTATATGAGGAAGAACCTATGGATCCGGAAACGGCTAGGATATTGGCCGAGCAATGTGGTATGCCTATTCATGAAATTATTCACGACGATATGCCCAAGGCTGAGGTAGCAGCCAAATTTGTTAACGGGGAGCCTCTGGTCAGTTCTGAGAGGCTTTGGGATATGCCAACACAAATGCGACGATTCCATGAATGGTACATGAAAGCATCAAAAGAACAGCGAAATTGGCTCATACTGAAAGTTCGAAAATCGCATTACTTCATTGAAGACGAGGTCCCTATTGAATTTACAGAATTATTTCAGTTATTCAATCTAAAGGAACTCGACAAAACTATCCTCAGTTCGTATTGTTTGTAAGTGATTACTTTATTTATGTAATTAGGTCTCTATCTCAGCTTTTTCAATTCATTGCCGGTAAGTATACTCACTATATTCTTTTGTACGCTATATATAATGATGCATAATGAAGATGCTCGATTGTAAAAGAAAGGCTATTAACGGATTTGGGTACATTGACCCACATCGAGTTCATGGAGCTATACTAAAGGATAAACCACTGGAGACCGAGCACAACTTGTTGCGGTTTCTCACGAAACAGCATTTCTGTAACGAAATACTATTTCCTTACCACGACGGCAAGTGAGTTTTTGTACACATTAACTTTTGCTTACTCGATGTTCAGTGTAAATGATGAGTTACTGACGTATGTAAACCTTGCGTAGGTACCACTGAATTCTTCTAAGCATTTCACTTGACATGGAAAGAGTTCACATCATGGACTCACTAAACAAAGACATTGAAAACTACCGCATCATTATCGATGCGCTCCAGAGGTAATTTCAACCATTATGGCACTATATCGGTTTCTTTCATTCATTTTCTGGGATATCAAGTAGTTATTAACTCATACATTAATTTTCTTTGTCGGGTAGGGTTTGGACACAGTTCAAGAAACATGTCCGCGGTCAATCGCGTGAGGAGTTATTTTTTAAATCACTCTCGATAAGTAGTACGAGCTAAGTCCGCGCATCTATTTAATTCTAGTTTATATGCATTTATCATGCTAGCGTTATTGTTTGATTGAATTCTATTCTTGTAAAGTGCGCGAGGCAGCCACATGGAAGTAATCTATGTGGATTCTACGTGTGCGAGTTCATTCGCATCAGTATTGAGAAGCCCTCGGAAAATGTTCAAGTAAGTAAATAATATATCCACCCTTTATTTTTATTACAAAAAATCGTGTTGAGTCTAATCCATACGATCTCCTTTTTACATAGTTGGACGCGATGCGGGACAAGCTCCTACCAGAGGACCGCCTAATAGCAATCCAAGAGAAATTTGCTGCATTTTTTCTCGACGAGGTCATAGACCCACGCGGAGAATACTGTATAAGTAGACCCTAAAGCATCCATGTAATGATCTCCATGTAATCAAATAGACATGCTCTAGACCTTGTTGGAACTTCATATATGCTTGTAAGAGTAATTATATTATATATTGCGTCAATGTGGCCAAGTACTGTGTAGTAGCGTTCTGTATGTATACGAAAACTTGTTCTAATGAAAACACAGAATGAAAAATAATTGAACACAAAACACAAAATGAAAAAAAAACACAAAACCCTAAAACCCCATCCCCTGCCGTGGCAGCCAAATGGCACAAAATGCTGCCGCGGCAGGGAACCTTTAGTACCGGTTCGTAACACGACCCCGGGCTAAATGTCCTGCTGCCCAGCACGCCTAGCAGGCCACGTGGTTGGACCTCTAGCCCCGGTTCGTAACTGGACCGGGGCTAAAGCTTGGACCTTTAGTCCGTTTTTCGCAGCCCCGGTTCGAAATCCGGGGCTAAAGGCCCTTACGAACCGGGGCAAATTGCCTGGTTTCTACTAGTGTTATCTGTTCCCTAGATTCTTTTAAAAGTGAATGGTTGTCACACCTGTCAGTACTTGCTAACATGTCTGACATCAAACCGCTTTAAATTGGCCGAGGAGCAAATATATATGGTTTCCACAACTTAGCACTTAGGAATAACTTTGTTTGGTTAAGGCTGCCGCCGAGGCTTTGAGCATTGCATCCCCATATGGATGTATACGTTGGAAGTATATGGTGTTTTATTCACTCGGGCCTTTGATTTTCCGAGGTTTTGTAAAGTTTCTAGGTGTATCTGCACTTTTACCGTTTTAGGGATTATGGACGGAAACAAAACATACCGATTGCTGACCAAAACTACATTATTCCTAGTTATTAGTACACGTGCCTTTTTAGGGTGCAAGCAAAGGTCCTCTTGTCCTGGGAGCACTTGTTAGTCACGCAAAATCGCTTGCTCCAGTACTACATGTGTCGCACGTACGTATCATCATCGGTGCTATAATTGTTGCGAAAATTGACAGGGAAGCTACAATCGGCACCGGCACCCACATTCGCCATCGTGTTACAGACCAACGGATGCACTGGGTAGCTAGCGTCGGCCACTCGGTCGGTTGACAGCGTACGGTGCCCGCATCATTCCACCGATTACACATGCTATGACGTACCTCTGTCGTCCCGGCAATTGGCGCCGCCGTGGGTTGGGTGATAACTGCGGTGCGCGCACGGCGTCGATGGCCGGCTGCACATCCATGGGTCGCCACCACCGTGTGTACACGTCGCCGGCCGTCGCGCTCGCTCGATCACCGGCCTCCCGTGGGCGCTTTGCTTTGCCTGCTTTGGCTCCCGTAAAGTTGTACCATGTCTTTTTCCGGCTGCATCCTCGACTCGTCTCAGAGCAAGTTTAATAATATAGCCGGTTGTTGGCTATAAACAAGTGACACGTCATCTATAGTCAGCTCTATAACCAATATATACAATAGTTGGATACAAAACTGTACTGCTTAATCAATATGTGGCCCACATATCACTCTCATAAAGTGCCTAGAAGCACATGCTAGAGCTGGCTCTTAACTTACAACCGGCTTATCTTCTCTCCTCCACCTCACACAGATTATACTATTTTATCTCTTATAGCCACTGACTGTACCCTATTGTACTTGCTCTCACTCGCTCATCGATTGCACCGGCCGCCTCTTCCAACCACACGAACGCAATTAATCCATCGATCGACCCAACTCAACGGACGGCCTACAGCGTTACTGATGCGATCGCGACTCCTCTTGGAAGCTAAGCACGAGGAGGAGGAGATCGCTGTCACCAACTGATTGGCTACTATTAGGACTACTAGGAACAAGGAAATTCCCTCGAGAAAAGGAGGAGGTGTTCCCACTCGCCACCACACGTCGGCGTTCACACACACCTCGCCGCCCGGCCGGTGCGACCGCGCGACGGCGACGTCCACCGGCCGGTGCGCTCCTGCCCACGTTTCACACTGTTCACACTCCACAAGAATCTTGATTTTCAATGACCTGTCTTAACTAATCACATACCTACCCACCGATCACAGGCGCAAAAATCCAAGCTCGAACACACGAATGGAATCTGAACTATATTTTTCCGGAGGCGATGACCGTCGTCGTCGTGGGTGGGTCACCGGTCGGTCGATCAGTAGGGGTGCGGGTGGCTCCGGCTGATGCCGTGGACGTTGGCGAAGAAGCCCACGAGCTCCTCGCGGTACGGCAGGAAGGTGCGCCGCGGGGCGCCCGCGCTGGCCGCCTTGGCGGCGCCGTACTGGGCTGCGCGCTGCGCGGCGGCCACCGTGCCGATCTCGGTCTTCTTCTTGGCGCCTGCTGATGACGTGTTCGCTTTGGGGCTGGGGTTCTTGATCGACGGCGTCGGTGTCGGCGGGTTGGCTGGGAGGAAGAGGAACTTCTCCTTGCCGTCGCTGTGGCTCCGGCCGACCACCAGGTCGCTGATGCGGCGCCACCGCGCCATGGACCCCGTGGAGCCGCTCTTGCTGGGCCGCGGTGGGCGCGGCGAGGGGGATGCCGTGGCGCCCGGCGCCCATACGCAGTAGCTCTCCGGCGCTGCGCCCTCCAGGCCGCTGCCGTCGTACTCTTCCGTCGTGCCCGTGGACGAGGTGGACGCCGATGAGCCGGTGCTCGACGACGAGCTGTTCCACGCGCGGGACTCCTCGAGGAAGAGCCGCCCGAGCTGTCCTCTCTTCCTCCGCTCTGTTGCCGGCGCCTGTGCTAGGCAGATGCCGTCGGCTACCGACGAGCGGCGGCCGAAGACGGGGTAGAAAGTGGCAGGCCTGATGCGGCCGTCGGCGAAGAGGTCGTCGGCGAGCGCGGGGAAGCCGTGGTCCGCGCCGGTGAAGCAGGGGAACTCGAACTCCCCGTCCGTCGACTCGTCCCCCGAGAAAAGCGCGGAGTCGGCAGTGCCTCGCGGCTCGTGGCGCTGTTGGTGAATTCTCTCCTCCATTGCTGCCGCTGCTCTACACCTTGCAAGTTCGCGGCGATGCGGTGCGGTGCACGGAGGGGAACGGAGAGAATCGGGAGGGAACTTGCTTGGGGAGAGAGAGGATATCGAGGGAGCTTCCTCGGTGGGGGATGTGGAAGAAGAAAGCCAATGGGAGAGCGGCGCTTATAAAGGTGGTGGTGGTGAGGGTTTGAATTCAATGGCCGGGTGGAGGTCGAGGCGGCGATCGCCTTCCAGAAGAAGGGAAGGCCTCTGTAGTCTGGATGTGGATGTTTGTCTCTGCTTTTCCGTGCGTTGGTGCCCAGTTTGGTGCAGGGTGGACTCTGCTCCACCCAATCTTCGCGTCACCTTCAGTTTGTGGGACGAATTTCGCAGCAGGTTACTTCAGTTTATACCTGTCTCATTTGATGTATTCCGTGGACCAAGTCACATAAAAATATCCCTCTACCGAAAGGAAAATATTTCTATAGGACCTGATCCACAGGTGGACCAACTTACCTAATTGACACGTGGCAATTTAGATTTAGAAAACAATTTTTAATCTTATTTTTTTCTCACTGTTTTGGACACGTGTCATTTGCTAAAATTGGTCCACGTCTCCAAATTCGTGGACCAGCTCCCATAAAAATATTCTCCGAGGCATTTTTTTTTTCAAAAGTCAGACGATGAAAACTTTGACCAAGATTTTAGAAAATTTTATCAGCATCTACCATGTTATATCTATGTCCTTAGATATGACCCAAATTTTCATATTATATGTCTATACTATCATAGTTCTCTTTAATTTGGTCAAACTTCACATTGTTTTGACTTTACGAAAAAATTGTACTTTTACGGAATGGAGATAGTACACCATAATATGCAGGTAACATTGAAGTGGTGATTTTGTTCACATGGGCACAATGATCCCCTTTTTTCTAAAAAATCAAAATAATTTTTCATAGTTCCAAAAAAATCTAAACACAAATCAGATGTAGGCAATGCTGTATACAACAAACATATAAACTATCAGTTGAAAATAGTTTGTATCTTGCGCTACACAAAATAACAAAACAGTGATTCTGAATATCTCATTTTGAAACTTCCAAAATATACCATACTCGGTCATTTTGGTGTAGCCCGTAATAAAAAGAATTATGCTTTGCGATTTTACGTGCATGTAGGATGTATCATCGACAAAGTACGGAATTGTTTTCAAAAAACTTATAAGTATTTTTGTTAATATACGGGATTACATGAGTTCACGTGCCACAAAAACCTTTTGAGGTAACGTTGTGTGTACATTGGTTTCTAGAAGCATTCTCAAGGGAATCGATGCATTTTTCT
Source organism: Avena eriantha (assembly GCA_910589775.1). Taxonomy (NCBI): domain Eukaryota; kingdom Viridiplantae; phylum Streptophyta; class Magnoliopsida; order Poales; family Poaceae; genus Avena; species Avena eriantha. The sequence continues at coordinate 409,094,533 of OU342746.1, read as the reverse complement.
GTAGGAATTAAGGGCTTTGGGTAAGTCAAATACGACCCATTGCGTGACTGAAATACAGTCAGGCAGATCTTGTAATCATTAGTACTAACTGCTCTGTCAACTACTACAACTTTAAACGATTCTTTTTTAATAATCCATGCATGGAAATCGTCACCTTTAAGGCCACCAGGCAAAAACCAATTTGGTCGCAAATGGACCACACCTTCTCACCCGGTTTGTTTTAGCGATTCCGAGCCTAAATTTTAGCTAGATTTGCATGTCATCGGCGGCTCAACTTGTCGGACCACATGCTTCCCTCTCTCTCGCCCAATCGCCACCCCGCTTCCCAAGCCCTAGAGAACAATGGACGCTATGCCGCCCTCTCAACTCCCCACCCCCCTCTCCCACCATGCCTCCCGGTCGGGCCCTGTTCGTGCCTCCTAGCGTAGCTCCCGTTGTGGTCTTGCTGAAGATGAAGAAGGATCTCACACCGTAGCATAGGGCGTTGGAGACATAGAAGCGGTCCGGCCAGAGAGATGTCGCCAGAAGACGGCTGGCCGTTGCCCATGCCACCCAGAGACGGCCTTGGCACTAGAACATGTCACTATCGGTTAGGCCAAGGCCAACGCGGAGGCCATTGCCACCCAAGCTATCACCCACGATGTTCCCATGCTAAAGGAGATGGCGCTGACCAACGTCCTGACAAGATTGGTGATCTCTGGCTCGTCCCAAACAAACTACCCCGGCCGACGCAACCGTCTACATGTTCTTGGCACGCTCCAGCACCATCCCGGCTATCCATCTCGCGCGAGGACTCGTCGGAGATCGGTGAGTCCTTCCTGACCATGTTGGCGGTTCATGTCATTGACCTGAACGCCGCACATGTGGCTAGCGGTTGCTAGTGTAATAGAAAGCCCCTCGGTGGTGCCCGCATGCAACATGCCTGCGCCCCGCAACTTGTTTGATGAAATACCACCCATCACGCCCTCCAACCTACTATGTATCCAAACTTCCCCGTTCATCTATGTACCCGCTATGGTAGCTATAAATTGTGTGAAAATATGCAATTTTTTCATAGTCCTACTTTGATTATGGAATACGATGGCAAACATGATCAATAGTGGGGGCGGCCAAAAGACCCGACAAGAGATCCAACAAGATCGATAAAGAGCCATTGGTCAAAGATGAGCTTACATGACAAACGCAAAAAAAGGAAAAAAAATGAAGAACCATAGCTTACTCGTAGACCTTGAGAAGGTGATGCAATGCGAGGCCTGGATGGAAATTGGCCAACATCCAATTATGGGCACATAGCACAAGGAGGGGTTTTTGGATAAGAATTTGGGAGTACTTCCATGAGGATAAACAGTGCTAATCACCTGCCCGAGAGTGATTAGAATGAAAACTTCCTTGCGAAAAGGTGGGAATTCATCCGAGAACAATGCATGAAGTTTTATGCTTCATATGACCATGTCAAGAAGAGTCCCGTGAGTGGCATTGCTGTCCAATGCGGCAACAAGCATGCAATATAGTTAGTTTAATTTTTTCGAAAAGAGTATATATTAATATTAGGAGATATATTACACTCAGTCTCTGCAACAACGCATTCCCTAGTGGCCTTACGGATGCACACAATCCAGAAAAAAAGAATTACAAAAAGAAAAGTCCCGCTACAGAGAACGATTTCTCGAAGCAACGACCTACCACCACCAAAACAACAACAGTAGTCCAACGATTCTAATATCGATGCCTTCAAGAACAAAACAGTGCACAAGCGCCGTCGTCGCTCGATCAAAGTTCATAGGTTTTCACCCTAAAGAAAGTTCTCACTCGCAAAACAGTGCTTTCAACAAGGTCATTGCCAGATACAACCAATTAAGGCCAGACCTTGGATTTTCATCCTGCAAGGTAAGACTGGAAACTCATCCTGCGTTGTCGCCCCCCACAAGCAGTCGCTGCTACGAGTCACAGATCACCCAGCAAGTTCCTTGTCGCCACAAAAACTCAAATCACCATTGTTTCCATGATGTTCCGGCTTTCTAACATTCTCCGCATCTAACTTCACCATAGATCATCGAAAACATAACACGTGATGGTAACAGATATCAGAGCTTCGCAATGCTCCCACTGAAACCAAACGGTCAGACAAAAACATGGGTACACCCGACCGAATTCAATCAGATCAGCAATCTCTAGGCATATTCATCTATGTGAGTTCACTGGCGAAGCCTTCCGAATCTCAATAGTTCGGCTATATAAATAAGGGCAGACGTCAAGCAGATCTTCGTCTTGGCGCGGAAGAACTCTAGGAGCACCGCCAATATAGTTAGTTTAATTAGACTGCTCTGGCCTGCCAACTGGGCCTCATTAGTCGTTTGAACAAACGGGCGAGTGTGTTCAGGGATTTTTCGTGAGCGCGGGTCGATCGATGGAGCACCATAGGCACCCGCCCGTCACACTGAGATCAGCCAGTGGACCGGGGTAGGGTTAATCAACGATCCACATGATTCTACGGGCCCACCGCCGAAGACCTAAAGGAAAAGCGGTGACGTACGTCCTCCCGTCCCGTGGACTCCAAGTCTCCTTTCCCTCACTCGTCGTTGGAAACGACCACCATTATTAGTTCATCCTTCAGCTTGTACCGTTGATTCCGTTCACGCACAAAATTGCGTCAAAGGCTAGTATGTAGGCGGCCGCAACATGAGTTTTTAAAACATGCATGCTTGGGCAATTAAGGTCCTATTTGGTTGGGCTTAAATCTAGCTTTTGGAGTTTGGCTTCTAAGTCACAAAACGCACCAAAATAGATGCTTTTGACTTTAGCTTTTAGCTTTAAACTGGATATAGTAGTATGATGGTATAAGCCAAAAGCCAAAATGAAGAGCAGATATTTAGATGCTTTTCTGGCTTATAAGCCAAAAGCCAAAGCCATAAATAAGGACAACCAAACAGCCCCTAAGTGAGAAGTGAGAGTGCATCGATGACTTACTAGGCACTGTACATTCTAGAACTGCATATACTTGCTAGTTATGTGTACTCTAGAAACCTCGCCCAAGATATTCGCCAGATATAATACACTCTAAACAACCTACGGAGTACAAGATCTGTAGACATTGAATAAACAGTATGAAATAAAAAATCGTGCACACACATCAAACTAGCATCATGACATGATGCGTGTACTCATAAATACTTGAATGTTATGACAAATATGTATATTGATGTACATACGCGTATTCGAATCATCAATTAAGCTAGTTTTACATGAAAATAGACTAGACGATATGTCGAATGATCATAAATAGAAACAACGTACCTTTCAAGATGAATTATATGGCGAAGTAAAAACATTTAGTATAAAACTGTAACACTGTTATATTTTGCTGTTGACCTACTAAAAAGTAGTACTAATCACACGTATTTGTATAAAATTTTTGATGCCAAGCTTAATCATAACATGTATACACTACGGGAATAACCAGATAGGCCGACGGCCTTTTTATACGCCGACGGCAAAATGTCAGAGCCGTCAGCGTAGCTTGACGGGCCGTCGGCCCAGTTTTGCCGTCGGTGTAGGATAAATAGGCCGACGATAGCCGTCGGCGTAAACGGGACTGTCGGCGTAGCTATTAGGCTAACGGTAGAGCGACAGCGTCAAGTCTACGCCGACGGCAGGTTTCACACCTATGCCGATGGCAAAACCGTCGGCATAGATATTTTTCTTTTTTGCCACATTAATCTTATAAAAATTATAACTAAATCATTTAAATTTAGAAAAATACGTATAATATATCAAAATTTGCAGAAAAATAAGACCTATATATATAAACTCAAATGTTACATTTTTTCCAAAAGAATATATAAAAAATATAAATAATTTCGTATAACATATTTTTCATTTTCGAGTGCAAAAAAGGGGTGTTTTGTGAAGCAACCACCAAATGAAAGTTTTAAAATGATAATACCACATTTTTCAAAAATACTAGACCATATTTAATGGACAATTTCCTAACTGGGTATCTCAAACCTTTCCGTCCACCCCTCGTGAAAAAGACAAATTCCTCCTGAATCGGTAGGAAATGTGTTAGATTTGAACTACAGGTATATGATATGATGTTTATGATTTCTTGCAAAAATCATTTTTAGGTTCACAATATGCTATTTCATCAGAGATCTAATGCAAGTTTAGTGAGGCTCAGCCCCGAGCTAAAAATCTTCGTGCTCCTCGATTTAGAAAGTTTGACGATAGTTTGAAATAGGCATAGTAAATTCAAAAACGATCGAAGCAATGCAAAACCTTCACATGGTGTCATATTATGTGACATAGTTGCATGGAAAAATACCAAACTTGGTATATTCATTGTGTCTTAAAAAAACCTTCACAAAATGACCTATCTCAATCGAGCTTTCCTGGATTTCAAGTCAAATGACCAATGATATTGCTAGAATCACGGTATAGTTTGCGATAATGTGCCGATATTATGCACGCATGTGTATAATGGGATGGCGAACAATGTTGCAGGAGGAATATTTCCTTTTCATCGCACCGAAAAGCCATTTTTTATTTTCCGAGTGCAAAAAATGGAGTGTTTTGTTAAGCAACCACCAAATGAAGGTTTCAAAATGATAATACCACATTTTTCAAAAATACTATACCATATTGAATGGATAATTTCAAAACATGGGTATCTCAAACATTTTCGTCCGCCCCTCGTGAAAAAGACAAATTCCTGCCAAATCGGTAGGAAATGAGTTAGATTTGAACTATAGATACATGATATGATGCTCATGATTTTTTGCAAAAATCATTTTTAGGTTCATAATATGCTATTTCATCAGAAATCTAATGCAAGTTTAGTGAGGCTCAGCCCCGAGCTAAGAATCTTCATGCTCCTCGATTTAAAAAGTTTGACGGTAGTTTGAAATGGGCATAAAAAATTCAAAAATGACCGAAACAATACCAAACCTTCGCGTGGTGTCACATTATGTGACATAGTTTCATGGAAAAATACCAAACTTTGTATATTCATTATGTCTCAAAAAAAACCTTCACAGAAGAACCTATCTCAATCGAGCTTTTCTAGATTTCAGGTCAAATGACCAATGTTATTGCTAGAATCACGGTATAGTTTGCAATAATGTGCCCATATTGTGCATGCATGTGTATTATGGGATGAAGAACAATGTTTCAAGAGGAATTTTTCCTTTTCGTTGCACCAAAAAGCCATTTTTTTTATTTTTCGAGTGCAAAAAACGGAGTGTTTTGTTAAGCAACCACCAAATGAAAGTTTCAAAATGATAATACCACATTTTTAAAAAATACTAGACCATATTGAATGGACAATTTCTTAACCTGGGTATCTCAAACCTTTCTGTTCACCCCTCGTAAAAACACAAATTTCTGTCGAATCGGTAGGAAATGAGTTAGATTTGAACTACAGGTACATAATATGATACTCATAATTTTTTGCAAAAATCTTTTTAGGTTCAGCTATTTCATCAGAGATCTAATGCAATTTTAGTGAGACTCAGCCCCGATCTAAGAATGTCCCTCAATTTAGAAAGTTTGATGATAGTTTGAAACATGCATAAAAAATTAAAAAACGATCGAAATAATGCAAAACCTTCACGTGCTGTCATATTATGTGACATAGTTGCATGGAAAAATACCAAACTTGGTATATTCAATGTGTCTCAAAAAACCTTCACAAAATAACCTTCTCAATCGAGGTTTTCTAGATTTCAGGTCAAATGACCAATGTTATTGCTAGAATTGCTGTATATTTTCCGATAATATTCCCATATTATGCACACATGTGTTGAAGGAAATATGCCCTGAGAGGCAATAATAAAATTGTTATTATGTATTCCTTGTATATGATAGATGTTTATTTTGCATGCTATAATTGTATTGATAGGAAACATCAATACATGTGTGTTTAATAAACAAAAAGGGTTCCTAGTTATGCCTCTCTTATAGACTAGCTTGTTGATTAACAAGATGATCAAGGTTTCCTGATCATGGACATTGGATGTTGTTAATAACAAGGTCACAGCATTTGTGAAATGATGTGATGAACATTCATCCGAAGTATAGCATTACGATCAAGTCATTATGTTTATATTGCTATAACATTATACAAAGTAGTCTTAGTCCTTAGACCATGAGATCATGTTAATTGCTAACACCGGAAGAGTATCTTGATAACATCAAACGTCACACCGTAACAGGGTGACCATAAAGGTGGGTTCAGTGCTATGAAGGTGTTATGTTGAGGCACATGGATCAAGAGTGGAATTTGTCAATCCCGATGACGGATAGATATACTCTGGGCCCTCTCGGTGATATCACATTAAGATAGCTTGCAAGCAAGTGATGTGATCACTAGAATGTTATATCACGGGAACGAGAAAAGAGTCCATGTCGGTAACGAGATCAAACTAGGTATTTGGATACCGATGATCGAATCTCGGACATGTATTATATCATGAGACAAAGGGATTAAATTGCTGACGTTAAAGGTTCTCACGATCACAGAAGTCATCGTTGAATATGTAGGAGTCAGTATGGATCTCCAGGTCCCGCTTCTGATTATTGATCTGAGAGGAGTCTCAATCATGTCTGCATTATTCGCGAACCGTAGGGTGACACACTTAAGGGTTGCCGGACACCATTTAGGAGCACATATGTTCCAGACAAAAGGTTTGCAAAGCGCAGGAAATGTTTCGATAGAAACAGGAATTGTTTCGATAGAAACCGGAATTGTTTCGGATGAAATTGCAGAAAGTGGTTCTGCATGTGATATTGAAATGTTGCAAGGGGTTTTATGTGAATGTTTGTTAATTAAAGTAATTAACAAAATTCTGAATAAAATAAATAAAAGAGTTTTATTAATTGAGAGTTGCATTTAATTTGGTGGAAATTAAATACATGTGAGTGGGATTTTGGGTGGAGGCCATGTTTATGTGAGTGGAGGTTCACCACATGAATGAAGGAGGGGAGGAGTCCCCCCCCCTCATGCGCCGGCTATGGGAGGGGAGGGGTCTCCCTCCCTCCTATATAAATCCCCCCTCTCCCCTCTCACAAACCACACCTCCTCGTGAACGATCTCTCTCCCCCTCTAGATATTCCCCCATGGTCTCGGATTAGCGAGATACATGTTCCCGGTGGCCTTGCGTCTGGAAGGAGTTGCTGCTTCCGCTGATTCGCTGGAGCGAGGAGGTGGAGGTTGTCCGGTGGCTTGAACATGTGTGCGAGGACGGATGCGCTGCTGATTTGCGGCGCTCGGACTTCCACACGATCTTGAGATCGGCAAGCGTACGACTACATCAACCACGAGTTCCTACTCGTTAACAAAACTCGTTGTCTTCGAGGGTAAGTTCTCCATGGATGTATGTCCACCCGTTGCTCTGTATCTAGTAGATAGATCTTGGCGTATAGTTCTCATCGTAGGAAATTTTTTGTTTTCTATGATGTGGACCCAACAGTGGTATCAGAGCCTGATCTATGCATAGGTGCTTTGCACGGGTAGTACACATATGTTTATATGTGGGCGATGATGATCATGTTATTGCATCTTCTATGTACTTTGGATATTGGTGGCATAGTGGGATGAAGCGGCCCGGACCAACCTTACATGTCATCGTACATGAGACCGGTTCCACGACTGACATGCAACTAGTTTTGCATAAGTGGCTAGCGGGTGTCTGTCTCTCCTACTATAGTCAATATCTGATTTACAAACGAGTTGCTAATAACTTGGTTATCCTCGTTGTGGTTCATGTTCGTAGGTAAGACCGGTTCTATCTCTGAAAGCCCTAAGCCACGTAAAACCTGCAATTGATAAATTAGAGGCGGCTAGTTTAGATCGTTGCTGGGCTAGTGTCTTGATATGGTATTGTTGTAAGTAGATGTATGATAGATACTCTTACAACTCACTTAACGTGTAAGTTCCATAGACCTTGGCCTTACACATAAAGGAATGATAGAGATCATACCACGATGCAAATGATAGAGATCAAATGCATGGACCATATCACCTCACTTCACACATTAGATGTTAGCATCTTATATTGCTAGCTTGGCGCTTTTGGTAGCATTAGAAGATGATCCCTCATTTAGATATCAAGATAAAATGTGTTCTTCCTTAAGTATGCACCGTTTTGTGGATCGTGTTTTGAGGCATCACGTGATGATCGGGTGTTCTCAACTCTACGCTTTCATACAACGGGTGTAAGACAGTTTTACACAGGCGAATACTAAGGTTCTTACTTGACGAGCCTAGCATGTACAGACATGTCCTCGGAACACGGACCGAAAGGTTAAGCATGAGTCATATAGTTGATATGATGCCCATATAGATGCTTGCCTTTGAAGCTACACCGACTCACGTGATGATCGGACTTGGTGTAGTGGATTTGGTTCATGTAATCACCAAAAGGACACGAGGGATGTCGTTTTTGAGTGGGAGTTCATTAGTAATTTGGATTAGTTGAACTCAATCTATCATAAACTTAGTCTTTTACAAATTCTGTTGTAGATGGCACCACCTGCTTTTAATTTCAATGTGTTCATGGAGAAATAGAAACTTGCTGCGAATGGTAGCAACTTCACCAACTGGGCTATGAATTTGAGGAATCTCCTCACTGCTGCACAAAAGCAATATGTGGTAGAGGCGCCGCTAGGCCCCCCACCAGCTCCTGATGCCCCTGACGAGGAAAAGAACGTCTATATAACTCGTCAGGAGGACCACACCTTAGTTCATTGCGGCATACTGTATGGGCTAGAGCCAGAACTTCGAAAACGTTTCGAAAATGGCAATGCCTTTGATACCATGGGAGAATTGAAAATCATTTTTGATACCCATGCTACCGTAGAGAGTTATAATGCTTCTGAAAAGTTCTTTAGCTACATGATGGAAGAGAACAGCTCCGTTAGTGAGCACGTACTCAAAATGTCTGGGTACGCCGATAAGCTTGTGTCCTTGGGAATAACGATTCCCAATGACTTAGGCATACATCGTGTTCTCCAATCTCTGCCACCTAGCTACAAGATCTTCGTGATGAACTATAATATGCAGGGCATGAAGAAGTCTCTCCCCGAGCTTCTGTCAATGCTTAAGACTGCATAAGTGGAGATTAGGAAAGAACGTCAAGTGTTGATGATCAATAAGACCACCGGTTTCAAGAAGGACAAGAAAGGCAAGCAGAAGGGAAAGAAGGGCGGAAAATCTGTTGCCGCGCCTGAAAAGAATCCCCGAGCTGGCCTAAGTCTGACACCGAGTGCTACTATTGCAAGGGGACCGGCCATTGGAAGCGCAACTGCCCCAAATATTCGGCGGACAAGAAGGCCGACAAGGCAGACAAAGGTATATGTGATATACATGTTATTGATGTGTACTTGACTAGTACTCGCAGTAGTAGCACCTGGGTATTTGATACGGGATCGGTTGCTAATATATGTAACTCGGTTTAGGGGCTGCGGAACAAGCGACAACTAGCCAGGGATGAGGTCATGATGCGGGTCGGCAATGGATCAAGAGTTGATGTGATCGCCGTCGGAACGCTGCCTCTCCATATGCCATCGGGATTAGTTATAAACCTGAATAATTGTTATTTGGTGCCTGCACTGAGCATGAACATTGTATCCGGATCGTGTTTGATGCAAAGTGGTTATTCGTTTAAGTCTGAAAACAATGGTTGTTCAATTTATATGAATAATATCTTTTATGGTCATGCACCTATGTTGAATGGTTTATTTCTGTTGGATCTCGATAGTAGTATTACGCATATTCATAATGTTGATGCTAAAAGGATTAAACTTGATAATGATATATCTGCATATATGTGGCACTGCTGTCTAGGTCATATTGGCGTTAAACGCATGAAGAAACTCCATTCTTATGGACTTTTGGAATCACTTGATTTTGAATCATTTGATACATGTGAGCCATGCCTTATGGGCAAGATGACTAGAACGCCGTTTTCCGGTTCAATGGAACGGGCGACAGATTTATTGGAAATCATACATACTGATGTGTGTGGACCAATGAGTGTGTCGGCGCGAGGTGGATATCGTTATTTTGTTACTTTCACGGATGATTTGAGTAGATACGGGTATATCTATTTGATGAAACATAAGTCTGAAACCTTTGAAAAGTTCAAAGAATTTCAGAATGAAGTGGAAAATCATCGTAACAGAAAAATCAAATTTCTGCGGTCCGACCGTGGAGGAGAGTATCTTAGTTACGAGTTTAGCACACATATGAAAGACTGTGGAATAGTTTCACAACTCACGCCTGCCGGAACACCACAACGTAATGGTGTGTCAGAACGTCGTAATCGTACTTTATTGGATATGGTTCGATCTATGATGTCTCTGACTGACTTGCCACTGTCATTTTGGGGTTATGCACCGGAAACCGCTACATTCACTTTAAATAGGGCACCATCTAAATCCGTTGAAAAGACACCGTATGAATTATGGTTTGGAAACAAACCTAAGCTGTCATTTCTTAAAGTTTGGGGATGCGATGTTTATGTGAAGAAACTTCAACCGGATAAACTCGAACCCAAAGCGGAAAAATGCGTCTTCATAGGATACCCTAAGGAAACGATTGGGTATACCTTCTATCACAGATCCGAGGGCAAGGTCTTTGTTGCCAAGAATGGATCCTTTCTTGAGAAGGAGTTTCTTGCGAAAGGTGTGAGTAGTCGGAAGGTAGAACTCGAAGAGGTTATTGAACCTTCTCTTCATGAAATGGCGAGTAGCGCAGCACCGGAAGTTGTTTCGGAGTTGACTTCACCTAATGAAGAGAGAGCTAATGATATTGATCATGAAACTTCGAAAGAGGACACTACCGAACCTCGCAGGTCAAGCAGGACACGTGCAGCTCCTAAACTGTACGGCAATCCTGTTATGAATTTCATGATTGATGAAATAGATGACGCTGCAACGTATGGAGAAGCGATGATGAGCCCCGATTCCAACAAATGGCTAGAAGCCATGAAATCCGAGATGGAATCCATGTACGAAAACCAGGTTTGGACCTTGGTGGACTTACCTCACGATCGAAAGGCCGTTGAGAATAAATGGATTTACAAAAGAAAAACTGATGCTGATGGTAATGTAACCATCTATAAGGCTCGACTTGTCGCAAAGGGGTTTCGACAAATTCAAGGAGTTGACTACGATGAGACATTCTCTCCCGTAGCGATGCTTAAGTCGGTTAGGATTATGTTAGCAATTGCTACATATTTCGATTATGAAATATGGCAGATGGATGTCAAAACTGCGTTCCTCAATGGTAATATTGAAGAAGAGTTGTATATGATACAACCAAAGGGTTTTGTCGATCCTAAGGATGCTGATAAGGTGTGCAAACTTCAGCGATCCATCTATGGACTGAAGCAAGCATCCCAGAGTTGGAATCTCCGCTTTGATGAGGTGATCAAAGAGTTTGGATTTGTCCAAACTTATGGAGAGGCTTGTATTTACAAGAAAGTGAGTGGGAGCAATGTGGCAGTTCTGATATTATATGTGGATGACATATTATTGATTGGAAATGATATAGATCTTTTAAACAGTGTTAAAAGTTATCTAAACAGCAGATTTTCGATGAAGGACCTTGGTGAAGCTTCATATATATTAGGCATTAAAATCTATAGAGATAGATCAAGACGCCTAATTGGGCTATCGCAGAGTACATACCTTGATAAGATATTAAAGAAGTTTAATATGGACGGAAGTAAGAAGGGGTACTTACCTATGTTGCAAGGCAAGACATTGAGTAAGACTCAAAGTCCGGCTATGGCGGAAGAAAGAGAGATAATGGATAAGATCCCCTATGCCTCAGCCATAGGCTCTATAATGTATGCCATGCTATGTACAAGACCAGATGTGGCACATGCTATTAGTTTGACTAGTAGGTACCAATCTGATCTAGGTTCGGAACACTGGATAGCGGTCAAGAATATCCTTAAATATTTGAGAAGAACTAAGGATATGTTTCTTGTATACGGAGGTGAAGAAGAGCTAGTCGCTAAGTGTTATGTCGATGCTAGCTTTGACACTGATCCGGATGACTCTAAGTCTCAATTCGGATACGTATTTCTCTTGAACGGAGCAGCAGTTAGTTGGAGGAGCTCCAAACAACCTGTGGTGGCTGGATCAACGACGGAGGCGGAATATGTTGCTGCTTCAGAAGCGGCGCAGGAAGCGGTTTGGATGAAGGAGTTCATCACGGAACTGGGTGTGGTTCCTAGTGCGTTGGACCCAATGGTGATCTATTGTGACAACAATGGAGCCATAGCCAACGCCAAGGAACCAAGGTCTCACAAGAATTCCAAGCATATTAAGCGCCAGTTTCACTCCATCCGCGAGCATGTCAAGGATGGAGATATAAAGATTTTTAAAGTGCACACGGACCTGAATGTAGCAGATCCGTTGACTAAAGTACTCCCTAGGGCAAAACATGATCAACACCAGAACTCCATGGGTGTTAGATTTATCACTATGTAAACTAGATTATTGTCTCTAGTGCAAGTGGGAGACTGAAGGAAATATGCCCTGAGAGGCAATAATAAAATTGTTATTATGTATTCCTTGTATATGATAGATGTTTATTTTGCATGCTATAATTGTATTGATAGGAAACATCAATACATGTGTGTTTAATAAACAAAAAGGGTTCCTAGTTATGCCTCTCTTATAGACTAGCTTGTTGATTAACAAGATGATCAAGGTTTCCTGATCATGGACATTGGATGTTGTTAATAACAAGGTCACAGCATTTGTGAAATGATGTGATGAACATTCATCCGAAGTATAGCATTACGATCAAGTCATTATGTTTATATTGCTATAACATTATACAAAGTAGTCTTAGTCCTTAGACCATGAGATCATGTTAATTGCTAACACCGGAAGAGTATCTTGATAACATCAAACGTCACACCGTAACAGGGTGACCATAAAGGTGGGTTCAGTGCTATGAAGGTGTTATGTTGAGGCACATGGATCAAGAGTGGAATTTGTCAATCCCGATGACGGATAGATATACTCTGGGCCCTCTCGGTGATATCACATTAAGATAGCTTGCAAGCAAGTGATGTGATCACTAGAATGTTATATCACGGGAACGAGAAAAGAGTACATGTCGGTAACGAGATCAAACTAGGTATTTGGATACCGATGATCGAATCTCGGACATGTATTATATCATGAGACAAAGGGATTAAATTGCTGACGTTAAAGGTTCTCACGATCACAGAAGTCATCGTTGAATATGTAGGAGTCAGTATGGATCTCCAGGTCCCGCTTCTGATTATTGATCTGAGAGGAGTCTCAATCATGTCTGCATTATTCGCGAACCGTAGGGTGACACACTTAAGGGTTACCGGACACCATTTAGGAGCACATATGTTCCAGACAAAAGGTTTGCAAAGCGCAGGAAATGTTTCGATAGAAACAGGAATTGTTTCGATAGAAACCGGAATTGTTTCGGATGAAATTGCAGAAAGTGGTTCTGCATGTGATATTGAAATGTTGCAAGGGGTTTTATGTGAATGTTTGTTAATTAAAGTAATTAACAAAATTCTGAATAAAATAAATAAAAGAGTTTTATTAATTGAGAGTTGCATTTAATTTGGTGGAAATTAAATACATGTGAGTGGGATTTTGGGTGGAGGCCATGTTTATGTGAGTGGAGGTTCACCACATGAATGAAGGAGGGGAGGAGTCCCCCCCCCTCATGCGCCAGCTATGGGAGGGGAGGGGTCTCCCTCCCTCCTATATAAATCCCCCCTCTCCCCTCTCACAAACCACACCTCCTCGTGAACGATCTCTCTCCCCCTCTAGATATTCCCCCATGGTCTCGGATTAGCGAGATACATGTTCCCGGTGGCCTTGCGTCTGGAAGGAGTTGCTGCTTCCGCTGATTCGCTGGAGCGAGGAGGTGGAGGTTGTCCGGTGGCTTGAACATGTGTGCGAGGACGGATGCGCTGCTGATTTGCGGCGCTCGGACTTCCACACGATCTTGAGATCGGCAAGCGTACGACTACATCAACCACGAGTTCCTACTTGTTAACAAAACTCGTTGTCTTCGAGGGTAAGTTCTCCATGGATGTATGTCCACCCGTTGCTCTGTGTCTAGTAGATAGATCTTGGCGTATAGTTCTCATCGTAGGAAATTTTTTGTTTTCTATGCTGCGGACCCAACATGTGTATCATGGGATGGTGAACAGTTTTGCAGGAGGAAGTTTTCCTTTTCGTCGTATGGAAAAGCCATTTTCTATTTTCCGAGCGCCAACAATGGGGCGTTTCGTAAAGCAACCACCAAATGGCTAATTCAAAATGTTACCACCCCATTTTTCAAAAATAGTAGACCACCTTACATGGACAATGTCCCAACCGGGGGAGCTCGGACCTTTTTATCCATCCCTGGTGAAAAAGACAAATTCCTGCTGAATCGGTAGGAAGTGTGTCCGATTTGAACTACATGTACATTATGTCATGCTCATGATTTTTTGAAAAAAATTATTTTTAGACTCACAACATTATATTTCATTAGAGATCCACTTCAAATTTTCTTTTTCGTCGCACCAATAAGCCATTTTTTTCGAGTACAAAAAAGGGTGTTTCATGAATCCTAACATAGTTTCGGTTGTTCTAGTGTTAACAAGATACGATACATAATTAAATATATGATAGACATGTCATATTTGGATTCCTTTCATTTTTCTGATCGATTTGGATATATTATTTGTCAAATTACGATTTACGGATTTGTAGTTGTGAATTATTCAATATTAAATGGAAAAGGCAAAATTAATAAAATTTGTTTTATTTTAATTTAAATACAAGATTATTAATACTTATTAATTGTTGTTTACTTAAATAAATGTTTGAAATTTTAAAAATAAAGACGTGTGATACCATCGTCCAAGGGTTAATAGGATTGATATGATAATATTATCAGTAAGGTTTAATTTCCTGATTAGAAGCTGATCTGAAAGGAACAGAGAAGTTAAGCGTGCTGAGGCTGGAGTACTGCTAGGATGGGTGATCGATGGGGAAGCTTGACCATTAGTATAATTCAACCAAAAATTAATTATACTTAGAGTTAAAAAATGCTTGTGAGATTAACGAGTCAAATAATTAAAAAAATGTTTGTGAGATTAATAATTCAAAACAAAAACAAAAAAAATTGGAAAAAAATATTCAAAAAAAATTGAAAAAAGATAGGCCGACGGCATTGCCGTCGGCGTAGCTCCAGCTAAACCCTCTAGGCCGACGGCATTGCCATCGGCGTAGCTGCCGCCAGGGCAAACAACCGTCAACCGTGTGATGTGGGCCCCACATCCTTTACGCCGACGGTATCCTCTACGCTGACGGGCAAACTGACTACGGCTACGGGGTCGTACGCCGACGGCAGCCGTCTGTGTAGCCTACGCCGACGGTAATCAGTGGCTACGCCGACGGGGTCGGGCCGTCGGTGCCTGGCCTGTTTCGTGTAGTGATATTTGGTACAGTAGATTTAACAAGACTCGGAGAATTAGTAGCCGTCGCATACTTAAAATAAAGTCAGATTGTAATCTTCTCTTGTCGGATGAGAAAGATATATAAGGAAATCTAGAATCTCCGGGCAATAGCGATATAATATTATAATATTTAGCTGTAAGATAGATATAGACATATTCGGCTGCGTGTATCCTTTACAGGATGGATCATTAAAAAATATTCATATCAAAATTATAGTTAACACAAGCAAAGTTGTTACTTTTTACAACTAAAAAAGGTTTTCCGTTGCGATAATTATGATGGTACATCCACTCTTTGATCTCATGGATTTTATCCTTTACTATTTCCCCCCTTAGCACCGAAATATCTTGAGAGAAAATCGGCAGTGGTTCGTATAAGTCGCTTCTCTATTTATCTCTACGCATACAACTTTCGGTCTCAATTTGGTGGATGGGTAGATATTTACCGCCAAGCCGGCGAGCGGTCATTACCATATTACCATCCTCAATCGAGCTAGACCTTCGCCTCGTTCATGTTCCTATTTGTAGACACCCAACTCATGGTTTGCCATTAGCTTGGATGAGGGTGACGTTGATGATAGGATGTATCACCTCCAACTACGATGACACGACAATCTTAAGTGGGATTTTTAATTTTCAAAGATATTTGCAAAGAAAGACCATATGATATTCATAAAGTCCTCATACATAAACTTTACTGAAAACATCCCTCGGGATGTTAAGTTTCACACAAACTTAATTATCTTGATCCTCATATAGATGCACCATCATAAGTCGTTGGTATATGTGTAACTAAGCAGTCCACTTATTATCAATAAGTACTCTCCGGAAAACAATGTTTAGTGGTACTTAAGCTAAAACATGTGCCACAATAACATTTTCCCACTGCACCACATTATATAAAGATATATATTGTTATGCTAAAGGTGTATGTCCCATCTATGTATCATCTCAAAACCTAGTGTTACCACTAAAGGTGCCTGAATACATAAAGACAAAGATTCAGAAGTTGTGCTAATAAAGATGAAGACTTACCAAGTTCTTCAATTGTTTATGTGCTTCAAAGTACTTTTAGAATATCCTTTGAATCCACCTTTAAAAAGATGTTGAATACTACACTAAAATGTGACTCGACTCAAGACACAAATGTCAGCCAAATGCAAGGGAGAACCTTTGGGCATGTCTGCTAGCCCGCATGCCCGTTTCTCACATCCAACGGAAAGAAATAAGCCCGTTTGGGTTGATGGGTCGCATGGATTTCCTACACCGCGTGAGATTTAAAGCAGGCTAAAAGTTGGCCCGCTAGGAATGCCGATTTTGGGCGTATCCACAGGGTCAGGCTCTGGCCAGCGCCGTGTGCGCCGCGGTTGCACACGTTGTGAAGCGCGGGAGAAGGGACGTTTCGGTCTTAACTCCCACTCCACTCCTCTCACTGCCCAAGCCACTCCCTCACCCTCTTCGGCGTAGCCCTACATGGCCAGTGCACCTCCTCCTCTACCTCCACTCCGCTCCCTCACCATCTAAGAGATGATGACCTAGGAGAAATTGGCGGTTGCCCAACTAGACAAGCTCACCACCAAAGGCGAGGCAGCCTTTACAAGCGCGCTCAAGGCTCCCTCCCCATCTGCGCGATTCCTCGAGCAACTCGAGCGGCAAGGACAGACTCTTCTTCATTGGCGGCCGAAAAGGCCCCTGCATTCGTCGGGCTAACCCTCGATGAATTGACTAGGGTTTTTTCCGCCCGTGCCGGCGGCCCCAACCCCCTGTGCCCGGCATGTCGTCTCCGACTCTGGCGCCACCTGCAACTGCTCCAACGTCGTCCACGTCAGCCGCATTCTTCACTGTAAGTTCTCGATCTTCCTAGATTCTATTAACAGTTGGGGTTTACGCAAAATGGAAGAGGAATTTAGTATTAGGTTACGGTTATGGGAATTTAGGATTCAATAGCGGTTGGGAATCAAAATTTGGGTCATCTTTGCAGTTGCCATTCAGAATTTGGTTTGCTGCAATCAAAATAGGGGATTCGAATTAGTAAAATGCCCCAAAAGAGGGATGTGATTAGTACTTGATGTGCATGTTTCTATTTACCGAATTTGGGGAAGTTTAGTGTCAACTACTAGTTCACGGGTGCTTTTATTTATGTCTATTTCCTAATTTGGTAAAGTTTAGTACGAATAACCTATTGATGTGCATTTGTAGTAATTCATATGTACTTTTATTCATGTGCATTGTCCGATGCACTTCTTTGATCTCATTTCACTTCCAGTTGGAAGGGGGTGGCATCCTCCACCGGGGTATCAAGACGTGATCCCAGTTAACCGCTAGGCTCGGGTGATGAAGCCACTGGTGCACCCGGTAGGCTAGAGGCGGCGCACCAGCCGACCAGCAAGCATGGCCGTCAGCCTAGGCTTGGACACCACCCTAGGGCCCAGGTCCCTCGCCGCTTCATCGTCTAGTTGGAGGAGGCTGACCTCCACATGTTGCTGATACTGCTGGCGTTTCAGATGGGGCTGGGGGACTGGATCAGGGTCCCACTGCCTCGCGTCGTGCCGGTGTCAGCCTGTCGCTGGTGCGATGAATGGGTGCTGGTGGACTGGTTCGGCGGGCAGGTGGCGCTGAGGAAGAACTTGCCAGAGCTGGTCTACAAGTATGACCTGCAATACGACGATGTCCAGGAGCTTGAGCTCTAGGCATTCGCCGTGAAGATGACGATCTACAAGGCCAACTCCTCTAGTGCCAGGAAGTACACCTACCCTGACCACAGCTAGAGGGCGGCCTGGTGTTTTGTTCTGTTATGTGTTAGTCATCTCTATAAGTACGTAGTTGTAGTTGTGTTGCTGAACCTGTGATGGTGAACTACTGAGATGGCCTTTGATCAGGGGTAAAGTCCTGGTGGTGCAAGGGCATGGGATGCTCATGCTGATGGTGCTTTTGATCGGGGGTGCTAGTAAAACCCCTGATTCTGGCTAGCAGGTGTCCTGAACCTGCTAACCTGCTAAATATGTATGAACAAGTTAAGTCCTCATGGGTGTGATATGTTCGTTGTGTCTAATATATGTGTTGATGTCAATTGTGGTGGTAAGATCATCCAATTTGAAATGAGTGACCATAACACATGTGAAAAGGTACACATCAAAGCACCAAACACATGCTAATTGCACCGGAAATTAAAGCACAAATACGTGCAGTCGAAACGGCCTGAATTGCACGAAACCAAAATGCGGGAAGCCAAACGAAATGGCAATCTTGTCCCAAGCGCAATCTCGCTTGGTACAACATCCAGCGGGCCAACTCTGAAAACCAAGAAAATTGAGCCTGACAAACTACACACGTCCTTTAGCTCAGGCGCATGCGCCGTGTGGATTTGTTTTGGTGCATGCGCCGCGTGGATTTGTTTTGGTGCATGCGTTTTGTACACCAAATTTGTAGCGGGAAGGACCAAAATTTTGGGCTGTCCAAAAGAAAGTACAACACCAAATTGGGACGAGGCAATAGTGTTTTTGGCCCCTAGTGCCATAAATATTACCCCTCTCCGATCTATTATAAGTATCGCTAAGAGCTATATATGCCTTTGGTACCACAACTTGCGCATGATGTGCAGTTTAGTCTCATAAGTTCACTAGTGGAAACGAGGCCTTTGGTTGAGCCTGGAAATGGGCTTTAACACCGGTTCTTCTACGAACCGGTGTTAAAGGGGGGCCTGTACCAGCGTGGCCCGTGCAGCAAAAAGGAGCCCCCCTTTAACACCGGTGCAGCGTGGCCCGGGCCTGCACCAGTGGCCCGCGCAGCCCCCCCCCCCCTTTAACACCGGTTCGTGGCTTGAACCGGTGTTAAAGGGGGGGCTATATAAGACACCGCAGCCCACACCCCACTCTTCCATTTTTTCACTATCTCATTTTGGAGCCTAGCAAGAGGGTGTGAAGTGTTCTAGTTTGTGTTTTTTTCGTATGCACAAGAGGTGTTCGGTGAAATGCCCGAGAGCTCAAAATAAGTTTTCTCGTTGCTCTTTCCTTCTCGGTCGAGGTCGGCAACTATCCTTTCATGTGTCATTGATGTAGTATATATATAATGGTCATCTCCCTATTATTTTTTGATATATGCTATATATTAATGCAGATGAACCGGCAATGGATGTACGGTGACCGCCGCACTTCCGAGTACATTACGGGCCTCCAAAATTTCATCGTTGTGGCTAATGCAAACCGTGGTCACAATGGTTTTATGTGTTGTCCGTGTGTTCACTGTCAGAACAAGAAAGACTACTCAAATACCAGAACCATTCACGCCCACCTGCTTCGATCCGGTTTCATGCCCAGCTATAATTGTTGGACCAAGCACGGAGAAAAAGGGGTTGTGATGGAAGACAACGAAGAAGAAGAGGATGATGATAACTATCATAATATGTATCCTGAATATGATGATACTACAACGGGGGTAGATAATGAAGATCAAGAGGCAGCAGATGGGCCCGCTGATGACGATCTTGGTCGGGCCATTACTGATGCAAAGGAAGAATGTGAAACTAAAAAGGAGAAGGAGAAGCTGGAGCAGATGTTAAAGGATCACAAAACATTGTTGTACCCAACTTGCGAAGATGGCCACAAAAAGCTAGGTACCACACTGGATTTGCTGCAATGGAAGGCAGAGAACGGTGTGACTGACAGGGCATTTTCAAAGTTGTTGGTAAAAATGAAGAATCTTCTTCCAAGAAATAATGAGTTGCCCGACAGTACATACCAAGCAAAGAAGGTTGTCTGCCCTCTAGGATTAGACGTGCAAAAGATACATGCCTGCATTAATGACTGCATCCTCTACCGCGGTGAGAAGTACGAGAATTTGGATGCATGCCCGGTATGCACTACACTGCGGTATAAGATCAGACGAGACGATCCTGGCGATGTTGAGGGCGAGGCCCCTAGGAAGAAGGTTCCTGCCAAGGTTATGTGGTATGCTCCTATAATACCACGGTTAAAACGTCTCTTTAGAAATAAAGAGCATGCCAAGTTGTTGCGATGGCACATGGAAGACCGTAAGAAAGACGCGATGTTGAGACACCCCGCTGATGGGTCACGGTGGAGAAAAGTCGAGCGAGAGTACCCGGACTTCACACGTGACGCAAGGAACTTAAGGTTTGGTCTAAGTACAGATGGCATGAATCCTTTTGGTGAGCAGAGCTGCAGTCACAACACCTGGCCTGTGACTCTATGTATCTATAACCTTCCTCCTTGGTTGTGTATGAAGAGGAAGTTCATTATGATGCCAGTGCTCATCCAAGGCCTGAGGCAACCCGGCAATGACATTGATGTGTACCTAAGGCCATTAGTTGAAGAACTTTTACAACTGTGGGCCAAACCAGGTGTACGTATGTGGGATGAGCACAAAGGGGAGCCATTTGACCTACGAGCATTGCTTTTTGTAACCATCAATGATTGGTCTGCTCTTAGTAACATTTCAGGGCAGACAAACAAGGGATACAATGCATGCACACACTGTTTAGATGAGACTGAAAGTGTATATTTGGATAAATGTAAGAAGGTTGTGTACCTAGGGTATCGTCGATTTCTTCCAAACCTGCATCCAGTAAGAAAGAAAGGCAAGCATTTCAAACGTCTGGCAGAACCCCAGAGGAAGCCTGTCCTCCGTACCGGTGAGGAGGTATTTGGTATGGTCAAGGACCTAGAAGTAATCTTTGGAAAAGGTCCTGGCAGTCTATCTGTTCCGAATGACGATGCCGGACACGCGCCCATGTGGAAGAAGCAATCTATATTTTGGGACCTACCCTATTGGAAAGTCTTAGAGGTCCGCTCTTCAATCGACGTGATGCACGTGACGAAGAATGTTTGTGTGAACCTGCTAGGCTTCCTAGGAGTGTATGGGAAGACAAAAGATACACCGGAAGCACAGCAGGACCAGCAACGTCTGAAAGACCCTGAAGAGCCTATGCATCCGGAGAACGAGAAGGGTAAACGATGCCACTTAACTCCTGCCAGCTAAGCTCTTACCAAAGCAGAGAAGGAAATCTTTTTTGAATGCCTGAGCAGTATCAAGGTCCCGTCTGGCTTCTCGTCGAATATAAAGGGAATAATAAATATGGCAGAGAAAAAATTCCAAAACCTGAAGTCTCATGACTGCCACGTGATTATGACACAATTGCTTCCGATTGCATTGAGGGGGCTTCTACCTGAAAATGTTCGAGTACCCATTGTGAAGCTATGTGCATTCCTCAATGCAATATCTCAGAAGGTAATCGATCCAGAAAGCCTACCAGGGTTACAGACAGATGTGGCCCAATGTCTTGTCAGCTTTGAGTTGGTGTTCCCACCATCCTTCTTCAATATTATGACGCATCTCCTGGTTCACCTAGTAGAAGAGATTGCCATTCTCGGTCCTGTATTTCTACACAATATGTTCCCCTTTGAGAGGTACATGGCAGTCTTAAAGAAATATGTTCATAACCGTGCTAGGCCAGAAGGAAGCATCTCCAAGGGCTATGTAACAGAGGAGGTCATTGAGTTCTGTGTTGATTTTATTCCTGACCTTAAGGCGATTGGTGTTCCAGAATCACGACATGAGGGGAGACTGCGTGGAAAAGGCACCCTAGGATGTAAAGCAATGATATTTAGGGACGGGAACTCTCTCAATCAAGCACACTACACGGTTTTACAAAGATCTATCTTGGTTGCCCCGTATATCAATGACAAGAATTTAATACGCCTCAAACACCCGGGGCAGTCTGATGAATGGATTATAAGTGAACACATGGCGAGTTTTGGCGGCTGGCTGCAAAGACTTCTCACGAATAACACCACTGTTGGGGATCAGCTGTACTTGTTGGCCAGGACACCATCTTCGACTGTATGTACTTTCCAAGGGTACGAGATAAATGGGAATACATTTTACACGATAGGCCAAGATAAAAAGAGCACCAACCAAAATAGTGGTGTCCGCTTCGATGCAACAGAAGACAATGGGCAAAAGACCACGTATTATGGGTTCATAGAGGATATATGGGAACTTGACTATGGACCTAATTTTAAGGTCCCCTTGTTTCGATGCAAATGGGTCAAGCTAACAGGAGGGGGGTTGAGGTAGACAAGAAGTACGAAATGACAATGGTGGATCTCAACAATCTTATGAAGGTAGACAAGAACTTAGACGAATCATTCGTCTTAGCCAATGATGTGGCTCAGGTTTTCTATGTGAAGGACATGTCTACCAAACCGAAAAAAAGAAAAAAATAAGCAAACAGATACATCACACGATGAGCCAAAGCGTCGCATAGATCTTTCAGGGAAAAGAAACATCGTGGGAGTGGAGGACAAGACAGACATGTCAGAAGATTATAATAAGTTTGATGAAATTCCGCCCTTCAGAGTGAAGACT
Source organism: Avena eriantha (assembly GCA_910589775.1). Classification (NCBI taxonomy): domain Eukaryota; kingdom Viridiplantae; phylum Streptophyta; class Magnoliopsida; order Poales; family Poaceae; genus Avena; species Avena eriantha. Next base: position 409,071,632 of record OU342746.1, on the reverse strand, counting down.
GACCCAACCATCCTGTTAAACGGTGTTGATACTCCATGGTTACGGCCGACGCGATCATAAGATTGACTATATGTATTAATTGAGCCATTTTTGGCACACATATGTATCTCAATATGGAAATCAATGTCATATTTCTTCTGTTAACAGTATATGTATTAAATGAGCCATTTTTCTTCCTTCTATTTCTTCCCTCCATTTTTCTTCCCGCCATTTTTTCCCGCCATTTTTCTTCCCGCCATTTTTCCCCGCCATTTTTCTTCCCGCCAGTTCTTCACTATATATATATATGTAGGGTTGGCCTCCATTGTCATTGCACATCTCTAGACTCATATCTGCAACCTCATCACTCTTTCCCATGGCTTCCACCGTAGAACTAACCCCCAGGGAGGTGGAGGCGCTTTGCGCCTCGAACTACCCCTGCCCGCCGGGCTACTGTGTCCCCGTCGGCTGGATGCTGAGCACCGGAGGCGTGCCGGTTCCTCCTGTCCCTCTAGGTGTGGCGCGCCGGATGGCCATCACGAACCACTACTACTTCGAGCTCACGCCGGAGCAGCGGAGGAATCCCAGATGGCATCCCGACTATTTCCCTACTTGGGAAGCCTTCTTCGTGGATCGGCGTGAGAGGGCGCTTGCCAGGCACGAGGAGGACGACCCACCCCCTCCGAACTTCAACGAGGCCGGCCGTCGGCTATGGTGGCGCGGTCGGACTCTCCAGAGCGTCATGGCCTATGACACTGCCGCCGACTCTAACCCCCGTCTGCGCTACCCTCAAGTCCAGCCCACGCGTACTCACCCTTCAAGGTTCAATTACGGCGACCCCGACGACGACAGCGATGACGGCGGCGGCGAGTACGACGACTACAGTGGCGAGTATTACAGGTGTAGGCATGAGCATGACTGAATCACTCCAACATTCCGAAACAAGTTCGGTCGATTGTTACTTAATCTGGACATGTATCTTAATTTTCAGTTCTTTTATGTATCTTGATTTTCAGTCGTGCTTTATGTAACTTACTATTAGTTGCATTCTGTATTTTAATTCCAGTTCTATCTCCTTCACAAAATGACCTATCTCATTCGAGGTTTCTTGGCTTTCGGGTCAAATGACCAATGTTATGGCTAGAATCAAGGCATAGTTTGTGATAATATGGCCATATTGTGCATACATGTGCATCGTGGCATGGAAAACAATATTGCAAGAGGAAGTTTTCCTTTTTATCGCACCAAAAAGGCATTTTCCATTTTCCGAGCATAAAAAACGGACGGTTTTGTGAAGCAACCACCAAATGGCTAATTCAAAAAACCACCACCACATTTTACAAAAATACTAGACCACCTTATATGGACAATGTACCAACAGGGGGATCTGAAACCTTTCCGTCCACCTCTGGTGAAAAAGACAAATTCCTGCCGAATCGGTAGGAAGTGGGTCAGATATGAACTACAGGTACATGATACGATGCTCATGATTTTTTACAAAAATCATTTTTAGGTTCACAATATGCTATTTTATCAAAAATCCAATGCAAGTTGAGTGAGGCTTTGTCAGATTCAAGTGTATACAAAAGATGCGGCATTTAAATATCCAATCAATTCAAAAATGTTAATACAAAATAAAATATGATTTGCTCTAATAAAATAGGGTTAGATTCCTTTTTAGATGCTTAATATTTCTTATGTTCAAAGTTTTAGGATTTGACAATTTATTTTTGTTTGAATTGAATAATCAAAATTTATATGTAAGTGTTTTAATCATTTTGAAAATTTTCATCTAAAGTAAATATAAAATGTTTTTACATGAATGGATAGATATTATTTTTCTGAAAATTGTGATATATTATTCATATTTTTCTGAGTTGAAATGAATAAGATGTGAATTTTCTAAATTCATATCCTATTTTTTGAATTATAAATGCCCCCACCCCTTTAATGCAGGAAATAAATGCCCCTCCCTTAACACCGGTTCCAGCCACGAACCGGTGTTAAAGGGGGGGCGCATTTATTTCGTTTCGCGCGCGCACACCCCCCTTTAACACCGGTTCGTGGTTGGAACCGGTGTTAAAGGGGGGGGGTGCGGGCGCGAAACGAATCCCCCCCTTTAACACCGGTTCCAGCCACGAACCGGTGTTAAAGGGGGGGTTATAACGCACGCCTTCCCCTTCCTTCTTCCCCCAGACAGATCGAAAGCGCGCGCGCAGAGAAAAGCCGTCGCCGTCCAGCCCTTGTCGTTGCCGCCCTCGTCGTCGCCATCCCGCGGGAGCGCCGTCGCCCCCCTCCCCGCGCGCGAGCCGTCGCCATCGCAGTCGACGCCCCCCGCCGCGCCAGCACCACCCTGGCCCGGCCGCGCCACCACCCCCGCCACGGGCTCTGCCACCGCCCCGGCCGCCGCCACGAGCTCCGCCGCCACTGCCCCGGCAGCGCCAGCACCACCGCCACCGCCCCTGCCTGCCACCACCGGTACATGTTGTAATTTTTTTGTGTTTGTATATATTTGTATATGTATAGTAAATTTTTTTTATGTATTTGTATATGTATAGGAAAATTTTGTATATATATACGAAATATATTTTTGTGTATATGTAGGAAATATTTGAATTACATATAGGAATTATTTGTATATATATGAGAAATATATTTTGGTGTATATGTATGAAATATTTGTATTATATAGGAATTATTTGTCTATATATAGGAAATATATTTTTGTGTATATGTACAAACTATTCGTATTATGTAGGAAATATTTGTATTATATAGAGAATATATATTTGTATATATATAGGAAATATATTTTTGTGTATATGTACGAAATATTTGTATTATATAGGAAATATTTGTATTGTATAGGGAATATATATTTGTATATATATAGGAAATATATTTTTGTGTATATGTAGGAAATATTTGTATTATATAGGAAATATTTGTATTGTATAGGGAATATATATTTGTATATATATAGGAAATATATTTTTGTGTATATGTAGGAAATATTTGTATTATATAGGAAATATTTGTATTATATAGGTGCTCGCGGGAGACCGGACTTTGGGTTAGGGTGGTGGTGATCGCGGGCGACCGGACTTAGGGTTAGGGTGGTGGTGTTCGCGGGCCCCCCGGAGATAGGGTTAGGGAGTTGGTGCTCGCGGGCGATCGGACTTAGGGTTAGGGTGGTGGTGCTGGCGGGCGACCGGACTTAGGGTTAGGGTGGTGGTGCTCGCGGGCGACCAGACTTAGGGTTAGGATGATGGTGTTTGCGGGCAACCAAACTTAGGGTTAGGGTGGTGGTGCTCGCGGGGGACCGGACTTATGGTTAGGGTGGTGGTGCTCGCAGGCCCCGGACTTAGGGTTAGGGTGGTGGTCCTCGTGGGCCCCCGCATTTAGGGTTAGGGTGGTGGTGCTCGCGGCCCCCCCTAGAGATAGGGTTAGGGTGGTGGTGCTCACGGCCCCCCGCATTTATTTGTGTATTTTTGTATGAATAATATGTATATATGTGTATGAATCCAAGTCCACTTGAATGTTTACTCTCTTACTCTAGATAATATTATTGTTTTAGAAACTATGGATCCACTTAGTAGAAACCTTGAAGAAGAAGAAATAATGGAGAACATTATCGATGAGGACACCTCACAATATCTGAACTTGGAGGGACATGATGACAGCTCAAGTAGTCATGGAGAAGATGAAGACTCCGGTGAACGCAATTTAGTGATTACAAAGTACAGCGAGGTATATGCATTGATTAAGCCTCTGCTGACTTCCACCAACAATCTTCTTCTACATGTATTAATTAACGCTTCTTTCTTCTTTTAGCCCTCTGGATCGACCAGCCAGCAACCATCTTCTTCTATGAAAAAGAGAAAGCGAGGCGCGAGCCATCGGTTGAAAGATCGTGCAAAGTTCACGATCGAAGCAGTCCGTGTTGATGGCAGGCCGATGGAGCCCAAGAAGGCCGCAGACAAATTTGTACGTCAGGCTGGAGTTCTTGTTAGGGACCAAATCCCAATCATAATTGAATATTGGAATAAGCCAAAGAAGCGCGACGGTACCTTTGTCGATGAAAGATCCAAAGAAACGCTTTGGAATTCGCTGTTGGTAAATTTCACCCTTCCGCTAGAGGAGGATGAAAACAAACCGGTTATAAAGGAAAAGGTCAAAGAGTGGACTCTAAAGAAGATGGCTGGCGCTTTCCGCAACTGGAAGACAAAATTGAACAAATTTGTCAAAGCTCGCGAGACTCCAGATTTCGAAGACGCATATTATGCGAAGATAAGACCTCACTGGCGCGAATTTGTGGCATACAAGGGAGGTGCTATAGCTACAAAGAGGTCAGAAACCAATACGCTAAATGCCCAGAAGAAGGAATATCACTAGAGGACAGGGTCAGGTGGCTACATATCTCAGAGGCCTAAGTGGGAGGAAGCTGAGAAGGCCCTGCGCGACAGAGGGATCACACCCCAGACACATGGGTGGGACCTACGTGCAAAGACTTGGTTCTACGGAATCGGGGCAAGGTTGGACCCAGAAACAGGATTGTGTATCTTCCTAACCCTCCTTGCCAAACCCGTCACTGAACTCATCACGGCATACGAGGAAACAGCCACCAGGACCTTCCATCCCGACAGAGAGAATGACCAGCTCGCACGCGCCATCGGTAAAAAAGAACACCCTGGACATGCACGAGGCACAGGGGGTATGACGTGGAAGGATGGGTTTGCCGAGTGGAGCGACTCTTACAGATGGCGCGGCAGAAAAGAAAAAGAGCGTACAGAGCGGATGACACAGATAGAACATGCACTTGTGGCGCTGCAGGCGCAAGTGAATGCACAATAGAGCCATCAAACTACCGGTCCATCTCAGCGACACGAAGAGCCTGCATTGGAATCTGCCGGCGGCCCAGACTCTGCACGGAAAAGCAGCGTGGCTTCCATGGAGAACGTGCAGCCCACGCTTGAAATGGCGGGTCCTTGATACCCCGTGGATGAGATCACGGAGAGCAAACACGCCGAGCTGCATGTGAGATTAATGGGCTTATCCATTAAGGTGGCTGTCGGCTATGCCTTACCTCCTGTAGCTGGTGGAACTTACCACTACCGACCGATTCCAGATGGCTATGCTATTGTCGGGGTGGATGAGGTTGTGAAGGAATATGAGGAAGCACAGCTTGACCATGCTACAGGTGAAGGGGAAACTCAACTCAAATTTGTAGTGAAAACAACCATTCTTTGGAAGAAGGAACACATCGTGCTTCCAAATTGGAGGCCACTGGCACCCCCGCCGTCTCCGCAGCGTCAGCAGTCTGAGCCGCTTCAGCCATCTCCTGCGCGGCAGCCATCTCCGGCGCTTCAGCCATCTCCTGCGCGGCAGCCATCTCCGGCGCGCCAGCCATCTCCGGCGCGCCAGCCATCTCCTGCCCGTCAGCCATCTCCGGCGCTTCAGCCATCTTCTCAGCGTAAGCGGAAGAGCACTGCCACGAAGAGCATCACTAGCACTGCCACAAAGAAATCCGCATGAAACCGTACGCCAAAGAGTTCAAAAAACTACGTCCCGCAGCCTTCCGCCAAGCCATTGCCGGTTTTACCGTGGAATCGCAGCGACGAGGAGACCAATAGGATCTCGGAAGAAGAGGTCAAGAAATTCTTTGCACCTAGACGGGCCGAGCCAAAGGAGAAAATAGATCCGGCGGTGGTGGAGAAGTTTTACAAAAATCTTTTGAAACCTGAAATCCCACTTGTGCCGGACTACGAGCGCCAGATTTAGAAGGCGGATGCAAGGCGCCGTAGGGAGACTGAAAGTAGCAGTCGTGCGGCACCCCAGAAAACAGTTCCCATGCTCGGAGAGCAGGAAAACCAATCATGCGCCCCGCTCCAAGTGTTCGACACACGGGACGCTCCTCCCGTAAATGATTACGAGGCAGAGCTACAAAGAAAAGCCAACGAGATGGGGATGACTTACATTGCATACTTGAACATCATGGGAGACAACTTGCCCAAATGCGATGCCAACCCCATACAGCCATGGAAGTATGGGAAGAATCTCGTCAAGAAAGAGGAGCTCAAGAATCTACCAACAAAGATGCGAAGATTGCACAAGTGGTACCTTGATTTCTGCAAGACGAGAAAGGAAGAATGGATCACGGCGCATATAAGAGATGAGATTTTCTTGTGCGGAGACGACGAGATCGACTTCAACATTCAAGACTTGCATTTTCTATTCAATCAGAAGGAACTCGACAAAGCTGCCATCAGCCTTTATTGTGTGTAAGTACTATTTCTGTATTTTCTATCTCATCTCATTCACTTCATTAATTGCATGTATATATATATGCTCACCATATATGTATATACTATTATGCAGGAAAAAGGTTATGGAATGCATGAAAGGAGGACCTTTTGACATTGGGTTCGTTGACCCAAATAGAGTTCATGAAGAAGTGGTAAGAACCAAACCCGGGCAAATAGAAGATTTATTGCTAAGATCTTTACTGAGACAACAAACCAAAAGGGAAATACTATTGCCTTACAACTTATCGTGAGTACTGTTACCCTCTCTTGTACACATTCTGTTTCGGCTTACTCGATGTTAAGTGTAACTGATGATGAGTTATGCGTGCGTAGGTTTCACTTTATTCTGCTAGTCATTCAACCTGACTCAGGAAAAGTCCTTGCCATGGACTCGTTACGAAAAGAAAACGAGTTATGGGCAGACTTTAGAGAGATGCTCCAGAGGTAATTTCAATCATATTATCGCACTAGATCGGCAACTTTCGTGACAACAAGTAATTAATTACTCCTTTATCCATTTTCTTTGCCGGACAAGGTTTGGAAAAGGTTCACGGGCAGGGCCGTGGGTGAATGGTCAGAAGAACTAAAATTTGTAGACCAAAATGTAAGGAATACTAGCTAGCTAGGTCTGCGTATCTCTTTGATTCTGCTTCCAATTCCATTATATCATGCTTTATTGATTATTATTTTGATTGAACTCTCTATTCTCGTAAAGTGCGCGCATCAGGGACACGGCAATAACTTATGTGGGTACTATGTTTGTAAGTTAATTCGCAACACGATATGTGCGACGGGCCAAGCCGCACTAGAATAACTTAGAGTAAGTAAACAAAGTACACAACATTATTTTATTACCATCAATTGTGTTGAGTTTTATTCTTATATATATATTGACCCCATTCTTCATATATATTCAGATCGAACGGATGCGGGACCAACTCCTACCATTTGACCGCATACGAGTCATTCAAGAGGAATTGGCGGGGTTCATACTTGATGAGGTCGTCACGCCTGGCGGAGAACTCTTTAGATATCCACCAAAATGAACGTTGTATATATGCTTGAACGTGTTTGTCTTGTACTTGATGCTTCAATGTTTACGGAGAATACCACACAATGACGATGTTGCGTATAATAATAGTTGCTTAATTATTCATGTACTCGTATGTACCGATGACGATGTATGTGTATACCGCTCCCGATCGATTCCCCCTCCCCTCCTCCCGTCCCCGCCGCGCCGCAGAAATACGCCCAGAACGGGGCAGGGGCAGAACTCTGCCGCGGCAGAGATTTATGCCGTTTTCCTGCCGCGGCAGAGATTTATCTCTTTTTCCTGTCGCGGCACAGAACCTTTAACACCGGTTCGTGTTACGAACCGGTATTAAAGGGGGGGCCTGAGCCCTGCGGCAGCCCCACGTGCGCCACCCTTTAACACCGGTTCGTATAAGAACCGGTGTTAAAGGGGGGGGCCTCTAACAACGAACCCTCAACATCGGTTCTACAACCACTGTTAGAGGGCCCTCCAAACCGGTGTTAGAGGGGGGGTGCACTAGTGGTTGTAAAATGGGGAAGTGTGGTACGCTAACTTGTCTTGTGTGAGCAAATAAGTCCAAACTCATTCTGGAGATGACACGTGGCGTTGAAGTTGTTGTGAAAAGGCCCCTTATATGTTTCTCTACCATGTTCGACCTTAGTGCATCCTAACCCATATGGAGGACAAAAGAAAGAAAAGTATTGATTCATGTGAGGTTTGAACACAGTTAATGGACAATAACAACACACGTGTAGAGCCACCACGGAACAGATTACGTAGTGGTACTAATAGGGACGTCAATATATAGTGTCATACTATTAATTAGCCTCCATCACCGCACGGTCTCTTATATAGATCAATAATAACATAAGTCACCCAACGTTCGCAACGCTGCCTACGGCCTCGTGACCAACGCCCGCAACGCTGCCTACGGCCTCGTGCATGGCCACCGTGTCGACATGTATCGGCGCCGCACCTGTATGCGCGGCCATGCCGCCGGCGTTTGCGAACAGCTGAAGCTCCGTCTCGTTAGCGACGGACTGTAGGTAGGTACGGACACAACACCCGCGTCCGATCACGCGTAACACGAAAGCCTCAATTCCGTCTCCTCCTTAGATCGAACAAATTGTCAACATGCACCTAACGCCATCCCCTGCTTTAGCTGCTGAAACAAGTTCCGGACAATGAAGCCGCCCACCGTCATGCCCTCCGAGGTGGCCTGCGGATACATGTTCTCCGTCTTCTGTGAGGGCAACGACGAGCGCCTCGTCCTCCCCGGCATGCGGCATCGCTAACATGCATACCAAAGTGTACACTCCAGTAGCTAGCCGATCAACAGTTTGTGGTCCTGCTCGTAAGCTCGCGGAGCACGGCGTTGGCGAGCGGTCCCAACACGATGGGCGTAGAGGGCGAGGCAGCACAATCGCGCACGGAGGAGTCTGGGTCATGCAGCCGGTGCAGCGCGGCGCGGGCGTAGTGACATCTCGTTGGTGGGCTTTATGTCAGAGAAGGCGGCGAGGAAGATCGGGAACTATTCTAAGTCTAGCCCATGCAATCGTGTCCAGCTAGTTGAGGGTCATGGCCAACGCGTCATGCCCGTCGGACAGCAGAAGTGCATGGGCGAGATGCTGGAGGCAAAAAAGACAAACATGCAATAGATAGTGTAATACACTGAATCTGTACTAAGATTACGATTTGTTTTATGGTACGTGCATATTAGTTGCAGCAGTTAGTTGTTAGTTCGAATCACCCATTGCGTATAGTTTTAATTCTTTTTCAGCAACTGACAGGTGGGACCAGCCTACAAGGTTGCACCGATGTTACATGTGTCAAAGAAAAATATACAGGGGTCTTTTTGTAAAAAGAAAAATATATAGGGGTCTTTCTGCAAAAAACTTTAGTGCCACATGTCAGCTCTAGAATGAGTTTGGACTTATTTGCTCACAAAGTACAAGTTTATGTACCGGGGTTTCCCATTTTGCAACTTATAGGACTAAACTGCACATGATGCGCAAGTTGTGGTACTACATGTGTATATAGCTCTATCGCTAATTTGGTACAACTTTGTACTAAATTGAAGGCACTTATTATGGATCGGAGGGAGTAGGTTTTTGGGCACTGAATCATTTTATAGTCATAAGTTGGAGATGTTCTAAGTCACACCTTTTTTTAGAAGGACCCATATCTATTATAGATATTCACAAGAATAACATCAAGGTTCATGGACTAACTAATGACCACTACCACGGCCAAAGTGAGTCGCCCGACGCGCTGATGTCGCTCCTCACTACTAATGGCGACCTTATATTGTTTCATGACAATTAAAAAAGTCTTCCTGCACGTGTTCCAAAGGACCAGCAACCTAAAATCGAAGTTGACGCCATGAGAATTTTAAATTGATCTGAATCTTTTGACATCAAATATGTAAACACGTAGAGCGGACGAGATCCATCTACGGTGGCCTTATGACATGGAGTAGTTTTTTTTAAGGCCAACATGGAGTAGTTAGTTGCTGAAGAAACATCGAGTCGATCAGCTGTGAGACGTGACTGCCGGTGGACGCGGCCGGAGGGACCGTACCCGCACGATTCCGCGGGCCCGTCCATGCGAGACTTAGATTAGGAGTGGATCAGTGCCGCTCCAGTCAAAAGCGGACTTCAATTGGACTGCAAGTCTCCTTTACCTCCATGTTGTAAACGACCATTTTCAGGTGCTGTAGTGACGACTGCTTTCATGGGGAAAAAAGCCAGTGGCGGTCTTAATTCAAGGTTATAAACCAAGGATCTCTCACCCAAATCCTAGCCATATGGAAGTAATCTACTCCCTCCCTCTCGAAATAGATGTCTTAGATTTATCAAAAACTAGATGAATCTATATATTAAACAGTGCCTAGATTCATCTAAATTTTTAAAAAGCTGAGACATCTATTTTAAGACGGAAGGAGTATAAAAGCTGTAAACCTCAAACAAAAAATCTACAAAACCTGTAGGATGGCCTCTATTGAACAAGAAAAAAAAGAGATACTGATCCACCTCGTCGACTCACCGTACCTGATGTTCAGATCATGGCCCTATAGAAATAGATCGATATGATAAGCCCCCATAGAAAAAAATAGTTTTGTCTCACCTTGAGGAGATAGCAAAAGAATGGTTGGGCTGGCTTTTGGCCTGTGGGCGTCTGCTCTGAAGTAGAGTTTTTCCCTGCCGATGACGTTGTGCTTTCTTCTCTTCCATGTCTGCTGAGTACACATTAGTACTGTAGTATTTCAGCTACTAGTACATATATTACATCTGTTCCGCGGCAACTGCATTTTCTTGATCGGTGATTTACAGCAGTACAAGGGGATCGATCTGGTCGATCGCGCGCGTAGACCGTCGGCGTCGGCCGATCCGGTTGCTGCTGACATGTTTCGGGATCAAAACAGCGACCCGTCGATCAGCATCGCACATGCGTTCCCACGGCTGCGTTCTCACCCGTACGAAAGCGGCAGCACAAGCAACCTGCACCCACTCTTCTCTCTGGATCTGATTAAACGTATACGAGCAGACACGTACGGCTCCAGGTCCTCTCTATGATTAAACTCCGATCATGACCGGCCGGCGGCACCGTCTCGACAGACGCTAACCGACGCCGCGCCGCCGCGTGATGGTAACGGCCGTGGCGTACGCCGGTCGGATGGTCGGTCGGTCGGTCGGAGGGGGGCAGCGGCTGCGCGCGCCGTCGGCTAGTAGGGTGGGGCGGCGCGCGCGGACGGCCAGCGGTAGCATACACCGCGTGGAAAAACATGCGTTGGGCAGGAGACATGGCCGGGCGCGAGCGTTGGTGTAAGGGCTAGAAGTACGTGATTGGTTGCCTGCCTCTGTTTTAGGACTTTCGGGGCTTGGATGAAGAAAAACAGCTTAGCCACACGATTGTGAAGTTTTCTTGTTTGTTTAATAGAGAGTGAAATGCATCAGCAGTCCTTAAACTTATCTTCTATGTCTAAAACGGTCCTGAAATATAGAAAACACCTCAAAACAGTCCTGAGACTTATATAGACGTCCATATACGGTCCTAAATACGTAGTGCAGTGACGCGAACTCATTGTCTATGTCTAAAACGGTCCTGAAACACAGAAAATGTCTCAAAACAGTCCTGCACTTATATGAACGTCCATATAAGGTCCTAAATATGTAGTGCAGGTCGGGTCGGTCCTCGTGTTTGGTGTGTACCAAACAAGTCGATCGTATCTGATGGGCGCACTTCTACCGGTCGTGTGTGGGCCCTGGAGGTGTGAATACGATGCTGAAAGACATCTACTTTGGAGTAGGTCGGGCTTTTCGACAACTATCCGGTCTCACCTGGTCAAGTTCCAAAACCCTAACTCCAGGGCGGCGCCTTGATCGGGGAGAGATGCAAGGTGGTGGCACCGGTGGCGCTAATGGTCGGGGCGACAATCAAGGTGGAGGGAGGAACTTCTTCAACGCAACAATGGCAGAGGCCTAGGTGGAAGGTTTGGTGGTAACAGCAATCTGGCCAATAATGGATCTGGGGGCAATTTCTTCACAGGGGAATCTAGTGGCAATGCTGGTGGTTGAGAGTTTGATCAGAGTTATGACCCTAGTAATCAAAATATAAATTTTGATAATCAGAACCCTGGGGGAGCTTTTGGCAACATCACCCTTATTACTTTCTTATTTTCTCTTCTATTTTATAGAACTATGTCTTGCTTATTATTTTCTTATTTTCCACTATTTTTTAGAACTATATCATACTTATTAATTCAGCAAAAAAGTAACCGCGAGTGTCCTTTTTTAGAAAGGGACAACACATGAGTACAATGAGTGTGATAAGTGTGAACTGCCAACGACGTGGAGAAATGTTTATTTGGAAAAGAATCAGAGGAAGTGTGAATTGCTTTTTCCTGATCAGATGAGTTGTAGGGGAGGCTTTGGCAATTTTGCCATGGATTGCGAGGACACGGGACCATCGGGCCATCCTGGTGTGCCGTCGCGGGTCCATCACCAGTGCCACCTCACTGTACTACGTATTTATGATCTTATATGGAATGTCCATATAAGTTGCAGGACTATTTTGAGGTGTTTTATATGTTTCAGGACCGTTTTAGACATAGACAATGAGTTCGTGTCACTGCACTACGTATTTAGGACCATATATAGACGTTCATATAAGTAGGAGTTTTCTGTGTTTCAAGACCGTTTTAGACATAGACATTGAGTTTCAGGACTACTGATGCATTTCACTCAATATTTTTCTGCATGAGTCCAGGAAACGGTATCACCGATGTTTCGTTGGTTGCATTACAACGTTCTAGTAAAAGACAAAACACACTCCCCGCTATTTAGTTGCAACTCAAACGAGCGACGTGGTAACCTCTTTATCGAGTGGTGACGTGGTAACCTCTTTGTTGAGGGAGGAGTCTCTATTTTACAATACGGATGATACAATATTATTTATGGAGCATGACCTACAAAAATCCGTGAATATAAAATTAATATCGTGTATCTTTGAGCAACTTTTAGGTTTAAAAATAATTTTTCATCAAAGCGAGATTATTTTTTTGGTAAGGCTAAAGACGATGAACAACAGTACAAATAATTTTTTTGTTGTGAGGCTAGGGAGTTGCCTTTTAGGTACTTGGGGGTGCTAATTCATTATAGAAAACTTAAAAATTCAGATTGGTATCTAGTGAAAACTCGATGTGAAGAGAAGTTGAGTTGCTGGAAAGGAGAGCTATTATTCTACGGTGGTCGTCGCTTGGTTTTAATTAATTCTATTTTGACATACTTACCTATGTTTATGTTATCCTTACTGGAAATTCCGATGGGGTAGATTGGATTTTTATAGATCGCGCTTTTTCTGGCAAAGTGATGGCAATAAAAGAAAGTATAGATTAACGAAATGGAATATAATTTGTCAGTCCAAAGATCAGGGTGGTTTTGGGATCGAAGTTTTGGAAATAAAAAATAAATGTTTATTAAGTAAATGGCTTTTTAAAATGTTAAGGGAAGATGATGTCTCGCAAGAATTACCGTATAATAAATATTTGAAACAGAAAACACTTTCTAAAGTCCAAGCAAAACCAACGGACTCACCATTTTGAAGGGTCTCATGGGGGCAAAGAATGAATTCTTTACTTTCATAATTGGTGATGGTTTACAAGTTAGGTTTTGGGAGGATATTTGGTTGGGAGACACCCCCTTAGCACATCAATATCCATCTTGGTTTAATATTGTGCAACAGAAGAACGTGACTGTTACACAGGTGTTATCCCAAGTACCACTAAATATCAGTTTTAGGAGAGTACTTAATAGTAATAAGTGGAATCATTGGCTTCACTTATGCCAGAGGCTTATGATGGCTCAATTAACGGATGACAATGATAAGTTGTTTGGAACTTGACATCATCCGGGGTGTTCTCAGTTAAATCCATGTATGAAGACCTTATGAATGATCATACGGTGTCCTTAGAAAGTACCTTTGGAAAATAAAAATCCCACTAAAGATTAAGATTTTTATGTGGTTTCTGAATAACAAAGTGTTACTCACAAAACATAATCTGGCTAAAAGGAATTGGGTGGGTGTACTAAATGTACTTTTTGTGGGGTAGAGGAGTCCATAGAGCATTTGTTCATTACCTGGCCTTTTGCACGTCTCTTATGGCGAATTACTCATTTTGCTTATGATTTACCCCCTCCGACTAATATAACGAACATGTTTGGAAATTGGCTAAATGGTGTTGATAAATCATCTAAGCCTAGAATTCACATTGGTGTTTTGGCTTTATGTTGGTCTATTTGGAGGTGCGAAAATTATATTATTTTTAATAGAGATTTTTTTAATCTTTTGCAGGTTATCCATATAGTATCACATTGGGTGCAACTTTGGGCATTTCTATCGTCGCAAGACCAGCGGGATATCATGGCTACTGAGTGCAGTCGTCTCTAGATGGTCGATGGGCACATTTTTAGCCAGTCTGGATGGCTGTGTTTTACTCGACTGGTGCATGATGTCTAGTCTTTTACTACACATTTTTAGTTGGTTGATACATGTATCGACTTTAAGTGATCCGTGATGTAATTGTTAGGGTAATAGATCTTGTATTACCAGAGGGCCAAAGGCCAGAATATATAGTACATGTACAGGTGCAAATATACAGGAAGCCCCCTAACATATGAGGAAAACTACAATACACAATATACTCTAACACCCCCCCCCCCCTCAAACTCGTGGTGGATCCACAACACTGAGTTTGGAGAGTAAGAAATCATGCTGAGCGCGGGTTTGTGCCTTTATAAAGAAATCTGCCAACTGCAAGTCTGAAGGCACATAATGGAGCACAACAAACTGATCCTGCACCTGAGCACGTGTATAAAAAGCATCAACACCAATATGTTTGGTCAGCTCATGCTTGACCGGATCACGTGCAATACTGATAGCACCTGTACTGTCTGACAAAAGTGGAGTGGGTGTCGTAACAGAGACCCCAAAATCTGCAAGCAACCACCGTAACCAGGTTACCTCAGCAGTCACCGAAGCCATAGCCCGCAACTCAGCCTCAACACTCGAACGGGAAACCGCTACCTGTTTCTTCGTCTTCCAAGCAACAAGCGAACCACCAAGAAACACACAGTAAGCAGAAAGTGAACGACGATCCGTAGGATCATTCGCCCACATAGCATCCGAGTAGCACTGGAGCTGGAGAGAGCTAGAACGAGGGAAGAAAAGGTGACGAGTAATCGTGCCACGAAGATAACGAAGGACACGGAGGAGATGACCGTAGTGAACAGTGGTAGGAGCTGAGACAAACACTCATAATATGAACAGGATAAGAGATATCAGGACGGGTGACAGCAAGATAAACGAGACTCGCAACAAGATGGCGATAACGAGTGGGATCGGGAAGAGGATCACCATCCGTAGGACGAAGCTTAACATGAAGCTCCATAGGAGTCTCAACGGTGCGCTCATCCGCAAGAGCAGCCCGAGCAAGAAGATCCTGAATATACTTTTCCTGAGAGATAGAAAACCCATCAGAAGTGGATGAAACCTCAATCCCAAGAAAATAGCGAAGAGGACCAAGATCAGTCATAAGAAACTGATCACGAAGACGAGCCTTGACAAAGGCAATATACTCAGGATCATCACCAGTAATGATCATATCATCAACATAGAGAAGGAGAAGAGTGCGTCCACGAGGAGAAGTGTGAACAAAAAGCGCTGGATCATGAGAACTAGGAGAGAAACCAGCAGCAGTCACCACAGAGGCAAAGCGCTCAAACCAGGCACGAGGGGCCTGTTTCAGGACATAAAGAGAACGTCAAAGACGACAAACCATCCCATCGGGAACAGAATACCTAGGAGGAGGCTGCATATAAACCTCCTCACTCAACTTGCCATTAAGAAAAGCATTCTAAACATCAAGCTGGGATACAGACCAGCGTCGGACAGAAGCAACAGCAAGAAGAGTACGCACAGTGGTCATATGTGCCACAGGAGCAAAAGTCTCATCATAGTCACGACCATGTTCCTGCTGAAAACCACGAGCCACAAGACGCGCTTTATAGCGCTCAAGAGATCCATCAGAGCGGGTCTTAATTTTATAGACCCACTTACATGTGATAGGACAAACACCAGAAGGGGGAGAGACAAGATCCCAGGTGCCTGTGCGCTCAAGCGCAGCAATCTCCTCAGCCATGGCAAGCTGCCATTCAGGATGACACGCAGCATCCCGATAAGAAGTCGGCTCGGAAACTACAGAGAGACCATACTGACTAGGGGAGTAACGGTCTGGAGCACGACGCTGACGAACATGTCGTGAGGAAGGAAGCTCATCCGCGGAAGATGACTCATCAGAAGAGGAGGAAGAAGGAGGCACGGAGGAAGGATCCGAAGCTGGAGACCGAGGATACTAGGGGAACTAGACGGAGGAGAGGATGGCGCCGAAGACAGAGGAGGCGCAGCAGAAGGAGGAGGTGGAGGAGAAGAGACAGCGGAAGGTGTATCAGGAAAAAGAAGAAAAGAGAGATCATCCGTTGGGTAAGTACCAGAGGTGGGGCGAGGATAGAAAGGACGCGTGTCATCGAACGTGACATCACGAGAGATGCGCATACGACGACCAACGGGGTCCCAACAGCGATAGCCCTTATGCTCATCACTGTAGCCAAGAAAAACACACTCAACAGACTGAGCGGTTAATTTGGTGCGTTCACGAGGAGGGAGAAGGACATAGCAAACACAGCCAAATAAACGAAGAGCCGAGTAGTCTGGATAGGAGCCAGAGAGACGCTCGAGAGGAATGCCACCCTGAAGAGCAGCTGAAGGCTGGATATAATGAGGTAAGTCGACGTAGCGACAGCCTCAACCCAGAAATGCGGCGAAAGAGAGGAAGCAATCATCATAGCGCGGGTAGTCTCAAGAATATGACGATGCTTACGCTCGGCGACACCATTTTGAGCATGGGCGCCGGGACACGAGAACTGAGCAAGGGTGCCCTGCTCAACAAGGATGCCACGCAGGTGCTGAGAGATATACTCTCCTGCAGAATCAGCACGAAAAACACGAATAGGCGTGGAATACTGAGTACGAACCATAGCCACAAAGCGCTGATAAATAGCAAGCACCTCGCTGCGAGAGCGCATAAAAAATAACCAGGTGTACCGTGAAAAATCATCAATAAAAAAAATATAGTATCGGTGGCCCCCTTTTGAAGCAAAGGGAGCCGGACCCCACACATCTGAATGAACTAAATCAAAAGGTCACTGAGATACAGACACACTAGTAGGATAGGGAAGCTGAATCCGTTTACCTAACCTACAACCCTGACACGAATGTAACGACGACACATCTCCTGAGACAAGCCCCAGAAGATCACGACGAACTAAGGATGATAAACGGGAGCCACAAAGATGACCCAGCCGATGATGCCACTGCTGAAACGAGCCAGTGACAGACGCAACAACCGCAGAAGAAGTGTCAGGGGAAGGAACGCGAAGCTAGTCTAACTCCCATAGCCCCGGAGACTCAATGCTGCGAGGTCCAGCTCCAACCAGAGCCTGTGTACGACGGTCCTGAACAACACAAGAATCAGCATCAAGAATGACACGACAACCAGAATCAGTAAGCTGACTAGCAGAGAAAAGGTTCATCTTAAGGCTGGGAACATGAGAAACATCAGGAACAGAGAAGGAGGAAGTAGAGAGGGTGCCTCGACTGAAAACAGGAAGAGAGGTACCATCAGCCATAATAACACGGACAGGAGAAATAAGAGAGCGAATAACAGAAAGAATAGAAGACGCAGAAGTCATATGAAAAGAAGCTCCAGAATCTAGATACCACAGGGATGACGTACCTGACTGTGTAGAAGATGATGGTCGCGCGGTGCCAGAAGAACCAGTCACAGAACCAGCAGTACCCGACGAGGAGGAGCCTGTAGCAGCGAGCAGACTACGAAGACCACGGATAATATCCTGATCAGACAGTGCACTAGCAGGGGGTCCAGAAGCACCAGCAGATGATCCTGAAGAGCCAGCCTGCCGACGAGCAAGATACTGCTGACGTAAGCGTGGATCCCTCGTTCAGCAACCAGAGATATCGTGGCTAGGCTTGCCACAGTGAGCACAGGGAGGACGAGAACCACGGGGCTGCTGAGACTGACTCTGACCCTGGGCCGGTGGAACAGAAAGTAGCGGCGGCGCGAGAGACCGCGACGAAGCCGGCGGCACGGGGGGACCACGAGCAGCAAGAACAGAAGGAACCTCAAGAAGACCAGCACCACGAAGACGAGTCTCCTCAGCACGAAGCTCAGCCAGTACCTCAGAGAGCGGAGCACGACCACGGGCAAGCAGCTGGCCATGGCGCGGCTCAAACTCCTTGCGGAGCCGCAACAAGAACTCAAAGACGCGCTGAAACTCTAAATCCGCGCGCACAATCAAACAGCAGGGACATGTGTTACACACCGATGTACGAAGAGAGTCAAGATGACGTCAAATATCAGCACTCTGAGTATAGAAATCATCAATAGTAGAATCACCCTGCTTAAGATCATGCTCCTGACGAACCACAGACAGATAAAGAGCATCTCCAGACGGCTGATAGCGCTGACGAAGAAAAGCCCACTGAGCAGCAGCAGTGGGAAGACCCATGAACTCAGCAGCATACTGAGGCAGAACACTGGAAGTGAGAACAGCAGCAGCACGAGCATCCTCATCTATCCACTGAGTGTAGTCAGCCAGATCCAACCGGTAGGTCGTAGTAGCAGTAGAATGCTCCTGGACCTGGCGCTCATAATCAGCCCGAGCAGAAGCATCAGCACTCTGGGCTGCATCCTTGACCGCCTGAGTAGCATCGGGGGCAAGGGAAACGGGCGTTGGGGCACGAGGCACTGGAGGCACAACGGGGCGCGGTGGACAGGAGACCTCACCGGAAAGCACACCCCAAAGGCGAAGACCGCGCATATGGACGCGCATGAAGGCAGCGAAATCAGGATAATTCGTGCCATCAAAAATCACCGGGCAGCGAGGAATCACAACATAGCCCGATGAGGAAGACATTTTTTTTAGCCGAACGAAATCAGATCAGAACGGATCGGGAGGGCGGCGGCCAGGGGGCGGACCCGGTCGGCGGCCGGTGGCGGCGGGGGCGGCCGGCGACGGGGGCGGGCGGCGGCGACGGGGGGCGGCCGGCGTCGGTGGCGGCCGGCGGCGGCGGATCCGGGGTGGGCGGCGGCGTCGGTGGCGGCCGTCCGGTTGGCGGCGGTGGCGGCGGTGTCGGCGACGGCGGCGAGAGAAGAGAGAAAAAAGGCCTTACGGCTCTGATACCATGTTAGGGTAATAGATCTTGTATTACCAGAGGGCCAAAGGCCAGAATATATAGTACATGTACAGGTGCAAATATACGGGAAGCCCCCTAACATATGGGGAAAACTACAATACACAAATATACTCTAACAGTAATAACTCTGGATGTTTAAACTTTTAATAAAAAGATGTGTGCATCAACCGATGCAGAGGCCGGGGTTTCACTCCCCTTTTTGAAAAAAGGTTACCCAACACATAGTACTTAGTACTACCGACAGAATATGGAGTTAAAGATTAACAATTCATCATCCTTGATGATGAGGGATAGCCACTTTTTTAGCGGATGCCTCTGTATGGGTTTTGGAGGATGGAAGGAACGGGGATAGCCATCCTCTGGGATTATTCCCCCATAAAACAGGTTGAGCGCATCCGTCCAAATAGGTGGGACCTGGACAACTACTTGCAGACGTCCTGTAAAACTATTACGGCCCATGTGTCAGTTTCACCACATCGATTCAGGATGGCATCATGTGGAGCCAATACCCCCCCCCCCCTCTAGCAGCGGCGCCCGACGTCAATGGCATCTCCTGCGCCACGCCCACCCAACCCCGAGTTCCTCTATGGACCGCTGCCCCCTACGAGATGCAAGCACCGCTAACAGGATTCCCTACTCCACCACATCTATATGCTACATGCGGCGCCGCCCATAAGGCCTAGGGATCCCCTCTAATCCGCCGCGGTGTGATTCCCTCCTTTAGCCTATAGCCCATAGCACCACAGTGGACGCCACGGAGCAACATGGAGAAAAGCGGAGGTCATCGTCCGATAGTCGTGTCGTCGCCCAGTTCCTACCCGTGTCTATACAAACGCCAAGTGAGTTCCGCCATGTCTCCCTATTCTTGTCCTGCTCAAGCAATTGATGGGGTGCTCCTAAGCCCTCGGTCTTTGACGGACGTGTGCCTCCACCACCGATTGCATTGGCATCGGTGGTGATAGGGCCGCGTGTGAAGTGGCTAGTTGGGCTAGGGTTTGGGTAACCTCCGGAGTCGTCTGAGTGGACGACACGGGAGCTGCGGTCACTCACGAAGAGCCAGCTTGACAACTTTTTCTTTTTTGAAAAAAATCTTGACAACTGATTGCATAGTGCTCATATTAGTATCGAACTTTTCTGCGGGTTATGACCATGCAACTACATGATAAACCACATGCTGCGATATCTCTCAGAGTATTAGGCCAGATGGTCACTGTCACATACCAGTGAAAGCTCAAGATTTGATTTTTGCCGCGTGTTGATCGATGACCTTGTGCTTTCGATGCACACGTTCTCTTCCATATCTGCTGCATACAAAAGTAAATATTTCAACTAGTACATACTCTCTCCGTCGCAAAATAAGCATGAGTTTGTCTAGATTCGCATGTACTCTTTCCGTTTCAGAATATAAGATGTTTTAGCTTTATAAAAGTAATGTATCTAGACGCCTTTTAGTATCTAGGTTTACTCCAAATCTAAATGAACCTAGATACTAAAAAAGGTCTAGATATATTTCATTCACAAAGCTAAAACGTCTTATATTTTAAAACGGAGGGAGTATCTATATACTAAAACATGTCTAGATACATTCAAATCTAAACAAACCCAAATCACTTATTTTGGGACGGAGGGAGTACATCTATTCCGCGGCCAACGCATTTTTTGATTCACAGCAGTACAAGGGTACAAGGGGACCGATCTGGTCGATCGCGCGCGTAGAACATCAGTTTCGGTCGATCCAGAAGTTGCTGGTGACATTGTTTCGACATCAAAACAGCGACACGTCGATCAGCATCACACATGCGTTCCCACGGCTGCGTTCTCACCATACGAAAGTTGCAGCACAAGCAACCTGCACCTCGCCTTAGATAGAAAACGAGTAGAGCAAATAAACACAGAAGACACGTACGGCTCACAGTCCCAGGCCTCTCCCTCTCCCTCTGATTAAACTCTGATCATGACCGACGTCCACCGTATCGACAGATGCAAAGCGACGCCGCGCCGCCGCGTGATGGGAACGGCCGAGGCGTGCGCTGGTCGGTCAGTGGGCGGCAGCGGCGGCGCGGGTCCGTGGGCTGGCGGTGGAGCGGCGCGGACGGCAAAGGGAGAACCAACTCAGGTGGGCTGCCATGGCAGGAGCAGGACGTGGTGCACGGAAGGAATCTCCAAAAGCGAGGCTTCCGTGAGCTGGTACAACAGGCCATGTACAACAGGGCGCCTATGCGCGCTAGGAAAATATACCGGCTGTTTTCCTCTGTTCCCAGCGTTTTTATAGCGTCAGCGCAGCGTCCAGGCAAGAGCCTAGCCATGTACATGGCCTAACACCCTCGGTCAATCTTGACCACGTTACGAGGTATCTAGCAGGTTAATATTGCTGGTTTGGATCAAGCCTACATCCCTCAAATTGCAGAAGTGGCAATGGTTTCGTGAAGATGCCAGCAAACTGAACTTTGGAAGAGATCGAACTTGATCTAAAGTAACTTCTCGCATCACATTCCCTCACAAAATCATAGTCAACTTCAATATGTTTTGTTTGGGCATGGAATACCGGATTAACCGATGTTATCACACTAAAGGACTAGAGGCTGATCGTGGGATACTCCCAACTTAGTAAGGACTGTACTCAAATAGGGTTATATTGGCAACTGCATTGTACTCAGTTTTAGTACTACTCTGAGATACTATCGTTTGCTGACGAGCCTTCTAGGCAATCAAGTTGGGACCAAAGAACACTGCATATACTCCGGTGGATCGTCGATCATCCAAACTACCAGCCAGTCCGCATGAGAAAAAGCTGAGAGCAAAACAGAGGGCACATGCTAAAGATGCAAACTGTAAGAGGTTGTGAGCCCGACATAGCGCAAAATGCGTTTGATAGCTGACCTGTGAGAATCCCTGGGAGCATGTAGAAATTGACAGACACAATTGATTGCTTAGGAGATGTCAGCCTGAGTGATACTCAGATATTGGATTTCACCAACAATGATGCGGCATTCAGTAGCATCATCAGACGTGAGAGAGCAGATAACCAATCAGTAGTAGCAGCTATTGGAGTAGTTGTAGACATGCACTTCAGCATACTGGCACGCTGTAAGAGATCCAATGAATACTTTTGTTGGATGAGAGTCAAACTAGCATCAGTGACCTCCAAACCAAGAAACGAATGTAGTCTGCCCAAATCCTTAACATCAAAGTCCTTACTCAAGGCAGAAAGCAGACGATCGGCAAAATATACCGAAGAAGGTTACAAGAATACTGTCATCTGTGGAAAAATATTTAATCTCTAATATTTCGTTGTATTGACTTGATCTCACAGGGGGTATATATAGAGTTACAAGGGGTAGGTAGACTTGGAGTACAAGATAATTTTAGAGTCCTAGTCTATCTCATATACGTATATGTATCCGTATTCTATCATCTCCCCCAGTCGTAGCGGGAGTGAAGCGGACGATGATGATCACAAGGTGGAGAAGGCGACGGATGCGCATGACTACTCCAGTCGCAAGCGTCCGCTTCTCTCCCGCTACGACTGAGATGGAATGTTAGACAAATATACGGTTGGGATAAGAGATAGAGATATGATTAGTTTAAATGTAATGATCTTCTTGTAGTCCAAGTCTCTACCTTCCCCCGTGTACCTCTATATATACCCCGAGGGTCAGATGAATAATACGTACAACATAATATTTTGGGATTACAAATTTCCACATCATCAACATACACCAGCATGTACATAATCATCTCAGAACACTGAAGTCTAAAGAAGGAACATCGATGTGTCAGGAGTAGATGGGACAAACCCATGAGCACGAAGAACTACTACTGCAGAAAATATAGGCTACCAGTGACAGGCTCAAATAACCCATTAGTCGTTGGCAAAGCGCTTGTCACCAACGAGTAGTCAATGGTATGAGGTTACTATACCGATGGGCAAATGCAAGTTACTAGTATGTGGATTATTGACATGCATTTATGGTGTTACGTGTAGTTGCTGAACAAACAGCGAGTCGATCGGCTGACTTAGTGCTTGGTGTGGAATTGTGGATCATTGCCGCTCAATTCTAAAGCGGACTTGAATTGGACTCTAAGGCTGAACGAGGTTATTTATAATCTAGGATCTCTCACCCAAATTTTAGCAATGGAAGTGGTCTACAAAAACTGTAGGATGGTCTCTACTCTGCTGATGAAGAGAAAAACAAAAGACGTTTGATCCACCTTCCCGAGCTTGACTGACGGTATATGAAGTGATTGCATGGATCATGTGGGACGGGAGTTCATCAATACGATGTGAGCACCTGCAGAAAGACTAGTTTTTTCTTTTCTTTTCTTTTTTGCGGGTGCAGAAAGACTAGTTTGGCCTCACCCTAAGAAATAGCAGATGAATGTTTGGCCCCAGCATTTGAGTTTTGCCGTGTCGATCAATGACCTTGTGTTTCCGATGCGGCCGGACGTTCTCTTCCAGCATGTCTGCTGAGTACGTACACAGGTAGTATTTCAGCTCATACGTCGTCCAAGGGGACCGATCTGGTCGATGATCGCGCGCGTAGACCGTCGGCATCGGTCGATCCGGTTGCTGCTGACACGTTTCGGGATCAGAACAGCGACCCATCGATCGGCATCACACATGCGTTCCCACGGCCGGCCTTCTCACCGTACGAAAGCGGCAGCACAAGCAACCTGCACCGAGGCCTCTCTGATTAATAAACGTATACTCCAGAGAGCAAACACAGCAGACGCGTACGGCTCCCAGGCCCAGGCCTCTCCCGTCTCCCTCTCCCTCTCCCTCTGATTAAACTACGATCAGGACCGGCGTGCACGGTCTCGACAGACGCAAAGCGACGCCGCGCCGCCGCGTGATGGAAACGGCCGAGGCGTGCGCCGGTCGGTCAGAGGGGGGCAGCGGCGGCGCGCGCTCCGTCGGCTGGCGGTGGGGCGGCGCGGACGGCCAGCGGCAAACAGCGCATGCGCTGGGCCGGAGACGTGGCCGGCCGCAAGCGTTGGTGTAATGGCACAAAGTATACTACTAGTACTAGCCAACTCGGGTGAGCTGCCAATCTGTGGCATGGCATCACGTGGGTCGCGGAATCTCGAAAGGCGAGGCTTGCTTGAGCTGGCCGATAAGGTAGGCTACAAGATCCAAGTCTGCCCGGCCGTGCCTCGCCTTCATGGACGATTAGAGTCCAAACTCGGGCTGGGCCCGGGGCGAGCTGCACCTTTGCTTGCTGAAAAACAGCTCGGACCGGATTGGCTCGGCCCCGTTTTAGAGCCTGGCTCGGTCAACATCTGTCCTCTCGAGCCCATCAGATGTTGATAAAAAGTCCATGAGCAGTTTTGCAAGATACTATTTAGCATGTGAACATTCGATTATTTTCATGGAACTTCATCATAGTGTAACAATTCTATTATAGATGAACCCATTTCAACGAAAACAATCGAACAATTAATAACCGCAAAATTAGAAACAATCGTTGAAAGTGAGTTCGGATGTCCTATACTCTTACATCTTAACCGTGAGTGCATGTTTTTGTGCTATTTTTTGGATGCCTTACTTTTATGTCCTGCTCTGAGCGCAGATTTTTACACTGGCATGTTAGTTGTTGTGCCTGACGAGAGGTGACCTCGACAATGCCCATGTTTATAGACTTGGATTGATGAAAAAAAAAGCGACGATGATTTCATCGGCCTGTGAGACAAACAAGGGAATCGAATCATGTCTGAAATTTATTGCAAAGAGATGATTACAAGATCGCCGAGTCGCTAGACGCAATCTAACTCCCGACGGGATGTGTCTACTGAAGCTAGGGTGTCCTCTCCATCAGCTCCTCATAGCCTATATATGAGAGGTTGGGTCCACTAGTAGAAAAAGGGCCTCTAAAAACCTATTTTGAAGAGCAAGCCATGATAAGTGTTAGATTGTATATATTATATTTACATTAGGACTGTACTGTAATTGTACCGGCCTCTGGCCTCCTATAAATATACATGGAACCCCACGGTTTACGTGTGTGGCTTCCCCCCAAACCCTTCTACATGGTATCAACCCCCCTCGATCCTAAACCCTAGCCGCCGCTGCCTTCTCGGCCGCCGCCGCCACCAGCCCACCCCAACCTTCCGCTGCGATGTCGCGCCCGGCCCTCACCGATGGGACCAACGGATCTTCGTCCGCACCGCCATCGTCCCCGCCGGCGGTGCTCCTCGCCACGTCGGCCCCGTCATCCTCTCCTTCGCCGCCGGGAACTACACCAAGTGGTGCATCTATATGAGCGCTTCCCTCGGCCGATCCGGCTATCTCGGCCACGTCGACGACACCACGCCCGCTGCTCCCACCGACGATGCCTGGAGCACCGGCGACTACACCGTCCTCAACCACCTCCACGCCGCCATCGACGAAGACGTCGCGGACATGATCCTCGTGGGGAATCAGACCGCGCGTCAGCTGTGGCTGGTGGCTCGTGAACTCTTCACCGCGAACAACGCGAACAAAGCCATCTACCTCGACAATGACTTTCGCCAGCTCCTGCAGGGGGGTTTCTCCATCCACGAGTACTGTCGCCGCCAGAAGCACCTCGCCGACGCGCTCGCCGACAACGACTCCCCCGTGAGCAACCGCGCCCTCGTCCTCAACACCCTGCGTGGTCTCGGTCCCCGCTTCGCCTCCGCCACCACGGTCATCTCCATGACCGACCCGCTGCCCACCTTCCTCCGCACTTGGGGGATGCTCCTGATGGAAGCGATGCAGCAGGCCAACGTGGCGGCCAACTCCGCTTCCACCGCCCTCGTCGCTCAGGACCGTGCTCCAGCACCTCCTTGTCCTGGCCCTGGCTACCGTGGCGATGGCCCCGCCCCTGGCGCAGCTCCTGGGAAGGGCAAGGTGATGACCCACAAGTATAGGGGGTGTATCGCAGTATTTTCGAGGGAAGTGAAACCCAATTTATTGATTCGACACAAGGAGAGCCAAAGAATATTTATAAGCCTTAACAACTGAGTTGTCAATTCAGCTGCACCTGGAAACAATCTTGCTCACAGCAGTTTATCAGTAGCAACAGTTTTGTAGTAGGAATAGTAAAGTAGCAGCAGTAGTAAAAGTAAGACAGTAGTAACAACAGCAGTAAACAGTAGGATTCGAGTGCGATAGGCATAGGGATGGATGGACGGGTGTTGCATGGACAAGACAATTCACATGCAATCAGAACATAGGGCAATTGCAGATAAATAAGATAAAGCATCCAAGTACTAGATAATCCTAGGCATGTGTTCCATATATCGTCATACATGCTCGCAATGAGAACTTGCACAACATCTTTTGTCCTGCCAGCCCGTTTGCGGCGGGGCCTCAAGGGAACTACTGTCAATTAAGGTGCTCCTTTTAATAGAGCACCGGAGCAAAGCATTAACACTCCGTGAACACATGTGATCCTCACATCAAAGCCATTCCCCCCGGTTATCCTGATTTCTGTCACTTCGGGGTCATTGGTTCCAGACAACAACGTGTGTATACAACTTGCAGGTAAGACCAAAAATAACACTATCATAATGAATCAATAACATGTTCAGATCTGAAATCATGGCACTCGGGCCCTAGTGACAAGTATTAAGCATAACAAGTTGCAACAAAGTCATAAAGCACTAATAGAAGATACTAGGCACCATGGCCTAACAATCTGATGCCATTACATGAACGATCTCATCGAATCCGTACCATCCCCATAGCCTACATCAAGGGATTACTCACTCGTAGATGGGGGAAACATGGATGGCCGATGGAGAAGCGATGGTGATGATGATGGCGATGATCTCCTCCAATTCCCAGTCCCGGCAGGGTGCCAGAACGGAGTTTCAGGTGCTGTTTCGTGGAATCTAGTGGTGGCGGCGGAGCGGAACTCCTTCTGGAAAAACGTCGACCCCCCTGAGTTTTTAGGTCAGAAGGCATCTTATAGGCGAAGAGGGATACCGAGGGGGTGTCTAGGGCGGCCAGACCACCCCCGGCGCGACCAGGCCCAGCCCGCATGGCCAGGTGGTGTTGCTGGGCCCCAGCCCCACTCCGTCTCATATTCTGGCTCCGGGAGTCTTCTGGTGAAATAGGATTTTTGGCTTTTGTCCCATCCAATTTCGAGAATATTCATTTTCTGACTTTCCTGGAACCAAAAACAGCAGAAAACAGGCAGCTGGCACTGTGGCTCTTGTTAATAGGTTAGTCCAAGAAATCATATGAAAAGTACTCCAAAGTGTGGACAAAACACAAGAAAGTAGATAAAACCAAGCATGGAACATCAAAAATTATAGATACATTTGCAATGTATCAACATCTCCAAGCTTAACTCCTGCTCGTCCTCGAGTAGGTACGTGATAAAAAGAAAGAATAATTTTTGAGGTGACATGCACCATCATAAACTTGATCAAAGTATTTGTAAAACATTCAAAGCTGGGATCATAGTACTTCAATCATAACATGAAAGACAAAGTTCTAGAAATAAGACAAGGAAACTATGTTGCAACATGAAAAGGCACAAACAAAAGATTCATGAATAACAATGCTTTGCAAGACGTTTGTTTGTTTCACATAAAGAAAACATAGCATAGTGGCATTTAGCTTGTCCCTCATAGAGTAGCAAGTATAGATGCATAGGATACCTTCAAAGTTCATAAGAGTGACTAGATACAAATAGTTTAAAACAAGCAATATCAAGGTATGCATCAATCAACAAGTCTTGGGACAATGCACATAGAACTAGGAATGGCCACTATGCTCTCAAAGTAGGTGCATAAAGGTAGTATGTGGAGACTCAATATAATGGTGGAAGAAAAGCCTTCATAGAAGGATGCAGAGATTCAAGTTTCATAAAGAGCTTTCAAAAATTATGGTACTTATAGCTTTCAGCTCTCATTGCCCATATCATAAGCATCTTGAAGGTGATTAAGGTTAAAGTGACACAACTAAGAGGATATGCTTGACAAGTTATAAACCGAAATCTCATGCCCCTTACTTACGAAGACCGAACCTCATGCTACTCAACTTTAGGCACGAGTAAGCTCTTGTCATTGTAAGTACATATGTATCATAAAGAACCGCCAACGGGGTTACCCCTTGCACATGATATAGGAGCTATCCCATAATCAAAATGACAAGGCAAGCAGACAATGAGCATCTCAGCGATCTTTTTATTTGCTATTTGCATATGTTTTTATTGAGGATGCTTCATAGAGTGCTCATTATGGTGATGCTGCAAGTTTCCACCATGATTAGGCATGGCTTAGGCTAGCGGCCCAGGTGTTTCTCTAACACACATACAAACTCCATGATCTTACAAGTTCCACTTTTATTTCACACCGCTGGGATCCATAAGCAAAAGAACATGATATCAACGGGGTACAAAGTACAAGTGTAATGTTGAAAGCGTTCCCCATGATACATGGTTCTGCTAATTTCAACTTATAAAGCGCAAGAATATACGCAACAAAGAAGGACCCAATGGTTCAAGTTTATTAAATGCAAAAAAGTAAAGTGTGCCATCAAGTTCGTGAGAGCTTTAATCACTAGTTTTCTCATAACAAGTTTAATTTGGAAGGTAGACAAAAACAAGAATATACTTGGAATAGCATAAGCTAGTAGGTAGGTATGGTGGACTCTTTGAAATAACTTGGTTTAGGGAGTTGGATGCATGAGTGGAACTCATACTTGGTTATGGAGGCTAGCAAAAGACTGGGAGTGACAAACTAAGAGAGCAATATTGGCTATAATCATGCAGAGCGACATAACATCATTGATCAAAGCATAAAGTGATACTACAAGTTGAAAACTAAAGGATCATAAAGGCTATGGTGACTTGGGATAGTCATAACATGGTGTGAGCATGCGCCAAGTCAACCCAAATAAAGCATCAAAGGAGAATACCACAATACTATGCTTTAATATGCTAAAACAACGCATGATTCATCCAAGGCACATTAAGCAATCTCAATTTTTTATAACAAGTCATGCTACAGCAAAGAATACTAAGCATAAAGCCAAAATAATATCAAGCATGGCATGACAAAGCATAGGCCACAGTCAAAAACAAACTCTCTTTACCACTTAAGCATGAGCTTTCCTACTCCAAACTATTTGAGAACCAATGTATGAAAGAGGGGGTCCAACCAATTTATTCAGCAAACTAAGAAAACCAAGCAAACTAAATATCAAAAACAAAAATGAAAAAGAAGACGCTCCAAGAACAACACAACTGTGCATGAAACAATAAAAAATGAAGCGTTTGGAAGAAACCTGGGATTTTTTATTGATGAAGAAGGGGATGCCTTGGGCATCCCCAAGCTTTGACGCTTGTACTTCTTGGATATTTCTTGGGGTGACACGCGTGGCATCCCCCAAGCTTGAGCTTTAGTCCATCCTTCATCTCATTACTCATTCCTTCCATACACCTGAAATTTTTCTTCATACAAAACTTCACACAATCTTTATTAGCAACATTAGTGCACTCAAGATAATAAGTCTTTGGGTTCAGTTCCAACACCAATAAAACTTCCATTAAAACACAAGCTACTGTAGCACTTCGTTTAAAAAGTTCAAATGATCAAAAAGAACTCAAAGAGGAAGAGATTAAGAGGCAAATGCAAATAATGGAAGAAATCTGTCAAAACAGACCAGCAGGTAAACACGAATTTTTTTGAAGACCTTCTGTTGCTCAAATAGAAAAGTGTTGAACTAACGAAAGTTAGATAACAACCTGGGTCAGAAGTAAAAAAAATTACGCCTCAAAAGGACGTACAAATATTTTACACGAATTTTTATGGTGAAGCACAGAAATCTGTTTCGGGACAACAACTTTCCCAAGCATGACTTCCCTCTCATTAGACGTTACTCTTGGCACAAAAAGCAAATAAAAAGGATAAGGAGCGGTTATTACTGTAGTAATAACTTCCAAGACTCATCTAAAACTTTTGGGTTATCTCCCAATAAGTACTTCTCTTTAACGCCTTTAAGTTAGGCATGATAGTTTTTGAGAGGATGCTCGCATAAGAAATATGAATTGAAGTAAAAGAGAGCATCAAGAAGCAAATTCAAAACACATTTAAGTCTAACCCACTTCCTATGCATAGGAATCTTGTATGCAAATAAATTCGCAAAGAACAAAGTGACGGGCATAGGAAGATAAAACAAGAGTAACTTCAAAACATTCAGCACATAGAGAGGTGTTTCAATACCATGAAAACTTCTACAACCATATTTTCCTCTCTCATAATAATTTTAAGTAGGCTCATAAGTAAACTCAACAATATAACTATCACATAAAGCATGCTTTTCATGATCTACAACACATAATTTTTATCAAGCTCAAAAATAGTGGGACTAAAACCTTCAATCCCACTTTTAACAATTCTATAACAAGATGGCTGATCATTCAATATAAGCCTATCGTCTAGAGCTTTATCATAAATAATTTCTAAGAAAAACTCTTTAGTACTATGCATCTCGATGTTAGGCACAAATAAAGGATTATCACAGATAACATGAGCATAACATTCATCCTCCTTTGGTAAGCATGAGGGATAATCAAATAATGTAAGGGATAAAGAGTTACTCTCATTAGAAGGTAGCCATGGGTAGCTAATCCATTCTACCTCCTTTTGTTCATCACTCTCCTCCTCTTTTTCATCTAATGAGCTTTCAGGTTCATCAATTTCTTCCATAAGATCCTGCAAGGCATTAGTCTCTTCCATTTGTGGAAAGCATCTATTAATATATTCAAGAATATAGCCATTTTCTTCCTTGTAATTATCAAAGCAAAATTCAAGTATATCATAAACCTCATGTTTATAAGGTGAATCATCAATATTTTCAAGCAAACTAGCAAGTTCAAATGCACCCTTCCAAGCAATAAATTCCTCAATTTGTTCCACATCATAAAAGTCATAATTTCCCTTAACATAAGAAGATATGGTAACATTATCATTATACTCATATTGAAAAGGGAGGTGTTTATACCTCTTACAGCAACAAGATTTATTAAAGCAATAAGTAACATTATAAGTAGAGCACACGTTTCTAGCAATGGCATACAATTTATCAATTTGTTCCCATAAGTGTTTTCCTTTTTGTGACAAGCGGTGTTCCTTATAATATTTTTTTGATCTTCCGTGAACCCACCTTGCCAATAAGATGCAGTTTCAAAGAAAACAACCATTGATAGCAAGCATGATAAAGCAAGACAATAACGGACCAACGAAAATAACAACTGGAGTAGGAACTGTTTTTTTTGTATTTTTGATAAAGAAACAAGCAAGCAAGGCGGAAATAAACTAAGCTTGAACAATAGTGATTCCAAGTGGACTTGATAAATAAAGCTATGCTCCCCGGCAATGGCGCCATAAAATTGTCTTGATGACCCACAAATATAGGGGGTGTATCGCAATATTTTCGAGGGAAGTGAAACCCAATTTATTGATTCGACACAAGGAGAGCCAAAGAATATTTATAAGCCTTAACAACTGAGTTGTCAATTCAGCTGCACCTGGAAACAATCTTGCTCACATCAGTTTATCAGTAGCAATAGTTTTGTAGTAGGAATAGTAAAGTAGCAGCAGTAGTAAAAGTAAGACAGTAGTAACAACAGCAGTAAACAGTAGGATTCGAGTGCGATAGGCATAGGGATGGATGGACGGGTGTTGCATGGACAAGACAATTCACATGCAATCAGAACATAGGGCAATTGCAGATAAATAAGATAAAGCATCCAAGTACTAGATAATCCTAGGCATGTGTTCCATATATCGTCATACATGCTCGCAATGAGAACTTGCACGACATCTTTTGTCCTGCCAGCCCGTTTGCGGCGGGGCCTCAAGGGAACTACTGTCAATTAAGGTGCTCCTTTTAATATAGCACCGGAGCAAAGCATTAACACTCCGTGAACACATGTGATCCTCACATCAAAGCCATTCCCCCCGGTTATCCTGATTTCTGTCACTTCGGGGTCATTGGTTCCAGACAACAACGTGTGTATACAACTTGCAGGTAAGACCAAAAACAATACTATCATAATGAATCAATAACATGTTCAGATCTGAAATCATGGCACTCGGGCCCTAGTGACAAGCATTAAGCATAACAAGTTGCAACAAAGTCATAAAGCACTAATAGAAGATACTAGGCACCATGCCCTAACAATCTGATGCCATTACATGAACGATCTCATCCAATCCTTACCATCCCCATAGCCTACAGCGGGGGATTACTCACTCATAGATGGGGAAACATGGATGGTCGATGGAGAAGCGATGGTGATGATGATGGCGATGATCTCCTCCAATTCCCCGTCACGGCAGGGTGCCAGAACGGAGTTTCTGGTGCTGTTTCGTGGAATCTGGTGGTGGCGGCGGAGCGGAACTCCTTCTGGAAAAATGTCGAACCCCCCCTGAGTTTTTAGGTCACAAGGCATCTTATAGGCGAAGAGGGAGACCGAGGGGGTGTCTGGGGCGGCCAGACCACCCCCTGGCGTGGCCAGGCCCAGCCCGCGCGACCAGGTGGTGTGGTTGGGTCCTAGCCCCACTCCTTCTCATATTCTGGCTCCGGGAGTCTTCTGGTGAAATAGGATTTTTGGATTTTGTCCCGTCCAATTCCGAGAATATTCATTTTCTGACTTTCCTGGAACCAAAAACAGCAGAAAACAGGCAGGTGGCATTGTGGCTCTTGTTAATAGGTTACTCTAAGAAATCATATGAAAAGTAGTCTAAAGTGTGGACAAAACACAGGAAAGTAGATAAAACCAAGCATGGAACATCAAAAATTATAGATACATTTGCAATGTATCACAAGGCACCGAACAAGACGAAGGGCCACAACGGCGGCTGCCAAGGTGGGGGCGTCACCCAGACTGCTCGTGCGCCCGCCCCCACTAGCCCGTGGGTCTGCTTCTCCTCGAGGGCAGGCTAGTGGCGCGCCCCCTCCTCCAGACAAGGCATCGTCGGCCCCCGGCCCCAGGCGTACACCGTCACCGCGCCGTGGTCCTCGACGCCAACCTAGGACAACTCGACCCTCATTGCCGCCCTCAACAACCTCGCGCTTCAGCAGGGTGGATGGGTCATGGACTCCAGCGCCTCCTCGCACATGACCAACAATGACGGTAACTTTACTCGTTCATCCCCTCTTCGCACTCCACACTTCGTCACCGTCGGTGATGGCACCACCATCCCTATTTCCTCTTCTAGTTTCATCTCCTTTCGCGCACCTTCTGGCCATGTTTTTAGACTCAACCAGGTTCTTCTAGTACCACACATTCTTCGCAATTTGCTTTCTGTTCGCAAGTTTACACACGATAATATGTGTTCTATTGAGTTTGACGCCTTTGGTTTCTCTGTGAAGGACCTGAAGACCCATCGCGTGATTCTTCGTTGCAATAGTGACGGAGATCTCTATACCTTTCCCGGGAGGAGCAGCTTTCCCTGTTCTTCCTCCACCGCCTTGGTCGTTACCACCACCGCCGATCTATGGCACCAGCGTCTTGGTCATCCTGGTCACGACGCCATGTTGGCTCTTCAGCATCTAGATTTTATCAAGTGTAATAAAAGTAATCGTCCTCGGGTGTGTCATGTCTGTCAACTTGGCAAGCACGTTCATTTACCATTCAGTCAGTCTACTACAACGTCTAGTGCCATCTTCGATTTGATACATTGTGATTTGTGGACATCTACAATTATTTGTACATCTGGTTTTCAATATTATCTTGTTAGTCGACAACTTCTCACAGTTTTATTGGTCTTTTCCATTACGTCAAAAGTCTTGTGATGCACGTACTCTCGCAAATTTCTTCGCCTATGTGTGCACGCAGTTTGGTGTCACTATTCGCTTTCTCCAAACAGACAACGGTACCGAGTTCCTCAACACTACTGTTGATACTCTCCTCAACACCCATGGCACCAC
Organism: Avena eriantha; assembly: GCA_910589775.1. Classification (NCBI taxonomy): domain Eukaryota; kingdom Viridiplantae; phylum Streptophyta; class Magnoliopsida; order Poales; family Poaceae; genus Avena; species Avena eriantha. Next base: position 409,037,572 of record OU342746.1, on the reverse strand, counting down.
ATTGAGGTTGTCATACCCATACACTTTCCAGCAAAATAGCAAGGCTGAGCGTGCCATACGTACCATTAATGACACTATGCGCACCCTTATGTTCCATGCTCACATCCTAGATCATCTCTGGGCCGAGGCGCTAGCGATTGCCACCTATCTTCTCAACCGCCATCCTAGTACAGCCATACAATCCCAAGTTCCTTACACATGTCTCCATGGTCATCCTCCCTCTTACACCGATCTTCGTGTCTTCGGTTGTCTTTGTTATCCTAACATTGCATCCACCGCTCCCCACAAGCTCAGTGCATGATCCATGGCATATGTTTTTCTTGGGTACCCCTCCAACCATCGTGGTTATCGCTGCTATAATCCTGTCACTGGAAAAATTCTCGTCTCACGCCATGTTGTCTTCGATGAGACTGTTTTCCCTTTCAGTATGCAGCATCATTGTCCACGCCTGATCCACCTGTGCCACGCCGCCTAGACAACCTCTTCGGCACACTGATCGTGCCACTACCGAGCGCCCCTGCACCGGTCCCGAGCGCCCGTGCACCGGCCCCAAGCGCCCCTATATCACTTGCCTCGTCGCCGACTCGCCCTGTCGAGTCCGCTGCCACGGCAGAAAATGTGGCGTTTTCTCTGCCGCGGCAGGCTGCCACGGCAGGAATTCTGGCCGTTTCTCTGCCATGGCAGGAAATCCTACCACTTCTCTGCCGTGGTAGACCTCTGCCGCGCCACGTGTGCGATCACGCCTGGCTACTACTGGTGCTGCCTCGACGCCCTCCTCCAGTGGGGCACCCGCCCTTCCACAGACGCGCTCCGGACGCCAACTGCGTCCCGTGGACAGGCTGAATCTTTCAGCCATGGACTCCGTCATCGACACAGTCCCCACCACCTTCCGCTAGGTGATGCAGGATCCTCAGTGGCAGGCTGCCATGTCAGCTAAGTACAAGGCTCTCATCGACAACAACACTTGGTCTCTCGTTCCTCATCCTCCGTGCGCCATTGTGGTTACTGGCAAGTGGATCTATCGTCAGAAGTTCCACTCCGATGGTACTCTCACCCACAACAAGGTGCGATGGGTCATTCGTGGGTACTCTCAGCGCCCTGGCATCGACTATGAGGAGACTTGCAGCCCTGTTGTCAAGTTTTCTACGATCCGACTCGTTCTTCATATTGTTGTCTCTAGTTCTTGGCCAATCCATCAGCTTGATGTCAAGAATGCGTTCCTCAATAGCTCACTGGATGAAGTGGTCTACTCTCAGCAACCTCCTGGATTTGTTGATGAGTCTCGCATGGATCATGTCTGTCGCCTCCACAAGTCCTTGTACGGTCTGAAAAAGGCTCCTTGTGCGTGGTACCACCGGTTTGCCTCATACATCGCCACCCTGGGATTTGTTGCTTCAGCCACGGACACCTCCCTGTTTGTCCTCCGTTCTGGGGACGACACAACGTACTTGCTGCTCTACGTGGACGACATCATTGTCACCGCTTCGTCAACAAGATATCTTCAGGGGCTTCTCACACGACTGCATAGCGAGTTTGCTATGACTGATCTCGGGGATCTCCACTACTTCCTCGGCATTGCGGTCCGTCGCTCCTCTGCTGGTCTGTTTCTGTCACAGCGACAATATGCCTTGGATGTTCTTCAGCGGGCTAGCATGACCGACTTTCACCCCTCGCCCATACCGGTTGACACATCCTCGAAGCTCTCTAATACATTGCAAATGTATCTATAATTTTTGATGTTCCATGCTTAGTTTTATGCACTTTCTTGTGTTTTGTTCCAACTTTGGAGTACTTTTCATATGATTTCTTGGACTAACCTATTAACAAGAGCCACAGTGCCAGCTACCTGTTTTCTACTGTTTTTGGTTCCAGGAAAGTCAGAAAATGAATATTCTCGGAATTGGACGGGACAAAAGCCAACGTGCCTATTTTTTTGGAAGTCATCAGATGCTAGAATACGAGACGGAGAGGGGCCAGGGGGCCACCACACCACCTGGCTGCGCGGCCCAGCCTGGCCTGCGCCAGGGGGTGGTGTGGCCGCCTTCGGCACCCCCTCGGCCTCCCCTTCCGACTATAAGATTCCCTCGGGACGTAAACCCTAAGGACCCGATCAAAAGTCCACGAAAGAGTCTGTAGCCGCCGTCATCTCCATCCCTAGATCGGGGGGATCCGAAGCTCTTCCCGACACCCTGCCAGAGAGGGGAATTCACCCTGGAGGCCTTCTTCATCACCATGCAAGCCTCCGGTGTGATCCATGAGTACTTCATCCTTGGACTACGGATCTATGTAGTAGCTAGATGGCTGGTTCTCCTCCTTTGTGCTTTCATGTCTAGATCTTGTGAGCTCCGTTCATGATCAAGATCATCTATTTGTAATTCTGCATGTTGTGTTTGCAGGGATCCGATGGATATTGAGATGCTATTTCAGATTGATTATTGATTCTATCATGTCTTTGTTATTTGAGATCTTGCATGCTTTCCGTTGTTAGTAGCTATCTTGGCCAAGTAGATGCTAGCAACTCCAAGAGTTAGTATTTATGCTCGATAGTGGGTTCATGCCTTTGGTAATCTAGGGAAGTGATAGAAATCTCTAAGGTACTAGATGTGTTGTTGCTACTAGGGAGAAAACAACAATCCTTTGTTCATAGAACAATCGTATTGTTTACTTTACACACAGTTCGTAAAGAAATAATCTGTTGCTTGCAACTTAATACTAGAGGGGGTTCGGATGATAACCTGAAGGTGGATTATTAGTCATAGATGCAGTTGGATGGCGGTCTATGTATAATGTTGTAATGCCCAATCAAGTCTCAAAGGAGTCAAGATGATTAGTATATATATGTATTGCTTTCTCGGTGTTTGTCGATTGCCCCGCTGTAATTGGTTCACCCAGCATGTTATCTATCTAAGGAGAGCCACCTCTAGTGAACTATGGATCCCGGTCCTTTTCTTTACATACAATCTACAAACTGTTTACTGCTTTGTGTTTACTTTCTGCAAACTTTTACTTCTTTCCATTCGATAGTTTAATCCTTTGTTTTCTGCAAAACATGGTGAGATTGACAACCTCATCGCAAGTTGGGGACAAAGTTCTGTGGTTGTGTTGTGCAGGTCTCCACGTTGCTACTAGCACTGGTAGTGCACCCTGCCAAGGCTCAGCTAGTAACACCTTTGGGATGTTTCCTTGCTCCTATTGATTCGATTAAACCTTGGTTTCATAACTGAGGGAAACTTGCTGCTGTGCTCATCATACCTTCCTCTTGGGGTTCCCAACGAGCTCTACATCAACACTGCCATCAAGCATTTTTCTAGGCGTCGTGCATTGAGCCATCAAGCATTTTTCTGGCGCCGTTGCCGGGGAGTCAAGGACATCTTCACAAGGGGAGTCCCTCATAACCAATCTCTTTACTTTGTTGTTTTTGTTTTGCTTTGTTTGCTTGTTTTTTATTCAAAAACCCAAAAAAATAGTTTTACTTGTTTGCTTTCTTAGTTGAAAACACAAAAAAATGACTACTCTTGAAAACACTAAGTTGTGTGGCTTCACTAGCACCAACAACAATGATTTTATGAGCACACCTATTGCTCCACATGTGGCTGAAAATACTTTCTTTGAGATAAAACCTGCTTTGCTCAATCTTGTTATGAGAGAACAATTTTCTGGTATTGGTAATGAAGATGTTGCTTCCCATCTAAATAACTTTGTTGAACTTTGTGAGATGCAAAAGCATAGGGATATAGATGGTGATATTATTAAGTTGAAATTGTTTCCTTTCTCTTTGAGAGGAAAAACTAAAGAATGGTTGAATTCCTTAACTAGGAATAGTATTGATTCTTCGACTAAGTGCAAAGATACTTTTATTGGAAAATACTATCCTCCTGCTAAGATTATATCCATGAGAAGTGAAATAATGAAGTTTAAACAACTTGATAATGAGAATGTTTCTCAAGCTTGGGAAAGAATGAAATCTTTGGTTAAGAATTGTCCCACTCATGGACTAACTGCTTGGATGATCATCTAAACTTTTTATGCAGGATTGAACTATTCTTCAAGGAACCTATTGGATTCTGCTGCTGGAGATACCTTTATGACCATCACTTTGGGTGCTGCAACAAAACTTCTGGACAATATGATGGTTAATTATTCTGAATGGCATACTGAGAGAGCTCCACAAGGTAAGAAGGTAAATTCTGTTGAGGAAACCTCCTCCTTGAGTGATAAAATTGATATTGTTATGTCTATGCTTGTTAATGGGAAAGCCCATATTGATCCAAATAATGTTCCTTTAGCCTCTTTGGTTGCTCAAGAAGAGCAAGTTGATGTGAACTTCATAAGAAATAACAATTTTGGCAACAATGCTTATGGTAATAATGCTTATATGAACAATTTTGGTAACAACAATTATAAGCCATATCCTCCCAACAATGGTAATTCTTATGGAAATTCTTACAACAATAATAAGAGTGCTCCCTCTGAACTTGAAGTTATGCTTAAAGAGTTTATTAGTAAACAAACTGCTTTCAATAAAACTATTGAGGAAAAACTCTCTAATGCTCAAAGAAATATAGCATCTTTGGCTGAAGCTGAATCTACTTTGAATAAAATGGCTGCTAAACCTGAAATTAATGAGAATCCCTTTGCAGCTACTAATGCCATACAAGTAAGAATTGATGAAAATGTTAGACTATTAGCTGAATTACATGCTAAGTGGGAAAGAGAAGATGAAATTGCTAGAAACATTAGTGTTTCTACTATTACCACCACTAGTGTTGAGGCTAGTAATAGTCCTACTACTTTATATGATAAATTTGATTTTGATCTTGATGGTTGGAACATCTCTGAAGTTATTAAGTTCCTACAAAAGCTTGCTAAAAGTCCTAATGCTAGTGCTATGAACATGGCCTTTACAAAACACATTACTGATGCTCTCATAAAGATTAAAGAAGAAAAGATGAAACATAAAGCTTCTATTCCTATAAAACAAGAAGATGGTTGGGAACCCATCATTAATATGAAAGTGAATGACTTTGATTTCAAAGCTTTATGTGATCTTGATAGTAGTGTTTCTATTATGCCTAGAAGGATTTATGATATGCTTGATTTGCCTCCACTTGAAGATTGTTATTTGAATGTCCCACTTGATGATAATGCTAAAAAGAAACTCATGGGGAGTCTTAATGATGTTCTTATTATGGTTAACAATGCCTATGTCCCCATTGATTTCTATGTTTTGGATGTTGAATACAATGCTTCTTGTCCTATTACTTTGAGAAGACCTTTTCTTAGAACTGTTGGTGCCATTATTGATATGAAAGAAGGCGCCATTAAATATCAACTCCCACTCAAGAAAGGTATAGAACACTTCCCTAAAAAGAGAGAAAATATTTCTTTTGCTTCTCCTATGAAAACAAAATTTGGTCTTAATGCTTCTTCATTTGAGAACACTTGATTCTTTCTTGCTACATATGCCTAACTTAAAGGCGTTAAAGAAAAGTACTTATTGGGAGATAACCCAAAAGTTTTAGATGAGTCTTGAAATTTATTACTTCAGTAATAACCGCTCCTTGCCCTTTTTATTTTCTTTTTGTGCCAAGAGTAACCTCTAATGAGAGAGAAGTAATGATTGGGAAAGTTGTTGTCCCAAAACAGATTTCTGTGCTTCACCGTAAAAATTCGTGTAAACTCTCTAAACATCTTTTTGAGGCGTGAATTTTTGTGCTTCTTCCCCGGGGTGTTATCTAACTTTCGTTGGTTCAACACTTTTTGATTTGACTAACAGAAGATCTTCAAAAAAATTCGTCTTTACCCGCTGGTCTGTTTTGACAGATTTCTGCCATTTTCTACATTTGCTTCTTGTTGGTTCCTTCTTGAGTTCTTTTGGGGAATTGAGCTTTATGAGGGAAGTTCTACAGTAGCTAGTGTTCTAATGGAAGTTTATTTTTTGTTAGAACTGAACCTTAAGACTTATTTATCTTAAGTGCACTAATGTTGCTAATAAAGATTGTGTGAAGTTTTGTATGAAGGAAAATTTTCAGGTGTATGGAAGGAATGAGTAATGAGATGAAGGATGGACTAAAGCTCAAGCTTGGGGATGCCACGCGTGTCACCCCAAGAAATATCCATTAAGTACAAGCGTCAAAGCTTGGGGATGCCCAAGGCATCCCCTTCTTCATCAATAAAAATCCCAGGTTTCTTCCAAACGCTTCATTTTTATTGTTTCATGCACAGTTGTGTTGTTCTTGGAGCGTCTTCTTTTTCTTTTTCGTTTTGGTTTTTCATTTGCTTTGGTTTGTTTAGTTTGCTGAATAAATTGGTTGGACCCCCTCTTTCATACATTGGTTTGCAAATAGTTTGGTTTGGTTTGGAAAAGAGTAGGCAAGTTCATACTTATGTGGTAAAAAGAGCTCGATTTTGACTGTGGCCTATGCTTTGTCATGCCATGTTTGACATTGTTTTGGCTTTATGCTTAGTATTCCTTGCTGTAGCATGACTTGTTATAAACAATTGAGATTTCTTAATGTGCCTTGGATGAATCATGCGTTGTTTTAGCATATTAAAGCATAGTATAGTGGTATTCTCCTTTGATGCTTTATTTGGGTTGACTTAGCGCATGCTCACACCATGTTATGACTATCTCAAGTCACCACAGCCTTTATGATCCTTTAGTTTTCAACTTGTAGTACCACTTTATGCTTTGATCAATGATGTTTTGTCGCTCTGCATGATTATGGCCATTATTGCTCTCTTAGTTTATCGCTCCCAGTCTTTTGCTAGCCACCACAACAAAGTATGAGTTCCACTCATGCATCCAACTCCCTAAACCAAGTTATTCCAAAGAATCCACCATACCTACCAACTAGCCTATGCTATTCCAAGTATATTCATGCTTTTGTTTACCTTCCAAATTAAACTTGTTATGAGAAAACTAGTGATTAAAGCTCTCATGAACTTGATGGCACACTTTACCTTTTTGCCTCTAATAAACTTGAACCATTGGGTCCTTCTTTGTTGCGTATGTGCTTGCGCTTTATAAGTTGAAATTAGCAGAACCATGTATCATGGGGAACGCTTTCAACATTGCACTTGTACTTTGTACCCCGTTGATATCATGTTCTTTTGCTTACGGATCCCGACGGTGTGAAATAAAAGTGGAACTTGTAAGATCATGGAGTTTGTATGTGTGTTAGAGAAACTCATGGGCCGCTAGCCTAATCCATGCCTAATCATGGTGGAAACTTCCAGCATCACCATAATGAGCACTCTATGAAGCATCCTCAATAAAAACCTATGCAAATAGCAAATAAAAAGATCGCTGAGATGCTCACTGTTTGCTTGCCTTGTCATTTTGATTATGGGAAAGCTCCAGTATCATGTGCAAGGGGTACCCCGTTGGCGGTTCTTTATGATACACATGTACTTACAATGACAAGAGCTTACTTGTGACTAAAGTTGAGTAGCATGAGGTTCGGTCTTCGTAAGTAAGGGGCATGAGATTTCGGTTTATAACTTGTCAAGCATATCCTCTTAGTTGTGTCACTTTAACCTTAATCACCTTAAAGATGGTTATGATAGGGGCAATGAGAGCTGAAAGCTATAAGTACCATAATTTTTGGGAGCTCTTTATGAGACTTGAATCCCTACTTCCTTTTATAAAGGCCTTTCTTCCACCATTACATTGAGTCTCCACCTTCTATCTTTATGCACCTACTTTGAGACCATAGTGGTCATTCTTAGTTCTATGTGCATTGTCCCAAGACTAGTTGATTGATGCATACTTTGATATTGCTTGTTTTAAACTATTGTATCTAGTCACTCTTATGAACTTTGAAGGTGTCCTATGCATTTATATTTTCTACTCTATGAGGAACAAGTTGAATACTATTATGCTATGTTTTCTTTATGTGAAACAAACAAACGTGTGGAGTCGAAGCAGACCTTCCTCTCCTTGTTCCAGCGAGCAGCGGAGGTAGTAGATCTTCTCCACGGAATCCCAGCAGCACGACGGCGTGGTGGTGGTGGTGGAGTAGAGAATTCTGCAGGGCTTCGCCTAAGCCTGAGCAGAAGAAAGGAGGAGGAGAGAGGCGGCTAGGGCAAGAGTGGAGGGGGCAAGGGGTGGCGCCTCCACCCCCTCTATTTATGGGAGGGAGGCGCCATGGGGAGGTGGAGTCCTTGTAGGACTCCCCTCTCCCTTGGTCGGCGGATCAAGGAGGTGGGGGGAGAGTCCTACTCCCCCATGAATCCTTGTCTTACCCCACAAGGATTCCTTGATCCTTTCTTGGTTTTCAAGTAAACTCCAAGAAATCTTCCAGAACCTTCCGGAACATTCCGAAACCTTCTAGAATCCCCATACAAATACTCCGGAACATTTCCTAACTTAGAAAATGATCCCCAATATATGAATCTTATTCTCCGGACAGTTCCGGAGCTCCTCGTGACGTCCCGAATCCAATCCGAGACTCCGAACAACATTCGGTCTCCAACGCACATTCCATATCTACTTAAAACAACTTCGAACCTTAAGTGTGTCACCCTACGGTTCGTGAATATGCAGACATGATGGAGACACCTCTCCGATCAATAACCATCAGCGGGATCTGGAGATCCATAACGGCTCCCACATACTCAACGATGACTTCGTGATCGATAGAACCATTAACATACGAAACCAATTCCCTTTGTCACGCGATACTCTACTTATCCGAGGTTTGATCGTCGGTATCTCCATACCTAGTTCTACCTCGTTACTGATAAGTACTCTTTACTCGTTCCATGTTATGTCATCCCTTGTGACCCAGTCACATGCTTGCAAGATAATTAGATGACATTCCACCGAGAGGGCCCAGAGCATATCTATCCGTCATATGGATGGACAAATCCCAATCTTTGTCCATGCGCTTCAACACATACTTTCAGAATACCCAATGACACCTTTATGACCACCTAGTTACGAAGCGGTGTTTGATGTCATCAAAGTACCCATCCGGTGATGGTGATTAACATAACCTCATGGTCGAAGGATTAGGTTACTATGTATTTTAAAGCTTATAGCAAACGAACTTAATGACTTGATCTTATGCTATGCTTACTATGGGTGTGTGTCCATCACATCATTCTCCTAATGATATGATCTTGTTATTAACGACATCCAATGTCCATGATCAGGAAACTATGAGCATCCATTAATCAACAAGCTAGTTTAACAAGAGGCTTACTAGGGACTCTTTTATGTTTACAAAACACACAAGTATTAATGTTTCCGGTTAATAAAATTATAGCATGGGATGTAAACATTTATCATAAACATAAAGAAATAATAATAACCACTTTATTATTGCCTCTTGGGCATATCTCCAACGGTCTCCCACTCGCACTAGAGTCAATAATCTAGTTAAAAAACTTGTGTATTCAACACCTATGGCTTTCTGGTGTTGTATAGACACTATTGCTAGTGGTAAACATAATCTTCGGATCTGACACTTCCAGGTCCGTGTGTATTTGCATGTCCCTGCGTCTCTACGCATTACTCATTCTCCAATGAGATGGCATTGTATAAATTTGGTCCTTTGTTGAGACCTTTAGTTCCTTGGGATTAAATCATGTTGATACAATTGTCGTACAATGTATCTTCATAGTATTATCCCGCTATGAACCATGCCTAGTTTGATAACAAACTACTTAACACAAATGCCCTCCTTTGCTGCTACTATAGCAGTTATATACTTAGCCTTTTGTTGTAGTATCCATCACAATATCTCAACTTTGGCACTCATCCAAATCCATCATGGAACATCCTTTCCATTATATTGTGCCACCCAGAGTCTAAATTGAGATAAATTTAATTTGTATCTTGTGACAAAACTAGTATCAATGTAACACTTTACAATGAACTACTTTTAACTATTTGTCACTTATACATGATATATTCTTAGTTCTTCCAAAGCTCATAAGAATATCTTTACTATTATCCAATGATCATCTTATGAATCATTCTGGTATATGCTCATAACATTTAGAGCATAGGACATATCTGGATGTGTACATCTTAAAGAATGATTGATCAAAATATTCTTGTGATTTCACCAAGTGTCAAAACACTTGAATCTTGTGTCAACACACTTGAATCTTGATTTAGTCCTTTCCGTGCGTCAAGAACCTTTCTTATTGTTTCCATACTGAACTCATTCAACATCTTATCTATGTACATTTGGCAAAACCATATTAGCGCCTCAATCTATCCATATAGACATTGATGCCTAATTCTTGAGTTATGCCTAAGTCTTTCATCGAAATGAAATTCTTAACCTGTGTCAATAAAAGATACATTATTTCTAATCAAAAATATGTCTTTCACATAATGTATTAGAAATATGTCTTAGCGCTCCCACTTAATTTCTTGCAAAATGCAAACATCTTCATCGTCTCTGAAGATTCCAACTCCGCGATGCTCACTTCAACCATTGAAGTTTTGCATACTCTTTTAGCATCCTTTGAATTAACAAAACCCTCTGGATCATGTCATGTACACGTCCTAGGTAACCATTCTATTAGAAGAACTTGTTTTGTTTGTTCAACTACCATATACCAAAATATATGTAGTGGTTGCTACATTAATCCGTCCAGACTAAATATCGCTATGAAAGATCAAATCTTATCATAGTCAATTCCGTGAACATTGTCGTAAACTCTTTCCGACATGTCGACTATTTCATAGATTTGAAACATCCATGTCTATTTCTTTATAGATCCAAACACGACCGATAGGCTTTACGCCTTTCCGGAGGGTCTTCTAAGTTCAGAAACTTGATTTCTCGTGTATGGATACTATCACGGATTCCATGACTTCTAGTCATTTTATGGAGTCAGGGCCCATCATCGCTTCTTTGCATGTAGTCGGTTTATCATTGTCAAAACAATAACGACTTGCTTATCAAATCTTACTATTTGATTCTTACCGACCCACACGGTTCTATAGGAACTCTAATCTCCGAGATCACACCTTTTGTAATCACGAGAGCCATGAGCATTGTGGCCGCCACCGGGACACTTTCCGGCACTGTGCTACTTAGCACATATAGCTAAGGTTCAACAACCTTATCAAAGTTCTATTGTCCTCCCACTTAACTTTTCACGAAAAATTCCTTCTCAAGAAACTTGACGTTCCAAGCGACAAACTCTTTTGTCCTCGGCGTTATGGAGAAATTCCCAACAAATTCTTTGGAATAACCTACAAAGACGTGCTTATCTGACTTTGGTTGTAAACATTTTACTTATGCATAGCATACCAAAATTTAAGAAAAGACAATTCGTGTTTTATCCCAAACCATAACTCATATGGTGTCATTTCAACGGATCACGATGGAGCTATTTTCAGTGTAAAAGCGGTAGTCACTAAAGCTTTAATCTTTAAAATATAATGGCAGTTTTATAAATGACACCTTTGATCTTACCATGTAAAACAAGGTTTCATTACATATCTCGAACACTCCGTACTCCTATGGTGTTTTGGGAAATGTAAATCCATGGAACGATTCCTCAAATCTTAGGTATTTTGCTAAACTTGTAAATCAAACATCTTTCTTTATGATCCAATCATAAACTCTTTTATTTTCTTGTTACAATGATTTTCCACTTCATCTTGAAAGTCTTTGAACATTTTTCAAATGTTTCATACTTCTTCCTTATTGAGTAAGTATATACATATACTCACTCAAATCTTCGGAGAAAACATATGAAGTTGAAATCCATCGCCCACGACTACACATAATGGACTATATACATCAATATGTACAAATTCCAATCAGTTAGTCGTCTGTTCCTCTTTTGGCCTATGAACGGAGTTTTAATTATCTCCAGGAAAGTATCACAAGCGTCATTTGATCCAAATCAAAGACTCCAAAAATCCATCAACATGGAGTTTCTTCATATATCCTTTCAATATAATTTAAACGGCGATGTCACTTCGCAAGTGATCTTTCAATCATTTGTCTTGCGACATTTTAACATTACTTTTATGGTCGTTATTTCTCCTACCAGACTTGTATATCATCCATCTATTATGGAATACGTTAATTATTTGAACAACCTTTTGTCGTCATAATACCTGATCAAAATAACAATTATTGAAACAAATCTTGAAGGCAAGCTTTGATGTTAACGAGCAACACAACAACCCTTTGTTTGTTTTCGATGAACATCATCACATTTTCTCTTGCTAGTTACTTAGGCCATTGCAGTTCATGAATTGTGTTGTCATGTATGACACTTCATACCAACCAATTCGGTATCCAATACCGAAGAACCACATTGTTTAACAAGCAAGGAATACAACCATAACATGTATATCTTCTATATGCCTAAGTTGGACATCTCCAACCTTTTATTTTCTGCCAAATATTTTATAGATTCTCTTTCAGCAATTCCTTTTATTTTAAAAGAATCTATCAACATCAATAGTGGTGTCATCAACATGACACATGGTACAAAGCGTATATAGTCAACTACTAATACCTTTGGACTTGCACTTTGCGGTGGATCACCATCATCAAATGTTTGGTGTTCTTTCAAAAATCCATTCTTTAGTAATCTTTTAGTGTAGTAAACATTTTACTTACATCTTCTATTCATCCTTATCATGACAACTTTCATGATCAAGCTACTATAGCCTATAAGGAAGAATCGCGAATATAATATCAGTTCCAAAAACCTTTTTGGTAGATTCGGATGCCTAGCATCTCCATCCTTCACAAATTCTCATACAATATGAGAACATGTATTTTGCTAAATTATACTCTATCATAATGCAACCAAAAACATTGTTTCAGATATCACAATATCTTTCACACATGATGGTTTCTGAAACAATTTTTAGCTCCAATATAATCTTGATATTAAAACAACCTTTTGAATATCAATAATCATGGAGGCAAACATGATACTTTAGATACTAACATTGGAATTCTTACTCTTGATTTAATACTACTTATTAAACTTCATGGAGTAAATAGAGTTTGCTGAAAGTTTGTAATAGGACTTATAAACTTTAAATTGACATTCAAAACAATACGATACCAGTTCGTAAAGTAAATATCCAGAATTTGTATAGTTCCACTATCTCAACTATAACTAAGCGTAAGGTGGTGAACGGATGCCAATGACTACAACAAACTATGCAAATTCACTTTGATTGTGTTTATGATAAATTGAGTTCGACTAATCCAAATTACAAATGAACTCCCACTCAAAACAACATCCCTCGAGTTGTTTTAGTGATTACACGAACCAAATCCACTACACCAAGTCCGATCATCACGTGAGATGATGTAGCTTTAAAGGCGAACAATCAACATGTTCATCATATCATCCATATGACTCATGCTTTACGTTTCGGTATTCCGTGTTCCGAGACCATGTTTGTACATGCTAGGCTCATCAAGGTTAACCTTAGTTTCCGCATGTGCAAATCTGGCTTGCACCCGTTGTATGCACACGTAGAGTCTATCACACCCGATCATCACGAGATGCTTCGAAACGACGAGTCTTAGCAACGGTGCCAACTAAGGACGAACACTTTATTACTTGATATTTAGTGAGTGGGATCATCTTATAATGCTACCGTCATGATCTAAGCAATACAAGATGCATAAAGGATTAACATCACAGGCAATTCATAATTATTGTGATATGATATGGCCCTTTCTTCTTGTACCTTTGATCTCCATCTCCAAAGCACGGACATGATCTCCATCATCACCAGCATGGCGTCAAGGTCAGTGGCGTCGCTTCATGGTTGTCCATCATCACTAGCAACTATTACAACTACTTGGAACAAAGCTATGACAAGATGAATAGACACGCAGATCTTAACAGAATTGAAGACAACCATTAGGCTCCTGCCGGTTGCCATATTACAACAAGGATCATTGCATACATCAAATATAATCACAATCACATGATGGCCATATCGCATCACAAAACCCCTACAAAAACAAGTTAGACGCCTCTAATTTTATTTGCATGTTTTACATGGCTTGAGGCTTTCGAATAAGAACGGATCTTACCTACGAAACTGAACCACGACGTTGATACAAGTGCTATCAAGTTGCAAAGTGTAAATTGGATCTATACTATGGTGAGAGAGACAGACACCCGCAAAGCCACTTGTGCAAAGCAAGTTACACGTCAAGCGTGGAGCAAGTCTCATGTGCGATGACATGTAAGGTTAGCCCGAGCCGCTTCATCCCACCATACCGCAAGATGCAAAGTACACAAAGCAAAAGACGGCACGAGCACCAACGCCCACAAAACCATTGTGTTCTACTCGTGCAATAGATCTACGCATAGATACGGCTCTGATACCACTGATGGGTTCGTAGCATGGAAAACAAAATATTTCTATCGCAAGAACGAACAAAACCCAGATCTAATCTAGATAAAAGCCAAGATTTAATCTATTAGACATGTGCAACGACATAGATCTGTACTAACCCTTGTAGATCCAAAAGCGTTACGAGATTGGATCTCGTGGTTGATGTAGTCGATCACTTGCCGATCTCAAGATCAAGTGGACGATCCTTCCGGCGCCGCGTTCCGGCAGCGCTTCCGCAGTCGGTCACACGTGCGGAGTCGAAGCAGACCTTCCTCTCCTCGTTCCAGCGAGCAATGGAGGTAGTAGATCTTCTCCACGGAATCCCAGCAGCACGACAGCGTGGTGGTGGTGGTGGAGTAGAGAATTCTGCAGGGCTTCGCCTAAACCTGAGCAGAAGAAAGGAGGAGGACAGAGGCGGCTAGGGCAAGAGTGGAGGGGGCAAGGGGTGGCGCCTCCACCCCCTCTATTTATGGGAGGGAGGCGCCATGGGGAGGTGGAGTCCTTGTAGGACTCCCCTCTCCCTTGGTCGGCGGATCAAGGAGGTGGGGGAGAGTCCTACTCCCCCACGAATCCTTGTCTTACCCCACAAGGATTCCTTGATCCTTTCTTGGTTTTCAAGTAAACTCCAAGAAATCTTCCAGAACCTTCCGGAACATTCCGAAACCTTCTAGAATCCCCATACAAATACTCTGGAACATTTCCTAACTTAGAAAATGATCCCCAATATATGAATCTTATTCTCCGGACAATTCCGGAGCTCCTCGTGACGTCCCGAAATCCGAGACTCCGAACAACATTCGGTCTCCAACGCACATTCCATATCTACTTAAAACAACTTCGAACCGTAAGTGTGTCATCCTACGGTTCGTGAATATGCAGACATGATGGAGACACCTCTCCGATCAATAACCATCAGCGGGATCTGGAGATCCATAACGGCTCCCACATACTCAACGATGACTTCGTGATCGATAGAACATTAACATACGAAACCAATTCCCTTTGTCACGCGATACTCTACTTATCCGAGGTTTGATCGTCGGTATCTCCATACCTAGTTCTACCTCGTTACTGATAAGTACTCTTTACTCGTTCCATGTTATGTCATCCCTTGTGACCCAGTCACATGCTTGCAAGCTAATTAGATGACATTCCACCGAGAGGGCCCAGAGCATATCTATCCATCATATGGATGGACAAATCCCAATCTTGGTCCATGCGCTTCAACACATACTTTCAGAATACCCAATGACACCTTTATGACCACCCAGTTACGAAGCGGTGTTTGATGTCATCAAAGTACCCATCCGGTGATGGTGATTAACATAACCTCATGGTCGAAGGATTAGGTTACTATGTATTTTAAAGCCTATAGAAAACGAACTTAATGACTTGATCTTATGCTATGCTTACTACGGGTGTGTGTCCATCACATCATTCTCCTAATGATATGATCTTGTTATTAACGACATCCAATGTCCATGATCAGGAAACCATGATCATCCATTAATCAACAAGCTAGTTTAACAAGAGGCTTACTAGGGACTCTTTTATGTTTACAAAACACACAAGTATTAATGTTTCCGGTTAATAAAATTATAGCATGGGATGTAAACATTTATCATAAACATAAAGATATAATAATAACCACTTTATTATTGCCTCTTGGGCATATCTCCAACGGTCTCCCACTTGCACTAGAGTCAATAATCTAGTTAAAAAACTTGTGTATTCAACACCTATGGCTTTCTGGTGTTGTATAGACACTATTGCTAGTGGTAAACATAATCTTCAGATCTGACACTTCCAGGTCCGTGTGTATTTGCATGTCCTTGCGTCTCTACGCATTACTCATTATCCAATGAGATGGCATTGTATAAATTTGGTCCTTTGGTGAGACCTTTAGTTCCTTGGGATTAAATCATGTTGATACAATTGGCGTACAATGTATCTTCATAGTATTATCCTGCTATGAACCATGCCTAGTTTGATAGCAAACTACTTAACACAAATGCCCTCCTTTGCTGCTACTATAGCAGCTATATACTTAGCCTTTTGTTGTAGTATCCGTCACAATATCTCAACTTTGGAACTCATCCAAATCCATCATGGAACATCCTTTCCATTATATTGTCCCACCCATAGTCTAAATTGAGATAAATTTAATTTGTATCTTGTGACAAAACTAGTATCAACGTAACACTGTACAATGAACTACTTTTAACTATTTGTCACTTATACATGATATATTCTTAGTTCTTCCAAAGCTCATAAGAATATCTTTACTATTGTCCAATGATCATCTTATGAATCATTCTGGTATATGCTCATAACATTTAGAGCATAGGACATATCTGGATGTGTACATCTTAAAGAATGATTGATCAAAATATTCTTGTGATTTCACCAAGTGTCAAAACACTTGAATCTCGTGTCAACACACTTGAATCTTGATTTAGTCCTTTCCGTGCATCAAGAACCTTTCTTATTGTTTCCATATTGAACTCATTCAACATCTTATCTATGTACATTTGGCAAAACCATATTAGCGCCTCAATCTATCCATATAGACATTGATGCCTAATTCTTGAGTTATGCCTAAGTCTTTCATCGAAATGAAATTCTTAACCTGTGTCAATAAAAGATACATTATTTCTAATCAACAATATTTCTTTCACATAATGTATTAGAAATATGTCTTAGCGCTCCCACTTAATTTCTTGCAAAATGCAAACATCTTCATCGTCTCTAAAGATTCCAACTCCGCGATGCTCACTTCAACCATTGAAGTTTTGCTAGCCTCCGTAACGAAGTATGAGTTCCACTCATGCATCCAACTCCTAAAACCAAGTTATTCCAAAGAGTCCACCATACCTACCTATTAGCATATGCTATTCCAAGTATATTCATGTTTTTATCTACCTTCCGAATTAAACTTGTTATGAGAAAACTAGTGATTAAAGCTCTCATGAACTTGATGGCACACTCTACCTTCCGAATTAACCTTCAAGATGCTTATGATAGGGGCAATGAGAGTTGAAATCTTTTAAGTACCATAATTTTTGGAAGCTCTTTATGAGACTTGAATCCCTACTTACTTCTATGAAGGCCTTTCTTTTACTTTTATGTTGAGTCTCCACCTTCTACCTTTATGCACCCACTTTGAGAGCATAGTGGCCATTCTTAGTTCTATGTGCATTGTCCCAAGACTTGTTGATTGATGCATACCTTGATATTGCTTGTTTTAAACTATTTGTATCTACTCACTCTTATAAACTTTGAAGGTGTCCTATGCATTTATGTTTGCTACTCTATGAGGGACAAGCTGATTGCCACTATGCTATGTTTTCTTTATGTGAAACAAACAAACGTGTTGCAAAGCATTGTTATTCTTGAATATTTTGTTTATGCCTTTTCATGTTGCAACATAGTTGCTTTGCCTTATTGTTAGAACTTTGCCATTCATGTTATGATTGAAGTACTATGATCCCAGCTATCAATGTTTTACAAATATTTGATCAAGTTTATGATGGTGCATGTCACCTCAAAAATTATTCTTTCTTTTTATCACTTACCTACTCGAGGACGAGCAGGAGTTAAGCTTGGGGATGTTGATACGTTGCTAACGTATCCATAATTTTTGATGTTCCATGCTTGGTTTTATCTACTTTCATATGTTTTGTCCACACTTTGGAGTACTTTTCATATGATTTCTTGGATTAACCTATTAACAAGAGCCACAGTCCTAGCTGCATGTTTTCTGCTGTTTTTGGTTCTAGGAAAGTCAGAAAATGAATATTCTTGGAATTGGACGGGACAGAAGCCAAAGTCAGTTTTCACCGAGGGACACCAGGAGCCAAAATACGAGACGGATAGGGGCTGGCACCCGGCCACACCACCTGGCCGCGCGGCTAGGCCTGGCCCGCGCCAGGGGGTGGTTTGGCCGCCCTAGGCACCCCCTCGGCCTCTCCTTTCGCCTATATATTGCCTCCGATACATAAACCCTAAGTACCTGATCAAAATTTCACGAAAGAGTCTGTAGCAGCTGTCATCTCCATCCCTAGATCAGGAGGGATCTGAAGCTCTTACCGGCACCCTACCAGAGAGAGGAATTCACCCTGCAGGCCTTCTTCATCATCATGCAAGCCTCCAGTGTGATGCGTGAGTAGTTCATCTCTGGACTACTGGTCCATGTAGTAGCTAGATGGCTGGTTCTCCTCCTTTGTGCTATCATGTTTAGATATTGTGAGCTCTGTTCATGATCAAGATCATCTATTTGTAATTCTTACATGTTGTGTTTACGGGGATCTGATGGATATTGAGATGATATTTCAGATTGATTATTGATTCTATCATGTCTTTGTTATTTGTGATCTTGCATGCTTTCCGTTGTTAGTAGCTATCTTGGCCAAGTAGATGCTAGCAACTCCAAGAGTTAGTATTTATGCTCGATAGTGGGTTCATGCCTCTAGTAATATGGGAAAGTGACAGAAATCTCTAAGGTACTAGATGTGTTGTTGCTACTAGGGAGAAAACAACAATCCTTTGTTCATAGAACAATCGTATTGTTTACTTTACACGCAGTTCGTAAAGCAATAATCTGTTGCTTGCAACTTAATACTGGAGGGGGTTCGGATGATAACCTGAAGGTGGATTATTAGTCATAGATGCAGTTGGATTACGGTCTATGTATAATGTTGTAATGCCCAATCAAGTCTCAAAGGAGTCAAGATGAGTAGTATATGCTTATATGCTTTCTCGATGTTTGTCAATTGCCCCGTTGTAATATGTTCACTCAACATGTCATCTATCTTAATGTGAGCCACCACTGGTGAACTATGGATCCCGATCCTTTCTTTTACCATCAATCTACAATCAACTGTTTACTGCTTTGTGTTTACTTTCTGCAAACTTTTACTTTCTTCCACTCGATACGTTTAATCCTTTGTTTTCAGAAAAGTCGGTGAGATTAACAACCTCATCGTAAGTTGGAGATAGAGTTCTGTGGTTGTGTTGTGTGCAGGTCACCACGTTGCTGCTGGCACCGGTAGTGCCCCTGCCAAAGTTCAGCTAGCAACACCTTTGAGGTGTTTCCTTGCTCCTACTGGATTTATAACCTTGGTTTCATAACCGAGAGAAACTTACTGCTGTGCTCATCATACCTTCCTCTTGGGGTTCCCCAACAAGCTCGTTAGTACACGAGTCAGCACTTGTATAAATATACATGGAACCCCACGGTTTACGTGTGTGGCTTCCCCCAAACCCTTTTACAATAAGAACTTGATTTTTGGGGGATATGATGAAAATTATCATAAATAACATAAATTTCATCTAGTAAAGTCCATAAATAAAAAGGTCGAGGTCTAGGAGATATGGTGAAATCCTCAATCGAAGGGCTGGTGAAGGCCATGTCGGCCCATCTCCTTAGTGGAATATTATCATGCTTCTGGAGCATTCCAGATATTATTTCAGATTATTCTAAATATTCATGTGTGTTTTGCATTTTTATCTTTTTACAATATCTTGGAGCACCTACACTTTATATTAAAGTATGTGTTCAAATAGTTACTAGGTTATTAGTCCTAAAGGATAATCAAGCTATGTAGATAATGCATAATTAAGCTTCAAAGTGGAGATATACATTTACATCATATGTTATAGCATACATGTGTGGCTACATAACTATTCCCCTTCGGTCGAAGTGAGAGAATAAGACAGTGGACAACTAAAAGTTGAAACTTCATACACTAGTAGGAAAAAGCTTATTGGTAGCGTTCTGAAAAAGAGGTTATTGGCGTTGAACCCACACACCTCTAATCTCACGCCACCGGTAACTGCTACTAATGGCGTGTGACCGAACCGAACGCCACCGGTAAAAATTGGTACCAGTGACATTGCATGCGAACGCCAAGAGTAAAGTCTCACCATTGGCGTGCATTCTAAACGCCATCATAGAAATATACATTTTTTACGTTTGGTGTATATCAAACGCTACTAGTATGAATTCAAAAATTAAAAAACATTTTACAGTATTGAATTTCGCAACAATTATATATCAGGACCTGGATATTCATATATAGTGAGAAAATAAACTAACATTATCCGGAAGTTATTATTGCTATATTTTACTAGCTAGAGAGATAACATGCATGCACATTAGTAGTTAGCTAGCTACTCCTCGGCATATTCATGGTCATAGTACTCATCGTCATCCTATAATCAGTTGGGGTCAATGCAATTAAAGTAAATGATGTGATTAGTGGAGGGTGAAGATGATGATGTGCCCGACATTCATCTGCTAGCGATTGAGAAACTATATCCATGTAGGTCCACTAAAATAGGTGATGGTCGTCTCGTTGGTCACTTGAATCGTGAATTTGTGTCCAGGCTTTTTCTGTGACTCAATGGTGACTTCAAACGTTTCATAATCTTGTTGTCTTCTGAAGACCTGCTCCAACAAGCCAGGTATTGACTTGCACAAGGTGTTCTGAGGAAGATCATTAGAAAATAACCGTTATTTTGAACTATTATAGCACATATAGTATGAACAAGGTAGATTGAATATAGAACATATGGTTCTAGTTTTAAAGTTCTGAGGGAGCACTATGCAAAACTTCCTGTCCATACAAGAGGTGTAACCACACATGAAGCAATGCGCATCCATATGGTGCATATATAACCATCTTAACTTAGCATCACGTTGCACAACCATTAAACATTCTGAAGTCTACAAAGATATAGCAAGATATATAAGTAGCACATTAATTAAACATATTAAGCATTCTAAAGTCTAGCAATATACAGTATGATAAGTAGTATGATCAACTGCATAAGAAACATCCTAAGGCTCCACTCCAAGTCGGTGAAACTGTCAGAGCTGCTGTAGTCAAAGTAAAAGTCCGATGAGTGCAAAGGCGACATCGGCTCAGTGGTAAAGTTGCCTGGGCTGAACCGGTAGTATGGAGATGGTGGCGATGGCTGGATTGTCCTGCGCTGCCGGTCCTAGAGGGGTTGGCTTCATGGCGCGTGGGGGACTAGTATGTATCGAAGACCTGACTCGCAGTGGAGGAGCCCGTGTCGATGACCTGAAAGTTATGCGTCATCACCTCGGAATTGTCGAGGAACGGCCTCAAACTGGGTCTGACTTCCATATGCATCCCTTCCATAAAAAAAACACAAATGGAGCTTGGGAGATATTGTTGGCCCATATTTATGTTGGTTGTCTAGGACAGATATGCATGAAGCAAAAAATGATAGAACCAAGTTTCATGGATTTCCACACAATGAACACTATGATATAGTATGTTGAATAAATGAGAACACAAACCATCAGGCATGCCCGAGACTAGCAGAAAATAGGAGAAAACACTTAGCGGAAGGGATATTGCTGTGTCTCAAGTGTTACTACCTTCTTTCCAAAATGTAATCATGTTAGGCTTATATTATAGAACCGAGGTAGTAGTTTTTATTGACCAAAACAGATGCAAGTTAATTTTATACAATGCGCGCCGGAAGATTGCACAAACTTTGCTGTATTTTGTTTGGAATATCAATCTCCTTTGCCGGCAGGTTTGACAATCTAATCCGAACTATACAAATAGAATATCTAACGTTTGTGAATACTAATCGCACATAGGTTTCGTGTTGGAGATGGGTAACACGTCATCTCTACAGGCTGAAGAACCCCAGTTCGAATCTGGGCGAAACCAAATCTTATTTTAAAACATATATAATTTGTATCTTTTATATACCGTGGAGAGTTACTCAAAACATAAAAAAAATGGCCCATGCAGGTCTCGAACCTGCGACCTTCGCGTTATTAGCACGACGCTCTAACCAGCTGAGCTAATAGGTCTCACGCTGGTACTTAGGTTAAAAGATAAACTGTTCTGGAACAGGCGTGGTTTATTCAGCTTAATTATATTTCCCGAACTGAAGAATATGCTTGTTCTACATTACCACTTTAGCAGGACCGTAGGTGGTAGCCAGAAGCAATGAGAGCGGGTTTTGCCTGCGGATCCTGACTATTTATTGCACGCATGATGATGAATTATATTAGCCTTTGTATGTTTGGATTAGATAGTACTCCCTCCATTTCAAAATATAATATGTTTTAGCTTTGTAAAAGGATGTATCTAGATCACTTTTAGTGTGTAGGTCCACATGAAACTACACAATAAAAGGAATCTAAATACACTTCTTTTACAAAACTAAAAATATTATATTTTAAAAGGAGGGAGTACAACCATAGTTTTAAAAACTGGACCGGTTCGTTGGTTTGACCGAAAAAAGCTAAACCGATAGTCTCACCGGATAAAGAGGACCGGTCCAAACAGCAGAAAATCAAAGAGAAAAATTCCGCGAGACGAATCAGACCCGTGAGCTTATGCTAGGTAGAAATATAACTTGCACACGTCATGTTTTGTGATTACATATTGAAATATACACATTTTATGGATAATTGCCTAAAATTTTCTTCAATTTTAATAAAAAAGAACGGTCTTTTGTCGCTATCGAACCACGTGAACCGGTGGTTCGACCAGCAAACTAGTAAACCAGTCATCTCATCGGTTCACTCACCGGTCCAGTTTTTAAAACTATGAGTACAACACGATCGGTGATTTGCCAAAGGAAAAGCACGTTTGTTGATCGACCAGGCTTGCTAGATCTATCACAGAGAGAAACGATATTGAGAACCCTGTTAGAGTATATTTGTATATTGTAGTTTCCCCATATGTTAGGGGGCTTTCTGTATATTTGCACCTGTACATGTACTATATATTCTGGCTTTTGGCCCTCTGGTAATACGAGCATCTATTACCCTAACATGGTATCAGAGCCGTAAGGCTTTTTTCTCCCTCGCAGCCGCTGCCGCCGCTCGCCCCGGCATCCCGCCGCCGCGCCCGGCCGCCGCCGCGCCTCCTCTCCGACCGCCCCAGCCTCCGTCTCCGCCGTCGCCTCCTACGGCCGCCCGTCCGCCGTCGCCGCCTCCGCCGCCGCCTCCTCCGGCCGCCCGTCCCCAGCCCGCCGCCTCCTCCGTGCGCCACCGCCGCCGCCTCCTCCGGCCGCCCGTCCCCGGCCCATCCCCGGCCGTCGCTCGCCCCAGCTCTCCGCTGCCGCGCTCAGCCGCCCAGTTTTCGTCCGATCTAGATCGGATATGAGAAAAAAAATCAACAGAGCTAAGTCTTCCTCGTCGGGCTATGTTGCGATTCCTCGTTGCCCGGTGATTTTTGATGGCGCGAATTATCCTAATTTCGCTGCCTTCATGCGCGTCCATATGCGCGGTCTTCGCCTTTAGGGTGTGCTTTCCGGTGAGGTCTCCTGTCCACTGCGCCGCATTGCGCCTACGTCGCCTATTGCACCGACGCCCGTTGCCCTTGCCCCGATGCCACTCAGGCGGTCAAGGATGCAGCCCAGAGTGCTGATGATACTGCTCGGGATGATTATGATCGGAAGGTCCAGGAGCATTCTACTGCTGTTGCGGCCTACCGGCTGGATCTGGCTGACTACACTCAGTGGAAAGATGAGGATGCTCGTGCTGCTGCTGTTCTCACTTCCAGTGTTCTTCCTCAGTATGCTGCTGAGTTCATGGGTCTTCCCACTACTACTGCTTAGTGGGCTTTTCTTCGTCAGCGCTATCAGCCGTCTGGAGATGCTCTTTATCTGTCTGTGGTTCATCAGGAGCATGATCTTAAGCAGGGTGATTCCACTATTGATGAGTTCTATACTTAGAGTGCTGCTATTTGGCGTCAGCTTGACTCTCTTCGTACAACTGTGTGTAACACCTATCCCTGCTGTCTGATTGTGCGCGCGGATCTGGAGTTTCAGCGCGTCTTTGAGTTCTTGTCGCGGCTCGGCAAGGAGTTTGAGCCGCGTCGTGCCCAGCTGCTTGCCCGTGGTCGTGTTCCGCTCTCTGAGGTACTGGCTGAGCTTCGTGCTGAGGAGACTCGTCTTCGTGGTGCTGGTCTTCTTGAGGTTCCATCTGTTCTTGCTGCTCGTGGTCCCCCCGTGCCGCCGGCTTCGTCGCGGTCTCTAGCACCGCCGCTACTCTCTGCTCCGCCGGCCTAGGGTCAGAGTCAGCCTCAGCACCCTCGTAGTTCTCGTCCTCCCTGCGCCACTGTGGCAAGCCTGGCCACGATATCTCTGGTTGCTAGACGAGGGATCCCCGCTTACGTCAGCAGTACCTTGCTCGTCGGCAGGCTGGCTCTTCAGGATCTTCTGCCGTTGCTTCTGGACCTCCTGCTGGTGCACTGTCTGGATATTATCCGTGGTCTTCGTAGTCTTCTCGCTGCTACAGGCTCTTTCTCGTCGGGTATTGCTGGTTCTGTGCCTAGCTCTTCTGGCACCGCGCGACCATCACCTTCTACACAGTCAGGTACGTCATCCCCGTGGTATCTGGATTCTGGAGCTTCTTTTCATGACTTATGCGTCTTCTATTCTTTCTGCTCTTCGCTCTCTTATTTCTCCTGTTCGTGTTATCACGACTGATGGTACCTCTCTTCCTATTTCCAGTCGAGGCACCCTCTCTACTTCCTCTTTCTCTGTTCCTGATGTTTCTCATGTTCCCAGTCTTAATATGAACCTTTTCTCTGCTAGTCAGCTTACTGATTCTAGTTGTCGTGTCATTCTTGATGCTGATTCTTGTGCTGTTCAGGATCTTCATACACAGGCTCTGGTTGGAGCTGGCCCTCGCAGTCTTGAGTCTCCGGGGCTATGGGAGTTAGACTGGCTTCGCGTTCCTTCCACTGACACTTCCTCTGCCAGTTCTCCTGCTGTTGCTGCTTCTGTCACCGGCTCGTTTCAGCAGTGGCATCATCGGCTGGGTCATCTTTGTGGCTCCCGTTTATCGTCATTAGTTCGTCGTGGTCTTCTGGGGTCTGTCTCAGGAGATGTGTCTTTACATTCGTGTCAGGGTTGTAGGTTAGGCAAACAGATTCAGCTTCCCTATCCTACTAGTGTGTCTGTATCTCAGCGACCTTTTGATTTAGTTCATTCTGATGTTTGGGGTCCAGCTCCCTTTGCTTCAAAAGGGGGCCATCGATACTATATTTTGTTCATTGATGATTTTTTACGGTACACCTGGTTGTTTTTTATGCGCTCTCACAGTGAGGTGCTTGCTATTTATCAGCGCTTTGTGGCCATGGTTCGTACTCAGTATTCCACTCCTATTCGTGTGTTTTGTGCTGATTCTGCAGGAGAGTATATCTCCTAGCACCTGCGTGGCATTCTTGCTGAGCATGGCACCCTTGCTCAGTTCTCGTGTCCCAGCGCCCATGCTCAAAATGGTGTCGCCGAGCGTAAGCATCGTCATATTCTTGAGACTACCCATGCTATGATGATTGCTTCCTCTCTTCCGCCGCATTTCTGGGTTGAGGCTGTCGCTACGTCGACTTACCTCATTAACATCCAGCCTTCTGCTGCTCTTCAGGGTGGCATTCCTCTCGAGCGTCTCTCTGGTACCTGTCCAGACTAATCGACTCTTCGTTTATTTGGTTGCGTTTGCTATGTTCTTCTCCCTCCTCGTGAACACACCAAACTGACCGCTCAGTCTGTTGAGTGTATCTTTCTTGGCTACAGTGATGAGCATAAGGGCTATCGCTGTTGGGACCCCGTTGGTCGTCGGATGCGCATCTCTCATGATGTCACGTTCGATGAGACGCGTCATTTCTATCCTCGCCCCACCTCTGGTACTTACCCAACGAATGATCTCTCTTTTCTTCTTTTTCCTGATACACCTTCCGCTGTCCCTTCTCCTCCATCTCCCCCTTCTGATGCGCCTCCTTTGGTTTCGGTGCCATCCTCTCCTCCGTCTAGTTCCCCTCGTTCTCCCTGTTCTCCGGCTTCGGACCCTTCCTCCGCTGTTCCTTCTTCCTCCTCTTCGGATGAGTCATCTTCCGCGGATGAGCTTCCTTCTTCACGGCCTGTTCATCAGCGTCGTGCTCCAGACCATTACTCTCCTAGTCAGTATGGTCTCTCTGTCGTCTCCGAGCCGACTTCTTATCGGGATGCCGCGTGTCATCCTGAATGGCAGCTTGCCATGGCTGAGGACATCGTTGCGCTTGAGCGCACTGGCACCTGGGATCTTGTTTCTCCCCCTTCTGGTGTTCGTCCTATCACGTGTAAGTGGGTCTATAAAATTAAGACCCGCTCTAATGGATCTCTTGAGCGCTATAAAACACGTCTTGTGGCTCGTGGTTTTCAGCAGGAACACGGCCGTGATTATGATGAGACTTTTGCCCCTATGGCCCATATGACCACTGTGCGTACTCTTCTTGCTGTTGCTTCTGTTCGACGCTGGTCTGTGTCCCAGCTTGATGTTCAGAATGCTTTTCTTAATGGCGAGTTGAGTGAGGAGGTTTATATGCAGCCTCCTCCTGGGTATTCTGTTCCCGATGTGATGGTTTGTCGTCTTCGACGTTCTCTTTATGGCCTGAAACAGGCCCCTCGTGCCTGATTTGAGCGCTTTGCCTCTGTGGTGACTGCTGCTGGTTCTCTCCTAGTTCTCAGGATCCAGCGCTTTTTGTTCACACTTCTCCTCGTGGACGCACTCTTCTCCTTCTCTATGTTGATGATATGATCATTACTGGTGATGATCCTGAGTATATTGATTTCTAGCAGGAGATTAGGGCCTTCTTTGATTCACGGTATTGTGAAAGCGCAGAAGTAGGAGATTAGGGCCTTCTTTAGAGTGTCATGCTACATGCAACCCTTAAGTTTATAATTATATTTGATACAACATGGGAAACCATGGGAATTATAAAAAATATGTCAGAGTGGATGAAAAATTTACGCAAAATACTCCAACCAGGCAAACCTCCGAGCACCATTGCCGAAAAGAGAAGTCATATCCATACAAGATACAGAGAAACCTTGCTTCACCAAACACGGATGTGGGACAACCGAAAATACCTTGACCAACAACGCCTAATATGTGGAAAGCTCAATCTTGTTTGAAGCTGCATTCACTAGCCAAGTACACACCGCCCTCAAAGCACCACCTATCGACCTCTAGTTTTGAAAGAGGTCTCCAAATACAAAATAATAGAGAATATGTGGATTCGACCCCATGTTTACCCTGAGTAGGAGGTTTTTTTTTGCTCATTCATTCTTCATGTATTTGGTCTTGTACTGGATCGAATCCAAACGTGGAACCTCTCAACCCTTCCTCGTAATCCATTTCATGTATCATCCGTTCTGTTAACCTCGGCTAGGTAGCAGCCGCGGATATCGGCCTCGTCGCCCTTCTCTCGCTCGCTAGGTCTCCTCATAGAAATTATTCCATGTGTTAGGCCGAGATAATTTTTTCCAGGCCGATTCAGTCGAAGATGGACGGGATTGGTTGGGCCTTAATCCCGGAGGGGGCTAAAATTATATAAGCGCATGCAGTAGTCAACCTATCCTACTCTAGGCTCAAGTCAAACCAGTGCACCAATCGTGTATATCCACGTATGTACGTGATGTCTAACAATAGTAGTATTCCGTTATTATTCCAGGGGCATGACTCGTACACCGGCGAGCAGCAACAGCCGTGGAGCTACCAGGACGCGGGCAACATGGACGGGATGACCACTACGAGGCCGGCGAGCTTCAGCACGCCATACGAGGCTCCTGATATGGTCGGCAACGGCGGATACAACAACGCCCCTGTGTCGTCGTCGGGGACGACGGCCGGGTACGGCCGCGTGCAGAGCCGGCGGCCGTCGTCGGACGACGGGTACAACTGGCGCAAGTACGGGCAGAAGCAGATGAAGGAGAGCGAGAACCCGCGCAGCTACTACAAGTGCTCCTTCGCCGGCTGCAGCACCAAGAAGAAGGTGGAGCAGGCCCCGGACGGGCAGGTGACCGAGATCGTGTACAAGGGCACGCACAACCACCCCAAGCCGCAGAACCCGCGCCGGAGCTCCGCCCCGGCTTCGTCGTCGTACGCTCCTCCGGACGCGTCGAGCGACGCGCTCTCCGGCACGCCCGAGAACTCGCCGGCGTCCTACGCTGGCCGGACAGTTCGGCGGCGGCGAGGTGTCTGACAACGATGAGCCCGATTCCAAGAGATGGAGGACGGACGGCGACGCTGACGGGGTGCCGGTGGGCGCGAACCGGACGGTGCGGGAGCCGAGGGTCGTGGTGCAGACGATGAGCGACATCGACATCCTCGACGACGGCTACCGGTGGCGCAAGTACGGGCAGAAGGTGGTGAAGGGCAACCCGAACCCGAGGAGCTACTACAAGTGCACGACGGCGGGTTGCCCCGTGCGGAAGCACGTGGAGCGCGCGTCGCAGGAGCTGCGCGCCGTGGTCACCACCTACATGCAGGGCGGCGGCGGCGGCTACTCCAGCCTTCGTCCCGACGGGTTCGGCGCCGGCGGCGGCGTGCCGGCGCAGCCCGCGGACCAGAGCGGGTTCGCCCTGTCCGGGTTCGACTACAACAATTCATCGTACTCGTACTCTGGCATGCAGCAGCAGCAGCAACAGAACGACGCGATGTACTACGACGCCTCGAGAACCAAGGACGAACCAAGAGACGACATCTTCTTCGAGCAGTCGCTGATGTTCTGATCTACTGAAACGCTTCGAATTTCAACACCGATCGAAACCGGATGGCAGGAAATGGGTACGAAAGTAGGAATCTTGTTCGTCTCCTGTCAGGTTTGTTCAGTTATTTTTTGGAGGCCAAAGCCATGATCTCTGTTAGCTGCCGCAATGGTGGTGCCACATGGTGGCCTTCAGTAGTTCAGTTAACACTTTGCACAAGAAAGGAAGTTAGAAAATATTGTAGCATAGGAAATAAGAACAGTAAAGTAGTCGATTAATGTTTTTTCTGGCAGTTAGACTGCCTTTTCTTCTTAGTGAAAAAATCCGTTGTAATCATCATTTTAACAGAAGTTTGAACATATTTGTCTGTTCGACGACTCCATGTATCCGCGTCGTTTGTGCGAGAGTCAACAACATTTGGCACGCGCTTCAGCACATGCCCGATCGAAGGAAAGCTAGCAATACGGTCTGACAGTTGGCCATTTTGCCGGGCATAAACCCGGTCGGGCAGCCGCGAGACAAAGTTCGTCGCCGATCTCGGATCCGACTGCTGCACGATCGCCGTCGTCCACACGTCGCGCGGGCGCTGGTTTGTGGAAGGGGATAGTTTTCGTGGATTGATTGGACGGCTCTGCTCGGCTGAGGATGGACGACTTGCCCTTTTGTTTCCGCTAATTACTCCGGGAGTCCTAGATGACACGTCAAGCTGCAAATCTGGTGCAGTGAACATCAACTCGAGAAAAGATTAAAAGGATTCGATCCGATCGTAGTAGAGAGTATTTTTCTAATCACCTAATTTATTTTGTTCGTAACATGATATTATACATGAGAGCACGTCTCCTAATTTCTCTCAATCCAATGTTATTGTTGAGAGCAAAAAAATGGACTCTAACAGATTTTATTAACGCAACCAAAAAATGGTGGAAAAGGACATATTGACTTCGTGTCATGTTGAACGAGTTCCAACAAAAAATAAAGTGATTACTCCGTCTGAATAATGTAAAAAAAAGCTTGAGACTCTCCTACTTATAGTTGTTTGGCAATTTTGATGTGTCAATCAACGAGAAGCGTAAAGTTGGACGAAAAACACTGGATTGTGTCTCTCTTGGCTATGTTTTCTACAGTATTGCATATAAATTTCTTGTGGTGAAATCTGGAGTAGATGATATGAATGTCGACACCATCTTTGAATCTGGAGACGTTACATTCTTCGAGGATTTATTTCATATAAGAGATATTCCTACGATGTCTAGTCAGGAATATGATCCAACACCTATATTTGAAATTCCTAGAGACTCATGAAGAATTAGATGGTGAGAGTTCAGATTGGGATGAGTATGATAATGAAGCCCACAATTGACAAGAGACAAAGGACCACAAGCTCCTTTGGTAATGATTATTGTGTAGCTACACTACAAAAATACCCCATACCCGACGGATTTTTGGGACGGCACAAGCAAAAGGTATCTGCAAAAGTTGGATGCATGGAGGATGGGAAATCGCGGCACCATTTTGTCGCTTTGGTCATTTTCCACCGCTATCGTGTGATTCCAGGTGCCTGTATGCGCCACAATCCACATTTGTCGGGTGCCAAGACCGATTTCCCTTTTCTCTCCACTCTTTTCGCGTGTCCCGCTTAGATCTCAAATGGCCTCACATGAAATTAGACTATTGCGGCCATCCTTAGGCAAATCTTTCCCTTTCCCCTTTTCAAAATCCGTCGATGAAAAATTTACTCAAAATACTCCGGCCAAATGGGCATAACAACAAGGCAAACATCCGAACCAGCACTGCCGGAAAGTGAAGTCATGTCCATACAAGATACAGAGAAACCTTGCTTCACCAAACACGGATGTGAGACAACCGAAAATACCTTGACCAACAACGCCTAATATGTGGAAAGCTCAGACTTGTTTGAAGCTGCATCTGCTAGCCAAGTACACACCACCCTCAAAGCACCACTTGTCGACCTCTAGTTTTGAAAGAGGTCTCGAAATACAAAATAATAGAGAATATGTGGATTCGGCCCTAGTGTTTACCCTGAGTAGGAGGTTTTTTTTTGCTCCTTCATTCTTCATGTATCTGGTCTTGTATTGGATTGAATCCAAACGTGGAACCTCTCAACCCTTCCTTGTAATCCATTTCATGTATCATCTGTTCTGTTAATCCCGGCTAGGTGTCGCCCGCGTTTATCGGCCTCGTCGTCCTTCTCTCGCTCGGTACGGCTCCTCGTAGAAATTATTCCATGTGTTAGGGCGAGATAATTTTTTCCCAGGCCGATTCAGTGGAAGATGAACGGGATTGGTTTGGCCTTAATCTCAGAGAGGGCTAAACAAAAGCAACAATCTCAGAGAGGCCTCAAATCCACTCCATTCCACTCCAATCCTCTTGAGGAGAGGATTAACCGAACATAGCCCTCAAGGGGATTAGCGGAGATTCGCAAGCACAGGTGGTAACACCTAAACAAGGTCAGAGAATGGGCTCTGTCTCATAGGATTATTTTGCGCCTAAAAGGTATTTAGTTTCTTCTTTGCTTCTCTATACGGTACTATTTTGTTGCAAAGCGCTGGTTTTGGTAGTGTGGTGCACAGGGCTGCAGACTTGGAATATGCCACTATGATGTTTTGTCGGTGGCATTTGAAAAGGGGGATCCTGGCGGCTGGCTGGCTGGCTTGGCTTGGCTTGGTGAGCATCGCAAAGGTCGTCCGTCCGACGGCACCACTTGCGTTCACGAAACCAACGGCCAGTCTAGGCGTCCAATGAAGACCTCACGTTAGTTTCAGCGAACAACAACCTGGACCAGGAGGCCCTTTGCGAAGTCGCCAAGTCTTGTTTTGCCAGCGCGTCGGCACGCTGGCTTTTCGCCTTTCTGGAATCGGAATTGGGCATGTGAATCGTGCCAGCCCAGCCAACCACATGCGACCCGATTAGAAAAGGAGGAAACTCTCCCACCCGCTTTCGAACCCTACCCACCACCGTCACCCAAAACTTCCGCGCCGCCCACCCCTCCATCTGTATAAAACTCCGATCCGTCCCTTGGCAGCCAGGCTAGTTCTCGCATCGCAGATCGACGACGACCCGTGTAGGAAGAGGAAGAGGAAGAGGACCAGGAGAAGCAACAGCAATGGCGGGGGCTGCCTCCAACGCGTGGAAGACCAGATGGCTCCGCCCCGAGGTAATTAACGTCTATCCAACCTCTTCGATCTCTAGGACCGTTTCGTTTCTTCCTTCTGATCGTCGACCTAGATCTAGTCATCTTTATGTAATTTCGATAGGATCATTATGTAAACCATCCGTGGAATCGATCCTTATTCGTCTCATCTCTCGTAATTGCGTTGGTTGTCCCGATCGTGACGTGATCTCGGTGGTTAATTTTCCTGATCTCCCTCTCCGGTTGCATTGCATGGTTGGTGCGCAGGCCTACCCGATCTTCGCGGCGACCGGCGTGGCCGTCTCGATCTGCGTCATGCAGCTCGTGCGCAACATCACCACCAACCCAGAAGTCAGGGTCACCAAGGAGAACAGGGCGGCAGGGATCCTCGACAACCACGACGAGGGACGACGCTACTCCCGCCACCCATTCAGGAGGTTCATCGACGGCAAGTCGTCCGAGATCATGCCAGGCATCAACAGCTTCTTCACCGACCCCAAAAAGTAGACCACGGAGCGGCCGGCCGGCCGGACGGAGATCTTCTCTCCCAAGAACGGAATTATTCTTTTCTTCAAACACCGACTTTCCTTTTATAAAAACTAATTTTCCATTGTTATTCTCCAATTCAAGGGGCGTGCTACTATTATTTGGCCATGATTGATGATTGTCTGGCTCTACTCTATTGATCTTGTCTCATCATATAATACAAACATCCATCTGAATAATAATCTGTATGCCCTGATGAAGAATTCTGGGCCTTCTCTCCCGTCAAAGTCGATTTGTCTGACGGGTTACTGCTTTATCTCCTTGTGCTGCAATAAATGTTATGCTGGCTCCGTTCTACACATTCCGGGTACATCTTCGAGGAAAGACTCGGAAGGGATCCCCGGGTAGGATTCAGGGCATGAACAACGTGTAAAAAACGTTCATAAGCCAATAGAGACGACGATTGTTATGCACTGCGCGAACCAATGGGATAAATACACTGACTACACCTTTTCCTTTGTGCTTCATTCTTTGGGTTCCTTATACGACCATCAACCTGACATAATTGCAATCTCTATTTTTCAGTGATTTTTCTTAACTACTATTCGCTCACTCTAGTTGTATCGTATCTCTGGTTTTTCAAAATGTCAAATTGTGAACGAACATGGCACTGATCGATTGAGCACCACCATGAGTCAATAACCTGCGTTCATGCGAGACTATTGTTTGTAGCTAGCTAGATCGATCGAGCACCACCACCAGTCAGTGACCCGCGGTCACGCGAGACTATTGTGCTTTAAAGTAGGAAACTGCTAGCCCCCCCCCCCCCCCTCGAACGACACGTGTCCACCAAATCGCCCCAAATCCGCTTTTGCTGCAAAACACATCTTTTTGCTGCATATGTCCCCGCTTTTGCTTTCGAAGCAAAAAAAAAAGGTTCGTTTCACAAAATAGAACATCTTGCCGGAGACCTCATTGGAGACCATGCAGCAGAAAAATTGTGACTCTCGCCGGAAGATCTTGTAGCAAAAAGTTGACACTGTTGTAGCAAAAGCACAAGACGTTTGTAGCAACAAAGTTCTTCTAATGTAGCAAAAGACCTACTTCCTCGGAGACCTCGCGAGAGAATTTTCTGGGCACTTTGTCGGAGACCTTATTGGGGATGTCTTAGCAAAAAATAGGAGAACGATTGTAGCGAAATATTTGTACTACTGTAGCAAATCCATTGGCCGTTGGTAGCAACGACACCGACCGTCGGTAGCAAAAATCCGTCGCCGTACATATAGCAAGAACTTCAGCCGTTGCTAGCATCCCCTCGTACCCTTGCAGCAACCCTGCCTGCCGTGGGGAGCAACGCTAGGCACCGCAGGGAGCAAAAGACGGCTGCCGTCGGTAGCAACGCCGGGCGCTGCAGGAGGAATGCTGGCCGTCGTCGGGAGCAACCCTGCCCGCCGTCGGGAGCACCACCGGGCGTCTTCGGCAGCAACACCGGCCGCTGTCAGGACCAACTCTGCCGACGAAGGAACGCTGGCCACCACCCCGCAGCAACCACGCGCACCGTCTAGAGAAAGTTTAGGCACCTCACGGAGGAACGCCCGGCCGTTGGGGAGTAGGTGCCATAGAACGGGCGGCATGATCTCGGCGGCATCGCCGCGTCGAGTGAAGAGAGGAACCGGTGGTGGGCCCTGGTAGAGTCATGCTCCGGTGTGTGGGAGGCTAGGACGATCAACAAGGCAGTAGGGACGATGTCCAGCAAGGCGTCGAAGACGGACGATCCTAGAGCAGGGCGAGCAGAGACGAACGTGTGGTGGTCTGGTGGAGCGAACGGATAAAGTAGCAGGAGCTCCATGGCGGTGGCGCGTGGCGGGCCGGTGGTGGCGCGTTGCTGGTCGCCTGAGGCATGACATCTAGGAGCAACCTCCCATGGCGCATCGGGGAACAGCCTACCATGGCGCATCGGGCTGTTGAAAAATTGGAAGAGATAAGGGGGAGATAGAACGGTGGAGGTATCTCGTGGGTGGACCCCCTTCAAACGACCGCGTGAGTGAGACGACCTGGACGATGGAACGATTCCATCGTCCGGGGGATGAGGATCCTTTTTCTTTAAAGTAGACTTCATTTCTTCCATGGACTCAGAAGCATTGTACACTAGGTGTCGAATCATATTGATTGCAGCAAGAAATGGGCATGATATGTTGCTATGAGTTGTGCTCCTACAAGAACAAGTGGGCAATGATCGACGTGAAAGACTCCTGTTTTGCACAATTATGAGCAACCCCGTTGATTTCTCTTTTAATGTGATAGGTTGCAACTTCCAACGGCTTGGCTAGATTTTGAAATTGAATAGAATGTCTTCTTATTTCCCAGAGCATGTATGATCTCTCGCTCCCAAAGAAGCTACAACTCTTGTCGGGTTGAGGTTATCTGTAAAAACACTGGTTTTGACAATTGCAATGTAGCTGCAAATTCAGCAGCCAACAACAGCGTGTGAGCTTCAGCCTGCAAGGGGGAAGAAAATTCTTTTTTGAAGCAAAAACGAAAACAGCCGTTCTGCTCCTAGCCCCGTTGTAGAGGGAAGGCCACCTTCTCTCTGTTTCCAAGAAGCATCGGAATAGATTTTTGGTCTTATAAAATGGACATCTGAAGGAACAGAGATACCTTTAATTTGTAGTCCAGTCAGACCTGTAGCAGCTCCATTTATGCTGGAGCTGCACTGAATTGCATCAATAGTTTCTAGGTAAGCAATGAGAGCTTGAGTAGAACCTGCAATGTGGTGAGTAGCCTTTCACTACAAGAATCTCGATGGTTCATGACACGCCATAAAAACGTCATAGATGCGTGATGTTCTGGGCCGTTTCGTTATGACGCACTCAAAGATTCTCCAGCCCGGTTATCCATGACGTTCCAGTTTTTCGTCGAGAAAAATTGGTCGCAGATTTCGTCCGAGGCCCTGCAGCCTAGTTCGGCATTTCATTCCATACAGAATCATCATGAAATTCATCAAGGGCCATTGGTTGATTGTCTTTTTTTCGACAACCGGGCCATCTGTTCCTGTACCCCACTTGTTAGCTCGGTTTGAACGAGGTGTCTAACGAGTGGTTCTCATAGTTTTGGCCAAGCCCAGCTATTAGTCCATCTGATAGAAATTAAATTGCATAAAAACATAGTACCCTGACCAGGGTTCGAACTCGCGACCACACTCGTTGCCCGAAGGCTTGGAACCACTGGACTAGGGCACTCTGTTCCAATAGTTTTACTACTTTGTTGTTCTTATACACATGCTCTAAATCAGTCGTCCTTCCATATTTACACCGGTGTTTTTACTAACATCCCCAACAACTGGACAAGACAACTATTTTTCAAACATAACACTACTTCATATTTCTTATACACATGTTCTCAATCACATGAAGAAGCAAAATGTGAAAGTACAGGAAATTACAGAAATAATCAACACAACATATATCAACATGGAGATAGCACACAAACTTACAAATATATAAAGAACATGGTTGATATACAGTTCCAAACCAACTAGAAAATCATATTCACATATTGTTCCAAACTAAGTACACAACCTGCATGTTTGTATACAGTTCCAAACCGACTACGAGTTCACTGATACCATATCCAACCAGCATAATCAGGTACTTTTTGCCCTCATTTTAGACGACTAACATAACACATGAAGCCAGATTTTGGCTCCTCAAAGAAGGTGAAGATGAAAAAAATCCCCTTTTTTTGATTTGAGCAACTCGACAACCTTTGACCAGTTGCTTGTCATCTGGGAAATATCGTTTGTTCCTTGGATGAACTAAACATGCTCACGACCTACATGATCTGCGATTATGAAAGAAATCTCTAACAGTAGATACAAGTTGAGATAGGCATTGTTGTACCTAGCTGAAAAGTACTATATGTGAAGAATAAAGTTAGTTGTTGAAATATAGTTCAGTGTGCATAAGTAGATTTAAAGATTCAAATCTCATAAGTTTACCATCTTGGCCTTCCCAGGGATGACATTGACTTTTTTATCTTGCACACATAGTGTGGTATAGGTGGCTTGTGCCCTGAAATTCCTCTCAGATACATAACTTGGTTTGAAATCAATTCCATATTGTTTCCAAACACACAGTAATCGTTGAAGTCCTTCCCGTCCTTCATCGAGGGACCTATAAAGAAAATATTAGAAAATAATCTGTAGCGGCATAAGAATGACCATAACTTTAAGCCAATATCAATGACTCTAACCTCTAGTAAGGTTCCTCAGTTTCTCAGCTTTCTTGGCTACAGGTTGCTTCACCTCGTCATCTGATGGAACATTATAGCCTTGCTTTTTTAACCTAAAATAGACATTGCACTAATTAGAATATTTTGTTTTGATACTATATAGAGCACTATCCCGTAGCAACAATTTTAGATCCTGCTCATATACAACCCTAGCCTTGCAATCTCAGCTCAAATCGCTCACTCCTAATCACATTTCTGTATGGTCACCATCCTCAGACTACATCAGCCCTAGCACGCTTATTTTTTTGTTCCTACCCAATAAGCTTCCAAAAAAGAAGTTAAACTTTGTTGATAGTAGTAACGTATCAATCCTATTAACACTTGGGCCATTATGTAACATGATTTTATTTTTGAGTTCCAAATAATTATTTAAGTAAACAAAAATGAATGAGTAATAATAATCTCGAATTCAAATAACAATAAAATGCATTTAACTTTTCCTTTTTCTATTTAATATGAAATAATTTATATCTATAAATCTGCAATTCATAATTCGACAAATAATATGTCTAAATCGATCAGAAAAATCAGAGGAATCCAAATATGCCATCCATATCATATTTTGAATCATGCATCATGTATTTTTAATAGTGTACTGCATGGTTTTCTAATTTAAAATTATTTAATTGTGTGCAAATCTTCAAACAATCATATCATAAAATCCCTTTTGAATTTGAGAAATCTAAAAAATGGGTAAACGATCGTAGGTGAAACAATGGAAGAAATGAGGTGGGCAGGAGGAGGGGCACGACCATATCTATTTGGTGGAGGAGGAAGAGGGGGTGGAATGGGAGGTGGTAGTTGGATGAATGGCCTTAAAGGTCACCCTAGGTTAGGCGTGGTGCACCACACCAAAATGCCCCACTGCTACCACATATGCGTGGCGCACAAGCATGATGCGCCACCCCTAACAAGGGCCTGGTTGGTGGGGCTGGTGGACCCACTTATGCGTGGCGCATCAGCACCAGGTGCGCCACCCCTATGACATATAGGTGTGGCCCATTCCACATGGTGCGCCACCCCTATGACATATAGGTGTGGCCCATTCCACATGGTGCGCCACGCCAAAGAGGGTCCACCAGCCCCACCAACCAGGTTAGCCTAGCAGTAGCCATGTCGTCTTATAATATTATGCGCCACACCTATGGAGATACTAGTGAGGCATCCCGATATGAGGCGCCACGCCTAATTATCAGTGGTGCATTTCAAATTTGGTGTGTCACGCATAGATATGTTACCTATAGGCTTTTTTCTAGTAGTGTTTTTTTCCGAAAAAGTTCATCTATCCTTGCCTTCCAAAGACACCAAAGGAAGGTGAAAGTGCAATTTAAAGTGCCAGAGGGATGATTTTGGGTAAGAAAGTTCAGAAGTAACTGAGGTATGGAATTTGTATTCTGAACCCAAAGCTCCGAGTGAATGAACCAAGGTTTGATGACCCAAGCAGCTTTTGCAAAAGTACAAGTAAAAACAAGTGCATGTCTATTTCAGAACTACCACATCTGCAACAAATTTTCTCAATATGTGAAGAGTACATGGATGCCCTGTCTCCAGAAGCAATGGAATGTCGAATAAGACACCAAGCAAAAGTCTTGATTTTGGAAACCATCTCTTTGCATCTCCAAATTTGATTCATAATTTTGATAGTCTCTTCAGGCACCTCCTTTGGTCTTGGCGAACCTACGTTAAAAATAATCTATAAACAAGCCTTGTAAGTAGATTTAGTGTTGCACTTTCCATTTGGAGTTAGCTTTCAGCATATGTTGTCCTCTTCATGAGTAGCCAGAATGGGAGTGTTTTTAATAGCTGCAGCAACATTAGGCACAAAAAACATATCAATGATCATTGCATTCCAAGTTTTTTGTCCAGGAAAATCCAGAGATCAGAGACCAGGGTGGGGTACACATAGCCTAAAGGTTGAATGATGAGATCACCATAGATGGATTCCCAGTTTGTGTACCAAGGGGAGCTCCAGACGGAAATGTTTCCTATAGTAATCTGGTAGAATATTTAAGGAGAGGTATAACCTTGAGTACCGTAGTACAAAAATAGATTTGGGATGATTCTGACTAGGCCTCCAAACAGATGTGTGTGTAAAATATTTAGCTTCGAGGATGCACTAAAGGTAGCTGCTAGGATTTTCTGTAATGCGCCAAGTAGCCGAGAGGATGAGGCCCAAGTTAGTATCTCTTAAATTTCTAATACCCAGCCCCCTTCTCTTTTAGGTGTGCAAATGTCTTTCCAAGCAGCGAGACATAGAGGTTTAGAAGAAGTATCAAAGGATACTCCCATCCACCAAAAAGTGCGAATAATGGCCATGATTTTTGGTAAGATATTTGTTTTTTGAAATTTTGATGTTTTGCATGTAATAAA
This sequence comes from Avena eriantha, assembly GCA_910589775.1. Taxonomy (NCBI): domain Eukaryota; kingdom Viridiplantae; phylum Streptophyta; class Magnoliopsida; order Poales; family Poaceae; genus Avena; species Avena eriantha. The sequence goes on along the minus strand of OU342746.1, from coordinate 408,998,384 downwards.
CAAGAATGTAAGCAAACACTAAATTAATGAATTCCAATCTGGCATCATGGGAAAGAGAATTTGCTTTATAGGTAGAAAGTTTAGACTTGATTTTTTGTAGAACAAAACTTAAGCATCACTTCTATTTTTAGAAGGCAAAATCAGAGGGTGACCAAGATGGGTAAAAGATTCATCAATGATAGGGACATGAAAGATACATTTGATATCCTGAGCCATACCTTGGTCCACGTGCTGATTAAAATAATACCAGATTTGTCCTAGTTAGGAGTCTGCCCTGGAGTGTGACAGAAGTTTAAAGCACCTGTTTCATCATGGTTGCCTCCTGCACAGTAGCTCTCCCATAAATTAATAAATCGTTTGCAAAAAAGAGAGTGACTGGGAGGACAGTTCTTCCTTAGTGAGACACCTGTCAAGTTAGATTGAGACGAAGCATCTCCAAGTGCAAGGGAGAGCTTATTGATAGCCAGAATAAACAAATAAAGGTACAAAGGACAACCTTGTATGATACCTATGGAGCCGACAAAGTTCGCGTATGCCTAGGATTTAATAATGATAGAAAAATAGGGAGAGAAGACATATGCATGGACTAACTTGATGAATGACCATGCATCCTTTACTGCGAGAACTGCAGAGATGAATTTTCATTCTAGCCTATCAAAAGCTTTTGCAATATTAATCTTAAGAGTGAAAGCTTTATGCTTCCAGGAAGAGAGCTGGAACGAGTGAGTGATTTCCTGAGCAACAACGATATTGTCACTGATATGACGACCTTCAATAAAGCCTGCTGAGACATATGAATGTAATCCGACAAGTGTGGTTTAAGCCTATTAGCAATACATTTGGAGATAATCTTGTAAATAACATTGCAAAGACTAATAGGGCGGTAATCTGCAGGAACTACGAAACCAATTTCTTCGGAATGAGAGCTATATGAGTGTCACTAACACGATCAGGGAGCTTGGCAGTAGTGAAAAGGATCTAACCAAAGTAACCACATCATCCTCAATCCAAGCCCAATTAGCAAGATAGAACTCAACATTGAAATCCAGGCCCAGAGAGGCATTCCTTTCATAGCATTAAGCACTTCCCATATTTCCTCTTTATCAAGGATAGAATAAGTGAAATCTCGAGGAATAGTAGACTTATATTGAAAATAATTTGAAGAGGAAGAAGGGCAACAGGAGGTGAAAATAGAACGAAAATAATTAAGAAAAGTGTTTGCAACACGAGGCATGAAATGAGTCAAGTTATATTCGTCTTTAATGAATAAGATAGTGTTCTTACGTTTTCTCTTTGCAATGGAATGATGAAAAAAAGAACTGTTTCTGTCTCCATCCTTGACCCAAATTTTCTTTGCTCTCTGCAAATAAGATTCATTGAGTTTAGTGATGGTTTGTTCATACCTTGTTACCAGGGAAGCCTCCAGTGCATGGTATTGATTCTGGAGGGGCAGAGCCTAAAGCTGTTGAATCTTCTGTTCAAGTTCCTTGAGTTCATCCTGCAATGGTTTCTTTTTCCTGCACCAAACTTTGAGCTTTGCAACTAGATTGTTAGTTTTTTATGGAATGAATCAACAGTAAAATGGGTCCAGCAACTTTTTGCATAATCATGGAAATATTTTTTTTCAACCACTAGTTTTCAAATTTGAAAGTGTTTTTGCTTTGGCAATTATCCCTTCGTGGAAAAAAAAGGATAGGAGCATCGTCACTAAAACAATAAAGCAGAGACATCTTATAAACATTAGAGACATGATAAATAGAACACCAATCATTATTCACTAGGCATCTATCCAATCTTTGAAAAACAGGCCTTGAAGAGAAGCGATGATGTAAGCAGGCCCAGAGAAATCGATATGAAACATACCACAGTTTTTTACAAACGAACCGAAAACAACATACAATTAATAATATGGGAGCTCTTATCAGAGTCATTCATGTCTCCAATACATAGCATAGGGAAGTTGCTGTTATAATGCAGAAAATTTACAACCTGATTCCAGATACTACCCAAGGCCCGGTGATATGGATCACTGTATATACAAATGAGACCAAACTTCAGGTTCTTAGACCTACCAGTAACTAGAGCAAGAACAAGGTTGAGCGAAGCCATACGTATGAAGCAAAAAAAAACGACAGGATGAAGTTCCATCTTTTCCAAGACACTGAACACTATTCTATGTTGAATTAAAGAGAACGAAATATCATTAGGCATGCTTGATACCGGCAGAAAAATAGGAGAAAACATTTAGCATAAGAGATACCGCTCGCTGTATTTTGTTTTAGAACCTCAAATAAATCTGACTATGTAGCCGAACTATTAGCACGTCAGATAACAAGTTGAAGATCCCCAGTTCAAATCTGGGCGAAACGCATACTTCTTTTCCCCATATGTTTCCTATCTGTATAGGCCCTGGAGAGTTATTTCATTATTTAAAAAATTAAAAAGATGGACTATTCAAAAAAAAATAAAAGCAATGGCCCATGCAGGTCTCGACCCTGCGACCTTCGCGTTATTAGCACGACGCTCTAACCAGCTGAGCTAATAGAACAGATATCTATTTGAACTTAAACACTCTATTTCTCAAAAAGTTCTTGTTTATTGAGCTTAATTTTGTTTTCCCAAACTGAAGAGCATGCTGGTTTAGCATTAGCAGGGCCGTACGTGGTAGCCAGAAGGAATGAGGCGATCGAGCAGAGCTGCCTCTCAGAGCCGGAAAATAAAAGAGAATATTTATTGCACGCATGATAATGAATTTGATTAGCCTTTGTATCTTCAGATTAGACGGTAGAACACGACCGGTGATTTGCCAAAGGAAAAGCATGATCGTTGGTCAACTTAGGAACCAACAATGCAATTAAGTACTAGTGTTTAGCAGTACACATTTGTCCTGCTAGCAGCGATCAATCTCGTGGATCGCGCGGGTGGATCAGGAACAACGACCCACAACTACATATATGAAAGTGGACCTTTTCAGCGATTGATTAGGGGTGCCAAATCAGTTTCGGTACCGTAGATGGAATCCCACTTCTACAGTAATCGGACATCTACAGTCCGCGTGCGATGGGTTTCTTTTCTGGAAGAGTCCGGTCAATTCCCGACTCACCTCCCCCCATCTATGGATAAGCTTTTAGGCACCAGCGTATCGCGGTCCGACTTCTTCACCGCGGTGGCGCAAGCGACGCGGGAGCCTAGGCCTAGCCATGGCCGCAGAGACCGAAGTGGATGCCGACCTGAGGTGAGTCTCCATCAATTCGCCCCTACTAGCTACCGCCCTTCTCCCCTAGCGGTGCTTAAAGATTCTATCATCATGGAACAATTCGAGCGGCTTTCCCAGTGCAGTGCAGGAGAGGCTTTTTCCTCTCCGGCCTCCGCCCCTCAACTCTCCCGGCGCCGCTTCTCATCTCTCACCCCTCTTGGACGCGGGAGCCAGACACGGTCGTCGCTGGAGTAGTTCGAGGGCCGCCAGCGGAGAGCCGTGGGTGGTGTCCTTCGTGCTTGTCGCCGTCAAGGCCATCGTCGGCGTGCACGTCTTGGCGGCATTCCCCATGATGTCGCCGGCATGGTGCACGCCAAGCGCCCTGCTGTAGATGGAGGCCGTGGCCAAGGGAACTCGCAGTCACCGGTCCCGGTGTTCCCCGCCGCCGCGACATTTTCGTTTGCTATTCCGTTGACGATGATCTCTTCTTCTTTTTTTCTCTGGTACGTGCTGCTTCAGTTTGACTTGATTTTCAGTCCGTTGATCTTTGTTTGCAGGCTGCTCCTCCTGCTGAGTAATTTCGCGACCACAATGTTCCTATGGTCGTCTTCGGGTATTTTTCTTTTACAACTCACATCCAATTAAGACTCTAGAGTAGTTTCTCTTTTCTTAGTTTGTTCTTTACACTGTAGTTTGCGAAGGATTGAAAGAAGGAGTTTCAAATCTACAGCTGTTGTGATTCTCTGTCTTTTTTACTGAAACCATGTTGACCACGTCGCTGCAGTTTTTTTCAGGTTCTGCTCTCTTCCCGAATGATGTGCGCTAGGTATTTTGGGTCGATTGAAGCCAAGCAATTCACATATCCTTTGATGTATGCGATGCAGCTGCTCTTAGTACAATAATACAATTTTCTATGATCGGTAGTGCATGCTGAAGCGATGTCCTGTATTTTTGGTACTTTTTTCAGTATGTTTTTGCAGGTTCTCTGTGCGTGGTGTTGCAGGCCGTCGGTGAGTCCAGCCTCCTCCAGTTCCGTGCCCTTATCATGCCCTTAAAGATTTACTACTCATCTGCCGCTTTGCCGTGCCAGTTCTTCTGCTGATACACATCCAAGGCTGGGTAGACCTCCGGGTCATGCGCAAGGTCGTGGCCGGCTTCTGCTGATACATCTTTTTCGTGTGATGTGAGTTAATTTTGTTCCAGATGTGCAAAAGAAAATTATAACGGTATAGATTGAGGTTTGTCTCTAGACTACTAGAGAAAACCAGCTAGAGGAAGCAAACTGTGTTCATACGTCTTTTCTTTCTATGCAAAAAATGTGAACCATTTTTCATTTGATTACTATGAATGTGATGCCTAAAGTTATATGGCAAGCCATTTGGAACTATGTTGACGATGGTCGCTATCTCTTCGCACTTTAAACAGGTAATGCTATGGTTTTGGATATACAGGTATAGAAGCGGGTTGTCTCAGAGCCTGACGACTATGAAAAGGTGATGGAAGCTACACCAGATCTCATAATCAACAAAAAATGCAGAACACATTCATTCAAAATATTTCTTACTGTGTTGATTTGCCTAATTCCAGTGAAATTAATTACTGTACTACCATGCTTATGGCAGTTTATATTCTGTCTAAAATTAGGGTGTGTGTTTGGCTAGGTTCTTAGCTGAGGTAACATCATATGACGCACGAATATGTGTTATATTTGGCTAATGTACTTTTATTTTACTACATGTAAACTCAAGAAGTATTAAGTGGGTTAATTTATTTTATATTCTTCCGGAAATTACAAAAATATGCATGGATTGCAAGAGGCTCGGTAGATGTTCTTTTCTTCAGTTCTGAAAGAAGGAACTGATAGAAGCCTTTTTTTTCAGTTTGTGCATTTTGTTTTACTTGGTAAATAATTCCTGAATAGTGTGAACCATCGTCATTTTATCTTGAAGAATAAAAATAAGGTATATATATAATTTCTGTGCAATAATGTTTCATTACATGTACCATACTTTTTCTGTTCTCAAACCGCACCCCTATTTTTCAGATCCTTTCATTTAGGTTACAGATATTAATTTAGTTTGAGATTCAAACTAGCTATCGTGTAAGTAGTACCAACTTTTCAAGATAAAGGGATGGATGGCATGGTTTCTTGGCTGAATGATACGACTCGAGTGCCTTCATGTACCGGAGTGGAATATGTGAATGATAATGTATGGAAGGACTGCCTGTAGCTTCGAGAATGGAAGTTTAGGTGTCATAGCTACTTAGTCATAGCTCGCAGGCGAGAAAATAACAAGTACGAATTGTTGGATTATAGTAACATATGTGTTTTACTTATGTCCGTTTCTTTTGATAGTTAAAGGTTAACTGTTTTCATCACTACTTTGATTATGCATATTAAAGAAAATTCTTGGATGTACTTGAATGATTGGATTTTCTTCACAATGACATGACAAATGTTTGGTGCTCAGTCTGGTCCCGAGAGCAGCACATGCGTCCCAAGTTTTATCACTTTCCGGCGGGAGTTTTTCTTTGAATTCCGTATGTGCATCGATAGACAAACCAGTGGGTTCTAGACACGGAGCACGCTTGCCTGGCTTCTCGGTGCTTCATTCTGGATATGGGTGGAATAGTAACCATGTAGGAGTAGGAGTATGTGATTTTCTCCTAATGTGAACTCTGCTTCCAAATTTGTATAAATTCAAAGGAAGTGATGGTACTTCCCAAACTCGAGTGAGTAGAGTTGATCTACTAGACTGCTGCTGAGTTGGTGAGAAATGCTTCACTTAGTCAATGCATTTCAAGTATGTATTTGGACAAATAATGGACAATAACAGAACCTATGTATATATATGGTATTGTTACGTTTCATTTGACGATATTTCCAAATGTCTCGGTTTATCCAGAAAGGAGTGTTCTTACTTGTGTCCACCTTTACTAACTTGAAAGTGATACCTTTATTAACGGACTGAGCAATCCAATGTAGATTTTCCTGACAAAAAACTTCCTCCCCGGGAAAGGTGTAGAAGAACATATTCCTTAGACACATACAGGAACCATTTCCTGAACTTTGAGCAATATTTGGGCCATAGTTTGCCAACAATAATTTAATTTTGCTGTATTTTGTTGTTTTTACACTAATTCCACCATCTAAGTCATGCTTTTTGTCCGAGTAAAATACTATTGTTGTCTTCTGTAATAACTTCGAAAAAAATATATACTTTTATAGTATAATCTTTAAGAATACTTTTAATCAATTATTTGACGATGTTAACCCATCACGGGCGCGGCGTGACGCCGCGCCATATTGCCTAGTCGTCGTCTATCTCGCGCAAGATTAAAGACAAACCGTACGAAAGCTGCGGCACAAGCAAGAGCAACACGTGTTTAGGAAACACTATAGACACGTAGGTATGTTCGTGTAGGTGTATACACCCTAAGGCCTCGTTCGTTTTTCTGGGATTGAATCCATATATGGGACGAATCCAGGTATGGATTGGGTTGATCCCATCCCTTCACCCCAAACGCAATCTCAACTCCGTTAATCCTATCCCAATATTCCCTGGTATAATTTAGCCATTCGGTTAATCCAGGCTAAGCTAAAGCCATGACTCTGCTGGAACATTATCTTTTCTTTTTCTTGTTACCAGCTAGGCTGCTACCTACTGCTCATTCTCGCAATTCTTTCTCCCTACGGCACATTGGCATAACAGAAAATTTAAGAAAATAAAATAAAATGTTCAAATTAGTACCGGAACTTGAAAAAACATAAAATGTTCAAAATGACCATTTTCGCCAATGTTTAACAGTACATTAACTGTACAGTGATTCAGACTACAACATGAAACATGCTTCCTAGATGAAAGTACAACAACATGACTGAACCTAGCCAACTTGCACTACATGGGTTAATCAAACACATGCTTAACATTCTTTTTTTTGCCAATATTTCATCATAGTTACTCATGAATACATATCAAAAGGTAACACATAATAACTTGATCAAAATAACTTGCAGGCATATGCCAAACATAACTATGTTGCTAATACTCTCTGTAGTACGATTTTCAACAATATTTGAATCTCCAAATATTCGAAGAGGTAGCTATTACCTAATAATGAGAATTCTCATTTGTTCCAAGCTAGAGTCGATTTGTTTTCACAAAATGGTGACTCAACCAATAACAAAATCTAACGAATAAATATGAAGTTTTGCGTCCATAGAGCACACGGGAAATTGATCTAAGATGTGAGGCACCCCTGCACTTCTTCTCCTAGAGCTTCTTCATGTAGAAGTCTAGCTCTTTCTCCTCATCATGTGCCTATAATTTACATACAAAGATTAAGCAGGAAACCGACATATTTATCCACGTAGGACATGGAGATGAAAATATGATTTTGGTTTTATACTGTTAATTAGGCTACTAATCAGCAAGGAGAGCCAAAGAGGAATACAACTTTTCAACCACAGAGCATCGGAATGACCTGAATTACAATTGAACTTACCCGAATAACACGTGTTTGTGAGAAGCCCGAGCAGAACATCAAGTCTATGGTGCTAATCACAATGCATCCTACTAAATACAATTTAAATGGAGCTAAAAGAAACCACATCAAGCAATATGTTCTATCATGCTTATACAGTTACAACTAGGAACATATCATCAACACAATAAGCCCGTCATCTAAGGAAATAATCATGTCCCCAAGAAAATAAGAAGGAACTTCATATTAGCAATACATATGGGACATGCTTTCAACAACATTACACCTATAGGATCAATATGTACTATAATATACTATATCTACATATGGAATATATCTATACATGGAATGCATCAAAGCTTCAAAGCTTATCAACATTGGAGTATGATCTGAAAATAAAATTTAGAAAGTGACATATCAGTATGTTGCACAGTGGTGCCATTGCCCATTCAGAAAATTATATGATGTGGTGATATAACCATATATAATATGACCTTATCATTGAAATGTAACAACTAACGAATCAAGCACCTTTTCGTTCTATGCTATTCTTGCGGGATCTTAATTTAGTGTATTTTCATCAAAGTCAAGTGTCAGTTTACGATCGACATCCCTCGTTAAGGTGCTGCTTGGTCAATTATAATTAACTAACATCCCGCAAGAAGCACCCCTACTAAGCAAGAGCACTGTACATTCTAGAGTTACCAATATGTATAGTAATATACTCTAAAAACCTCGCCCAAGTTATTTGCTACATTATACACTCTAAAACACTCTACAAGATTTGTACACATTGAATAAATACTACGAGATATAACGTAAAAACACATCATCATGTGATAATGAAAGTTTGCCTAGATTAACTAAAATCCATTGCAATTTCAATTAAGGAGTACAAACTGTATTTGTAACCACAATGTTATGACAAATATGTATATTAACATACATACGCGTATCTAAACCATCATTTTAGCTAATTTTGTCTAAAATAGTACTATGATAATATACCCAATGATGTTGATAAATATAAACAACATACTTTCAAGATGAAATATGACAGGGTAAAAATGTTTAGTATAAAAGTGTAACAATGTTTTAACTTGCCATTGTCCCACTAAAAGTATACTCATTTTCCCATAAACTAATTATGGATATTTATATTGAAATTTTGGTTACACATTTTATTTTAATAACTAGATATACAAAATAGATTAAACTAAAAGAGAGAATAACTGGCCATCGCGTACTGGAAATAAAGTAAGATTTTAGTCATTCAATTGTTGGAGAGGAACATGCTACATTGTGTGGGAAGCTACTCTTGCTAGGAGTAGTGTTGTAATATGTCGCACTAGGCTAGATGCAGACATGTTCGACCGTGGGTATCCTTTACAGGTCGGAGCTCAGTGAATATTCATGTCAAAATTTTAGACAACATGTAGAAAGAAATTAGTGATTTATTTTAAATTAAAAAAGAGTATACTACGATGATGATTTTGACAGTACATCTACTCCTACAATTATACGATCTCTAGTTCTCCTAATCATCGGCTTCCTTAGCGGACTCATATCCATAAACTCACTAAAGATGAACTCATCATTGCTATAAGTAGTATATGAATCAAATAATCAATCGAATTTCATCAAAAAAAGTTGGACAAAATTTTACCTATCGATCAAATGGCCAGACACCTTGTGTGTGCGGGTGTGTGTGTGTGTGAGAGAGAGAGAGAGAGATTTTGTGTATGTGTGTGTGTGAGAGAGAGAGTTTGTGTATGTGTGAGGGGGGAGGGGTGCCGAGGTGGACACATGCGTAGGTGATGATCTGTGGACGGCAACAAAGACGAGTGATGGTGGGGTACGAAACAGTTGGATCCATCTATCGTGATCCATCTTGTTCCTATTATGATACTACCATATATTGTATGTGCTAATTACTTCATGGTAAGTATATGGATATGCTGTAATGGAATACACCTATCCTGCATAGTATCTTGTTCTTATTATGATACTATCATATATTTTCTATGCTAATTAGTTCATGGTAAGTATCTGGATATGATATAAGGGAATATACACATGCCCTGCATAGTTCTTTTCAATGCTTTAAATCCTTCTAATGCAGTTATTCCTGGTCCCATCTTTTCCATTTTTGGAAGCTCGGGGCGGGAATTGAAAAATAAGAAGCAAAAACCTTCCATATGTATTATCTATAGTCCAAAATATTGTTTCACGTTGGGTAAATATTGATACATTGCAAATGTATCTATAATTTTTGATGTTCCATGCTTGGTTTTATCCACTTTCTTGTGTTTTGTTCCAACTTTGGAGTACTTTTCATATGATTTCTTGGACTAACCTATTAACAAGAGCCATAGTGCCAGCTGCCCGTTTTCTGCTGTTTTTGGTTCCAGGAAAGTCAAAAAATGAATATTCTCGGAATTGGACGGGACAAAAACCAAAGTGCCTATTTTTACGGAAGTGATCAAGTGCCAGAATACGAGACGGAGAAGGGCCAGGGAGACACCACACCACCTGGCCGCGCGGCCAGGCCTGGCCCGCGCTAGGGGGTGGTGTGGCCGCTCTCGGCACCCCCTCGGCCTCTCCTTCCGCCAATATATTGCCCTCGGGACAAAAACCCTAAGTGCCCGATCAAAAATCAACGAAAGAGTCTGTAGCCGCCGTCATCTCCATCCCTAGATCAGGAGGGATCTGAAGCTCTTCCCGGCACCCTGCCGGAGAGGGGAATTCACCCTGGAGGCCTTCTTCATCACCATGCAAGCCTCCGGTGTGATGCGTGAGTAGTTCATCCTTGGACTACGGATCCATGTAGTAGCTAGATGGCTGGTTTCTCCTCCTTTGTGCTTTCGTGTTTAGATCTTGTGAGCTCCGTTCATGATCAAGATCATCTATTTGTAATTCATACATGTTGTGTTTGCGGGGATCCGATGGATATTGAGATGCTATTTCAGATTGATTATTGATTCTATCATGTCTTTGTTATTTGAGATCTTGCATGCTTTCCGTTGTTAGTAGCTATCTTGGCCAAGTAGATGCTAGCAACTCCAAGAGTTAGTATTTATGCTCGATAGTGGATTCATGCCTCTGGTAATCTGGGGAAGTGACAGAAATCTCTAAGGTACTAGATGTGCTGTTGCTACTAGGGAGAAAACAAAAATCCTTTGTTCATAGAACAATCGTATTGTTTACTTTACACGCAGTTCGTAAAGCAATAATCTGTTGCTTGCAACTTAATACTGGAGGGGGTTCGGATGATAACCTGAAGGTGGATTATTAGTCATAGATGCAGTTGGATGGCGGTCTATGTATAATGTTGTAATGCCCAATCAAGTCTCAAAGGAGTCAAGATGATTAGTATATGCATGTATTGCTTTCTCGGTGTTTGTCAATTGCCCCACTGTAATTTGTTCACCCTGCATGTTGTCTATCTAAGGAGAGCCACCTCTAGTGAACTATGTATCCCGGTCCTTTTACTTTACATACAATCTACAATCTTTTACTACTTTGTGTTTACTTTCTGCAAACTTTTACTTCTTTCCATTCAATACGTTTAATCCTTTGTTTTCCGCAAAACACGGTGAGATTGACAACCTCATCGCAAGTTGGGGACAAAGTTCCGTGGTTGTGTTGTGCAGGTCTCCATGTTGCTACTAGCACCGGTAGTGCGCCCTGCCAAAGCTCAGCTAGTAACACCTTTGGGGTGTTTCCTTGCTCCTACTGGTTCGATTAAACCTTGGTTTCATAACTGAGGAAACCTTACTGCTGTGCTCATCATACCTTCCTCTTGGGGTTCCCAACGAGCTCTACATCAACTACAAGTCAGCAAGATTTTTTCTGGCGCCGTTGCCGGGGAGTCAAGGACATCTTCACAAGGGGAGTCCCTCATAGCCAATCTCTTTAATTTGTTGTTTTTGTTTTGCTTAGTTTCTTTTTTTTCTTTGTTTGCTTGCTTTCTTTTCAAAACCCCCCCAAAAAAATTAGTTTTACAAGTTTGCTTTCTTATTTGAAAACACAAAAAATTAAGTCTCCTATAGTTGTTGGTCTATTATTGCCTTGCTTTGCCATGCTTCCTATCAATGGTTGGTTTCTTTGAAACTAAATCTTATTGGCATGGTGGGTTCGCGAAAGAACAAAAATATTATTATAAGGAACCGCGCTTGTCACAAAAAAGGGAAACACTTATGGGAACAAATTGATAAATTGAATACCATTGCTAGAAACGTGTGCTCTACTTACAATGTTACTTATTGCTTTGATAAATCTTGTTGCTGGAGGAGGTATAAACACCTCCCTTTTCAATGTGAGTATAATGATAATGTTACCATATCTTCTTATGTTAAAGGAAATTATGACTTTTATGATGTGGAACAAATTGAAGAATTTATTGCTTGGAAGGGTGCATTCGAACTAGCTTATTTGCTTGAAAATTCTGATGATGCACCTTATAAATATGAGGTTTATGATATACTTCAATTTTGCTTTGATAATTACAAGGAAGAAAATGGCTATATTCTTGGATATCTTAATAGATGTTCTCCACCAATGGAAGAGACTAATGCTTTGCAGGAGCCTATGGAAGAAGAAATTACTGAAACTGGAAGCTCATTGGATGAAAAAGAGGAGGAGAGTGATGATCAAGAGGAGGAAGAATGGATCTACCCATCCCTACCTTCTAATGAGAGTAACTCTTTACCCCTTACATTATTTGATTGTCCCCCATGCTTACCAAAGGAGGACGAATGTCATGTTCCTGCGGATTCTTTTGAAAATATTTATAATAAAGCTCTAGTGTTTTTAGATCATGAAAAGCATGCTTTATGTGATAGTTATATTGTTGAGTTTATACATGAGTCTACTGAAAATTATTATGAGAGAGGAAAATATGGTTGTAGAAGTTTTCATGGTAATGAAACACCTCTCTATGTGTTGAAAGTTTTGAAGTTGCTCTTGTTTTATCTACCCATTCTTGTTACTATGTGCTTCTTTGATTTATTTTCTTACAAGATTCCTATGCATAGGAAGTAGGTTAGACTTAAATGTGTTTTGAATTTGCTTCTTGATGCTCTCTTTTACTTCAATTCATATTTTTGTTTATGTGAGCATCTTCTCAAACTGTCATGCCTAACTTTAAGGCGTCAAAGAAAAGTACTTATTGGAAGACAAACCAAAAGTTTTAGATGAGTCTTGGAAGTTATTACCTCTATAATAACCTCTCCTTATCCTTTTTATTTGCTTTTTGTGCCAAGAGTAACCTCTAATGAGAGAGAAGTAATGATTGGGAAAGTTGCTGTCCCGAAACAGATTTCTGTGCTTCACCGTAAACATTCCTGAGAGAGCCCTGTACGTCGGATGGAGCTGTTATTATTTGTGATTCTGCCCCAGGTTGTTGTCTAACTTCCGTTAGTTCAACACTTTTTGATTTGAGCAACATAAGTTCTTCAAAAAAATTCGTCTTTACCTGCTGGTCTGTTTTGACAGATTTCTACCATTTTCTGCATTTGCTTCTTGTTAGTTCCTTCTTGAGTTCCTTTGGGTAATTGAGCTTTTTGAGGGAAGTGCTAAAGTAGCTAGTTTTCTAATGGAAGTTTATTTGGTGTTAGAACTGAACCTTGAGACTTATTTATCTTAAGTGCACTAATGTTGCTAATGAGATTGTGTGAAGTTTTGTATGAAGGAAAAATTTCAGGTGCATGGAAGGAATGAGTAATGAGATGAAGGATGGACTAAAGCTCAAGCTTGGGAATGCCACATGTAACTACCTCGGTGAATTATGCTCTTAGTTACATGCATGGATGAACGAAAGTGGTTAGAATAGTACGGTGGGGCCCAGGGCCCTCACGGTAGACCTTTCGGCCGTCCTAACCACTTTCAGATCATCGGGACAAGAACGAGTGGCGTAATCGGCAGGCGAAGGGATCAACTACATACACAAATGAGTATGTATGCAAGCCACATACAACAGTCCTCAGAGCCATTCCATCTAAAAGAAATAGAAATATTGCAACGCCATACGGCAAGATTCAAATATCCTAGATAGAGATAATAATTTAGGATAGCTCCTCATACAACAAACATCAGAGTATCAGGCGGAAGCAGAAAACAAGATCCGAGTACGGATAAGAAGCAAATCGGCATAAGATGCCACATAAATAAACACATCCCGCCCACAGATCTCACGGATCCCCGTTCCCGGAATCTCTACACCGAGTGATCATTGCCAACTTCATCTGTCTCCTCCACCCAGTATCCATCTTGCGAATACACCTGTTCATCTGAATCAAACAATTTATCGTGTGAGACCCTAGGGGTACTCAGCAAGTCTTTATGCCACTAAAGGGGACACAACCTGGGGTGACGCAATTGCAGCAAAAGATAATAGCTAACAATTCTATAGACACTCGCTAACCATCCGCCTAACCAATGATAGACGGATTTCCGTTAATTAAGAACAACAGTTATAACAGTATAATTAACAGATCCATCCTCCTCCTCGCTTACCAACGAGGAAGCGGACGAACAACCCCCATCATCCGTTGGCAGTTTTATTAACCATTCCATGAGTATTGTACTATTTACTAGTCAAGTACTTAGTCAAATTAACAACAGTACTTTAGTTATACTTGGCTATGATCGAGAAACTGTGCTCCAAGTCGTCCATAACCGCGGACACGGCCTTCAGAAAGATTTACCCTGCAGGGGTGCACGAATAGCAACACACACTCGATCAACCTCGGAAAAACCAACTCAAAACCCAACGAGGCATTCACGACAAAGCAATCACAGGATTCAGAAATATTTCAGGGGGCCACCCCAATAAGCTACCCGCAACAAAGTTGGCCGGCTCCAAGACGGAGCCAGGGTTTGCGACGACGGCTGTAAACGACTGGGAACCCGAAAATGTGACTGGGCTTGTCGATACCGCGAAAACGTGGCGCGATCCAAAACAGTATAGGTGCTCCTCGCACAATCTTGAATAAAGCAGTAACATGGCCTAAGTACAGGATAGTAATAAAGCCCCAAACTAATTGTGGCCCCAAGAAATAAGAATGAATCAAGCTCTGGCTCAGGGGGGGTCCATAAGGCCTCCCGGATGTGGATAGTGCGAATAAACAAGGAACATGAATCAAGTACTCGGGGTCCTACGGGACAGAAGTGAGCATGAAAAACCAAATAGCAGATATTGCTCACCGGTGCCTCTTTCATTAGTTGTCCCATTACTACTCAGGTTAAGTTGTTTAGGTACCTCGTTATTCATCAGACACTCACATACCCTACACATGCTTTTCTACGACTCGCATGGCTCAAACAACTCCTGTAGTAATGGCTCATGGGATGGAGGAACAAGCTTTGGTGGGGTTTAAAAGTAAAGGCTATGCAGTACTTGTGATTCAATTTAATGCAATCGCGACTCAATGATGCAAGAATAAGATAGAGGCAATAGGTACTATATGTATGCAAGCATGTGGTAGTGCTTGCCTGGCAGCTCAGTTGAAGCGAGAGATGGATCTGGGTGGTACTCCTATGATTCCTGGTAATTCTCCTGCTGGGCGTCTATTCGAAGAAGAACCAAACAAACAAGGGCCAACATAAATAAAGTGCACAAGCATATGAATTAAAATGCGTCAAGCAAACAAGCATGCCATGATGAATGATGCACAATTTACATGGCATTAAAGTAGCATGGCATGGTGAGGTGTGAGGTACAAGAATAAAGCATTTTATTATTTATTTAGTCAAATTTTATTGCCATAAACAGTTCAGATTTTTATGAATGACATGATGCATGCTTCAATTCAGAACAAGGACTGCATAGATAGAACGGTCTCGTCGCGCTGATCGATTTAGACATATTATTTGGCAAATTTGGGGTTATAGAATTAAAGTTATTATTTTATTAAGGAAAAGGGCAATTTATTGTAATTTTAAATCAACTCGAAATTTTAAAGTTCTCAAATAATATTTTGAATGACATATTTGAATTCCTCACATTTTTCTGATTCCAAAACATATATTATTTGTATTATTTGGATTTGTAAACTAAAAGTTATTTGAAATCTAATTTGAATTTGAATTTAAATAATTTTGAATTTGTTTTGTTTAAACAGCTAGACAGGAAAACTTTTATTACTCAGACCGACCCAGCCCCAGTCACTGACGGGTGGGCCAGCGGCTGACTGGGCCACACAGCGCAGAGGACTTTTTCCACCGCGGCTCTGGCTAGCCCATGTGACTGCTAGGTGGGACCAGTTGGCTAAGGTCCACGTGACAGCGGCGGAACCCGCAGAGGCTGCCAGGTGGGGCCGTTCTGGAGCGCGGGTTGGGTGACCAAAATTGCGGGGGGCGTTTTTGTAAAGTGGACAGGGAGGCTGACTGGTGGGGCTCGCGAGTACCGTGGGTTGAGCGAGAATTAACAGAGGGGGCTATCTGCAAAAAGGGGCCGCGGTACTGTTCTTCTTTCTCCTCGGTCTGACGCCTGACGGAAAATCAGCGCGCGGCGCGGGATGGTGATTCGAACCGGGGATCTGACGTGCGTGCTTAGGGGCGGAACCAGTGCGGCTGGGCTAGGGGAGTTGACAGGAGGGTGGTTGGGGCCTAGGTAAGGCTCTATGCGGCGCGTAAAACTTGTAGGCACCAGCGACTGACGGCGCACCGAGGGCGTTCGGTGTAAGGTCCGGCACGGCTAGACGACGACGGCGATGATGGGGTTGTCTGGGAGGTACAGGAACTCACCGCGGGCTCGACGGAGGGCTCGGATCGGAGCGAGGAGCTGCGGAGCGGCGATGTTGCTGGCGTTCCGGATCTAGGGTTTGCGGCAGGGCGACGAGGGTACTGGCGGTCCTGGGGCTTCTTCTCCACGTCGGCGTGTACAGGGCGGTGTAGAGGAATGTCCTCGATCTCATCGACCACTTCCACGTCGACCACGCCGGTTGGAACGAGGAAGCGGCGCAGGTGCTGGCGGTGACCGCCGAGAGGGAGACGTCATCGTGGAAGAAGAAGAAGGAGGGAAGAGGGAAGGGCCCTGGGAGATCTGGGAGAGGACGAGGAGGCGTGGGGGAGGAGGAAAGCGAGGGAGAGAGAGGAGGGTGCCGTGTGGGGCGTGGGGTAGATAAAAGTGGCTTCGGCCCTTTTTCTCCTCCTCGATCACGTGCTCGAGCTAGAGCTCGAGTTGGGCAGGGCAGAGGCAGGGCGAGGGACTGCGGGTGGGCCAGGGGCGCCGGTGAGGTCGGTGGAGCCGGCTGGCAGCGAGAGAGAGAGAGATCAGAGAGGGGTGGTTCGGTTTAGGCTAGGGTTAGTCTCGACAAGGAAAAGAGAGAGAGCTAGTGGGGTGGGGTAGATGGGTAGCTAGGTGGGGCCTGCTGGCAGGGAGAGGGGACACCTCGGCATGGTAAGAGGAGAGGGTGAGGTGAGGTAAGGTTTAGGGTTTAGATTAGATCTAGGGTAAGAGGAATAGAGAATGGTAGGTTTTTGTTAGATGTTAGGGTTTGGAGAGAGGCTAAAGTGAGAGATTAAAGAGAGAGGGTAGATGAGGGTAGGGTAAGGTGGTAGGGCTTTCTCATGATCAACACAAGCTCAAGCAAGAAAAAGGTGGTAAGAAAGTGGGGATAGGGTTTGGTATGTTACACATGATCTTGCATGGCACATGCACAAGTGGGGTGATGATGTTGAGGCACATGGTAAGGAAAGATCAAACAAGGTGAAAGATTTGGGAGAGAAGGGAGAGCTCTAAAAGATATACACCACCCAAAGATTCAAATAAAATACAAAAGACTAGAATGTGGTGGTACTTGCATGGCCCATGCAAAATATTAAATGCCATGATTTAATCTTGTAAAAATAACAAAGTTAATGGTCATGGCATTTATATATATGCATTCTAATATATGGAGATAAAGCCATGCTAAAGGAAAATGAATTTGGATCCATCCCAACCCACATGAGCTAAATTAAATGGCAAGAATAAAATAAAGGCCCATGGTTAAATGGAATGGTGGAATTGTAAGGTGGTGAAAGAAAGGTGGTGGAGTGGAATAAAAGATATGCCCCCAACTCAACTTGGGCATTTAAACAATATATCAATAACCAAATACAATATCAAGAGGCAAAAACAATTACTAATGCATATGAGAGAAGAACCAAATCAAAAGGGTTTTATATGATGCTCGAATGCAAGGTGGCATGATGACATGAGCATGATATAATTATGATGCAACAATTGTATATAGGAAGTAGCCATTATATTACTAGACCAAGTAGCATTACAATTGTTAGACAATTGGGATGCTACACCACGCGTGTCACCCCAAGAAATATCCAAGAAGTACAAGCGTCAAAGCTTGGGGATGCCCAAGGCATCCCCTTCTTCATCAATAAAAATCCCAGGTTTCTTCCAAACGCTTCATTTTTATTGTTTCATGCACAGTTGTGTTTTTCTTGGAGTGTCTTCTTTTTTGTTTTTTTTTGTTTTTTAGTTTGCTTGGTTTGCTTAGTGTTCTGAATAAATTAGTTGGACCCCCTCTTTCATACTTTGGTTTGCAAATAGTTTGGTTTGGTTTGGAAAAGAGTAGGAAAGTTCATCCTTATGTGGTAAAAATAGCTCGTTTTTGACTGTGGCATATGCTTTGTCATGCCATGCTTGATATTGTTTTGGCTTTATGCTTAGTATTCTTTGATGTAGCATGACTTGTTATAAACAATTGAGATTGCTTAATGTGCCTTGGATGAATCATGCATTGTTTTAGCATATTAAAGCATAGTATAGTGGTATTCTCCTTTGATGCTTTATTTGGGTTGACTTGGCACATGCTCACACCATGTTATGACTATCTCAAGTCACCATAGCCTTTATGATCCTTTAGTTTTCAACTTGTAGTATCACTTTATGCTTTGATCAATGATGTTTTGTCGCTCTGCATGATTATGGCCATTATTGCTCTCTTAGTTTGTCGCTCCCAGTCTTTTGCTAGCCTCCACCACCAAGTATGAGTTCCACTCATGCATCCAACTCCCTAAACCAAGTTATTCCAAAGATTCCACCATACCTACCTACTAGCTTATGCTATTCCAAGTATATTCATGCTTTTGTTTAACTTTCACTTGTTATGAGAAAACTAGTGATTAAAGCTCTCACGAACTTGATGGCACACTTTACTTTATTGCCTCTAATAAACATGAACCATTGGGTCCTTCTTTGTTGTGTATATGCTTGCACTTTATAAGTTGAAATTAGCAGAACCATGTTTCATGGGGAACGCTTTCAACATTGTACTTGTACTTTGTACCCCGTTGATATCATGTTATTTTGCTTACGGATCCCGGCGGTGTGAAATATATGTGGAACTTGTAAAATCATGGAGTCTGTATATGTGTTAGAGAAACGCCTGGGCCGCTAGCCTAAGCCATGCCTAATCATGGTGGAAACTTGCATCATCACCATAATGAGCACTCTATGAAGCATCCTCAATAAAAACCTATGCAAATAGCAAATAAAAAGATCGTTGAGATGCTCATTGTCTGCTTGCCTTGTCATTTTGATTATGGGAAAGCTCCCGTATCATGTGCAAGGGGTACCCCGTTGGCGGTTCTTAATGATACACATATACTTACAATGACAAGAGCTTACTCGTGACTGAAGTTGAGTAGCATGAGGATCGGTCTTTGTAAGTAAGGGGCATGAGATTTCGGTTTATAACTTGTCAAGCATATCCTCTTAGTTGTGCTACTTTAACCTTAATCACTTTCAAGATGCTTATGATAGGGGCAATGAGAGCTGAAAACTACAAGTACCATAATTTTTGGAAGCTCTTTATGAGACTTGAAGCCCTACTTCCTTTTACAAAAGGCTTTTCTTCCACCATTATATTGAGTATCCACCTTCTATCTTTATGCACCTACTTTGAGAGCATAGTGGCCATTCTTAGTTCTATGTGCATTGTCCCAAGACTAGTTGATTGATGCATAACTTGTTATTGCTTGTTTTAAACTATTGTATCTAGTCACTCTTTTGAACTTTGAAGGTGTTCTATGCATTTATATTTGCTACTCTATTGAGGGACAAGCTGAATACTATTATGCTATGTTTTCTTTATGTGAAACAAACAAACGTCTTGCAAGGCATGTTATTCATGAATCTTTTGTTTGTACCTTTTTATGTTGCATCGTAGTTTCTTTGCCTATTGCTAGAACTTTGTCTTTCATGTTATGATTGAAGTACTATGATCCCAGCTTTGAGTTTTGCAAATACTTTGATCAAGTCTTTGATGGTGCATGTCACCTCAAAAATTATTTCTTTTTTTATCACTTACCTACTCGAGGACGAGCAGGAGTTAAGCTTGGGGATGTTGATACATTGTAAATGTATCTATAATTTTTAATGTTCCATGCTTGGTTTTATCCACTTTCTTGTGTTTTGTTCCAACTTTGGAGTACTTTTCATATGATTTCTTGGACTACCCTATTAACAAGAGACACAGCGCCAGCTGCCTATTTTCTGCTGTTTTTGGTTCCAGGAAAGTCAGAAAATGAATATTCTCGGAATTGGACGGGACAAAAGCCAAAGTGCCTATTTTTCCGGAAGGGATCAAGTGCTAGAATACGAGACGGAGAGGGACCAGAGGGCCACCACACCACCTGGCCGCGCGGCCCAGCCTGGCCCATGCCAGGGGGTGGTGAGGCCAGCCCTGGCACCCCCTCGGCCTCTCCTTCCGCCTATAACTTGCCCTCGGGACGAAAACCCTAAGTACCCGATCAAAAATCCGCGAAAGAGTCTGTAGCCGGCGTCATCTCCATCCCTAGATCGGGAGGGATCTGAAGCTCTTCCCGGCACCCTGCTGGAGAGGGGCGTTCACCCTGGAGGCCTTCTTCATCACCATGCAAGCATCCGGTGTGATGCGTGAGTAGTTCATCCTTGGACTACGGATCCATGTAGTAGCTAGATGGCTGGTTTCTCCTCCTTTGTGCTTTCGTGTTTAGATCTTGTGAGCTCCGTTCATGATCAAGATCATCTATTTGTAATTCATACATGTTGTGTTTGCGGGGATCCGATGGATATTGAGATTCTATTTCAGATTGATTATTGATTCTATCATGTCTTTGTTATTTGAGATCTTGCATGCTTTCCGTTGTTAGTAGCTATCTTGGCCAAGTAGATGCTAGCAACTCCAAGAGTTAGTATTTATGCTCGATAGTGGGTTCATGCCTCTAGTAACCTGGGGAAGTGACAGAAATCTCTAAGGTACTAGATGAGCTGTTGCTACTAGGGAGAAAACAACAATCCTTTGTTCATAGAACAATCGTATTGTTTACTTTACACGCAGTTCATAAAGCAATAATCTGTTGCTTGCAACTTAATACTGGAGGGGGTTCGGATGATAACCTGAAGGTGGATTATTAGTCATAGATGCAGTTGGATGGCGGTCTATGTATTATGTTGTAATGCCCAATCAAGTATCAGATGAGTCAAGATGATTAGTATATGCATGTATTGCTTTCTCGGTGTTTGTCAATTGCCCCGCTGTAATTTGTTCACCCTGCATGTTGTCTATCTAAGGAGAGCCACCTCTAGTGAACTATGGATCCCGGTCCTTTTACTTTACATACAATCTACAAACTTTTACTACTTTGTGTTTACTTTTTGCAAACTTTTACTTCTTTCCATTCGATACGTTTAATCCTTTGTTTTCCGCAAAACACGGTGAGATTGACAACCTCATCGCAAGTTGGGGACAAAGTTCTATGGTTGTGTTGTGCAGGTCTCCACATTGGTACTAGCGCCGGTAGTGCGCCCTGCCAAAGCTCAGCTAGTAACACATTTGGGGTGTTTCCTTGCTCCTACTGGTTCGATTAAACCTTGGTTTCATAACTGAGGGAAAACTTACTGCTGTGCTCATCATACCTTCCTCTTAGGGTTCCCAACGAGCTCTACATCAACTACGAGTCAGCAAATATTAATGTTAATTGTTGATCATTGGTCGCACATTCGTGCAAATTAGTAATGTAATTATGGTCATGCTCCTAACTTATACCTAAACTAACTTATACCTAAATGTTTAACATCATGCAAAAGATTAGAGCCAGCGACCTGTGATGTTGGGGCCATCCACCAGCAGCAAGCAATCTGATGCTACTGTAGGTTTGGGAGATCACCGGCCTCAAGAGATGAGAGGCGGTACACTGCGTAATTTTCAGCACTAATTTGAAGAATTGCTTGTATTCGCCGTTATATGTGTGTGACCTGAATGTGTGAAAATGTACTCATGGAGCCGTGGAGCCCATTAGAAAAAGAATTTCACATTTTACTTCCTTCTGACGTGTGGGACCGGTTTATGAGATAAACATGACGTGTGGGACTCGTTTATGAGATGAACATGACAAATGGGAGACTAGCTACAAAAACAAAAAGGCTGAAAATAAATGAGAAATTGGATGTAAAAAGTATGTAACCAACAAAATAAAAAGACTAAAATGTTATGCTGGGCCTATGTAGTTGACTAGAGTTGATCGTAAAATTATAATAAATGGGTTGAATTGTTGGGCTCGGCCCATGTAGAGCACCGAACTGGACTGGGCTGATTTTGATCTACGACCTTTTGGATTGGTCACATATTTGCTATGTGGGATTGGCCACGTAGGATCTGACGTGGTCTATGACCTTCTATTTTGGTCATAGATGTCTATGAGCAATCTAGAAAAAAGTCCATTGTGTTTACCTAGTGACCCGCAGCTTTTGACCAACTATATTTGGTCAGAGAAATGTCATAGATAGAAAACTATGACCTTTTAGGGACCAATATGGAGGGTCATGTATTACCATATTTCTTGTAGTGTTTCCACATGCCATTGAGCATGGTTGTTTTGCATAACATTAATAAGTTGTGTGGCCACTTCAACTTGCTTTCCCATGAATGTGCCTCCAACAATAGTGTCAAGCATTGATTTTGACATAGGATTCAAGGCATTATAAAATAAATGGAGAATTAATCAGTCTGCCATCTCATGGTTGGGATAGTTTCTTATGGACTCCTTCATCCTTTCCCACGCAAGCGCTAGTGGATTGCGGTCATTTGGTCTAAAACCTATAATATTAGATCGAAGTTCCATAGCTTTAGTAGGAGAGAGAAACTTAGTCATAAACAATTAAGTGCATTCCTCCCATGAAGTAATAGTGCCCTTGGGCAATGCTAGCAACCAATATTTTGCCTTTCCCCTTAGTGAGAAAGGAAATAAATGTCGCTTGACCACATTGGGGTCAACATATGTTATGTCAATCATGTCACATATCTCATTAAAAGTGTTCAAGTGCATACCTGCGTCCTCAGCATTTGATCCTCCAAATTTGTTCTATTGAACCAAAATCAGAGAGTTAGGATTAATTTTATAATTTTCCGCTACTACATCCAGCTGAGTAATATGTGCATGAAAAGAATCATCGTTGGGAGTATCTGCCCAAGCTTCTTTTCAGCCATGGATAAAGTGTTTTGGTGTTTTTGGTTTAAGATAAAAAAAACAATAATAGCAATAATAAGATTAGCTAATTTTTTGTGTTCTCAATAGATAACAAGTAAAATAAGAACAATAAATAAATTAAAATTAAAATAAAACTAACTAGCAAGCTCTCTAATAACCTCACTAGGGTAGCGAGAATGGCTTCTCCGACAACATAGCCAGAAAAAGGGTTGATACCTTTGATCTGGATTACAGATTGTAGTATAGTTTATTTTTCCCTAGTAGAATTAGGTTTATCAAATCCTTGGGAAGCCTTCACTTGGTGTAAGATTACTTTGAACAAGACATTGGAAACTCATAATATTTTTTCTTACCAGACCAAACACGTTTACTTTTTATGGGTTTGTATCAATATATGGAGACATGCCAGGGCTAAGGTTTCACCTGTAGCTATGCACGTATGTTAGGATAAAGATAAACTTAATCATCACGTTCATGTATTGTGATCTATATCTATAAATATCGTGGGTGGTACGTCTATAACTAATATGGTAATCATTAGCAACGCTTACCATAGACTTTTATCCAACTACTACACCACCGTCGCGTGGTGTTGCAACAACTATTTAGTAAACAGACCAAAGCATTAAGATCAATGGCATTACTGTTACTCCCAAATGGATCTCAAACAACTATTGTACTCCCTGGATGTTACTGGGTTTCACGCATATATAGAATATGATCACGACTTATCTCACCTTATTACTTGGATCGATCATCGGGATCTTGGGTAAGATGTGTTTTGCAAAATGGTGTCCCCTTTCTAGCGGCTATGGGGTGATTCTTATATAGCGGAAGTTGTAGGGTTTAACTTGGCTGTGATTTTGGCGGGTCGTATGGGCGGGAACTTCTTGTACCAATGCTTGGTAAACGCTCTGGACGCCTCCTCCGATGCCCCTTTCACTTGTGAGTATTAGAAACTCATAATTGCCCATTAATTGCTCTAGATTTTGTCATAAAATCTTCCAATTGTGCAGGGAGAAAGAACAAGAAATAAATTTACACATCTATGCAATAATTAGGCATGAGTGGAAATGCTAGAGAGATAGTTCATAAAATACTTGACAAATATAAGGATTGAACATAGAGATACATGGTTGTATCTTACATCCATCAACCATCCTAGTATATATCATTGTATGTGCTAGACAATTCTCTAGTACAAGGTCATCGATTAAGCCTACTGATCCAATCTTGGTCCATCGAAATCTTGATCTATTCTATTATTATCTATCCAAAACCTCGAGTTCCAATCATTAGAGGGAAGAGACCTAGATATGTTAGAAGTATTCCAATCATCATTACGATGAGAGTCCCAATAGAGGATCCTAGGAATTAAACAATTGAGTAGTTAGGTTAATCTTGAATGGACATTGATTAGCCAATTATAACTAACCTAAGATGTGTCACTTAATAGTATTATCCTCTCAAAGGATAAGTTCCATATACTTGATACCTAAGTCATGACAAATATCTCATGGGTAAATCTTTAGTGATTGTCCTTGAATGATCGGTATTCATTCTAAATCCTATACCAAGTTTCATACACTAACAAGACCATACACGTATATCATCTATTAGCCTTGAGAGTTGATGATTACATATATATACCTAGCGAGACTCTAGAGTCGACCGTACTCACAGTAATTGATTACTCCTAATTATTCTTAACTAAGAGTAGAGTACCAATGACCACCTATTATTATGAACAAGATGACAGAGACCTTGATGACTTATATATAAATCCACATGTTCTATAAGTCTATTACTTAACCATTGCTCATCATTAATACCTAAACTTATAATACTAGGATCCAAAACCAACTTTAGCTATGAAGCTTTATGAAGGGTTCCGTAGCAGAAAACAAAAAAATTCTATCTACTCGAACACTAAAACCAGGATCTATACTATGTAGACATAAGTAACGGAGAAGGAATACAGTAGTCATACCTTTGCAAACAGAGGCACGCCTTACGCAGGAAGGAGTATATTGATGAAGACGAGCAGCACCCCAAGTGTGGTGCCTCCGAAGTACTACACACGTCCGGTGTAGGCGGCGTCTCCTAGGCTCCGATCCAGCCGAGCAGCGGAAGAAGAAGATATCAGACCGAAGATCACACGCCGCTAGTGTGAAGGTGGAGAACTCAAATCCCTCGAGGTTCTCCCCAATATTACGGAGAAGTCCTCAGAGGAATATGAGAGAGAGAATGAGAGAATTGGATGCCTCCAAAGAGGTGGGGGGAGACCCCTATATATAGTAGGAGGGGGCGCTCACCACCTAGGGGCTAGGCGGTGTGGGACTAAACCCCACACCCGCCGGCCACCTAGGGGCTGCCGCCGGCCCTAGGTGGGCCCCACTTGGGCGGCTCACCAAGCCAAGGCTGGCCGGCCCCCTCCCCTTAGGCGCCTTGCCCTATTGGGTCTCCCTTCGGGTGAGGCCCATTAGCATTAGGAAGCCTTTAGTAATAAAATAAAATATATATTTAATATTAATTCTCCAATTAACATTCAAATACATATATTATCATATTCCTTTACTTCGGAACTCCTTCCGAACCCTTTCTGATCACCATCGGATGTTACCCGGAACTATTCCGGTTTCTCTCTCTCTATTTCTCCTACGGTACCTCATCTATCCTAAGCGCCCCCACCCTTAAGCGTGACATCCTTCGGTTCAGGAACACTCCAGGTATGATTGAGAATCCTCTCACATCATTGATCATCAGCGGGACCTGGATGCCCATGATGACCCCCGTGCATTCCACGAATCTTATCGCTCGAACCGTGAATAGTCGTTTCCCATTCCCTTTCTCACTGGATACCTAGTTCATCTGAGATTTGATCTTCGGTATCTACATACCTTAGTTCGATCTCGTTTCCAATGAACTTGTTTACTCGTTCCTATGTCGTTGCATTCTATGACCCAGTCACACGCTTGCAAGCTTCGTTAATGCAACGTCACCGAGATGGCCACATATGTATCTATCTGTTACATGGACTGGCAAATCCTGGTCTTGATATGTACTCCTCTACGCGCTCCTTTGGGAAACCTGAGTGGCACCTTTTCGATCACCCAGTCACGGTGTGATACTTGATAACCATCTAAGCTCCCTCCAAAACGTGGATTTGCATTATCTCACAGTCTAAGGATCAGGTTGCGAGGTTTCATGCGTTTTATCATCAATGGTGAACTTTGTAACTAGATCTCATTGAGATACAACTATCAGATGTTTGTCTATCACGTCATTCAACCAATGACGTGACCTCATTGTCAATTGGCATAAATGCCCATGATCTTGAAACCTAGATCATCCTCATGACTAATGAACTAGTTCCCTAGAGGTAACTAGAGATACGGTTTGTTTACATACCACACGTGTATTAACGTTTCGTATTAACACAGTTATAGCACAGTATGAAACGTATTATGAACATACAGGAGATATATCAAACAATAAACTTTATTATTTGCCTCTAGGGCATAACTCCTTCAGTATCCCACTTGCACTAGAGTACAAATTAATCTTGTTACAATAGGCAGGAACCTAACACCAATGGCATCCCGGTGTTGTTCGTGCTTGGCTTGTATGAGAGCTTTAGTCAATGGATCTGCCACATTCAGATCCATGTGTACTTTGCAAATCTTGATTTCACCTTCATCAATGTTCTACTGGATGACGTGAAATCGTAGCTTGATGTGTTTGGCTGTAGAATGAGTTCTTGGTTCCTTTGCGTTTGCAATAGCGCCCGTGTTATCACAATAGATTGTCACAGGATCTTGTGCACTTGGAACAACTCCCAGTTCAATGACGAAATTCCTTAGCCAAATAGCCTCATTTGCCGCATCAGCAGCAGTGATGTATTCTGACTCCATTGTAGATTGTGCAACTACCGGTTGCTTCTTGCACTTCCAGCTTACCGCCCCACCATTCACCAAACACACAAATCCTGTCTGAGACTTTGAGTCATCAGGATCTGAGTGCCAGCTCACATCCACGTAACCAGTTACGTTTAGAGCTTCATCATTGCCTCCATAGACTAGGAACATATCCTTTGTTTTCCTGAGATACCTTAGGATATTTTTCACAGCTGTCCAGTGATCCATTCCTGGATTACTTTGGTATCGGCTTGCCAAACTGAGAGCCAATGCCACATCAGGTCGAGTACTTAGCATTGCATACATGATAGAACCTATGGCTGAGGCATAGGGGATGTAAGACATCCTTTCTCTATCGGCGTCCGTTACCGGACATTGAGATAAACTCAGTGTGCTACCTTTTGTTATAGGTGCCAAACCTCTTTTGGCATCCTCCATTTTGAACCTCTTCAAAATCTTCTCAAGGTAAGTACTTTGACTTAATGCAATTAAGCTTCTTGATCTATCTCTATAGATTTTGATGCCTAATATGTACGCAGCTTCACCTAGATCCTTCGTGGAAAATTGACTACTCAAATATGCTTTCATGCTTCTCATAAGATCCACGTCGTTTCCCATGAGTAATATGTCATCCACATATACTACTAGGAATACAGCTGAGCTCCCACTCGCTTTCTTGTAAACATAGAACTCTTGTTGATTTTGGACAAATCCAAAACTCTTGATCACTTGATCAAACGTTGGTTCTAGCTCCGAGATGCCTGCTTCAATCCAGAAATGGACCGCTGAAGCTTGCACACCTTTCCAGCATCCTTAGGATCAACAAAACCTTCCGGTTGCATCATATACAACTCTTCATCAATGTGACCATTGAGAAATGCGGTCTTGACATCCATCTGCCAAATTTCATAGTCGAAATGGGCAGCAATTGCTAGTAAAATCTGGATAGCCTTAAGCATCACTACGAGAGAGTAAGTCTCATCGTAGTCGACTCCTTGAATTTGTCGAAACCCCTTTGCGACAAGTCGAGCTTTGTGAATGGTCACATTACCATCCGCATCTGTCTTTTTCTTAAAGATGCATTTATTTTCCACGGCCTTGCGACCTTCGGGAAGATCTACCAAGGTCCAAACTTGGTTCTCATACATGGATCCTATTTCGGATTTCATGGCTTCTAGCCATTTCTCGGAATCAGCACTATCCATTGCTTCTTTGTAGTTTGCAGGATCTTCCTGTTCATCTAGGATGACAGACATCACAAGACTACTGTACCAATCGGGAGTGGCATGAACTCTTGTAGACCTGCGAACCTCAAGAGTCTCGACGTCATTGTTTTGATCATCATCATTGGGATCTTCCTCCATGTTGGAGAGCGGTTTTGGAACAGCTTCCGTTGCACTACTCGTAATTTGGAGAGAAGGGTCAACAACTTCATCTAACTCAATTTTCCTTCCACTAATTCCTTTGACGAGAAACTCTTTCTCGAGAAAGGTGCCAGCTTCCGTGAAGAACGTTTTTCCTTCGGCCTTGTTGTAGAAAGTATACCCAATTGTTTCCCTTGGGTACCCCACAAAGATGCATTTTTCCAATTTAGGTTCGAGTTTGTCAGGCTGTAGTTTCTAGACGTAAGCCTCACATCCCCAAACTTTCAGAAATGACAATGTTGGCTTCTTGCCATAACATATCTCATATGGGGTTGTCTCCACGGATTTGGATGGTCC
Organism: Avena eriantha; assembly: GCA_910589775.1. Lineage (NCBI taxonomy): Eukaryota > Viridiplantae > Streptophyta > Magnoliopsida > Poales > Poaceae > Avena > Avena eriantha. Next base: position 408,969,585 of record OU342746.1, on the reverse strand, counting down.
TCGGTTCAAAATAAAAGCAGCGATTTCTAACGCATATCCCCAAAATGATACAGACAAATCAGTCAAAGACATCATGGACCGCACACTATCTAATAGAGTACGGTTACGTCGTTCCGACACACCATTACGCTGTGGTGTTCCGGCTGGCGTAAGTTGTGGGATTATCCCACAGTCCTTTAAGTGCATGTTAAACTCATAACTCAAATACTCGCCTCCTCGATCCGATCAAAGATGCTTGATTCTCTTATTAAGTTGATTCTCTACTTCCTTCTGAAATTCCTTGAACTTTTCAAAGGTTTTAGACTTGTGTTTCATTAAGTAGATATATCCATATCTACTCAAATCGTCAGTAAAGGTAACAAAATAATGATAACCATTGCGCGTTGAGACACTCATTGGTCCACATACATCCGTATGTATGATTCCCAGTAGGTCTGCAGCTCTCTCCATCGTGCCGGAGAAGGGTGACCTAGTCATCTTGCCCATAAGGCATGGCTCACATGTATCAAGAGATTCTAAATCTAATGATCCAAGATGTCCTTCTGAATGAAGCTTCTTCATGCGCTTTACGCCAATGTGACCAAGACGGCAATGCCACATAAACATGGAATTATGATCATTATGCTTATAACGTTTAGCATCAATATTATGGATGTGAGTATTGTAATCAAGATCTAGTAAGAATAAACCATTACTCACAGGCGCATGAACATAAAAGACGTCATCCATATAAATAGAACAACCACTTGTTCCAGATTTAAATGAATAACGATCTTGCAACAAGCAAGATGCACTTACAATATTCATACTCAATGCGGGTACATAATAGCATTTGTTCAAAACTAGAATCAATCATGATGGCAGATGTAGAGATAACGTGCCGACGGCCACCACATCGACTTTCATTCCATTGCCGACATGCATCGTCACCTCGTCGTTTCCAAGCCTCCTCTTACTCCGCAACTCCTGTTGGGAGTTACATATGTGAGCAACAGAACCGGTATCAAATACCCAGGTGTTGCTCCTGGCGTTGGTAAGGAACACATCTATAACATGTATATCACATATACCTTTGTCTTTGGCGGCAATCTTGCCGGCTTTCTTGTCCTCAATGTACTTGGGGCAATTGTGTTTCCAGTGCCCATCCCCTTTGCAGTAATAGCACGTGGTACCGGACCTAGGGCTGGGCCTAGAAGCCTTAGAGGTGTTGGCAACTGCTTTACCATCCTTCTTTGGCTCGTTGCCCTTGCCCTTTGTCCCCGACCTTTTAAAGTTAATGGTCTTATTGACCATCAACACCGTGGTGTGCTCTTTCTTGATTTCTACCTCAGCAGTTTCGAGCATGGCGAACACTTCAGCAAGGGTCTTAGTCATCCCTTGCATGTTGTAGTTCATCACAAAACTCTTATAGCTAGGGGGCAGCGAGTGCAGCACCCTATCTATAGTGAGCTCCTCCAGGATTTTGTAATCCAGGGCGTTTAAGCGCTTAACGTAGCTAGACATTTTGACCACGTGCTCACTAATAATGCTGTGCTCTTCCATTTTAGCAGAGAAGAAGAGCTCGGAAGCATCATACCTCTCTGTACGAGCCCGTGGAGCAAAGACAGCCTTGAGATCCTCAATGATTTCAAAGGCATTCATCTTCTCAAAACACTTTTGAAGCTCCGGCTCCATGGCATAGAGCATTCCACTCTGGATGAGGGAGAAATCGTCCGCCTTGGACTGCCAGACATTCTTTTCGTCCTAGGAGGCGGAATCTGCAGGCTTAGCCGGAAGCTCAGCCTCGATGACATAAGTCAACTTATAGGGGACTATGAGGATCCTAAGATTGCGGAACCATGCGGTGAAGTTGGTTCCATCAGTTTTCAGCTTGTCCTTCTCGAGGAAAGTGCTAAGGTTGAAGGTGGGTGGGCGAGACATCTACAAAGGATTTGCAAAGTATTTAGACTATGTTCATAATAATGAGTTCAAGTTTTAACTAAAAGAACTCCCACTCAAACGAACATCCCTCTATTCATTTCAGTGATCACATGATCCCAATCCATTGCACCTCCCCCGATCGTCATGGCCATCAGTGCAGTTTCAAAGGTGGACATTCCCCAGTGTCGATCACATCAACCATGTGATTCATGCTCGACCTTTTGGTCTCTTGTATTCCGAGGCCATGTCTATACATGCTAGGCTTGCCAGTTCTAACTCGTGTGTATTCGCAGTGCAACATGGCTTACACCCACTGTATGAGAACATAGATATGTCTGAAACCCAGGCATGTAACCCTGGATCGCCTCATACCGAAGAACTTTCTTGGTGGTGCACACACAAGGGGAATACAATAACTGGAATACTATGAGGGATTATCTTATTATGCTACCATCTAGTAAGTATACTAGCACAATAAGTGATACTTCAAAAGTAAAGCGTTATGACATGGTTACAGCATTATGATCATCATCAACAGCCTTAAAGTTCCACAAACTTGTCAATGCCATGTTATAACACCTTCCCCTATGCAATAATGAAGATAGACGCCTCTATATTAACTATTGCATGTTTTACGTGGCTTTAGGGCTTTTGCAGTAGAAGCCCTTCCCACCTACGAACGTCGAGCCACGACATGGATTCAATGATTGCCGTTCTTCTTCCCTTTTCAGGGCCCTCTAGTGTCAATGCCATATCAACTACTGTAGAGAGACAGACACCCCCCTAAGCCAATTTGATTAGTGGACCAGTCTCGTGAATCACCACGTGAGGTCGGTTGGGGGCTGCTTCATCAAATAGTGCCGCGATATGAACAATAACACTAAAGAGGGTAGCAACTAGAGAATCAATGCCCACATATTGCTATGTGTTCTATCCGTACGAGATGTCTACCTATGGACCCACTCTGATACCACTGAAGGGTTCCGCAGCAGAAAACAAAAAATTTCTATCTACTCGAACACTAAAACTAGGATCTATACTATGTAGACATAAGTAACGGAGAAGGAATACAGTATTCATACCTTTGCAAACAGAGGCAGGCCTTACGCAGGAAGGCGTATATTGATGAAGACGAGCAGCACCCCAAGTGTGGTACCTCCGAAGTACTACACACGTCCGGTGTAGGCGGCGTCTCCCGGGCTCCGATCCAGCCGAGCAGCGGAAGAAGAAGATGTCAGACCGAAGATCACACGACGGTAGTGTGAAGGTGGAGAACTCAAATCCCTCGAGGTCCTCCCCAATATTACGGAGAAGTCCTCATAGGAATATGAGAGAGAGAATGAGAGAATTGGATGCCTCCAAAGGGGTGGGGGGAGACCCCTATATATAGTAGGAGGGGGGCTCACCACCTAGGGGCTAGGCAGTGTGGGACTAAACCCCACACCCGCCGGCTACCTAGGGGCTGCCGCCGGCCCTAGGTGGGCCCCACTTGGGCAGCCCACCAAGCCAAGGCTGGCCGGCCCCCTCCCCTTAGGCGCCTTGCCCTATTGGGCCTCCCTTTGGGTGAGGCCCATTAGCATTATGAAGCCTTTAATAATAAAATAAAATATATATTTAATATTAATTCTCCAATTAACATTCAAATACATATATTATCATATTCCTTTACTTCGGAACTCCTTCCGAACCCCTTCCGATCACCATCGGATGTTACCCGGAACTATTCCGGTTTCTCTCTCTATTTCTCCTACGGTACCTCATCTATCCCTAAGCGCCCACACCCTTAAGCGTGACATCCTTCGGTTCGGGAACACTCCGGATATGATTGAGAATCCTCTCACATCAATGATCATCAGCAGGACCTGGATGCCCATGATGACCCCTGTGCATTCCACGAATCTTATCGCTCAAACCGTGAATAGTCGTTTCCCATTCCCTTTGCCACTTGATACCTAGTTCATCCGAGACTTGATCTTCAGTATCTCCATACCTTAGTTCGATCTTGTTTCCAATGAACTTGTTTACTCGTTCCCATGCCGTTGCATTCTGTGACCCAGTCACACGCTTGCAAGCTTCGTTAATGCAACGTCACCGAGATGGCCACACATGGACTAGCAACTCCTGGTCTTGATATGTACTCCTCTACGCGCTCCTTCAGGAAACCTGAGTGGCACCTTTTCGATCACCTAGTCACGGTATGATACTTGATAACCATCTAAGCTCCCTCCAAAACGGTGATTTGCATTATCTCACAGTCTAAGGATCAGGTTGCGAGGTTTCATACGTTTTATCATTAATGGTGAACTTTGTAACTAGATCTCATTGAGATACAACTATCGGATGTTTGTCTATCACGTCATTCAACCAATGACGTGACCTCATTGTCAATTGGCATAAATACCCATGATCTTGAAACCCAGATCATCCTCATGACCAATGAACTAGTTCGCTAGAGGTAACTAGAGACGCAGTTTGTTTATGTACCACACGTGTATTAACGTTTCGTATTAACACAGTTATAGCACAGTATGAAACATATTATAAACATACATGAGATATATCAAACAATACACTTTATTATTTGCCTCTAGGGCATAACTCCTTCACTTTATATAACTCTTCAAATATTATCTTGTTGACAACTGATTGGAATGTATCATGTGATAAGCCACTCAAACTTAGCTGTGGGAAGCCATTCAAACTTAGTTGGGAGAGCCACCTAGAAACTAGGAAGTCCCTTAGTAAACTAAAGCCATGATCTTTAGGACCAAGATAAGTAGTATAGACCCATAAGATACCAGGTTTATGATTGTATACCTTTGAAACTTGGAGAATGCATTTAATCATAAATTGTTGATTAAGTGAATTGATGAAAAGACAAGTAATATACGAGGGTTCAACCTCAAATGTCAATAATGTAGATTGTGGATCATGAATAGTATGATCCTTATTGGATTGGGTAGTTATTAATTGAGATAATAATCTTGAATAGGAGTGTAGGAAGAAGAAGGGATGATAGTTAGTACGAAGTGAGAATTATCATGTCTAGGACATGATAATGATCTTAGTGAAGATTAATGCATAATTTATCTAGAAAAGAATTCCATGAAAATATACCTAACATCCTAAATAATTGAAGTATTGGAAAGTCTATATAGTGGATCTCAACTCTGACCAACTTAATCTTATCCAAGTCATTGGATTAACCTTTGATTATTCTCTAAAGTTCCATTAATAAAATAATCTTCTATTTCCAATTCTTTTAATGAGTATAATTTCTACTCAATGAGGGGGGAACTTAAGTGGATGATGTATACTACATTCTAGGCTAGGACATATATGATGATATGTCATAGTGATGTAAGAGAACAATTGGACACTATGTTTTCATGCATAGATTGTGACTCATCTCTATCGAATAAATAAAGGAATAATCCTATGGTTATATGATAATTTCTAATTTATTCTTGAAACCTTAGAACTCAATTGTTGAGATGATCATTACCTCACACTAGGGGTTGAAATGGATCGGATGCAGATCAAATAGTGCTCTTACCACATCTGTTTTCATATTTTTAAAACGATTATGAATGCGAATACAGATGTTGCCGTATACAAATGCAGACAAGATGTTATTAGAATACGGATATTTCAGTATCCATATCTGCTTCAAAATTCAATACGACATTTGTTTTTGTATTCATAAAACTGATCCGGATATTAAGCACATGCATTTTTATGTTGGTTCGGATTCGAATATTACCATGACCATTTTCAATTTTCCCAATAGGAATGTCGGATAATATGGACTATCCAGTATCAGTTCCCACAATACTCACACTACTATAAAACAATTATATTCTTCTAACACTAAAATTAGTGTTATGTTGAGGTGATTATGATCACAAATCTTTAGGTGAAGTAACTCTACATCTTGTTCATTGGATGAAAGGAAAAATATAATGTTTTTTACCCAGGTAAACCAAACAAGGATTCTTTTATAATAAATCATAAGAACAAATGCAACTATTTTTTTAGTAAAACATCATATATTAAGCATGCAAGACGCCTCATTAAAACCTTCCAGTCCCCTTAGGTACCCTGATAAGGAAAAAGAGTGTCTGAAACTTGCAGCCCATCAGACAATTGTTACATCGTTTACAAGAGGTTGCAAAATGAAATTAGGAGGCTCATCGACCCAATTACAGGAACTTTTATTCGGAAAACTGAACTTAGCTAACTCATGAGCCACTTCGTTTGCTTCCCTTGCGTAGTGTTGAAAGTTGATAGTACCAATATTAGACGACAAATCCATGCAATCCACGAAGATCGCCGCTGACTCATTCCACCATGCATCTTGACCAGAGCATGCGTCGATGACCTCAGTAGAGTCAGATTCAGCCTCCACTCTATTGCATCCCATTGTCAGTGCCAATGATAAGCCTTTCTTCATTGCAAGTGCCTCTGCCATTGCTGACGATGCCACATAAGGGAGATAACGGTTAACCGCCGCGTTGAAATTTCCATGATAATCTCTCACCACGGCACCCACCACACCTGCACAGATATCAGAATGGTAAGAAGAATCAACATTAACCTTTACATGCCGAGGTTCAGGTCTCGTCCATTTTACTCCTATTGCGAGTGATTGCTTAGATAGTGCCTTTGCCGCCATACATCTATTAATTCTAATACATCTATTAATTATAATAGCCAGATATTCAAATTTGTTATATGTGTCATCCATCGATATCATTAATTCTAAGGGCCCCACCGCTATACACTTGTTTGGAGCATCATTGGTAAGCAGCAAGGTACGTCATCGCTCGCTGTAGGAAACCATCCACATTTATTCGTCCAGGTTGTACCGTTGATTCCATTCACGGACAAAATTGCGTCAAAGGCTTGCATGAGTTTCTAAGACGTGATTGGGCAGAAATGCACTTTTGATCTGCTTGGGCAATTAATAACTAACTAACATGCGCAAGAACCAACCCCTATCAAACGAGAGCATTGTACATTCTAGAATTAACAATATTTGATAGTTATATGTACTCTAGAAACCTCGTCCAAGTTATACGCTACATCATACACTCTAAAACACTCGGATATTCACTTCGGCTAGTAGGTGCAAATGCACCCATTGTGAGATAACATTTTTCAAAATGTCAAAAAATTCGAAAAAAAAAATTACGCACATACATTCAAACATTTTCTGTTGGTTTACAAGTTTTCAGGATAAAAGAACATTTTATGTGTAGTGTATAAAAAAGACAAAATATATCTCGGGAATACGACTATTCACGTGACATTTTTTGTCTTTTTATACATGACACATAAAATGTTCTTTCATCTCGAAAACTTGTGAACCAACATAGAATGTATATGTAGAATGTTATTTCGATTTTTTTTGACATTTCGAAAATTGTTTTCTCACAATGGGTGCATTTGCACCTACGAGCCGAATTGCCACCTCTCCCTAAAACACTCTTCAAGATTTGTACAAATTGAATAATCACTACGAAATATAATGATACAAACACATCATCATGTAACAATTCTAGTTTGCCTAGATTAACTAAAATCCATTGGAATTTCAGTTAAGCGCTACAAAATGCATTTGTAACTAAGATACTAGAATATTATGACAAATATGACTATTAATGTACATACACGTATTTTAATAATCAATTCAACTACTTTTATCTGAAAACAGTATTCTGACCAATATATTGAATGATGTTGATAAATAGAAACAACAGACCTTTCAATATAAATTACGACGGAGTAAAAATGTTTAGTATAAAAGTGTAGCAATGTTTTAACATGCAATTGTCCCACTAAAAGTAATACCAGTTTTTCAGAACTAATTACGTATATTTGTATGGAAATTTTGGTTATATGTTTAATCTTAATAATTATATTTACAAAACTAGATTAAAGTAGATAAGAGAATTAGTTGCCACCATGTACTGAAATTGAAATCAGGTTTTAGTCGTTCGGTTTTGTGAGGGGCATGATGATATATTGCTTGGGAAGCTAGTCTTGTCAAGAGTATGGCTATAATATGTAACACTAGTATAGATATATACATGTTCGACCACACGTATAATTTACATCCCAGACCTTGGTGAATAATTAGTCATTGCGTACTGAAAATTGGTGAGATTTTAGTCGCTTGGTTGTTAGATAGGGACATGGTACATTGTGTGGGAATATATTCTTGCTAGTAGTAGGGTTGTAATATGTTGTGCTAGGCTAGATGTAGACATTTTCGACCGTGGGTGTTCTTTACAGACCGGAGTTCACTGAATATTCATATCAAAAGTATAGACAACATATGCAAAGATGTTAGTGTCATTTATTTTCAATAAAGAATAGTTTACCACATGGCCGAATTTACTAAGCATGCTTCGTAATGCTCGAGGCTACCCTCCAGTTTTACCAACAAATAGTAAAATATGCATGAGATCAAAGTTTCGCAACTAAAACGAATCTATAAGCACTACTTTCTCTACCTGGACCTTGCGGTGTCAGTACATAACCCAACTCATAATTGAGTCGTGATTTCTCATTGTAAGTACATGTACATAATTAACTAGTAGTGCACTCATATTTAAGCTGGCCGTGACAATGAGCATTTTTAGCTTGTGATAGCCACAATAGTAGAAGAAAAAATAATGTTGTAACGACCGTAGTGAACACCCACTTTCGCAAATTTTTATTTGTCTCTTCTAGTTATAATTTGTTGTGTACATCATTGTATACTTGAACCCCAGAAAAGAATCCATTGTCTACTTCATAGTTTTGTTAGAGAGCACTCTGCAATTTTGTACAACTAGCTAACATGGAAACATTTATGTAACTATTGTATGATCAATAATACTCCGTTAAACGGGTGACAAAAAATATACTTTTTTTATCTATAACGCCAATATTTTAACAAATGAGACTGTATCAAGTATTCCGAAGAAGTTGCGGGCGAGACGTCAATTAGCTCACTGCGTTATTGTTTTACTTTATTTCTATGTATGCTTGTAATAGCATATGCATTCAAATTCTCTAAATGGTGTCAACCTTTGAGCCCACCCTCAGTTTTCCTCATGGATTCGCCACTGGTTTACCATGATGATTAATGTACATCTACTCCTCCAATCCTCCAATATATAGTTGTACTAATGATCGGCTTCCTTATCGGCCGGCCTCGTCATCCAAAAAATCACGGAAGATGATCATCGCTATAAATAGTCTATGAATCAACAATGAAACAATCCGAATTTCATCAAAAAAGTTGGATTTTTTTTACCTATTCGGTCAAATGGTTGGACACCTGTGTGCGTGTGTGTGTGCGCGCGCGCGCGTTTGTGTGCGTGTGTGTGTGTATGTGATCCGTGGCCAGCGAGAAAGGAGGCTAGATCCATCTCGTGTGGTCAGCCAAACGATGATGGTAGCAGCAGGGGTCAACCTTCGGTTGCACTAGGGGCGAAGGCAGCGGCGATGCTGTCGATTTGGGGAGAAAAGAGAGAGGAGCTAGGCACATGAGAGAGGACCAGCAGGGGCACTCGTTGTGGTTTAAATCTTTCCTATCCGGTCGCTGTAACGACAATAGTCATGCACTCCCGAGTCACTTGATTGAAGCAGGGAAAAGAAGAAGAGAAGCTCCTCCCTCCCGAGTCGCTCCTCCCTCGAGCGATTCCGGAGGCCCCCTTCCCTCAACCCTAAACTTCCTCCCCGCCCCTTGTCCTCCTGGCTGCCGTTGCTGCCGACACCGACGGCGATGGTGGCGCCCATCTCGTCGATCTGACGGTGGGAAGGGGAGGTATCTGAGGTGGCACTACATGGGGGTAGGTGGAGCGTCGGCGGAGGGCACAGGGCGGTGCGGCTTGGTGTCCGGTGTCTGAGGAACTCCAGCGAGAGGCGACGAGGAGGTGGCGGTGTGCCGCCGGAAGGCGCGCGACCTGGGCCTAGATCCCGTTTTGGACCATGATTTGGGCATGCCCCTGAGATTGGGTCTGGATCCAAGTCTAAGGGCCTAGCTTGGGCTTCGGCGGTGGGCATTGGCGGTGGTCTCGGTCACGCCGGCGATCCTGCAGCCAAGTTCTTGTCGTCCCCTCCTATGTTGCCCTCTCCTGCTGGATGGTGACTGGCGGCGTGGGAGCTACGAGTCTTGCGAATAAAAGTGGCGGTCCTAGGGTTCCTACCGCACCAAGATGAATATCTACTGGTTGCCTGCCCTCGTTGTTATGGTCTGGAACGGCGTGTTCCGGAAGGCTCCGCCGGCGAACTCCCATGGGCAACTATGCCTGGAGATTGCTGGATTGGAAGGAATTCGGTCGTGCACATCGATGTTTTTTCTGACCATTTAGTTTTAGAGGGAGTGCTGCGAAGCTATGCTATCTATTACCATCAGGTGTCTTGTCTTCGACAATCCATGGTGAAGTCAGATGGGAAGAATGTCATGAAAGCAAGGATGATAGCACTTGTAACCATAAAACCTGCCATCTTTGTCTGGATGCCATGCCACAAAAATCAGATTCTAAACGTCGAAGAGCGAGGCTCATGACACAGGTGACGTGAACACGGTCGACCAAAGCATGAGCACCTGCAGGGAGCGACCAAGTGCGTGGACAGGAAGACGATGGAACACTCCTCTTCCGCAACATCTGAGGAACAGCTGAGGTATATATCATCCCTGCATTGCAGAAAGCCAGAAACAAACACCCGGAGTTCTGAAAACATGGGACCATAAACATGGATTTCCAAGAGATTGTGTAGTAACAAGACACGCATACTCAATTATACACCCAGATATTTCAGAGATGGCAACTGGAAAAGAAAACAACACTTCCTTTGAAACAAAGGCTCCACCCTTCTTGCATAGTTCCTGGAAGCATATACACATCCTTATTAAACAATTCAGAAAAGGGCAGGAGCAAAAATCGAAACAGAGTATGTAGTTCGTGGTTAAAAATTACAAACCTTAAATACGCGGATAAATAAAACCGTATATGTAATTATGTCTGCATAATTAGGTCTAACAGTTGCGAACTGTGCAGACGGTTTGCACGAGAGTTGCCCCGAGCAGGATGACAGCCGCGACGAACGAGATAAACACCCAGGGGTTGCTAAAGTGAGATTTTACTAACCTATACTTTTTTACCTGATTTATACTAACATCTCAAGATTTTTATAAAAAGTTGTGTCAATTGACAACATAGTTCTCTGTTTGCCACCACTGCTCGGGTGGGAGTATATGTGAAGCTTGAGTGTAAAATGTCAAGGCAATTGTTAGGGCAATAGATCTTGTATTGCTAGAGGGCCAAAGGCCAGAATATATAGTACAACTGACTTGAGGTATAAGAAGATAAATCTAGACATATACGAACTCCTAGACCAATACTAATACATCTTAACACCCTCCCTCAAACTCATGGTGGATCCACAACACTGAGTTTGGAGAGTAAGAAATCATGCTGAGCGCGAGTTTGTGCCTTTGTAAAGAAATCTGCCAACTGCAAGTCTGAAGGCACATAATGGAGCGCAACAACCTGATCCTGCACCTGAGCACGTGTATAAAACGCATCAACACCAATATGCTTAGTCAGCTCATGCTTGACCGGATCACGTGCAATACTGATAGCACCTGTACTGTCTGACAAAAGTGGAGTGGGCGTCGTAACAGAGACGCCAAAATCTGCAAGCAACCACCGTAACCAGGTCACCTCAGCAGTCACCGAAGCCATAGCCCACAACTCAGCTTCAACACTCGAACGGGAAACTGCTACCTGTTTCTTCGTCTTCCAAGCAACAAGCGAACCACCAAGAAACACACAGTAAGCAGAAAGTGAACGACGATCCGTAGGATCATTCGCCCACGTAGCATCCGAGTAGCACTGGAGCTGGAGAGAGCTAGAACGAGGGAAGAAAAGGCGACGAGTAATCGTGCCACGAAGATAGCGAAGGACACGGAGGAGATGACCATAATGGACAGTGGTAGGAGCTGAGACAAACTGGCTCAGAATATGAACAGGATAAGAGATATCAGGACGGGTGACAGCAAGGTAAACAAGACTCCCAACAAGATGGCGATAACGAGTGGGATCGGGAAGAGGATCACCATCTGTAGGACGAAGCTTAACATGAAGCTCCATAGGAGTCTCAACGGTGCGCTCATCTGCAAGAGCAGCCCGAGCAAGGAGATCCTGAATATACTTTTCCTGAGAAATAGAAAACCCATCAGAAGTGGATGAAACCTCAATCCCAAGAAAATAGCGAAGAGGACCAAGATCAGTCATAAGAAACTGATCACGAAGACGAGCCTTGACAAAGGAAATATACTCAGAATCATCACCAGTAATGATCATATCATCAACATAGAGAAGGAGAAGAGTGCGTCCACGAGGAGAAGTGTGAACAAAAAGCGCTGGATCATGAGAGCTAGGAGAAAAACCAGCAGCAGTCACCACAGAGGCAAAACGCTCAAACCAGGCACGAGGGGCCTGTTTCAGGCCATAAAGAGAACGTCGAAGACGACAAACCATCCCATCAGGAACAGAAAACCCAGGAGGAGGTTGCATATAAACCTCCTCACTCAACTTGCCATTAAGAAAAGCATTCTGAACATCAAGCTGGGACACAGACCAGCGTCGGACAGAAGCAACAGCAAGAAGAGTACGCACAGTGGTCATATGTGCCACAGGAGCAAAGGTCTCATCATAGTCACGACCATGTTCCTGCTGAAAACCACGAGCCACAAGACGCGCTTTATAGCGCTCAAGAGATCCATCAGAGCGGGTCTTAATTTTATAGACCCACTTACATGTGATAGGACGAACACCAGAAGGAGGAGAGACAAGATCCCAGGTGCCTGTGCGCTCAAGCGCAGCAATCTCCTCAGCCATGGCAAGCTGCCATTCAGGATGACATGCAGCATCCCGATAAGAAGTCGGCTCGGAAACTACAGAGAGACCATACTGACTAGGGGAGTAACGGTCTGGAGCACGACGCTGACGAACAGGTCGTGAGGAAGGAAGCTCATCCGCGGAAGATGACTCATCCGAAGAGGAGGAAGAAGGAGGCACAGAGGAAGGAGCCGAGGCTGGAGACCGAGGAGAACTAGGGGAACTAGACGGAGGAGAGGAAGGTGTCGAAGAAGGAGGCGCAGCAGAAGGAGGAGGCGAAGGAGAAGAGACAGCGGAAGGTGTATCGGGAAAGAAAAGAAAAGAGAGATCATCCATTGGGTAAGTACCAGAGGTGGGGCGAGGATAGAAAGGACGCGTTTCATCGAACGTGACATCACGAGAGATGCGCATACGACGACCAACAGGGTCCCAACAGCGATAGCCCTTATGCTCATCACTGTAGCCAAGAAAAACACACTCAACAGACTGAGCGGTTAGTTTGGTGCGTTCACGAGGAGGGAGGAGGACATAGCAAACGCAGCCAAATAGACGAAGAACCGAGTAGTTTGGACAGGATCCAGAGAGACGCTCGAGATGAATGCCACCCTGAAGAGCAGCAGAAGGCTGAATATTAATGAGGTAAGTCGACGTAGCGATAGCCTCAACCCAGAAATGCGGCGGAAGAGAGGAAGCAATCATCATAGCACGGGTAGTCTCAAGAATATGACGATGCTTACGCTCGGCGACACCATTTTGAGCATGGGCGCCAGGACACGAGAACTGAGCAAGGGTGCCCTGCTCAGCAAGGATACCACGCAGGTGTTGAGAGATATACTCTCCTGCAGAGTCAGCACGAAAAACACGAATAGGCGTGGAATACTGGGTACGAACCATAGCCACAAAACGCTGATAAATAGCAAGCACCTCGCTGCGAGAGCGCATAAAAAATAACTAGGTGTACCGTGTAAAATCATCAATAAACAAAATATAGTATCGATGACCCCCTTTTGAAGCAAAGGGAGCCGGACCCCACACATCTGAATGAACTAAATCAAAAGGTCGCTGAGATACAGACACACTAGTAGGATAGGGAAGCTGAATCTGTTTACCTAACCTACAACCCTGACACGAATGAAGCGACGATACATCTCCTGAGACAAGCCCCAGAAGCTCACGACGAACTAAGGATGATAAACGGGAACCACAAAGATGGCCCAGCCGATGATGCCACTGCTGAAAAGAGCCAGTGACAGACGCAGCAAACGCAGGAGAAGTGGCAGAGGAAGTGCCGGCAGAAGAAACGCGAAGCCAGTCTAACTCCCAGAGCCCATGAGACTCAATGCTCCGAGGGCCAGCTCCAACCAGAGCCTGTGTACGACGGTCCTGAACAGCACAAGAATCAGCGTCAAGAATGACCCTACAACCAGAATCAGTAAGCTGACTAGCAGAGAAAAGATTCATCGTAAGACTGGGAACATGAGAAACATCCGGAACAGAGAAGGAAGAAGTAGAGAGGGTGCCTCGACTGGAAACAGGAAGAGAGGTACCATCAGCCGTAGTAACATGGACAGGAGAAAGAAGAGAGCGAAGAGCAGAAAGAATAGAAGATGTAGAAGTCATATGAAAAGAAGCTCCAGAATCCAGATACCACGGGGATGACGTACCTGACTGTGTAGAAGATGATGGTCGCGCAGTGCCCGAAGAAGTAGTCACAGAACCAGCAGAACCCGACGAGGAGGAGCCTGTAGCAGCGAGCAGACTACGAAGACCACGAATAATGTCCTGATCAGACAGAGCACCAGCAGGAGGTCCAGAAGCACCAGTAGGAGGTCCAGAGACAACAGCAGAAGATCCTGAAGACCCGGACTGTCGACGAGCAAGGTACTGCTGACGTAAGCGTGGATCCCTCGTCCAGCAACCAGAGATGTCGTGGCCAGGCTTGCCACAGTGAGCACAGGGAGGACGAGAACCACGAGGCTGCTGAGACTGACGCTAACCCTGGGCCGGTGGAGTGGAGAGTAGTGGCGGTGCGAGAGACCGCGACGAAGCCGGCGGCATAGGGGGACCATGAGCAGCAAGTACAGACGGAACCTCAAGAAGACCAGCATCACGAAGACGAGTCTCCTCAGCACGAAGCTCAGCCAGTACCTCAGAGAGCGGAACACGACCGCGGGCAAGCAGCTGGGCACGACGCGGCTCAAACTCCTTGCGGAGCCGTGACAAGAACTCGAAGACGCGCTGAAACTCCAGATCCGCGCGCACAATCAGACAGCAGGGACAGGTGTTACACACTGCTGTACGAAGAGAGTCAAGCTGACGCCAAATAGCAGCACTCTGAGTGTAGAAAGCATCAATAGTAGAATCACCCTGCTTAAGCTCATGCTCCTGACGAACCACGGACAGATAAAGAGCATCTCCAGATGGCTGATAGCGCTGACGAAGAAAAGCCCACTGGGCAGCAGCAGTGGGAAGACCCATGAACTCAGAAGCATACTGAGGCAGAACACTGGAAGTGAGAACAGCAGCAGCACGAGCATCCTCATCAATCCACTGAGTGTAGTCGGCCAGATCCAGCCGGTAGGCCGTAGTAGCAGCAGAATGCGCCTGAACCTGGCGCTCATAGTCAGCCCGAGCAGAATCATCAGCACTCTGGGCTGCATCCTTGACCGCCTGAGTAGCATCGGGGGCAAGGGGAACGGGTGTCGGGGCACGAGGCACTGGAGGCACAACGGGGCGCGGTGGACAGGAGACCTCACCAGAAAGCACACCCCAAAGACGAAGACCGCGCATATGAACGCGCATAAAGGCAGCGAAATCAGGATAATTCGCGCCGTCAAAGATCACCGGGCAGCGAGGAATCGCAACATAGCCCGAGGACGAAGACATGTTTTTTTTTTAAACCAGATCTAGTCAGATCTAAATCTGGCGGCGGGATCCGAGGCGGCGGCGCGGCCTGGGCGGGGGCGGGGTCGGGCCGGCGGCGGGAGAGCCTAGGGCGGCGTCAGCGGGGCCGGGGCTTCGGCGGCGACCGGCAGCGGCGGTCGTCCGGGCAGGGACGGGAGGTAACGGGGCGGCGGGGCGGGCGTCTGGGGCAGCGGGGCGGGCGTCCGGGGCGGCGGGGCCGGTGGCGGGCGTTCGGGACGGCAGGGCGGTGACGGGCGGCGGGGTCCGGGGCGGTCGGCGGCGGCGGCGGGAGAGCCGGGACCGGCGGCGGCGGCGGGCCTGGACGGGGGCGGTGTCGGGCCGGCGGCGGGAGAGCCTGGCGCGGCGGCGGCGGTGGCGGCGGCGACAGCGGGAGAAGAGAGAAAAAAAAAAGCCTTACGGCTCTGATACCATGTTAGGGCAATAGATCTTGTATTGCTAGAGGGCCAAAGGCCAGAATATATAGTACAACTGACTTGAGGTATAAGAAGATAAATCTAGACATATACGGACTCCTAGACCAATACTAATACATCTTAACAGCAATGTGGAGCCCCTGCCACTTGATGCAGTCAATCTCATTTGGGCGGCCATCTAGAAGATCAAGGACTGATCGCTAGATGGGTCCAGGGTTCTGCAGAAACCAATCGATATCAATTTACAGACACATGCCTCTACGAGACTGATTTTCAAAATATAATTATTATATTTCTTGGGCTGAAAAATTATGTGTGCTTGCAGTATTTTTTTTAAGCCTTGAATTGCGATAAATAATCAATCTATGGATCAAAGAGCATTTCTAGCTGTTACCCAATACCCTTAAAACTCAAACATAACTAACACTACTATTGGGGCAAAGTTGAAAATAATGATTCAACAATTCCAAGATACTCCTAAAAAAGCAAATTATATCGATAAAACTTTTGGCTTTTGCTCGTCATGTGCGACACCTTTGAGGCCCTGTGATGGTAATTTTCATTTATCCAAAAAACAAATCACTGCCACGTGAATAAATTGCCATACCCACAATTGTTGTTTGCTTGGCAACTTTCACCAAATCGCACTTGGGAGCCATCGCACGGACGTTCACGCGCGAGCGGCGTCCAAAGAAAATATTAATGCTAGACCTAACTTATGTCATCCTCAATGCAACATATTTAGAGATGTTTAAAAATACTTGATGACCAAAAAAATTTCTCCGTTGAATTTCAAGATTGCATCTTATGCGACACTTGTCCCCAGGAAACTCTACACCGCCTCTTCTTCGAGTGTAGTTTCAGCCACAGCTTCTGGTGGGCATTGGGCATGGAATGGAACACTGATTTGAACATCCACCAAATGATTCAAGATGCAAGTAATAGATATCGTATCAACTTCTTTATGGAATCACTGGTTGCTGGAGCCTATGGGATCAAAAAAATAGCTACATATTCAGGGATATCTTTCCCTCTATTTCAAGATGCTTAGCTTTCTTCAAAGGATCATTTTCTCTTATCATGCATAGAGCTAGGCCTAGTCTAAAAGAGGGCATGCAAGAATGACTTTAAGCAAACATACTTGGACTTAATTGTCCCACCATGTACAGCTGCTTCAAAAAAAAAAATTATAAAATGACACAGTAGGGGAACCCCTACTGTTTTTGTCAAAAAAAGAGATGCTTAAAATAATAAAGCAAATTTTACATATGTGTCAAGTTCCATCTCTAAAGAGACGACCAAGGGCTTAATTATACATAATGTCGGGAATTTTCTCAGATACAATTTATCCAACCGGTGGCTTACATGAGATATATATAATGGTGAAACAAATTTGGTAACTGAATGCTCCTTGCCTCAACGAAAGCAACAGAAACAAAAGAAAAAACAAATTTTGTAACTGAATGCTCCTTGCCTCAACGAAAGCAACAGAAACAAAAGAAAAAACAAATTTTGTAACTGAATGCTCCTTGCCTCAACGAAAGCAACAGAAACAAAAGAAAAAACAAATTTTGTAACTGAATGCTCCTTGCCTCAACGAAAGCAACAGAAACTAATTTTATCCCAAGCAGTGTGTAGCCTCAACGAAAGCAAAAGAAAAAAACAATCCATTAACCGGAGTAACTGAATGCTTGTACAACGAAACAAATTTTGTTTCGGAATTCTTGTGGCGACAATACTTTGCATTTGCCGACACCACCGATCTGATTGCCTCCATGGCGCGCACCGGTTGAAAAGATATGCATGCATCCTCTGAGCTTTGTTTATTTTTGCCTCCATGGCGCTCACCCGTCAAAAGTATTGTATACGCAACGTCTGACCTTTATTATGTGCATACTCTGAGATATATATTTTTTGCCTCAATGCATGGCGCGCACCCGTCAAAAGACATACATGCATCCACCGAGCTTTATTTGCTTATTATCTGTTCGCTTTGCATACAGCTAAGAAAGAGCAAATCTGGGTCATGGGCAGCGTTTTTGTAAACGTCTCTTTTGCAGATTAGTTTTCAGGATGTCATCGTGTTCCTTGCCTCCCATTTTATATGCTCCACGAAATTCAGATCAAATGGTAGCAGGATCAGAGACGAAAGTCGGCCTTAGTGATCCGACGGTGCCGAGTGGAAGGGCCGTCGCACAACGGATAAAAGTTACTCTAGGGCAAATCCATAGGGATAGGCAGGAGGGGAGCTAAAAGATAGATACGTTAATGTTTCCACCTGATCCTTTTCCCACATAAACACATTGTTCGTTCTGCCTCATCACCCAAACTCAATCCCTTCTGTTATTCCATCAGGAAGCACGTCAAATTAAGGGGTTTGACACTAGTACTGAACTCGTACTTAGAGGCGGTTATTTGTCATTGGCCTCAGCCGGTTTCTCATTCTGGCCCAAGCGCATAGTCTCTAAGAAAGCACAAACCTGAGTTGGTTTCTCATTCCGGCTCTAAGAACTACTACCTCAGACGGTTTATAATCTTAACCGCCTCTAAGGACAATGCACCCGAGACGACTTTCATTCGGAACGTCCTGCAATAATTCGGCGCCCTTAAACAGCTTACACTGGCGACCGTCTCCAATACTTTGACAACTGGAGACGGCCTTGATTACAGTCCATCTCCAATAAATTCAACCCAAAGACGGTCTTTACTGATAGCCGACTCAAATACTTTGAAGTCCTAAAAAGGCTATTTTGCGCGGCCGCCTCGACGGGCTTGTTTGTTTGACCGCCTCCAGGTTCACTTCGCATTTAGACGGATTTTTAAGCGACCGCCTGTAGTGATTGGTACCTGTATTTGACTGCATTCGGCTACTGATTACCAGCGGCCATAATATCAAGACGATCTGGAATAATTCAGAATGTGCAACTGGAATACAAATACTATATATTATTGAGACAATAAGCAATACAATCGAATATATAAGCAAGCCAGAGAGAAGTTGCAGATTGCAGATTGTTTCACGGAAATTAGGTAGACTACACTAACTACCACAAGCTTTTAGCATTGACATAGCTAACAAGCATGGCAAGTATTACAGTTTTAAGAACCATGACTGTCGTTTGAAGAACACACATTAATCGATCAGTATACATTGTTTGGCATACTTGCTATCACATCTATGTAGCGTGGAACTCTTCATCACCATTTAGCACTTGTTTATCCAAAAAATCGGTCACGCGCAACCATGTTTTTTGCTAGCCATTTGGTTGCAGAGGGGGCATTGTGGAGCTCTTACGGTCTGTTGCCATCATGGGACATTCCTTGGTTCCACATTCTGGTTTGGTGTTTCGTGACTTGGAGCAGCGGAATTAGCAAACGGGGGCAACACCCCAGGAGGAATTCAGTGTCTAAACCTACAGGGTGAAACCTCAAGGTCTGGCCTTAACTGGTTGTGCCTGGCAATAACCTTGTTGAAGGCATTGTTTTATGAGTGCGGACTTTCTCTAGTGTGAAAAATTATGATCTTTGATCAGCGCGATGACGACGCTTGAGAACTGTTCCCTTCTTGGAGGCATCGCTTCTGGTATTGTTTTGGTGGTGTTTGGTCAGTGGTTTCAAAGAACTGATCACTATAGCGGGACTTTTGTTTTATGTAATTCTTTGTTTGGTTGTGTGCATCTGTAGGACCGTTAGGAAACTACGTTGTTGCAGAGGCTGAGTGTATTTGGTATCTTCGTGATATTAATATATTTCCTTTATCAAAATAATTTTTTGGCTCTCGTCAATTTGAATGAAAAAACCCCATAAATAGATGAAATTATAAAGCTATCATTTGGGTGCGCTATGGGGAAATTAAAGAAAAGAAATGCATGTGAAACACATATAGATGTTTCTGGGCAGTCTAACCGGATGCTAGAAATCGTTCTAACTTTCTATGGATTAGGTCATTCCGTAAAATTTTCATAAGGTTCCTGCTCCCTCGGTCCCATGGTCCAAAGAATCTTTGTAAAACGTATATAAGAAACTAACGGTTTTACACCCAATACAACCTCACTACCGGAGAAGAGGCAAGCGCCAACGGCCAAAGGCTACGCCGACGGCTATTTGTCGGGGTCGTCGGCGTAAGCCCCGAGGCGGCCAGCCGAGCAAACCTGTCGTCGGCATAGGACAGGATAGGCCGACGACAGCCGTTGGACTAGACCGGGCCGTTGACGTAGGGATTGGGCGTGACAGCGACGCGACGGTGTCAAGTCAACACCGACGGCTAAGCCGGCGTAGCTATTTTTTCTTTTTGCCATATTAATCCTAGAAAAAAATAACTAAATCATTCTAATTTAGAAAAATACTTATAATATATCAAAATTTGCAGAAAAATAAGATCTATCTATCTAAACAAAAATATTATATATTTTTGTTGAATAAAATTAAAAACATTACATATACTTTTGTATAACACATTTTCTATTTTCCAAATGTTAAAAACAGGGTGTTTTATGAAGCAACCGCCAAATAAAAGTTTCAAAATGGTACCACCCTATTTTTCAAAAATACTAAGCCACATTGCATGGACAATGTCCCAATCGGGCATCTTAAACCTTTTCATCCACCCCTCGTGAAAAAAATAAATTCCTGCAGAATCGGTAGGAAGTGGGTCAGATTTGAACTACAGGTACATGATCGGATGCTCATGATTTTTTGGAAAAATCATTTTTAGGTTCACAATATGCTATCTCATCAGAGATCCACTGTAAGTTTAGCGAGGCTCAGGCCCGGGCTAAGGATTTTTTAGAATCCTCAAATTCAAAAGGGAAATTTTGATATGATTTTTTGAAGATTTGAACACTATCAAATGAATTTTATTTAAAAAGACATGATGCGTAATTAAAAATATGATAGGGATGTCATGTTTCGATTCTTCTCATTTTTTTATCAATTTAAACATATTATTTGTCGAATTCTAATTTACGGATTTAAAGATATGAATTATTCCATATTAAATTGAAAAAAGCAGAAAAATCATTTAATTGTTATTTGAATTCAAGATTATTATTGCTTATTCATTTTTTACTTAATTAATTGTTTCAAATTTAAAAAATAAAGGTGTGTGACACCATGGTCCAAGAATTAATAGGATTTACATGGTAGTATTATCAATAAGGTCTAATTTCCGTATCGGAAGATAATGCGGAAGAAATAGAGAAGTTAAGCATGCTGGGATGGAGTAGTGTGAGAATGGGTGACCGGTCGACAAGTTTGACCATGAGTGCAATTTGACCGGAGATTAATCGTACTAAG
Organism: Avena eriantha; assembly: GCA_910589775.1. NCBI lineage: Eukaryota > Viridiplantae > Streptophyta > Magnoliopsida > Poales > Poaceae > Avena > Avena eriantha. The sequence goes on along the minus strand of OU342746.1, from coordinate 408,948,131 downwards.
AGTTAAAAAACACTTGTGAGATTAATGATTCAAACAATTCAAAAAAAATGCTTGTGAGATTAACGCCTCAAACAATTCAAAAAAATCTTTAAAAAAATTTGAAGAAAAAAATGAAAAATATACTAGGCTTACGACAATACCGTCGGCGTAGCTACCGCCAGACCAAACGACCGGCAACCGCCGATGTGGGCCCCGCAGGCGCTACGTCGACGGTTTTTCTTATGCTGACGGCCAAACTGTCGTCTACGCCTACGGGACAAGGCGCCGACAGCCAGATGCCAACAACAGCCGTCGGCATAGCTTACACCGACGGGAGCTGACCGTCGGGGCCAGACTCATTTCCCGTAGTGCCTTCTACCTCTAATATTGTTACTATTTATTGACCACTGTATGTGGCCCTACCTACATGATGTGACGGACGGTCGTTGTAATCCATTGTAATAATATAATATTATAAGTTCATAACACAGTGCTCAGAATGGAGTTTTATGAAAACAATTACGAGACTTGTACAACTAAGAGAGCCTTAAACGTGTGTCAGCCTTTCACTTAGAACTTTTGGCTTATTCAAGTATGCCATGGTGCTCCCACGAGTTTGCACAGCATGGCTACAGCTCACATTCCCATGGTGTACCGTTCCCGTGTACCAGTTCTTTTTCGGCGAGTGTAGGCGTGGAGCTTGTAATATTTTACAACACACATGTTGACGTTGCCTCCATGTTCTCTATAATGCGCAGCAGATTGATGATGAGGTTCACTCACTGAGTGCTATTTATTCTCAACAAGTGCCACATTCCGAAACTAGAACACCACGATTCAGTCGAAGATAATCAAATGGCGGGAAGAATCGTGAGCGTTGAGGCGAAGTCCAGCAGCCCTAGGAGCTGGGTGGTGGACATGGGAAAGCTGCTCCGCGACACCGACGCAGGGGTGGAGAAGAACAAGTGGAAGAGGCAATGCATCTACAGGGTGCCGGAGTGGTTGAAGAAGGCGACCGACCGCGGTGCCTACAGCCCGGAGCTGGTGTCACTGGGGCCCTTCCACCATGGCCGACGTGACCTCTCTCCCATGGAGGATCACAAACTCCGGGCGATGCTGCACCTGGTGAAACGGTCTGGAAAACCGTTACAAGAGTTTCTCGACGCCGTGGCGAAGGTGGCGGAGCAGCTGATGGGCGCCTACAAAGACCTAAGGTTGCAAAAACCATGGCGCGGGGAGAAGGAGAACGACATCAGACAGCGCTTTGTGGAGGTGATGGTCGTGGACGGCTGCTTCTTTGTCGAAATTATGAGGTTGAAGGAGAATGAGGGGAATTTCCCAAAGGTGGGAGGCGAGAAAGATTACGCTTCCAACGACCCTGTCTTTAGCAAGCATGGCTTCCTATATGTTTGGCCACGTATCTACCGCGACATCATCCTCATTGAGAATCAGCTGCCTCTTCTTCTTATAGAGACCATTCTAGCTGTTCTGCCTCATACCAAGTGCCAGGTGCGTATCCCCTTACTGTATTTCCTGCCTTGCCAGTTTAAACATTCCTATATATATGGTACCCTCAAGACCGTAGAACTGTTTCACGCAAGCCATTGCATGAATATGTTTACCGATTTGTATTAATTTATGAAGTTTTGACAATATGCATTTCATTAGTCTCGATAATAGGTACTGTCCCTTCAGTCTAGACTGATATATACTTCAGCACTTGCGGTTATTTCTCATGTAACTCGTTTAAGCAACTTATCCTTGGCAACATTTTGTCTCATCTTTCAACCAAATTGTGCTCACTCATTATTACCACTTTATGATAATTTGTTTAAAGCAAACAAAGACATTAATTGTCGGTATGATTGTACAAATGGATTTATATTTGATATCTACAAACAACCTCGTGGACAGACTGTTTGTAGACTCTAAGACTCTAGAGCATCTCTAACTGTTTGCTTATTTTGAACCCCAAAATTGCTTGTTAGTGCTGTTTCGATAAATTGTTAGGGGGAGATAGGAGAGGTGAGTACCACAGCATATGAATATACTCCTTTCTCGAAAAAAGCAAAAACCCTACAAGACCAGACCTTTTGTCCAAACTTCCCCAAACCTCTTGTGGTTACAAGGCCCAACCTTTGCTATGGTGGAAGATCTCATTCGTTTTCACCACCAACAGGCAACAGAACCCTGGCTGCGAAGCAAAGTCTGTCTCAATATTTTATCCTCTACAAGCCTGGCGGCCCCAGAAAGTGTATTTATATATGGTTGACTTTTAATAATGGAAATGCAGTTAGATACTTGGAGCTATTTATGGCAATTCAAGGTTTCCAAAGAGAAGCTGCAAGTAGATCTAGTTTCTTTTAGCAAGAAAGTAAAATAGAAAATACAACGCCTATATTTTGAAAATCTGTGTCGCAGAAGTATTTTGTTTTTTAAAATCCATATAAATTGATGTCTGCAGAACAGTGGGGACATCAACAGATCAGTCCTTGATCTTCTAGACCGTCCAAACAAGATACACATGAAGCAGCAGGGGCTCCATCCCCTCGGCATTTTGCACTCAAGCTTCACATATAATCCGTCCACATTTGTGTGCACGGAAGATCACACGTCCTGTGATGACGAGATAACGCGCGAGGACGAGTACTGGACGGACGACAACGGGTCCTGTGCGGAGAAGATGCGCGAGGCTGGAATCCATTTGAGGAATAGCGGCACCGACAGCTTCCTGGACGTCCACTACGACGAAGCCAGCGGCGTGCTGAGCATGCCATGTCTCGAGTTCGATGGCAGCAAGTCGGTAATGATGCTCAACCTGATGGCCTTCGAGCGGCTGCACACCGCCGCCCGGAACGACGTGACTGCGTTCGTGTACTTCATGGACGACATCATCGACTCGGCCAAGGACGTGGAGCTGCTCAGATCTAAAGAGATCATCAAGCATGAGATGGGCAGCGACAAGGAACTGGCAGATCTCTTCAACGACACTCTCAGCAGATGTTTGGTCATGGGCGAATCCAGCAGACTCCCCCGCGTGCGTCGACTCGTCTACGCCCACTGCAAGAAGCCATGGAACAGATGGCGGGCCGAGCTAAAACACACCTACCTCAGCAACCCGTGGAAGATTATCTCGCTCGTCGCAGCTCTCATCCTGCTCGTGGCAACGCTCTGGCAGACCGCCTGCACAGTTGGACATTGCTAGCTAGTGTTACATTTTAGCATCTTGAATCTGTATCACTTGTATGGACTACTTGCTGGTCCATATGTATATCTTCTCTTGTGTGTCTATTTTACACAGTACGTACTTGTTTTCTCATCTTGCTGCTGAATGCTGATTGTTAATTTTCGCGAGGTTTTTAGAACTGTGAAGACAATCGTCAATTCTTTGAGCTAGCTGTAGAGTGCCCAGTCATGTTCATGCCGCAGTTGGCTTCTGTGGTGTCCACCATTTGTTCACATACTTGTGAATGCGTGTATTGATGTACTGCTCTGCCGATCTGGCCTTTTTGTGCCATCAATGCCATGTGTAGCTTTATCTTCTGTTTAACTGGAATCCCATGTGTGTTAGCTGCAAACTGTCGGATTCAGTGAATCTGAATGGATGCATATCTGAGTGCGTTACATGACACCGTTAAGTTTTTTTGACAGTACACACTGTATAAAGTTTTAAGTCCCGGTTTTGCTAATTCTCTGTGGACTAAGAATTACGTTAGAGCTCGGTCGTGCTAATTAATCCACTGAATTTGCTTCGCGATTTGTACGTCCTACGAGTTACAAGTAGGATTTCAGGATTTTCAAAACTGGGGTTTTGACTGAGATTTCCAGTTTCAAGTAGGTGTTTCAAGTATGTTCATGCAAGTTTCAATGGGATTTCGGAGCTCCGGCTGTCCTTTTTCAGCGAAACCCTAGAAAGTGGGACCCGCAGGTCTACCCCTATAGCTTTCTTTGTATGAAGTTCCAATAACGTGCTTTCTTGTTGGTTTAGCTTTGTTTAGTTCATATCTAAATGGAAAACAAAGGTTGGCACCTTAATAACACATTCTACTCGGGTACCAACAATACGCTGCGGGTATTCCGGAGCTCCGGTGGTCCTTTTCGCGACATCATTTCATGTGGGTACAGCTATTCGGAGAGCAAGAATTCCTACAATCGGTGAAAAAATATAATCACATTAAAATTATTGATATTATCATAAATAAATGAGTAAAAATATAAGGCTAAAATAAAATTTAAAAATTTAAAAGGTAGTGCCGACGGCATTGCCGCGGCGTAGTTTGGAGTAATTCAAAATTTAAATACTGTGTATGCCTATCCTAACGCCGTCCCCGGTGCCGTAACCTGGCCCTAGCTACGCCGAAGGGGAAGGATACGCCGACGGCCACCCTCGGCCTAGTTTGGCTACGCCGACAGCTTTTCTACGCTGAGGGCCCGTTTCGTGGGCTGGTCTGGGAAGGTGACTACGCCGAGGGCCCTGACATTTGGCCGTCTGCGTAGTAATTAAGCTGGCCCTCGGCGCTGATAGGATTTCCTGTAGTGTAGCTAGCGATTAGTATTACTTGATTGTCAAGTTGAGCGAGCCAGGTAGATGAGCTCGACTCGGATTCTGTATTTATGCCGCGTGAGTCCTTTTCCATCGACGCCGACTCCAACTCGCACACTGTTTTTCTACTGCGGAGTACTACTATATAAACTCAGCAAGAGGCGTAGCAGCCAGCACTTGATTCGCAAAGCCACGCGACTGCCATTCGAGAAACATTCGACGTCGCCGGCCCGCCATGAGTTCCGCCTGTGATAATTCTGGGAGGAACGATACCCTCGTTGGAGGCCTCGGTTACCTGTTATAAGGGTAGGAAAAGTCCCTACCGTGGCATAATACAAAGTCCATTACGTGTACAATTGGTGTACTACACCATATTGTACACGTCTCATATTACATGTCTAACACCCCCCTTAATCGAAACCTGGGAGAGGTTGAGATTATGCTTAAACTCATCTAGCTTTTGTGAACATAAGGTCTTTGTAAAACCATCAGCAATCTGATCCTTGTTTGAGATGAACCTGACATTGAGTTGCTTTGATGCCACTCGTTCTCGACCAAAAAAGAAATCAATCTCAATATGTTTGGTACGAGCATGAAAGACTGAGTTGGCAGACAAATATGTAGCACCAAGATTATCACACCATAAGCACGGTTTTTCCTTCAGTGTAACACCAAGCTCACGAACAAGAGCTTCAACCCAGATAAGTTCAGCAGTAGCATTGGCTAGTGCTTTATATTCAGCCTCAGTGCTTGAACGAGAGATAGTAGCCTGTTTTCTAGCACTCCAGGATATAAGATTAGGACCAAAAAATATAGCAAAACCTCATGTAGAGCGTCTATCATCAAGATCACCTGCCCAGTCTGCACCAGAGTATGCACTGAGAAGTGTGGAGGAAGAGGGCTGAAAAGTAATGCCCACCTGTTTTGTACCCTGAATATACCTCAGAATCCTCTTTACTGCAGTCTAGTGAGCTGTAGTAGGAGCATGAAGATATTGACAGACTTTATTAACAAAGAAACATAAGTCAGGCCGTGTCAAAGTAAGATATTGAAGAGCACCAACAATGCTCCTGTATTGAGTGCTATCCTCAGGTCCTAGCAATGTGCCTTCATGCAATGAGAGCTTGTCATTCACCGAAAGAGGCGTAGAGCATGGTGCACAATGAGTCATGCCAACACGCCGAATTATATCAGTAGCATATTTTTCTTGGTTTAGTAGAAGACCATTGGATTGTTTATGAGCCTCAAGTCCTAAGGAAAAATGAAGATCTCCAAGATCTTTAAGAGCAAAATCTGATCGAAGATGGTGCAAAAGTGCTGAGATAGCAGATTCGGAGGAACTAGTCACAATAATGTCATCAACATATATAAGGAGAAACATTGTAATACCTGCCTTGTTAAATAAAAACAAGGATGTGTCAGCTTTTGATGGAAGAAACCCCAGAGTGCATAACTTTGAGCTCAGACGAGAATACCATGCTCTTGGGGTCTGCTTCAATCCATACAAGGCTTTGTCAAATTTGCAAATATAATTTGGAGTAGCGGAAGACTGAAAACCTGGTGGTTGTTTCATATACACCTCCTCTTCCAGAACACCATGTAAGAACGCGTTCTTTACATCAAGCTGCCGTGAACTCCACCCTTGAGAAACTGATATAGAAAGAACCATCCTAATAGTGGCAGCCTTAACAACAGGACTGAAAGTGTCCTCATAATCAAGACCATACCGTTGTTTGAAGCCTTTTGCAACTAGCCTGGCTTTATACCTATCAATACTACCATCAGCATTTTTCTTGATGCGATATACCCATTTACAATCAATAACATTTTTGTTTAAGCTTGGTGGAACCAGATGCCAAGTTTTATTGGTAATAAGAGCATCATATTCTTCTTGCATAGCATGCTTCAAGTTGTCATCAGTAAGTGCCTCATTTAAATTTCTGGGTTCTCCTGTAGAGGTGAGTAGGGCATATCGAATAGTACCATCTGTATATACTTTTGGTTTTTGGATACCTTTTTGCAGCCTTGTTTGTACACCAACAGGGGACGGAGGTGGTGATGTATCTGGCTGAGAATCAGAAAATAGCTCATTAGTACTAGCTGAAGCAGGAATCAAATCAGTAGTACTAGTATTGTCCCCGGTGCTGGTCCTGATAAGAGAAGGCGACAACGACCGGTGGCCAGGTGGGGAGGCGAGCGAGCTGGCCAACGGCGCATAGCGCGAGGACGCGTGGTCCACAGCGAGACATGACGCGGTTTCCAGGACGCGGCGCAGGGAAGCCCGGTCTGATGCTTGGCGCGGCGCGAGAGAGGCCGGTGTGAGGGAACGCGCGCCTGCGTCAGGGTCTGCATGCGGCTGATCCGAGGAGGATACTGCTCCAGAATCTGTGCTGGGACCCATGTTGTCTCCCCTTGTCCTATTCTCTGCCTCAGAATTATTATCGCATGTACTGTTTGAAGTAGTATCTTCAGAATTTGGTCCCAAATGATGTTCTGAATGCTGGGATGCCTCATCCACATTGACCTGCGGAAGCTCAACAACAGGAACAATATGCAGGTAATGGTCATTAGTGTGCACACCCCTATCATGAGACGCCGAAGAGGATGTATGGGAAGGAAGAAGAAGGATTTCTTCACGAAGACGACGACCAGCATTAGGATGTAATGAGGCAAACGGAAACACGTTTTCATCAAAGACAACATCACGAGAGATATAAACACGTCCAGTTGTGGTGTCTAAACATTTAACTCCTTTATGACGAAAACTATAGCCAAGAAACACGCATCGTTTTGAACGGAAGGAAAGTTTGTGTTTGTTGTAAGGACGTAGATTGGGCCAACAGGCGCAACCGAACACACGAAGTGGGTGTAACTTGAAGGAGTTTTTCAATAGGAGATGCATGATTCAAAAAAATTGTAGGCAACAAATTTATGAGATATGTGGCTGTAATAAAAGCATCATCCCAATATTTGAGAGGCATGGAAGCATGAGCAAGTAAAGAAAGGCCAACTTCAACAATGTGCCTATGTTTGCGTTCAGTAGAGCCATTTTGTTGATGAGCGTGGGGACAGGAAACATGATGTACAATGCCTACTGGTTGAAAGAAGCTATTTAGCATTTCATACTCACCACCCCAGTCAGTTTGCGTGGTAAGAATCTTTCTACCAAATTGTCGCTCCCGGGTGAGCTTGGTTGAGGGCGGTGTGCCGATGGAGCACGAGGCAGCGGCAGACGAACTTGAGGAAGTCTCCATCGACGCGATCAAGAGGAAGCCGAACGTAAAAGAGGAATAGGTCCTTGATGTGTAATCTAGGGTTTTGGAGAGATCCTTGGATTGTAGAAAAAATTGTGGGGAATTGAGAGAGGGGGTGTTGGCGAAGATCCTGGGCTTGTCGATCTGGCGATCGGAAGGGTGTAGCAGCGGCGATGCGAAGGGAACTGGCGACGGCGGCTAGGAGGGAAGGGAGAGGCCTGATACCATGTGATAATTCTGGGAGGAACGATACCCTCGTTGGAGGGCTCGGTTACGTGTTATAAGGGTAGGAAAAGCCCCTACCGTGGCATAATACAAAGTCCAGTACGTGTACAATTGGTGTACTACACCATATTGTACACGTCTTGTATTGTCTAACACCGCCGACCAAGCCAACCGTGCCGAGCCGTTCTGGCTCCGCGAGCACCTGCTCCCGCACCTCGACCTCCCGGAGGACCTGCCGGTGCACTTCGTCGACGAGAAGACTGTCACCGCCACCGACCTAGACGCGGGGCAGAGCCAATTCCGCCTGCCGAGCCAGGGCGTGCTATGCAACCTGCGCTCGATCCTCACAGCCAAGCAGCTCCATGCCGCCAACCTGCGGTACGAGGACGATGACGACGTCCCAGCTGCACAGGAGCAGGGGAGGAAGAGGAAGAGAAGCAAGGAGAGGAACCACGGCGGCGGGCTGCCCGTGCTGGTGCTGGACATCCACGCCGGAATCGTCGAGCTGGAGTTGTCGCGGTTGGAGAGCGGCCGCGGCACGAGCGTGAAAGGGGAGGCGTACATGGATTTCATCACCGACTGCAGCTTCATCGTCGGCGACGTGGTCCAGATCTAGGCCTTCAACCCTCGCTTCAGGCCACCCTGTCTTGTCATCGCCAGGAACCCATAACCCACCACTCTGTCTTGATTCTTGGTAGCAAGAACAACGTTTGCATGTAGTACTACTAGTTTGTTCCTCGCCATAGAGGAGCTTCTCGAAGATGTACTGTGATGTCTTCTTATCAAGCTTTTATGAATTAACCCTATCTTTGTTACAATTTTTTCAGTTTGTTGAACGCAGGTAGATGAAGAAGGATATTTTGCCCAGCTAGTTAGAATGATGAACTCACGCATGTGTGTGCTTCTAAAATCAAATTTCGAGACTATGTGCCAAAACAAGATATATATAGATAGAATCCACATATTGTAATATTTACCTTAGAGTTCCTTACATTAATACAAGATAGATAGAATCTAAACATCGATCTCATTGCAAAAATTACTACCAAACTAAATCCACAAATCCATCTACAAGATATAGCATGAAATGAGCTAATATAGCAATGAGAGTTCAAAGGATGAAGTTGCTCACCTTTTACAACCTTTGGATAGATGGGGCACCACAAAATATAGACAAATCTTGAGAAAAAAAGGGCATGAACTCGAGCTTAAAGCAAGAAAGAGATAGAGGAGAGCCACCAGCTTGAATGGTGGCTCGGGCAGGGGAAGAAGATATAGTCAGACCTTTAGTCCCGGTTCATGTCTAGAACCGGGGCTAAAGGTCCACCTTGAGCCCAGGTCATATAGCAAACCAGGACTAAATAATATGGCGCCCAACCCGGCCTGCCTGAAACCCTTTAGTCCTAGTTTATTACACGACCCAGGACTAAAGGTCCCGTTCAAACAGGGGCTAGTGCCTGCCACCCCCCTGTGGCCAGATCTAGCCGTTGGACCGGGGCATTAGTCCCGGTTTGTAGCAAAACCGAGGCTAATACCCCTGGACCAATGGTCTGTTTTCTACTAGTGTGATTACCAGCGGCCATAATATCAAGACGGTCTAGAATAATTTGGAATGTGCAACTAGAATACAAATACTATATATTATTGAGACAATAAGCAATAAAATCAAATATATAAGCAAGCCAGAGAGAAGTTGCAAATTGCAGATTGTTTCACGGAAATTAGGTACACTACACTAGCTACCACAAGCTTTTAGCATTGACATAGCTAACAAGCATGGCAAGTATTACAGTTTTAAGAACCATGACTGCAGTTTGAAGAACACACATTAATCGATCAGTATACATTGTTTGGCATACTTGCTATCACATCTACGTAGCGTGGAACTCTTCATCACCATTTAGCACTTGTTTATCCAAAAAATCGGTCACGCGCAACCATGTTTTTGCTGGCCATGTGGTTGCAGAGGGGGGCATTGTGGAGCTCTTACGGTCTGTTGCCATCATGGGACATTCCTTGGTTCCACAGTGAAGTCAGACATGGAGAATGCCATGGAAGCCGGGAACTGAGACTGGCAATGGAAGTTTGAGTCCTGGGGGTGTAGGGATTCTAGTTTGGTGATTCGTGACTTGGAGCAGCGGAATTAGCAAACGGGGGCAACACCCTAGGAGGAATTCAGTGTCTAAACCTACAGGGTGAAACCTCAAGGTCTGGCCTTAACTGGTTGTGCCTGGCAATAACCTTGTTAAAGGCATTGTTTTATGAGTGCAGACTTTCTCTAGTTATATGCAGTAGCCTACTTAAGCATGTTGACAAAGCAACTTAAATTAAATTAGTATCCAACTAAAACAAATGTTGATAAAAAGAAACTTAGATAGATCATATAACATAACTCAAAGTATGCATTCAACTTAGTTATATGGACTAGCCAACTTAAGTATTATTATAAAAGCAAACTTAGCTAGAGTATGAAGCACAACTTAACCATAATGACAAAAGCAACTTAATTAAATTAATAGCCAACTTAAGGACGTTGATTAAACAACTTAAGGAACTAAGGAAACAAAAGAAACTTAGTTTGCATGGTACCGCAAACAAAGGAAACAAGCCTGAGACATCTTGTGGGGAGAGGGGGGAGGGGTGGTCAGCATAGCGACATGAATTCAAACTGCCTCGGGCAGAAAATAGAAATGGATTGCTTTCTACAATATGAATCGCATGTATCGTGGAGATTGTATACACGACGTTACCTCATATACTCGATCTAGACACCCCCATCACCGATCTTTGTCGTCGAGCTCCGCGCCCCTCGCCTGTAGGTCACTCCCCGTCTTCACACGACGGGCGTCTCTCCGTTGCTATGCTCCCTGCCCTTGTTTGTGGCTCGCTCCCCGATGACGAGCTCAGCGCACTCCTGTGCATGTCTTGCTCTTCGGCTACGAGCTCAACGCAAATACAAAGTTAAGGGGATGGGATAAACAACTTAGCCAAGTGAAGCAGGATCAAATACAAAGTTAAGGGGATGGGATAAACAACTTAGCCAAGTGAAGCAGGATCAAATACAAAGTTAAGGGGATGGGATAAACAACTTAGCCAAGTGAAGCAGGATCAAATACAAAGTTAAGGGGATGGGATAAACAACTTAGCCAAGTGAAGCAGGATCAAATACAAAGTTAAGGGGATGGGATAAACAACTTAGCCAAGTGAAGCAGGATCAAATACAAAGTTAAGGGGATGGGATAAACAACTTAGCCAAGTGAAGCAGGAAACAGACGTGGATATTATAGAAAAACAAACTTTATGAAAATAAGCAGTAAATTAATTTATTAAGGATATGAGCAACTTAACTACCGGGGATAATCAACTTACCTAAAGTGACTAGCAACTCTACTAAAAGTAACATGTCCCTTATAGAATAAAATAAGGCCCCCAAAAAAGTCCATGCATGTTAGAAGCACGGGCTTACTACACACTAAGAAACTTGATTAATGACCCAAAAAAAGCTTCACATGTGTATGACTAATAATTTCCATTCCAGAGAAAAAAAAGGGTTGTACAAACAACTCATCTCTAGAGGAAAAAATCACTTGTTATGATTTAGCATCAAAGAAAACTTACGTGAGTGCCATGGAAAAAATGCCCAGATGTGAACATATGTATAGGACAAGAAAAACCACTTCATCTGAATGGCAAATCAGACTGCGATTCCACATCATCGGGTTTTAAATGGTGAAGATGTATAACACAGAAATAAAGTACAAGGCTCCATAAACAGAGTTAACCAGTGCAGTGCTCTGGCACACACACATAGATAGATCAAAAGAAGCTTTAACTGCGACTTCGGACTAATTTTCATTCGCAAGGCAGCAAAGACTGATAGAATTTTGCTTGATACCGTAAAATAAATTGCACAGAACCAACTTTTGGTCTGAAAGCCTTGCAGGTTTTGCCTTAACAACACATATCAGAACTTCTCGTTCAGCAGCATCCTCACTTGCAGCCACTACCATGGTGGCCAGGAAGCATCCAAGAATGGCCTCCATCATTTGAGCATCGGCAACATCACCAAGTACAGACGCGGCAAGTACAGGGCAACGAGATGAACAGAAAAAATGAGGGACAGAGGAGTCCCCTCCCCCATGTACAGGTTCCCTGCATCAGCATACTCATCTCCACACTTGGTCAAATCAAACACGTTGGCCAGCTTGTAATTCCGGTCACCGAGAAGCCCCATTGCCCCAATAATTTCTTCCAGGAAAACAGAGCCACTAATAACGTGATCTCTAGCATATGAAGAACTTGCAGGAAGACACGCGCCCGCAAACGGCATCCATGGCACAGGAGCAGGCGTTGGAGCCCACAGCCCAGACAGTGAACGGAGCCGCCAGAGTAGGCAGTTGGAGCTGTGCTATTGAGGGAAAACCGCTCCCCGCCCTTGCCGCAAATTGCTCACCGATGTCGAGCACTCCCGAGTCCCGACTCCCACGCGGTGCCGCTTCCCGCCGCGGAGCTCGGCGCGTTCGTCCACTAAAAGCTCACCGCCCCGAGCTCTCCCGCACTCCCGCGTGACCGGTCTCCGCCACCGAGCGCTCACCGCCGCCAAACAGCCCCGCATGGTGCCGCTCTCCGTCTCTGAGCTCCAAGCGCTAGCCCGCACCGCCGACGAGATCTCCCGCATCGCTCGGGTCACGAACCCTACTAGATTGAAAATGGAATGGGGAACGGAGGTTTCGGGGAGAGAGATAGTGGGCTGGGATCAGCCAGATGAAGCTGTCGGAACGGCACATGTAACCAGCAGGGTGTGATGAGTTGATCGGACGGACAACGTTGGCTCGCTCGATCGATCACAAGGCCTGAAAGCGAGGGCTCCGTGGAGCAAACCAGCACCCGTGCACTTTTTAGCACTTGGGAATAACAATAATTCTGTGAATTTAGGTGAAATCTCCGTTGAAAGAATGAAGAACTGCAGCTCCACTTTAGACACTCTCAGTCTGACGCATCTTGTCTTGATAAATGGATCGTTTTGTGCTCCTAGGCTAGCTTGCGCTTAAGACTTGGTCGTCAAGTTGAGCGAGCCAAGTAGCTAAAGGAACTCGGCTCGGATTCGACCCCAGCATCGAATGCTTCATGCCGCGTCAGACTTCGTCGACGAGAAGACCGTCACCGCCACCGACCTGGACGCAGGGCAGAGCCGGTTCCGCCTGCCGAGCCAGGGCGTGCTGCGCAACCTGCGTCCGATCCTCACCGCCAAGCAGCTCCAGGCCGCCAACCTGCGGTACGAGGACGACGACGACGACGTCCCAGCGGCGGTTGCGTAGGAGCAGGGGAGGAAGAGGAAGAGAAGCAAGGAGAGGAACCACGGCGGCGGGCTGCCCGTGCTGGTGGTGGATGTCCACGCCGGAATCGTCGAGCTGGAGTTGTCGCGGTTGGAGAGCGGCCGCGGCACCAGCGTGAAAGGGGAGGCGTACATGGATTTCATCACCGACTGCAGCTTCACCGTCGGCGACGTCGTCCAGATCTGGGCCTTCAACCCTCGCTTCAGCCCACTCTGTCTTGTCATCGCCAGGAACCCATAACCCACCAATCTGTCTTGATTCTTGGTAGCAAGAACAACGTTTGCATGTACTCCAGTACTAGTGTGTTCCTTGTAGCAGGGCACTTTTCTGGATGCAAAAACATCGACATTTTTTAGTCGTGTCAACATTGTTTCTTGTTTCTATGAGGTACATCGTACAATGCGATGCTTCCGCAGCAGTCTATCTGTTTGGGTAAAATTGGCAGCTCTCTCAAAAAAGTTTGTTACCACCATAATTGGCACGCCTAATATTTAGGACATACTACATTCATTCTAAAATAATTGATGTTCTAGCTTTATCCTAAGGCAACATATTTTAATTTTGTCCAAGGTCATTGAAAATATATGAACACATCTACACCACAAACTTAGTTTTATCAGTTTCATCCTACAATGTATCTCCATGCCGTATATATTTCATGTTCTAAATATTGCCAATGTATTTTAAATCCGGTAAAGGTCGGTCAAATTTAACTATAATTATTTGTAACTGATTGAGTACCAATTTTATGAGTCAACACTTGACCTTACCTTGCGAAAACATGTGTTTCATTTACTAACATGACATACGTAAGATTACACATAGCACTTCATCCATGCGAATGCCGATGATTCATTTCAATATGAGGACAAGAATTGAACCGATTCAATTAATTACAATAGAACGAGGCTTCAAATATTAGAGCATCTCTAGCAAAAGGATTAGAGGGGTTATATTCGGTATTGGGATGCTACACTGTACCTAGCGATCCCCTAAAGGAAGGAGTAAAAGATTTATTTCTCGTATCGACCCACTCATAAATATACAATGCCGCGACCTCTCTAGAGTAAAACTCCACCTCCCCTGCCTACACCGTGTTGTCGTTGCGTCGCGCAACCATAAGTATCTCTGTCGACACCACGCAGCCTCTGCCGACCTCCTTCCCCACTCCGACTCGATCCCTGGATGCTTCCATCACTGGAATCACCTGAATTGAGCCATCGTGTCGATTCGGTCGTCGAAAACTCCAACTGACGACCTCCTCCAAGACCCTCCACTGACTTCCGGTCATCACCACTGTTTGATCCATTGCAGATGCCGTGCGTCCTAGGGTTGCCTCCACCCCTGGCTATCGTCGTTTGGTATGTTGTCGCAGAGTCTGGCGTGCCGACAGAGATGGAGGAGGCCAAGAGGGTCTCCGTGCAAGTTCTCGTCATCGTACCCTGAAACCTGCGATGGACGTGTCCTCTCGTTCTCATCCCCAGGTCACATCCATGATGATCAGCACAATGCCAGCAAGGTACTTTTTTTTTGCCTTTTTCTTCTTGTGAATGAGGTAGGAGGGTCATATGCCAATGTGTTGCTTACTTGATTTTATTTAAAATTCGTAGTTCCACGGTGAAGTGCAAAAATAAATAGTCTTCATGTTAAGAGGATGAGGATAATGCATTGTACTTCGTACGGAATAATCAATGCCTTCCTGATAAGGTATTGCACTCTGAGAGGAGTTAACCAACCATTCGAAATATTTTGGCAAATCATCCATGAGTGCTTTAAGAAGTCCAATACAAGTGGAGAAGCTAGACCACTATCACCGGTCTTGAATACGTGGCATATTCTTAAGAATTCTAATGCAAACTAGAATACTATGGTTTATGCTCTTGATTTGTATGACTATGACTATGTCATCAGTTTGTATGCATTTCGAATCTTATGATTATTTATTTCGAATGTTGTGCATATATGTATTGAATAACAATAATTGTTTTGAACACTAATTTTTTAGGGATTTAAGTTTAGGGGAATAACTAGGAACCATTTTTCTTTAGAGGACTAAAGATAAGGAGTTAAATGTTGGGAGGCCTCTTAATCCTCTAAATTAAAGGGGGTCGGCTAGAGATGCTATTGAAAAGAATATGAATTGATGCAAGAAATGGATCGTAAATATATCATGAGACAAAATCAAAAAAGACCCTTGTAATTTGTAAATATGCATGAATCAGAATCGCAAGGTGTGTTGTGTGTGTAATCGGGAGGACTTAAGAACATTCTTGTAACAAGTAGAGGGGGTTAACGAACCGGTACCTCAGGAGTCACGAGAAGGCGATTGTGGAGGCGGTGTAAAACCCATCTAGGGTTTCGTACTCCCGCCGACCACGCTGCCGGTCTGCTTCCTCTTCCATGGCCTCAGGGCCTCGGGGGTGTGTTGGACCACGGTCTCTCGCCGGCAGGAGGTTTCTCATTCTTTGTTTAGGTCCTTTTTCAGTGTCTTTCTTGGGATGTTCAGACGACGGCTATATCTTGTAGTCAGAATAAGGTCCTCTCCACCCTATCCTCGCTCTGGTGGTGCATCGAGTGACGGCGGAGGGCGCGTCACTACAGGAATGGATCGGTACGCCGAGGGCCAAAAGCCGTCGGCGTACCTCCCTCGGCAAAGCACTCCCTCGACGTAGTCATTGTGGCCGTCGGCGTATCAAAAAGCCGTAGGCGTAGGAGCTACGCCGAGGGCTGCCCTCAGCATAGCCGCTGTCTGCATAGCCTAGCGGTCGGTCGTAAAAATAATTTTAAAAAAAATATTTTTTTCCAAATTTTTTAATCTTTGAATTGTTTGACTCGTTAATCTCTCACTTGGAACATTTTTAACACTAATTACACTTGATCTTTGAACAAATTACAGTCTTGGTCAAACTTCTCGGTCAGTCACCCATCCTCACTACCCCACCCTCGATGCGCTTAACTTCTCCGTTCCTTCAGAATTAGTTTCCACGAAGCAATTTGTACCTTGTTGTTAATACTATGATATCAACCCTATTAACTCTTATATCATCGTGTCACATGTTTTCATTTTCTGAAATTACAAACAATTATTTAAGTAAACAATAATTAATAATTAATAATATTATTGAATTCAAATAAAAATATAATGATTATATATTTTTTGTAATTTTCTATTTAATATTGAATAATTAATATCTTGAAATCTGTAAATCAGAATTCAACAAATAATATGTCTAAATTGATTAGAAAAATGAGAGGAATGCAAATATGATATCCATATCAACTTATCACAAACTACTCCTTAATTCTAGCCATAATATTGGTCATTTGACCCGAAAGGTAGGAAACCTCGAATGAGATAGGTCATTTTGTGAATGTTTTTTTGAGACATAATCAATATACCAATTTTGATATTTTTCCTTACAACTATATCACATAATATGACACCAAGCGAAGGTTTCACATTGTTTGGATCGTTTTTGAAATTTTATGTCCGTTTTAAACTATCGTCAAACTTTGTCGAACGGTAGGCATGTAGATTCTTAGCCAGGGGCTGAGCCTCGCTAAACTTGAAGTGGATCTCTGATGAAATAGCATATTGTGAACCTAAATATGATTTTTGTAAAAAATCATGAGCATCAGATCATGTACCTATAGTTCATATCTAACCCATTTCCTACCGATTCGGCAGAAATTTGTCTTTTTCACCAGGGATAGACGAAAAGGTTTGAGATCCCCCGGTTAGGAAATTATCCATGTAAGGTGGTATAGTATTTTTGAAAAATGGGGTGGTAGCATTTTGAATTAGCCATTTGATGGTTGCTTCACAACCCCCCCCCCCCAAATTTTTTGCACTCGAAAAATGCAAAGTGGCTTTTTTTTGTGACGAAAAAGAAAACTTCCTCCTACAACATTATTCGACATCCCATGATACACATCCATACATAATATAGGCATATTATCACAAAGTATGCTTTGATTCTAGCCATAACATTGGTCATTTGACCCGAAAGCCAGGAAACCTCGAATGAGAGGTCATTTTGTGAAGGTTTTTTTAGATATAATCAATATACCAAGTTTTATATTTTTTCTTGCAACTATATCACATTATATGACACCACGCGAAGGTTTCGCACTGTTTTGATCGTTTTTGAATTTTTTATGCCCGTTTCAAACTATATGTAATGTTTTATGTTTCACTTAATTTTTATTTACAAATATATAATATTTGAGTGTAGATAGATAGACCTTATTTTTATGCAAATTTTGATATATTATTTGTATTTTTATGAATTAGAATAATTTAGTTATGATTTTTCAAAGATTAATGAGGTAAAAGAAAAAATTGCTACGCCGAGGGCAGCCGTCGGCGTAGCTATTTTACGTCGAGGGCAATTCTACGCCGACGGCTGCTTGGGGGGGGGGGTGGGGGGGTGGCCTGGTCGCGGTCTACGCCGACGACCCCGACGTTTGGCTGTCGGCATAGACCACCATTCCTATAGTGCGTGGAATCATGTGTCCGATGGATCATTTGGGATATAGTCCGTTTTTATGTTCATTGGTATGAGTTTAGGTCAGTCTCTTCCGATTTATGAAGTCATTGGCGATTTTTGCTGCTCGAGTATGCTGGTCCTTTGCGGCCTTAGCACGACGACTTCTCGTCTGTCTATTACAACAAGCTCTACTACGACAAGTTTTTTCGGACCCGGTGATGGCGCGAGGACAGCAGCGCGCCTTCGGCTCGTGCTAGTGTTTGTAGTCGTCGCTAGGTGGTTTATGGATTTTTTTGTATTTTTTATTATTTTTAGGTTGCTTCGTAGTGCTGTTAAAGATTATTAATAAATTTGTGGCATTTCTGGAAAAAAAAAGTAGAGGGGGTTGTTGTAGAAGTTAGCATAAATACATTTCGGCTCCAACGACTCAACGAGGCCACCACCAATCCAAGAAGAGCCTCAATGTTGCCGGCCAGAAGGGGTGCACACGATGAGCTGGTCCGATCTGCCGGCCAATCTCGTCTCGGGGATCGCCGACATGATCACCGAGCACGCAGACCTCGCGCGCTTCCGCTCGGTGTGCATTATTGATTTGGCAAACTCAAGTCGCCAAGAATTCCAAACCCCGTATCACACAGCTGTCCCATTTCTTCCCCTCGCGAGTCGTGCTCTCCTCTCTCCGACGGACCTGAGGACACCATCACGACTCCCCGGCGAGCGAACATCAGGCGCGAGGCAGGTAACCGAATCCTCCCTTCCTCTCCATCATCTCGCGCTCCTGTCTCTCCGCCTCACACTTATCTCACCGTCGTCTTAGCTCGAAGCTGCCCTTCTCCATGGACGCACCCCAGATGCTCGACGGAATGCTCTCCGCGAAGAAGCCCAAAAACACTGAAGCGCCTTCAATGGCGGGGATGGACGACCTCCAGGACGACATACTTCCCATCATCGTCTCGTTCCTGCCAGCGCACGAGGCGGTGCGGACGTGTGTGCTCGCCAAACGCTGGCGACACGTCTGGACGTCTGCCCCGGCCCTCCGCATCACCGCCGTCAGGGGCTTCGGGAGCGCCGACAAGTTCAACCACTTCGTGGACCGCCTGCTCTCCCTCCGCCGCCACACCCAACCATCCCTGGAGTCATGCGAGTTCGATCTCGACCAGACAAAGTTCGATTTCGGCTGGTTGGTGTCTGCTCAGCATGTGTATCGCCACAGCCTCCAATCTGCTCTAGACTGCAACGTTAAGTTCCTCCGATGTTGTTTCACGCCCACCCAACCCACAAACTTTCCCCACAGCCTAACTGAACCTGCAGAGCCGCTACACTCCCAGCACATCCAGAGGCTAGAGCTCCACTACATCCGTGCCACTCTTGATTTCTCAGGCTGTCCGGCCCTGGTGGACCTTAAGATGAACAACTGCATTACACTTGATGACAACATGGCGGCTCCATCTTTGGAACATTTGAGCATGACTTGGTGTGAACTTCCTGAGGAACACCGCAATTCTATTTCTCTACCAAAACTCGTTCACCTGGAGTTGATCGAGTGTTATGGTAGACTTCCAGTGCTTGAAAGCTTACCATCCTTGGAAACAGGGATTGTTAGGCTTGGCGAGAATTCTGGGGATCAATGTTTCAGGAGTATAAGAGGTTGTCATACTTACAGTCCATGTCAGGATTGTCATTTTGCTATTGACTTTGCTATTGCTCGCGGGAGGAGCTACTTCTTTGAAGGCTTGTCACGAGCTACACATTTGGAGTTGTCATCTCCGTTTGAGTACGCGGTATATATGCTTCTAACCCCTTCTCTCTTGACTTCCAATGTTCTTTATATTCAACTGTTCCATGCACGCTAGATCTATACCGTGACTAATGTGCATATAGACTGTTCATGCTCCCAAAAGCTGTCATGCTTGTATAGCTCAAACTATCAACCATCATCTTATTCAATCAAATTATTAGTCTAGTTGTTTTTTTATAGCCTATGTTTCTTGAAACAGTTTCAGGAATTCTGTCATGCTCACCCTTTTGTTGTTTGCTAATTTTTTCTAACGTACTAATTTGAGAATAACACCTTCGCCATGGCGAACATATAGATATTTCTTTGACAAAAAAAAAGACGCACTACATACTTTTTTTAATTACTTGCTTGTCTCGTTCTGTTTCTAAAGGAAACGGAAGGCTTCTTATTTGATCTCGCTCCTTTACATTTTGTGTAGTTAATTTTCCAAAGGGATTTAAGTTGGTGCCCTACATTTCCCATGTTAAAGACTTTGGTACTCGATGACTGGTGTTTGGATGATGACTTGAGTGCGGTAATTCTTTTTATCCAACAGTCGCCAAATCTTGAGAAGCTCACTCTTGAACTTTTTGAGGTATGTATTTTGTACATGGATAGTTGTGTGTTACGAAAATGAAATTCCAAAATTTGATTGATTCAATATGATTTCTGTTCGTTATAGGTATTCGATTCTTTAATGGTGAGAGAAGGAAGTTACCGCCCGTGGAAAGGGACATTTGCGTCCGACCATCTTAAGATGGTAGAAATCAAATGTGAAGAGTTTGATGAGAGAGTTAAAAATGTTATGAAGATACTGAGTACTTTTGGCATTTCACTAGAGAAAATCCATATCCGACTAACTGATACAAGTTCCGGATCTGAATGTAAGTTAAAGTATTGGAATTTTGTATGCTTCTTCTGTTCAGGCTAGTTTCCTGTGCTTGTTTTACACATAAACCAAGCAGTAAAGAGAACCCCCAAACTTGAAATAACTAATTATCTATTTTCCTGCATGCGGGAGAAGTATAGAAACTACATTTGTGAAAGACAATATAGTACATATATCTAACTTGTGAAACTTGTCCAAATTCATACCATATCATTTTGTATTAAATTACGCTATTTTCACCCATTTTGATTTTATTCACCCCTATCTGGATCCAACTTATGGAGACCAACACATGAGTATTGTTTTATTCACTTGAGCTATAGTTCCTGCTCCGTAGTCCATGGGTAGGTTCCTGCTCCGTAGTCCATGGGTGTGGCATAGGCTTTCTAATTTCTATGCGTGTCCTTGTCCATGAAATCTTGCGATTCTTTTGCAAAGCTGCTTGATTGCTGAATGAGCTGTTATATTCAGGCAAAAAATAGATTGTCTGGAAAGTACCTTGTTTATTTTGAAATGCTCCCGATTTGATAATATTCTTTGAATACTTTTACAGGTTTTAATTTTGTGTGCACTGGTTTCAGCCTCAACTAGAGGTAATAAGATCTGGTTTGCTGATCTTTCCACCTTCTCTGATTATTTGGAACAGTTGGGATCTAGTTTTATTGTGGACATGATTTAGCTGGTCTGCAGTAAATCTGTATTAATAGTTTTGCAAGATAACTTGACTCGATTATCTTGGCTTATTTAGTGCAATCTCTTATAATGCACCTAATTTGTTTTACTATTTGGGAAATCCTTTGTCGTGAAGATAATCATGTTTTCTTGTAGAGGGACGGGGCCATGAGGACATAAAGATGTGAACCTTGCATTCCATTTGCTAATTAAAACTTTGACTGAAGTATATAAATGATATTTTCTGTGCTTCAATCCCTTATCAAGTAAATGATTTGCCATTTGCTGATGTATGTTTCAGTTATGTTTGTAGATTTTCGACCTGGAGCAGAGATGTGAAGTTTTTCTTTCTGGAGAACGAAAATGGAGAATATTTGCTCTTTTTATGGTGGATTTATGATGAATGTTGACGGCCTAGAATAGCATAAGTTGCGATTTTCAGAGCGAACAAAGACTTTCAGTCCCACCTTCTGTTAATGTATAGGTGGCTTTTGGCCAACTGTGTGCGCTGCCCCTGCTGGTGGTGGACGTCCCTGCCGGAATCATTGAGTGGAGATGTCGCGGTCAGAAAGCGGCACAACCATCAAGGGGAGAGACACCTAGATTTAGTTAGAAGATGCAGCTTCACCGTCGGCGACATTGTTTCAGCCCAGCTCTGTCTTGACTTTTGATAGCACCACAACTTTTGCATGTAGTACTAGTTCCTCGTATGAGTGTGACTCTCATCTGTTTTGACCCTTGTTTTCCATTTGTAGTACTCCTAGCAACAACAAAATCGGCTGAGGCAGGGCCAAAACCTTTGAAAAAATTGTGATCTTTTGAATCTGCTCGCAGCACTGTCATGATATGTTTATTTCCAAAAGTTCAAAATAAAATGCTTGCATGCTTATATATAGAATATTTTAGGTATCTAGATCAACTTCCTATAATGAATTTTACGATTTACATTCAGGTTGATTGGAGTTTCAGGCTTAAAAGAAGAGTTGTGGTCCTTGTGGATGCTTCTCATAGATTGGCTTACAACCATTGGCTCTGTGCCATAATCCTTAATTTTATCTTTCTATATATTTCACTAATTGTCATATTTCAATTAATATGTATAATTCTATACGGCGCTCAGACCCTCTCTTGCAATTTCTTTCGGAAACAAACACCTCCTCCGTTTCAAAATATAAGATGTTTTAGCTTTGTAAAAGAAGTGTATCTAGACGTATTTTAGTATGTAGGTTCAGTGCAAATCTAAATGAACCTATGCACTAAAAAAGTATAGATACACTCTTTTTATAAAGGTAAAACATCTTATATTTTAACACGGAGGGAGTACACCGTAGTGGCTTATGTCCCATGCTGGCCTCGGAGGCAACTCTGGTCGCTGCCAGACCGTACTAGCTGATTACTAAAAACCATCCTCAGATCTGATTTTTAGAGGTAGATTTCTCGTTTTGCTGTGAGACTGGAATAGCTGATTTTTTCTTTAAAACGGGGATAGGGTGCGGGCGCATCCTAAAATTTTATTAACTCAGAAGCATTGTACATCGTGAATTACATATCCCAGATGCCGAATCGCGTCTACTACGGCAAGCACTGGGCATGAAATGTTATCGTGAGTCGGGTTCCTACAAGAACAAGTAGGCACAGATTTAAGGGAGTTGTGAGCCATACCATTGATTTCTCTCGAGGTGTGGAACATTGATGCCTGTAATGGATGAATTATATTCCAGAACTGGATTGCTTGTCTTCTATTTCCCAAAGCATTGCCTGATCTTTTGCACCCGGCGTGATTGCAACTTTTGCAAAGTTGAGGCAGTCTGTGAAGAAAACTGGCTCATTGAGATTGATGGCTGAAGCAAAGTGAGTAGCCAGGAGCATAGCATGGGCTTCAGCCTGCAGAGAAGATTCAATACATCTTATCGATGCCAAGATAAAGATGTCAGTACGGTTTTGATCGTTGGTTTCAGCATAGTAGACTCCGAGTCTAGCTGTGTTGGAGGTCGACGAGTGTCCCAGTTTCCAAGCCGCATCAGCATAATTTTTTGGACCTGTAAAATGCAAATCAGAGGGAACATATAATCCAAAATTAGTTGACGGTGAATCTTTTGTTGGGGTCGGCACATGTGAGCTCGTCTCCAGATCATTGATAAGAGCATAGGAGTGCACCGCCACTTGCTGAGGTAAGCTCGTTTTCCTCTTGAACCTATGGTCATTCCTAGCTTTCCAAAGACACCAAAGAAAGGTGAACATGAAATTCAGATTAACAGCATGGTTCCCTTGGTTTAGGAAGCCAAGAATAAATTGCGAAATATCAAGTGAATTAGCAGCCAGCATCTCCGATTTAACAAACAGGGAAGGAAGAAACCAGGCGGTTTTTGCAAAGGGACAATGAAAAAACAGATGCATATCAGTTTCAGGAATTCCACATCTGCTACATACCTTGTCAACGTGTCTTGAGAATTGAGAGGCTATGTTTCCAGTGGCTAAAGCTTGTCTTAGCAATCTCCAAGCAAAAGTATTTATTCTGGGGATCATCTTCTTGCATTTACATACTTGCTTCATGATGTCCTTAGTGGATTCTTGCACCTGATCCGTTTTGGTGTTCCTGTATCAAACAACATTTGCAAACAGGGTTTGTCAGTGGATTTAGAGTTGCATTTACCATTAGGAGTGAGTTTCTAGCACAAGATGTCATCTTCTTTTGTCGTCACAATTGTAGTGCTCTTTATGGCTTGAGCCGTAGGTTGGAGAAACAGCGAGCCCACCAGAGAATTGTTCCACTCTTTCCTTCCAGGCAGCCACAATTAATTAACTCTAGCTAGGTAAATGAAGCTTTGATCTTGCACAATCAAATTATCATAGATTTTCTCCCAGCCAACAAACCAAGGTGTGCTCCAAATGGAACAAGTCACATTGCAAAGTTGAATCCAAGACTTTTGATGCAAGATTAACCCTTCTCATCCTAACATCATCAGATCAAATTTACCCATATTTGCTGGTCCTTAAAAACCAATGATGCACAATCAACAATTATAATGAACAATTAACTCTTGAATAAACGGTTTATAAAAGACCTCTTAAATAAACGGTTACAATTCAACCTAATATTTAGGGTTTTTAGGGCATGTACAATCACACGGAAGGCACGTCTCTTTTAAACCTTCCACCTCATGTGTAGAAGACAATAAATATACATGCCACAATGGATTTTATTTTTATGCCATTTGTGAATCAATTAATTTTATTTCAAAATTATGGTGCTAAAAGAAGACATATGGAATAAAGAAGGAAATATATTTCTCTTATTGCATTATCTACGGGAAGTCAACCATACCTTTTTCTAATTTTCTGCTCCAACTAAGTAAAAAATTCCACATGGCAATTTTAATGGAAGGATGACGTCACCCCATTGTAGATGTTCTTAAACTTCTCGCATCCTCCGGCGTGACAGGGCCGCTTGTCCACGGAATGACTATAATTTTGGGGTTCGCAAATATATTGGCCACTACCAAAATCACTAACTTGAATGATTTTGCTATGCAACAATTCGACCAAAGGACCCAAATGTTCTCTCAAAATTCATCGAAATATTCAAAAAATGGAAAAATGTTTGACCTTTGCTGAACTCAATGTGCACTACTGAAATGTCCCCAAAGATAATTATTTCAGTGTCTACTAAAATAACAAAAAACTGTGTGAATTTAGGTGAAATCCCGTCGTGGGAAGCCTTTGGAGAAATGAAGAATGAGAGCTCCACTAAAGATACTACTCTCAGTGTGACGCATCTTGATAAGTGGATCCGCGAGCACCTGCTCCCCCACCTCGACCTCCCGGCGGACCTGCCGGTGCACTTCGTCGACGAGAAGACCGTCACCGCCACCGACCTGGACGCGCGGCAGAACCGGTTCCGCCTCCCCAAATGCGGCGTGCTGCGCAACCTGCGCCCGGTCCTCACCGCCAAGCAGCTCCAGGCCGCCAGCCTGCTGTACGAGGACGACGACGACGCCCCAGCCGAGAACGAGCAGGAGAGGATTAGGAAGAAGAAGAGGAAGCGCCGCTGCGTTGGTGGCGTCGGCGGGCTGCCCGTGCTGGTGGTGGACGTCAGCGCCGGAATCGTCGAGCTGGAGATGTCGCGCGGCCCCGTCACGAGCGTGAAGGGGGAGGCGTACATGGATTTCATCACCGACTGTAGCTTCACCGTCGGCGACGTGGTCCAGATCTGGGCTTTCAACGCTCGCTTCAGCCCACTCTGTCTTGTCATCAACAAGAAACCTAAACAGAGCCTGTCTTAGACTCTTGATATCTATCAAGAGATCAACTTTTGCATGTACTAGTTCCTTCGGTATAGCAGCCGATATATTGTATCATCATTAATTCTTTAAAAAATCATTTTAAGAGCTGTACCTCATACATGCATTTTAAATTTCTTTTCTTTTTGAATCTTCTCACAGCACTGTCATGATATGTTTGTTTCCTCGAAACAAAATGCTTGCATGCTTATTTATATACAGAATATTTTGGATATCTGGATCAAGATCAACTCCCCAACAGAGATCTGTGATGTACGCTTGGGTTGGATTTTGGAATGAAAGTTTCATAGCTCCTTTGTTTGCTAAGTGGCAGCTCTGTTAGAGTAAAAAGATAAAGAAAAAAGGGGGAATGAATTTTAGAAACGACAAGGTGGATAAGGAAAATATCTATTATATACTAAAAGCAACATAAGGGTGTTTTTTGAGGCACTAGGTTGATCCACATCATTCGAATTATTTTGACTGTTAGATCAAAGATTAAAGGTTAAGATTTAATCTGAAATTAAAATATACTGTTATGTAAACGTACACATGTACAAAAGAAGCTCATGTCACGTTAACTTGGTTACCTAGCTACACACGTTAATGGTCCACGCGGGCCGGGTCAACAGCTCTAACCCGACCCCCTTAAAAAAAATTCTAACCGGACTACTAAGTCACGTCCTAGGTACTCTGTATAATAAATTCACTGTACATATACTACACTACCGTGCATCTATTTGCCTCTCCATTCTTGGAGCATGCATGCGATTTCCATCTCAGACAAAATAAATTCACCGTCTCTCTCAAACAAGGAAGGTACTGTGGCAAGGATTCGGTGTTGACAAAGAGTTTATAGATCTATTTTCCTCATCCCACATAGTAAATAATATGATCCGCTAATTTTACATGGGAGTAGAAATTAAGAGTGCAGATTTAACAGTAAATATGTATATAGATACGAACACAAGTGGGCAAACATCGTGCACTAGCGGAACGAGACAGAGGACTCCAGACTAAGAAAAAAATGATTATCCCAGGACTCTAATCTTCCATGATCGTTTCTTATACCTGCTCGGACTAGGCGATGGAAATCCTCCTGAACATGCCAAGAATAATGCAGAAATTCTCTGACCAGATTTCAGTAGGCATAGAAAGATGCACGCCCTTAGGCTGAAACTAGCTATTCCCTCCGTTCTAAAATATAAGATGTTTTAGCATCTGCCAAACGAATGTATCCACCTTTTAGTGTGTAGGAAACGGAGTAAGTACTTCCTCCATTCTATAATAAGTGTAGCAGATTTAGTACAAAATTATACTAAATCATCGACACTTATTATGAATTGGACGGAGTGCAAAATTATTGTCATTAACAAAGTTCAGGGTGATAATAGTAAGACAAAATCAAAGATGGGGAAGAAGCGAGGTGTCATATATGCATATGAGATATGGGCAGCGGCGAATTCATGGAGAAGGCTTCGATATGCTGAAGCCCACCATCCAATTTTATGAATTGTTTTCGAGTATATATGCTTCTGTACATATACGATCGAGAAAAGGGCGAGAAGTCAATTTTTCTGCCTTAAACATACTCGTACGGTGCAAACAGAACTTGAGGCTTAATTAAGGCCCAGCTAGGTAGCCTTGTGATGCGGGCCCATGAGAGAATCAAAGAGTAGCAAAAAAAAGGGAGATGCACACCAACAGGAACACGCACACAACAGTCATCTCGATCGGTTTCCTTCTTAGTTTTTTCCGCCGTTTCCTGCCGCGACGCCATGGTCACCGGTTGGCCACGACAGCAGGAAGGCAACTTGACAAAGAAGACGACGGACAGCCATAGCGGATGGCGATGAGCGCGGCAACGAAGGAGATGGTGATGCAACCGGTGGCTGGCATGGACGCGAGAAGCAATGCCTGTGGCCGGAGGGAGTAAGTAGGGAAACAAGGGGAAGACAAAAAAAACAAAGGTAATATATAGTTAGTAGATGTAGATCATGATTTTTTAAGATTGAGGATTGCTTCTTTTAATTTTTAATTCTTCAGTACCGATAGTACGAAATGTATTCATCACTTAGAAGTTTGAACCGATTAGTGATGCAATATAATTTTTAACTTGTCCATAGTGACGAGCAAGCTAGACCTGCGTAGATTTTACCCAAGCCCTTCAAACAGTACTATTCAATCATACAGATTTGCCTAGAGATAATATTGTAGTGCCCTGACTTCACTGGTAAGTTTTATTTATTTTCGAGGATAGTACTACTTCTATACAATATTCTCAATAATATTGCTATTGCATGTAGATGGTAGGTGGCCTGACGCTGGTAGACTAGGGCATTTTTGGGACATGGTCTTTATTATTAAGGTATATGTGCATTTTTAGTGAATACAGTATGGATTTCAATTTATATGCCGTTCAAACAGTATGGATTTCAATTTGTATTTAGCGATGCCATATTCGTCTCTTTTTTCTTGGCTTAGCTTCCTGCTATAGGATTTGAGCCTACTCTTTATTTTTGTCCTGGATTCGCCACTAGATATGGGGTCGAGTATATGGTTGAATGTGTTTGGCTGTATAAGACAAGAGTTGTGTATCAGTAGAATATATAATATACGAGTGTAAACATTCATGAATACCGGGTAATCCCTTTTGGCTCACGGGTGCATTTGCACCCATTGTGAGAAAACATATTCCGAAAGGTCAAAAAAATCGAAAAAATGTCTACATGTGCATTCGAACGTTTTATGTTTATTCACAAGTTTTTGGGTAAAAATATATATTTTATATGTCATGTATAAAAAAGAAAAAAAATGTCATGTGAATTGGACTATTCACAGGACATTTTTTGTCCTTTTTGCACGGGACACATAGAATGTTTTTTCATCCCGAAAACTTGTGAACGAGCATACAATGTTTAAATGTATATGTAGACATTTGTTTTTGAATTTTTGACATGTTAAAATATGTTTTTCTCACAATGGTGCACCCGTGAGCCAAATAGATGACGTGATACCGTGAAGTAGTAATAGATCGACAATAAGAATGTTGTCTGTGGGAAGGAGTGCATCATAGAAATTGAAAAGTGGCCGCAACACCGGTAACTATAAAAGCACATAGAGTCTATTGTGTGGTTACTTCACTCTTGTGCTAAATAATGATTGACCTCGGTAGAAGATAAATAGAAAAATATATAAATAAATTATGACAAGAGTGAGTGAGAGAGGATGAACACATTTACATGAATCTAGATGTGATCGGAATCATCAATCAAACAAGTTAACTAGAAATATAAGGCCGTCCATGCACATGTCATATATGCCATGTGCAAGAAAAATATCGGATCTAAGAAACATACAATGTGTGCAAGCTCGACCATATCCGAAATAAAAATGTTGTTCTAGGTGCACAAATCAATTATATCATGTTTCTTTAGTGGGGAAATTTAAACACAAACTTACCTATTACAAGACGGAGGGAGACATCGTGTTTTAGCAATATGCATTTGTCTAACAGCAGTTATTTTTGCAGTTACATGGGTAGACGAGAGTCTGATGTGATTAGAATAAGATACTCATGTAGAAATGATAAGAAGGACTGATATTGCAGAAATAACTGCAACACGACCAATTGTGCAGCATCTAGAGGATCGCGGCAATATGTATGTAAAAGAAATCACTTTCCTTTTTAACTATTAGTGTATAATTTCACAATTTTTTGATGGAAATAGGGCGAAAATGAAACATCAGTATGATATATGAAATGTATAGTTTTAATGACGAGCCGTGAAAAGCTATGTCTTTGGCCTTCTTTAGTCGCTTAATTTACTTAATGGAAATATGTCAACCAAAGTTCATAAATTATTGATCAAAATGTACAAATCGTCCGTTGGTCATTTTTATCTTCATTACGAAAGATGTATATAAAAATTGAAGCAACTAACTATACAATTTTTTGTTGTGATATCAAGGACACTATATCCAAAAAACACTGTGAAATATGTTTTTGCGTGGAGAACTTTGCCTCCTTATTTTACAACATATGAAAGTTTGAAAATGTAATATAATAGGCACATGAGAAGACAAGTATACAAACACAAAATATATCTAGCATGCAAATGAGCGGGTCACCCTAAGTGTATAGTTTTAACTTTAAGATTAATTTCCAAACAGCATTGTTTTGTTTGTATGATTAGATATATATATGATGCCATGGAGTAAACTTAAGAGCACATGGCATGTATAAAATAAAAGAGCACATGTGGCTCTAATCACACAATAAAACTTATTGTTGATGAAGAGATTGGAACTATACCATCAAAGCCACATCATCTTACATGACAGATCAAACACATGTGACCGAGTGTGTAGACCACCGGATTGAAGGTTGAGATAACATGGATAATTTTAAAATATATTTTAATAAATGTGAGATTTGTAATACCTAACTTTATTTCAAGCCACTAAAGACGATGCCCTCGCAAATGCGAGGGTCACTGTGCTAGTTCAGCGAAAAACAGTGACTATCTGCCAGGAGCTCAGTTTTGGTTAGCAAATAAGCATATGTACATATTGCAAAGCCTAGATCGAGCTGGAACTGGAAAATAGTGACCCCCTTGGAGCGATGGAATTGGTAGTTCCTTTTGATTCACAACAGAGTCCTTTTTCGTGCAAGGCAAGTTGCCTCTAGAGAACTGTCTTCAGTATTTTGCAGTTGGAACCGTCAAGACATCCTTGAGTTCCAACGCGCTGATCGGAGTTTCCTGAGCCGATTCCTCCATTGTGCCAAAAGTTCTCCTTGGATGCCATCCAAAGAACTCTGATATGATTCCCCTCACTGATAAGGAATTAAGGATCAGACGTGCATATATAGTGGAGTTGAAGCTTTTTTGAGAGTGTACTTGAAGTATCTCCACCATTGTCATTAGGGACTTGTCAAGATGTCCCTATGGGGGACTATTGTCTAAATAGAAAGTCAGGAGATATAGCTAATAATCTGGCCAGAAAATTAGCAACAGTTGTGTGGCATCCCGCTAAAACCACTACTAGAAAATCGCGATGTTTTTGTGCATTGCATCATCATGACCGCATGCTCATGTCATCATGCCACATTGCATTTGAGTATCGTCATCATCTTGCATGGTTTGTTTAAAAACTATTTTCGAAAAGCCTATTTTTGTTTTCTAAACGTCCCGTCTTTTATTCAAACCATAAAACCCCCGGTCTTATCCGGATCTTTTATTTGCCTAAAAACTTTTACAAAATCTTTTAAATAAAAAGTTTTACCGGGGGAGGCCGCCAGCCTGCCAGGCCAAAAGCCCAGCCTACTACCCCGGCCCAGTTAAACCAGACCAAAACCCTAATCCACCTACCCCCTTCCCTCCCTCTCACCCTAGCTACCCCAGCCGCCACCCACCTGATCCACCCCGCCGCCGCCCTCTCACACACGCGCGCGTGCCCGGCCCCACAGCCCTATCCCGACCGACACACCCTGGCCACGATCCCCATCCCTTGTGCACCAACCACCGCATCGCTCCTGCCTGGTCCACCTACCGCTACACGCACGCACGCGCCCAACCCCAGCACACCACACCCCGTCAACCACTTCCCCCTGGGACTCGATCCCTGGCCCCACCCCGCATCAATCCCCACGCGCCCCAGACCATCTCGTGCGACCCCCCCCCCCCCGCAGTATCTCCCGCCCCTGCCAGCATCGCACGCCACACAAGCGCAGCCCGCTCCACCGCTCACCACGTTCCCCCGGACCCACCTCCCGTGTCCCGCACGCGAGCATCGCCTATCCCGCACGCCTCTCTCATCCACCTACCCGTCGAGGCATCCTCGGTCTCCTCCCTGGCTCTGCCGCCACGGCCAGCCCCGGTTTCGATCTCCTCCTGCCGGCCCTGCGCTCTGATCCAACCTCCGCAGCGCCGTTGTCCTGCGCGTCTCGCTAGTCCCGCGCGAGCCCTCACCGCGGTGAAGCTCCGCCTCTGCCACAACCCTTTGCCGCCAGCCGCCTTCAACCACCTCGCCTCCTCCTTCCTCCCGCCTGGCAGCCAGCCACACGCGGCCGCGTCCCGCACCTCCGGTCGCCCGCCGCCAGCGCCCTCGACACGGAGCTCCTCCCCGGCCGCTCAGTTCCACCGCGCGAGGCTGGCCCTGCCAAGCCTGCCACCGGAGCACCGAGGATCCCGGCGCCGCGGCACTCTCCGCTCCACCGCTGTTAGCTCCCTAGCCCTCTCCTACCGTTGTTTGAAGGCCCTCCTGTTCGACCGTGGTCCGGCCTCCTCGGAGCCACGCGTCCCCGTCATCGGCTTCGTTCACCGCCAACCGTGTCCCCAACTGCCAGGGGTTT
This sequence comes from Avena eriantha, assembly GCA_910589775.1. Classification (NCBI taxonomy): domain Eukaryota; kingdom Viridiplantae; phylum Streptophyta; class Magnoliopsida; order Poales; family Poaceae; genus Avena; species Avena eriantha. The sequence goes on along the minus strand of OU342746.1, from coordinate 408,916,331 downwards.
CCTCTGTGTGAGCTCGTGCCTGGCATGCACCTAGTGGCCTGCACACCCGTGTGCCGTTTTAGTTCGGTTGTGTGGCTGCTTGGTGTTTCATCTTGTGGCGCCGAATGTGTCACTCCGTGCAAGTCCAAGGCAATAGTGTCGGCAAACTTCCTCGCGTTTGTGTACCATGTCTTCAACAAGTTATACCGACGCCCCCGTACAGCCATCCGTGTTGCAAGGTTGACCCAAGCCTCGCAAGCTTCGTGGCGAGTTCCTCACTCCACCGATCCCATCGACACGATCTTCTCCAAGGGCTTCGACGTAACGGACAACGATTGCCCCTAATGCTTCCGATGCAACCCAAGTTCTCCATCATGGACGTCGAGACTCCCGACCCGAAGATCCCCGGAACCGAAGGTCGTCGACACGGATTCCGGACCTCCGTCACGACAAGTTCTTCTCCCGGAACACCAAGTTCTTCATCTCGGACACCAAGACCCGAACCCGATGACCGTCAAGATCGCCACCTGAACGACAAGCACTTCGCCGCGGAACGCCGAGTTCGCCGGCACTGACGTCGAGTACGCCGACATGGGACCTGGGACCGACAAGTTCTTCTTCCCGACTTCGATGATCGAGACCCCGGACGACGAGATCTTCTACCTGGACCCGAGGACCAAACCCAAAGACCACAGATGCGACAAGATCTACTTCCGTTGTCCGAGAACATTCCAGTCGAGGCCGATCCCGCCGAGACCGAACCCGGACCACATCGAACCCCAAGATCTTCGACCCCTAATGTGATCCCCTTTTCCGAGACCCCTATTTTTATAATATGATATAATCAAATGTTGCATATTCAATTGTTCATGCTTGCATACATGTCATCTGGTGGGTTGGGTTAAATAGTCGATTCATCTAAATTAAATATGGAGTCTATATGCGGTGTCTTATTCCGGACTCCATTTAAATTTGTGTAGCAAACCGATGCCATGATTCGGCCTGTAATACAACATTTAATTTGCGGGGTAGTTAAACAACTTGAACCCTCTACTTAACTGTCAGGACCCCGGTTCCGCTTAATATTGCCTAATTGCATCGCATCTGTGCCATGCCATGCATCATATCATAAGCATGCCAGATCTTCTGCCGCGGTATTAAATATTGCATCCGGTGTTTCTTCTAGTGTTTGCTTCTTCCCGGATTAGGCCAGTTGATGCGAGTAACGACAAGTTCTCTGGATATGATCCTTCGGCAGTGTTTCCCAGGCGAGCATCTCTCCCCCGTCTACCTACTTTGCATTTATAGTCTTTATTTCCTCTTGTTGATCTATTGCTATCCGTGTCGCGATGCTTTAGTTTCCGTGCACCAGTTATATCCCGTGGAACCCCTATATTGCCATGGACACCTCCTAATACCTGTTGTTTGGTAGATAGCTGGCCTTGCGAGTCGTAGTTGCTTGCTCAGGTGTGATCTCGTGTTGTCGAGTACCATAGTTGTTGGAATGCTGGCAGATGTCTATGGTGGAGATGATCATGTCTTTAATTACAACTATTAAATTGCTAGATATAATTAATGCAGAGGCATCGATGGGCAATAGATGTTATTTGGTTCTTCCACGCTCACTTGTGTCCCGTAGGACCCCGAGTACCTGATACATGTTCCTTGACTATTCGCACTATCCACATCTGGGAGACCCTATGGGATCCCCCTGAGCCAGAGCTTGATTCATTTCTATTTCTTGGGGCCACAAACTAGTTTGGGGCTTTATTACTATCCTGTACTTATGCGATGTTTTACCGCTTTATTTAAGATTGTGCGTGGAGCACCTGTACTGTTTAGGAATTGCGGAGTGTTTTCGCGGTATGGACAAGCCCAATCACACTTTCGGGTTCCCAATCGTTTACAACCATTGGCGCAAACCTTGGGTCCGTCTCGGAGCTGGCCAACTTCGGTGCGGGTAGCTTAATGGGGTGGCCCCCTGAAATATTTATGAATCCTGTGATTGCTTTGTCGTGAAAGCCTCGTTGGGTTTTGAGTTTGTTTTTCCGAGGTTGATCGAGTGTGTGTTGCTATTTGTGCACCCCTGCAGGGTAAAACTTTCTGAAAGCCGTGTCCGCGGTTATGGACGACTTGGAGCACAGTATCTCGATCATAGACAAGCATAACTAAAGTAGTGTTATAAATTTGACTTAATATGTGACTAGTAATTCAGCTTCACTATAATGGAATGGATAATAAAAGTGCCAACAACTGGTGGATCTATGGTGATCTGTGGCATACTATATCTGCCTAAGAAGTATTGCAACTCCAATGGAATGTGATAAAAGTGCCAAAAACTGCTGGGTTTTGGGATTCCTTAGGACAATTATATCAGACTAGTAAATGTTCCAACTACCACGGAATGGTGATTAAAACTGCCCACTACTTATGCTATCAGGATGACTCATGCTATCTATATCTGACTAGTAAGTGCTTCAACTATAATGGAATGAATAAAACTGCCAACTACATGAGTTCCTCGGTTTGACTTCCTCGTTTGGTCTCGAGGGGGAATACCAGGATGGGTATCTTTGGTGTTACTATCAGGTTGGATCCGAATAGGTCTTTCTTATCCCTCTCTAATAGCCGCCAGTTTGACTGAGTCTCTATAGGTTGTTTAGTGCTGTTGCGCTGCCGCTTCAGTCCACCATACCTATGTAGGCGAGAGCCGCCGAATTCTAGCCTCGCCGTGTACTGGCCTCAGTACTGACGCTCCTCTTTTTCCTTTGCCCTTTGTCGGCACCCCCTTTTGTTTAGCAGGTTTGAGATCGACGTCGTTAGCAGGGTTACCCTTCTGGCTTGGCCTGGGCAGGGTTATGGACGCCATTGGTTATTCTTCAGGGCTCTTAGCCCATTTGCATCTTGTGCGTACTCGGACGCTGTATCGTTTTCAAGGTGATTGGATATTCGTAGTGTATTTATGTATTCTTGACTCTTGGAGTCGTGCTGTATATATATCTATTCTGTGGGTCCCATCAAGGACTATTGTGTAATGGTATTACTTCATTCTCCACCCGCACGCAAGTGCCTGGTGGGCGTCCTTGAATCGCTTCTATGCGGGTTTGGCGGGAAGCGCTAAAACTTGCATAGGTCCGATTCGAGGGTGTTACAAGTTGCAATGCTGACGATCAATGAAGCCATGCACGGATAGTGGAAGGAATACATACCCACTAGTAGAAAATGGGCCTTTGGTTCGGGCCATTAGTCCCGGCCGTGGCTGGGGCCGGGACTAATGGTCCGAACTAGACGACCCGAGGAGGCCGAGGCACTATGTCCCGGTCCGTAAGGAACCATTAGTCCCGGTTTGAGATACAAACCGGGACAAATGGGTCTGGGCCGGCGCGCGTGCTCCTGGCAGAACCTTTAGTCCCGGTTTGTATCTCAAACCGGGACTAATGGCCTGGCCCTATATATATGCACCCAGCCCTCCACTCGCTCCTATTTTTTCCTATGTGAGAGGTGGGTATAACTTTGTGCTAACTTTTTTTCTTCATATGCACTAGAGGTGTTCGGTGAAATGCCTATTAGAGCGATGCCACTTGAGTTCACACAAGACAAAATATGATATGAGGTGCCAGAGCGACACTTAAGGTTTCTCCTCTTTGTTTTGAAGTGTCCTAAAAGGTTAGCAACTATTTTCTTGTTTTGACTGCGCGGTACTAATTTAAGCATCGTGATTGCGTTTGATATATATGCATGGTTGTATGATGCAGATGAGCCACCCATGGATGTACGGTGACTGACGCTCTGACGCTTACAGAGAAGGCGTGCGTTCTTTTCGCCTTGTGGCCAAGGCGAACAAGCGGCGGGATGGTTTTATCTGTTGTCCATGTGTTGAATGTTGGAATGAGCAGGCTCACACTTCCTCAAGAGTCATTCAGAGCCACCTGCTTCGGTCCGGTTTCATGTCCGGCTATAATGTTTGGACCAAGCACGGAGAAATAGGGGTTATGATGGAAGAGGGCGATGAAGAAGAGAACGATGATGACAACAACCGATCTATGTTCCCTGAATACGATGATACCGCAGTTGAAGATAATGAAAAAGAAGGGGGTAAAGAACGGGAACCAGATGAGCCCGTTGATGATTTTTGTCGGGTCATTAGTGATGCAAGGCGAGACTGCGACACAGAAAAGGAGAGGTCGCAGTTCGAGGAGATGTTATAGGACCACAACACATTGCTGTATCCAACTTGTGAAGATGGCCAGAAGAAGCTGGGTAGCACACTGGAATTGTTGAAGTGGAAGGCAGAGACCGGTATGACTGACTCGGGATTTGAAAAGTTGCTGGTAATAATGAAGAAGCTGCTTCCAAGAAATAATCAATTGCCCTCCAGTACGTACGAAGCAAAGAAACTTGTCTGCCCTCTAGGATTAGACGTGTAGAAGATACATGCATGCCCTAATGACTGCATCCTCTACCGCGGTGAGAAGGACGAGAATATGGATAAATGCCCAGTATGCACTACATTGCGGTATAAGATCAGAAAAGATGACCCTGGTGATGTTGAGGGCGAGCAACCCAGGAAGAGGGTTCCTGCCAAGGTGATGTGGTATGCTCCTATAATACCACGGTTGAAACGTTTGTTCAGAAATAAAGAGCATGCCAAGTTGTTGCGATGGCACATGGAAGATCGTAAGAAAGACGGGATGTTGAGGCACCCTGCTGATGGTCGGCAGTGGAGAAAAATCGAGAGAGACTTCCCGGACTTTGCTGGTGACGCAAGGAACTTATGGTTTGGTCTAAGTACCGATGGCATGAATCCTTTTGGGGAGCAGAACTGCAGTCACAGCACCTGGCACGTGACTCTATGTATCTAGAACCTTCCTCCTTGGTTGTGCATGAAGCGGAAGTTCATTATGATGCCAGTGCTCATCCAAGGCCCGAAGCAACCCGGCAACGACATTGATGTGTACCTAAGGCCATTAGTTGATGAACTTCTACAGTTGTGGGCCAAACCAGGTGTACGTCTGTGGGATGAGCACAGACAGCAGGAATTTGACCTACAAGCATTGCTGTTCGTAACCATCAATGATTGGCCTGCTCTTAGTAACATTTCAAGACAGACGAACAAAGGATACAATGCATGCACACACTGTTTAGATGAGACTGAAAGTATATATCTGGATAAATGTAGAAAGAATGCGTACCTGTACAATCATCATTTTCTTCCGCCTAGTCATCCCTTAAAGAAGAAAGGCAAGCATTTCAATGGCAAGGCAGAAACCCGGATGAAGCCTGTCCCCCGTAGTGGTGCTGATGTATTTGGTATGGTCAAGGATTTGGATGTAATCTTTGGAAAGGGTCCTAGAGGACAACCTGTTCCGAAAGACCCCATTACCGGACACGCATCCATGTGGAAGAAGAAATCTATATTTTGGGAGCTACCCTATTAGAAAGTGCATGAGGCCCGCTCTGCAATCGACGTGATGCACCTGACGAAGAATCTTTGCGTGAATATTCTAGACTTCCTGGGCTTGTATGGGAAGTCAAAAGATACCCCGGCAGCACGGGAGGACCAGCAACATCATAAAGGACGAGATAACAACGATCCAGGGCAGTTTCAAGGGCTTGCCAGCTATGCTCTTACCAAAGAAGAGAAGGAAATCATTTTTGAAGTCCTTTTCAGTATCAAGGTCCCGTCTGGCTTCTCGTCGAATATAAAGGGAATAGTAAATATGAAAGAGAAAAAATTTCAAAACCTAAAGTCTCATGACTGCCATGTGCTTATGACGCAATTGCTTCCGGTTGCATTGAGGGGAATTCTACTAGAAAATGTTCGACTAGCCATTGTGAAGGTATGTGCATTCCTCAATGCAATTTCTCAGAAGGTAATCGATCGAGAAAGTCTATCAGGGTTACAGATTGATGTGGTCCAATGTCTAGTCAGCTTCGAGTTGTTGTTCCTGCCATCCTTCTTCAATATTATGACGCACCTCCTAGTTCACCTAGTCGAAGAGATTAGAATTCTCGGTCCTGTGTTTCTACACAATATGTTCCCCTTCGAGAGGTTCATGGGAGTCTTAAAGGAATATGTTCATAACCAGGCCAGAAGGAAGCATCTCCAAGGGCTATGGAACAGAGGAGGTCACTGAGTTTTGTGTTGACTTTCTTCCTAACCTTAAGCCGATTGGTGTTCCTGAATCTCGGTATGAGGGGAGGATGACTGGAAAAGGCACACTAGGAAGGAAATCAATGGTATGTAGGGACGGACATTCTTTCACTCAAGCACACTACACAGTTCTACACAATTCCACCATGGTGGCTCCGTATATCGAGAAACACAAGAATATTCTACGCTCCGAAAACCCGGGGAAGCCTGAAACCTTGATTAAAGGGGAACACGAGAAGAATTTTGGCAATTGGTTGCAGACACATCTCATGAATAACAGCACTGTTGGAGATGAGTTGTACTCGTTGGCCAGGTTACCATCTTCGACTATATGTGCTTTCCAAGGGTACGAGATAAATGGGAATACATTTTACACGATCGCCCAAGATAAAAAGAGCACCAACCAAAACAGTGGTGTCCGCTTTGATGCAACAGATGACAATGGGCAGATTGACACATATTATGGGTACATAGAGGAGATATGGGAACTTGACTATGGACCTACTTTTAAGGTCCCTTTGTTTCGGTGCAAATGGGTCAAGCTGACAGGAGGCGGGGTACATGTAGACGAAAAGTACGGCATGACAACAGTGGATCTCAACAATCTTGCGTACATGGATGAACCATTCGTCCTAGCCAACGATGTGGCTCAGGTTTTCTATGTGAAGGACATATCTACCAAACCGAGAAAAAGGAAAGATAAGCAAAAGAGTACAGAATACGATGAGCCAAAGCGCCACATAGTTCTTTCAGGGAAAAGAAACATCGTGGGAGTGGATGATAAGACAGACATGTCAGAAGATTACAATAAGTTTCATGAAATTCCGCCCTTCAAAGTGAAAACTGACCCAAGCATCCTGTTAAATGATGAAGATTCTCCATGGCTACGGCGCAGAAGAAAACCACAACACTAGATGTTGGTGATGTGTAATAATGTATTAAACCTTTTATTTGAGACATAAATCTATGTAATTAAACCTTTTATTTGAGACATAAATCTATGTAATGTATTAAACCTTTTATTTGAGACATAAAGGTCCCCTTTCATGTAATACATCTTGCTCAATCAAACTAGACGTTCTGAGCCGCGGTAGGTGATCACACAAAGAGAAGGAACCATCACAAGAGAAGGAACCCACAAACACTAAGGATACATAGCACAACTGAAAATTAAGAAACATGCCTAATGGTTGGAGTGATTCAGTCATGCTCCTGCCTAGCCCTGTAATACGCGCCACTGTAGTCGTCGTAGTCACCTACGCCGTTGTCGCTGTCGTCCTCGGGGTCGCCGTAGTCGAACCTTGAAGGTTGGGCACGCGTGGGCTGGATTTGAGGGTACTGCAGGCGGGGGTTATTGCCGGTCGTGTTGTAGGCCATGACACTCTAGAGAGTCTGGCTGCGCCACCACAGCCGATGGCCAGCCTCGTTGAAGTTCGAAGGAGGTGGGCCGTCCTCCTCGTGCCTGGCGAGCGCCCTCTCACGCCGATTGATGAAGAAGGCTTCCCAAGTCGGGAAATAGTCGGGATGCCAGTTGGGATTCCTCCGCTGCTCTGGCGTGAGCTCGAGGTAGTAGTGGTTCGTGATGGCCATCCGGCGCTCCACACCTAGAGGGACAGGAGAGACCGGCATGCCTCCAGCGCTTAGCATCCAGCCGGTAGGGACGCAGTAGCCCGGTGGGCAGGGGTAGTTCGAGGCACAAAGCGCCTCCGCCTCCCGGGTGGTTAGAGATACGATGGAAGCCATGGGAAGAGAATGATGAGTCTAGATGTGATATATAAATGGAGGCCAAGCGTACATATATATACTGAAAAAATGGCGGGAAGACAGAGGTGGGAACCGGTGGAAAGCGCGGGAACGCAGTGGCGTGGGAAACTTTCATCCCGGGTGGGGGCTCAAACAGGGACAAAAGATGGGGGGGCCTTATCTGGGGGAGGCTTATCTGGGAGGGCCTTATCTGGGGGGTGGCTAACCTTTAGTACCGGCTAGTGGGTGCAATCAGGACTAAAGGTGGTTTTTGTGTCATCTAACAAAACTGTCGGTGGGATAAGGACACGTGGGTAACCTTTAGTACCGGGTGGGGGCTCAAACTAGGACTAAAGCTGTCGGTAGGATAAGGACGCGTGGGTGGACGCACTGCTCGATGAGATAAAGCATGTAGCGCACGACGCCCTGTCGGAGGAAGAAGACAAAGTAGAAGCGGCGCCGTGCCTATAAAAGGAACATCGATACGCCATGGCAAGCAACTCAACAAGCCAACATGGATGGAGAGTTTCATCCCCATGGATGGAGGAAAGGGTTGGGAAATCTCCCGTGGCGGAACTTCTCGAAGATGCCCTTGGTGCACATGTCCTATGGCATCTTCGGAAGTTCCCCCTTGGAAAATATTTTCCTGCTAGCCCATGAAAGACTCCATCTCCGCCTCCCTGGGTTAGAGGTATGGTGGAAGCCATGGGATAGAGTGGAGAGAGGCGGCAGATATGAGTGTAGATGTGCTATGACAACAACCAAGCCAACATGGATGGAGGAAAGGGTTGGGAAATCTCCTGTGGCGGAACTTCTCGAAGATGCCCTTGGTGCACACGCCCTATGGCATCTTCGGAAGTTCCGCCTCGGAAAATATTTTCCTGCTAGCCCGTGAAAGACTCCATCTCCGCCTCCCTGGGGTTAGAGGTATGGTGGAAGCCTTGGGATAGAGTGGAGAGAGGCGGCAGATATGAGTCTAAACCCTAAACCCTAAGTCAGAGGAGGGAACCCTAAACCCTAAGTCAGAGGAGGGAACCCTAAACCCTAAACCCTAAACCCTAAACTAAAAACCCTAAACCCTAAACCCTAAACCAAAAACCCTAAACCCTAAACCAAAAACCCTAAACCCTAAACCCTAAACCCTAAACCCTAAACCCTAAACCCTAAAGGGGCTACGATCCGGAAGAGAACGGGCGGGAAAAAATAAGGCGGGGTAGACGATCCGGGGCCCCCGGTCTAGGGTTTCGCCGGAGGAAGACCACCGGAGCGTTGGAATTACATGAAAATGGCAAAATGGTTAATAGTTTGACTAGTTAGAATAATTATTTTATAAAACAGAAAATTGATTTGAATCACTTATTTAAAAATATGCAAAATATAATATTTAATGCATTTTTAAATTGAAAATGGAAAAATGGTTATTAGTTTCACTAGTTAGAATAATTATTTTATAAAACAGAAAATAGATTTGGATTAGTTATTCAAATTCAAGTCTTTTCATGTTGAAATTTTTCTCAAATTCATAAGTATGCAAAAACTATAAAATTCAAATGTTTAAATAATATGCTAATTGAATTTTTTTTAAACAGGCGCGCCCCAGGGTGATTTTATTTGAAAAAGGGACCTTTAGTCCCGGTGCGTGCTACACACCGGGACTAAAGGTGTGGCGTTGGCGCGCGCCTGTTGGGCTGGGCCGAAAACCCTTTAGTCCCGGTGGGTGGCACGCACCGGGACTAAAAGGGGGGGGACTAAAGACCCTTTAGTCCCGGTGCGTTATACGGACCGGGACTAAAGGTCCCCTACTATACATTTGGCGCGCCTTCTTCTCCCCGCGCGTCCCTTCTTCTCCCCACGCAGAGCACCCTCCCACGTGCGAAGGACGACCTGGCGCCGGCAGGCTGCCCGATTCTCCGGCCGCCACCACCCCAACCGTCACCGCACCGCCCCCAACCGCCACTGCCACTCCAGCCGCCGCGCGCGCCCCCGCCAGAGGTACCCCGCGCCCCCTCCCCTTCGCTCCCCCGTCCGGCTACGCGACGGCGCGGCGGCGTCGGCACTGTAGGCGAGCAGGCCGGGCCGCCCCTCCCCTTCGATCCCCCCACGCGCGCTGGCCGGCTGGCGCCTGGCTAGCTGGCGCCTGGCCGACGGTTGGCTGGCTGGCTTGCTAGCTGGCTTTTTTTGTAGTATTTAGTAGTTGTAATATTTAGTTGTAATAGTATTTTTTATTAGTGTAATATTATTTTTGTAGTATTTTGTATTAGTATAATAGTATTTCTGTAGTATTTAGTAGTTGTAATAGTATTTTTGTAGTATATAGTTAATTTTATTTTGTAGTGTAATATTATTTAATTTTGTGTGTTATTTAGTATAGTGTAATAGTAGTGTATAATTGTAACATTATTTAGTAGTTGTAATATTATTTAGTAGCTAGTGTAATAGTAGTGTATATATTAGGGTGGTAGTGGTCGCGGGCCTCCGGACTTAGGGTTAGAGTGGTGGTGGTCGCGGGCCCCCGGACTTATGGTTAGGGTGGTAGTGCTCGCGGGCAGCCGGACTTAGGGTTAGGGTGGTGGTGCTCGCGGCCACCGGACTTAGGGTTAGGGTGGTAGTGCTCGCGGGCAACCGGGCTTAGGGTTAGGGTGGTGGTGCTCGTGGGCCACCGGACTTAGGGTTAATGTGGTAGTGCTCGCGGGCCCCCGGACTTAGGGTTAATGTGGTAGTGCTCGCGGGCCCCCGGACTTAGGTTTAGGGTGGTAGTGCTCGCGGGCCCCCGGACTTAGGGTTAATGTGGTAGTGCTCGCGGGCCTCCGGACTTAGGGTTAGGGCATCACTAGAATTTTGCTATTGTTTAGTATTATTGTAGCAAATTGCGTGTTCATATTATTGTTTAGTATTATTTTATGCAGCAATATTGAATGAAAAATGTTATTGTGTGCATTTTGTAGAAAACTATGGATCCAATCCAGAGAGACCTAGCACAGGAAGAAATTCTCGAGGATATGATCAACGACACCCCCATGTTGATCCACCTGAATCTCCGTCGATTTATCTGAACCCCTCCGGTGAGGGAGAGGAGGTCGACCGAAATGATCAAGGAGAAGCCGACGGCTCCGGTGGTGGAGAAGCCGACGGCGAGGTATATATATATGAAGTCTGGTGATCAGTAGATGCATTAACTGAGTTGTATATATATATAAATTGACGAATGTTTCTTCTCTTAGGCCTCCACATCGAGCAAAAAATATTCCAAACGAGGCCCGGCCAAAAAGTTGGACGCATCTACGCGTTATACAATTATGCGGGTATCACCACGGGGTGAACCGGTGGAACCCGAAAAGGCTAAAACTGTATTTAAACAACAATGCGGAGTTATGGTTAGGGATCGCATCCCGATCACCGTTCGAGAGTGGAATAAGACCAAAGGGGCGAAAGAGGGTGAGTATGTCTCCGACAGGTGCAAAGAGAGTCTTTGGAATGACCTCATGACACATTTCACCCTGCCAGAATGTGAGGATGATGCCGACACAACTGCATTGAGGAAGAAAGTCAAGCAGTGGACTCTTACGAAGATGGCCGAACTATTCAAGAACTGGAAGAAAGCATTATGGCAAAAGTATCAGAAGACGAAGAAGACTCCTAAATTTGAATGCTATCTAACGAAGCAGCAGGCTAACTGGGATGCATTTGTGAAGTACAAGGAGTCACAACCTGCTATGGAAATGTCGGAAAAAATAAGAAAAATGCCGCGATGAAGAAATATCACCATCACCTGGGGCCAGGGGCTACGCGGCTGCCATGCCAAAGTGGGATGCTAAAGAGAATGAGCTGCTTGCTAAAGGGATCACTCTAGAACCAATACGCGAAGAATGGGATCTGAGGGCAAGGAATTGGTTCCTTGGGCATGGGAGTGAGTATGACGAAAGTACAGGGGACCTTATTTGCAGTGACGGGATTAGGATACCCCAGGATACATGGCAGAAAGTGGTGAAGGAGATTAAAGCGGGGGCAACAAAGTTCCGTCTCGATAGAGAGAAAGACTTGCTGACAAAGGTCCTCGGGAATGACGAACGCGGAGGACGTGTACGAGGCCTTGGCCCTAGTTATACGTGGGAGATGGGGTTTCCCAAAGACAGAGATACTTATAGGAGCCGAGAGAGAGCAAAGAGGCGACGGCAGGAGGAGGAGGGAGACAAGTTCACCGAGTTGATAGGAACACTTCGAATGCATCAGCAACAGATTGACGAACTTCGAGGAGCAGCGTGCCTACAAGATCCTATACTCGATATTACCGCCGTCCCATCTCAGCGGAAAAGCAGCGTGGCTGAATCGGAGGTCCCTTCTGACGATGCACATATGGTAGATGGCGGTCCCGGCTACCCCGTGGATGGAATCAAGGAGCAGGCATGTTGTGAGCTCCATCAGAAGGTGAAGAACCTATCCATCAAGGTGGCGGTCGGATGTGCTTTACCTTGTCCACCTGGCGCACACTGGCATGGCCGTGAGATTCTAGCTGGCTATGCTAAAGTTGGTGTGGATGAAATCACAATGGGGTGGGACTCAATGGAGCTTGACATCCCTGGACCTGAAGGTGAGAGGACACTCAGAGAAGTACTGGGTGGTATCATTCTATGGGACAAGAACAACATCAAGCTTCCAGGCTGGACGCCAAAGCCAACACCGCCTCCGAGTGGTCGCATGTCACCTTCACCTCCATCACCTCCAAGAAGCCCACCCCATGACTACGACCACCACAGCCCGAGTCCATCTCGATCTCCGCCGCAGCCTCCGATTAGTACTAAACGACGCAGGAGCCCAAAACGACAAATGTCGCCCCTCCCAAGAGTACCTCATAAGAATCTTCCTATCAGACCTTATGATCGTACTGACGAGGAAACCGACATGATCGTAAAGGCCGAATGTGTTGTGCAGCTTCAAAAGAAGAAACCTGAGCCCGCCCCGGTATACACCGAGAAGCAAAAAGCGTATGCACTTTCTTTTCTGAACACAAAATCGCAATATGACTTGCACCATAAGCCAGATGACTATCGACGCACACTTCAGAAGGAAGTGAAGAAGAGCAAATCAAGTAGAAGTGCAAGCGGGAGCAAATCATCAAGTCAAAGTGCAACCGAGAAAAGAAAGGACATCCCCCAGCTCGGGGAACAGGCCAAAAAATCGACCCCACCCCTCAAGGTGGTATCCTATGACACTCCCCAGCAGAATATGGAAGAAGCTAAGAAGCTTGCGGCCGCTATGAATATGATTGTTGAGGAATTGCTAGGTTCCCAGGACGACAAGTTACCCAAGGCTCAGGTAGTCCCTAAATATGTCCCAGGGAAGCCTCTGGTCAGCTTTGAGCAGTTCCAACAACTGCCAATACAAATGCGGAGTTTACACAAATGGTACTTGAAAGCCGTAAAGGAGGAGAGAATAATGATCGTGGCGAAAGTCCCACATGACTACTACTTCCGAGAAGAAGAGGTCCATGTTGAGTTTCTAGAACTCTTCCAGTTATACACTTCCGACGCCCTCGACAAAAGTCTCATGAGTTGCTATTGTCTGTAAGTTGTTGAATTCATTGTCTATATATAAGCTGTTCATTTTTTTTCAGTTGTTCAGTCCATTGCATGTAATTATCCTAATTATATCCTTTTGTACTCTATTATTATGCAGAATGAAGATCATGGAATGTAAAAGAAGGTCAATCTTCAGTGTTGGGTTCATTGACCCAGATAAAATACATTGTCGGACGCTAAAGGAAAAACCCGAGGACACACAAGAAAACTTTCTAAGGTTTCTAACAGAGCAAAATTTCTGTGACCACATACTGTTTCCTTACAATTTCGCGTGAGTGTCTTACTCTATTGTACACATTCTCTTTTGCTTACTCGATGTTAAGTGTAATTGATGAGTTACTGATGTATATATAAACGTGTACAGTTTCCACTGGATTCTCATGGACATTCAACTTGATAAGGGAAGAGTTGAAGTCATGGACCCATTAAAGAGACCCTTGGAACAGTTTAGTGACATGCATGACATGCTCCAGAGGTAATTTTCGCGCTACAGCGGTCTCTTTCGTTGATTTCCTGAGATATCACGTAATAAATAACTCATTCATTTTCTTTACCGGGTAGGGTTTGGAACTAGTTCAAGAGTGCGGTTACGGGTGACTTTACTGAGAAGCTGACATTTAAGCCGGTCTCGGTAAGTAGTAGGCGCATCTCTTTACTTCTAGTTTCAATACAATTATGACGCTGGATTATTGTTTTGATTGAATTCTATTCTCGTAAAGTGCGCGAGGCAGCCACATGGGACGAATCTATGTGGATTCTATGTTTGCGAGTTCATTGGCACATTTACCAATGAGCTGAATGATTATAGAGTCGATGTAAGCAATACATTCATAACATTATTTTTATTACCGTCACTTTTTGTTATCATGATTGATATTCATATTGATCTCCTTTTCTAATATAGTTCGAGAAAATGCAGGATCAGCTCCTACCACAACAACGCGTAGTAGCAATTGCTGAAGAACTGGCAGGATTCTTGATGAACGAGATGATAGATGATGCCGGAGAATTTAGTGTGAATAGGCGCCGATGATCCCCGACCGTGTAATTGAATAGACGGGCTCTAGTCCCGATAATTGTGATCTCCATGTGTAACTATCATGTATATATTTGTATGCTCGATCTTAAGAGAAGTTATCTTATGTATGCATGGACATGTACGGTATGTGGTAGCGTAGAAAACTATTTTGAAATGAAAAAAAGAATACAAATTAAATTCTCTGCCGCGACAGAGAAAGTGCCTAAAATTCTGCCGCGGCAGAGAACCATTTGTCCCGGTTCGTAATACGAACCGGGACTAATGGGGGGGCACCCAGCGCCCGTAGAGACAGCCACGTGGATGCCCATTGGTCCCGGCTGGTAAGAGGGCCGGGACTAATGGGTGGGCCTTTAGTCCCGCCCCTCCAGTCCCGGTTACCAGGACCAGGACTAAAGCCCCTTATGGGCCGGGACTGGAGGCCTGTTTTCCACTAGTGACCATCCGACTACTAGGAACCCTCCAGCCTTAAAAGTGTTGAGAATATGCCCTAGACGCAATCATATATGATGTAATTCTCAATGTATTTATAAAGTTATTAAGTTGTCCTTGTATGCACATCTGATATATATCATTGAATATGTGATTCGGTTGTAAAACTATATATCCATATTGTTCATACTAGATGTCCTTGGTCGTTGAGGTTGTGCTGGACACACAACTTAGACTAATATAAATGTCCGTTGATGACTAGGTTCCACTTGTCATGGGCATGGTGTTGTTATTCTAACTTGCACAGACTCGACTAATAAATTTTTTAGCGAGTCGGACTGACCCACAGTTGAGATGCAACGAGCATGTTGGCATTTGCAGTCTCAAGCAATGGAATCCTTTGACCTGAGGTGATTGCATAATCCCAGTTATGGATCACCAACTTAGGTTCTATCAAACGTGGTTCCGTAAATGGACAGTTATAAAGGTAGAGTTCGGGTTGGTTCTGAATCAAGCTGCGTGACATGGATTACCAAGATGAGATTTGCCTCTCCATAATGGAGAGATATTCTTTGGGCCCTCTTGTGTGATATGATTTGGAAGCATGGCCATGCGTGACTTGATTAAGTGTTAACCAAGGAGTCGGACTAAGTATTAGTCTAATGAATCGTATATCATGGAACAAGAAAAGAGTTAAGCTATTAAAGGGATGGCAACTTCTTTCCTATAGCTTGACAAGGAATATCGTGAGGCAAAGGACTTGGATGAAAGTCACATTGAGAATATCCGTCTTCTGACTTTACGACATTTGGGAGTTGACATGTCTTGCTAGAGGCTGCTAGCATCTATCGACTTGAGACCAAGTGTTCATGGGAATGAGCTCGACCCAATGTGATGACAGGATACCTGAAGATGTAGCTTATGTTGTGTCCAGGTGTACGTGAATCTACATGATCACACTTAAGGGTATGGAGTCCATGTGGATTAGCTCCATATGGTAATTGGGGAACAACCTAAATGGGCCTCAAGCGTTGAGCCCAACCAGAGATGTATATAAGTGGAGTGATAAGGGATAGTCCCTAACCTAGCCGTCACTTTCTCCACTCCCAATTCGGGTTAGACGGGATCTAGCAATCCACTTCCCGTGCACCTTCCTGTACATGTAGATACCGGTAGAGGCGTTACACGTGTGGTGCTGGAGACGAAGGAGTTCGTGGGATCCGGAGGAGCCATTCGTTGGATCGATCGACACTACATCAACTGACGCGCTTCATCAATAATCCGCACCTGCGCGTCTAGTGGTAAATCTCGTGGTCTATCACCTAAGTTAGATCTTGGGAGTACCGCATAGGATAATTTTTTTGTTTATCTCTATGTGTCCCAAGAAAAAGGCGGTCCACCAATCCGACAAGAGTATATTTAACTTGAAACCCTATGTAAGTTCGGTTTACATTTGAAAGCAAAAAAGGATTAAACAAACATCATTTGGAACTCATTTTATTTTGTAACTAATTTAATACCCAGAGCCTTGTACAACAAACTAATCAGGATATAGTAATCTGAATATACCAATACTCTAGAAGTAGTGTTTCAGAATGCCATACATGTCGTGATTTTCAGTTATGTCCATTAAAAAATAGGTAACAACTTGCAACTAAGGACCGACAAAGTCATAATTTTTTAAATAAATAAATAAATCCAAGTAAGACTTGGCGAAAAGGGCCAAGTTTTGGTTTCAAATTATAGCAGTCATACAATTCATTGTCATTTCCGACAAAGCAAGGGTAGATAAGATACCGACATAAAATACACATCTTCTTTGTTTCCCTATATATAGAGAAGAAAACACATGTGTTGTTGGTTAACTATTTCACTCCAGAACGGAGCAAGACAAAAATATGATATTAGAGGACAAACTAATTGTTAGCAGTTTATACATTTTGAAATTATATATTTAGTTTCATCTATACTCTATAATATCTAGAGACCTCCATCAAGTTAATTTCTAGATCCTTACATTCTAAAACGAGCTAACAAGTTTTGTAAATATTTAAGAATGCAACAGAAATACAAAAAACACTTAATTTAATAATACTTGTTAGTCTAGATCTACGTTGAAATCCATCGTAACAAGGAAGTTTCCTATACATTCCGAAATAATTTTAAACATTTGTACGAAACAAGTACAATTTTCAATTAAGCACTAAGATATGCATGTGTAACCATAAATATTAGAATGTTATGAAAACATGTATGTTAATTCGTAATATACATGAGACTGTCCTTAAATCATTATTTTTCTAGTAATATGTGAAACGTTCTATCATACTGTATCAAAGATGTAGATAAATAAAAGCATCATACTTACAAAGAAAATGATATGTCACAAAGTAAAGAATTCTGCATTATTTTATCTCTCCATTGGCCCACAAAAATTGATCATACTCCACAACAAACTAATTAAATTTGAGTCACAAAAGCTAAAACTATCCCCATCCATCACACCACTTTTTTGTCCTATTTATTGAATGCATCATTATTTTTGGTTTTTACAGGGGCTAAGAAGTCTACTGTTCAAAAAATTTAAATGAGGAATATCCGGTGTTCAAATTCGAAGGGGAATGTGGTCGTTGCTCGCGAAACAAAGATAATGTCATTTCTGGAGTTATTCACTCCGTACTAATA
The DNA here is from genome assembly GCA_910589775.1 of Avena eriantha. NCBI lineage: Eukaryota > Viridiplantae > Streptophyta > Magnoliopsida > Poales > Poaceae > Avena > Avena eriantha. The sequence continues at coordinate 408,898,726 of OU342746.1, read as the reverse complement.
GTGGATGGAACATTTCTTCTCAAATAAAAAACAAGATTTTCATATATATTGAGTCATGTGGTGCTAGTTATCTTGGATTTGTCATTGTACATTTCCACTACATATAGTTCTTGGAAATTTATTGGCATGAATTATGGAGTTTTAATTTCCGTATTGTTGATTGATATCAAACTGGGCCATATCAAATGACTTGATTCTTCTATGTGATGTTAATTACACACTATATGCTACATTGTTAGTTGTTAGGCCTAGAACTTTCTATAAACCTTTCAACGATGCACGACTCCCTAACAACTAAAAACGTATCTAGTTTAAAGGATTTCAAAAAATTCTTTGTTGGGATTTAATCATAGAATTTTTCCTATTTTGTCCATTTGGTCAAGACTTAATCCTCAAACATGCTTTACTACACTAAAGTGTCATGTGATTCATATTAAGAGGTTAGACCTCTTGAAAATTTCAGTTATGTCTCTTCTCAACAATAGCATGTACTAAACTCAGATTCCTGTTTTACTATGGTGCAACCAAAAAAGTTCCATCACTGATTCAAACAACTTCCAATATTGTCTCTTGTGTTTTGGATTCCTATTCTTGTATACTTCTCCCCTTTTGTGTTATTCGAACATGGAAGCCAAAGAAGCTCTGTAGATATTAATAGTACTAGGTAGAAGAACTGAAATAAATATTCGAAAACTAAATATGGTTTATTCATGTTGGTATTGTTTGACCGACCTAAATCATCCTTCGTGAAGAATTCATTGTGCATTTTCATCACATAGGATACATTAGCTCTAGATGGATCTCGGGGAATCACATCAACCTTTTAGGTTTTTTTTCAAATTTGAACCAAAATAAAAATGTCCACCTCTTGGAAGAGTGCTAGTCTTTATTTCCTAAAAACCTAGAACATAGATGAAAAACATTTATCCTCTATATCCATTCATGCCCATAACCACAATCACCAACTTGAATACAAAGGTTTTCACATGGATTTTTGCTTCCCACCACAAAATATCTCATAATCCTTATTGTGCATCGATATTTGTTTTTCTCGAGGGGCCTACACCGTGTGCCCATGTACCTTTAGTGGGGTATATATGAATACTATGGAACTTATATATTTTTCACATAGTACTTAATTCTACATGTACATCAAGGCATCTTTGAATCATTAATTTTTCAAGTTATAAGTGAATACTTTTATAATAATACTTGTTAAAGGATGAAGATCCATAAAAGTTTCTTACCTTTAACGCCATTAATTGTGACAAAGTAAAAAAGTTAAGTATAACTAGGTAACATTGTCTTGACTCTCAATTGGCCCACCAAAAGTTGATCGTACTCCATGAAGAACTCGTTACATATAATCTACAAAACTTAAGAGCCTAAGGAGTATATACAACCAATATGTCATGTAAGATTAAATATATTATCAAGCTTCTCGCATGTTAGCATTTTAGTTAGACTAGATAACTCTGATTGCATTTTTCTGTTATTATAAGCATTGATTTGGTCGGGGGAGTTGTACTTCATAGATATCATTTCTATGGATATGCTCATTTTGGTTCACCTGTATTTAGCCAAGGCGGTAATCATAATGATAGTAAAGAAGAGAAAAAGCTAAGCATCAAAGTCTTGATTAATGAGTTGTAATCCATGTTGAGTCATGGGATTAGCATGAGTTTGTGGACTATTTCCTCTTGTTGTAATTCTTGGCGTGGACGTGTCATTGCCTATTTCCTCTTGTTCTAATTCTTGAAAAAAATGATTGGCATGTATTTGTGGATTAATATTTTTTTATTATGGATTGATATCCAAATCGGCCATAGGAAATGATTGCATTAATTCTTATATGGGGCTTTAATTAAATGCTAGATGCATTCTACGTTTTCATGGTACATTCAATTTAGAGAATGCAAAAGAGAATTCATGGTACATTCTACGTTAGCCACTCCAAGCTTCCCTTTAATAAGAATTAGTGCTTAGGCACGCTCTATCTTGCAAACTTTTTACAAAAATTCTATGTACCAAACCGTAGTAGAAGTTGTTATATCTTTTGTGGCTCGATAGAAGATATAAAGTGATGCACTTCTATAAGTATATTTTTCGAACATGTCCATACATAATGAAGTTGTCATTTTCAAAGCGAACTTGCATAAATTTATATTCCATTTTCATGCAATCAAAATATCAAATGTTCCATATTACACAAGTGCATAAGATATTTAATATGCTTCTTGAAATAAAGAATTTTGCTTCTTAACATTATGTGGAACAATCAAATGAGAGAGGAGTGAATCTCTATGATGAACTATGCTTATTTCTTCAAGAAGTTTTTAACTTGAGAATGACATCCTTGTTAAAAACATGCAAGTTTGCTTCTTTAACTTTATTGAGGATAAGATAACAAAAAGGATAATGCAATGTAACTTGTGTGCTTCAAACCTTTGAAGGTTGATTTTTCAACTCAACTTTGAATAAGCTTACGACAAAAAATAGAATATAATGTTAGGTTTTCGACTTCTCTATTACAAGATGATACTCGGCTACAATTTTGGATTTTCTATCTGTGTGCTACCTTATTTTGGACCTTGTTGGAAATCAGGTCAACAATCTATGAAAAGCCACAATACCAAGCAAGGAAGTATTAATCTTGGAGTTATTGCATATGCTTGCATATTCTTTTCTTGTCGATAAATAGCGTTGGGGTCCTGATGAATAGAACATAATCAAATATACACCTTATATATGCAATTTATGAATGTTATAGGTTTCTACATGTTTCATAAAATTAAGTACATCCCAAATGATGACAAGCTTGTGATGTCTGCAAGAGCACAAATTGTTTGTAGCTAGTTTCGAAGTACAGATATCGATTCCATAGGGAGCCCAAAGTTAAATGTTTATGGGTGAAGTCTCTGTCACACCCGAAGTTGTCACAGGTCTTCGAGTGAATTAACTGCAAGTGTTGAAATAGGAATGGGGTTTTGATTAAATGAGATGTATTTAAATAGAATTAAAATGTAAACTTCAGAAATATAAAGCATAAAAGTAAAGAATGACTTGGTTGTTTGTTGTTTCATGCAGATGTCAAAACAAGCCGCGAGGAGATTCAGTTCATGGTGATAATGAATGTGCCAGGTGGACGAATGATAAATGTAATAATTATAATCTTATAAATATATGTGTAGGCGAGCAACCCATAATTAGCCAGAACTCCTCTTGGTAGATTTCGTTCCAACTTCAATAATCCTACTAGCCTGTTACCAAAACCATGGTCACACACTACACAATTAAGACCCTTTAGGTCGCTTAGCGATTAAGCTCCTTGGATCAGACTAATACAATAAGCATAGTGGTTCCTCGTTATCCTCGAGTCTACTAGCTTTCCATTGATATCCCCGTGTCACTCGGGGGTCACCGGTCCACTAGCAAACAAGATCTTATCTATGTAGAACAAAGCATCATGCTGTCTGGGCCCTTAATTAGACAACAAGCATTAGGCATCCCACAGATAGTCAAGCACACATAATATAGTAATTAGAATCAATCACAAACTAACGGAAAATATATGAAGGCACATCACATCTCACCAATCCCCTACATCTCCCACGCCCAAGGGAATTACTCACACATGAGAGAAGAACGGATCATCAATATAATTAAATAAAGGGAATTCGTCTTTGTATTACCGTGGAGATCCACAATAAGAATAGAAAAATATCCAACAGAATTCAAGATGGGAAGAAACAATCTCAAACCCTAGTATTGCAAGGTGGAGATCCCTCTTTCTCTCAAGTACAAGTAGTGGCTATGGGGGTGTACTGGCTAGGAGGTCGAAGATCGTGGAGCGAGATGAAGGACGTCTTCCCCTTCTTCTCCGGATCTCTTCCCCTTCTTCTCCGGATCTCTTCTTTCTCCCTTCTGGATGGTATGGCGGCTGCTGTGTTGTGTTTTCGTTCTCTGTCCCTTCACGGAAGTTGCCCTTTTGACAAGACAGAGGTGACGGGAACTATACGGCCAGAAAATATTCCCGCCACATAGTTGCTCGTTAAAGCTTCTGTGAGGTCCCCTCACGTGCTTCCAAAGTGAGACTTGCTTGTTTTCTCTAGAATATTGTGTTTCTCTAGTTAAAACCTTATGTTGACGTTCAGAACCTGAAACACACATTAAAAACCAAGTTTTCTTCGCTACCGAAGTATTAGCGTTAGGTAAAGCCAGAAAAAGATCAAATCCGGGAGAAAACCATCAATAAAAGCCATCAAAAATGTGTTGGATCTCACAGCTATCAGCTTGTTTTCACAACTTCTACCAAAAAACAAAATTGAACTTCAATTGCTCATTTACTAAACATGTGAGATAAACATCATGCTAACCATAGATCAATCCATCAACTGCCATATACATAGTGTATAACAACCGCTCTACACACATACAAAGTGTGGTTTCTTTTCTTTGCACCTCTCAACTTCTAATACCCAAACTTGTCACACATCCTATTGAAAAGACAGACTTAATTGGCATGTGCACCTAGATGAAACTACTAAAAAGTCACACTTCAAATCTATATCAAAGTACCAAAATATTGAAAGAGTTACATAGAAAATGGCATTATCTATGTTGTAGTATTTTTTTGTGTGCCCAGATACATGTAGTTCATAGCAGTTAGGAGAAGCATCGCATTCTGAAGTCCCTTGTAAATATGGCTTATGTGAGATCATTGGTTATCCATATGGTTTTATTCACAACACCAGTATATAGAATATTTATCATGGGGTTATTGTATCTTTAGATTCTTGCAAATGAGGCTCATGTGGAACATAGAGAAAAAGTATTGTACAAAGTCACAATGCCAAGCCATAACACAAAATAGACGAGCCATGATTTCTCTAGCATGACATTTTTATACATATGAGTAGTTACAACACCAAGCGAGAGTGTATATTACAAGTATATTCGTAAAATATTGAGAAATTTCAGAAAAGACAAAAACTTGCGACCATGTTTATTTCCTAGAATTACAGCCTTCGCATTTTGTAATTGGGTGGTACGTTGGATAAAAGGACAAACATACCAAACGTGTGTGCACCAGCAAGTTGTATCGATATCGTTGCATGGAAGATGCTAGGGGGGTGCCTTCATTTAGGTACATTGTGAACTTAAGATTCAAAAATCTTGGACATGTTCTTGATTATGAAACTCAAGCACTAACATGTGTGTCTGAACTCTACCTCTTTCAGTCTGCACTCTATGAGGCATTTGGAATAATAGTAATCGAGGTAATAAACCATGGGCTGCCAACCTTCACAATAAATCAAGGAGGACCTTAAAAATTATTGTCGGTGTATTATCTCTCGAGCACTTTAAACATGGAAAGAGAGACATGCAAAACAATGTTGTCTACGAACTTTATATAACCTTCAGTTCAGGCCGCCGGTACATTGAGAGAGTTAGTTCAACACTAACACGACAGAATCCAAACTTATTAAACGGTGACTCATGTATCATGGGTGTAAGTTTGCACGTGGTGGCATAGAAAAAAACGTGTGCAACGGTTTTGACCGTGCACATGATCAAGTACACAAAAACCGTGTGGGAAGTGTAGAATATGCACACAACCAAGTGAATAAAACCGCGTGTGATGGTAATTTAAAAAAGGGTGTGGCCGTGGTGCCTTGGCAAGATACAATGGATCTCGAGGCCGCCGGCCTACTGTCGCTCCTTGCTTCGAGGCAACAGGGGCCTCCCGATGTGCCTCTCGCTCCCCCGGACTTTGGCGGCAGCCAACCAGAGCAGCCGCCCGCGGTTCTTTGGCATTGTCGAGGGACCTCTTGCATTTCCTTTTTTTGTCTACGGTAACAAACAAGCTATTATCCCTTGAATTTATGTTGATGCCAACAAAAAATGTAAGAACATAATTCAAAAGTCCTATATAAGTTGTGTAGTTATTGATTGTAGTTCGTTGGAAGACACTATACAGTTGGGGTTAGGAACACCACCATATACTATTTTCACACATATAAATTAACTGAGTGTAATCCTTATGTATAGTATCACATATGTACTTAAATAGATAAATATATGTGGAGGGAATAATATGCCAAACTTACAAAAAATGATGTACAGGATAAATCACTTCAGACTTGCAAAGGTCAAACTTACCTATATATCCATGTATATTAACTTACAACACTACTAAACTTTTAGTTCATGAAATAATAAAATCAACGGTGTGGAATGCTTATAAAAAGTCTCTCTTTTTTATCATGCAACTTCGTAGTTCGACTACTAACAAGTCACCGAAGTGATTGTAGGGGTTCCGCGCATGAAAATAATAAAATTTTACCCTACGCCCCTGAACCCCTGAAACTGCCAGGACCTATCTATTAGTAATACAGTAATGGGAGTGGCTTTTCACGAACTTACCCTTGAAGACCGAAAAGCGTTGTCAACGCTCAGGAGAGCGTGGTTGATGTAGACGAGCCGAAGCCGACCTCAAGGTCGTGATGAAGTCCTTGCGCTCCTTCTGGCTCCAACGACTTGAGTGCCTCAAGTGCGACACCTCGTGGGGAGTTACACACGTCCGGTGCCTGACGATGACTCGCGCTTCCCCGATCCAGCAGCAGTTGCGGAAGTAGAGCTCCCAGATCCGAATCCCGCAGCGCGACGGCGCTCCGCGGTGAAGATGTCTCTCGCTCGCGCAGTCCAGACTTGGGACCACGGTCGCGAGAGAGAGGGGGAGAGAGAATATCAATTGGAGGTCCTCCCAAAAGTAGGGAGACCTTTATTGATTATTGGTGTATCTTTCTAGGCCGAATACCCCACTATATATAGGGGAGGGGAGGTACTACCTCCCTCAAAGTCCCGGGGTGGGACTAAAGGAGAGGAGGGAGCAGGAGGTGGCCGCCGGCCACCTCGTGGGCCCCGCGCGGGTGGTGGGGGGGCTAGGCCCAGCTGGCCTCCCCCTTGGCCCCTCTCCCTCTCTCCTTTCCCCTAATGGGCCCTCTCCATTCGGAATTGGACATTAAGCCTTTGACTATTAAAATTGATTTTCTCTTTATTAAATAATTATGAATAAATGATTAAATCAATATTTAACATTCATTCACATATTATTCAACCTCCATGGCTATGGAACACCTTTCACCTCCATTCCGGACATCCTTCGGACTTGCCGAAACCCTTCCGGTTTTCTCCCTTCTTTTCTTCGGCGATTCTACCGATCCTATAAACACTCTCTAAGCATCATCAAGCCCTTAAGCGTGATACCCCATGGTTCGGGAACACTCCAGACATGGTCGGGACACTCCCGCACCAATGATCGACAGAGGGACCTGGATGGCCATGTGACCCCTGTGCGTTCCACGAAGATCTTTCGTCGTTTGAACCGGGACAGTCGTGTCTTATTCCCTTTGTCATTCGATACTTGCATTGCCCGAGATCTGATCATTGACATCACCATGTCGTGTTCAATCTCGTTACTGAACAATGCTACTTAACTCGTTCCGACAAGTGATATCCCCGTGATCAAATCACACGCTGCGCATCTATTGGATATAACTTCTCCGAGTGGGCCCTTGAGTATCTTCTCGTCACATGGATGGAAAAATCCCGCTCTTGACATATATTGCCTCTACGGTTTCCTCCGAATACCTGAGCACACCTTTATAGCCACCATTTTACCAGATGGCGTTTGATGTTATCTAAGCACTCTCGGGAGACAGTGATTGATATAGCCTCACGGTCTAAGGAATAGTCTACGAGGATCCATTTCTAATCATCGTAACTTGAACTTCGTGACATGATCGGGTCACGATGTTTAGGTTGGGTATTGGTTCATAAATGCCACATGATCAAGAAACATGATCATCTGTTGACCAATGAACCAGTGACTAGAGTTTCATTGGGAACCCCTGGTTGTTTGTATATCACACGTGTATTGATGTTTCCACTCAATACAGTTATAGCATGATATAAAACTTAATCATAAACTATATGAAATATGATAATAGTCCTTACTACTATTTGTCTCTAGGGCATATTTCCAACAGTCTCCCACTTGCACTAGAGTACAAATACACTAGCTACATTTGTTCTTAATCTTTGGCACCATATACCCGGTACCATGAACATGCTTGCTCATGGAAGAGGTTGAGTCTTGGGTATGTAATTTACAGTCCTAAATCCTTTGCAACTTACTAATGTCAGCTTGATTGAAACTAATACTTTATCATCACATGATAGCATCTTTGTGTATGCATTATCGCTATGGCAGCAGAACGAGGCCTGATTCCAGGAGCCTACAATGACGTTCGATCAACCTCGAGGGCTTTCTCATGGGCACTGTGCCCTGGGACTCATCATTCTACGTTAAAAGCGAACTAGCCCCGCCATAACATTATACAACACTTTAGATGGTACCCTTATCTATTATTATAAATGTATTCATCGAAACACTAGTGCACTCTGTGCAACTTTCGATGTTTTTGTTCACCTCGCTTCCTACTTGACTTTAATTGGTATATATAGGAGTTTCTAACATATTCCCTTATAACATAACCCTTTATGCTTTAGGATATGTCATCCTTTATGGATTTGGAAAACATGTCTACGGTTCTCTATTCAGACACTGCGGACAAACTTAGCTCAACGTTCTGTGATTCGAACTTAATCACTTTTAAACGTTCTTTATTGGATCACATATTATGTTAAGTTATCATCATGGTTTACTAAGATAGAACCTATGTCTTAACATAGTGGATGATGATCATCCTTTTCTTTCTTTCAACCATTGATTTAAAACTTAATACTATTCCTAATTTGAGTTATTAAAGACCATTTCCTTAATTAACTTCTATTCTGAAACACTTTTCAGAATCCCTTAAGGAATACTACATAATATCACAATACACCTATTATCAACTTCTACATCTTATAAATCATTATTTATAAGTATTTGTGCCTTTCATTCTTAACATACTTAAGAATTACTCCTATAAGCTCCCACTCAAAATATGTTCCTACATATTTGAATTTGAGACTTATATTGCTCCCACTTAAAAATATGTCAATCACATATTGTTTCAGGAAGACTTTCATAGCTCCCACTCAATTTTATGAAAATTGCATATCCACTCACTATTTTGAATGACTTCAAAATCCTTTGATCAAATATCAAACTCGGAGATTTATGATGAGATACTAGTACTTTACTAGTTTTAAATCCACTAGACATTTAGCACACATGAATCAAATTCGTTTGAATTTATTTAATACTTGACAAATCGTGCTTTTGTCATTCACCCCATTTTCCTACTATGGCTTTGCAGTCATTTGGTAAAATTCAAGTAAACCCTTTTACTTGTGAGATTCATCAACGAATTGCTTTCTAATCTCAAGGGAAGTTTGCTTCTAGGATTTCTCATAATTTTGTTTACCATTATTTCCTTTGTAGTTCGTAGGTATGTCATATTCGAAGAATCATGACACATGATTCACAAATGTCTCCATACTAGATATGGATTACATTTTGAATCCTACTTCATGTCGTGAAAACACTAGTGGGGAAAACACAATGATCAATATCATTGATTCTTTCCTTCTGTGAAGAGAATCGTTCAGGAACGTTGTCCGTTGCGCTTCTCAACACTTTGATGCAAGGTTTTGAATCCTCATCGTGTTTTACACTAATTTCCATTTGCTCCATAGTTGAGAGATATCACTGAAAGTGAGCTTTCTCAAGAATGCACCAAAATCCAAGCAATGCGAATTTTGCTTTTCTTTTGGTTCCAGCTATGGATTTTGTATTCAAAGTTTCCAATGAATACTCTACAAGGACTTATTCGCTATCGTTTTGGTTATATCGAATAACCCCAAAACTTTCACGAATCCAAATGGTTCACTACATTCTAATTGAGTGCTAACTATTTCTAACTAATGGTCTCTACATCTACACTACAACGGTTTATTTGGTGCCTTCTATTTAACCCCTTTGATATCTAATATCACATTGTGATGCTTTACATTTTGACGTTTCAAAATGCTTTGTGTTCCACAATTTCTTTTATGACTTTCTTATAAACTTGAATTACATTACTTTTGATCAAATCATAGCAATTAGATTCTCTTTTATATTTATACCCTTTGTTAATGAAACACTTTGATCAAATCAAATAGTTTCATATTCATGTTTCCTTTGATAAACTTCTTTACACATTTAAACAATCATATAATGATAATTACCATTTTCGTTAAAACACAATACATCGAATATGTATTCTATTTAACAATTCATTAAACACTTTGTATTCAAGTAATACACGGTGTTCAAGTTATTTTGCCGAACTTAGGCATGATTTATATGTGATAAGAAATCGAATGACTTGCACATATTATCACATAACTTTGAATTTAAAACAATGGTTTTTCATTCATTAATGAACGTATCATTAACTTGGGTATTTTAAATAAGGCATTTTAATGTTTTACAAATGTTCATGCATTATCAATTAGTTTCAAACAATAAGGATAATTCACATATAATCAAACAAGATGTGAACATGAATAGAAATCATTCATAAAAGTGGAACACCGGTTTGTTATAAACTCATATGAATAACCGTCTCACGAAGTGTGAGACACACTAAAGAAGTTCACAATCTCTTGATTACAATAATCATCCTAAACACAAACTAAATGATAAATGTCGAGGGAGAGTGTCGTCGGCCATCATCATCATGCTCGCCATCAACACGCAACGTCACCTCCTCTCCTGCAAGCACCTCTATGCAGAAGGATCTGTTTTCACCAAAACAGAACAAGTATCAGATATACTTAACACTGCAATGTGTTTGCAAGATTATAACATTTATAAAACTATATATCAAATATATACCTTTGTCGTTGACGACTCCAGCGAAGTTGGGTTCATCTACCACATTTCTGAAATATGATATGAACTCGAGGAAATCTAGTGTTTCAGTGTCGCCTCTCATAATGCAGATCCTGACTTGTGCTTGGAAGCTTGGAGGAAGCGACCGTAGCACAACTCCCATCGCAAATGAGCTTGAGAACCAGTTGTCCAGGTAGTATGCCAGACTCATGTACACATCGTAGAGGCGTAATAAGTGCTCATCCAGTGATGAGCCCTCCTCCATCTTTATGGAGAGGAAGTCCCCCATCAGCTCATACTCCCACATGCGCACTTGTTCCACGAAATGTGCTCTCGGATGTGCCATGACCATTCGGGGCTTGAGACTCCCCACCATTGGCCATAGCCCATCCTCCATTCCGAGGCGCATGGTCACTGATATGAATGTGGCCATCACACGACGACGATAACGTAGATCCCGCTGCTCCTGGGTCTCATGAGAATAGGGTGGCTCCAGATACATCTCGCAGGTCATGTAGTCAGGTACATTGTTCTCTCCAAGGAGATCAAACAAGCGTATGACCCATGCAGAAAAGTTGGATCCATCTAACTTGAGCTTTTACCCTTTTAACCAATTGTCGATAGGGAAGGTAATCTCAGGGAGAACCATTTTGTACATTTATAATTGCAAAAGAAATTTAGACTAAATTTATAATTAAATGAGTTAATAATAACTCCACTCAGAAACACCTATCCCAAAAGGGTTCCTAGTGATAACACGACCCCTATCAGCCACATCTCCCCCGATCGTCATGGCCATCAATGTGGGTTCAAGGGTGGACGCTAAACATCGGTCACATCATTCATGCGACTCGAGCTCGATCTTTCGACCATCCATGTTCCGAGACCATGCTTCTCTAGCGTGCTAGGCTCGCCAACTCAACCTTAGTGTATTCGCTATGCAACATGGCTTACACCCACTATATGCAAACGTAGATATGTCTGACACCCAGGCCTGTAACCCTGGATCGCCTCATACCGAAGAACTTTCTTGGTGGTGCACACTAAGGGGGAACACAATCGTTGGTAATTTTTAACAGGGATCATCTTATTAGGCTACCGTCGAGTATCTAATACTAGCACACAATAAGACATACAAACAATAACATTGAATGTAAATGCTATGTGATATGGTCCTTCACGTCGTGATCTCCATCCGCCGTCACCGAGTTCCAGCGCCAGGGTTCCGGCGCCATAGACACCAGGGTACCGGTGTCATTTCGGTGTGGTAGTTCGTCACCTCCGTGACTATCTACTACTACGCAACAAAAGGTAATTACTTTACCTTTTCCACAACCATATCACAAAGCAACGCCCCCCTGCAAAACAAAGTTAGACGCCTCTACTTTATCTTTGCATGTTTTACGTGGCTAAATGGGCTTTCGCACAAGAACCGTTCTTACCTACGAACTTTCACCACAACGTTGATCAAGTAGTTGTCTCTACTACACCCCTTTCGGGGCCCTCTGTTGCAATTGGCATACCAACTAATGCGAGAGAGACATACACCCCCTAAGCCACTTTATACGGTACAAGCCGTATGTCAAGCATGGACTAGTCTCGCGAATGAACGCGTAAAGTCGGTTGGGGGCCGCTTCATCAAGCATTACTGCGGTATACACAAGTACACGTGGGAGGGTAACAACTAGAAGATCAACGCCCACACGCTACATCTCGTGTGTTCTACCCGTACTAGCATTACTACGCATAGATCTAGCTCTGATACCTCTGTAGGGGTTCCGCGCATGAAAACAATAAAATTTTACCCTACGCCCCTGAACCCCTGAAGCTGCCAGGACCTATCTATTAGTAATACAGTAACGGGAGGGGCTTTTTGCGAACTTACCCTTGAAGACCGAAAAGCGTTGTCAACGCTTAGGAGAGCGTGGTTGATGTAGACGAGCCGAAGCCGACCTCAAGGTCGTGATGAAGTCTTTGCGCTCCTTTTGGCTCCAACGACTTGAGTGCCTCAAGTGCGACACCTCGCGGGGAGTTACACACGTCCGGTGCCTGACGATGACTCCCGCTTCCCCGATCCAGCAGCGGTTGCGGAAGTAGAGCTCCCGGATCCGAATCCCGCAGCGCGACGGCGCTCCGCGGTGAAGATGTCTCTCGCTCGCGCAGTCTAGACTTGGGACCATGGTCACGAGAGAGAGAGGGGGAGAGAGAAAATATCAAATGGAGGTACTCCCAAAAGTGGGGAGACCTTTATTGATTATTGGTGTATCTTTCTAGAACAAATACCCAACTATATATATAGGGGGAGGGGAGGTACTACCTCCCTCAAAGTCCCGGGGTGGGACTAAAGGAGAGGAGGGGGAGGAGGTGGCCGCCAGCCACCTAGTGGGCCCCGCGGGGGGGGGGGGGGGGGCTAGGCCTAGCCGGCCTCCCCCTTGGCCCTTCTCCCTCTCTCCTTTCCCCTAATGGGCCCTCTCCCTCCGGAATTGGCCCATTAAGCCTTTGACAATTAAAATTGATTTTCTCTTTATTAAATGATTAAATCAATATTTAACATTCATTCACATATTATTCAACCTCCATGGCTATGGAACACCTTCCACCTTGATGGCTCAATACACGGCGCCCAGAAAAGTGCTTGGTGCGTGGTGTTGATGTAGAGCTCGTTGGGAACCCCAAGAGGAAGGTATGATGAGCACAACAGCAAGTTTCCCTTAGTTATGAAACCAAGGTTTAATCGAACCAGTAGGAGCAAGGAAACACCTCAAAGGTGTTACTAGCTGAGCTTTGGCAGGGTGCACTACCGGTGCTAGTAGCAACGTGGAGACCTGCACAACACAACCACAGAACTTTGTCCCCAACTTGCGATGAGGTTGTCAATCTCACCGTGTTTTGCGGTAAACAAAGGATTAAACGTAACGAATGGAAAGAAGTAAAAGTTTGCAGAAAGTAAACACATAGCAAAAACAGTTTATAGCTTGTATGTAAATAAAAAGGACCGGGATCCATAGTTCACTAGAGGTGGCTCTCCTTAGATAGATAACATGCTGGGTGAACAAATTACAGCGGGGCAGTTGACAAACACCGAGAAAGCAATACATGCATATACTAATCATCTTGACTCCTTTGAGACTTGATTGGGCATTACAACATAATACATAGACCGCCATCCAACTGCATCTATGACTAATAATCCACCTTCAGGTTATCATCCGAACCCCCTCCAGTATTAAGTTGCAAGCAACAGATTATTGCTTTACGAACTGCGTGTAAAGTAAACAATACAATTGCTCTATGAACAAAAGATTGTTGTTTTCTCCCTAGTAGCAACAGCACATCTAGTACCTTAGAGATTTCTGTCACTTCCCCAGATTACCAGAGGCATGAACCCACTATCGAGCATAAATACTAACTCTTGGAGTTGCTAGCATCTACTTGGCCAAGACAGCTACTAACAACGAAAAGCATGCAAGATCTCAAATAACAAACACATGATAGAATCAATAATCAATTTGAAATAGCATCTCAATATCCACCGGATCCCCGCAAACACAACATGTATGAATTACAAATAGATGATCTTGATCATGAACGGAGCTCACAAGATCTAAACATGAAAGCACAAAGGAGGAGAAACCACCCATCTAGCTACTACATGGATCCGTAGTCCAAGGATGAACTACTCACGCATCACACCGGAGGCTTGCATGGTTATAAAGAAGGCCTCCAGGGTGAATTTCCCTCTCCGGTAGGGTGCCGGGAAGAGCTTTAGATCCCCCCGATCTAGGGACAGAGACGACGGCGGCTACAGACTCTTTCGTGGATTTTTTGATCGGGTACCTAGGGTTTTCGTCCCGAGGGCAACTTATAGGTGGAAGGAGAGGCCAAGGGGGTGCTGGGGGCGGCCAGACCACCCCTGGCGCGGGCCAGGCCTGGTCACACGGCTAGGTGGTGTGGCCGGGCCCCAGCCCTTCTCTGTCTCGTATTCTGGCACTTGATCCCTTCCGAAAAATTTGGCACTTTGGCTTTTGTCCCGTCCAATTCCGAGAATATTCATTTTCTGAATTTTCTGGAACCAAAAACAACAGAAAATAGGCAGCTGGCACTGTGGCTCTTGTTAATAGGTTAGTCCAAGAAATCATAATAAAAGTACTCCAAAGTTGGAACAAAACACAAGAAAGTGGATAACACCAAGCATGGAACATCAAAAATTATAGATACATTTGCAATGTATCAACATCCCCAAGCTTAACTCCTGCTCGTCCTCGAGTAGGTAAGTGATAAAAAGAAATAATTTTTGAGGTGACATGCACCATCAAAGACTTGATCAAAGTATTTGCAAAACATTCAAAGCTGGGATCATAGTACTTCAATCATAACATGAAAGACAAAGTTCTAGCAATAAGCAAAGAAACTAAGATGCAACATGAAAAGGCACAAACAAAAGATTCATGAATAACATGCTTTGCAAGACGTTTGTTTGTTTCACATAAAGAAAACATAGCATAATAGTATTCAGCTTGTCCCTCAATAGAGTAGCAAATATAAATGCATAGGACACCTTCAAAGTTCATAAGAGTGACTAGATACAATAGTTTAAAACAAGCAATAACAAGTTATGCATCAATCAACTAGTCTTGGGACAATGCACATAGAACTAAGAATGGCCACTATGCTCTCAAAGTAGGTGCATAAAGTTAGAAGGTGGAGACTCAATATAATGGTGGAAGAAAGGCCTTTTGTAAAAGGAAGTAGGGATTCAAGTCTCATAAAGAGCTTCCAAAAATTATGGTACTTATAGCTTTCAGATCTCATTGCCCCTATCATAAGAATCTTGAAGGTGATTAAGGTTAAAGTGACACAACTAAGAGGATATGCTTGACAAGTTATAAACCGAAATCTCATGCCCCTTACTTACGAAGACCGATCCGCATGCTACTCAACTTCAGTCACGAGTAAGCTCTTGTCATTGTAAGTATATGTGTATCATTAAGAACCGCCAACGGGGTACCCCTTGCACATGATACGGGAGCTTTCCCATAATCAAAATGACAAGGCTAGCAGACAATGAGCATCTCAGCGATCTTTTTATTTTCTATTTGCATAGGTTTTTATTGAGGATTCTTCATAGAGTGCTCATTAAGGTGATGCTGCAAGTTTCCACCATGATTAGGCATGGCTTAGGCTAGCGGCCCAAGCGTTTCTCTAACACACATACAAACTCCATGATCTTACAAGTTCCACATTTATTTCACACCGCCGGGATCCGTAAGCAAAAGAACATAATATCAACGGGGTACAAAGTACAAGTAAAATGTTGAAAGCATTCCCCATGAAACATGGTTCTGCTAATTTCAACTTATAAAGCGCAAGCCTATACGCAACAAAGAAGGACCCAATGATTCAAGTTTATTAGAGGCAATAAAGTAAAGTGTGCCATCAAGTTCGTGAGAGCTTTAATCACTAGTTTTCTCATAACAAGTGGAAGGTAAACAAAAGCATGAATATACTTGGAACAGCATAAGCTAGTAGGTAGGTATGGTGGACTCTTTGGAAAAACTTGGTTTAGGGAGTTGGATGCATGAGTGGAACTCATACTTTGTTGTGGAGGCTAGCAAAAGACTGGGAGCGACAAACTAAGAGAGCAATAATGGCCATAATCATGCAGAGCGACAAAACATCATTGATCAAAGCATAAAGTGATACTACAAGTTGAAAACTAAAGGACCATTAAGGCTATGGTGACTTGAGATAGTCATAACATGGTGTGAGCATGCGCCAAGTCAACCCAAATAAAGCATCAAAGGAGAATACCACTATACTATGCTTTAGTATGCTAAAACAACGCATGATTCATCCAAGGCACATTAAGCAATATCAATTGTTTATAACAAGTCATGCTACAGCAAAGAATACTAAGAATAAAGCCAAAACAATATCAAGCATGGCATGACAAAGCATAGGCCACAGTCAAAAACGAGCTCTTTTTACCACATAAGCATGAACTTTCGTACTCTTTTCCAAAACCAAACCAAACTATTTGCAAACCAAAGTGTGAAAGAGGGGGTCCAACCAACTTATTCAGAAAACTAAACAAACCAAGCAAACTAAAAACTAAAAATAAAACAAAAATAAGACGCTCCAAGAGAAACACAACTGTGCACGAAACAATAAAAATGAAGCGTTTGGAAGAAATCTGGGATTTTTATTGATGAAGAAGGGGATGCCTTGGGCATCCCCAAGCTTTGACGCTTGTATTTTTTGGATATTTCTTGGGGTGACATGCGTGGCATCCCCAAGCTTGAGCGTTAGTCCATCCTTCATCTCATTACTCATTCCTTCCATACACCTGAAAATTTTCCTTCATACAAAACTTCACACAATCTCATTAGCAACATTAGTGCACTTAAGATAAATAAGTCTCAAGGTTCAGTTCTAACACCAAATAAACTTCCATTAGAACACTATCTACTGTAGAACTTCCCTCAAAAAGCTCAATTCCCCAAAGGAACTCAAGAAGAAACTAACAAGAAGCAAATGCAGAAAATGGCAGAAATCTGTCAAAACAGACCAGCAGGTAAAAACGAATTTGTTCGAAGACCTTCTGTTGCTCAAATCAAAAAGTGTTGAACTAACGAAAGTTAGATAACAACCTGGGGCAGAAGCACAAACAATTACAGCTTAATTCGACGTACAGATCTCTCTCAGGAATTTTTACGGTGAAGCACATAAATCTATTTCGGGACAGCAACTTTCCCATTTATTACTTCACTCTCATTAGAGGTAACTCTTGGCACAAAAAGCAAATAAAAAGGATAAGGAGAGGTTATTACAGAGGTAATAACTTCCAAGACTCAACTAAAACTCTTGGGTTATCTCCCAACAAGTACTTTCTTTAACGCCTTTAAGTTAGGCATGAAAATTTGAGAAGATGCTCTCATAGAAAATACGAATTGATGTAAAAGAGAGCATCAAGAAGCAAATTCAAAGCACATTTAAGTCTAACCCACTTCCTATGCATAGAAATCTTGTATGCAGATAAATGCACAAAGAACAAAGTGACAGGCATAGGAAGATAAAACAAAAGTAACTTCAAAACTTTCAGCACAGAGAGAGGTGTTTCATTACCATAAAAACTTCTACAACCATATTTTCCTCTCTCATAATAATTTTCAGTAGCCTCATGAATAAACTCAACAATATAACTGTCACATAAAGCATGCTTTTCATGATCTACAAGCACTAGAGCTTTATTATAAACATTTTCAAAAGAATCCTTGGCAACATAACATTCACCCTCCTTTGATAAGCATGGGGGACAATCAAATAATGTAAGGGATAAAGAGTTACTCTCATTAGAAGGTAGGCATGGGTAGATCCATTCTTCCTCCTTTTGTCCATCACTCTCCTCCTCTTTTTCATCTAATGAGCTTTCAGGTTCAGCAATTTCTTCTTCCATGGAGGTTCTAGCAGGCGGTGGTTCATCTATTACCTTAGTAGTCATAAAACTGTTCCCAAATAGGAAACTGAGTGAGCTATCCATAATGAAATAGTGATTGGAGCAGAGCTAGTCATAAAGGCAACTTAAGATAGGAACTAATTTTTTGTGTTTTTCAAATAAGAAAGCAAAATTGCAAAACTAATTTTTTGTCTTTTTGATAAAGAAACAAACAAAGCAAAAAGAAACTAAGCAAAACAAAAACAACAAAGTAAAGAGATTGGTTATGAGGGACTCCCCTTGTGAAGATGCCCTTGACTCCTCGGCAACGGCGCCAGAAAATCTTTAATGGCGTGTAGTTGACGTGGGAGTTTCTTCTTCTTCGTTTCCCGGCAACGGCGCCAGAAAATCACTTGATGGCTCAATACACGGCGCCCAGAAAAGTGCTTGGTGTGTGGTGTTGATGTAGAGCTCGTTGGGAACACCAAGAGGAAGGTATGATGAGCACAGCAGCAAGTTTCCCTCAGTTATGAAACCAAGGTTTAATCGAACCAGTAGGAGCAAGGAAACACCTCAAAGGTGTTACTAGCTGAGCTTTGGCAGGGCGTACTATCGGTGCTAGTAGCAACGTGGAGACCTGCACAACACAACCACAGAACTTTGTCCCCAACTTACGATGAGGTTGTCAATCTCACCGTGTTTTGCGGTAAACAATGGATTGAACGTATCGAATGGAAAGAAGTAAAAGTTTGCAGAAAGTAAACACAAAGCAGAAACAGTTTATAGATTGTATGTAAAGAAAAAGGACCGGGATCCATAGTTCACTAGAGGTGGCTCTCCTTAGATAGATAACATGCTGGGTGAACAAATTACAGCGGGGCAGTTGACAAACACCGAGAAAGCAATACATGCATATACTAATCATCTTGACTCCTTTGAGACTTGATTGGGCATTACAACATAATACATAGACCGCCATCCAACTGCATCTATGACTAATAATCCACCTTCAGGTTATCATCCGAACCCCCTCCAGTATTAAGTTGCAAGCAACAGATTATTGCTTTACGAACTGCGTGTAAAGTAAACAATACAATTGCTCTATGAACAAAAGATTGTTGTTTTCTCCCTAGTAGCAACAGCACATCTAGTACCTTAGAGATTTCTGTCACTTCCCCAGATTACCAGAGGCATGAACCCACTATCGAGCATAAATACTAACTCTTGGAGTTGCTAGCATCTACTTGGCCAAGATAGCTACTAACAACGGAAAGCATGCAAGATCTCAAATAACAAAGACATGATAGAATCAATAATCAATCTGAAATAGCATCTCAATATCCACCGGATCCTCGCAAACACAACATGTATGAATTACAAATAGATGACCTTGATCATGAACGGAGCTCACAAGATCTAAACATGAAAGCACAAAGGAGGAGAAACTAGCCATCTAGCTACTACATGGATCTGTAGTCCAAGGATGAACTACTCACACATCACACCGGAGGCTTGCATTGTGATGAAGAAGGCCTCCAGGGTGAGTTCCCCTCTCCGGCAGGGTGCCGGGAAGAGCTTCAGACCCCCCCGATCTAGGGACAGAGACGACGGTGGCTACAGACTCTTTCGTGGATTTTTTGATCGCTTACCTAGGGTTTTCGTCCCGAGAGCAACTTATAGGCGGAAGGAGAGGCCGAGGGGGTGCTGGGGGCGGCCAGACCACACCCTGGCGCGGGCCAGGCCTGGCCGCGTGGCCAGGTGATGTGGCCGGGCCCTAGCCCTTCTCCGTCTCGTATTCTGGCACTTGATCCCTTCCGGAAAAATAGGCACTTTGGCTTTTGTCCCGTCCAATTCCGAGAATATTCATTTTCTGACTTTTCTGGAACCAAAAACAACAGAAAACAGGCAGCTGGCACTATGGCTCTTGTTAATAGGTTAGTCCAAGAAATCATAAAAAAAGTACTCCAAAGTTGGAACAAAACACAAGAAAGTGGATAAAACCAAGCATGGAACATCAAAAATTATAGATACATTTGCAATGTATCACACCTCCACTCTAGACATCCTCCGGACTTGCCGAAACCCTTCCGGTTTTCTCCCTTCTTTTATTCGGCGATTCTACCAATCCTATAAACACTCTCTAAGAATTATCAAGCCCTTAAGCGTGATACCCCACGGTTCGGGAACACTCCAGACATGGTCGAGACACTCTCGCACCAATGATCGACAGAGGGACCTAGATGGCCATGTGACCCTGTGCGTTCCATGAAGATCTTTCGTCGTTTGAACCGGGACAGTCGTGTCTTATTCCCTTTGCCATATGATACTTGCATTGCCCGAGATCTGATCATTGACATAACCATGTCGTGTTCAATCTCGTTACTGAACAATGCTACTTAACTCGTTCCGACAAGTGATATCCCCGTGATCAAATCACACGTTGCGCAGCTATTGGATATAACTTCTCCGAGTGGGCCCTTGAGTATCTTCCCGTCACATGGATGGACAAATCCCGCTCTTGACATATATTGCCTCTACGGTTTCCTCTGAATACCTAAGCACACCTTTATAACCACCGTTTTACATGATGGCGTTTGATGCTATCTAAGCACTCTCGGGAGACAGTGGTTGATATAGCCTCATGGTCTAAGGAATAGTCTACGAGGATCCATTTCTAATCATCGTAACTTGAACTTCCTGACATGATCGGGTCACGATGTTTAGGTTTGGTATTGGTTCATCATCTCATTCTCAGAATGAGATGACCTCATTTCCAACTGTCATAAATGCCACATGATCAGGAAACATGATCATCTGTTGACCAATGAACCAGTGACTAGAGTTTGACTGAGAACTCCTGGTTGTTTGTATATCACATGTGTATTGATGTTTCCACTCAATACAGTTATAGCATGATATAAAACTTAATCATAAACTATATGAAATATGATAATAGTCCTTACTACTATTTGTCTCTAGGGCATATTTCCAACAATGATACCTTTAGTTAATAGCTTTAGAGATATGACGCAATGTAATTTAGTTAGGCTTAAATAAAAACACAAAATGGTTGGAGATCTAGGAACTAAAGAAACATCATACAAACAATTGATGTATAGTAGAACCAGGTATATTCACATGTGACCTAATATACTAGGAGTCTAAGACTTCTAAAAAATCAGATATAAATACTAACAAAGTTGATTCTGTTAAGTCCAGGAGAGTTGGATAATATCCTTATCTGGACAGGTCTAGTCCATAATTCAAATCACATAACAAATGAGCAATGTCAAGTATATGTACTATATTTTACATGGGTGTTATTTTACTTAACATAAAAAATTGGTGGTCACGGAATAGTGTAATATAGAATTAAATATAGTTTTAGCATATATGAAACCATAAATTAATTTCATAGACATGTTCCACACCGAAAGATGCTGCCCTCACACATTTTTGAGGTCCACCTTGCTAGTTTGGTTAATAGAAGTTGGTCCTCATAATTTTATTGCACTACAGTTCATATGATTCTTAGAAAATATGAGACCTCTTAAAAAAACTTTTGTGTTTCCACACAACTATAACATGCACAACTCATTGTTATTTCTACTAGTATATATGGAGCAACTCATTAATCTTCATTAGTGATTTCAACGACTTCTGTTTGTTATTCCTGCATTGATTCTTTTTCTATTCTTGATTTTATTTCTATTATTTTATTTTTTAAATACCAAGCAAATAGGCTCAAAATAGATTAATAATAGTTTCTTGTGCTAGGTTGAAGAACCAAAACTATATCATCCAAATTAAACATGGTTTATTTATGTCGTCATTGTTTGACCTATCTACATCTTTTGTCGTGATGGGTTTATTGGGATTTTCATCACATTGGATACATCAGCTCTGGACGACTACTGAGTAATTAGTATTGTATTTTAAAGATTTTTGTTCCAATTTTGAACCAAATAATATTTGATTTGCAGTGTTGAGAACCTTCACCCTCTAAATCGATTAAGGCATCTAACAACTAGTACCAACATTCAGACAAGGGTTTTAAGTTTCATGTAGCCTTTTGTTTGCCAATGCTAGATATAATTACCCACATGGTGCAATGATAGCTATTTTTTTCATGAAGAAATAACTCCCATATCAGAACACTCATGGGGCCAACAAACTGGGACATGCGCCTAAAGTGAGGTGCATCCACACCCTGGTTTTCTCATGTCTGGATCCTTCTATTTAATTTTTATATTTTGAAAATGGACGCTTTATTACTTAAAAGTAACGTTTACACCCGATTTCTGCATATCTAGGATGCGCACAGCTGATCAACAGCACTAGTAGACAATAAAGTAAATAGGCGAAAATTACAAAAAGCACAGTCATAGAAGACGGCCTTGAGCTACGGAGGATCCTTCTAGATACTAACGTTAAGATTTTTATTAAAATTTTATCATTTCAAGAAAATCATGTCAAACCAACAACTTACACAAAGAAGAACTGCTTTCTAGCAATTATAAGTATATTAGTTTAAAGATAATCGGATCATGTAGAAAATATGCAATTAAACTTCAAAATGAATAAATATATTTACAACAACGTATCACAAACCACACATGGGTCACTGATAAACTATTTCACTGCTTGGCCAAGTGAGAGTAGAGAATGAAATTAGAGGACTAACTACTCGTTGCACTTCATGTATTCTAGAATTACACTTTTTACTTTCATCTGCACTTCGTAATCTCTAGAATTTTTTTTGGAGAGGAGCATATATTAATATCATGAGATACCAATTACACCCAACCTATTGGCATTACCGATGCACACAACCAACAAAACAAAAAGAATACAAAAAAGAAAAGTCTCACTACAGTGACCAGTTCCTTGAAACAGTGGACAAAATACCACCAAAACAGCACTAGAAATCCAACAACTCCAAAAGTGATGCCTCCAAGAAGGGAATATTATTCAAGAATCATCATCGTCCTGATCAAAGACCATATGTTTTCACCTTGGAGAAAGTCTGCACACACAAAACAATACCTTTAATAAGGTTATTGCCAGGCACAACCAGGTAAGGCTAAACCTTGGGTTTTCACCCTGCATGTTTAGACACT
The DNA here is from genome assembly GCA_910589775.1 of Avena eriantha. Lineage (NCBI taxonomy): Eukaryota > Viridiplantae > Streptophyta > Magnoliopsida > Poales > Poaceae > Avena > Avena eriantha. Next base: position 408,875,280 of record OU342746.1, on the reverse strand, counting down.
GAATTCCTCCTGTGTTGTCGCCCTCGCTTGCTACTTCTGCTGCTCCAAATCACAAAGCACCAAGCCATAAACCCTACATCCCCAGGACTCAAACTTCCAATGCCAGTCTTCAGTTCCTGGCTTCCATGCCATTCTCCGTGTATGACTTCATCGTGGAACCAAGTCATGTCCCATAATGGCAACAGACAGCAGAGCTTCACAACGCCACCTCTGAAACCAAACGGCCAGCAAAAAAATGGTTGCGCACGACCGAAACACCATCCTCACCGACGAACTCCAGGCATGTCGTCCATTTGGAATTCACCGATGGAGTTTTTCGGAACTCGGTAGTCCACTCAAAATGAATGACGACTGGTGATAGGTAGTCCTTCATCATGGAGAGAGGGAAATACAAGGACGACCTCCTTTATCCAAGCTAATCTTGTTTGAAATATGCCCTAGAGACAAATAGTAATAAGGACTATTATCATATTTCATAAAGTTTATGATTAAGTTTTATATCATGCTATAACTGTGTTGAAAGGAAACGTCAATACACATGTGATATATAAACAACCAGGGGTTCCTGGTGAAACTCTAGTCACTAGTTCATTGGTCAACAGATGATCAAGGTTTCCTGATCATGTGGCATTTATGCCAGTTGGAAATAAAGTCAACTCATTCTGCGAATGAGATGATGAATCAATACCCAACCTAAACATCGTGACCCAATCATGTCATGAAGTTCAAGTAACAATGATTATAATAGACCTCGTAGACTATTCCTTAGACCGTGAGACTATATCAATCATTGTCTCCCGAGAATGCTTAGATACCATCAAACGTCACTTGGTAATACAGTGATCATAAAGGTATGTTCAGGTATTCAGAGGAACCGTAGAAGCAATATATGTCAAGAGTAGGATTTGTCCATCTGCGTGACAGAAAAGATACTCGAGGGCCCACTCGGAGAAGTTATATCCAATAGTTGTGCAGCGTGTGATTTGATCACGGAGATATCACTTGTCGAAACGAGTCAAGTAGCATTGTTCGGTAACGGAATTGAACACGACATGGTGATGTCATTGATCAGATCTCGGGCAATGCAAGTATCGAATGGCAAAAGGAATAAGACACGACTGTCCCAGTTCAAACAATAAAAGATCTTCGTGGAACGCACAAGGGTCACATGGCCATCCATGTCCCTCTGTCGATCATTGGTCTGGGAGTGTCCCAACCATGTCTGGGGTGTTCCCGAACCATGTGGTATCATGCTTAAGGGATTGATGATGCTTAGATCTTGTTTTTAGGATCGGTAGAATCACCGAAGAAGAGAAGAGAGAAAACCAGAAGGGTTTCGGTAAGTCTAGAGGATGTCCGGAGTGGAGGTAGAAGGTGTTCCATAGCCACGGAGATTGAATAATATGTGAATGAATGTTAAATATTGATTTAATCATTTATTCATAATTATTTAATACAAAAGAAAATCAATTAAATGGTCAAAGGGCTTAATGGGCCAAATCCTAGAGGGGCAAAGGCCCAAGAGGGGACCACACCCCTAGGAGGAGCTAGGGGCTAGCCGGCGGCCCTATTGGGCCTGCTCCATGTGGGGCCCATGGTGGGGGCTAGCCGGCGCGCCTCCCCACCCCTCTCCCATGATTAGTCCCAACCAGGGACTTTGAGGGAGGTTTTACCCCCCTCTCCCCTTATATATAGTGGGGTATTTTGACCAGAAAATACACTTGATGACCCACAAATATAGGGGTGTATCGCAGTATTTTCGATAAGTAAGAGTGTCGAACCCAACGAGGAGCAGAAGGTGCTGGCTAGTGGTATGGATCAGGAATTCTCTGCAAATACTTAGCAAACGGATTTTTAGGGGTTTTTGATAAAGCAAGTAAACAAAGTACAAGTAAATAAAAGACAGTAGGAATAAATGCAGCAAGTGGCCCAATCCTTTATGCAGCAAAGGACAAGCTGGTTGTATTACTTAAGATGACCAAACATTCTCGAGGACACATGGGAAGACTGTCAAGTGCTTTTGCTTCAAATAGTTGATTAATCTTCTTTAGCTTGCTAAGTGTTGTGTGGGTGAACCTGTGCTAATGTACCGATCCATCCAGGACTAATACATACTTGTGATTATACCCCTTGCAAACATCCATAAGTACAACAAAGTAATTAAGGTAGAAACCTAACCACAACTTTAAACTCTAAGACCCTTACGTCCCTTGTGCCATGGTTTCCTAACGAGGGTTCAGGTTTCTGTCACTCCGGTAACCCCTACGATTAGTAGCCAAATACACAATGCATTCCCCAAGGCCCATATAGGTGAAGTGTCATGTAGTCAATGTTGACATGACACCACTAGAAGAAGTACACCACAACTTAAATATCAAACTATTGAATCTTTCTCAACACAACTCCACTACTAAAAACATGACTTCTCCCATGTCCTCAAGAACAAAACGAACTACTCACAAGACATCATATGGATCATGATCAGAGATGGAATAATGATGTATAACAATCTGAACATAAACAATAATTCAATGGTTCACTCAATAGCATCAACTACAAAGAGTAATCAACACCAGGAAAGTTTCCCCTATGAACTATGCAAGATTCAACCCAATTGTTACAGCAATATGGAGATGGTGATGAGGGTGATGATGATGATGATGGTGTTGATGATGATGATGATCCCGATGAAGTCCAGCTTGATGATGGTGTTGATGGCGACGATCTCCCCTCTCCGGGAAGGAATTCCCCCGGCAGAAATCTGTCTGCCGGAGAGATCTTTCTCTCTCGGTGTTTTCCGCCCCACAGAGGCGGCGGAATCTTTCTGTGGCCACTCCTCGAGTCTTAGGGTTTCGGGAGGATGATATACGCCAGAGGGGAGAGGCTGGAGTGGGCCAGCGTGGCCACACCACCTGCTGGCGCGGCCTAGGCCTGCCCATGCCAGGGGGTGGTGTGGGCCCCCTATGGCTCATCTCCACTCTGTCTTCTGGCATCCTTAGTCTTCTGGAAAAATAGGATTTTCCGTATATTTTCCCAAATTTTCTGATCTTCACGAATTTTGCCTCCAAACAGCACCTTTTCCATCAGAATCTTGACTGCAGCGGTCCATGCTCAAAAAGTCATCAACCATGCAAAAACAGATGAAATAACATAAGTATCACCTCTCAATACGAAATATATCAATGAATAATAGTGAATTAAGACATAGAATAGTGATGCAAAATGGACGTATCAACTCCCCCCAAGCATAGACTTCGCTTGTCCTAGGGTGAAACTAAGCTCAATAAACATGACAACAGGTTTATGGAGTGAAGAGTCGATAAAAGAATACGGACAAGAAGCATCACATTCATAAAATACATAGATCATAATAGAAGACAACTCACTATTATATAACTCAACTTGTAATAAGTAAAGGAAACACAATAAAGATACATAAAGTAAATCATAATTGGTAATGGAAAACTTAGCTCTTGGTCGAAGAATAGTTGATAATTTGCTGGAGTTCACAAACAACTGGTTTTCAATGATAGCTTTCAAAGTAGTAAACATCAAGATAAGAGCAATGTGCAAAACAAGGAACATAAGACACGATTGAATAAATCATCATATGAATGAATGAAACACAACAACTCAAAATACTTGCTGAGATAGAAGGGAGTAGGTTTACTGACTCAATCTACAAAGTAAAAGAAAGGCCCTTCAAAGAGGGAAGCATGGATTGAAAGTCTCATAAAGAGCTCCCAAAAATTATGATACTTACTAGCTTTCAGCTCTCATTGCCCCTATCATAGGCATCTTTAGGTGATTAAGGTTAAAGTGATCAAATATGAGGATATGCATTGACAAGTTGTAAGTTGAGCATCTCATGTCCCTTGAATACGACGGCCGCTCCTCATGCTACTCAAGTTTAGTCACCGGTAAGTTCTTGTCATCGTAAGCATATGTGTATCATAGAGAACCGCCAACGGGGTACCCCTTGCCCGATGATAAGGAAGAATCCCCATATCAAAATGACAAGGCAAGCAGACAACAAGCATCTCAACAATATTCTTATTTACCATGGGAATATGGTGCTTTTTTTCTCTCTTTCCTCTTTTCATAATATCTCTCCCTTTTTTCTTTTCTCTTTTTTTCAATCTCTATCTCTTTTTTATAAGAAGAATGCTTCATAGATACTCGTTATGGTTACGCTGCAGGTTTCCACCATGTCAGCATGGATTAGACCAGCAGCCCAGGCGTTTCTCAAACACATATGCATAACTCCATGGACTTACAAGCTCCCCTTTCATTTCACACTAACGACATCCATAGACAAAAGAACATGATATCAACTTGGTACAAAGTACTAGTGCAATGTTGAAAGCGTTCCCCGTGACAACATGGTTCTGCTAATTCACAACTTACAAAGCGCAAGCATATACGCAACATAGGTGAGCACAATGGTTCAACTTTATTAAATGCAAGAAAGTAAAGTGTGCCATCAAGTTCGTGAGAGCTTTAATCACTAATTTTCACATAACAAGTTTAATTTGGGAGGTAGAAAAACAAGAATTTACTTGGAATAGCAATAATGCTACTAGGTAGGTATGGTGGACACAAATGGTATGGGTTTTGGTTTAAAGGAGTGGATGCACGAGAAGAATACCCTCTCAGTACAGGTTTTTGGCTAGCAAGGCTGGGTAGTAAGTATAAGAGTTGAAGGAAACAAACAAACATACAAGTGATAAAAACAAACATGCAATCTTCCTTGGAAGCACAAAACATCTTAACTAGGGAATACTAGACTTATGAGAAAATCAAGAAAGAAAGATGATGAGATTATTTTTCTTTAGAGTACTTTTATCTTTTTCATTCAACTCTCAAAAATAGTGTGCTACTGACCGAGCCAGGTTTGCCAAAACCAACTAAATTAACTCAATGATCCCAAAGTGATACCAATACTAACAACAAGATCAATCATATAACCACGAATTGAAAACTCATATAAGCTATGCAAAAGAGTAAATGATAGAACTTCTCATTAATATTCCATAACGGAAACTCACACCAAGGGATACATATCTAACGAGAGAGGGGACACTTCCATAATGCAAACCATACTACATAATAACTCCTCTATTCATGATATGACTCTACTAATAAGGTAAAAAGATAGAAGATAGTGATATGATACCGCGACACTCCCCCAAGCTTGGAACAAACCAAGGGGATGCCAAACCTGATGACGAATTACTCCTTTGGTCATGTCGGGTTGAGTATCCTAGCTCTTGCGATTCTTTCCCCACTCTACCTCCTTGAAGTCTTCTTTTCCTGCATGGCTAGAACGAGGCAAATCCCAACTGGAGGGTAATTTCTCCTTGGGCATATTCTGGTATTGATGCTCATGGATAAGGGTATGGAAAGGATTCTTAGCGCGCGGAGGAAGTGGCCATGGATCTGAACGGTGATGAGGAATCTTCCCTCCAATTGGCATAGTCATGGCAGAGTTTGCCACCACTCCAATGCTTGCAATGGTAGTGCCAGTGTGCTTTGCCTCCTCTTCACCTTCACTCTTGATCTCCTCCTCTTGACTGGGGTCTTGGAGGTCCTCCTCCATAGGTTCCTTTCCTTTATCCTTGGTGGACACCATTGCGGTTCTAAGCTTTCAAAGATAGTTCCTGGCAGAAACAGATCGAAACAAAAACATGACGAAAACACGATATACGAACCTCGGAAGATCCGGGGGGTTATATATTACGAAGTTTCATAACAAGAGGAAGGTACTAGGTGAAAACGGGTCGGAGACGGAGTCTGGGGTAGCCTCACCACCTGGTGGCGTGGCCAGGGGTGGGCCCACGCCACAGGGTGGTGTGGGCCACCCTGGCTCCGTTTCCGTTCTTTTTTTTTGCTTCGTAACTTCCCTTATTGACTGAAAACTGTAAAAATATAGTTGGATTGTATTTTCGCGGAACTTTTCTTACCAGAACTGTTACCTAGTTAGAAACGGACTCTGCAGGTCTCCGAATTTGGTCCTTAATGAATTTCTCTGGAGTTATAACTTGAAAGGCATCAACATCTTCATTGTAAGAATCTCCAGCAATATAGTGTTTGAGTCGCTATCCATTCACAACTTGTGTAGTATTATGTTTTAGAGAAGAAATTTTTATTGCTCCTGAACGGTATACTTCTTCAATGATGAAAGGTCCTTCCCATTTTGATAGTAGCTTACCTGCAAAAAGTCTGAGACGAGACCTATACAATAGAACTTTCTCACCAACATGAAATTCTCTCTTAAGTATTCGCTTGTCATGCCATCTTTTAATATAGTGTTTGAGTCGCTATCCATTCACAACTTGTGTAGTATTATGTTTTAGAGAAGAAATTTTTATTGCTCCTGAACGGTATACTTCTTCAATGATGAAAGGTCCTTCCCATTTTGATAGTAGCTTACCTGCAAAAAGTCTGAGACGAGACCTATACAATAGAACTTTCTCACCAACATGAAATTCTCTCTTAAGTATTCGCTTGTCATGCCATCTTTTAACTTTTTCCTTAAAGAGCCTAGCATTCTCATAGGCTTCACTCCTCCATTCATCTAAAGAACTTAAGTCAAAAAGTCTTTTCTCACCAGCTAGCTTACAATCTCTATTTAGTTCTTTCACTGCCCAGTAAGCTTTGTGTTCTAATTCTAAGGGTAAGTGTCAAGCTTTCCCATAAACCATTTTATAAGGGGACATTCCCATAGGATTTTTGTAAGCAGTTCTATAAGCCCATAAAGCATCATTCAACTTCTTAGCCCAGTTTTTTCTAGACCTATTAACAGTCTTTTGCAAGATAGATTTAATTTCTCTATTTGAGAACTCTACTTGCCCGCTAGTTTGGGGATGATAAGCTGAAGAAATTCTATGATTAACATCATACTTAGCGAGTGTCTTCCTAAAACCGCCATGAATGAAATGAGAACCCCCATCAGTCATGAGATACCTAGGCACTCCAAACCTAGGAAAGATAACATCCTTAAGCATTTTTAGAGAGGTTTCCCCGTCAGCACTCTTCGTAGGAATGGCTTCTACCCACTTAGTAACATAATCAACGGCAACAAGAATATGAGTATAGCCTTTCGAAGGAGGGAAAGGACCCATAAAGTCAAATCCCCAACAATCAAAAGGTTCAATAACTAGAGAGTAGTTTATAGGCATTTCATTGCGTCTAGAAATATTACCAACACGTTGACATTCATCACAAGATAAAACAAATTTTCTTGCATCCTTAAAAAGGGTAGGCCAGTAGAAACCTGATTGTAATACCTTTTGTGCGGTTCTATCTCCTGCATGATGTCCTCCATAGGCGCTACCATGACATTTACGCAATATCTCTTTTTGCTCATATTCTGGAACACATCTTCGCATAATACCATCAACTCCTTCTTTGTATAAGTGTGGGTCATCCCAAAAATAATGCCTCAAATCATAGAAGAACGTCCTTCTTTGCCGAGCTGTAAAAGTTGGAGGCAAATACTTGGAAACAATAAACTTAGCATAATCAGCATACCAAGGGCTTCCTCGAGAGTTCACCCCTACTGCGGCTAACTCTTCATTTGGGAAACTATCATTAACAAGCATAGGATCAAAAGAGATGTTTTCCAAACGAGATAAATTATCAGCTACAGGATTTTCAGCACCCTTCCTATCCACTATGTGTAGATCAAACTCTTGTAAAAGCAGTACCCATCTAATAAGCCTAGGCTTAGCGTCCTTCTTTGTCATAAGATATTTAATAGAAGCATGATCAGTATGAATGGTTACTTTTGAGTCCACAATATAGGGCTTAAACTTATCACAAGCAAAGACAACAGCTAGAAATTCCTTTTCAGTAGTAGCATAATTCCTTTGAGCAGCGTCTAGAGTCTTACTAGCATAATGGATAACGTTCAGCTTTTTATCAATACGTTGCCCAAGGACAGCACCTACAGCAAAATCACTAGCATCACACATTATTTCAAAGGGTAAACTCCAAACAGGTGGTTGAACAATAGGAGCTATTGTTAAAGCCTTTTTAAGAGTTTCAAAAGCTTCCTTACAATCATCATCAAAAACGAAGGGTACATCCTTTTGAAGAAGATTAGTAAGGGGTTTTGATATCCTAGAAAAGTCTTTAATAAACCTTCTATAGAAACCAGCATGACCAAGGATGCTACGAATACCTTTTGTGTCTCTTGGGCATGGCATCTTCTCAATTGCTTCAACCTTAGCTCTATCAACTTCTATTCCTCTTTCAGATACTTTATGCCCAAGAACAATCCCTTCGTTAACCATGAAGTGGCATTTCTCCCAATTAAGAACAAGATTAGTTTCTTCATATCTCTGCAAAACTTTATCAAGGTTGTGTAGACAATTATCAAAAGAAGTTCATAGACAGAAAAGTCATCCATGAACACTTCTACAATTTCCTCACAAAAAACATGAAAGATAGCAGAGATGCACCTTTGAAAAGTAGAAGGAGCATTACATAAACCAAAAGGCATACGTCTATAAGCATAAGTTCCATAAGGGCAAGTAAAAGTAGTTTTTTCTTGATCTTGTTGTTTAACAGCAATTTGAGAGAAACCAGAATAACCATCAAGAAAACAAAAATGGGTCTTTTTAGACAACCTTTCCAACATTCGATCAATAAAAGGAAGCGGGTAGTGATCTTTCTTAGTAACTTTATTGACTTTTCTAAAATCGAGGCACATCCTATAGCCTACTACTATTTTTTGAGGAATAAGCTCATCATTATCATTAGGAACAACAGTAATGCCTCCCTTTTTAGGAACACAATGAACAGGACTAACCCATTCAATATCAGCAATAGGGTAAATAATACCAACATCAAGGAGTTTCAATTCTTCATTCCTTACCACTTCCTTCATCCTTGGATTTAAACGTCGTTGGTGCTCTACCACCGACTTTGCATCTGGTTCTATGTTGATAGAATGCTGACATATAGTAGGTGAAATCCCTTTTAATTCATCCAGAGTATAGCCCATAGCTCCTCGGTGTTTCCTCAAAACCTCCAATAGCCTTTCTTCTTCCTTTCCTGAAAGTTTAGCGCTAATAATAATAGGATATATCTTTTTTATCATCAATATAAGCATATTTAAGATCATCAGGGAGAGGTTTTAGATCGAAAACTGGATCCTTTTTAGGTGGCAGCGTGGTACCCAAGTCTTCTACAGGCAAGTTATGCTTAAGCATCTTAGGATGATCACAGAGAATCCTGTCAATTTCATTCCTTTCTTCCATGAAGATTTCACTTTCATGATCTTCCATAAATTGCTGCAAAGCATTGTTAGGAGCAAGAGAAATAGAAGCAAGTTGTTCAACTCTAAAATCCTCATTATGGGTTTCCTCTTCACAAGGTTCTTTAGCAAATTTCGAGAAATAAAACTCATAAGATTCCCCAGCAAACTTAGTCAAGATTTTCTCCCTCTTGCAATCTATAATGGCTCCACAAGTACTCAAGAAAGGTCTACCAAAAATAATAGGATAAGTTTTACTAGAAGCTGAACCGAGTACTAGAAAATCAGCAGGGTACTTAATCTTACCACAAAGAACTTCCACGTCTCGTACAATACCAATTGGAGAGATGGTCTCTCTATTAGCAAGGTGAATAACCACATCAATCTCTTCCAACTCGCAAGGACTAATTTCATGCATAATTTCTCTGTAAAGCTCATAAGGAATAGAACTGGAACTTGCACCAATATCACATAAACCATAATAGCAATGATCACCAATTCTAACAGAAAGCACAGGAACACTAGCCTTTTTAGTTCTATTAGGATGTGAAACAATATTAGAGGCATCTTCACAAAAGACTATGTGCCCATCTTCTATGCTTTTAGTGACCAGGTCTTTCACAATTGCTACCATAGGTTCAACATTTATTTGTTCATCAGGCTTTACAGTTCTCTTTTCACCTTTGGTGATTACATTAGTTATCATAGGATGGTCCTTTACCTTTTCTGGGAAAGGAATCTTTTCGATATAGGGTTCAGGTAAGATGGGATCAATAATGCAATACTCAGCACTCCCAATAGGAACAAAGTCAACAATATCTTTGTAAGGTGCATGGTATTTATTCCATCCCCTTTTTGGAATTTTGATATAGGAAGCAAAAGTTCTAAAGCACTTCGTAATAACATGCAAATCAAGACCATAAGCATTACTAATATTTTGAAAGTCATTAGTTCCCATAAAAGATTCAATGCATTCATAATCATAATTTATACCCGACTTTCTACCTTTGTCATTCTCCCAAGCTTCAGCATTGTCTTGAATACGGTCCAGAAAATCCCATTTAGCTTCTTCTTCCATACGAGTAAATGATCCAGCGCAAGAAGCGTCCAATAAATCCTTGTCATGTAGAGGGAGTCTTGCATAAAAGTTATTGACAATAATATTGTTGGGAAGCTCATGAATGGGACATTTGAGCATTAGTAACTTCAATCTCCCCCAAGCTTGAGCTGTACTCTCTCCATCAAGAGGCCAGAAGTTGTATATTTGATTCTGATCTTTATGAATCTCACTAGGAGGATAAAACTTTGAATAAAAGAGAGGCACTATTTCCTCCCATTCTAGAGCTTGACCATTCTTCAGCAGCTTATACCATTCCCCAGCTCTTCCTTTCAGTGATAATGAGAATAACTTCGTCTTAACTTGATTTGTAGTAATACCTGCACACTTGAACAACCCGCATAATTCGTGTATAAAGAGTAAATGATCACCGGAATAGACAGTTCCATGCCCAACATAGTAGTTATCCATAACAAGATCAATAATTCTTGTAGGTATTTTGAAAACATCATTCTCAGCAGGTGGAGGCTTATCTACTACCTTAGCAGTGGTAGTAGCATTACCAAATAAGAAACTGAGCGAATTTTCCATAATGAAAATAAAGAAACTAACAGAAGTAAACAATACTCACAGTAGAAGTTTCCTTTACCAGTTCCACTCTCCAATAGCGCTTCACTCCCCGGCAACAGCGCCAAAAAATAGTCTGGATTTTCGATAAGTAAGAGTGTTGAACCCAACGAGGAGCAGAAGGTGCTGGCTAGTGGTATGGATCAGGAATTCTCTGCAAATACTTAGCAAACGGATTTTTAGGGGATTTTGATAAAGCAAGTAACCAAAGTACGAGTAAATAAAAGACAGTATGAATAAATGCAGCAAGTGGCCCAATCCTTTATTCAGCAAAGGACAAGCCGGTTGTATTACTTAAGATGACCAAACGTTCTCGAGGACACATGGGAAGACTGTCAAGTGCTTTCGCTTCAAATAGTTGATTAATCTTCTTTAGCTTGCTAAGTGTTGTGTGGGTGAACCTGTGCTAATGTACCGACCCATCCAGGACTAATACATACTTGTGATTATACCCCTTTCAAACACCCGTAAGTACAAGAAAGTAATTAAGGTAGAAACCTAACCACAGCTTTAAACTCCAAGACCCTTACGTCCCTTGTGCAATGGTTTCCTAACGGGGGTTCAGGTTTCTGTCACTCCGGCAACCCCTACGATTAGTAGCCAAATACACAATGCATTCCCCTAGGCCCATATAGGTGAAGTGTCATGTAGTCGACGTTCACATGACACCACTAGAAGAAGTACACCACAATTTAAATATCAAACTATTGAATCTTTCTCAACACAACTCCACTACTAACAACATGACTTCTCCCATGTCCCCAAGAACAAAACGAACTACTCACAAGACATCATATGGATCATGATCAGAGATGGAATAATGATGTATAACGATCTGAACATAAACAATAATTCAACGGTTCACTCAATAGCATCAACTATAAAGAGTAATCAACACCAGGAAAGTTTCCCCTATGAACTATGCAAGATTCAACCCAATTGTTACAGCAATATGGAGATGGTGATGAGGGTGATGATGATGATGATGGTGGTGATGATGATGATGATCCCGATGAAGTCCATCTTGATGATGGTGTTGATGGCGACGATCTCCCCTCTCCGGGAAGGAATTCCCCCGGCAGAAATCTGTCTGCCGGAGAGATCTTTCTCTCTCGGTGTTTTCCGCCCCACAGAGGCGGCGGAATCTTTCTGTGGCCACTCCTCGAGTCTTAGGGTTTCGGGAGGATGATATACGCCAGAGGGGAGAGGCTGGAGTGGGCCAGCGTGGCCACACCACCTGCTGGCGCGGCCTAGGGCTGCCCGCACTAGGGGGTGGTGTGGGCCCCATGTGGCCCATCTCCACTCCGTCTTCTGGCATCCTTAGTCTTCTGGAAAAATAGGATCTTCCGTATATTTTCCCGATTTTTTGATCTTCGTGAATTTTGCCTCCAAAGAGCACCTTTTCCATCAGAATCCTGACTACAGCGGTCCATGCTCCAAAATCATCAACCATGCAAAAACAGATGAAATAACATAAGTATCACCTCTCAATACGAAATATATCAATGAATAATAGTGAATTAATACATAGAATAGTGATGCAAAATGGACGTATCAACACACAATATTCAATAAAGGTTTCCTCACTTTTGGGAAGACCTCCAATTGATATTTCTCTCTCTATCTCCCGTGACCGTGGTCCCAAGATCGGACTGCTCGAACGAGAGACATCTTCACCGCGGAGCACCGTCGTGCTGCGGGATTCGGATCCATGAGCTCTACTTCCGCAACTGCTGCTGGATCGGGGAAGCGGGAGTCATCGCCAGGCACCGGATGCATGTAACTCCCCGTGAGATGTCACACTTGGGGTACTAGGACTCGTTGGAGCTACAGGAGCTAGAGGACTTCAACATGACCTTGAGGTCGGCTTCAGATCGTCTACATCAACCACGCTCCCCTGAGTGTTGATAATGCTTTTCGGTCTTCAAGGGTAAGTGATACATTGCAAATGTATCTATAATTTTTGATGTTCCATGCTTAGTTTTATCCACTTTCTTGTGTTTTCTTCCAACTTTGGAGTACTTTTCATATGATTTCTTGGACTAACCTATTAACAAGAGCCATAGTGCCAACTGCCTGTTTTCTGCTGTTTTTGGTTCCAGGAAAGTCAGAAAATGAATATTCTCGGAATTGGACGGGACAAAAGCCAAAGTGCCTATTTTTCTGGAAGTGATCAAGTGCCAGAATACGAGACGGAGAGGGGCCAGAGGGTGGCCACACCACCTGGCCATGCAGCCAGGCCTGGCCCACGCCAGGGGGTGGTGTGGCCAGCCCAGGCACCCCCTCGGCCTCCCCTTCCGACTATAAGATGCCCTCGGGACGTAAACCCTAAGTACCCGATCAAAAATCCACGAAAGATTCTGTAGCCGCTGTCATCTCCATCCCTAGATCGGGAGGGATCTTAAGCTCTTCTCGGCACCCTGCTGGAGAGGGGAATTCACCCTGGAGGCCTTCTTCATCACCATGCAAGCCTCCGGTGTGATGCGTGAGTAGTTCATCCTTGGACTACGGATCCATGTAGTAGCTAGATGGCTGGTTCTCCTCCTTTGTGATTTCATGTTTAGATCTTGTGAGCTCCGTTCATGATCAGGATCATCTATTTGTAATTCTTCATGTTGTGTTTGCGGGGATCCGATGGATATTGAGATGCTATTTCAGATTGATTATTGATTCTATCATGTCTTTGTTATTTGAGATCTTGCATGCTTTCCGTTGTTAGTAGCTATCTTGGCCAAGTAGATGCTAGCAACTCCAAGAGTTAGTATTTATGCTCGATAGTGGGTTCATGCCTCTGGTAATCTGGGGAAGTGATAGCAATCTCTAAGGTACTAGATGTGCTGTTGCTACCAGGGAGAAAACAACAATCCTTTGTTCATAGAATAATCGTATTGTTTACTTTACACGCAGTTCGTAAAGCAATAATTTGTTGCTTGCAACTTAATACTGGAGGGGGTTCGGATGATAACCTGAAGGTGGATTATTAGTCATAGATGCAGTTGGATGGCGGTCTATGTATAATGTTGTAATGCCCAATCAAGTCTCAAAGGAGTTAAGATGATTAGTATATGCATGTTTTGCTTTCTCGGTGTTTGTCAATTGCCCCACTGTAATTTGTTCACCCAGCATGTTATCTATCTTAAGGAGAGCCACCTCTAGTGAACTATGGATCCCGGTCCTTTACTTTACATACCATCTACAATCTTTTACTGCTTTGTGTTTACTTTCTGAAAACTTTTACTTCTTTCCATTCGATACGTTTAATCCTTTGTTTTCCGCAAAACACGGTGAGATTGACAACCTCATCGCAAGTTGGGGACAAAGTTCTGTGGTTGTGTTGTGCAGGTCTCCACGTTGCTACTAGCACCGGTAGTGCGCGCTGCCAAAGCTCAGCTAGTAACACCTTTGGGGTGTTTCCTTGCTCCTACTGGTTCGATTAAACCTTGGTTTCATAACTGAGGGAAACTTGCTGTTGTGCTCATCATACCTTCCTCTTGGGGTTTCCAACGAGCTCTACATCAACACCACGCACCAAGAACTTTTCTGGGTGCCGTGCATTGAGCCATCAGTAAGTTCGCGAAAATCCCCTCCCGTTACTGCGTTACTAAAAGATAGGTCCTGGCAACATTAGGGGTTCAGGGGCGTAGGGTAAAATTTTATTGTTTTCATACGCGAACCCCTACAATGGTATCAGAGCTAGATCTATGCATAGTAATGCTAGTACGGGTAGAACACACGAGATGTAGCGTCTAGGAATTGATCTTTTAGTTGTTACCTTCCCACGTGTACTTGTGTATGCCACAGTAATGCTTGATGAACTAGCCCCCAACCGACTTTACGCGTTCGTGAGACTGTTTCACGCTTGACATACGGCTTGTACCGTATAAAGTTGCATTGGGGGGTGCCTGTCTCTCTCGCATTAGTTGGTATGTCATTTGCAATGGAGGGCCCAAAAAGGGGTATAGTATAGATAACTACTCAATCAACGTTCTGGTGAAGGTTCATAGGTAAGAACTGTTCTTGTGTGAAAGCCATTCAGCCACGTAAAACTGATGTCTACGCACTTCTATTCTTGTAGACAATTGTTGGGCCTCCAAGTGCAGAGGTTTGTAGAACAGCAACAAGTTGTCCCTTAAGTGGATCACCCAAGGTTTATCGAACTCAGGGAGGAAGTGGTCAAAGGTATTCCCTCTCAAGCAACCGTGCAATCAAGATACAAGAAGTCTCTTGTGTCCCCAACACACCCAACACACTTTTCAGGTGTATAGGTGCACTAATTCGGCGAAGAGATAGTGAAATACAAGTGGTATAGATATAAGATAACGGTGCTAGAAAATACTTTGATGTCATGGAAGAGACTAAAGGCAACCTAAAATAAAGATGGAAGCAAGCAAACATGTAACAGCTCTAGTTGCAAACGGTGTTTCAATGCTAAGAAACAAGGCCTAGGGATCATACTTTCACTAGTGAACACTCTCATATAAATATATTCTTCTTTATGATACTACGCTGAACTACTCTCCGGTTGGACACTCTAATCAACGGTAGGGCTATAACAGCACACCTCAAAGTTCATCTTTCCCATCTAGAAAACCCCACACTGTCACCTTGAGCACTAGATGGTTCGAACAAACACCACAATTTCATAAAGACATCCAACTCCAAATATAACTCATAACAAGTATTTGTAATCTCTAGCCTAAGTGCCACCATGGTGAGCACGCTGTCACTTTCACACACATGGGGAGAGCAGAGATTCATTAAAGCACTTGAGTAGCAAGGTAGATCTATAGATTACAAGCTCATGATCTCAATAAGATCATGCATAGAGAGAGAGATGAACACATAGGTACCGGTAGAACCCTTAGCCTCGAGAGAGAACTACTCCCTCCTCATCATGGGAATCAGCAATGGTGATGGAGATGGTGGTGGAGATCGATGGAGATGGCTCCGGTGGCACTTCCCTGTCCCGGCAGGTTGCCGGAACAGAGACTTTCTGTCCCCTAAATCTCCCCTTCGGTGGCGGCGGCGCAGCGGAACTTTTCGTGGATTTCTGATTGATGATCTAGGGTTTATGCATCGGGAGGCTTCTTATAGGCCAGAAGGCAAGGTTGGTGGGAGGCCAGGGGGCCCACTCCATGCCCTGGCGCGGCCTGGGGGGACCCGCACCATGGGGTGGTGTGGGCACCCTGTGGCCCCTCTCCGACTCTCCTTCTGGCTCCGTGAGTCTTTCGGGAAAATATCAACTTTGGCTTTTGTCCGGTCCAATTCCGAGAATATTGATTTTCTGACTTTCTTGGAACCAAAAATAGCAGAAAACAGGCAACTGACACTGTGGCTCTTGTTAATAGGTTAGTCCAAGAAATCATATGAAAATTACTCCAAAGTGTGGACAAAACACAAGAAAGTAGATAAAACCAAGCATGGAACATCAAAAATTATAGATACATTTGCCATGTATCAAAAACATGCAAAGATAAAGTAGAGGCATCTAACTTTGTTTTGCAGGCAGGCGTTGCTTTGTGATATGGTTGTGGCAAAGGTAAAGTGATTACCTTGTGTTACAAAGTATTACCTCCATCCCAAGGCTTAAGGCATATAATGTTTTCAAAAGTCAAACCAACTAAAGTTTGACCAAGTTTTAGAGAAAAATGTTAATATTTACACTACGTAATCCATACCCTTTCATACATCATGAAACATATTTTCACATGGTATCCATATAGTATAATAGTTCTTGATAGTTTTTTCTAAAAGTTTCTTCAAACTTTACATGGCTTGACTTAAAAAAAATTATATGCCTTAAGCCTCGGGATGGAGGAGTAGTAGATAGTCACGGAGGTGATGGACTACCACGCCAGAAAGACACCCGTACCCTGGTGTCTACGGTGCCGGAACCATGGCGCCGGAATCCGGTGACACCAGATGGAGATCACGACATGAAGGACCATATCACATCGCATTTACATTCAATGTTATTGTTTGTATATCTTATTATGTGCTAGTATTAGATACTCGACGGTAGCCTAATAAGATGATCCCTATTAAAATACTAATGATTGTGTTCTCCCTTAGTGTGCACCACCAAGAAAGTTCTTCGGTATGAAGCAGGCCGTGATGATTGGGTGTCAAACATATCTAGGTTCGCATACAGTGGGTGTAAGCCATGTTGCACATCGAATACACTAAGGTTGAGTTGGCGATCCTAGCATGTACATACATGGACTCAAAACACGGATGGTCGAAAGATCGAGCACGAGTCGCATGAATGATGTGACCGACGTTTAGCGTCCACCCTAGAACCCACATTGATGGTCGTGATGACCGGGGGAGATGTGGGGAAAAGGGGTAGTGTTATCACTAGAACCCTTCGGATGATAGGTGTTTCTGAGTGGAATTATTATTATTAACTCATTTAATTATAAACTTAGTTTATATTCCTTTTGCAATTATAAATGTAGAGATGGCTCACCGTGATGCTTACTTTTCTATTGAGGAGTGGGTAATTCGTGAGAAATTTAGAATTGATGGATCCAACTTTCCTAGATGGCTTGTGTGCCTAAATGATCTCCTCACTAGTAATCATGTGGTAGACTACATACACCGCACGATGGATTTGACTGAGCCAGACCACTATGAGACTCCACGAGAGTTGGCGGACCACTACTATCGTCAAGAGATGTCCACTTACATTCAGATAATAATGCATTACGAGATGGTGGATGAACTCCATCCGCTCATGGGTGATCTTGATCCATATGCAATGGTGGATCAGCTGAGAGCAGAGTTCATAAGCCATGTGCGCATATGGAAGCATGAGATACTTGGAGAATTCCTTTCCATAAATATGGAGGAACACCCTTGTCTGAAGAGTCACTTGGAGCACATGCTTGATGCACATATGAGACTGGTGTACTTCGTGGATTACTGGATGGATGATCCATTTGCGATAGGCGTACTGCTTCAATCGCTGCCTCCCAACTATAAGGACATGTCTAGAGTAGCTTCATGAGTGGTGATACGAAAACATTGGATTTCCAAGAGTTCATATTACGTTTCAGGAACATAAAGGTTGAACCAATCACCAGAGAGGTCATCGATGATGAAGGTATATATTTGATTACAATTTTATAAATGTTATAATCTTGCAAACACATGTTGCAAAGTATATTTGATACTTGTTCTGTTTTGCTAAAACAGGTCCTTCTGCATGAGAGGTGCTTGCTAGAGAGGAGGTGACGTTCCGTGTTGATGGCGAGCATGATGATGATGGCCAACGAAACTCTCCCTCAACATTTATCACTTAGTTTATGGTTTTGGGTACATATTGTAATCGATGGATATGTGAACTTCATTAGTGTGTCTCACACTTTGGGAGACGGTTATTCATATGAGTTTGTAACAAACCGTTGTTCCACTTTTATGAATGATTTCTATTCATGTTCATATCTTGTTCAATTATGTGTGAACTATCTTGGTTTTGAAACTAATTGATAATACATGAACATTTGTAAAATACTGAAATGCCTTGGAATTACCCAACTTAATGATATGTTCATTGATGAATGAAACCATTGTTAAAATTCAAAGTTATGTGATAATATGTGAAGGACATTTGTTTTCTTGTCACATATGAATCATGCCTAAGTTTGGCAAAATAACTTAAGCACCGGGTATTACTTGAATAAAGTGTTTGATGAATTGTTAAAAGAGAATACATATTCGATGTATTGTGGTTTAACAAAATGGTGATTATCATTATATGTTTGTTTAAATTTTGTAAAGAAGTTTACTAAAGGAAACATGAGTATGAAACTATTTGATATGATCAAAGTATTTTATCAACAAAGGGATTAAAGATAAAATATAATCTAATTACTACGATTTGATCAATAGTAATGAAATTCGACTTTATAAGGTTGGCATAAAGAAATTGTGGAATGCAATGCATTTGAAACGTCAAAGTGCAAAGCATCACAATTGATATTAGATATCAAAGTGGGTGAATAGATGGTGCTTGATACATTGCAAATGTATCTATAATTTTTGATGTTCCATGCTTGGTTTTATCTACTTTCTGATGTTTTGTTCCAACTTTGGAGTACTTCTCATAGACTTTCTTGGACTAACCTATTAACAAGATTCCACAGTGCTAGTTGCCTGTTTTCTGCTATTTTTGGTTCCAGGAAAGTCCGAAAATCAATATTCTCGGGATTGGACCAGACAAAAGCCAAAGTCGATATTTTACCGGAAGACTCACGGAGCCAGAAGACGAGACGGAGAGGGGCCAGGGGCTAGCCACACCACCTGGTGGCGCGGTCCAGGCCAAGTCGTGCCAGGGGGTGGTGTGGGCCCCTCCGACACCCCCTCGGTCTCCCCTCTCGCCTATAAGAGCCTCCCGATGCATAAACCCTAAATAGTCAAGCCTCCAGCCACGAAAAGTTCCATAGCGCCGCCGCCACCGAAGGGGAGATTCGGGGGACAGAAAGTCTCTGTTCCAGCACCCTGCCGGGATGGGGAAGTGCCCCCGGAGCCATCTCCATCGATCTCCGCCGCCATCTCCATCACCATTGCTGATTCCCATGATGAGGAGGGAGTAGTTCTTCCTCGAGGCTAAGGGATTCTACTGGTAGCTATGTGTTCATCTCTATCTATGCGTGATCTTATTGAGATCACGAGCTTGTAATCTATAGATCTATTCTACTACTCAAGTGTTTAATGAATCTCTGCTCTCCCCATTTGTGTGAAAGTGACGGCGTGCTCACCATGGTGGCACTTAGGCTAGAGATTACAAAAACTTGTTATGAGTTATATTTGGATTTGGATATCTTTATGAAATTGTGGTGTTTGTTGGACTCATCTAGTACTCAAGGTGACAGTGTGGGGTTTTCTAGATGGGAAAGGCTTACTTTGAGGTGTGTTGTTATAGTCCTACCATGGATTAGAGTGTCCAACCGGAGAATAGTATCATAAAGAGAAGATATTTATATGAGAGTGTTCACTAGTGAAAGTATGATCCCTAGGCCTTGTTTCGAAGCACTAAAACACCGTTTGCTATTAGATCTATTGCATGTTTACTTGCTTCTATCTTTATTTTAGTTTTACTTTAGTCTTTTCCACGCCATCAAGTTATTTTCTATCACCGTTACCACTTTTAATTATCTATACCACTTGTATTTCACTATCTCTTTGCCGAACTAGTGCACCTATACACCTGACAAGTGTATTGGGTGTGTTGGGGACACAAGAGACTTCTTGTATCTTGATTGCAGGGTTGCTTGAGAGGGGATACCTTTGACCACTTCCTCCCTGAGTTTGATAAACCTTGGGTGATCCACTTAAGGGAAAACTTGTTGTTGTTCTACAAACCTCTGCACTTGGAGGCCCAACAACTGTCTACAAGAATAGAAGTGCGTAGACATCAGCGCCAAATAAATCTTTTTAGTATAGATGTAAAGGACCATTAGTTAGAAATAGTTAACATTCAATTAGAATATATAGTGAACCATATGAATTCGTGAAATCGACACCATATATTGTATGGATCGTCGTTGAAGTTTTGGGGTTATTTGATATAATCAAAACAATAGCGAATAAGTCCTTGTAGAGTGTTCATTGGAAAACTTTGAATACGAAATCCATATCTAAAACCAAAATAAAAGCAAAACTAATATTGCTTGGATTTTTGGTGCATTCTCGAGAAAGTTTCACATTCAGTGGTATTTCTCGATTATGGAGCAAATGGAAGATAGTGAAAAACACGATGAGGATCCAATACCCTGCATCATAGTGTTAAGAAGAGCAACAGAAAGCGTTCCTGAACGATACTCTTCACAAAGGAAAGAATCAACGATAGTGATCATTGTGTTTTCTCCACTAGTGTTTTCACTACACAAAGTAGGATTCAAAATATGCTCCACATCTTGTATGGAGGTATTTGTGAATCATTTGTCATGATTATCGGAATATGACATACCTACGAACTACTAAGGAAATAATGGTAAACTAGAATTATGAGAAAACCTAGAGGAAAAATTCACTTGAGATTAGAAAGTAATTCGTTGTTGAATCTTAGAAGTAAAGGGGTTACTTGAATTTTCCCAAATGACTGCAAAGCCATAGTGGAAAAGGGGGTGAATGACAAAAGCACAATTTGTCATGAATGATGTATTGGACAAATTCAAATGAATTTGATTCAAGCGTGCTAAAAGTCTAGTGGATTTTAAACTAGTAAAGTACTAGTGTCTCATAGTGAATCTCCAAGTTTGATAACTGATCAAAGGATTTTGAAGTCCATCAAAATAGTGAGTGGATATGCAATTTTCATAAAATTGAGTGGGAGCTATGAAAGTCTTCCTAAAACAATATGTGAATGGCATATTTTTTAGTGGGAGCAAAATAAGTCTCAGATTCAAATAGATAGGAACATATGTTGAGTAAGAGTAGTGACTCATACTCAAATATGTTTGGAACAGATATTGAATGGGAGCTTAAAAGAGTGATTCTTAAGTGTGTACACAACACATTAAGAATAAAAGCGCAAGTACCGATAAATAAAGATTTATAAGGAGTAGAAGTTGATAATAAGTATATTACAATATTATGTAGTATTCCTTAAAGGATTTTGAAAAGAGTTTCGGAATAGAAGTTAATTAAGGAATTGGTCCTTGATAACTCAAAATTAGGAATAGAATTAAGTCTAACATCGATGCTTGAAAGAAAGAAAAGGATGATCATCATCCACTTTCTTGAGACATAGGTTCTATCTTAGGAAACCATGATGATAAGTTAACATAATATATGATCCAAGAAGGAACGTTTGAAAAGTGATTAAGGTTGAATCACAGAATGCTGAGCTAAGCTTGTCTGCAGTGTCTAATAGAGAACTATAGACATGTTTTCCAAATCCATAAAGGATGGCATATGTTAAAGCATAACGGGTTATGTTATAAGGGAATATGTTGGAAACTCCTGTAATACCGACTAAAGTCAAGTAAGAAGTGAGGTGAACGAAAACATCAAAAGTTGCATAGGATGCACTAGTGTTTCGATGATTACATTTATAATAAAAGATAAGGGTACCATCTAAGGTGATGTATAATATTATGGCGGGGCTAGTTCGCTTTTAACATAGAATGATGTGTCCCAGGACACAGTGCCCATGAGAAAGCCCTCGAGGTTGATATAAAGTCACTGTAGGCTCCTGGAAACCAGCCTCGTTCTGCTGCCATAACAACAATGCATACACAGAGATGTTGTCATGTGATGATAAAGTATTAATGTTAATCAAGGTGACATTACTAAGTTGCAAAGGATTTGGGAACTGTAAAGTACAAGCCCAAGACTCAACCTCTTCCATGGGCAAGCATGTTTAGGGTACCGGGATATATGGTGCCAACGATTAAGAACAAATGCAGCTAGTTTATTTGTACTCTAGTGCAAGTGGGAGACTGTTGGAAATATTCCCTAGAGACAAATAGTAATAAGGACTATTATCATATTTCATAAAGTTTATGATTAAGTTTTATATCATGCTATAACTGTATTGAAAGGAAACGGCAATACACGTGTGATATATAAACAACTAGGGGTTCCCGGTGAAACTCTAGTCACTGGTTCATTGGTCAACAGATGATCAAGGTTTCCTGATCATGTGGCATCTATGCCAGTTTGAAATGAAGTGAACTCATTCTAAGAATGAGATGATGAACCAATACCCAACCTAAACATCGTGACCTGATCATGTTACGAAGTTCAAGTTACGATGATTAGAATAGTCCTTGTAGACTATTCCTTAGACCGTGAGACTATATTCCGAGAATCCTTAGATAGCATCAAACGTCACTTGGTGACGAGGGGTGACCTCGGCAATGCCCATGATGATGTACTTAGGGTTTCGCGGAAAAGAGAACGCTGAGGATTTCATCGGATTCAGGAAAACAATGAAGTCAAAGTCGCCTGAATATTTGGGAATCGCACTATTACAAGTTGTCTGGGAGTTTTAGGTGTCTATTTTCTAGATCTAAAGTTGGGTGTATCGTTTATTGTATTGTGTCGTCCCTCCTCGTTGGCCCCGTCTAGCCTTTATATATGAGGAGGCTAGGTCTCGGGTACCAATACGAGTTGGGTTACAAGTTTGAGTTTGTATGTAGTCTAGTCTTGACTTTCCTTCCCTTGTATCACCAGGAGCCTGTGTCCCTGTAGGCTTCGTATCAACCAAACCATCATGGGCTTCATGGATCTTGGCAAATCTTCGGGTGAGGCTTCCGTTGGGCTGCACCATGTATGCCAATAGTGTGCACCCGAAGGGTTATGCCCATGTCAGTAGCCCCGAGGCTATGTTCAGATGCTTGCGTCCGAGCATGGGCTCAAAGTCTTTTTCTAATATTCCCGGAAGGTGAACACGAAGATTTCTTCGGATGTGTGTGTTTCTCGACTGCCTTGCTTGGTTACTGCAATGGTTTAAGTTGTCTTGTTCTTGAAGTGATATTAGAATTTTTATCTAGCGCTCCCGATGGGAGTAACTGTTGATGATACACTCGGGTAGGCTCAAAGTTATTCTTTGTCATTGTATCATCTGTCGACTCTTGTTGGAGGATTTCTGTTTTCTATCAGGTGCGCGGCCAGCGCTCCCGATGGGAGTAGCCCCGGAGGCTATGTTCGAACGCGTGCATTCGAGCATAGGCTCAGAGATCTTCTTCATCCGAGAATTTCTCCATGTAGATAAAATAGGGATCCTAGAAAAAGACATGTAGATTATGTAAAGTTTGTGTATGTATCAGCCGAAAGTATAGCTTGTTGTAATTTGGAATCTTGATATATTTGGAACTTGATATATTTTTGCCGATGACTATTGCGGTTGCGTCCCTCGCGGGACCTTTTCGTTACCCTGATGCCCATTGGGCCAGATCAGCTACTCGGGTCAAAGCGTGTTTTGACGTATTTCATGGCGGAGCCGAAGAATTTTTTAAGTTTGCGCTGAGTAGTGAAGCCCCTGAGTATCGAAGTATGATCATGTAATAATTTATTCGACTGAGCCCCCGAGTATCGGGTGTAATAGAGTAATGAAAAGTAGACTCCGTTAAGAAAATTTAGCTTTATTGATATCGGGTTCATGAAGATGATGTTCATCTGAGAAATTTCTCGACTCGGGTCTTGATTTTTATTGGGTGAGCATAAGCTCAGGAATATTCTTTATCCAACAAGTTATTCGATAGCATAGCTCGATGTAGATGACATCCTTGCAAAAAACATGGATAATTATGAAGTACTTGCATCTCATAAAGAATATTGGTTTTCTATTTGTCATAATATTTGCTGGAGCCATTGGAGTCGACACTTTTGCACCGTAATGCGAAACCTTTTCATTAATACATTGATCATAAAGGTGTGTTCAGGTATTCGGAGTAACCGTAGAGGCAATATATGTCAAGAGCGGGATTTGTCCATCCGCGTGACGGAAAAGATACTCGAGGGTCCAATGGGAGAAGTTATATCCAATAGCTACACAGCGTGTGATTTGATCACAGGGATATCACTTGTCAAAACGAGTCAAGTAGCATTGTTCGGTAACGAGATTGAACACGACATGGTGATGTCATTGATCAGATCTCAGGCAATGCAAGTATCGAGAGACAAAAGGAATAAGACGTGACAGTCACAGTTCAAACAATGAAAGATCTTCGTGAAATGCACAGGGGTCCCATGGTCATCCAGATCCCTCTGTCGATCATTGGTCTGGGAGTGTCCCGACCATGTCTTAGAGAGTGCTTTTAGGATCGTTAGAATCACCGAAGAAGAGAAGAGAGAAAACAGAAGAGTTTCAGTAAGTGCGGAGGATGTCCAGAGTGGAGGTGGAAGGTGTTCCATAGCCACATAGATTGAATAATATGTGAATGAATGTTAAATATTGATTTAATCATTTATTCATAATTATTTACTCCCTCTGGTCCAGTTTATTAGGCACGCACGTAGTTTAAGAACAAGTTTGACCATTAATTTTGGTCAACAAATTTTACATAATATATCACAAAAATCATACCATTGGATTCATCTTCAAAAGTACTTTCCAATGGTATATTTTTTAGGACATATATTGCATATTTTATTGGTCAAAAATTGATCGTCAAACTTGTTCTTAAACTACGTGTGCGCCTAATAAACCGGACCGGAGGGAGTAATAAAAGAGAAAATCAATTAAATGGTCAAAGAGCTTAATGGGCCAAATCCCGAAGGGGAAAAGACCCAAGAGGGGACCACACCCCTAGGAAGAGCCTAGGGGTGGCCGGTGGCCCTAATGGGACTGCCCCACGTGGGGCCCATGGTGGGGGGATGGCCGGCACGCCTCCCCACCCCTCTCCCATGATTAGTCCCACCCGGGACTTTGAGGGAGGGTGTACCCCCTCTCCCCCTATATATAGTGGGGTATTTTGACCAGAAAAGACACACAATATTCAATAAAGGTTGCCTCACTTTTGGGGAGACCTCCAATTGATATCTCTCTCTCTCTCTCTCTCTCTCTCTCTCTCTCTCTCTGTGATAGTGGTCCCAAGTTCGGCTGCGCGAACGAGAGATATCTTCACCGTGGAGCACCGTCGCGCTGCGGGATTCGGATCCAGGAGCTCTACTTCCACAACTGCTGCTGGATCAGGGAAGCAGGTGTCATCGCCAGGCACCGGATGCATGTAACTCCCCGCGAGGTGTCACACTTGGGTCACTAGGAGTCGTTGGAGCCGCATGAGTGCGAGGGCTTCAACACGACCTTGAGGTCGGCTTTGGATCATCTACATCAACCACGCTCTCCTGAGCGTTGACAATGTTTTTCGGTATTCAAGGGTAAGTTCGTGAAAATCCCCTCCCGTTACTACATTACAAAAAGATAGGTCCGGGCAACATCAGGGGTTCTGGGGCATAGGGTAAAATTTTATTGTGTTCATATGCGAACCCCTACAAATCTGCACAGCAATCCCCACACCGCTAGCCGGCTCCCGGCGATGGGAACGAGCGGGGCAACCTCAGGCTAGGACAAGCCCATGGAAGCCCTAGATTTGGTCCGCGAATTGATCCAAGGAAAAACGATGCTGCGACGAAGGCAGACCGCATCGCCTCCCCCGACCAACTCCCCTCCCACCTCCATCCTGCTCCGCGCCTCCCAATGCGACATCACGCGATGCTGCCCTACGGAGTGGATGCCGCCTCCCAGCCGCACAGACTCCGTCCTCCTAGGTATCGATCTCCCCGCACGCAGGGGTCCCGATGGGGCACGCAGAGCTTGCCCCCGCCTTCGGAAACAAGGGTGTGGCCGCCACCGCCAACGTCGTGATGGTAGCGGCCGGGGAAGTTAGTCGGAGGTTGTTTTCTAGGGTTAGGAGGGAGTCCTCCGGAGCCGCCACGCGCGACGGGCCGGGAGGAAGTTTTTCTCCGATACCTCTAGAGATCTCTGTTGTGTGTTATTTGCCTTGTTCTTTCACTCTAAAAATAGTATTCTAGATTTTGTAGATATTTAAGAATACTATGAAAACATAATTGTTTGTGTTGATCTATGTTGAAATCCATTGAACAAGGAAGCTTCTTAGGCCTTTCACAATCAGAGTATCTTAGCACTATATCCTAGGTACTTTGCTTATGTGGCACCATAGATAATGAGGAAAGAGAGTGGTGTTGTATCTTAACTAAGATACAACACTTGCATGATATCATAGGTAAAACACTTGGCTAGTCCAATCATACACATGCATGAGCACAAAATCATTAAATTCAATCTTTAATAAACGTCATCTAAGATACACCCCATTGTGATAGTTGTTTCTTCAGTTTTAATAGCTCATATGAAAGTGTGCTAAGATACACCCCATTGGAAAAAGGCCTTAGGCTAGCCCTAGTGGAAGTATCATAAGTAGTATCATGAATGCCATGTTGGCAAAAATCTGATGTGGCACAATAATTAATGAAGAAAGAGATGATTAGAGTATCATAGGTAGATACTGTATCATAGCACGTAAAACTAGAAATTCTAGTGCATGCAAATCTTGTACATAATTTTACATTGAGATTCTACAAATCATTAAATATATACTACTATGATACTACCATATGATACCATTCACTATAGAGATAGTATCGTACACTAGTATCATATGCACGATGCTAGTAGTATGATACTCCCACTATGACCAGCCTTATACTCCCTCCATCTCGGATTGTTAGGCTTATTAGTCTTAGACTAGTCACAATAGGGAGTATCATATAGTAGTATCATGTATATGCTACTAGTATATGATACCATCTCTATAATGCATAGTATCATGTAGTAGTATCATAGTCTTAATATATTTATTGTTTTGTAAAATGTCAATGCAAAATTGTGTACAAGATTCATTTGGGATTAGTTTTTCTAGTTCTACGTGCTATGATACCTTATCTACATATGATACCAACACAACACTAATTAATGATAAAAGAGGTTGTGTTGGTATCATATGTAGTATCATAGCAAATGAATCTTGTACACAATTTTGCATTGAGATTCTACAAAACAATAAATATACTAAGACTATGATACTACTACATGGTACTATGCATTGTAGAGATGGTATTATATAGGAGTATCAAATGCATAATACTACTATATGATACTCCTCATTGTGACTAGTGTTAGGAGCGGGAACTAGGCAAAAGCTAATTAGGAGAAAAAACAAGGTGCTAATCTCTCCCAATTGGTCACATTACCGAGGGCACCAGATGGAGGTCTGCATGTATACTCCAATGAGAAGGTGAATTGAATATGATACTACAACAAAATTACTATATGGGACATCCTCATGCAAGGTGAATTGAACGTGCATACAAGCATCGGGCATAGTGCTCGGGGTCTTTTTCCTTTGATCTTTTCAGGGGTCTGTTTCTTTTGATCTAACAAAAAAAAATTATGTGCACGAAATTCTTCTATATCTTAATCTTGATCGTCAAGGCGTGCTGAGGGCATCTGCCGCACCTCCCGACGATGTCATGTGGGCCACCTCCTCTCTCCTTTCTCAAACCTCAGAACCTTACTCTGCTTCGTGTCACTGAAACTAGACCCACACTTAATACATGCCCAATAACCAGCGATAGAGCGTTAAGTAAAAAAAGAGGATGGCCTCGCTCCTCGCATCAGTCGCACCCCCAAGGCAGTGCCGCAGCCAAAAAAAGGTCATGTATTTTCTTCTTCTCTTCCTAAGAGCGCTCACGTTCTAGGGTTTCTTGCCGCCAACACTCCTTCACGTCTGTTGAGGTCCCCGTCCTCATCAGAACCCATCACGACCTTCTCCTCCCTCCTTCTCCGCTCCCTTCACCTGCGTCCGGATCTCCAGTTCCGGGAGTTGGAGGCGACCCGCCGGTGAACTCCTGGCGAATCCATAGCGATATGCGAGTATAGAGGCGGGGATTCCATGGCCTATCTCCCGCCACTCTGCCGTCGTCACCTTCGAGGAGGGGCGGGGTCCCGGGCGGGAGGAGCCACGACGGGACCTCGACCTCGGGGGCTCGGGGGCACCTGCAATGCGCAATTCAACCACCTCTTCTTGCGCTCCAGAGGCAGGAAGTTCATCCTCCGCATCAAGGACACTAACGTGGAACGCTCAATCAAGAAGTCAGTGGAGGCCGTCCTCACCGTATTCTCCTGGCTCGACCTCGATTTCCTTAACCATCGCGAGGCGTTGCGTATTTTTTGTTCTGTTTTTTCGGTTACCATTGGGTTCTTGTTGTTGCCGTCATGATAGACGGCGATGGCTGTGGACGTGGTCGATGGGCCCTGAGGATACCCGGCAAGGTGGTGCTTCTTTCTTGTACAGAGTGTTCTTGCTTACGTGAATGCGACCGAGTGCCTATTGTTTCGTCATTGATAGCAGGTAAAGCTAGCCCCTCTTATTTTCGCTCCGCTTGATGTTTAATCATGGAAAGCATGTGTACATGGGGAAGTGGGCTGCTTCAGATGCAGGAGAACAACATGAGTTTAGGTATTTCTAGGTCCACACATTCACCCGCTCGATGAGATCAGATGCATGTGCTGTAACTTATGCAATATACATCATGTCATCATTATACATTTTCTCTTCTTATCATTGTTACCGTCGTAGGTATTTTTAAGAGAGCTTGACCCAAATCTTAGTGAGATTGTTAAATAGTAGAATAATTTAGAGACATTTGTTCTTTGCCATGCTAATAAATTTAAAACACTTTCCATGTCCCAATACATTAGGACAATATAACGGGAGATCTAAAAAGGTCTAATTTCATTGAGAATCTGAACCTTCTATGGATCAGTTTCATCTTCCCAGAGATACTTTTTTGAGAGTATAACATTTTATGATGCTAGAAACAATTCATATGTGTCTTAGTGCACTAAAAATCATTGATCTCTACCGAGCAATGATTTCTAGGGTTTCTCAATATAGTTTCAGTGTGCTCCTGCCGATCTGTGGTTTTGTAAGGTCATCTTACTCTTTTCTAATTTCATAGCATGTCACTAACATGCAATTTTATTCTACTACAGATAGCCCATCATCTTAGTTCGTTTGAGCAGTGCGGCAGCCATGTGCAATCGCAAGGCCTTGGTGATATTAATGGTAATATTGATGGTAATTGTGGGGCTGCTGAGTATCTCACTATGGAGGTCATTTTGTGAAGGTTTTTTTGATTACATCTCAAAATGGCGCCGACTTCCATAGCGTCTGGAGAAGACATTGGTCATTTTGTGAAGGTTTTTTTAAGATGTAATCAATATACCAAGTTTGATATTTTTCCTTCCCACTATGTCACATAATATGACACCACACAAAGGTTTCACATTCTTTGGATCATTTTTGAATTTTTTATGTCCATTCCAAACTATCGTCAAACTTTCTCGAATGGCGGACATGAAGATTCTTAGCTCGGGGCTGAGTCTCGCTAAACTTGCATTGGATCTATAAATAAACATCATATTGTGAGTTTAAAAATAATTTTTTCAAAAAATCATGAGCATTAGATCATGTACCCGTAGTTCAAACCGGACCCACTTCCTACCGATTCGGCAGACATTTGTCTTTTTCACCAGGGGTGGACGGAAAGGTTTTCGAATCCCCGGTTGCGAAATTTTTCATGTAAGGTGGTCTAGTATTTTTGAAAAATGGAATGGTAGCATTGTTGTATTACGTTTGGTGTTGCTTTAGAAAACGCCCCGACTTTTGCGCTTAGAAAATAGAAAATGTCTTTTTTGTCCGGCGAAAAGGAAAACTTTCTCCTGCAACATTGTTCGCCATCCCAATATGCACATGCATGTATAATATGGGCACATGATCACAAACTATGTCGCGATTCTGGCCATAACATTGGTCGTTTGACCCGAAAGCTAGGAAACCTCGAATGAGATAGGTCATTTTGTGAAGGTTTTTTTGAGACATAATCAATATACCAAGTTTGATATTTTTTCTTCCAACTATGTCACATAATATGACACCACGCGAAGGTTTCACATTCTTTGGACCATTTTTGAATTTTTTACGCCCATTCCAAACTATCGTTAAACTTTCTTGAATGGCGGGCATGAAGATTCTTAGCTCGGGGCTGAGCTTCACTAAAATTGCATTGATCTCTAAAGAAACATCATATTGTGAGTTTAGAAATAATTTTTTTAAAAATCATGAGCATTAGATCATGTACCCGTAGTTCAAACCGGACCCACATCCTACTGATTAGACATTTGTCTTTTTTACCAGGGGTGGACGGAAAGGTTTTCAAATCCCCGGCTGGAACATTTTTCATGTAAGGTGGTGTAGTATTTTTGAAAAATGGGGTGGTAGTATTTTTGCATTCACGTTTGATGTTGCTTCACAAAACGCCGCAATTTTTGCGCTCAAAAAATAGAAAAATGTCTTTTATGTGCGATGAAAAGGAAAACTTCCTCCTGTAACATTGTTCGCCATCCCAATATTCACATGCATGCACAATATAGGCACATTATCACAAACTATGTCGCGATTCTGGCCATAACATAGGTCATTTGACCCAAAAGCTAGGAAACCTCGAATGAGATAGGTCATTATGTAAAGGTTTTTTAAGACATAATCAATATACCGAGTTTGATATTTTTCCTTCCCACTATGTCACATAATATGACACCACACAAAGGTTTTAACATTCTTTGGATCATTTTTGAATTTTTTATGCCCATTCCAAACTATCGTCAAACTTTCTCGAATGGCGGACATGAAGATTCTTAGCTCGGGGCTGAGTCTCGCTAAACTTGCATTGGATCTATAAATAAACATCATATTGTGAGTTAAAAAATGATTTTTTCAAAAAATCATGAGCAAAAATCATGAGCATTAGATCATGTACCCGTAGTTCAAACTGAACCCACATCCTACCGATTCGGCGGACAATTGTCTTTTTCACCAGGGGTGGACAGAAAGGTTTTCGAATCCCCGGTTGGGGAATTTTTCATGTAAGGTGGTCTAGTATTTTTGAAAAATGGGATGGTAGCATTTTTATATTCACGTTTGATGTTGCTTCACAAAACGCCCCAATTTTTGCGCTCGGAAAATAGAAAACGGTTAGGAAAATAGATAATGTACTTGTAGTTCAAATCAGACCAACTTCCTACCGATTCGGCAGGAATTTATCTTTTTCACCAGGGGTGGACTGAAAGGTTTGAGATACCCTAGTTAGGACATTATCCATGTAAGGTGGTCTAGTATTTTTTAAAAATAGGGTGGTAGCATTTTGAATTATTCCTTTGGTGGTTGCTTCATAAAATGCCCCTTTTTGGCACTCGAAAAATAGAAAACAGTTTTTCCGTGGGACGTAAAGGAAAACTTTCTCCTGCAACATTGTTCTGAAGGATCCGTAACATAGAAAACAAAAAAAAATTCTACGATGGGAACTATACACCAAGATCTATCTACTAGATACAAGCAACGGGTGGATATACATCCATAGAGAACTTACCCTTAAAGACAACAAAGCTTTATTAACGAGATGGAACTCGTGGATGATGTAGTCGTACACTTGCCGATCTCAAGATTGTGATGAAGTCTAGCAGGTCCGGCTCCAGCACGTCCATCACCACCAAGTCCAGCACCGCAAACCAGCGATGCATCCGTGATCACACACACGTCCGGTACCCCGACAACCTCTGTCCCTCGCTCCAGCAAAGCAGCGAAAGCAGCAACTCCTTTTCAGATAAAGCCACCGGTAACATGTATCTCGCTAATCCGAGACCATATGGGAAAAATACTAGAGGGGAGAGATCCTTCACGAGGAGGTGTGAGTGTGAAGGTGTGAGAGGGGGACTTTTATAGGAGGAGGGGGTGCCCCTCCCCATGGCCGGCGCTCCAAGGGGTGACCCTTCACCTCCTCATTCATGTGGTGGTAACTCCCTCCACATAAATTTGCCCCTTCATATTCTCTTTTAATGTCTCCAATTTAAATGCATTAAATTTCTCCAAATTTAATGCTCTCTCATTTAATAAAACTCTTTTATTAATTTTATTCAGAATTTTGTTAATTACTTTAATTAACAAACATTCACATAAAACCCCCTGCAACATTTCAATATTACATGTAGAACCAATTTCAGCAATTTCACCCGAAACAGTTTCGGTATCTATTGAAATAATTCCAGCGCTTTCTTAAATCTTTATCTGAAACATATTTTCTCCAAATGGTGTTGGTATCCCTTAAGTGTGTCACCCTACGATTTGCGAATAATGCAGACATGATCGAGACCCTCTCAGATCAATAATCAGAAGTGGGACCTGGAGATCCATACTGACTCCTACACATTCAACGATGACTTCTGTGATCATGAAAACCTTTAAGGCTAATAACTAAATCCCTTTATCTCGCGATATATTACATGTCCGAGATTCGATCATCGGTATCTCTATATCTAGTTTGATCTCGCTACCGACATGTACTCTTTTCTCATTCCCGTGATATAACATTCTAGTGATCTCATCACTTGCTTGCAAGCTAACCAATGTGATATCACTGAGAGGGCCTAGAGTATATATATCCGTCATCAGGATGGATAAATCCCACTCTTGATCCATGAGGCTCTACATAACACTTTCGTAGTACTGAACCCACCTTTATAATCACCCTTTCACGGTGTGACGTTTGATGTTATCAAGATACTCTTCCAGTGTTAGTGATTGACATGATCTCATGGTCTAAGGACTAGGATTACTTCGTATGATGTTATAGTAATATGAACATAATGACTTTTATCGTAATGCTATACTTCGTATGAATGTTCATCACATCATTCTACTATTGTTGTGACCTCGTTATTAACAACATCCAATGTCCATGATCAGGAAATCTGGATCATCTTGTTAATCAACGAGCTAGTTTATAAGAGAGGCATAATTAGGAACTTTCCTTTTGTTTATTAAACACACATGTATTAATGTTTCTAAATTAATACAATTATAGCATGTAAAATAAACATTTATCATAAACAAGGAATAAGATAATAACCACTTTATTATTACCTCTCGGGCATATTCCCTTCATGTTCGCCATCCCAAAATGCACATGTGTGCACATTATCACAAACTATGCCACGATTCTGGCTACATTGGTTGTTTGGCGAAAGCCATGAAATCTCGAACAGGATAGGTCATTTCTGAGAAGATTTTTTTGAGATGCAATCAATATAACAAGTTTGGTATTTTTTCTTGCAACTATGTCACATAATATGACTTTACGCAAAGGATTTACATTGTTCGGACCGTTTTTAAATTTCTTATACCTGTTTCAAACAATGGTCAAAATGGTGGGCATGAAAGTTCTTAGCTAGAGGATGAGCCTTGCTAAAACTTAAATTGGATATCTGATAAAACAACGATCGTCTAGGGAGTTCTTTTCGTTTCTCGCATATCCTTTTTAGCATTATTTTTGCACGTGCAACGCATAAGGAACCAAATGCGCAAGTTTTACATTTTTTGTGATTTTTTAACAAATCGTTTATAATCAAGTCAAAATATTTGGTGTGTATTCTTTTTAATACACTCGGCAAATGCACAAATTTACCGAGTGTTGTAGCGCGATACACTGCAAAGTCTCAACGTTCTAATTGGTTGGGACATGAATCCCACGGATCGTGCCACCGCGCCGTTGGATCATCCGAGATCCAACAGTCCCTCTCTCTACTCCCAACGACCCCACGCATCCACCTCTTTCAATCAAAAAGAAAAAAACCACCCACGTGTTCTCGTTTGTTCTCGTCTTCTACTCTAAGATCTTATCCATCCAATGCCCAGTCTAGAACTCATTAAGGATCGATACCCTCTCTCTCCTAGGTTCTTCCCGCGACGCGGAAGCGGCCGCCGTCCTCCGCCCCTTCTCCTCTGCCCCGCCAGAGCCTCCCCAAGCAGAACCGCCTTCGCCGCTAGGAACCTTCGAAGCTAGACCACCGCCGCCGCAAGTCCTCTCACCGTGTTAGAAGACCGCCGCCAGGCCTCTTACTGGCGCGGCCCGCAGTGCTCCACCGGAGCCGACCTCCGCCGTCCAGTCACCAGGAGTGTAGCCGGACCACCGCGTCGCCTGTCGCCCTCAGCGCCCTGTCTCTGGCCGCATCTCGGTGCTCCACGCTCAAGAGAAGGTTTCCGACGAGGACTGCTCGCGCGGCGTCGTGGTCGACGCCGGCAGGCCGGTGGCCATGGCTGGGTTGCCGCGCACCACAGTGCTCGGGCAATAGGATTCCAAGGTGAAGACCGCGTGCATGCCGGCGAGGTCGACCCAGCCATGCACCAGCGCGCTCAGGCCGGAGGGCTCCGAGGCGATGACTGTGTACATGCCAGCGAGGTCACCCTGCCGCGCACCACGGCGCTCACAACGGAGGGTTCCGAGGTGATGACTGCAGGCACGCCGGCGAGATCGACGCTGCCGTGCACTACCGTGCTTGGGAGAGTTGGGCACAGGAAAACTAATGGTGTCGTGGTTGAGGACGTCTGACTGGGGCTGGCTCCAGCGCCGGTGACTTTTTTTTGTCACCGTTCACGAATTTTGCCGAGTGTCCCGTCAAACACTCGGTAAATGTCCTTTCCATCTTTTCTGTTTTTTCGTTATTTTATTTTGACCCGGGAAAAACTTTGCCGAGTGCAACTTAAAATACTCAGCAAAGCCTTAACGCCATCCGTTGGTCGCGCGCACCGTCAACCCCGTATTCGCCGAGTGTCCCGGGTTTAACACTCGGCAAAGGCTTTACCGAGTATCCGTGTTTTAGACACTCGGCAAACTCGTCTTTAGCGGCGTGTTATTTGTTGTGTGTTGTTTGCCGAGTGTATATACACGGCAAGATTATGCCGAGTGTTTTTTGGGCTTCGCCGTGTATTTTTAATACACGGCAAAATTTTGTTTTCCCATAGTGAGTAAGGGGCTCTCGCACCATCGAAAGGCAAAATACAGTTTGGTAACAGAAATGGTAAGTAATGCTGGAACACTATTAATTTGCTTCATAATCATGATAATTTGTTCTGGTTCTATGCTTGGCCTGTTGGTCCTTTTGAGTAATCTACGGATTTAAATATTTTGCCAAAAGGTTATTAACCTCTGGCGGTGATTCGCATGTCAATATAGTGCTACCATTTGGAATTTCATGTGTTCTAAAAGAGAATAGTTGTGAAGAACTTTCTATCAAAAGAAGATCTTGAAGTTCGAAGGTGGGCACAATTTTTTAAGGAACCTAGTGTTATGTCTCAGTCACACATTTTCAAATTCAAAATTAATTAACTGATAGATATGTTTCTATGGTCATTTCGAGATGGCGTGAGGGCTAAAAGAAAACCGTCTTCTCAACCACCGTATATGCCATAGGTGTTGAATTTAATAGTGTTGTTGCGATTAAATATTATTTCATTTTGATTCGTTTGGTTTTCTCACACTTCCTTTTGACGAAAACAACTAGGGGATACTTACTATCTAAGCTTTGTCTTTGGTTTTTTTACATCTATGAAGGTCTTCTGAAGTTAGTGTAGTACCTGCTCAAATGGATTGTGTTGTAGAATGGCTCTCTAGTTTATGTGATACGAGCACTACTCTTTAGAAAATATCTAATTTTACGGTATTAAAATTGCTGCTATTCATTACTTCGCGTTTTTTATCAAAATGATATTCTTCTTCATTGGTTTGTCTCACAAACTATGGATGAATGTATTTGTCTCACAAATCGACTGAAATAGTTTATACCTGTGGAATGCTGTTGCGATACTAAACCATCTCAGTGAAAGTTGTCAGCCTGCTGCTGTCATACAAAACCGCGTCAGTGATCAAGATGTCAGCCTCTTCACCATTGTTATCTAGAAGTAGCTTTTTTTTTCTCCCATGCATCTGAACATTTGCTTTCTTCATAGACCATTTGGGTGCTAACTTCAGCTGTAGGTAATATTACTTCTACTACAGATATAAGGATAGTTTATTTTTCATCGGAACTCTTCAGCAATCAGTACACATAATTAAATATTCCTTCGGTGTGGAGGTGGATTTTTTTAGAGTAATCAAATGTTACGGTTTGTTAGCAGCTTTGATGTTTGACTCCTTCAGTTTTCCTACATTTTTATGCTAATAAAAAAATCTTATAGACAAAATATTGTCTACATGGAGATCAAGAATGAATGATGCCAAGAGGCACTTACCACACTATATTTCACCAACGATGCTTGATGTAAGAGCTATCCAGAAGAACTCTTTGGTGATGGTATTACACACTAAGCCTGACACCTATTTTGCAGACTTGCAACACTTGTTGATTTTTGTGAGACAATAGAATTGGGGGAACCGGCTCAACCCTCAATGGGGTGGCCTATCACATATATATAATGGGTGTGTTACAATAGGTACAAACACGTACACATATACAGAAGCTATATACAGTCTAACACCCTCCCTCAATCTTAGCCACTTCCTAAAGAATCTAGAAGGGTAAGATTGCGCCTACATGCCTCAAACTATGGTAGAGGTAACGGCTTGGTGAAGATGTCTGCAAGTTGATCCTTAGAGGAGATGAACTTGATCTGTAGTCGCTTCTGTGACACACGTTCCCGTACAAAGTGATGATCAACTTCGATGTGTTTCGTTCGGGCATGAAATACCGGATTTGCAGAAAGGTATGTAGCACCGATGTTATCACACCAAAAAATAGGAGGCTGTGATTGAGATATACCCAACTCCTGAAGCAAAGACTGTATCCAAATAATCTCTGCAGTAGCATCAGCCACGGCCTTGTACTCGGCTTCAGTACTGCTCCGTGAGACAGTAGCCTGTTTCCGAGCACTCTAGGCGATCAAGCTAGAGCCAAAGAACACAGCATAGCATAGCCCCCCGTGGATCGCCTGTCATCAGGACAGCTAGCCCAGTCCGCATCAGAGTACGCCGAAAGGACCCCGGAGGGGTTCGGCCGTATATGCAGCCCGTGGGACACGGTCAGACGGACATAGCGTAATATACGCTTAACAGCTGACCAATGAGTGTCGCGGGGCGTCTAGAGATACTGACAAACTCTGTTGACAACATAAGATATATCTGGCCTCGTGATCGTCAAATACTGGAGACCACCAACAATACTCCTGTACTCCGTAGCATCAACAGAAGATAGAAGCTCTCCATCAACAGTAGTGATCTTGTCAGTGCTAGACATAGGCGTAGTCGTCGTCTTGCACTTGAGCATCCTAGCCCGCTGCAACAAGTCCAGTGAATACTTCTTTTGTGTCAAGATAAGGCCGTCAGCACGAGAAGCAACCTCCACACCAAGAAAGTAATGAAGCTTCCCAAGATCCTTGACAGCAAAATCAGTACCAAGAGAGCGGACAAGAGCATTGGCAGCTGACTGTGAGGAGCTGACCAAAATAATATCATCCACATAAACCAGCAAGTACATAGTGACCTCAGGCTTCTGTAGAAGAAACAATGATGAATCAGCCGTAGAAGGTGCAAAACCATGAGCACGAAGGGCAGTCGCAAGACGAGCATGCCAGGCACGATGAGCTTGCTTCAATCCATAGAGTGCTTTGGTAAGACGACAAATATGATCAGGACGATCAGGATCAGAGAATCCAGGCGGCTGTCGCATATAAACTTCCTCCTCCAATACATCATGAAGGAAAGCATTCTGCACATCAAGCTGATGAAGAGACCAACCTCGAGTAACGACAATAGAGAGAAGAAGCATGATGGTAGTAGGCTTGACCACTGGACTGAAGGTATCTTCATAGTCAAGACCATAGCGTTGCCGAAATTCTCTAGCAACAAGACGCGCTTTGTAGCGCTCAATAGACCCATCAGAATGCTTCTTCACTTTGAAGACCCACTTAGAATCAATCACATTAACTCGCGGTGGTGGAGGAACGAGAGTCCATGTCTCATTGCGAAGAAGAGCACGATACTCCTGTTCCATAGCCTCTCTCCAATGAGGAATACTCATAGTAGCCTGGTATGTGCGGGGCTCGGAGGATGGATCCGCAATGGCAGCATTCATACATGAAGCATGCCAAGCCACCGTGCCGTCAGTGCGCTCCTTGGGGCGATGAATGCCACTACGACTGCGCGTATGGGGACGCGGAACAGGAGCCGGCGATGGTGACGGCGAGGGCCCAGCCGGCGAGGGGCTGGGTGATGGTGACAGCGACGACGCAGCCAGCGAGGGGCTGGGCGATAGGCTGCAAGGCGACGCACTTGATGTCGAAGAGGCCGGCGACGCACTTGACGTGAGAGAAGCCGAGCTGGAGCCCGCCGAGGGAGTCGCAGGGGCTGGGCTGCTCGGCGAGGGAGACAACCCAGATGGAGGCGACATAGGGGAGGCGGGCGAAGATGGCCGGGGGCTCGGCGAGGGTAGCCCAGCGGCAGAAGGTGACAGCGGGCGTGCATGGGCACGGTGCCCGAGGCCATGCAGGTGCACAGGCGGATCGACGTGAACGTCGGATGGCGCCGGTGATGGTGGTTCGGAAGCCTCCAGAATTTCCAAACGAGCCTCACGTCCAGTTCCTGCACCATGGTTAGATAACAATACAGGAGAGTATGCAACATCATCAAATTGTTCAGAGGCAATGGAAGATGAATGCATGGATGGAGGTTCAGTGGTGGACACATGGAGTTTGGCAAAGGGAAAAACACGCTCATCAAACACGACATCCCGAGATATATAGACACGATTAGTGGGAACATGAAGCCATTTGTATCCTTTGTGAAGAGAACTATAGCCAAGAAAGACACACTTTTTAGATTGAAATTCTAGTTTGCGTTTATTGTATGGGCAAAGGTGCGGCCAGCAAGCACACCCAAACACTTTAAAAAATGTGTAGTCAGGATGTTCATTGAGAAGAAGTTCAACAGGAGTTTTCATGTTTAGAACACGTGTGGGAGTACGATTGATGAGGAAACATGCAGTAGTGAATGCATCACTCCAAAAACGAAACGGAAGTGATGCATGGGCCAAAAGAGTTAAACCAGTTTCAACAATGTGACGATGCTTACGTTCTATGGAGCCATTTTGCTGATGTGTATGTGGACATGCTAAACGATGAGCGATCCCAAGCGACTGGAAAAACGAGTTGAGATTGCGATATTCACCACCCCAATCCGATTGAACATGAATAATTTTATGCTTGAGAAGACGTTCAATATGTTTTTGGAACTGAACAAAGATATCAAACACATCAGATTTATGCTTAATAAGATAAAGCCAAGTAAAGCGACTGTAAGCATCAACGAAACTGATATAATAATTATGACCACTAACAGAGGTTTGGGCAGGGCCCCATACATCTGAAAAACAAGTTCTAGAGGATGTTTCACCTCACGAGTAGACTCCGAAAAAGGAAGTTGATGACTCTTCCCCTGCTGACAAGCATCACACACTGCTACATCTTTATTACTAGGCATGATAGGAAGCTCATGACGACGCAAAACATGGCGAACAATAGGAGTGGCAGGATGACCAAGACGAGCATGCCACTGTGACGACGAAACGCGAACTCCACTAAAAACGTGAGAAACTCTAGGATGCTCTAGACGATAGAGACCATGGCAAAGGCGTCCACTAAGGAGCACATCCCTCGTGTCCCGATCCTTAATAAAAAGATCAGACGGGTGAAATTCACAAAACACGTTATTATCATAGGTGAGTTTAGGAACGGAAAGGAGATTACGTGTCACAGATGGTACTCGAAGGATATTACGAAGTTGGAGACTCCTATTGGCATGACTAGTAAGAAGAGATGCTTGACCAATATGAGAGATGCGCATACCTGCTCCATTGGCGGTGTGAACCTTGTCGGTGCCGTGATATGGCTCATGAGTATGAAGCTTCCCCATCTCATTGGTAAAGTGCTCAGTCGCCCCAGTGTCCATGTACCAATATGGATCTATGGGGTAGGACTGAGTCTGTCCAAGGTTCGCCTGGGGCTTCGGTGGCGGCGCCGGTTTATCAGCCATAGCCGCCTGGCGCTGAGTGTTGCGCACATCCTTGCCGTCGTTTCCGAGGCCGAGGAAGCTCTTCTGAAAGCGACGGTGGCACTTGGAGGCCCAGTGCCCATCAAGTCCACACATCTGACACTTCCGTCCCCCGCTGGAAGGCAGCAACGATGGGGGGCCAGACGAAGGCGAGGGCGACGGCGCGGGCCCCTTTCCCGAGGCGTACGACGGGGAACCCGAGGAGGAGCGGCCGCTCCTGTAGGCGGCGTTCACGGAGGAGCCCCCACCTCGGCTGCGATTGGCGTGACGCGCCTCGACGCGCTGCTCGGTGAGGAGAAGGCGGGAGTAGACCTCATGCGCCATCATGGGCGTCGTGTTGCCCCACTCGTTGATGATCTCGACCAAACCATCGTACTCCTCATCGAGGCCGTTGACGATGAAGGAGTTGAACTCGGAGTCGATGATGGGCTGTCCGATGGACGCCAGCGTGTCAGCAAGGGCCTTGACCTTGTTGTAAAACTCCGTGGCAGTGGTGTCGAGCTTCTCACACTTGCCGAGCTGGCGACGAAGTGAGCTGGCACGAGCTTGCGACTGCGACGCGAAGGAGCGCTCGAGGATTGTCCATGCCTCATGAGACGTCTTGGCAAAGACGATGAGCCCGGCAACAGCCGGGGTGAGCGACCCCTGGATGGAAGAGAGGTTCACCTGATCCTGCCCCGTCCACACACGGTGCGCCGGATTGTAGACCGGGCCGTTGACGCTGTCCACCAGCGCGGGGGGGGGGGGGGGGGGGGCAGGGAAAGGAGCCGTCGACATAGCCGAGCAGGTAATGACTCCCAAGGAGCGGAAGAACCTGCGCGCGCCAGAAAATATAATTATCCAGCGAGAGCTTGACGGTGATGAGATTGCCGAACTGGAACGGCGGAGGCAGCGAGCCCGTCGAAAAGACTGTCGGAGGCGTATACGCCATCGGGACAGAGGAGGGCAGCGTGGTTGGGGTTGATCCTGCCGGAGGCGCTTGCGCCGTGAGGGCAGGGTGCATCGGCGCGGACGCCGAGGGACCAGCGGTCCAGGCTGCCGAGGAGGCCGCGGGCGCGAAGGCGAGCGGTGAGACGGCAGCGGCCGTGGAGGCGGGCGAGGAGTCGTTGGACGTGTGGATCGTCAGCGATTGCCCCGGTGACGAAGGGACCGGGGGATGGTTGGAGAAGAAGGAGCCGACGCTCCTCGTCCCGATCAGGGGCGGCCGGATGGCGGCAGCGTGGAGGGGCCGAGAGAGGAGGGCGATGAGGGAGGCGGGCAGATAGCCCGCATTGGTGGAGCCGGAGGCAGCGGCGCAAGTCATGACAACGGCAGCGGTGATTGGGGGCCGGGCGGAGGCGGCGATGGCGATCGGCGGCGGCGGCGTCGGGGGCGGCGACGCGGCTAGGGTTTGGAGGCGGAAGCGGGGGTCGTGACCAAGTCTGATACCATGTGAGACAATAGAATTGGGGGAACCGGCTCAACCCTCAATGGGGTGGCCTATCACATATATATAATGGGTGTGTTACAATAGGTACAAACACGTACACATATACAGAAGCTATATACAGTCTAACAGTTTTGTTGAAAAAAACTGTACATATCCTGTACGAGTGAAGATGTTAAATGACAATGCATTTCTGCTGCATTTTGCCCAAGATTATCCCTTCATGTTTTCGTATAAATTTTGTTTGTATCATCTGAACAATGAACCAACGGTGGAAACATTGAACTAATGCAGTGGACACCTAAACACGGTTCAGTTGGGTGTAGTTCCTCAGATTTCTCAGCTTTAGTTAATGGCTCTTTCCTGTAGCCTAAAACTCAGTGCAAGTAATTGAGTGTCTGCCAGATCCTTTTGCTCTGGTGTGTAAATTATTCCAAGTTTAGGAGTAGTTTTGGAGTAGCGTACCATTTTAGTAGTAAAAAAATTATTGATTATTTTAGCGCATCTATGTTGACGGTCTAAATGCGGACGGTCTAAATGGCGAACAGTCCTGACCTCGCTGGCGGCAAGGCAGCGACGAGGTCCGCCAGTCATATAGGATGAAGCGGAGGTTGCCCCGACGTTCTTCGGCTACACTGACCACCTCAAAACCAAGCCTTTCTCCCGTCTAGCGTGCCATGATCTCCGGCCAGATTGGAAACCTCCCTTCTTCCCAATCAGGTTCACCGCTAATGCTTGATATCTTCGTGTTGCTTACCATGCTATCTTAATTTTGCTTACCATGTACAACAAAATCTGGGACCATGGCGCTAAAAATCTTTGATCTCTGACGATCAATGATTTTCAGGGTTTCATAGTATAGTTTCACCATACTCCTGCCGATCTGTGGTTTTGTAAGGTCGTCTTACTCTTTTCTAATCTCACGGGTTGTTACTCACATGTAATTTTATTCTAATACAGATAGCCCATCAGCTTAGTTCGTTTGAGCAGCGAGAGGCAGCCATGTGCAATCACAAGGCCTTGGTGATATTAATGGTAATATCGATGGTAATTGTGGGGCTGCTGAGTATCGTCAAGAAAACAATAATTATGTCAGCGCCTTAGTGGTGCATAAGAAGGGCCTATGTGCAGACAAGGAAATCACAAGGCCCATCAATTTTTTTTGTTACCGTAGGTGATCTCTTGTTCAAAAAGACACAGCCAGCGTTTGTCTATTAGTGTGTTATTTATCTCACCAAAGTAAGGGGCTCTCGCACTATCGACATCGTAATTGAAAGGAAAAATAAAACCATTGTCAAGTTGAATTCAGATTCATGGAAAAACCAATGTAAAACCAATGTGCTGTTTTAGAATTTACAGATGAAGAATCGTATGGAAAATCCATATTAGTTCTTTTGTTGCTTCCAGCAGTTTGTAAGAACTTTATGTATATGTTGTAGATTTGATATTGGTTATTCATGGCAACAAGGTAAAGACCTTGAGAAGAATCTTATACTGTTGTGATGTAATTATTTCCTTTGTTCCTAAATTAAAGCCGTTTTGGCATGTCAATTTGGCTTGCCAAAACATCTTATATTTAAGAACCAAAGGGAGTAGCATTGACTAAAGTGGCAATAGTGATAAATCACTTGAACGTCGTCGTCATGAAGGTTTAACTGGTGCATTTGCTTATTACACATCTTTGCTCGCCAAACGTATCAATGACAAGTACAATATATAATAACCTAATTACATAGGGTGTGGCAAAGCATGACCATGAGATTTTTGAACAACTTAGATTTGTGCACCTCTATTATATCTCCTATTTTGCTCACAACGACACTAAAATAGTAAATAAAAAACAAAACATGTTACAAAGAATAGTGACAGGTCTAAAAACACATGTAGATGCAGAAACATCGCACGTATCAAATATTGTTGAAACTGTGTTGCAAGCGGCGAGACGAAGCACGCATATCTGTCTAGTATGTGTTATCTTGGTCGAGATTTCCGGTTTACAGCTTGGCAGCCGAAACTTCCGTTCAGCCTAGAAGCTTTGCTAAAGGCCGGTAGAGAGGCAAACATGGAAAACCCGCATATATGTCTGTGATCTGAGATCAACATTCGCCAAGTTATGATATCGTCTGAACTATGAACAGCACCGAATTAGCGTCAGCCTGACCAGGCTTCGATGAGATGCCCTCGCCGGATCGATGGTTATAGATGTTGACTGAGAATTACTACGTATTTCGAAACGGACGGCCGAGAAAGTGATCCCTAGATTTTGCTAGCACGTACGGCCTAGCTAGTGCACGGTAACAGATCTAAATCACATTAGATGGTCACTGTACCGAATCAACTCTCGACAACGAGAGGTCCGTACGTCCTCCTTCTGGAGCTTGTACGTGTCCTAGACTCCTAGAGCTTTGCTTCCTGTATAAATTCTATCGTACCACGGGCAATTAGCGAGTCATTATAGCGTGGAAGCGATTAATTAATTAAACCCGTCCCTTTTAGAAGAAGCATCGTGACGCTTTCCCACCTAAATGGCTAGAGCATGCCGCCGACTGCCGAGTCCTAATCCTAATCCTAATCCTTCCTCTCCAGAAAAATACACGCGCGTCCCTAATCCTCCAAAGCGGCCCCGTCATTCTATACGCAGACCACGGCGCGGCCGCCGCCACGTACGGCTAAAGACGAGTCGGAGAATATGCAATAGTATCACGTTCTGAAACAATTGTCGATCTGAAATAGTAACCGGAACAGAAACGTTCTCAAATAGGTAGCGTCCGTGGGGCAAAACAAAACGTTGTGGCAGCCGATCAAGCTTGCATAATCCTAAATAAGTAGGACTATATGCTTGATCATGTGCTCCATACAGAGAGGAAGCCACGTATGTCGTGGGAGTACTTTTTCTCACAACCATGCATGAATCCACGTGTAAGTAACGACCTACTCCTTCCTTCCTAAATTAGGATGCCTATTAGTTTTAGTTAAAGTCAAACTTAAGAAACTTTGACTAAATATCTAGAAAATTGTATGAACATTTACGACATCAACTCAATGTTATTAGAA
The DNA here is from genome assembly GCA_910589775.1 of Avena eriantha. NCBI lineage: Eukaryota > Viridiplantae > Streptophyta > Magnoliopsida > Poales > Poaceae > Avena > Avena eriantha. The sequence continues at coordinate 408,830,385 of OU342746.1, read as the reverse complement.
TCACCATGAACTATATTTTCATATTATATATATTTGACATTAGAAAAATTAGAATGTTTTATATATAGTTGGTCAAACTTTATAAAGATTGACTTTGACCAAACTTAATAGGCATCCTAATTTGGGAAAGAGGTAGTATCTATTCCCTCCATTTCAAAATTGATTTCGCATATTTGTTAAAATTTACATGAATCTAGGCACTTATTTAGTATATAAGTTCATCCAAATTTTGAAAAACCTTTGACATCTATTTTGAGACCGGGGGTGTAGTTTAGATGATTTCTAAAAAAGTTGTCATTAAATTTCAGTCGTATAGATTTCTTTTTCTAGATTCATGCAGAGTATATAATGGCTGACTATATCAATTTCTTGGTGATAAAAAACTACACCTGAACAGATTGTTGATGCCATATGTACTGGGTGGTAACTAGAAGGTGGGGGTAACTACGTCATTTTTTATTGGTAACTATACTCTGAACAACTAGGTAACTTGATAAGTAATAATAGTTGGTTAACTATTACCCGAAGAGCATGATAACTGATGGCCCAAAATATATCAAGCTCGTTGAGGAACCCCAAGAGTAAGGTATGATGAGCACAGCAGCAAGTTTTCCCTTAGTTATGAAACCAAAGTTATCGAACCAGTAGGAACAAGGAAACACCTCCAAGGTGTTGTTTCCAACTTGGAATCCTGCACAATACAACCACAGAACTTTGCCCCCAACTTACAGTGAGGTTTTCAATCTCACCGGTTTTGCTGAAAACAAAAGATTAAATGTATTGTGTGGAAGATAGTAATAACTTGTAGAAAGTAAACAGAAAACAGTAAATAGTTGTACATTGATGGTAAAAGAAAGGACCGGGGTCCATAGTTCACTACTGGTGATTCTCCTAAAGATAGATGACATGTTGGGTGAACAAATTACAGCAGGGCAATTGACAAACATCGAGAAAGCATACATGCATATACTAATCATCTTGACTCCTATGAGATTTGATTGGGCATTACAATATTATGCATAGACCGTAATCCAACTGCATCTATGACTAATAATCCACCTTCAGGTTATCATCCGAACCCTCTTCAGTATTAAGTTGCAAGCAACAGATAATTCTATTAAGCATTGCGCGTAAAGTAAACAATACGACTGTTCTCTGAACAAAGGCTTGTTGTTTTCTCCCTAGTAGTAACAACACATCTAGTACCTTAGAGATTTCTGTCACTTCCCCAGATTACTAGAGGCATGAACCCACTATCGAGCATAAATAATCCCTCTTGGAGTTGCTAGCATCTACTTGGCCAAGATATCTACTAACAACGGAGAGCATGCAAGATCACAAATAACAAAGACATGATAGAATCAATAATCAATCTGAAATAGAATCTCAATATCCATCGGATCCTCGCAAACACAACATGTAGGATTACAAATAGATGATCTTGATCATGAACGGAGCTCACAAGATCTAGACATGATAGCACAAAGGAGGAGAACCAACCATCTAGCTACTACATGGACCCGTAGTCCAAGGATGAACTACTCACGCATCACACCGGAGGCTTGCATGGTGATGAAGAAGGCCTCTAGGGTGAATTCTCCCCTCCGGCAGGGTGCCGGGAAGAGCTTCAGATCCCTCCCGATCTAGGGATGGAGATGATGGCGGCTACAAACTCTTTCATGGAGTTTTTGATTGGATACTTAGGGTTTCTATATTGGAGGCAATATATAGGCGAAAGGGGAGGCCGAGGGAGTGCCCTAGGCGGCCACACCACCCCCTGGCGCGGCCCAGGCCTGGCCGCGTGGCCAGGTAGTGTGGTCGGCCTCTGGCCCCTCTCTGTCTCATCTTCTGGCTCTATGTCACCCTCGGTGAAATATTGACTTTGGCTTTTATTCCGTCCAATTCCGAGAATATTAATTTTCTGACTTTCCTAGAACCAAAAACAGTAGAAAACAGGCAGCTGACACTGTGGCATCTTGTTAATAGGTTAGTCCAAGAAAGTGTGTAAAAATAGTCCAAAGTGTGGACAAAACATAAGAAAGTAGATATAAAACAAGCATGAAACATCAAAAATTATAGATATGTTAGCAACGTATCAATAACTATATCGATTTGATGATGATAGTTACACCATAAATACATGAGTAACTCTACTATGAAGACCTAGATAACTCTATATATGTTCGGTTGTAACTACACATTGACCACCTAGGTAGCTTAATAATTACTGGGTTCGATTTGCGGTGATATGAAGACCCATGGATACTTTCATAGACAGGCTATGGTGAGGCTGATGAATTTGGATTTGCTTTTTGTCTACCTGTCCCATTGTCATCCTTAATTGAGTCAGTTGGTCATTTCTTGATCTTGCTATTATGTTGGCTCAAAAGCGTTGTCTCAAGGGCTATGGAAGCCAGGAGACTCGCACTTCTAGGTTGGGATGATGATGACGAAGAAACATTTCTTCCGCTTTGGCACTTCCTCTATTCAGGACGGTTCGGGGGTTCATTTGTGAGAGGATAAGTGTCTTGATCATGTTACACTCCGAAAACAATATCCAGCTCTATATAGAATTGTTTTTCACAAAGAGGATATCATTACCACAGTGTTGGAATCTTCCCCTCTAAATGTGACATTCAGGAGAGACCTATTGGTACATAGACTTACATCGCGGAATGCTTTGTTACAATGTTTAGCCACAATGCAACTATCAGATGTTCCGATGAGTTTTGGTGGAACTTACATGAAAGTGGCAAATACTCTGTACATTCTCTGAACAAAGCATTAGTACAACATGTTGTGCGGATTAATAACAACAACAAAATCGGGAAGACGAAGGTACCACTAAAGAATAAAATATTCGCATGGTACCTGCGTCGAGGATTGATCTCATAAAAGATAATCTATCTAAAAGGAATTGGCATGGATGTAAGAAATGTGTATTTTGTTATCATGGTGCAACAATTAAACATTTATTCTTCCAATACAAATTTTCTCGTTCTATATGGTCAGTCATTCAAGTAGCTTCTGTACTGTCTCATCCTCGTAGTGTTGCCAACATTTTTGCAAATTGGCTATATGGAAGTGATTACAAGTTCAACATTCTTAGCATGGTGGGAGCGCTTGCCGTTATTTGCTCGCTATGACTATGTAGAAATAAGAAAAAATAATGATAAATTGTCTTTTCTTATGCAGATTATCTATCAATGCACTGCTATACGTTGTTTATTGTCGGCTCTACATGTGGAGCTTCCCGACATGTTTACAAAGATCTGTTCACACTTTCAGGATATGGCGAGTGATATGTTTTCTAGCATGGATGGTAGCAGCATCTTAGGATTGGGCCTCCATCTCCTTAGGCGATATGTGTTGTCTGATCTCTTCATGTATTTCTCCTTTTTTTAACTTTTATGGTTTATGATTGAACGGTCCACGACAGATGTGCATCCTAATTATGTAGAGCCTATGTATAATTATTAATCCTTTTATGTAATAAAACGTACATCTTAAAAGATGAAATAGTTTAGTTCTCGCTGGTAATTGCTTACTGGTTCTAATAGATATCTAAACAGATAGCCCATTGGAGCACCTGTCATTATCCCCCCTAAAGGTGACATGGAAGAGCGGTACAGACGGTAGTCGTGTATACTGCCACCCTCATGTGCATGCCCTTAGTTGTAGTGACTTAATCAACTGATCTTGGTATACCGTTAAAATGTAGTATCTGTCGATACATCAATTGATGACGCCAAACTGAGATGGCTCTCGCGACACATCTCCCGACCCCGAGCCCTGTTCATGGTGGAACCATCTCGGTTTCCTTCCATGGCAGAGGGTGTGACTCCGGTGCACGAGGACATCGCAACTCTCGCCTTGGGTTAACCTTTGCCATCTCCCCCTCCGAACCTCCCTCTCTCACTCCCACAACTCAATCTCCTGTCCTCCCTGATATTCCGCTCCTCCAATCCCCACTTGATCTGATTTCCTCGTCCCTAGCAACGGAAGGAAGCCCCTCTGTCTGCACTGGAGAGGAGAAGAGAAGAAGCTAATGGACATATTAGAGGAGGAGGAGATCAGCCCTAGAGAGAGAGAGAGAGCGGAAGCCCTGCTGGGTTTGGCGGAGGTGATTCCAGGAGAGGATTTGGAGGCGGTGGGAGATAATTTCTAGGACCTGACTTCAGCAACACACCATGTGCTCGCAGAACCCCATCATGGAAGATACGAAGTGATGGTTGAAGTCTTCGCCACATGCAGATCTCGAGATTAGTCACTGCTAGTTCAGAGAAATGTGCGAGGGGAGGTGAGAAGGGCTCTTGCAGTTCGGGAGGCAATTATTACAGCCATGAGAGGAGTTACTTCTAGAGAGGAGATCTCAAAGGACAGGAATGTGATGGTGATGACGAGGAACACGAGAATAGAGGAATGCCTCTTGGTGGTGACGGCTCAATGCACGGCGCCCAGAAAAATGCTTGATGGCGGTGTTGATGTAGAGCTCGTTGGGAACCCCAACATGAAGGTATGATGAGCACAATAGACGGTTTCCCTCAGTTATGAAACCAAGGTTTAATCGAACCAGTAGGAGCAAGGAAACACATCAAAGGTGTTACTAGCTGAGCTTTGGCAAGGTGCACTACCGGTGCTAATAGCAACGTGGAGACATGCACAACACAACCACATAACTTTGTGCTCAACTTGCGATGAGGTTGTCAATCTCACCGTGTTTTGCGGAAAACAAAGGATTAAACGTATCGAATGGAAAGAAGTAAAAGTTTGCAGAAAGTAAACACAAAGCAGTAAATAGTTGTAGATTGTATGTAAAGAAAAGGACCAGGATCCATAGTTCAGTAGAGGTGGCCCTCCTTAGATAGATAACATGCTGGGTGAACAAATTACAGCGGGGCAATTGACAAACACCAAGAAAGCAATACATGCATATACTAAGCATCTTGACTCCTGTGAGACTTGATTGGGCATTACAACATAATACATAGACCGCCATCCAACTGCATCTATTACTAATAATCCACCTTCAGGTTATCATCCGAACCCCCTCTAGTATTAAGTTGCAAGCAACTGATTATTGCTTTACGAACTGCGTGTAAAGTAAACAATACGATTGTTCTATGAACAAAGGATTGTTGTTTTCTCCCTAGTAGCAACAACACATCTAGTACCTTAGAGATTTCTGTCACTTCCCCAGATTACCAGAGGCATGAACCCACTATCGAGCATAAATACTAACTCTTGGAGTTGCTAGCATCTACTTGGCCAAGATATCTACTAACAACAGAAAGCATGCAAGATCTCAAATAACAAAGACATGATAGAATCAATAATCAATCTGAAATAGCATATCAATATCCATCGGATCCCCGCAAACACAACATGTATGAATTACAAATAGATGATCTTGATCATGAACGGAGCTCACAAGATCTAAACATGAAAGCACAAAGGAGGAGAAACCAGCCATCTAGCTACTACATGGATCCGTAGTCCAAGGATGACCTACTCACGCATCACACTGGAGGCTTGCATGGTGATGAAGAAAGCCTCCAGGGTGAATTCCCCTCTCCGGCAGGGTGCCGAGAAGAGCTTCAGATCCCTCCCAATCTGGGGATGGAGATGACGACGGCTACAGACTCTTTCATGGATTTTTGATCGGGTACTTAAGGTTTTCGTCCCAAGGGCAACTTATAGGCGGAAGGAGAGGCCGAGGGGGTGCCAAGTTATAAACCGAAATCTCATGCCCCTTACTTACGAAGACCGATCCTCATGCTACTCAACTTCAGTCACGAGTAAGCTCTTGTCATTGTAAGTACATGTGTATCATTAAGAACCGCCAATGGGGTACCCCTTGCACATGATACAGGAGCTTTCCCATAACCAATATGACAAGGCAAGCAGACAATGAGCATCTCATCGATCTTTTTATTTGCTATTTGCATAGGTTTTTATTGAGGATGCTTCATAGAGTGCTCATTATGGTGATGCTGCAAGTTTCCACCATGATTAGGCATGGCTTAGGCTAGCGGCCCAGGCGTTTCTCTAACACATATACAAACTCCATGATCTTACAAGTTCCACTTTTATTTCACACCACCGGGATCCGTAAGCAAAAGAACATGATATCAACGGGGTACAAAGTACAAGTGCAATGTTGAAAGTGTTCCCCATGAAACATGGTTCTGCTAATTTCAACTTATAAAGCGCAAGCATATACGCAGCAAAGAAGGACCCAATGGTTCAAGTTTATTAGAGGCAAAAAGTAAAGTGTGCCATCAAGTTCGTGAGAGCTTTAATCACTAGTTTTCTCATAACAAGTGGAAGGTAAACAAAAGCATGAATGTATTTGGAATAGCATAAGCTAGTAGGTAGGTATGGTGGACTCTTTGGAAAAACTTGGTTTAAGGAGTTGGACGCATGAGTAGAACTCATACTTTGTTGTGGAGGCTAGCAAAATACTGGGAGCGACAAACTAAGAGAGCAATAATGGCCATAATCATGCAGAGCGACAAAACATCATTGATCAAAGCGTAAAGTGATACTACAAGTTGAAAATTAAAGGATCATAAAGGCTATGGTGACTTGAGATAGTCATAACATGGTGTGAGCATGTGCCAAGTCAACCCAAATAAAGCATCAAAGGAGAATACCACTATACTATGCTTTAATATGCTAAAACAACACATGATTCATCCAAGGCACATTAAGCAATCTCAATTGTTTATAAAAAGTCATGCTACAGAAAAGAATACTAAGCATAAAGCCAAAACAATATCAAGAATGGCATGACAAAGCATAGGCCACAGTAAAAAACGAGCTCTTTTTACCACATAAGTATGAACTTTCCTACTCTTTTCCAAACCAAACCAAACTATTTGCAAACCAAAGTATGAAAGAGGGGGTCCAACCAACTTATTCAGAAAACTAAGCAAACCAAAGAAAACAAAAAACCAAAACGAAAAATAAAAAGAAGACGCTCCAAGAAAAACACAACTGTGCATGAAACAATAAAAATGAAGCGTTTGGAAGAAACCTGGGATTTTTATTGATGAAGAAGGGGATGCCTTGGGCATCCCCAAGCTTTGATGCTTGTACTTCTTGGATATTTCTTGGGGTGAAATGCGTGGCATCCCCAAGCTTGAGCTTTAGTCCATCCTTCATCTCATTACTCATTCCTTCCATACACCTAAAATTTTCCTTCATACAAAACTTCACACAATCTCATTAGCAACATTAGTGCACTTAAGATAAATAAGTCTCAAGGTTCAGTTCTAACACCAAATAAACTTCCATTAGACAACTAGCTACTGTAGCACTTCCCTCAAAAAGCTCAATTCCCCAAAGGAACTCAAGAAGGAACTAACAAGAAGCAAATGCAGAAAATAGCAGAAATCTGTCAAAACAGGCCATTAGGTAAAGACGAATTTTTTCGAAGACCTTATGTTGCTCAAATCAAAAAGTGTTGAACTAACGAAAGTTAGATAATAACCCGGGGCATAAGCACAAACAATTACAGCTCAATCCGACGTACAGATCTCTCTCAGGAAATTTTACGGTGAAGCACAGAAATCTGTTTCGGGACAACAACTTTCCCAATCATTACTTCACTCTCATTAGAGGTTACTCTTGGCACAAAAAGAAAATAAAAAGGATAAGGAGAGGTTATTACAGAGGTAATAACTTCCAAGACTCATCTAAAACTCTTGGGTTATCTCCCAACAAGTACTTTTCTTTAACGCCTTTAAGTTAGGCATGAAAATTTGAGAAGATGCTCTCATAGGAAATATGAGTTGAAGTAAAAGAGAGCATCAAGAAGCAAATTCAAAACACATTTAAGTCTATCCCACTTCCTATGCATAGGAATCTTGTATGCAAATAAATGCACAAAGAACAAAGTGACAGGCATAGGAAGATAAAACAAAAGTAACTTCAAAACTTTCAGCACATAGAGAGGTGTTTCATTACCATAAAAACTTCTACAACCATACTTTCCTCTCTCATAATAATTTTCAGTAGCCTCATGAATAAAATCAACAATATAACTATCACATAAGGCATGCTTTTCATGATCTACAAGCACTAGAGTTTTATTATAAACATTTTCAAAAGAATCCTCGGGAACATAACATTCACCCTCCTTTGATAAGCATGGGGGACAATCAAATAATGTAAGGGATAAAGAGTTACTATCATTAGAAGATAGGCATGGCTAGATCCATTCTTCCTCCTTTTGTCCATCACTCTCCTCCTCTTTTTCATCTAATGAGCTTTCAGGTTCAGCAATTTGTTCTTCCATGGAGGTTCTAGCAGGCGGTGGTTCATCTATTACCTTAGTAGTCATAAAACTGTTCCCAAATAGGAAACTGAGTGAGCTATCCATAATGAAATAGTGATTGGACCAGAGCTAGTCATAAAGGCAACTTAAGGAAGGAACTAATTTTTTTTGTGTTTTTGAAATAAGAAAGCAAACTTGTAGAACTAATTTTTTGGGGTTTTTGAAGAACAAAACAAGCAAACAAAGCAAAAAGAAACTAAGTAAAAAAAACAACAAAGTAAAGAGATTGGTTGTGAGGGACTCCCCTTGTGAATATGTCCTTGACTCCCCGGCAACGGCACCATAAAAATGCTTGATGGCTCAATGCACGGCGCCCAGAAAAATGCTTGATGGCGGTGTTGATGTAGAGCTCATTGGGAACCCCAAGAGGAAGGTATGATGAGCACAACAACAAGTTTCCCTCAGTTATGAAACCAAGGTTTAATCGAACCAGTAGGAGCAAAGAAACACCTCAAAGGTGTTACTAGCTGAGCTTTGGCAGGGCGCACTACCGGTGCTAATAGCAACGTGGAGACATGCACGACACAACCACATAACTTTGTCCTCAACTTGCGATGAGGTTGTCAATCTCACCGTGTTTTGCGGAAAACAAAGGATTAAATGTATCGAATGGAAAGAAGTAAAAGTTTGCAGAAAGTAAACACAAAGCAGTAAACAGTTGTAGATTGTATGTAAGAAAAGGACCAGGATCCATAGTTCACTAGAGGTGGCTCTCCTTAGATAGATAACATGCTGGGTGAACAAATTACAGCGGGGCAATTGACAAACACCGAGAAAGCAATACATGCATATACTAATCATCTTGACTCCTCTGAGACTTGATTGGGAATTACAACATAATACATAGACCGCCATCCAACTGAATCTATGACTAATAATCCACCTTCAGGTTATCATCCGAACCCCCTCTAGTATTAAGTTGCAAGCAACGGATTATTGCTTTATGAACTGCGTGTAAAGTAAACAATACGATTCTATGAACAAAGGATTGTTGTTTTCTCCCTAGTAGAAACAACACATCTAGTACCTTAGAGATTTCTGTCACTTCCCCAGATTACCAGAGGCATGAACCCACTATCGAGCATAAATACTAACTCTTGGAGTTGCTAGCATCTACTTGGCCAAGATATCTACTAACAACGGAAATCATGCAAGATCTCAAATAACAAAGACATGATAGAATCAATAATCAATCTGAAATAGCATCTCAATATCCATCGGATCCCCGCAAACACAACATGTATGAATTACAAATAGATGATCTTGATCATGAACAGAGCTCACAAGATCTAAACATGAAAGCACAAAGGAGGAGAAACTAGCCATCTAGCTACTACATGGATCCGTAGTCCAAGGATGAACTACTCACGCATCACACTGGAGGCTTGCATGGTGATGAAGAAAGCCTCCAGGGTGAATTCCCCTCTCCGGCAGGGTGCCAGGAAGAGCTTCAGATCCCTCCCAATCTGGGGATGGAGATGACGACGGCTACAGACTCTTTCATGGATTTTTGATCGGGTACTTAAGGTTTTCGTCCCAAGGGCAACTTATAGGCGGAAGGAGAGGCCGAGGGGGTGACGGGAGTGGCCACACCACCCCCTGGCGCGGGCCAGGCCTGGCTACACGGCCAGGTGGTGTGGTGGCTCCCTGGCCCTTCTCCGTCTCGTATTCTGGCACTTGATCCCCTCCGGAAAAATAGGCACTTTGGCTTTTGTACCGTCCAATTCCGAGAATATTCATTTTCTGACTTTCCTGGAACCAAAAACAGCAGAAAACAGGCAGCTGGCACCGTGGCTCTTGTTAATAGGTTAGTCCAAGAAATCATGTGAAAAGTACTCCAAAGTTAGAACAAAACACAAGAAAGTGGATAAAACCAAGCATGGAACATCAAAAATTATAGATACATTTGCAATGTATCAGGTGGCAATGTCTCCACCTCAGGACGTGCGCTTGATGGGTTAGGAACATGTGGCAATCCTATCCCTGAGGCCTCCCTCCCCGAGCGATCTGATAATAAGAGAAGAATTCAAGCAGGAGATCGAGACCATGGGTACCCGGCTTCATCGGTCAGTTGCTCCTCTATAGAATCAGCAGTAGGCACGATTGTGGAGCTTCATGAAAACATCCTCCGCGCTGCAGAAAGGCCCACCACACCACTGCGGACAGCTGAAACACGTCCTCAGAGGGGGCGGATTCTGGTCAGGGAGAGGCGTTTGGGAGCATTAGCGGGAGGAAGGAAGTCATGCTGCACAACTACAGGTTCAAAATTCAGTCTAGGGCAGAAACTGATTGCGCCTTCGGATAATACGCCATCAGCGCTCTCACAAATTTTCACGGTAGGTTCCCTAGAAGTTCTGATTCACAGAATCCCAACTAGGGTTTCCATCTCCCAGACATAGTTCGCTTGGGTTGGGAGAGACAAGTTGTCTATGCCCTGCCTCTCTGCTTCGGATCTACACCTTGCACCACCGTCCTGTGGCTACTTCTGACAGCTAATCAAGCTCCCAGTCCCGTTTAGATAGAAGGATCTGATATGTCAGGAAGAGGGAGCGAGAAATAAAACCAAGGGGGAAGGCCGGAGCTTCCCCTGCACCCGCCATCGTAGATGCCGCAACAGCAAGGGGGAACTGGCAACCGCAGCAGCAATTCCCTCAGCAGCTGCAACAGAAATTTTCTCAGCAGATGGGTTTCAGGTATGGCTTCCCTCTCCCTTGGAATTTTTAGCAGCAATTTCCACGTCCTTTCCTTGGTCCCAATTAGTGGATAAATCCGTAACACAATTGGCAACCTCAACGCAAACACCCACTCCTCTCCCCCACACCTGCCCCTATTAATCCTCAGCCTATGGTCCCAATACCTCAACAAAACTCGATCGGTGTGAATCAGCAGACTCAAGGGCCTGGCCTTGTGCAAGGGCCCCAACAGAATACTCAGCAAGGGCAACAACAACAACCATAGCCAGTAGCTCCTGCTCTATCCCCTAAACTAGCTGCAACTAAGAATCAGAATAGAAATTAGTGGAAAACAAGAAAATGTGGAAGTTTTGAAGGAGAGTGGTGATGAGTCCAAAATTGATGCATATATAAGTATATAAATTATTTATATTGTCACTCATTACTTGATACATCTATCCACAACTATGCCTATTATCTATTGATTTCTAGTTTTCATGCATTTCCACATGGACTTTGCACATTAGAGGTTTTATTAGGATTTTATTACCTTTTTCTTGTCTTTGATTTGTGTCAAGGTGCTATGGAGAATCATGGATAAATGGTGCCAAGAGGATTCAGTATGGAGGAGTTGCAGGCACCAGACTTGGATATTTGAGAGGGATGATACGTCCATTTGCATCACTATTCTATGTCTTAATTCACTATTATTCATTGATATATTTCGTATTGAGAGGTGATACTTATGTTATTTCATCTATTTTTGCATGGTTGATGACTTTTGGAGCATGGACCGCTGCAGTCAGGCTTCTGATGGAAAAGGTGCTGTTTGGAGGCGAAATTCACGAAGATCAGAAAATCCAGGAAAATATACGGAAAATCCTATTTTTCCAGAAGACTCAGGATGCCAGAAGATGTAGTGGAGGTGGTCCACAGGGGGCCCACACCACCCCATGGCGTGGGCAGGCCTAGGCCGCGCCAGGGAGTGGTGTGGCCGCCCTGGCCCACTCCAGCCTCTCCCCTCTGGCATATATCATCCCCACGAAACCCTAAGACTCGGGGAGCGACCACAGAAAGATTCCGCCGCCTCTGCGGGGCGGAAAACACCGAGAGAGAAAGATATCTCTGGTAGACAGATTTCTGCCAGGGGAATACCTTCCTAGAGAGGGGAGATCGTCGCCATCAACACCACCATCAAGCTGGACTTCATCGGGATCATCATCATCATCATCATCACCACCATCATCACCATCAGCACCCTCATCACCATCTCCATATTGCTGTAACAATTGAGTTGAATCTTGCATAGTTCATAGGGGAAACTTTCTCGGTGTTGATTACTCTTTGTAGTTGATGCTATTGAGTGAACCATTGAATTATTGTTTATGTTCAGATTGTTATACATCATTATTCCATCTCTGATCATGATCCATATGATGTCTCGTGAGTAGTTCGTTTTGTTCTTGAGGACATGGGAGAAGTCTTGTTGTTAGTAGTGGAGTTGCGTTGAGAAAGGTTCAATAGATTGTTATTTAAGTTGTGGTGTACTTCCTCTAGTGGTGTCATGTGAACGTCGACTACATGACACTTCACCTATATGGGCCTAGGGGAATGCATTGTGTATTTGGCTACTAATCGTAGGGGTTGCCGGAGTGACAGAAACCTGAACCCCCGTTAGGAAACCATTGCACAAGGGACGTAAGGGTCTTAGAGTTTAAAGCTGTGGTTAGGTTTCTACCTTAATTACTTTCTTGTACTTACGGATGTTTGCAAGGGGGTTTAATCACAAGTATGTATTTAGTCTTGGATGGGGCGGTACATTAGCACAGGTATTTGCAGAGAAGATTAATCCGCTAGATGAAGCGAAAGAACTTGATAGTCTTCCCATGTGTCCTCGAGAACGTTTGGTCATCTATAGAAATACAACCGGCTTGTCCTTTGCTGCATAAAGGATTGGGCCACTTGCTGCATTCATTCTTACTGTCTTTTATTTACTCGTACTTTGTTTACTTGCTTTATCGAAAACCCCTAAAAATCCGTTTGCTAAGTATTTGCAGAGAATTCCTGATCCATACCACTAGCCAGCACCTTCTGCTCCTCGTTGGGTTCGACACTCTTACTTATCGAAAATACTGCGATACACCCCCTATACTTGTGGGTCATCAAGACTATTTTCTAGCGCCGTTGCCGGGGAGTGAAGCGCTATTGGAGAGTGGAACTGGTAAAGGAAACTTCTACTGTGAGTATTGTTTACTACTGCTAGTTGCTTTATTTTCGTTATGGATAATTCGCTGAGTTTCTTATTTGGTAATACTACTACCACTGCTAAGGTAGTAGATAAGCCAACACCTGCCGAGAATGATGTTTTCAAAATACCTACAAGAATTATTGATCATGTTATGGATAACTACTATGTTGGGGATGGAACTGTCCATCCCGGTGATCATTTACTCTTTATACACGAATTATGCGGGTTGTTCAAGTGTGCAGGTATTACTACATATCAAGTTAAGAAGAAGTTATTCTCATTATCGCTGAAAGGAAGAGCTGAGGAATGGTATAAGCTGCTGAAGAATGGTCAAGCTCTGGAATGGGAGGAAATAGTGCCTCTCTTTTATTCAAAGCTTTATCCTCCTAGTGAGATCCATAAAGATTGGAATCAAATATACAACTTTTGGCCTCTTGATGGAGAGAGTACAACTCAAGCTTGGGGGAGATTGAAGTTACTAACACTCAAATGTCCCATTCATGAGCTCCCCAACAATATTATTATCAACAACTTTTATGCAAGGCTCCCTCTACATGATAAAGATTTATTGGATGCTTCTTGTGCTGGATCATTCACTCGTATAGAAGAAGAAGCTAAATGGGACCTTCTAGACCGTATTCAAGACAATGCTGAAGCTTGGGAGAATGACAAAGGTAGAAAGTCAGGTATAAATTATGATTATGAATGCATTGAATCTTTTATGGGAATTGATGACTTTCAAAATATTAGTAATGCTTATGGTCTTGATTTGCAAGTTATTACGAAGTGCTTTAGAGCTTTTGCTTCTTATATTGAAATTCCAAAAAAGGGATGGAATAAGTACCATGCGCCTTATAAAGATATTGTTGACCATGTTCCTATTGGGAGCACTGAGTGTTGCATTATTGATCATATCCTACCTGAACCTTACATCGAGAAGATTCCCTTCCCAGATAAGGTAAAGGATCATCCTATGATAACTAATGTAATCACTAAAAGTGGAAAGAGAACTGTAAAACCTGATGAATAAATAAACATTGAACCTGTCATAGCAATTGTGAAAGACCTTGTTACTAAAAGCGTAGAAGATGGGCACATAGTCTTTTGTGAAGATGCTTCCAATATTGTTTCACATCCCAATAGATCTAAAAAGGCTAGTGTTCCTGTGCTTTCAGTTAGAATTGGTGATCATTGCTATTATGGTTTATGTGATATTGGTGCAAGCTCTAGTGCTATTCCTTATGATCTTTACAGAGAAATTATGCATGAAATAAGTCCTTGCGAGTTGGAGGAGATTGATGTGGTTATTCACCTTGCTAATAGAGAGACTATCTCTCCAATTGGCATTGTGCGAGATGTGGAAGTCCTTTGTGGTAAGATCAAGTATCCTGCTGATTTTCTAGTACTTGGTTCAGCTGCTAGTAAAACTTATCCTACCATTTTTGGTAGACCTTTCTTGAGTACTTGTGGAGCTATTATTGATTGCAAGAGGGAGAAAATCTTGACTAAGTTTGATGGGGAATCTAATGAGTTTAATTTTTCGAAATTTACTAAAGAACCTTGCGAAGAGGAAACCCATAATGAGGATTTTAGAGTTGAACAACTTGCTTCTATCTCTCTTTCTCCTAACAATGCTGTGCAGCAATTTATGGTAGATCACAAAAGTGAGATCTTCATGGACGAGAGGAATGAGATTGACGAGATCCTCCGTCGTCAACCCAGGTTGCTTAAGCATGACTTGCCTGTAGAAGACTTGGGTACCACTTTGCCACCTAAAAAGGACCCGGTCTTCGATCTAAAACCTCTCCCTGATGATGTTAAATATGCTTTCATTGATGATAAAAAGATATATCATGTTATTATTAGTGCTAAACTTTCATGGGAGGAAGAAGAAAGATTATTGGAAGTTTTGAAGAAACACCGAGGAGCTATGGGCTATACTCTGGATGATTTGAAAGGGATTTCACCTACTATATGTCAGCATTCTATCAACATAGAACCAGATGCGAAGCCAGTAGTGGAGCACCAACGACGTTTAAATCCTAAGATGAAGGAAGTGGTAAGGAATGAGGTATTGAAACTCCTTGATGCTGGTATTATTTACCCTATTGCTGATAGTGAATGGGTTAGACCTGTTCATTGTGTTCCTAAAAAGGGAGGTATTACCGTTGTCCCTAATGATAACGATGAGCTTATTCCTCAAAGAATAGTAGTAGGCTATAGGATGTGCATCGATTTTAGGAAAGTCAATAAAGTTACCAAGAAAGACCACTACCCGCTTCCTTTTATTGATCAAATGTTGGAAAGGTTGTCTAAAAAGACCCATTTTTGTTTTCTTGATGGTTATTCTGGTTTCTCTCAAATTGCTGTTAAACAACAAGATCAAGAAAAAACTACTTTTACTTGCCCTTATGGAACTTATGCTTATAGACGTATGCCTTTTGGTTTATGTAATGCTCCTGCTACTTTCCAAAGGTGCATGTCTGCTATCTTTCATGGCTTTTGTGAGGAAATTGTAGAAGTGTTCATGGATGACTTTTCTATCTACGGAACTTCTTTTGATAATTGTCTACACAACCTTGATAAAGTTTTGCAGAGATATGAAGAAACTAATCTTGTTCTTAATTGGGAGAAATGCCACTTCATGGTTAACGAAGGGATTGTTCTTGGGCATAAAGTATCTGAAAGAGGAATAGAAGTTGATAGAGCTAATGTTGAAGCAATTGAGAAGATGCCATGCCCAAGAGACACAAAAGGTATTCGTAGTATCCTTGGTCATGCTGGTTTCTATAGAAGGTTTATTAAAGACTTTTCTAGGATATCAAAACCCCTTACTAATCTTCTTCAAAAGGATGTACCCTTCGTTTTTGATGATGATTGTAAGGAAGCTTTTGAAACTCTTAAAAAGGCTTTAACAACAGCTCCTATTGTTCAACCACCTGATTGGAGTTTACCCTTTGAAATAATGTGTGATGCTAGTGATTTTGCTGTAGGTGCTGTCCTTGGGCAACGTATTGATAAAAAGCTGAACGTTATCCATTATGCTAGTAAGACTCTAGACGCTGCTCAAAGGAATTATGCTACTACTGAAAAGGAATTTCTAGCTGTTGTCTTTGCTTGTGATAAGTTTAGGCCCTATATTGTGGACTCAAAAGTAACCATTCATACTGATCATGCTTCTATTAAATATCTTATGACAAAGAAGGACGCTAAGCCTAGGCTTATTAGATGGGTACTGCTTTTACAAGAGTTTGATCTACACATAGTGGATAGGAAGGGTGCTGAAAATCCTGTAGCTAATAATTTATCTCGTTTGGAAAACATCTCTTTTGATCCTATGCTTGTTAATGATAGTTTCCCAAATGAAGAGTTAGCCGCAGTAGGGGTGAACTCTCGAGGAAGCCCTTGGTATGCTGATTATGCTAAGTTTATTGTTTCCAAGTATTTGCCTCCAACTTTTACAGCTCAGCAAAGAAGGACGTTCTTCTATGATTTGAGGCATTATTTTTGGGATGACCCACACTTATACAAAGAAGGAGTTGATGGTATTATGCGAAGATGTGTTCCAGAATATGAGCAAAAAGAGATATTGCGTAAATGTCATGGTAGCGCCTATGGAGGACATCATGCAGGAGATAGAACCGCACAAAAGGTATTACAATCAGGTTTCTACTGGCCTACCCTTTTTAAGGATGCAAGAAATTTGTTTTATCTTGTGATGAATGTCAACGTGTTGGTAATATTTCTAGACGCAATGAAATGCCTATAAACTACTCTCTAGTTATTGAACCTTTTGATTGTTGGGGATTTGACTTTATGGGTCCTTTCCCTCCTTCGAAAGGCTATACTCATATTCTTGTTGCCGTTGATTATGTTACTAAGTGGGTAGAAGCCATTCCTACGAAGAGTGCTGACGGGGAAACCTCTCTAAAAATGCTTAAGGATGTTATCTTTCCTAGGTTTGGAGTGCCTAGGTATCTCATGACTGATGGGGGTTCTCATTTCATTCATGGCGGTTTTAGGAAGACACTCGCTAAGTATGATGTTAATCATAGAATTGCTTCATCTTATCATCCCCAAACTAGCGGGCAAGTAGAGTTCTCAAATAGAGAAATTAAATCTATCTTGCAAAAGACTGTTAATAGGTCTAGAAAAAACTGGGCTAAGAAGTTGAATGATGCTTTATGGGCTTATAGAACTGCTTACAAAAATCCTATGGGAATGTCCCCTTATAAAATGGTTTATGGGAAAGCTTGACACTTACCCTTAGAATTAGAACACAAAGCTTACTGGGCAGTGAAAGAACTAAATAGAGATTGTAAGCTAGCTGGTGAGAAAAGACTTTTTGACTTAAGTTCTTTAGATGAATGGAGGAGTGAAGCCTATGAGAATGCTAGGCTCTTTAAGGAAAAAGTTAAAAGATGGCATGACAAGCGAATACTTAAGAGAGAATTTCATGTTGGTGAGAAAGTTCTATTGTATAGGTCTCGTCTCAGACTTTTTGCAGGTAAGCTACTATCAAAATGGGAAGGACCTTTCATCATTGAAGAAGTATAACGTTCAGGAGCAATAAAAATTTCTTCTCTAAAAGATAATACTACACAAGTTGTGAATGGATAGCGACTCAAACACTATATTGCTGGAGATTCTTACAATGAAGATGTTGATGCCTTTCAAGTTATAACTCCAGAGAAATTCATTAAGGACCAAATTTGGAGACCTGCAGAGTCCGTTTCTAACTAGGTAACAGTTCTGGTAAGAAAAGTTCCGCGAAAATACAATCCAACTATATTTTTGCAGTTTTCAGTCAATAAGGAAAGTTTCAAAGAAAAAAAGAGACGGAACCGGAGCCAGGGTGGCCCACACCACCCCATGGCGCAGGCCCACAAAACCTGGCCGTGCCACCAGGTGGTGAGGCCACCCAGGACTCCGCCTCCAACTCGTTTTCTCCTAGTACCTTCCTTTTGATATGAAACTTCGTAATATATAACCCCCCGGATCTTCCGAGGTTTGTATATCGCGTTTTCGTCATGCTTTTGTTTCGATCTGTTTCTGCCAGGTAAAAATCCCAGATTTGGAGCCATAATGGCTTCCTCTGGATCATCCAAGGGAGATTCCTTAGAAGATATCATCAACCCATACATGAGAGAATTGAAGATTCATCCCAAGGAGTTATTGCTCGAAGGTGGGGAGGTCCGGATTAAAGAGGTTCAAGGCCCTAAAGGTGAAGGAAGTCTAGAGGACAGGATGGAAGCACTGGAGCATGAAGTCTTTAGGTACAGGAAGATGGCAGAGCATGAAGTGGACATCATCCATAAGATTTGTTCCGAACTCATCACCGAGCACCAAAATGAGACTGCTGAACTCAAAGATGAAGTCTTTTCACTCCGCCAAACAACCAACAAACTGCAAGCACAGTTCTGTGACGTTCAAAATCAAAACTGTGAGTATGAGGCTAGATTTAAATGTATAAGTGCTGCTGCAAGTTTCAGGATGTTGGAAACCACGATGTCCTTCGTTGATGGGAAGCCTTTACCATGGAAGATAGACGGAGATGAGAGTATACCGCCACCACCAAAGGAGTAATTCGTCATCAGGTTTGGCATCCCCTTGGTTTGTTCCAAGCTTGGGGGAGTGCCGCGGTATCATATCACTATCTTCTATCTTTTTACCTGATTAGTAGAGTCATATCATGAATAGACGAGTTATTTTGTAGTATGGTTTGCATTATGGAAGTGTCCCCTCTCTCGTTAGATATGTATCCCTTGGTGTGAGTTTTCGTTATGGAATATTAATGAGAAGTTCTATCATTCACTCTTTTGCATAGCTTATGTTAGTTTTCAATTCGCGGTTATATGATTGATCTTGTTGTTAGTATTGGTAGCACTTTGGGATCGTTGAGTTAATTTAGTTGGTTTTGGCAAACCTGGCTCGGTCAGTAGCAACACCTTTTTGAGAGTTGAAAAGAAAAAGATAGAAGTACTCCAGAGAAAAATAATTTCATCATCTTTCTTCCTTGGTTTGCTCATAAGTTTAGTATTCTCTAGTTAAGATCTTTTGTGCTTCCAAGGAAGATTGCATGTTTGTCTTTATCATTTGTATGCTTGTTTGTTTCCCTCAACTCTTGTACTTGCTACCCAGCCTTGCTAGCCAAAAACCTGTACTGAGAGGGAATTCTTCTCGTGCATCCACTTCCTTAAACCAAAACCTTTGCCATTTGTGTCCACCATACCTACCTAGTAGCATTATTGCTATTCCAAGGAAATTCCTATTTTGTCTACCTCCCAAATTAAACTTGTTATGCGAAAATTAGTGATTAAAGCTCTCACGAACTTGAAGACACACTTTACTTTCTTGCATTTAATAAACTTGAACCATTGGGTCATTCTTTGTTGCGTATATGCTTGCACTTTATGAGTTGAAGTTAGCCGAACCATGTATCATGGGGACCGCTTTCAACACTTCATTGGTACTTGTACCTAGTTGATATTATGTTCTTTTGCTTATGGATCCCGGCGGTGTGAATAAAAGTGGAACTTGTAAGATCATGGAGTTTATATGTGTGTTAGAGAAACGCCTGGGCCGCTAGCCTAAGCCATGCCTAATCATGGTAGAAACTTGCAGCATAACTATAGTGAGCATCCTATGAAGCATCCTCAATAAAAACCTATGCAAATAGCAAATAAAAAGATCGCTGAGATGCTCACTGTCTGCTTGCCTTGTCATTTTGATTATGGGATAGCTCCTGTGTCATGTGCAAGGGGTAACCCGTTGGCGGTTCTCAATGATACGCATGTATTTACAATGACAAGAGCTTGCTCGTGACTGAAGTTGAGTAGCATGAGGATCGGTAATCTTAAGTAAGGGGCATGAGATTTCAGCTTATAACTTGTCAAGCATATCCTCTTAGTTGTGTCACTTTAACCTTAATCACCAAAAGATGCCTATGATAGGGGCAATGAGAGCTGAAAGCTAGTAAGTATCATAATTTTTGGGAGCTCTTTATGAGACTTGCAATCCCTGCTTCCCTTTTTGAAGGGCTTTTCTTTTACTTTGTAGTTGAGTCAGTAAACCTATCCTTCTATCTCAGCAAGTATTTTGAGTTGATGTGTTTCATTCATTCATATGATGATTTATTCAATCATGTTTCTTATGTTCCTTGCTTTGCACATTGCTCTTATCTTGAAGTTTACTACTTTGAAAGCTTTCTTTGAAAAACCAGCTATTGGAGAACTCCAGCAAATTATCAACTATTCTTTGACCAAGAGCTAAGTTTGCCATTACCAATTATGATTCACTCTATGTATCTTTATTGTGTTTCCTTTACTCACTGCAAGTTGAGTTATATAATAGTGAGTTGTCTTCTATTATGATCTATGTATTTGATGAATGTGATGCTTCTTGTCCGTATTCTTTTATCGACTCTTCACTCCATAAACTTGAGGTCATGTTTATTGAGCTCAGTTTCGCTTGGGGACAAGCGAAGTCTAAACTTGGGGGGAGTTGATACGTCCATTTTGCATCACTATTCTATGTCTTAATTCACTATTATTCATTGATATATTTCGTTTTGAGAGGTGATACTTATGTTATTTCATCTATTTTTATTTTTGGAGCATGGACCGCTGCAGTCATGATTCTAATGGAAAAGGTGTTGTTTGGAGGCGAAATTCGCGAAGATCAGAAAATCCGGGAAAATATACGGAAAATCCTATTTTTCCAGAAGACTCGGGATGCCAGAAGATGGAGTGGAGGTGGGCCATAGGGGGGCCCACACCACCCCATGGCGCGGGCAGGCCTAGGCCGCGCCAGGGAGTGGTGTGGCCGCCCTGGACCACTCCAGCCTCTCCCCTCTGGCGTATATCATCTCCACGAAACCCTAAGACTCGGGGAGCGACCATAGAAAGATTCCGCCGCCTCTGCGGGGTGGAAAACACCGAGAGAGAAAGATCTCTCCGGCAGACAGATTTCTGCCGGGGGAATTCCTTCCCGGAGAGGGGAGATCGTCGCCATCAACCCCACCATCAAGCTGGAATTCATCGGGATCATCATCATCACCACCACCATCATCACCATCAGCACCCTCATCACCATCGCCATATTGCTGTAACAATTGAGTTGAATCTTGCATAGTTCATAGGGGAAACTTTCCCGGTGTTGATTACTCTTTGTAGTTGATGCTATTGAGTGAACCATTGAATTATTCTTTATGTTTAGATTGTTATACATCATTATTCCATCTCTGATCATGATCCATATGATGTCTCATGAGTAGTTCGTTTTGTTCTTGAGGACATGGGAGAAGTCTTGTTGTTAGTAGTGGAGTTGCGTTGAGAAAGATTCAATAGATTGTTATTTAAGTTGTGGTGTACTTCCTCTAGTGGTGTCATGTGAACGTCGACTACATGACACTTCACCTATATGGGCCTAGGGTAATGCATTGTGTATTTGGCTACTAATCGTAGGGTTTGCCGGAGTGACAGAAACCTGAACCCCCGTTAGGAAACCATTGCACAAGGGACGTAAGGGTCTTAGAGTTTAAAGCTGTGGTTAGGTTTCTACCTTAATTACTTTCTTGTACTCACGGATGTTTGCAAGGGGGTTTAATCACAAGTATGTATTTAGGGCGGTACATTAGCACAGGTTCACCCACACAACACTTAGCAAGCTAAAGAAGATTAATCAACTATTTGAAGCGAAAGCACTTGACAGTCTTCCCATGTGTCCTCGAGAACGTTTGGTCATCTTAAGTAATACAACCGGCTTGTCCTTTGCTGCATAAAGGATTGGGCCACTTGCTGCATTCATTCTTACTGTCTTTTATTTACTCGTACTTTGTTTACTTGCTTTATCGAAAACCCCTAAAAATCCGTTTGCTAAGTATTTGCAGAGAATTCCTGATCCATACCACTAGCCAGCACCTTCTGCTCCTCGTTGGGTTCGACACTCTTATTTATCGAAAATACTGCGATACACCCCCTATACTTGTGGGTCATCAGGGGAGGAAAAAGTTGATTTTTCCATCAACTCTAAATAATTATCCAAGGCCATGGTGTTGTATCCCTCTTCCATACGAATCCAACGAGTCAAAGAACACCTCAATCGGAGTCCGTATGAAGAAATGGCGCCCAAAATACTACGGAGTACCGCAGGGATAACGACCATTGTAAGGGCGGAGCCTGCCCGTACCGCACGGCCATACCGCCCTCCAACCGCTTCATTTCGTCAAATGGAACAACATTTTCTAAGGCCCAATGGGCATATTCGGCCCCCAGCTTCGTCGGTTCGCAAAATTAACCTCCAGATGCCTATTTAAAGAGGGGAAAACCCTAGAACAGGGGACAAAATCCATCCACGCCATTGGGGCGGAACCCTGCTGCTCCTCCCTCTCCATAGCCACCACACACCTCCAAGATCAACATATCCTCCAACACCTCCCCAAGATCAAAGCAAGGGAAGAAGAAGGAGACATCCCTATCTTCACCGCACGCACCGTTCATCGTCATCATCTCCAACGGCGTCTCCACCTCTCTCCCCTTGTTTTAGATCTTGTATTTGTGAGATTAAACATGGTTGTGCCTTCATTAATATATTCATCTATGTTTTTTTGTTCATCCATGTGTGATTGATTGATTAGGTTTTAGGTTGTGGTTTGATCTTGTGTGCCAAGTTAGAATGTGTTTTTGATCCAAGTATTTAATTACATGAGTCGAAGATGAGTTCATGGGATACCTTGGTCTGAAAGTGTACGTTTCTCTCGCGAGTGACACGCGAGAATTATGCATACTACACACAATGTGACAGCCCAGTAATCAAGTAAGGAACGTTTATTTGTCCAAGGAATCTGTTGTATATAATGGATCTCACATATATTTGCCCATCTAGTACTAGTGAGACCAAAGCCTAGAAACCTTCTCTCATTCCATTCAATCCTACAAGTACAACCCCTCTCGTTTACTTTCAGTTTTAGTTTACTTTTATCTTATTTATCTCTTTGTTACTAGTTACTTTAAATCTCTCTTATTTACTATTACTCTAGCAAATTATAGTGTAGACAATTTCCAAACACCGTTTTGGGTGCGAACATGGCTGCATTGACAACGCAATTGCGGAGTTGTGTGGTTTCCATGTTGCAAAGCTCCTTTGGAATCGATCTTTCTAATAAATAGTTGTCGCTACGAGTACTGCAATAACCCTGTTGTTGGACGCAGGAACCCAGCTATCAACTTGGTGCCGTTGTCGTGGAGCAAAGCGTTTGGTTATTACCTACCCACTCACACATAGTTTATTTCCATTTGTTGCTATTTACTGTTTTCAGTTATTTGAAAAGAACAAAAAAATTATAAAACCAAAAACCCATAAAAATTTATAAAACAAAAATTATAAAACATTTACTACTAATCATGTCTTCTGAGTTTTCTATTTTAGAACATATTCAACTTGCAAAGGAGGAGAAGAGACGAAAAGAATCCTTGTACATGGTTGCCAAAGAAGAAGACGGTGCATATAACGAAGAACTCATAACTACTAATGATATGCAGGTATACGATATATATTATCAGGTAATCTGATGTGCTCACACATTATGTTCTTCATATCAAATAATATGTCTTCATTGTATGTGTGTTGGGCATTTTTGCTTTCAATGTTCTCATATCTATGATGAATCTTTGGTGTCTTACAATAGTAGTGATGCTAATAGGGGAGTTATAGAATATGTTCTTTATGAAGGTGCCCATGAACTACTCCGAAAAATAATGACACTTATGATGAGTAGTGATAATGAATTTTTACAAATGGCATACGAAACCTTGCAATATATTGTTGAGAATTGTCAAGGACATCTTAGTGAGAATGCACTTGTGTTGGAGAGTAAGGCACTGTGTAAAGCCGTAGTGCCCGAAGATAATCATTTGCAGGAATCACAAGATGAAAATGAGGAGCACAAAGGTAAGGTTGCCAAAGATTGGCACACTACAAATACTACATTTGTTTATGATGCCTCTCTCTCTAGTAATGATTCTTATAATGCTAAAACTGATTGTAATTTATTTATGGAGGCCTTGTGCCTAGACACTCATGAGGAGAGCATTACTAATGATGAACTAGAGATAGAACCTTGCTATGAATCTTTCAATGCTAATATGCAGGGACATGATTTACTCCTTGTTGCAAAGAAAGAATACTATGAAGTGTTCCCCTACAATGGTAACCAAGATAAAATTTTAAATATTATATTTGAATCTCTAATCCTCTCATTGCAGCTACATAAGGAGGCATACTCACAAATCTTGGAGCATCAACACTCTCTTGGAAGCGAGAACTTATTCATCTATATGTTGTTGGTCGAAAATTAAAGTTGTTATTTTACTATCAAAACAAGGCATATCACTAAGTTTCAGGTTAAGAAAGAATTCTTGAAGAAATAGATTGTTTTGATGCATACAAAGAGTTTAATGACCAACTATATGGCGGAAATAAAAATTCCGGCCGTATAGTTTCGGTCGTATAGATATCATTGCCATCGACAATTTTTCTTTCATACGTACAGAGAGTTTAACGACCAACTATACGTCAGGAATAAAAATTCTGGCCGTATAGTTCCGGTCGTATAGATATCGGTGCCTCCGTACAAATTCTTTCCAATATACTGATAGTTTAACGACCAACTATACAGCGGAAATACAAATTCCGGTCGTATAGATATCGATGCCTTTTTATATTTTTTCCCAAGGATAGCCAGTTTGACGACCAACTATACGGCGGGAACATATTGTTTCGGCCGTATAGTTCCGGCCGTATAGCTGTGCCGCCAGGGGGAAACCCTAAAATTTTGACAGAAGGCCAACTATACGGCGGGAACGCATTGTTCCGGCCGTATAGTTGCGCCCGTATAGTTGGGAAAACCCCACAAACACCAACGGGAAGGTAACCATTGCTCAAAATTTTATTCTTTCTTCTTCTTTCTTCTTCTAAAAATCTTGAAACACCACCTGGGAGCTTCTCCCATGATCTAGAGAATCCAAGCATATGTAAGCAATAAATTTCTACCTCGGAAACCTCCTAGACTGTAATTGTCTATAGAAGTTCATGTTTTCTTTTTTACTTTCCTTTTATCGGTGGGGTAAACGTACTATGTTCGTATACCAAACCGATGCATTTTATTTTGTGTGTTATTTTCGCAGGGACTTGAACCTTGTGTGACGACGTGTACAGTAGTGTCGACCATGCAAACACTCACATGAGCCACTTGGTTGCTTCAATTCAACGCTTCGACAATCAGTGTCTGGTAAAACCTTCCAACTCGAACCTCTTTTATTAAGCACATAGGGGCTGCACACTCGTGTTTCATATTTTGTCTCACTTGCACTTCATCAAAATCTAGGAGTATGCACAACTCTTGGACTTAGTTTGTTGACTTAAGCGTGGTGCTTAGGTTGATGAACCGACTCAGTGAGACTTGTATTTTTATCATTTGTGAGCTAAACCCGTGTCTTTAGAAACACAAAAATATTTTGTTTTCTTTTTAGTTTTAAGCAGGTCCTCAAGGAAGGCACACCGGGCCATATCAAGAAATACATGTTGAAGCAAAGGTTCTTTGTCCATCAAAAGAGAGGTTACTTGTACCTCAAACGGTAAAGTGTGTCATCCTTGTTTTCAACTAAGCTTGGGGAGGTAACCACTTATCACACTCTCTTTTGGAAACTGTATGTTCTCTTTTCTTTTGGTGATATACTCAAGTTTGGTTCTTTCAAAGTTCTAAGCTTCGGGAGGTTACTTCTGCATGTGTAGAGCCTTGTGCAATGTTCGTATTCGACGAAGGTTTAATGCAATCATGTATCCCGCTGTTTTTGAATGCTTGTTTAAGTGAGTCTAGTTATGTATTCATATGGGGATACACTTGCTCATGATAGGCACCATAGGATTTGACTTAGAGCTTGTATGCATCTTGCCAAATTGTTTATCAAGCTTATGACACTATTTGTGATCCTCTAGAAAACATTGCCACAATCTCTACACTTGGAAAGAATGAATACTCGATCAAGATCTTTTGAAATTTGTTGGTCACTAAATAGCTTTGTCTTAAATGAATAGGTTATGCTCGACCCCATAATGTCAAAACAATAGACTTGATAGTTTTCTTACGGAAGGAGTTGTCAATTGGAAATGATATTTCGAAGTTTTGAGTTCTATGCTAAATAAGGTGTTGTTTAATTGTCTTAAGAGTTTAGCCTTAAAGATACTCAACACCATAGATGTGATGGTCGACTTGATAGTACTCTTTGAAAGGATTTGTTTGAAGAAACTGATATTTAGTGGTAATTGAGATGCATGCCAAATCTTGACCTGTTGATTAAAGTATGATATTGCTTTATGCGTGTCTGCACCACTGTCGCACAACATGGGATGCTAACAACTCCGTTGTCCTTCGAACAGTCCAAAAAGAGGAAACTCTTGGAATTTGGCTATGAGTTGCCCAACATATGTAGCATAAATGCTATATTTGGGTATGCATTAGTATTCTCATGGGCCTGCGTTCAAAGAGAAAGAGGGAATACTCCTCTGAACGTTATGAGAAATCATTAAACCAAAAGGGGAAACCTTGGTAATGGTCACGAGTATCCATTCTTATCCTGCACAGTCTGATTAAACACACTAAGTTTTGGCATGATCTCATTACTAATGAACTGAAGTTTTAGAAAGACAAAGAATAGAAAATGAGTGTTTGATAGCCATGATTCATTGATATGGATGACCAAATGAGACACTCTAATGCTATGCTTCTTTTGACATGATCTCGCATTTCCTTTTGGCATAAATCTCGTTACTAAGAGATAAACTTTCTGAAAGTTCAATAACTGACGTTTCCACTTGAGAGCCTTAACTAGATGACATGATTGGGTAGCGTTATTCCTATTTATGCTTGACATCTATTTGTGACTAAGTTTTGCCTGATAAAAAATAATGATATGAAAAGTTATACAAAAGGTGCAATAAGAGGATCACAAGTTTGTCTGCAAGTAGATTCACTGTTGACATGGAGCATATAAGTTTTGATGAATCTTTAGCGGTCTTTATAACTGAGCTTGTGTTGCCTCGTATGAATACATGTTTTCTCTCTTCAAGCTTGTAGAAGAAATAAGGATGCAAGGCATTGATTTCCAATGATAAGCTATTTCACAACCATTAATTTATTACCGACCCTTCCTGCTTGAGGAAGAGCAAGGTCGAGCTTGGGGAAGTTGATGGCTGTGAAATACCACCTCTTTTAGCCATATAAATTGTGCCATTTATCTCTCATATCGTGTTTCTTCCAGCTATAGCTATGCCTTATATGCATGATTTCTATTTCTCATTTACTTTTATATGAGCTTTGCACATTTAGTAGTTTAGGTAGAATTTTATCACATTTCGTTGTCTATGACATGTGTGTAGGTGTTGATGATTATTATGGATAAAACAAAGGCAAAAGGAACAAAGAGAGCATAGTATGGAGGAGCTGCAGGGACCAGACTTAGCCATTTGAGAGGTTGAAAAAAATGAAATTTTCCAACTTCTGAAAATAAAGATCCATGACAACAAGGTTGTAGCCCTCGATGATACAAACTGAATGATCCCAAGAATACCCAAGACGAAGTTCGTATGAAGAAATGGTGGCCAAAATACTAAAGTGGACAGACAATTTAACGAGCAACTATACGGCCAGAGCTATTTTTTTGGTCGTATAGCTCCGCCTGTATAGTTGACAAAAAGGTCGCAAACGACGGGATTTGACCCCAGAAAAGCTCTAGAACCTTCCCTAAGTCATATGATGGTATTTGGGGAACCCTAGGGCACCCCCAAGGCCTATATAAAGGAGGGAGGACCCAAGAGAGAGCCACCAAGCCATATCCTCCACCATGACAGAGCCCTGCCGCCGTGCCTCTGCCATAGCCGCCTCCAAATATATCTACACCATCACCATCACACAAGAGGAGAAGGGACTAGGATCTTGAAGGCCTGCACATCGATCTACATCATCATCTTCATCAACAACGTCTGCACCACCGATCCCCTTTGGTTACTTGTTGTAATTCTAGATTGAATTTTGGATTTGCACTTGTCTTCAATTGTATCATCATACTTTATCTATATGCTATCCATGATGTTGATTGCCTTCATGTGTGAGTAGTTTCCTTTGTTCTTGGGGAGATGGAGAAACCCTAGTATGAGATTGAATTGAGATAAAGATTATTATGTGATATTGTTCATTATGTGTATATGTTAATTGTCTTCATCTTGATGTTGGGAGTTGTACACCTCCTCAATATTTGCCTCTTGCGGGGACTTGATGAAGGGGATTACTTATTGGTAGATGGAGGGATGATAACACTTACTGTGACTATAAAGTTGTTGTCATTCTTTACGTACTAACTTGGGGAATCAAGGAGAACTCATCAAGCCATGTCTATGACACGGGAGAAATCCCTTAATAGCGCGGTAACATGATAGTTGTCGGTTACTGTCTGCTGTGGTTATGAGGATGATGTGTGCAGAGGTTGCTGGCTATTCATTATCATAATTTTGATCACTCATTCTAATTACTAGCGGTGGATCCAGTACTCTCTGAGAACTCTTTCCATCATCTTGCTGACTTTCGTAATCATACTTACATGCTCTTGTTTACTTACAGCTTTAGTTTACTTATTGTTCTCTTGTTTGAACACCCAAAAACATCTTTTACACAAAACTTGCATTTTATCTTCTTACTCAGAACGTTATTTAGGATTACTATTTCAGTATTTAGTTCAAAGGGTTATTAGACTTCAGACTCCTGCTCCCTGTGGGATCGATATCTTTATTTCAACACTAGCTACAAATGATCGGTGCACTTGCAGTCATCAGTCCGTACCGCTCATGTGACACATCGGAAGAAGTAGAAAATTTTCTAGAAAAGTGACACCAGGCTTAACGAGCACCGGTACGGCGGGACGTGTCCGTACCGTCCGCCCATACCGACCTCGTTATGAAGCAAAGGAAATAGGAAGGCGACATAGAGGTTGTAACGACCACCCGTATGGGCGCATCCCGCCCGTACCACCGGTCGTACCAACTTCGACACAAACCTTCAAAAAAAGACTAGGTGTAGTACGGGCTATTTGTGGGGAGGAAAAATATGATTTTTCCATCAAGTACAAATTATGATCCAAGGCCGTGGTGTTGTATCAATCGTCCATACGAATCCAACGAGCCAAAGAACACCTCAATCGGAGTTCGTATAAAGAAATGGCAGCCAAAATACTATGGAGTACGGTAGGGATAACGACCACTGGTACGGGTGGAGCCCATTCATACCGTACGGCTGTACCACCCTCCAACAGCTTCATTTCTTCAAACGGAACAACATTTGTGAAGGCCCAATGGGCATATTCGCCCCCAGCTCTGTCGGTTCGCAAAACGGACCTCTAGGTGCCTATTTAAAGAGGGGAAAACCCTAGAACAGGGAACAAAATCCATCCACTCCCTTGGGGCGGAGCCCTGCTGGTCCTCGCTCTCCATAGCCACCACACACCTCCAAGATTAAGATCTCCTTCAACGGCTCCACAAGATCCAAGCAAGGGAAGGAGAAGGAGACATCCCCATCTTCATCGCGCACACCGTTCATTGTCATCATCTCCAACAGCGTCTCCACCTCTCTCCCCCTTATTTTAGATCTTGTATTTGTGAGATTAAACATGGTTGTGAATTCATTAATATAGTCATCTATGTTTTGTTGTTCATCCATGTGTGAGTGATTTATTAGGTTATAGGTTGAGGTTTGATCTAGTGCGCCAAGTTAGAATGTGTTTGTGATCTAAGTATTTAATTACATGAGTCGAAGATGAGTTCATGGGATCCCTTGGTCCGGAAGTGTATGTTTTCCTCACGAGTGACACGCGAGAATTATGCATAGTACACATAGTGTGACATCCCAGTAATCAAGTGGGGAACGTTTATTTGTCCAAGGAATCTCTTGTATATAATGGTTCTCACATATATTTGCCCATCTAGTACTAGTGAGACCAAAACCTAGAAACCTTCTCTCATTCCATTCAATCCTACAAGTACAACCCCTCTCATTTACTTTCAGTTCTAATTTACTTTGTTCTTATTTATGTCCTTGTTACTAGTTATTTTTAATCTCTCTTGTTTACTATTACTCTAGCAACTTATAGTGTAGGCTATTTCCAAACACCATTTTGGGTGTGAACGTGGCTGCAGTTGCGGGGTTGTGTGGTTTCCATCTTGCAAAGCTCCTTTGGGATCAATCTTTTTTGTAAATAGTTGCCGCTACAAGTACTGTAATAACCCCGTTGTTGGATGCAGGAACCCGGCTATCAAGTGGTAACAAGGAAAACAAGGTACCCAAAGGTAAAGATTGTTATGAGAACTGTATCTTCACAAATTGTGGAACCCAGGGCATCAATAGACTTCTTGGACTAGATCAGTAGTCTGTTTCATATGCAACCAGTCAACACACAAAGTGGAGGACTATTATTCTAGGAAACAACCACTGCCAAGTGCTAGACTAGCTGGGGGTTATCACCCGCATCTAGAGTTCTATCACATAGAAGGACAAGATTCATCTAGCCCTTAGGTTCTCAATGTGGGAATAGTTTACATTGAAGCTAGGGAAATCAATAAGGAAGAACTAGCTAAGGAATTCTCCATAATCTACAAAACCAAATGGCCATGGATGATTAGAGAGAGATAGTTGGACTTACCTAGTGAAATTTCCCCCACACATGAGAGTTGAGGATGTTGCAGGATACCCCGGTTTTTGCCTAGTAAAAGAGGGTGTTACTGTTGATGGCTATGAAATATAGCCATCTACGTTCACATTTAAACTGGATATTATTCATAATTTTGATCAAATATCTCTCTAAACCCTGCCACTAATGCCTAATATTCAAAGGGGTATGCAATACTTTCTTTCTATTTTTCCTACGCAGATAATGACTTTTCCTGATGGGAATCACTACATTAAAGTCAAAGATACGAGATTTCTAACAACCAAAAGAAACCAGGAGTCATGGATCGGAGAAAGACGCTTTAACGACCAACTATATGAATAGAATAAAATTCCAGCCGTATAGTTGGCATCGACGCTGCTAGGTCAAACCGAACAACTTTCGTGAAGGGACACCTATATAAAGAGGCTTCGAGCGACGAGAAACAGCGCGCTCACAGAAACCATCAGCCACCACCCAGATCTCCATCAGCAACATCGACGAGCCGCCAGAGGAATAGACTTAGAACTAATCTCTCCACCACCATGTTCATATTCCATCACTTGTAATAGTAGATCTCTTCTTCGATTGGCGACATTGTAAGACTATTTGCTATCAATCTCATGATTTCTACTACAATGTTTATGATCTTTGATCTTATCTCTATGTGTGAGTAATTCTCCTTGGGATAAGGGCTTCGGCCTAGCCATGTAGCTTTTTATGCATGTTATTTATCATAGATGGGATCATGTATTAGTTTGTATGACATGATGATTATTGTATCCTCTCTTGCCTCAATCTAAGGACTTGTCAGGTACCCAAGACCCCGAGGATTGAGACAGGTATAGGGAGTATGAGTAATGACTAATCTGCAGGTTGGGAACCGCAGTGACAGAAAGGATAGTACAGCTGTATGTGAGGGATTTACTTGGGATTAACGGTGACATCACTATGCATACCCGAAGATAATCATTTGCAGGAATCACAAGATGAAAATGCGGAGCACAAAGGTAAGGTTGACAAAGATTCTTATGAGGCTTGGATCAAAGGCATACACTTTAACGACCAACTATATGAATGGAATAAAATTCTGGTTGTATAGTTACGACCGTATATTTGCCATCGACACTGCTAGGTCAAACGGAACAAATTTCGTGAAGGGACCCCTATATAAAGAGGCTTTAGGAAATGAGAAACAGCGCGCTCGTAGAAACCATCAGCCACCCCCCAGATCTCCATCCACAACACCGAAGAGCCTCCAGAGGAATAGACTTAGATTTAATCTCTCCACCACATAGCCATATTCCAGAATTGTTGGTTTGCGGTACCAAACATTCCTGATCAAATTACATTACATGTTCAAATATGTAAGGCGCGTAATTACACATAGCCATATTCCATCCCAATATGTAAGGCGCGTAAGCCATCCTATTTTTTCCCAAAATGTAAGGCACGTGAGCTGATTTTCGTGCAATCTTCCGATTATGCCCCTGCATGCCCAGCGTTTTGTCCGCTCAGCTAATTCCGCAGCCGATCGCAACAGCTAGCTCCAAGGCATTAATTAGTCCCAAGATTAAAGGGCTACAGGAGATTCGTTCCCGCGTCTTGCCAAATCGTCCTAAATAGACTCTCCTCTCCTCCATCGATCGCTCTCCATGGTGAGCGGGCAGCGGCGATCTGACGGCCTCGGCCGCGTACACAGCGAGGATGTCCTGCGGTACAATGGCGCTTCTCTCTCGGAAGACCATCGCGGCGGCGTTCTCTCGCCGGAACATCGCGATGGTGGCGTGGATGACTTCCCGGAATCCGTCGAGCCACTTCTCTGGTATGCGCCGGATACGTATGCTCCAGATACAGAGGTACCGGATTCCTTCCAAGATTTACAAGATGATTTCCTTGCGGGAGAGAGCCAAGCTCCGGACTCTCTTGAAGACATTGAGGAACAGGTCCTAGTTTCCATGGTTGCATACGAGAAGGCGCAAGGCAGGAGCAACAAAGATAAGGACAAAGTCAGCAAGGATCAAATTGAGCTTATTAAGCCGAATTTCGGGGTCGAGCTAGATGTAGAGGAGTTGAAGGTGGTGAAGGACATGCTGAAAATTCTTCTGCCAACATACGAGCCATAAACAATTGTCTTTGGTTTGTAAACAGTGACATCTACTGCACTTGTTTAAATTTTTCCAACCACTATTTGGAGTATGTTTGAATAAAGCTAGCTTGAATTTTGAATTATTGTTGCTTGATTACAGTACACTCCTACTGCATTTTATTTTTTGACGGTTGCTAGCAAGGATAGTTAGCTGATGTAATTTAGCAGTACAAGCGCAACAAAAGGAGTAAGTATTCAGAGTACCAATCACACAATAAAAAGCCAATCGTCTACTAGGATTACATTACATGTTCAAAAACTCACGATCTTCTTAGATCAAAGCAAGACCACACTGTACTCTCACAGAGAGTACTCCATTTCTCTCAAGAGCTTGTTTCTTCATGTGTGGAATTGAATAATGATGGCTTCCTTTCTCCTTCATGATTTGCATCATGCATGTTTGATGCGTGAGAAAAATTCGATTTGATCTTTCCATTGGATATTGCTGAAATGCTTCATTGACTTTGCCAATAATTTCGTCTATGTTTCTTGGGGATGATTTCGGAAACATTGCTTGAATACTTGCAAAAAATCCAAGATCTAAAATATTGAGATCTGGAGAATTGGGTGACTGACACATTAGCCTTATGTCAAAACCATCTGCAGTTGCTGCTTGCGTGAATACTGCATCATTGACATCAATATGTGCTTTGGCATTGTCCTATTGGATAAAAATAGGCTGGCCGATAACCTCAGCAGGCCATTTCTGTTTTATTGCGGGCAAGATCATGTTCACAAGATACTCTCGGCTATCAGCCTTCTTAACTGATGTCATTGCCTTTGTGATCAAGGTACCTCTGTATCTATACCTACTGTTCCTCTTGGCATACTCTTTTGTAACGAAGGCAAACATCCCAATCTTCCCATCAAACGTGCATGTTCCATGTTGGTCAAATCTGGGTCTTGCAAATGCCGTCAGGAACATCACCTTCGGAATAAAGGCCTTGTTCCTAATGCCCCTCTTAGGTCTTTCTTCCTCAAGAGAAAAATAAAATTTCTAACATCTTATAGTCAAGTAAAACCATTTTTCATCTATGTGAACAACATTAAACATACCCCTAAAGGTTGGCTCTTGAGGTAGGCTAGTTGGATCCAACATATCCAGGCAATACCTGACACGGGCTCTCATATTCTCATCAGTCAGTATAGGTTTGATGTCGTTCGAGTGCCACTTAAATTTGCCTTCTTTAAATCTCCTGTGCAATGTGCTTTTTGAAACATTCAACTCTGCAGCTAGGTCATGGAGAGTGGTCCTTTTCTTAAGAGGAACAGCTTTAATGTCTTCGGGGTTGATCTCAATCCTCTTCCGGCCACAATGCTTTGCCCTATTGCTAACCACACCATTCACGCCACCACTTGTGTAGCCTTGTTCCCATGTCCGCTGTACACATCTGCGAGAAACACCAAAGTGCGCTGCAACTGATGCTGAGACACCTCTTTTTAGAGTATCAGGTCCACCGGACATAGCCACAAGCATGGTGTACATATCCCTCCTTTGGTCATCTGTCCGCCATTGACGTCTCCTAACTGTGGAAAAACACAACTTAGATTTTGTGACTATTCGATCTAAACAGAACTGTACAACAAAAATACAGAACGTAGCTAGCTGTGCCAAAGTCTAACAGATTGAATTGACATACTTGTACCTGAACCGCCTCCTTCGCTGTGGGCATGCTCCACGTCGGTGTGGTCGCCGATGTCATGCCCGCCATTGGCATGCTCCATGTCGGCGTGGTCGCCGCGCTGTCATCATGCTCCATGTCGGCGTGGTTGCCACTTCCATGCCCGTCGTTTCCATGCTCCATGTCGGCGTGGTCGCCACTGCCATGCCCGTTGTTGCCATGCTCCATGTCGGCGTTGTCGCCGCTGCCGCTTCCACCACGTCCACCACTGCTGGAGCCTATGACACGACCAGTCAGGCCTAACCTCCGGCGGCGACCACGTCCGGCAACACCGCGCCCGGCGATGTCGGTCGTATAGTGGCCACGGCCACGTACACCGCGGTCGGCGACGTCGGGCGTACCGTGGCCACGGCCAGGTACACCGCGGCCGGCGACGTCGATCGTACCATGTCCACGGCCACATACACCATGGCCGGCGACACCGCGGCCGGCTAGACCACGGCCAGCATCACCATGGCCAGCATCACCACGGCCAGCATGCCCTCTACCGGCGAGTCCAAGCCATGTGGCCCTGCTGCTGCCGATATTGCCACGGCCATGTCCTCGTCCGTGCATGCCATCTGCATTTTCTTGTTCAGCATGGCCGTTCTCTTCTCCTCCATCATCGCTAGAACGGTCTCCCTCTTCAAAATCTCCTCCTGTTTTTGCAGACAACTAGTAGCATCGATCAATTAGAGAGATTGACAGAGACAAGAAACCTGCAAAACATTGATCGGGACCGACAAACTAACCTTCATCGCTGTCATCCCATTCCAGATCATAGTTAAGGTCGCTGATCGGACCACTGTAATCTTCAAATTCATCCCATATAATTCTTTGATCGGGATCAGTTTCCGCCATGATTTGTAGCGCAAGCAATGGTGGTGGAGTTTAGAAGGAAGGAAATGAGTAGGGCACTCTTAGAGGTGGACGCTGGTTGGGGTCACCTAATCAATTTGAAAATTTGAGGATTATGCCGCTCGTGTGCAAATTTCCTCGTTCCCTCCAAGTACTCCAATCTTATTCCCTCCAATTTTTAGGATCCGTTTCAGCTGGAATAGCTCCACCGCGGTGCATGCGCCATGCATGGCTGTGAAGCGAGCCAAACCTAGTGGGAATCACTAGGCGCGCATGGCGCGATGCGATTTGGCTCGGGCCGGCAATCAAATCAGAGACGATTACGCTTGCATGGACAGAAAGAAATCCCGCTCCTTGCGCTCGGCAGTCTCGCGCATCATATCCCTAATTAATCACACCAGGGGCAAAAGAGTCCAGATTGGCCTGCACTAATTTTCGTGGAAAATCTCTTACGCGCCTTACATATTGGGACGGAGAAAGTATTTTGCTAAGTTTCAGTATGAGAAGTAATTCACAAAGAAACGGAATTTTTTTGATGGACACAGAGAGTTTAACGACCAACTATACGGCGAGAATAAAAATTCTGGCTGTATAGCTCCGGTCATATAGATATTTGAGCCATCGATAATTTTTCGTTCATATGTACTGACTGTTTAACGACCAACTGTACAGCGGGAATAAAAATTCCGGTCAGTGCTTTCGTATGAATTCTTTTTCTACGTACTGACGGTTTAACGACCAACTATATGGCGGGAATAAAGATTCCGGCCATATAGCTCCAGTCGTATAGATATCGATGCCTTTGTACAAATTCTATCCCAGGTACAAACGGTTGGACGACCAACTATACGGCGGGAAAATATTGTTCTGGCCGTATAGTTCCGGCCGTATAGTTGCGTTGCCACGAGGAAACCCGAAAAAAAATGGCAGAAGGCGAACTATACGGCGGGAACGCATTGTTCCAGCCGTATAGTTGCACCTGTATAGTTGAGTCTGACCACAAAATGGCACGGGAAGGTACCTCCAACTCCAATACTTCAAATCTTTTTTCTCTCTTCTACCTTCAAACTCTCTCAAAACATCAAGAGATCTTCACCTCTACTCAATTTCGTTCGATTTCTCGCACACAAGTGATCTATGGTATGTTTCTCCTCCGATCCTCCAATTACTTTTTACAAATTCATTTTTCGATCTATTTTCATTATCAATCTAGGGTGAGACCTACTATGAACTAATTTCCATAATTCTCTTGCCTAGATTATTATTTTGAGAGGATTCTTTAGTGTGCTATGATGAGGAATATGTTATACTTATTATTGTTGGATCAAAAAGTTCTATTTTGTCTTCCTTTATTGTTTTAGATGATGAACACAAGGAGCTAAACTCGTGCTCATGCCGCCGCTAGAGCTTCTCGAGATGTCGCTCAGGAACGCATGGGGATATGGTTCAGGAACGAGCTCCAACGTGATCGCTTCGATAGGATAAAAAACCGCGAAGTGAAGGCCACCAAGTGGGCTTGCCCCATTATATTGAACCAATTCGGTATTTGATGACTTCAATTTACTTTGTAATAGAGCTGGCCTGCAAAACTTTGTGTACAATGATGTGCCTACTTATCGCCGGTTAACCATTGAATTCCTAAGTTCGTTGCAAATCACTGTTAAACTATGGGAAGGAGAGGACACATTTTCTTTCCGACTAATGAACAAAAACTACACTTTAACACTAGATGAATGGTGCGTATGTTTTAATTTCCAAAACAATGATGTCAATGCCTTACGCGCGTCCTTTACTGGCTTACACCCTTCCCCTGAACAATATTATATTGGAATGAGCTTCACTTCTAGAGTGAGCAAGGGGAAGAATATTGAACATCCTACAATTCGTTATTTGTTCTATGTTATTTGATAACACCTTGCAGGCAAGAAATGAGTTCACAAGACTCAACGAGGAGGATATCTTAGTCATCGCAAAGGCTGATTACATCAATTGCAACTTGTCGCTCAACTTAGGTGCAATCCTTGTGCGCTATCTGGAGCACCAATCCTCCCAAAGCCAAGGACCAATCACAGGTGGAGGCTTCATCACCGTGCTTGCCACTGCCCTAGGCATCAACCTAGGTGAGTTGCAACCTGTGCTAGGTGAGCGACATGTTGGTTTCTCCACTTTGAAGGCTTGTGGAATGCTCACTAGGAGAGGTTGTGTTTATTACCTGCATATTACTAGAGTTGGGCGTATCTACCCCGCTCCTATGCCTAATGGCCTTTTCTCTATCGAGGAAGGAAGTTTGCTATATGACTTGCAGGTTGAGCAACACCAACCCGAGGAGGAGATTCTGGATGAGGATGAGGACCAAGAAGAGGAGCAAGTTCCTCATCAAGAGGAGCAGCCATCAACCCGGTTCGCTACATACCAAGACTTCCAAGAACTTGGAGGGACCATGGAGAGGATGCATAGCCTCTCTCTGAACCTCCGAGAATCAACTAGTAACCTCTCAACTCAATTTGTGAACTGGAGTTCTGACTTTTCCTGCCACCATAATGATTTGAAGGGCTTGCAAAACCCTAAGCTTGGGGAAGTTTCCTCATGTATCTGTATTTGGCGTTCGTTTGCTTTTATTTATTTCGAGGTTGTGTTTTTTATTCGAGTTTATAAGCACTCAAGTTGGTTTACCCAACACTTTATCTTTAGTTATTTAAATTTGCTTTAGAGATTTTCTAGCCAAGCTTTGCTGCCAATTTTCTATTCTTTAAATTTCCTCTATTAAAAACAACAGAAAGATTTCTCCATTTTTCTTTATTTTCCCTCTTTCTTTTTCTGTCCGCCTCGAGGTTCTCATGTATTCGCAAGAGAGTGATCGACTTCGAGTTTCCAAGAAACAAATAAAAAAGTAAGAGAGAAGTGGAACCAAACATGAGAGGTATGCCTTATGACCATGCTAGTTAGTAATAAATGTTGAGATATTATATTGGTGGAGTGAGTCCTAGTATTGTAGTAAGATTTTCGTTTGCATGGATATCTAGTTGGGCACGTTTTGTTCCAGCTCTCGTAATTAACCAAGTATTGCCTAAAATTTTTCTAATCAATTGTAATAAGAAAAAGTCTCACAATTGAAGGCTTGGGTGTTGTAGTGTATAGTCTTGAAGGCTTATTTCTAGAGACACTCAACACCACTCAAAATGTTGATTGAGTTGATAGCTCTCTTTAACGGGATTTGTTCGATTGAATTAATGTTTAGCGGTTTTGTGAGCATGCCAAAGTTTGACTTATTAATCATAAGAATGATATTGCTTTACGCGTGTCAAACTTTATGGGATGCCAACAACTCCGCTGGCCTACAAACGATCTTCATGGAGGAAACTCCTAGATTTCGGCTATGAGTTGATTAAATATATGTAGCAGCAATGCTATAGTGGGTAAGATTCTTGGCACTCCTAGGTAGCTGTGTTCATGATGGAATCACTCCTCTGGCTATTATGAGTAATCATTATGCAAAAGGAACAAAAACTTTAGTAATGCTACGAGTGTCCATCACAGCCCTATAAACTAAATTTTTTTTGGCATGCTCTCAATTACTCAAAAACTGAAATTCTTGAATGACAATGAATAGAAAATTAGTGCTTGAAAAGTCTTGATTTATTGATGTGGGAGAATTGAGACACTCTAGTGTATATGCTTTTCATGAGAGCTCTCACACTCTCAATTTACATGATTATACTTTATTGTTCAAAGGCAAGCCTATGTGTTGATTACATGACATGGAATAAAGTTTACTCATTTGAATCATCCATGTTAACAATAATTTTTCTGCGCTATAAGGATGCATAAAACCCGTATGATATGCTTGCCATTACTCTATCTATGCTGAAGTTTTTTAAATTTATGAAGTGGAGGAAATATGAGACTACCAATCATGAGTAAGATCACCATCTCATTATTTTAGTTTAAATGTTGAGTTGCTCGAGGACGATCAAGTTTAAGCTTGGGGAGGTTGATGGCTCTGAAATAGAGCCATCTATGTCCACATTTAAACTAGATATTATTCACAATTTTGATGAAATGTCTCTCTAAACCCTGCCACTAATGCCTAATATTCAAAGGGGTATGCAATCCTTTCTTTCTATTTTTTCCTGCGCAGATAATGACGTTTTATGATGGGAATCACTATATTAAAGTCAAAGATACGAGATTTCCAACAACTAGAAGAAACCAAGAGTCGTGGATCAGAGGTAGACGCTTTAACGACCAACTATACGAGCGGAATAAAATTCCGGCCGTATAGTTGCCATCGACGCCGCTAGGTCAAACAGAACAACTTTCTTGAAGGGGCCCCTATATAAGGAGGCCTCGGGCGACGAGAAACATCGCGCTCGCAGAAACCATCAACCACCTCCCAGATCTCCATCCACAACACCGACGAGCCGCCGGAGGAATAGACTTAGATCTAATCTCTCCACCACCATAGCCATATTCCACCACTAGTAATAGTAGATCTCTTCTTTGATTAGCGACATTGTAAGACTATTTGCTATCAATCTCATGATTTCTACTACAATGTTTATGATCTTTGATCTCATCTCTATGTGTGAGTAATTATCCTTGGGCTAAGGGCTTCGGCCTAGCCATGTAGCTTTGTGTGCATGTTATTTATCATATATGGGATCATGTATTCGTTTGTATGACATGATGATTATTGTATCCTCGCTTGCCTCAATCTAAGGACTTGTCAGGTACCCAAGACCCCGAGGATTGAGCTAGGTATAGGGAGTATGAGTAATGACTAATCTGCAGGTTGGGAACCCTATTGACAGAAAGGGTAGTACGGCTGTATATGCGAGGGATTTACTTGGGATTAACGGTGACATCACTATGCATATCATTAGTTCTCTTTCTTCTATGGATGATACTAGTAGGTTATTGCTATAAGCGGTTGCGGAGATAATAGCAATTATGGATGCAGTGCCCACATATAATTTATCTTGCTCTAACAATTATATCCATACTTTATTTCTATCTTTTATTCCCATCCGATGTTTTGCACAGCTACAGGTGAAACCGAACGCCCTTGGCCCTCTCTCTCCATCATCGACAACAATAAAAAGACGCAAACTCTTGGTCTGGTAAAAACACAAAAGGAATTATAAAACTCCCGAGGGTCTGTTAAAGTAACTTCACTACGCTTTGCTTCCCAAGGATTTGATAAACCTAGGTCTACTAGGGAAAAAGAAGATATACTACATCCGTAATCCGGATCGAAGGTGTCAATTGTCAATGTAGATGTTTGGAATGGTGAGCTGGATGCTGAATTTGAGATCAAGAAATCTGGTTGCAACTCAGAGGATTGCACCCAAGATGGTGTAAATGGAAGACCCTAGAAAATTCACTTTTTCTTTTGGGATCATGACTGATGTTGATTGGCAATGGGCTTTCAAATCCTTCTTTGAAGTAGCCAGCGTGAAGATTATATGCAAGGATCCGAATAGCATCCCTCAAGAACATTTTTTGGGGGAGAATTCTAAGTTATATAGGATTGTCATTGTAGTTGAATTACTTGTGTGCAATGGTGAGGTGGGAATTGATCCTGAAGCCCTTGCAAAACCTATCAATGGAGGTGGTTTAGGGGAAAAATAGTGGCATGGACATTGATGCAACTGGCAACTCCCAAAACCACTCCTCTGAGCCACCCCAAGGGGCACCCAGTGCTGGAAATGGTTCCTCCACCCTCCCAAGATCAAGTTCCGCTCACAGAACTACTAGAGTGGCTGATGATCTTGGTGTACATGTTGGTTCAAACTTGGGGCATCAACAGGCTGATGCCATGCCTCAAGTGCTAGAAAAAATTTAGAGTGAAATGATCACTTGGCTAACAGCTAAAAAACCTGAAGAAGAACGTTGTTACAACCTACTCAGAGAAATGGAGTTGATTAATGAAGATGGGAGGTTTTCCTATGATCAAGAAGCAGTTTACAAGGTGCATGCCAAAGAAGAGTTGGTGCATCAACAGACATCTAATCCTAGCCCCCTCCCCTTTGCTAAAAATGCCCCAAAAGTTATAAAATGTTGTCCCATTCAAGGGGTGAGGCAATGTGACACACTTCAAGGGCACGTTGGGAAGTCAATCCTGGAGATGGCTCAAGACAACAAAAAACAGGAAAAATCTAGAGATGCATGCGGTTTCAAAGCTCAAAGATATAACCAAATCTAACCCCTTTAATGTTCTTCAGGAAAAAAACTTGCTAGAAATGGTTGATAAGACAGGTGTAGATATAGCTTTAGATGAAAGTGACATTAATATTGATACTGTTACTGAAATTCCTGCTAGTCCTTTCACTTTGCATTCTAGATTACATGTCACTATTTTTTGCTCTCTAGATCCTATCTTAACCTATATAGAGAGTGCACCTCCTGGATGTAGATCCCCTCCCGTGTCAGGTTTTTCCTTTTATAATACTTGCTCCCCTGTATTTTCTCAGAACAGTGTGGTTAAACCCACTGGATCAAAAACAGCTAGTAGTATTGTTCCTTTGAGGTAGTTTCTCCACCTCCCACCCCCAATACTATCTATAATGATGATTTAGTAGACTATAGTGAAAGGTTGTGGACAAAAGTTTGTAAACAGAAATGGGGCAAGCACCCCAAGGAAGATATTTTATTAATGATTAGTCTTAGTAGTATTTCTTAGAACATTAGAAGTATCTCTGTAAAAGGTAGAAAGGAATGCATCCATGACATCCTTTCCAAAACTGATGCATCTATAGTCTCTTTTTAGGAAACTAAAAAGGAAAGTTTCACCCCCTCTTAAGTTCTATTAGCTTAAATAGGAATTTTTCTTGGAATTTCCTCCCAGCCAAAGGGACTTTAGGAGGGATTCTGGTTCGTGTTGATTTAGATTTCTTTGATACCTATCCTAGGATATTAAAGACTTCTCAATTTCTTTTGTAGTGCAAAACAAAGTAGACTGCAAACTTTGGAGGCATATTTCTATTTATGGTTCCCCCTATGAGGAAGGGAAGGAAGAATTCATCTCAGAACTCCATAGTATGTTCATGGATAATTCCTTGCCTACCCTCATCAGTGGAGGACAAAAGTAATGGAGTTGTCAACCAGAAATGGTGTGAAAAGTTCAATGCCTGGATTGATCTCTGAGGGCTTTTAGAAGTGAAGATTTGTAACAGGAAATACACCTGGGCCAATAACCAAGAGAATTTAATCATGTCAATAATAGATAGAGTTTTTTGTAACACTAAATTGGATTGTTTTTCCCTTTGGCCAGTACTCAAGCCTGTACTAGGTTAGGTAGTGACCATGCTCCTCTTCTATGGGATTATGGGATGGGGCTCACTCCTAGAAATCTCAGTTATAAGTTTGAGAAATGGTGGCTTATTAGAGAATATTTCTCTTCTTTAGTCACATAAATCTGGAATGCCCCCACTGAAGGGAGGATGTCTCTAGATAGGTGGTAGGAGAAAGTTAGAAGATTTAGGAAGAGCACTAAAGGGTGAAGTAGAAATATTGAAGATGATCTCGGACAGCTAAAAAAAGAGATGATGGAGTAATATGATGGCCTTGACATTAAGGCAGAATCAGAACCTCGGTCAGATCAGGAGTTAGAAAGGATGAGGGTGATCAACTCTAAAATGCAAGCTATATGGCTTAAAGAAGAAGTTAAAGCTAAGTAGAGATCTAGAGATATAGACATCCTTGAAGGTGATAGAAACACTGCATACTTTCATGCAGTAGCAAACTAGAGAAGGAGGAAAACCC
This sequence comes from Avena eriantha, assembly GCA_910589775.1. Classification (NCBI taxonomy): domain Eukaryota; kingdom Viridiplantae; phylum Streptophyta; class Magnoliopsida; order Poales; family Poaceae; genus Avena; species Avena eriantha. Next base: position 408,786,942 of record OU342746.1, on the reverse strand, counting down.
TTATTCACTCCCTTGAGGGAGATAATGGGCTTACTTATGATCTAGGGGGATGTTAGATGTAGCTACATCCTTTTTTTAAAGCTCTTTAGCTTAGAGGACAGATGGGGTTCTCTCTAACTGAAGACTTTTTCAGTAATGATGAAAAATTCTGAGTGAGGGGAACTCGTGTCTGGATTCCCCCTTCACCGAGGAAGAGGTGAAAAAGCCCTTTTCAGCTCCTACTCTGATGGGGAAACTGGCCTAATGGGCTTTCCTTTCTTTTGATCAGAAGTTCTGGAGCATAGTTAAAGGAGATATCACGGAATGTTTCATGATTTCCATAGAGGTGACCTTGATATATATAGGCTCAATTTTTCTGTGCTTACTCTTATCCCTAAGGAACCAGATGCCTCTACAATGAAAAATTTCAGACCAATTAGTCTCCTTAACTACATTTTGAAAAATTTCACCAAAGTCATCACCAATAGATTAGCCCTCCTTATGGATCTGCTCATCCACGCTAATCAGACTGCCTTGATTAAGGGCAAATACATTTTGGAGAGTATGGTAACAACCCATGGTGTCCTTCACTCTATAAAGCAAGTGAAAGGAAAAGGGGCAATTTTAAAGCTGGATTATGAGAAAGCCTTTGAGATGGTTAATTTGTATTTCTTAGATGAACTTCTTCTTAGGAGAGGTTTTAGCCCTTTCTTTAGAAATTTAATTACCAAAGTTACTAGGAAAGGGGTTGTTGCTATTAAGATTAACGGGGTGGAAGGTAGCTCTTTCCTTACACGGAGAGGCCTTAGCCAATGTGATCCCATGTCGCTACTTCTCTTTGACTTTGTGGTGGATGTCTTTACCAGAATGCTTAACAAAGCATCCCTCCAAGGACTGATAAAAGGCCTTTGCCCTCAGTTTTTCCCAAATGGGGTGATCATCCTGCAATATGCAGATGATACCATTCTTTTTGTGGACAACAATCTAGAAAAAACCAGGAATTTGAAATGGATTATGACCTGTTTTGAAAATGTCTCTCGTATGAAGATTAACTATGGTAAGAGTGAGTTAATCCCCATTAACCTAGACAATGAGGAAACTACTAATTTTCAACGGGTTCTTGGGTGTGTGGTTGGTTCTTTCCCCATTAAATATTTAGGCATTCCTTTGCATCATGACAACCTTTGAAGGGAAGATCTACAACCAATCATTAATAAAATTCTGAAAAGGATCTCTAGTTGGAGGGGAAACTCGTATCCCATGCTACAAGGGTGCTTTTGAAGGGTTCCATAGCAGAAAACAAAAAATTCCTACGTTGGAACTTACTAATGCCCAAGATCTATCTATGTAGTAATGCAGTAACGACCGGAGCGTATAGAATACATACCCTTATAGACTGTACGTGGTTAACACTCCGAAGGGAACGTGGTTGATGTAGTCAAACTCATAGCCGACCTCAAGGTCGTGAAGCTCCTCGCAGGTCACCCCTTGCTCCATCTTCATCGTGCAGCAGCTCTGTCTCACGACATCCAAGGTGCCCCAAGTGTGGCTCCTCGCGGTTTCGTACACATACGATATATGATGGCGACCTCCGGCTCCCCGATCCCGCTGGGAGTGTGGAAGTAGATCTCCGGCTTAGAATCTCCGCAGAACAACGGTGCACCGTGGTGAAGCCTTGTTCGCACAACCCGTACATGGGGCCATGGTCACAAGGTATAGAGAGAGAGATGGGGAGAAAGTCAACCAAAGGACTTCTCCAATTGTGTGTTTAATCTCACCAATGCGCACCTCTTTATATAGGGGAAGGAAGGAGTCCCATCCCTCTTAGGTTCTCCATGTGGGACTAATCTTAAAAGAAAAGGGGCAGGAAATTCGTCCATAGCCGGCTGGGCCAAAAGGCCACAACCAAGTAGCCAAGCAGTAGGCAGTGGCCTGCATGTGTCCAGGTAACCCCGTATGGGCCAGGAGGCTCCACGCGGCCCAGGCGGGCATAGAGGCCTGAGGCAGTCGGGCGAGCGGCGGCTGGCGCGCGATCCGGGTGGGCCGGCTTACCAGGCGCGGCCTAGCGGTGCTGCCCGCTAGCCAGCTCCTTGCGAGCTCCTCTTGGGCCAGGTCGAGCTGGCTTAGCAGTGATGATCGCCAGTTGGTGCCTGCCTTGTGTGACACGCACTATTTGCCGCCCATGCGCATGGGCTGTTCAAACCAGCCCCTTTTAGCTGTTTTCTTTTTGCCTATTTTTCCTGTGGCTTTCTCCTAGGCTAATTCCTCCGAGATTTTGGCCTAATGAGAAATTCACTTTATAAATTTGAATTTAAATATTTATCTAGAATATATTAATTCATAATTAACATATAGTAAATGCATATTGTAAATTTCCATTTATCCGAACTCGTTTCGGCATTTTCCTATCCTTCTTTCTCCAAACAACTTCGGATCTCTCTGCGGATCAATTTCGGCTTTCTCTTTCTCTATTATGGTTCCAAGTTGTAGAGTATCTCTAGCTCATCGTACCCTTAAGTGTATTTCCCCATGGCTCGGTAATGGCACAGACATGATCTCCATCAATGATTATTAGAGGGATAGGGATACCCATAATGACCCTTGTGCATTCCACGATGATAATGTCGTTTGAACCGTAAAACATTGAGTCCAATTCTCTTTGTTTCTCTGAAACGACTTATCCGAGATTAGATCATTGGTATCACATACCTTGTTCAATCTCGTTACCGGCAAGTTCTGTTTTACTTGTTACCGTGATATTACATCCCTTTGACCTAGTCACATGTTGCAACATTTATGGATGTTATCTCACCAAGCTAGCCGTATGTATCTTATCCGTCACGTGGGTGAACAAATCCTGCTCTTGAGTCATATGTCATCTACTGTTCCTCTGTAATACCTAAAATACACCTTTATGATCACCGTGTCACCGAGTGATGTTTGATGCAGTCAAGGCAGCCTCGGGAGACAGTGAGTAATATGATCTCACGGTCTAAGGAGAAGGAGACTACGTTTCTAACTATTGCAACAATGAACTCTATGAATTGAATGTGTCGCAATCTTTGGGTAATGTCCATCACATCATTAACCAATGTATGACCTTGTTATCAATTAGCATAAATGCCCTATGATCAGGAAACCTTGATTATCAGTTGACCAACAAACTAGTATGAATAGAGGCTACTATGGACTTGGTTTGTTTCATACCACACATGTACCAATGTTTCCACTTGATACAGTTATAGCACAATATGAAACTATTACAAACTAATTGAGATATGATAATAAAAACCCATTTATTATTTGCCTCTAGGGCATATCTCCTTCAGTCTCCCACTTGCACTAGAGTAAAATAATCTAGCTTGCATTTTACTAATCATAAACCATATCACATATGCATTTATTGGTCATGCATGTTCATGGGAAACATCATGTCCATGTTCTATTTTACCAGATCATTATGTCTTTTGCAAATCAATAATGTCTTCCTAATTTTGACATCCGTACCATTATCTTATAATGGGTTAAAGTATTTTTTTTGGTGACAAAGTGAGACTTTGTTTCTAGTGTTTACAATGACGGTCGCATTCACTATTGTCACATAAACTTTGAAACACATTTCACACTCCTTCGTGTGTATATATAGCAGTTATGGCAACATAGTGAGGTCAGTTTCCAGGAGCAAGTAGTGATGTTAGATCAGCCAAAACGAGCTTTCTCATGTGCACTATGCCCTGGGACACACCCTCGAAGTAAAAGACAAACTAGTCCCGCCACAAAAATATACACCACATTAGATGGTGCCCCTATACTTCTTTATCTATGTAGATCCTAGTGCATGGAATGCAACTATGCGCCTTACTTTGCTTCTGGCTATTTAAGAATAAACTTAATTCTGGTTCAGTGATTAACTCAGGAATCACTTCAAGACATGTTCTTATAGTTAAGAGCTTGTTCTTCCAACCAGAACCTCGGGTCACATTACGTCAAGTATAAAATATGGTCGTATGGAAGAACCTATGGCTGAGGCATAGGAGATGCAACTCATCTCTTTCTTTCTTTTAACCATGGTTGTATTACTGAGACTAACTCAATGCTTCATACAAGTAAGAACATATTTCTTACCTCATTCCATTCTGAATTACTTCAGAATTTTGTCCAAGATATTTTTAACATCTTCAGAATCAAGTCCAGGAAGCATTCGACTATGATGTTTATTAAACTCACTAGTCTATCTCGGTAGATTTTATTGTTTAATAACCTTTTCAACTTCATCCATATTTACTAACTTAAATGTTATTAATGCCAATCACATCATTCATATATGTTGTCCACATATCTCAGAATGATTTCACGCTCCCACTCAAATATGGCATCCATATATGAGACCCAGGGATTTCACTTTGCTCCCACTAAAAAAATATCTCTTAGATATTGAGATTTAGCCAAGCTACTTAGCTCCCACTCAAATGCAGGTCTTCTCGATAATCTTGGATATTCCAAAATTCTTTGATCACCGTAAAATCGAGAATTCCAGTTACGAGACTTCAATATCCATATATTGATAGTGTAAATCCAATACACTTAAGAAACGCTACAATTGTAGTCAACTCCTTGAATTTGTCCAAACATACTTTGTGACAAATCGAGCTTTATGTCCTTCATTAAGTTTCGTTTCCTTCCTTATGACTTTGAAGTCATTCACAAATATCAAGTAAACTTATTTACTTAATAAGATCAAGTAACATATTAATCTTCAATCTTAAATGTAACTTAATATAAGATTTTATGACTACTAGTCATTTCTCGCACTTAGGTCCATCGCGCTTCTTTGTAGTTCGTAGGTATGTCTTGTTCAAAAACATGACCAGTGAATCAATAATATAATTCCGCAAACTTGGAGAGTATATATTCTTGAATCCTACTTCCTTTAGTAAAATTATTCGCTTAAACTTTATGATCATTATCAATAGTTTCTCCTCTATTTGTAGAGTTCGGTTTCACGAAACAAATTTCGATGCGCCACCCAACAATCAGGAGGCAAGGTCAAATACCTTGTTTTGATCCTTTACTTTCTTCTTGATACATTGCAAATATATCTATAATTTTTGATGTTCCATGCTTGGTTTTATCTACTTTCTTATGTTTTGTCCACACTTTGGAGTACTTTTCATATGATTTCTTGGACTAACCTATTAACAAGAGCCACAGTGCCAGCTGCCTGTTTTCTGCTGTTTTTGGTTCCAAGAAAGTCAGAAAATGAATATTCTTAGAATTGGACGGGACAAAAGGCCAAAATCCTATTTCACCAGAATACTCCCGGAGCCAGAATATGAGACGGAGTGGGGCTGGGGCCCAGCCACACCACCTGGCTGCGCGGGCTAGGCCTGGCCGCGCGGGGGGGGGGGGGGAGGGGTGGTCTGGCCGCCCCAAACACCCCCTCGGTCTCCCTCTTCGCCTATAAGATGCCTTCTAACCTAAAAACTCAGGGGGGTTCCACGTTTTTCCAGAAGGAAATCCGCTCCGCCTCCACCACCAGATTCCACGAAACAGCACCAGAAACTCCGTTCTGGCACCCTACCGGGATGAGGAATTGGAGGAGATCATCGCCATCATCATCACCATCGCTTCTCCATCGACCATCCATCACTACAACAGATCCTAGAATCGGTGACGAATTGCCTGGTGACAAAATTCAGAACCTTCACCGAAAGTAACCATAGGTGACAGATTAGTTTTGGGCGTCACGTATGCTTGATAATGCGTGACGGTCGCGTTTCGCGTCACGGCAAACCGTCACCGATAATCCGCACGACGGATTTTAGAGCGTCGTAGATTAAGCCGTCACCGATTGTTCGTGGGACCAACGAGTTAGCAATTGTGTTAAAAAAGATAAAAGGGCAAAGATGGGTTTCGAACCGAGGACCTAGTACAAAGTAAAATGGTACGTTACCGCTGGGCTACCGTTCGGTTTTTGTATTGTTTGATTGGCCTACCTTTTTGTAAACTTTATGTGCAGTACGTGGCATGTACAAACACGGATCGTTATAGTTAGGTCTTGTGCGATCGTCCAAACTGTTTTCTTCTCTATTCTTGCGAACGAGCGCCGTCAAGGGTATCCCCTACGCGATCACGACGATCGATCACGATCCCAGCTAGCGAGGCTTCGCGGCAGGCTCAAATCCCGATCTTCACCAACTTGGATTTGGTTCTCTCGCGAAAATTGCGAGTTGCAGGTTCGACAACGAGGTCGTCTCGTCCATGCTCAGCAGCATCGTGCCCATCCTGCGTGTCGCCGCCGAGATCGAGCCCGTCGAAGCCCTTTATTATAAGCTTCCCTGGATCTGGCGCACGGTGATAGGAAGCACATGTGAGTTCCTTTGAGATCTGTTATGAAATTGATTTGGATTGGTGTTTATGTTACACATTGTGATTTATTTGGACTTTGGTAAGCAATTTTCACATCGATTAGAACAAATTGAATGGCATCATGACTCGAGTGGAACACATTATATATATTTTTGTAGGCGATGGATCGACAGTGGATTACTCATGGGCGCAAGTTCACCCCTTTTTACATACAAGGTGTCCGCGAGTTTATGGAGTTTGCGTGCGCAAACTGCAACGAAGGTGCATCAATATTGTGCCCATGCCAAAAATGCCTTAATATTATGTAGCAGACTCAAGACACTGTTGAGTATCACTTACACGTCAATGGTATGGCCGTTTCGTACACAAAGTGGAGTTGTCATGGAGAAGATGATGGTCCTTATGAAAACTATGATCGTAGTTTGTATCAAAGCAATGACGATGATGATTATGATGATGGAAATGATAATCATAATGATCATGTTGACAAGATGTTAGATGAGCTGCATGATTCTGGTGACAGAGGCCCAAGTGACACTAATTTCTATGCGAAACTCATCGAAGAAGCTAAGAAAGAGCTTCACGAGGGATGCACCACTGAGACAAGGTTGTTATTCATTATGAAGATGCTTTACGTGAAATCATACAACCGGGTCACAAATAGAGCTTTTGATCAATTTATGGCTGTCTTATGTGCTGCTTTGCCAAAAGTGAATTTTCCCAAGTCCTATGCTGAAGCTAAGAGTGTTCTTTCGGAGGTTGGGCTTGGTTATGACACAATTCATGTATGCAAGTATGACTGTGCTCTGTTTTGGGGAGACCATGGCAAAAAAACTCATTGTCCCGAGTGTGGATTTTCAAGGTGGAAAGACCCGGAAGCAAAGAGAAAGATTCCCCACAAGGTGCTTCGATACTTTCCTATAATCCCAAGGTTATAGAGATTTTTTGTTTCCAAGGAAGCGTCGATGAACACCAAGTGGCACAAGGAGAAGAGGGTTGCACAACCGGGTATTTTGAGGCACCCAGCTGATGGTGAAGCATGGAAGCACTTTGACAAGGAGTTTGGATGGTTTGCTTCAGATGCCCGTAACATAAGGCTTGGTATTGCGACAGATGGATTCAACCCATACGGAAACATGAGTAGTTCATACAGTATGTGGCCAGTTTTTGTTATTCCATACAACTTCCCACCATGGATGTGCGTGGATCAATCCAACTTCATGATGTCATTGCTAATCCCTGGAAAAATTCACCAGGAAAGGATTTTCATGTATTTATGCAGCCATTGATAAAAGATATGATGAAGCTATGGAGTGGCGTGGGCACATATGATGCGTGCACAGGTAGAGAGAATTTCCGTTGCATGCTGCGCTTCTTTGGTCGATTCATGACTATCCTGGATATGCCACGATGTCTGGCCGTAGCACAAGATGGTTTTTCGCATGTGCGCACTGTGATAAGGATCCTTGCTACGAGTCTTTGCATAATAAAATTGGTTATATTGGTCATCGTTGATTTCTGCCTCACGATCACAAGTGGAGGAGTAGCAGAGCCTTCAATGGAAAACCTGAACCTAAAGATGCACCAACAAGTTTCACACTTGTAGAAAGAGAGGAGAGGGTATAGAGAGTTCAGGATTACAGGCCAGGAAAAAATCCATCAACTAGGAAGAGAAAGCATGGCATGACTGGTGAGCCAACCTGGCACCTCAAGATCAGCTTATATGATCTGCCATACTGGTCAAGATTGAAGTTTTTTCACAACCTAGATTTGATGCACATTGAGAAGAACATATTGGACAATATCCTTGGTACCCTTCTTGAGCTTGATGGAAAGAACAAGGACACTGTTGGTGGTAGAATGGATTTGGAGAAATTTAATGTCAGGAAGAAGTTCTGGATGAAACCTGAGGCCAAGGGTTTTTCAAAGGAGAAAGCACCATGGACGCTTCAAAAGGAAGGCAAACAAAAATTGTGCAAGTATTTGGCCAACACTAGGTTCACAGATGGTTTTGCTAGAAACGTAGCAAGATGTGTGGACATCCCACGGGGTAAAGTGCACGGTCTGAAGACGCATGACTGCCACATACTTATGCAGCGTGTGTTGCCAGCTGGTCTGAGAGGGATTGCATCAAAGGCGATGTATGAGACCATTGCTGAACTGGGAAACTTTTTCAAGGGGTTGTGTGCCAAAACTCTAAGAGCATCTGTGCTACGTCGAATGAAGGTTGAAATTGTCATAATTCTTTGCAAGCTTGAGCTGCTATTTCCCCCATCATTCTTTGATGTAATGGTGCACCTGGCTATTCATCTACCTGATGAGGCATTTCAGAGGGGGCCTGTTCAATATGGTTGGATGTATCCAGTTGAAAGAAGGCTCGGGTACCTAAAATCAACTGTGCGTAGCAAATCAAGCCTATGGTTGGATGTATCCAGTTGAAAGAAGGCTCGGGTACCTCAATATGGTTGGATGTATCCAGTTGAAAGAAGGTTCAATTGTTGAGGGATATATCGTGGATGAGTGCTTGCATCATTGCTCTAAATTTTTGGGCGATGTCATAGAAACTAGACATAACAAGCCTGAGAGGAACCAATATAAGAAACAAAGAGTTGATCCGCTAGAGTTTGATATTTTTTCAGATGGAGCCAGAGGTTTAGGACTATCCAAGTTGAAGTACTTTCCCAAAGAATTTGACAGTATGGTTTGGTATGTACTTCAGAACTGTGATGAGGCACAAAATTATATTCGGTAGGTCTATTTACCTTTTTATTAATCATTCAAAATTTTCAATAATATTTTGTGTTATAGCAGTACCATTACTAATTTGTTTTTGATTTTTAGGAATTTCCGACAACAACTACAGAACAGGGGTGTGAACAACATTGAGGCGGAACTAGAGAAAGAATTCCCTGCATGGTTTAAAAAACATGTCAGTAATTTGGACAATGCTCTAGAAGATTTAAAATCACTAGCACTTGGTCCAGATGCTCGTGTAGTTGTACACCCTATGGGCAATGTAAATGGCGCTAGGTTTTGTTCCGTCGAGCGTGAGAAGAACATGAGGACTCAAAACTCAGGCATAATGACAAGGGGATTCGTTTCTGATGAACAAGATCAAGAATACTACGGTGTGATGAAGGAGGTTCTTGAGTTACAGTACCCGAGAAACAAGCACGGCGACAGATCCGTGTTCTTGTTCCGCTGTGATTGGTTTGACCTTGGAAGTAGGAAAACCACGGAGACGAAGGATGATGGATACTTTAAAAGCATCAATACGTCTGTATTGTGGTACAAGAACACCCCTTTCATATTAGCTCACCAAGGAGAAACTTGTTTTTACTTGGAAGACACAAAATTTGGTGATCCTTGGAAGGTGGTGCAAACTTTCAAGCATAGGAATGTATACGATGTTCCAGAAAAAGATGATGAAGGCAATGCAGGTGCATACCAGGAATACCCAGGCTCGGAAGATCCCATTGTTCACCAAATTGAGGACGAGGAAGATGAATATGTTGATGATCATGAAGACGACATGGCTGATCGCTCTGATGATGTGATATTTGTTGACTCTCAGACTATTAGACAACTAGCAGGGAAAAATGGTGTAAACAATGATATGGACCTGAGCGACGAAGAACAAGAAGACTTGGAACCGGTTGTCGATGAATTTGGGAGGAGCATTTCCGATGTTGATAGTGATATTGACTAGTACCTTGTGAAAATGCGTTACTAAAATACTAGCACGCAGTTGTACTATTTGATACTAGTTATGGAGACTGTTGCATTCAATTCCCAGTAACCATGTTATACACAAAATTATTAATTACAATGATATATATGGTCGTACCTAGATGTTTTTGCTTGTTTTTGTCATACTTACTTCGAGCAGCAAAATAGATTTACTGGAGATAGATACTTCTTTACGTGACACAACCTACGCGACAGACATGTCCGTCTAGTAAGTTGTGCACACATAAAATTTGTAGCTCATAAAATATTCATAGATACCGATGAAATGAACTCAATTAACACGATTTCACTATAATTGGTAGCAACAACAGGCATAATATATTTCAGCTCATAAAAATTTTAATAGTACCATTACACTTAACCATGTCTTCAGACATACTAATGCCACATAATGAAAGGACCGTAAAATATTGTCTTAACATCTCATATTATTAGGTCGACAAATGACCCATGACCATCATAGTGAAAATGATAAAGGCTACTAAAGTTCCACATTTGGAACATAGAAGGCAAATAGGAAAGCCCCCTTACGTCCCACGTACAGCATGAAAAACATCTTGTCTCCAATTCACCGAAAATCCTCCTCCTGTGACATCACTTCCCTCCACCCAGCGTAGCATACTCGGCCATCCTCAGGAGAAATTGAGTATGACCCTTTGACCTTTGTGTATTTATCACACACAATTGTGATATCACCATATTCAGCCATGTCTTCAGGGACAAGGCGTCGCGGGAGTTTCTGTTCTTGGTCCACATGCACAATGTGAACATTAGTTAATCGGAAAATTACAGGCACAACAAAGTAGATCACTCATACTTACCAGCTCTTTCTTCTTGCAATTTGTCCAGCTTAATGTGTGGATCAGAGACTCACATTTTCCAACTTGATAAGTCCCAGCTCCATGTTTATCAACCAGCGTATCAATGATGTCAACATTGCTGACCACTGACTCCATCATTCTCTAGTTAATTATGGTTCCATCAGTGGCATGCATAGCGTCAAGTATGCTTTTCTTATCCTGGGTCAGATTGTAATATGATGTACAAGTTTAAATACTTAATTAAATGAATATTACTGAATTAAAATTAAGATTAATGCATGGTAGGTACGTCAACATTAAGATTGTTTAGGAACAAGGAAAAAATATCATGCCAAACACAAAGCAACTACTACTTTTTTCATGAGGAAAAAACTAGAGACAATTCCATCGGTGACATTCTACACATTACAAAGTAGACTAGAAACCAAGAAAAATGGGTGAACCTAAATATTTTAGTGGATCTACATATATACATCCATTTTATACAAACTCGTAAACATCATATATTTGTAAACGGAGGGAGTACTTCAAATAAGCAGTTACTTACATGGGTGGGTGATCGGTAGGTTGATCGATGTCACAGGGGTAGATGGACCTTGTGTGTCGGTAGAGAAGACAAGCTCCGTTCCAACATCCAGATTGTAGACTCTAGCAAATTCTCTCCAATATTGGCCTTCAAGATATGTTCAGCCATCCTTGTTGATACAATCAACGTTGAATTCGAACCCTTCTTCCGTAACCACCTCGACCACAAAATCATTCTCGTGGTCGACAGAGTCGATGGCAAACTTCTTAAGGAAATTCGCTCTAGCATAGCAGGGTATTAACTGAAGAAAAAGGGAACATGTTTACTACATGACAAACTAACAGATGCTATAATTCATGACAAAAGGGTGGAACGGGAAAGACTGATGATAATACAAAAAATAAAACCAGTACTGTCATTTCTTCAAAATTCTCTACAAGGGTAAGAACGAAAAAGGACTTGATCTTGTCGCCCAGGCCGCACAGACCCTTGGTGTCAAAACCCCAGGGACACTACGAATCAAAAAAAGAAAATTTAAAGATCATTGGCCGTACATTTTTGTCCAAATAGATCCAGTACATGCGAACTAGATAGGTTAGATTTTTACCGCAACGATCTTACCCTTCGCCATCCCTCTCTCTCGACAGATCTGCGGCCTAGGCAAAGGTGGTTTAGATGGCGGCGCTGACTCCAACTATGCCTTTAGGGTTTGTTGGAGGGAGAGCGTATATATATATGGTCCGACTATGCTTGCATGCCGGGCCTGGACCCAGTTGTAAGCTTAATTTGTGGGTTCGACGTGATTAGATTTAGCCGTTAGGCAAAACAAGGAAATATATTGATTACATTTAGTGCGCAGAGTAAGGAAATTGATTTGGTTTTTATTGCTCTGACTTAGTCGTCATAGTTAGGTCCTGTAAGATCCTCTAAAATAGAATCTTGAGACTAACAAGGAAATAATTAGCTATATTAATTAAATCCTTTACTTAGAATATTTTGCAAATTTTATGAAAAGTATTGGAAATAAGGAGTTTGCCTTTCATGTTTGTGGTTGTTTTTAGACATTCTGAAGGATCATCAGTATGTAAAGTACATAAGTTTCTGGTTTGAGATTGGTTTCAAAAACTTTTTGTAGTCCAAACTTACTTCAAACTTTCTTAGCTACAAAATAAAGCATCAAACCATCTAATTTAGTAAACAAATGCAGTGTGCATCAACATGAGAATTCAGATAACAAGTGCACCAGTAACGCAACAACAAACTCCATACACATGAACATAGTCTTAAACAACTGGGTATGATTGCCCAGCTTCCACCATAGATAATAAAACTTAGTCTTCAAACAACACACAGTTTCTCTTCATCTCCAGGGGGACAACACAAACATAAACTAAACTTGTGGAAACAGAACATGAGGGCCAACAGCAGGACCGATAACCAAGATGAGGCCACCCTTGACGTACTTGTCGAGGAATCTGCCAAAGGCGGCATGCTTCGCCTTGGTGTGGCCCTTGTGCTTCTGCCTGCTGCCTACACCAACGCCATCCACGTGCTGGATCATGCTCTCTAAGTTCTTGGTGATGACCCTGCCGTAGAATGGGCAAGATAGCTCCCCGTGGCTGCGGAAAGGTATCTGGCCACTCACCAGCCGCTTAAGAACAAAGCGGCTCTTGCAGTCCCTGTCGTCCTTGCCGTGGCCCACGTCGTCAGAGTTTTCTTGTGAATTTTGAAATACGTAAGAAGTGAGATAAATAGGAGCACAACAACGATCAAACGAAATAAGCTGTAAAAAAATAACAATGCTGCCAAAATTATTCTAAATTGTTGCGGTGATAGTACTAACATTTGATGAATCGAGGATAATGTTGTGTGACCAATATTTGATGAATCGAGGATAGTTTTGTCTTATCATGTCTAGTGAGCACTGGAACGCCTGAGCGTTCATTTCTATCTTCTTCAAAGTCCATAATGGATAATTTATTAAAGAACAATATTCTTTGGGGACATAATTCAAGGCATGTGAACTTTAGGGGCAAATAACCAATTTTGCCTAAATAAAATTCTTGCAGTCATAATCACTAGAATGAAAGAAGACTCGGATGAATTTAAGTTTCAAACGCATTGGTCATTACACATTAAATTCCATTCATCAGATCAATCATTTCTTCCCAAAGAAAATTCTTGTTATCATATGCCATAGGGTCCCACATGCACCAATGTTAGCTAAGTGGACCCACATGTGTCATCAGGGTCAACTTTTGCGGCGATATGAGTCAACATAGAACCCACAGATGCCATTGGGCCCACATGCACCAATGCTAGTGTATGTGGACCCACGTGTGTCATCAGGGTCAACTTAAGCCCAATCTTAGTCAAACTGGACCCACAGATGCCATAGGGTCCCACATGCACCGCTGCTAGCTATGTGGGCCCACATGTGTCCTTAGGGTCAACTTAAGCCCAATCTTAGTCAAACTGGACCTACGGATGCCATAGGGTCCCACATGCACCGCTGCTAGCTATGTGGGCCAACATGTGTCATCAGGGTCAAATTAAGCCCAATCTTAGTCAAATTGGACCCACAGATGCCATATGGGTCCCACATGCACCGCTGCTAGCTATGTGGGCCCACATGTGTCATCAGGGTCAGCTTAAGCCCAATCTTAGTCAAACTGGACCCACAGATGCCATAGGGTCCCACATGCACCAATGTTAGCTAAGTGGACCACATGTGTCATCAGGGTCAACTTTTGCGGCGATATGAGTCAACATAGAACCCATAGATGCCATTGGGCCCACATGCACCAATGCTAGTGTATGTGGACCCACGTGTGTCATCAGGGTCAACTTAAGCACAATTTTAGTCAAACTTTTGCCCAAACTCACTCAGACTATAACCACAGATGCCATCGGTACTCGCATGCACCGATGCTAGTGTAACTGGACCCACATGTGTCATCAGGGTTAAATTTTTCCCAAACTCAGCCAAACAGGAACCACAGATGCCATTGGGTCCCACATGCACCAATGCTAGTATAAGTGGCTCTGTTTCAAATTTTACTATGTAATATGCACTATGCACTATCAAACCTGTTATAAGTGAGTTGATCAGAGCATTGATCTGTAAAACTGTCAAATATTTGTAAATTATTGATATATATACCAATATGTACTGCTCTTTTTTTTTAAAATCATTATTTAGCAAACCCGCTAAATGGGCATAGCACGCTATAGCTTTTGATAGCTTTTAAAATCGGCGCCGCTAAATCAAATAGCCCGCTATTTTAAACTTTGATAAGTGGGTCCCACAGGCACCAATGTTAGTACAAGTGGGTCCAACATGCACCAATGTTAGTACAAATAATAGTTTACCTAATTGGGGAAAAAATCTATCCCTGCAGATATCCTAGCCCCTTCTCGTACTTTCCCCAAACTGCTCCTCTCCATCCGCATCTCCGCATCTCCGCCGCATCTCCGCACCGCCGTGGCCGTCCGCATCGCCTCCCTCAGGATCGTCCAGCCACCGACGACCGTATTTCTGCAACCCCGCCACCGCGCTTCTCCACAGCCACGCCGCCGCGCATCTCCGCAACGCAACCGCCGCCCGTAACGACGTGCACATCCACATCGACTCCGGCCACACCACCGCGACGCCGGCCCGTCGGCGTTGACCGCATCTCCGCAACCTTGCTCCGTGCTGAAGGTGAGCCCAATCATGTTGGATTTACTTGTGCTGCAGACTGAAATCATGTCTGCATTGTTTGTCCAGTAGGGTTTTCCACGAGCTATGTGCTGAAGCTAGATTTGCCATGAAAATACACTAGTGTACCTACTGGAATAATTCCTGCACATTACAATCCCATGAATCAAACACTACTGGAAGGAAACATTGCATAAGGTCTGAACTCTACAATGCATGTGTAGGAAAATATATTAGGGCTCGTTTGGCTCCTATGCATTCATTTCATTTGGTTGAAATGAAATCCCCATGTCACTTCATTTGGATGGAATTTAAATTCCTTAATGAATTTTTATGTTTGGCTGCCACCTAGAATTCTGAAATGAAATGATTTAGAGCTTCTGTTCGGCTGGCATTTTAAGCCAATTGTGAAATCAACAACATATTTGGCTCCAAAATTCAATTACATAATGTAAATAAAATATGATATTTTCAAAATAAAAATCAACTACAACATGAATAAAGATCAATGTATCCACAAATACACTTGTTTGCTCATTATATCAACACAGCTTGATCAATGATGTTGTCATTGTTAGCGTTCTCGTCCGCCATTCCCGCACAGCTTTCAGCTGCAGTCCTAGCCCCCGCTCAGTAGCTCGATCCCTTGAGTAAAGTTTGCTAATTATATCCCAATACTTGATAACCTTGTACTTATAGGAAGTTGCATTGTTGTGTGCCTGCAAATAAGAGAAACTAGAACATGTTAGAACATGTGCCACTTCTTGAAAATCTTAGCCAAGGGTGAGCAACAGATAACACTTGTGAATAAATGTTTTCCTAATAGGTAGGAATACACTATAGCTATAACTTAGCACATTAGGCATGAAAAAGTAAATCCAATGTACAATACTGACAAGCCAGAATAGGAGTCTAGAGCTTTCCTATGCTATGACTAGTGCTTGTAGCATTGAAATAACTTGCAAGTATTTGCAGAAACAATATTTGTATTGTTGTGATGAAATACGTTGTTGTGACGCTGTAATACCTATAATGTGTTTCCTACACTTGTACCATTTGTTAATGTGTGCTAAATTTGTATGCGCAGCCCATTCTTTAACATGGCAGGAGCATCTTCGCAGAAGCGTGATCTCGAAGCCGTCATCGCCCAAAGACGCCAGCTTACTGAGAGTGAGCCGTCATCGAACATGGGCAAAATTGTCGGGTTGCCATTCGTAACCCGCTTGACCAAAACGAATCTTAAGCTGTACCACATCGTACATTCATATAACTTTATTTTAATTCTTTTTTGTTGCCATGCGTGTATGCAATTTGTCTATGTGGTTTATGACATCGACTTACTAACTTATATATCTTGTTTTGTATTGATTAGAAATTGCCTAAGAAGGTTGTCAATGCTCTACAAATCTGTGAGGGAGGCTCAACTAGAGTGTGTCTCCCTAAAGAGGAGATCACCCCCATCGACTTCAAGATAGAAAAGGATGATCGCCTCTTCTTCGATCCAGATGGGTGGAAGTGTTTCATACAGAGCACAGATCTAGAAGAGGGACAAGCTGTTCTCATATACTCGAAGAAAGCGCATTCAGAAGGGTGGCGTAACCGAGAGGGTTTCGTCTTCATATTGAGAAGAATAAATGATTTTTCGCCTACGCCGGTGTCCATGCTCAGGGGTGCCAAGGCGACGGCGGGCAGGGGACGTGAAGGACAGACGCGTACGCCGGCAACGCGTGTTGTCAAGAAGAGGTGCCATCGTACGGGCAGGGGCAGCGGCAAGGCCAGGGCCACTTCTCTGTCGCCATCGCCATCGCCGTCGCCATCACCGTCGCCGTCGCCGTCACCATCACCGTCGCCGTCACCATCACCGTCACCATCACCGTCTCCACCACCCCATCTGCCGCTGTATCCGAACCCTGACTTCATGTTCATCCGCATCCTTCACGAAGACAAGTGGGACAAGCTCTTCCTCTGCCATGCTTTCAAAGATTACATCAGCGGTGACCAGCCCAACACTGTGCGCATCCGAGAGCATAACAGCAGGCTGACCTTCGATGTGGAGATGTATTTCGATCATCGAGATGGCCGCTTGTACCTCAACAGGGGCTGGCCCAAGTTCGTCAAGTGCTACACTATTTCGCTAGGCAACATCCTGGCGTTCGACTACTATGCTGGCAACAGGGAGCTGGTCGTCACAATCTACGGTGGTAGGCTCTCCCACCAGGAGTACGCCACCAACAGTGACGATGACAGCGATGATGGCAGTGGCGGTGACAGGGACACGCAGACCATGCCCGTCAAGGATGAGGAGATGTCAGAGGGCTAGTATGGACGTCCAGACCGTGTCCTGACCCTATCAGATTTCCATGTCTGCCTCTTCCTAGACTAGGAAGAGGATCTAGGATTAAACTTACCCTGATGCACTCTGTTTAAGTTTTCCTGATACACTATGCTTAAGTCTAATATGTAAGACTAAAAATGCTTTTTCTACCCTGTTGCATGTGCATTAGGGTGTGACCAAGCAGATCCGCCCCTGTTCCTAGTTGCAAAACTATTTGCTGAGTTTCTGGGTGTAAAGTCTAATGAGATCACCTACCTTTTGGTGGATGTTAGAAAATTTTGCTGGCTACATATCTAATATGTGAAATAATTCTGCTCTTCTGTTTGTTTTTCGAATCAATGAGGTTTACTTGTTTAAGTGATATTGTGCTTCAGCTTTCAAGTTGGAGTTGTGGAATGAAGGAAACTAATGGTATTGTTTGCTCAGTAATCCAACTGTTGTACGTGAATGAACATATTTTGTTTTCCTTTTCATATATAAACAAATGAATTATTCAAATAATTTAATATGGTTCATGGCCAAATAAATTTATAGTACAATGAATTAGAGATAATCCCGGCTTGTAAACCATATTACAAATTCCGCACGGGAGGTCTAAGTAGTGGCAAAACCTAAGCCGTTGCATGTGTTAGGATTTATTTAATTACAATATGTAATTAGAGATAATCCCCGCTTGTAAACCTCCCGTTCCGTTCCCTCTGTTTTTTCCAATCAAATTTACAATGAATGGTTTTCGTTCCCTCCACTTGTGTACCGAAAAATTTCGTTCCCACCTCTTTTGTTTTCCATCCGCCCGCCCATTTTGGCGCTAGCAATTTGCCGCCCCCATGACACTTTAAAAACGGCGTGCCCCCACCTCCCGCATACCCATCCCCTAATTCCGTTCCTTGTTCACCACCCACCTAGAACCCCATCGCCACTTTCCTCGACCCTAGATCCGTCAAGCAAGGCGTTGGTTGCCGGCGGATTTCCCATGTGCGGCGGGCGACATGTCCGGCAGTCTTCGAAGCGGCACACCACGTCGGAATGTGCTACCACCGACACCGAAGCAAAAGCGTAAACGCCCAGGTCATTTTTCTGCGGCCCTAGGTCTATGCCTCTTTCTAGATCAGTCAAGCATGAGTTCTAGTAGATCAACATGTGTAGATCGTTGTTCAAGATGCTGCAGCTTATGTGCAAGATCTACGTTTTAGATCATAGACATGGTTCGAGATGCCTAGCAGGTGTTGAACGTGACACCCTATGATCCGAATCCTTCGACAATGTGCTTGTCTTGGGTTTTAATTTCATAGATCATGGTTCCAGATGCCATGAATGTGTTGAGCATGACACCCTATGATCCGATCTTATAAATATGTGTTAGATTTAGGTTTCTGTTCCTACATAATGGTTCAGGTAATGGGGCACAACTTGTTGGATAAACCCTGGTGCTTGGCGTCTTAACTGACGCAACTGAACAACTTGATACCTAATACACTGAACCTGACACTGAACTGAACTTGTTGACAGTAGCATTTAGACAGTTAACTGAATGACGATACGAGATTTGGAGGCAATAGAATAATGTTTTGTGAGCATGTTAATTTTACAGTATGGATCACATAATTTTTTCTTTAATGATCTTGTCTACTCTGTTTGTACTAATGAGTATGATCATGACTTGCCTTTGCTTGATTGTTTTTCAGTTACTCAAGTCAAAACAGCAGTCGAATATGAAAATGTTAGGAAACAAGTGATGGATGAGAACGTGTCTCGTATGTCTAAAGCACTAAAGCAGAATGCTATTGAACATGGCAAGCCAATGTTGGATTTCACAGCGATGGTGCGTGAATTTGTGTTTGGTACTGCTAAGAAACCGGTGGCAGTGACAACATGGAAAGAGGCACAGCCGCAGGAGAAGGATATCACCGAGGACCCTAATTATGAACCTGATCCTGCCGACGAGCCCACTGATGATGATGTGTTTGTTCCGGATGAAGAGGACCATGATGTTGTTAAATCTTCCTCTAAGGTGAAGAAATGCAGCATTCTCCTGCCTTCACATGTAGGATATGTACAGATTGCTTTAATATTTATGGCTTGATCTATTAAAATGCAGGTGATGGAAGGTTCTACAAAAGAAAAGAAGCAGAAGCGCTAAAAAACCTTTGTGCCTCCAAATGTTGTAACAAGGTCAGCAGCAAATGCAGAGACTCAAGATGATGGTGAAACAGAGACCCCTACCCAGAAAGGAGGGGACGGGGGTACTAATGGAAATGAATCCTCGCCCATGCTAATTCAAACCTCTAGAGGCAGCAACTCACCTGAGGAGAATGTACTTGTCCGCAGCGAACGGGAAGGTATTGACAACACGTCTTACAATTTATTCACTGGTTTAGTTGCAAATTTTTCAATTGAAGTCTTGACTCTCGTTTTGTCACTGGTTTCAGTTGCAATTGTAGACACGGGTGCTCTAAAGGAAAAGCGTAATGTACGCAAACCTACTATGGGGCATGGGGTACACGAGTGGTCTAGAAGGAATGGAGGGGCTAAGATGCAGATCAACTTCACTCCTGGCATGAGGAGACCCACTGATCCTGTGCAAGCAGCAAAACTGAGTTTAGAGTGTGGCATTCACATACGCAGCAAGATGCCACTTGCAACCCACTGGAAGCAGTATGGTGACAAGGAAGGTCGTTTGAAAGATACTATTCTGGAAACCATTAATTCTATAACTGTAAGTCCGTTAACCTCTTATTCATTTTCCATATAAAATGTCTCATTGGTGGATGATTTTTTAATAATTCTGTCATCCGATGCTGATATGAATTTGTGTTCCATGTTATCTGCAGGGAAAATTTGCAATGGACAGCAGTGGTGACCTTGGCAAAGACATTTGCACCGACATTTTACAGAAAGGTATTCGCCAACAACGTTGGAGGCTGAAAAAGGTCTATTGGAAAGAAGTTAAAGATCTAACACACGAGCAAGATTTATTGTTGAAACCAAAAGAGGTAGACGAGGAAAGCTGGGCAGAGCTTCTTGATATATGGCATGATGAGCACTACAAGGTACACGATTCCTTTTGTTTCAGCTACATCTATCGCAGACATACTACTGTACTGTGGAATACTAAATTCATGCATCTGTACATAGGCAATCTGCGAGAGTAACAAGAAGAACAGAGAAGCTTTGTTGCACATTACCATGCACTTGTGAGTATTCGAACTCTTCAGATGCAACACCTACTTCTTTTTGTGAACATGCCATACACACTTATAATTCATCATGTCATAATTCTTGTAGAAATCTCAGAAGACCGAGGACGTCGATACCTCCCCGATTGCTTTCTTTAAAGCAAGCCACACTAACAAGGATGGTATGATATCCCAGAAATCAGCAGAAGCTTATGTAAGTAAATTATTTTATGTGCTACGCATTTCTCATTAGTTTGTCTAATTATTTGATTTCTTCTAACTCTGGACTTGCTATTTTTTTATCCTATTGTAGACTGAGATGGTGCTTCAGAAAATGGGACCACACCCAGAAGATTGGATTCCCAAAACTGATCTGGAGATTGTTGAAGAAGTCCTGAGAGACCAGAACAATTCAAGATCAATTACTTTCCTTTCCAGCATCGGAGTTTCATCTGCTTCCAAGAGGTCTAGCGTCTCAACTGGGCGCATCCGTGATTTAGAAGAAACGTTATCAAGTCAGGAGCAAGATTCGTTGAATGCAGCTGAAAGGGTTCAATGCAAGATGGAGGAACGGATGCAAGAGCAGGAAAGGAGATTTGAAGAGATGAGAAAGAAGTAGGATGATGAACTTGAAGCAGTGAAAAAGTCCAGCGAAGCGAATCGTCTGGCATTTGAGAAGAGGCAGAAGGAAATGGATGGCATGCTTAGTTACCTGTTGAGGATGTCGCAGAACTCCCAGTCCCAGTCCCCGTGACTTGGGCCAAAAATCTCTGCGTGCTAATGGGTCGGGTGGGCCAAAACATTGTTTTTTTTATTCCTTTAGTCATCCGAGTTTGATACAGCAGTTTCAGTCTACCAGAATTTTAAAGTTTGCGTGTGATACAATTCATATTTATAAATTTTCTGCCATTTCAAATATTTTCTTCCATTTAATTTTGTTTCGTAATTTGCGTGGAATATCAATTTTTAATCAAATTTGTCCGTGCAAAAAAATTGGTGACGGCGTCACATTCCTCCCGGCCCACAAGGCAGCTCCGGATGGGCCGGCCCAAAAAATGACGTCATCATTGCGGGCCCCACATGCAGACGCCACGTCATCGTTGACGGCCCCACCTACATGCTGCCACGTCAGCGTCGCTGGACCCACCTGCCAGCTGCCACGTCATCCCCGCGGGCCCCACACGAAGGTGACACGGCATCGCATTGGCCCACCTGTCAGATGCCACGTCATCGTGGTGGGACCCACCTGCCAGCTGCCACGTCATCATCGTCGGACCCACCTGCCAGCTGCCACGTCAGCATCGTCGGACCCACCTGCCAGCTGCCACGTCATCATCGTCAGACCCACCTGCCAGCTGCCACGTCAACATCGTCGGACCCACCTGTCAGATGCCACGTCATCGTGGTGGGACCCACCTGCCAGCTGCCATGTCAGCATTGCAGGTCCCACCTGCCAGCTTCCACGTCAGCATCGTCGGACCCACCTGTTAGCTGCCACGCCAGCATCGTCGGACCCACCTGCCAGCTGCCACGTCATCATCGTCGGACCCACCTGCCAGCTGCCACGTCAGCATCGTTGGACCCACCTGTCAGATGCCACGTCATCGTGGTGTGACCCACCTGCCAGCTGCCACATCAGCATTGCAGGTCCCACCTGCCAGAATCCTCGTGACACCATAAATCTTCCGTGATAGCATATTTCGTCAACGAATATGCTAAACGGTGACAAATTTTCCTATTTTAGGTGACGTAGAAGGTCCGTCACGGATAACCTATCTTAGGTGACGCCGTAAGGACCGTCACCGAAGCTCAATCTTGCGTGACGAAAATTTGTATTCCGTCACTATAAAAGAATCTGTGACGGAGCTTCCGTGATGACCCTGATGACGCCAGGTTTTCATCACGAGGGAGTACTTAGTGACGGAAATGGCATTTTAGGTGACGAAAGTGATTTGTCACAAAAACTCTTTTCTCTTGTAGTGCATGTTTCCCCCATCTATGAGTGAGTAGTCCCTCGATGTAGGCTATGGGGATGGTAGGGATTGGATGAGATCGTTCATATAATGGCATCGGATTGTTAGGGCATGGTGCCTAGTATCTTTTATTAGTGCTTTATGACTTTGTTGCGACTTGTTATGCGTAATGCTTGTCACTAGGGCCCGAGTGCCATGATTTCAGATCTGAACATGTTATTGATTCATTATAATAGTATTGTTTATGGTCTTATCTTCAAGTTGTATACACACGTTGTTGTCCGGAACCAATGGCCCCGAAGTGACAGAAATCGGGATAACCAGAGGGAATGGCTTTGATGTGAGTATCACATGTGTTCACAGAGTGTTAATGCTTTGCTCCGGTGCTCTATTAAAAGGAGCACCTTAATTGCCAGTAGTTCCCTTGAGGCCCCGCTGCAAACGGGCTGGCAAGACAAAAGATGTTGTGCAAGTTCTCATTGCGAGGATGTATGACTATATATGGAACACATGCCTATGATTATCTAGTACTTGGATGCTTTATCTTATTTATCTGCAATTGCCCTATGTTCTGATTGCTATGTGAATTGTCTTGTCCATGCAATGCCCGTCCATCCATCCCTATGCCTACCGCACTCGAATCCTACTGTTTACTGCTATTGTTACTACTGTCTTTACTTTACTACTGATGTTACTTTACTATTGCTACTACAAAACTGTTGCTACAGATAAACTGCTGTGAGCAAGATTGTTTCCAGGTGCAGCTGAATTGATAACTCAGTTGTTAAGGCTTATAAATATTCTTTGGCTCCCCTTGTGTCGAATCAATAAATTGGGTTTCACTTCCCTTGAAAATACTGCGATACACCCCCTATACTTGTGGGTCATCAAGACTATTTTCTGGCGCCATTGCCGGGGAGCATAACTTTATTTATCAAGTCCACTTGGAATCACTATTGTTCAAGCTTAGTTTATTTTTGCCTTGTTTGCCTATTTCTTTATCAAAAATACAAAAAATTAGTTTCTACTCTAGTTGTTATTTTCGTTTCTCTGTTATTGTCTTGCTTTATCATGCTTGTTGTCAATGGTTGGTTTCTTTGAAACTGAATCTTATTGGCAAGGTGGGTTTACGGAAGATCAAAAATATTATTATAAGGAACACCGCTTGTCACAAAAAGGGAAACACTTATGGGAATAAATTGATAAATTGTATACCATTGCTAGAAACGTGTGCTCTACTTATAATGTTACTTATTGCTTTGGTAAATCTTGTTGCTGCAGGAGGTACAAACACTTCCCTTTTCAATGTGAGTATAATGATGATGTTACCATATCTTCTTATGTTAAAGGAAATTATGACTTTTATGATGTGGAACAAATTGAAGAGTTTATTGCTTGGAAGGGTGCATTTGAACTTTTTAGTTTGCTTGAAAATATTGATGATTCACCTTATAAATATGAGGTTTATGGTATACTTAAATTTTGCTTTGATAATTACAAGGAAGAAAATGGCTATATTCTTGAATATATTAATAGATGATTTCCACAAATGGAAGAGACTAATGCCTTGCAGGATCCTATGGAAGAAGATATTGATGAACCTGAAATCTCATTAGATGAAAAAGAGGAGGAGAGTGATGAACAAGAGGAGGAAGAATGGATTAGCTACCCATGCATACCTTCTAATGAGAGTAACTCTTTATCGCTTACATTATTTGATTGTCCCGCATGCTTACCAAAGGAGGATGAATGTTATGCTCGTGTTATCTGTGATAATCCTTTATTTGTGCCTAACTTCGAGATGAATGGTACTAAAGATTTTTTCTTAGAAATTGTTTATGATAAAGCTCTAGACGATGGTCCTATATTGAATGATCAGTCATAGTGTTATAGAATTGTTAAAAGTGGGATTGAAGGTTTTAATCCCACTATTTTTGAGCTTGAGAAAAATTATGTGGTTGTAGATCATGAAAAGCATGCTTTATGTGATAGTTATATTGTTGAGTTTATTCATGAGGCTACTGAAAATTATTATGAGAGAGGAAAATATTGTTGTTGAAGTTTTCATGGTATTGAAACACCTCTCTATGTGCTGAAAGTTTGAAGTTACCCTTGTTTTATCTTCCTATGCCGCTCACTTTGTTCTTTGTGAATTTATTTGCATACGAGATTCCTATGCATAGGAAGTGGGTTAGACCTAAATGTGTTTTGAATTTGCATCTTGATGCTCTCTTTTACTCAATTCATATTTCTTATGTGAGCATCCTCTCAAACTATCATGCCTAACTAAAAGGCGTTAAAGAAAAGTACTTATTGGGAGATAACCCAAAAGTTTTAGATGAGTCTTGGAAGTTATTACTTCAGTAATAACCGCTCCTTATCCTTTTTATTTGCTTTTTGTGCCAAGAGCAACCTCTAATGAGAGAGAAGTAATGATTGGGAAAGTTGCTGTCCCGAAACAAATTTATGTGCTTCACCGTAAACATTCATGTAAAATCTAAGAACAGCTTTTTGAGGCGAGAAATTTTGTGCTTCTGCCCCAGGTTGTTATCTAACTTTCGTTAGTTCAACACTTTTTGATTTTAGCAACAGAAGGTCTTAGAAAAAATTCGTCTTTACCTGCTGGTCTGTTTTGACAGATTTCTGCCATTTTCTGCATTTGCTTCTTGTTGGTTCCTGTTTCAGTTCTTTTGGGGACTTGAGTTTTTTGAGGGAAGTGCTACAGTAGCTAGTGTTCTAATGTAAGTTTATTTGGTGTTATAAGTGAACCTTAAGACTTATTTATCTTGAGTGCACTAATCTTACTAATAAAGATTGTGTGAAGTTTTGTATGAAGGAAAAATTTCAGGTGTATGTAAGGAATGAGTAATGAGATGAAGGATGGACTAAATCTCAAGCTTGGGGATGCCACGCATGTCACCCCAAGAAATATCCAAGAAGTACAAGCGTCAAAGCTTGGGAATGCCCAAGGCATCCCCTTCTTCATCAATAAAAATCCCAGGTTTCTTCCAAACGCTTCATTTTATTGTTTCATTCACGGTTGTGTTGGGAGTGTCTTCTTTTTCGTTTTCGTTTTGGTTTTTCATTTGCTTTTGTTTGCTTAGTTTTTTGAATAAATTGGTTGGACATCCTCTTTCATGCATTGGTTTTCAAATAGTTTGGTTTGGAGTGGAAAAGAGTAGGAAAGTTCATGCTTAAGTGGTAAAGAGAGCTTGTTTTTGAGTGTGGCCTATGCTTTGTCATGACATGCTTGATATTGTTTTGGCATTGTGCTTAGTATTCTTTGCTGTAGCATGACTTGTTATAAACAATTGAGATTGCTTAATGTGCCTTGGATGAATCATGCGTTGTTTTAGCATATTAAAGCATAGTATTGTGGTATTCTCCTTTGATGCTTTATTTGGGTTGACTTGGCGCATGCTCACACCATGTTATGACTATCTCAAGTCACCATAAGCCTTTATGAACCTTTAGTTTTCAACTTGTAGTATCACTTTATGCTTTGATCAATGATGTTTTGTCGCTCTGCATGATTATGGCCATTATTGCTCTCTTGGTTTATCGCTCCTAGTCTTTTGCTAGCCTCCACAACTAAGTATGAGTTCCACTCATGCATCCAACTCCTTAAACCAAGTTATTCCAAAGAGTCCACCATACATACCTACTATAATATGCTATTCCAAGTATATTCTTGTTTTTTTTTACCTTCCAAATTAAACTTGTTATGAGAAAACTAGTGATTAAAGCTCTCACGAACTTGATGGCACACTTTACTTTTCTTGCCCTTAATAAACTTGAACCATTGCGTCCTTCTTTATTGCGTATATGCTTGCTCTTTATAAGTTGAAGTTAGTAGAACCATGTATCATGGGGAACGCTTTCAACATTGCACTGGTACTTTGTACCTCGTTGATATCATGATTCTTTTGCTTATGGATCCCGACGGTGTGAAATAAAAGTGGAACTTGTAAGATCATGGAGTTTGTATGTGTGTTAGAGAAACGCCTGGGCCGCTAGCCTAAGCCATGCCTAATCATGGTGGAAACTTGGAGCATAACTATAATGATACTTCTATGAAGCATCGTCAATAAAAACCTATGCAAATAGCAAATAAAAAGATCGCTGAGATGCTCATTGTCTGTTTGCCTTGTTATTTTGATTATGGGATAGCTCATGTATCATGTGCAAGGGGTACCCCATTGGCGGTTCTTTATGATACACATGTACTTACAGTGACAAGAGCTTACTTGTGACTAAAGTTGAGTAGCATGAGGTTCGGTCTTTGTAAGTAAGGGGCATGAGATTTCGGTTTATAACTTGTCAAGCATATCCTCTTAGTTGTGTCACTTTAACCTTAATCACCTTCAAGATGCTTATGATAGGGGCAATGAGAGCTGAAAGCTATAAGTACCATAATTTTTGGAAGCTCTTTATGAGACTTGAATCCCTACTTCCGTCTATGAAGGCCTTTCTTCCACCATTACATTGAGTCTCCATCTTCTACCTTTATGCACCTACTTTGAGAGCATAGTGGCCATTCTTAGTTCTATGTGCATTGTCCCAAGACTAGTTGATTGATGCATAACTTGATATTTCATGTTTTAAACTATTTGTATCTATTCACTCTTATGAACTTTGAAGGTGTCCTATGCATTTATATTTGCTACTCTATGAGGGACAAGATGAATACTATTATGCTATGTTTTCTTTATGTGAAACAAACAAATGTCTTGTAAAGCATTGTTATTCATGAATCTTTTGTTTGTGCCTTTTCATGTTGCAACATAGTTTCTTTATCTTATTGCTAGAACTTTGTCTTTCATGTTATGATTGAAGTACTATGATCCCAGCATTGAATGTTTTACAAATACTTTGATCAAGTCTTTGATGGTGCATGTCACCTCAAAAATTATTCTTTCTTTTTATCACTTACCTACTCGAGGACGAGCAGGAGTTAAGCTTGGGGATGTTGATACATTGCAAATGTATCTATAATTTTTGATGTTCCATGCTTGGTTTTACCTACTTTCTTTGATTTTTGTCCACACTTTGGAGTACTTTTCATATGATTTCTTGGACTAACATATTAATAAGAGCCATAGTGCCAGCTGCCTGTTTTCTGCTGTTTTTGGTTCCAGGAAAGTCAGAAAATGAATATTCTCGGAATTGGACAGGACAAAAGCCAAAGTGCCTATTTTTCCGGAAGTCATCAGATGCTAGAATACGAGACGGAGAGGAGCCACGGGGCCACCACACCACCTAGCCGCGCGGGCCAGGCCTGGCCGCGCCAGGGGGTGGTGTGGCCAGCCCAGGCACCCCCTCGGCCTCTCCTTCTGCCTATATATTGCCCTTGGGACGAAAACCCTAAGTACCCAATCAAAAATCCACGAAAGAGTTTGTCGCCGCTGTCATCTCCATCCCTAGATCGGGAGGGATCCGATGCTCTTCCCAGCACCCTGCTGGAGAGGGGAATTCACCCTGGAGGCCTTCTTCATCATCATGCAAGCCTCCGGTGTGATGCATGAGTAGTTCATCCTTGGACTACGGATCCATGTAGTAGCTAGATGGCTGGTTCTCCTCATTTGCGCTTTCATGTTTAGATCTTGTGAGCTCCATTCATGATCAAGATCATCTATCTGTAAGTCTGCATGTTGTGCTTGTGGGGATCCGATGGATATTGAGATGCTATTTTAGATTGATTATTGATTCTATCATGTCTTTGTTATTTGTGATCTTGCATGCTTTCCATTGTTAGTAGCTATCTTGGCCAAGTAGATGCTAGCAACTCCAAGAGTTAGTATTTAGGCTCGATAGTGGGTTCATGCCTCTGGTAATCTGGGGAAGTGACAGAAATCTCTAAGGTACTAGATGTGTTGTTGCTACTAGGGAGAAAACAACAATCATTTGTTCATAGAACAATCTCATTGTTTAATTTACACGCATTTCGTAAAGCAATAATCTATTGCTTGTAACTTAATACTGGAGGGGGTTCGGATGATAACCTGAAGGTGGATTATTAGTCATAGATGCAGTTGGATGGCGGTCTATGTATAATGTTGTAATGCCCAATCAATTCTCAAAGGAGTCAAGATGATTAGTATATGCATGTATTGCTCTTTCGATGTTTGTCAATTGCCCTGCTGTAATTTGTTCACCCAACATGTTATCTATCTTAAGGAGAGCCACCTCTAGTGAACTATGGATCCCGGTCCTTTCTTTTACATACAATCTACAAACTGTTTACTGCTTTGTGTTTACTTTCTGCAAACAATTACTTCCTTCCATTCGATACGTTTAATCCATTGTTTTTAGCAAAACACGGTGAGATTGACAACCTCATCGCAAGTTGGGGACAAAGTTCTATGGTTGTGTTGTGCAGGTCTCCACGTTGCTGCTGGACCAGTAGTGCGCCCTGCCATCTTTCAGCTAGCAACACCTTTGGGGTGTTTCCTTGCTCCTACTGGTTCGATTAAACCTTGGTTTCATAACTGAGGGAAACTTGCTGTTGTGCTCATCATACCTTCCTCTTGGGGTTCCCCAACGAGCTTGTTAATACACGAGCCATCACAGAGTTTTAGTCATTCTGCCCAACAAGGTATGGTTTTGCAAAGTCTCTATATTAAGTATCTAAGACCCCGATCATTTAGAATGAAGAACATGAATTAACCCAAATGACTTAAAATGTAGTGTCATGTCATTATTAAACTTTGGATATCTTTTAGCATTCTAATCCTTTATAAATGCTTAAACTATTATCATTAACATAGTGATCAGGATAACTCATTTATAATCGTAATGTGACCATAATAGTATTATTCATAAGAACAGTACAACTTGCTTGTAACTTATTCATATGAATAATCGTCTTGCCAAAAGCAAGACACACAAACTAGGATTACAAAATTATATTCAATTCCACTAATCCAAATGACAAATTTGAGGAAAGGGGTGATGTCGGCCATCAACTATTTTCTTGCTGTCATCATGCCACTTTTCCTTATTTCCAGCAACTCTCAAGCAGACAATCCTGTTTTCACAAAAAAGGACAAGTGTCAAATACGTTGCAAATGAGTTTTGCCAGAATCACATTTATAATTTGTATATCTGACATATACCCTTTTCATCCATGACCTCCACTACATTTGCTGTGGATTCATCGAACTATCTCCTAATGGTTATTGTATCAAGAAGTGTCAGGGGGATGACCCCCAGGTACCCCAACCGGACAAGAATCAAGCAGTCGGATCACGTCCGGCTGACCAAACACAACCGGACAGGGCAGGACATGCCGGCTACCGCGCGGTAGCCGGAGCAGCAAGAAGCAGCCGGCTACGACGATGTAGCCGGACCCAATCAGTGAGACGGGATGACGTGCGTATCAGTGCACGGTATGCCCTGTACGATGACAAGACTGGCAACTACCCGGCCATACCGAAGACTTTACGGGGATGACGCGGGAACAGTGGCCCGATGCTGACGACAGGCTCGCACGGCGTCCACTGTGCCCACGACGGCCATACCACTCACACTCCGACGTGACATACCATACGGGATACTATAGATGACCAGCCGGCTGGGACCCGCCTATGGGGCCCGCTAGTCGGATTGGCCAGTGAGACCGCTGCCTCTCTGCCTATATAAGGAGAGGCAGGGCCTTAGTAGAAAGGGTTGGTCTCTTAGTATTTAAGACAGTAGTTAGTAAATACAGCTCGAGGAGCACTTATAGTTCGTATATCCCACGTAGTCAGATCAGGCAGGAGTAGGAGTTTTACCTCACCATGAGGGCTCCGAACCTGGGTACTTCCTGCGTCTAGCTACACTTGCTCGTATCCAATCCCGCCTGCGGACGTCGTCGATAGCTTCCCTGCTAGTCCCCACACCTCTATCTAACCTCTTTAGTTACTGCTGTTCCCAATACAACGACAGTTGGCGCCCACCGTGGGGCAAGCTGGTTTCGACCGGAGTCACGTTCTGCACAGGACCCTGCATTTCAGCCGGTAAGCGCGTCGCCTCCGGCCTGGTGCTCACGCTCGGCAAATTCGACTGCGTCATCGACAATGCCTCCTGCTTCGCCGGAGCCTCCTTCCCGGCGAACGGAACCGTCCAGCTATTCGGCGACCTCCCCGTCTACGTCGCCACCGTCCTAGAGCATTTCCCTAGGGAAATCATCTCTCTCGCGGAGCTATCATGCCTAGGCGGTAGCGCCTCCACCGCATCCTGCAGCGTGGAGGTCATGATGGCCGGCTCCAGCTCTCACCCCCACCAGCCGCGGGAGCGAGGCGCGGACGAGGTCGGAACTTCTGCCCCTCAACAGCCTCAGAATCCGGTGGAGGACGCCATCGATCGGCTCCTGACGCCGGTTAACCTCGGGGATAACCCGGAGGAAGCGGAGGCCAACTTCACCATGGAGAGACAGATCCTCCTCCAAGAGGCCATGGAGCTGGCGGCAGCTCGCAAGCAACTCGAGATCACCCGGTGTGAGTACGACCGTGCGCACGGCTTCACTCCAACTACCGCGGAACTAAGCCGGTGTGGCCAGGTGCGGCGCCGGGGCGGCGAGCTAGGCGGTAGGTTGGAGAAGGATGGGGAGCCGAATCCCGCGCCCGCCCTCATCCGGCCCACCTACAACATGCCCATCAAGAACCTGCGTGCGGCACGAGCCGCGGCAGAAGAACTTCCCAGTCTGGAGGGCAAGGAGCGAGCCCGCCAGCAGGCATGCATGCAGGAGCTCCTCCGCATCGCGGATGAGCAGGCAGACGCTAACAGGTAGATGCAGGAGGACCCCAGCTACTCCAGGGGGAGCAAGCTACCTGCCAACAGCAGGGGCGCGCCGCGCGACACCCAGCAGGCGTCCTCCCCTCAGCCGGTTAGGGCCCGCAGCAGGCGTTGCACCTCTAGCAACAGGGGCCAGCCACGCCAGGAGCAGACGGTGAACAGCAACCGGCCGCCCCCCTCCGCCAACCGGAGCGCCCAGACCAGCCGGCTCCCGTCACTCGGGCCAGGTGGGAGCACCCAACCCGGATCGTCCAGATGCCCGTGACCGCATCGAGCTCCTCGCTCAAGCGCGCATCACGGAGGAGGAAGACTCTACCGGTCCGGTTTGTTTCGGACCCCGCATCCGGAACGAGCAGTTTCCGGACAAGTTCTCCCTACCTAGGGACACCCCCAAGTACGACAGCAGCATGAAGCCGGAAGACTGGCTGACCGACTATGCTATGGCAGTCGGCATCGCCCATGGGAACAAGCGCACAGCCGTGCGCTACGTCCCCCTCATGCTAACCGGATCGGCAAGGACGTGGCTCAACAGCATTGCGCCCAACAGCATCAACGCCTGGCCCGACTTCGAGAAGGTGTTCGTCCGCAACTTCAACGGCACGTACAAATGTCCGGGACGCCCGCGCGAGCTAGCCTTGTGCGTCCAAGGTGACCTGGAGACGGACCGCGAGTACCTCGCCAAGTGGACGGAGCTGCACAATACGTGCGAAGGTATCCTGGAGAGCCAAGCCATCAGTTTCTTCATCGAGGGTTGCCGGGAAGGCACCATGCTTCGCCACCGGCTACTGTGTGACGAGCCGAAGACCATGGCAGAGCTCATGACGGTCGCGGACCAGTACGCCACGACAGATGCCGCCATGAAGAAGCCCCTCCGGGTAAATGCGGACGGCCGTCCGACTCCCGCGGAGCTGGCTCGTGACCGACCAAGCAATCCGGCTGGAGAAGTCGGATCCTCCCGACGCCACGGCAATGACAACTGGTTCCTTTGGTTCCGCCAAGCCGGACAACAGAAGCTTCGCTACCACGCGCGACAAGTTAATGCTGTGGAGGGCGCGCCCGACGCGCCGGCTAATGAGGCAAGAAGGCAGAAGCCACGGCTCACCTTTGACTAGATGTTTGACGGCCGTGCAAGTGGCATAGCCGTCCCTTCAAACTGGCTACGCACACCACCCGGAACTGCAGCTGGACCCACCAGCTAAAGGACCAGGGCAACCAGCCTCGCCCCCCCTCCCCCTCCGGGTGGACCTCCACCACCGGCTAGAGGAGCCGACAACGATGGTAACGGCGGCAACGGCGGCAACAACAACAACGGCTACCCCCAGCCGCATGCCGCCTACCACATCTTCAAGACGGAGCAGGACGACAAGCATAGCCGCAGGCGACGCTCCAAGGAGGACAATGCCATCGTCTCTCCAGTCCCCCAGTACCTGAACTGGTCGGAAACCCCCATTACCTGGAGCCGGGCAGACCAGCCTGAACATCTGCCGACTCCCGGGGGCTACGCCATGGTGCTCGACCCCCTCATCGTCTCTAACGCGCGCACCTGCGGATTTTCGCGCGTCCTCATCGACGGAGGCAGTAGCCTCAACCTACTCTACCAGTCCTCGCTGGAGAAGCTGGGCATTCGCGAAAGCGACCTGCGCCCGACTACCACGATGTTCCACAGCATACTGCCGGGGCCAGCCTACGCCCCGCTGTGGAAAATCCAGCTGGACGTCATCTCGGGACCGAGGAGAACTTCCGCCGCGAACCAATCTGGTTTGAGGTGGTAAACCTGACGAGCTCCTACCATGCTCTCCTCGGGCACCCCGCCCTCGCCAAGTTCATGGCCATCCCCCACTACGCGTACCTCAAGACGAAGATGCCGGGACCCCACGGCGTGATCACCATCGCCGGCTGCTTCAAGCGGTCGATGGAGTGCGCCTTAGCGGTTCTAAACTGGCAGAGGCCCTCATCATAGCCGAAGAAAAGCGCGTGATCATGCGCAACGTGGCCATGGCCCAGCAGGAAATTCCGGCTAGCAGCAAACCGGCTGGAGAAGGAGCTTTCCAGCCGGCGAAGGAGACAAAGTGGATCCTGCTCGACCCCTCCGACCCGACTAAGTTCGTGACCATTGGTGCCGGCTTGGACAGCAAATAGGAAGGCGCGCTCGTCGACTTCCTCCATGAGAATTGGGACATCTTTGCATGGTCCCCCAAGGACATGCCGGGTGTGCCGAGGGAGTTCACCGAGCAGTCACGTCATGTGCGTCCGGATGCCAAGCCGTTCAAGCAACCTTTGCGCCGGTTCGCAGGAGAGAAGAGGAAGATAATCGGTGACGAGATCACCCGGCTCCTCGCAGCCGGGTTCATCATGGAAGTGTACCACCCGGACTGGTTGGCGAACCCAGTCCTGGTGCTGAAGAAGAACAAGACCTGGCGCATGTGTATCGACTACACCAGCCTGAACAAGGCGTGCCCGAAAGACCCCTTTGCCTTGCCCTGTATCGATCAAGTCATCGATTCCACGGCCGGCTGTGATTTGTTGTCTTTTCTAGATTGCTATTCCGGATAAAATCAGATCCGGCTAAACCTAGCTGATCAGATCAAGACATCATTTATCACCCCCTACGGGGCTTTTTGTTATGTAACCATGCCTTTTGGTCTAAAGAATGCAGGCGCCACCTATCAGCGATGCATGCAGAAATGCTTACACTCGCAGATAGGCCGAAACATGCATGCTTATGTGGACGACGTGGTTATCAAGACCAAGGAGAAGCACACCCTCCTTGAGGATCTGGGAGAAACATTTGGCAACCTCCGCCAGTACCGGATGTGGCTGAACCCGGAGAAGTGCGTCTTCGGAGTGCCATCCGGTCAGCTCCTCGGTTTCCTCGTATCACAACGAGGCATCGAGGCGAACCCGGAGAAGATCGCGGCCATCGAGAGGATGTAGCCGCCCAGGAACCTGCTTGGAGTCCAAAAGTTCACCGGATGCCTGGCTTCCCTCAGCCGTTTCGTCAGCCGGCTGGGGGAGAAGGCACTCCTGCTGTACTAGCTGATGAAGAAGACGGATAAGTTCTCCTGGACTTCGCAAGCCGACACCGTGTTTTGCGACCTCAAGCGCATGCTATCCACAACACCGGTTCTAGCTACGCCGGCTAGCAAGGAGCCGATGTTGCTCTATATAGCAGCCATCAGCCGGGTCGTCAGCGTCGTCCTGGTGGTGGAGCGCCCCGAGGAAGGCAAGGCTCAGCTAGTTCAGAGACCTGTCTACTACCTTAGCGAAGTTCTCTCCCTCTCCAAGCAGAACTACCCCCACTATCAGAAGATGTGCTACGGCGTATACCTGGCATGCAAGAAGCTCAAGCACTACTTCCAGGAGCATCCGATCAAGGTCGTGTGCACCGCACCCCTTTCGGAAATCATCGGCAACAAGGACGCCACCGGTCGAGTCGCCAAATGGGCCATCGAGCTCGCCGCCTACTCCATCCAATAGGAGCCTCGGCTCACGATCAAGTCGCAGGCATTGGCGGACTTCCTCGTCGATTGGGCTGAGACCCAGTATCTCCCACCAGTTCCGGATTCGGACCACTAGAAGATGCACTTCGACGGGTCGAAGATGCTCGGGGGCTTGGGAGCCAGTATCGTGCTCACCTCGCCCAAGGGGGACCGACTAGAGTACGTGCTGCAGATCCACTTCAAAGTCTCCAACAACGTAGCCGAATACGAGGCATTGGCGCATGGACTCCGGCTAGCCAAGGAGATCGGCGTCAACCGGATCCTGTGCTTCGGTGATTCAGATCTAGTGGTGCAGCAAGTGTCCGGAGAATGGGACGCCAGAGGCGCAAACATGGCCCTCTATCAGTTCCACATTCAGAAGCTCAGCGCCTCCTTCGACGGATGCAAATTCCACCACGTCCCTCGCGTCAACAACGAGGCAGCCGACGCGCTCTCCAAGATCGGATCCATCAGGCAGGCGATCCCACCTGGAATCTCCTTGGAGCACCTGCGCAAGCCGTCCATCAACCCATCACCGGAATCGGACTCCATCACCTGGGCAAGGAGCACTCCGGCTGACGAAGCGGCAAAAGTGGAGCCGGCAGAACCACCCAAAAAGAAGACCCGCACCAACTCCGGCAAGGAAGTGCCCTCCGGCTAGCAAGACCCGGGGGCTGCCGGCTCGCCTAGTGGCTCGGGGGCTGCCGTCCCGGGTACACCACCCGGATGACCCCCCGACGTCCGTCAACTGGAGGACGGGAGCGTCCTCGTCATTCATGAAGTGCCACCCTGGGCACAGCCCTCCATGGACTACATCGCCAATGGAGAACTTCCGGATGACGAGGTGGAGGCCAGGCAAATCCGACGCCGCGCGCACACGTACACCATCATCAACGGTGAACTGTACAAGCGCAGCGTATCCGGCATCTTCCAAAGATGCGTCGACGTGGACACGGGCTACCGGCTACTCAGGGATATCCACCAGGGCGAGTGCGGGCGTCACGCTTCGTCAAGGGCGATAGTCGCCAAGGCTTTCTGCCATGGTTTCTATTGGCGCACCGCCCTTGAGGATGCTGAGCAGCTGGTCCGCGCGTGCAATGGGTGCCAACGCTTCGAGCAGCTCAGGCACATGCCAACTTCGGTGCTCAAGACCATAACAATCACCTGGCCCTTCGCAGTTTGGGGCCTTGACATGGTCGGCCCCTTCAAGCGGGCGCGCGCGGGCATGACCCACCTGCTAGTAGCGGTGGACAAGTTCACAAAGTGGATTGAGGCCAAGCCTATCCGAAAGCTGGATGGGGCGACAGTCTTTACCTTCTTCACTGACATCATCAACTGCTTTGGCTACCCCAACAGCATCATCACTGACAACGGCATGAACTTCGCCAAGGGGGCCTTCGCCCGGTTCTGCAGCAATAAGGGCATCCGGATGTTGGATCGAAGAACTTCCGGCTGTGCTCTGGAGCCTCCGCACCACGCCAAATAGGTCAACCGGCTACACGCCATTCTTCCTGGTCTACAGATCGGAAGCCATCCTTTCCGCCGACATCGAATTCGACTCCCCACGCAAGCTCCTGTACGACGGAAAAGCTAACCGAGAGGCGCGGGAGGACGGAGTGGACCTCCTGGAGGAGGCCCACGAGCTAGCCTTGTCGAGATCAGCCCTGTACTAGCAGCGACTACGTCGCTACCATTCAAGCCGAATCCGCTCGGTCGCATTCCGCGAGGGCGACCTAGTTCTCCGGCTGGTGCAAGACACGAAGGGCATGCACAAGTTGTCGCCACCCTGGGAGGGCCCCTTCATCATCAGCCGGGCGCTGCCCAACGACTCCTACTACCTCATCGACGCGCAATAGCCGCGCAAGAACAAGATGGACAAATCAGACGAGGATACCGAGCATAGCTAAAACACGGCCCTGCTGCGTCCGTTTTACACCTAGTCGCCAGGAAGTGTATGTATCCCGAAAACCTCATGAATGAAAATGCGGACCCCTATGATAATCTCAGGGGCTCCTTGCCAAAAATATGTGTGCATCCGTTTTCCGGTTCAAATTTACTGGCTCCGGCAACCCCTACCCGGGGGCCCGCCGGCTGGCCCGGCCTGCTAAGTCAACAAACCGGCTGAGTAGTGTGCGACAATGTCAAAGGCCCACTCTTTGTCTCAGCTATAGACCGCAACCCGGCTGTCCGGCTAGCAAGAGCAAAAGCCCGAGGCATCCCACATGAAAAACGGGGAGGAGGGGCAACCGACCGGGCATACCGGCCCTGCAACTAGCTCGAACCAATCCAGCTGCTAAGCCGTTAGTACCGTGCGCAATGTACTATCAGCTCCCTTCGATTCCGGCTGCAGACCGTGGCCCGGCTGCCCGGCAAGGACGCAGCGAAAACAGCAGAGCACACGGGAAAGCGACTAAGTGTCTAGAGAGGCACAAGCTAGTTTTCGAAAAAAACAAGCCGTTTTCCGGCTATAATTTAGCAGACTAACCTACTAACCTATGAAGACATGCGTGTATGTGTATGTACATTCTTGTCCGACTACCTGGAGTCGGAATTCAGGAAAAGGGAAGAAGATTCGAAGTCCTTGCCTTCATCAAGTGCTCCGAATCTCGGGGGCTACACCCACTGGGTGCGCTCGTGCGCCCCCAGTGGAATCTTGTAGTTCCTGACCTGCTAAGGGCGTTTAGCTGGCCGTTCGAAGCCTAGGTGAGGGCGAGGGCAGGAGCAAGAGAAGACAAGGAAGATTCGAAGCACCTGGCTACGCCAGCTACTCCGAATCTCGGGGGCTACACCTAGTGGGTGCGCTCACGCGACCCCACAGGGATGTTAGTTCCCCCGGCTGAAGGCGTTCAACCAGCGAAAAGTAGCCGACTAAAGCAAGCCTAATCGGGCAAAGTTAGAGGACTTGGGAAAAATAAGGAAGATTCGAAGCACCTGGCTACGCCAGCTACTCCGAATCTCGGGGGCTACACCTAGTGGGTGCGCTCGCGCGCCCCCACTGGAATGGTAGTTCTCCCGGCTAGAAGGGCGTAGCCGAGCAAAAATAGCCAGTCAAGGTTAGCCTGCAAAATATCAAAAGAAAATTCAAGGCACAAGTTAAAGGAAACTCAAGAGTTCAACATTAACAAACAAAAGGGAGACGAAGCTCCCACAAGTTACCCGACATCAGAGATAGCCGGCACAGCCAGACAAGTTCTACACATATCCAAGACAAGACAAATACACCCGGCATCCCAGGGCAGTGACTAGGCGGCCGGACCCTTGCCATGAGGAGGATCTTGGCCGGCGGAAGCTTCGGGCGGAGGAGGCGGCGCGGAGCTCGATCCGGTTCCGGTGCTAGTGGGCGGCGGCATTGGGCCCTCCACATCAGGAGTACCGATGGACTCCGAGTTGGTGAGCACCTCGTCGGGATCCACGTAATCGGCAATCTTGATGGCGGATCCGCGGAGCTCCGGATGGCCTTGGCGGATGGCGGCAAGATCGGCTCCGGCACGGAAGCCACCGTCGATCTTCTCGCCGTGGGCGTCCTTGTACCAGGAGAGCATGAGGGCCAGAGCCATCTCCGCTCCGGCCCAGGCCGCCAAGACCCGCATCCGGCACCTCTCCCACCTTCGCAGCCAACTGTGCCATCGTCTCCGGAACCGGAGCCTCCGGCCACATGAAGGAGAAGACGTCCCGTGCCGCCTAACGAAGCTTGGCAGCTTCCTCGCTAAGAAGGACGACGAGTTCCTGGGCCGTCGGCTGCGCTCCCGGCCAGTTCTCCTGCAGCTGGTTGTAGGCCAGCAGGTCTATGCCAGGGTAAAAGGCTGTCATAAAAAAGGGTCAGATCCAACTACCGGATCCGGAAAGAAACAAGATGGAAAAAGGGAACCTACCCTTAGCCGCGTGGCCGACCTGCATCAGCTCCTCCACCAGAGCCTTCTCCTTGGTCGCCAGCCGTTTGATCTCCTTCTCTTGGTCCTTGGTCTGGGCCTCGAGAAGGGTGAAGGCCTCGGTTCGGCTGGCGAGCGAGGCGTCGCGCTCCTTGATGGTGGCCTCCAGACCGTCTACCCTCGCATGCCAATCCTTATTCTGCAACCGCAGAGTAGAATTAGACTTGCTCAGTCGGTCGTTCGCTTTCTTCAAGCGATCGATCTCGCGCTGAGCGCACACGAGGATGGCTGCAACAAAACCGGCTATCAGTAAAAAAAAGAAAAGAACAAGCCGGGTGAAGCGAACTTACTCTAGGAAGTCCCGTTGGCGGCAGCAAGCTTCTGCTCCAATGACAGGTTCCTGCCGGCTGTGGCCTCCAGTAGCCGGATCTCCTTCACTGCCAGCTCGAGTGTAGTGGCAAGGTCCGACAGCGAGGCGGCGAAGGAGGCGTCATCGTCCACGGCGTTGACAGCCAGGGACTCCTTCGTGGCAATTACCGCCATTCTCCACTCCTCCCCCGGCTCCTCGTCGGAGTTGTCGTCACCAACAACGACGAGCTCCTTGCTGGCAGCCTCCCGCGCGCCCGCGGAAGAGCCATCCGGATGGGAGGACTCCGCCTCCGGCTGGGAACCTTCCGGTTCGGCGGAGGCAGACGGTTCAGCTCGAGGGGGAGGCGGAGGCAGCACCACAGAAGAAGGAGTGGTGCTAGCTGGCGCAGTCGGGGCACGGGGCGGCGACCCGGTCGGCGCTCGTGCCGGGCTCGCAGCTCCGAAAGAAACCAACGAACTAAGAAGAAGGAGCATAAGGCAAAGGCAAATAAACCAAAGTCAGGAAAACAAAAAAAACGGAAGCAGACAGAAGACGGCGAAAGAAGGAAAAGAAGAAAAAAGGGGGAGATGGAACGTACCCCGGCGCAACTGGGGGCAGCCCCTTCTTCCGGCCAAGACGGCTTGGCGGCAGGGTGCTGGACCGGCTCCACTTGGGAGCCGGCTCCTCTGTCACTGGCCAGCGGGAGCCGGAACGACTGGAGCGCAACACCGGGTCCACGGTCGGCGCGGCCTCCTCCTCCTCGTGAACCTCCGCGTGCGGGTCGGCAGCCGGCTCGTCATTCCGGCTGGGAAAGGCGTCGCCATCTCCGTCCGACTCCTCGCCGGACCACTGAGCACGCGGCTCGGGCAAGTTAGGCGTGAACTCCTGAAGAGGATCCTCACCCTCCTCGCGTAGGATGCAGGCAAAGATCTACCGAGTAAAAGAAGTCAGTCGGACAGAACAAAAACGCAGGAAGAACGAATGAAGTTTCCGGCTATAAAACTTACCCGGGGCGCGCGGCTCTTCCGGCTGTAGGGCGCCAGACTGAACTTCCAGTTCTCCAGCAGCCGCTCCTTCGTGATCGTCCACACCCACTCCTTCAAGTTGTGGTAGCGGGGATCACGGTGCGACAGCCGGGTTGGATCCAGCCGGCCGGAGTAGTAGCACATCTTGTGCGCTCGTTGCTGCAGCGGCATCATCAGCCGGGACATCCAGCTGAGGGTGATGTCCAGGCCGGTTAGCCGGCAAGTGACGAGGGAGCGCATGCGCGCCAGCATCGCGCCCGTCTCCGCCTTTTCTCCATGAAACTTCAGCTCCCAATTCTGCCGGCTGGACTCAACGTCCTGGAAAGCCGAAAGATTGATCCGGTCGACGTTGGTGACGTTCTTGACGTAGAAGTACGACTGCTGCCACAGTTGTACCGTGTCGTCAAGCAAGAACTTGGGGTAGCCAGATTGGGAGCGGGAGTAGATGGAGGCGCCACCGCAGACGACTAGCGGCCCCTTCGTGTACTGCACCTGCGGCCGGACTTGGAAGAGCCGGCAGAAGAGCCCGAGATCCGGCTGGATCCCGAGGTAGCTCTTGCAGAACGCCATGAAATGCGCCAACGTTCCGATTGCGTTGGCGCCGAGGTGGTGGAGACAGAGGTCGAAGAAGGCGAGGAAGGTCAGGAAGAACGGGTGCACCGGAAGGGCGAAACCGTGCGCTAGATGGGAAAGGAAGATGACGTGCTCCCCCTCTACCGGGTGCAGCGACACCTCCCCTGCCGGTGCCAACCGCACCGCCACCTCCTCCGCCGGCGGAAGAACACGGGTGGCGCGGTACTTCGCGATGTGGTCCTCGGTGACGGAGGAGCCACACTAGGCCCCGCGGTCGGCGGCCATCTCCGGCTGACAGGGAGGAGTGGCGACGGAAGATTGGCGGTGGCCCATAGAGACGATGACGATGAACGGGCGACACAACAAGCTACGGCACAGAGGGCAAATGCACAGAAGTAGGAGCACGCGAGGGAAGAAGAGGCTGCAGCGGGGGAAGCGAAGGAAAGCAGGGGAAGCGAAGGAAAGGAACTGCCTCCCCCGCGGCGTCCCTTTAAAGGGCCGGAAGGGCAACCGTCAGCGGGGCCACGTGGCGCGCATCCGGACAACCCTCACCCCAACCGCCGCCCAAATCCCGTGTGCCGAAGCAAGATGCGCAGAAGATCCCGGAGCAGGAACCGAAGCGCTGGACAACGGTTCCCTGAGGCGACGTGTGACGGGACGTTACGCTGCCCGCCGCAGAGCAATGATGGCGCGTGCGTGCGTGGCCGGCGTCAGCACTGATGTCTCGAGTAGCGCAACCGCCAAGCATAGCCGGACACGAATTCAAAAATAAGAAGGAGCGCACGCACATTTCGCCTAAGGGCGGAATCCACACACGCTCGGGGGCTAGTGTCAGGGGGATGACCCCCAGGTACCCCAACCGGACAAGAATCAACCAGTCGGATCGCGTCCGGCTGACCAAGCACAGCCGGACAGGGCAGGACATGCCGGCTACCGTGCGGTAGCCGGAGTAGCAAGAAGCTGCCGGCTACGACGATGTAGCCGGACCCGATCAGTGAGACGGGACGACATGCGTATCAGTGCATGGTACGCCCTGTACGATGACAAGACTGGCAACTACCCGGCCATACTAAAGACTTTACGGGGATGACGCGGGAACAGTGGCCCGATGCTAACGGCAGGCTCGCACGGCGTCCACTGTGCCCACGACGGCCATACCACTCACACTCCGACGTGACATACCATACGTGATACTGTAGATGACCAGCCAGCTGGGACCCGCCTGTGGGGCCCGCTAGTCGGATTGGCCAATGAGACCGTTGCCTCTCTGCCTATATAAGGAGAGGCAGGGCCTCAGTAGAAAGGGTTGGTGTCTTAGCATTCAAGGAAGTAGCTAGCAAATACAGCTCGAGGAGCACTTATAGTTCGTATATCCCACATAGTCAGATCAGGCAGGAGTAGGAGTTTTACCTCACCACGAGGGCTCAGAACCTGGGTACTTCCTGCGTCCAGCTACGCTTGCTCGTATCCAATCCCGCCTGCGGACGCCGTCGATAGCTTCCCTGCTAGTCCCCACACCTCTATCTAACCTCTTCAGGTACTGTCGTTCCTAATACAACGACAAGAAGAGAAGATCACCTTTTACGATAATATCCCTTAGGCATGGGTATTAATTTATGAAGTTTAACCCTTTTGCTAAGTTCCACATCAAGCAAGAAATTTCCCATGGTTGCAAAGGACCTCAATGGTATAGGCCATGATCTACTAAGATATTCACAAATAGATATCTAGACTAAGTTCATAATGTGCGTTCAAGCTTAGTTGATCTCCCACTAAAATTGTCATCCCCTGGACGATTTTAGTGATCACACGATCCCAATCGGCTACACCACCCTCGATCATCACAGATGGCAATGCAGTTTCAAAGGTAGACATTCCCCAATGTTAATCACATCATTCATGTGACTCATGCTCGATCTTTAGATCTCTTGTGTTCCGAGTCCATGTCTACACATGCTAGGCTCGCCAAATCTAACTTGTGTGTATCCACAGTGCAACATGGATTACGCACACCGTATGTAAATGCAGATATGTTGACACCCGATCATCATGACCTGCCTCATAACGGAGAACTTTCTTGGTGGTGCACACACAAGGGGAACACTATCATTGGAAATTATTTAGGGATTATCTTATTTGCTACCGTTGAGTATCTAATACTAGCATATAATAAGATGTTAAATAGGTATCAACATCACATGTATATTGTGATATCATATGGTCCTTCTTCTTGCGTCTTGATCTCCATCGAGCGCTCCAGCATGATCTCCATCTTGACCCTGGTTTGACGCCAAGTCCACGACGCCACCAGGAGGTCGTTCATCAGAACGATGACTATTACTATACTACTTAGTAATAGAAAAGTAAACTACTTTACCCTAGTAACAACCAATACCATATCATAACACAAGCCCTATGTATAACAATCTGAACATAGACAATAATTCAATGGTTCACTCAATAGCATCAACTACAAAGAGTAATCTACACCGGGAAAGTTTCCCCTATGAACTATGCAACATTCAACAAAATTGTTACAGCAATATGGAGATGGTGATGAGGGTGCTGATGGTGATGATGATGGTGGTGATGATGATGATGATCCCGATGAAGTCCAGCTTGATGATGGTGCTGATGGTGACGATCTCCCCTCTCCGGGAAGGAATTCCCCCGGCAGAAATCTGTCTGCCGGAGAGATCTTTCTCTCTTGGTGTTTTCTGCCCCGCAGAGGCGGCGGAATCTTTTTGTGGTTGCTCCCCGAGTCTTAGGTTTCGGGAGGATAATATACGCCAGAGGGGAGTGCCAGGGGTAAACCAAGGCGGCCACACCACCTGGTGGCACGGCCTAGGCCGGCCCGCGCCAAGGGGTGGTGTGGGCCCCCTGTGGCCCATCTCCAGCCCCCCTTCTGACTTCCCTCATTGACATGGGTATACCCTGCAGGTACTCGAGTTTGGTATATACGGCCTGAATACGGCAGAAGCCCACGGTGTCGCCAAGGCCCAAGAGAGGACTCGAGTAGCCTACGGACTCTCGATTGCTTGAAGGACAAGAAGAAGCTAAAGATAGAAAGTTCAAAGGGGAAAACCCTAACCTGTAACCGACTCGACCTGCTACGCGAGACCCAGCCTATCTATATAAAGGCTAGGAGGAGGCAGCGAGATTACACACGCAACCCTAGTTTCCACAACCCTCGCCAGATTGCATCTGTGCACCATTGTAATCTTCAATTCCTTCGATAATTCCACGAGCAGACAAGCAGGAGTAGGGACCTCTATGAGGCCTGAACCTGGGTAAATCTTCGAGTCCCCTGTGTGCTTGTGTGCTAGCCGATAGATGTCTCCAGCGCTCCCTCCTTCTCCAAAACGCAAG
Source organism: Avena eriantha (assembly GCA_910589775.1). Classification (NCBI taxonomy): domain Eukaryota; kingdom Viridiplantae; phylum Streptophyta; class Magnoliopsida; order Poales; family Poaceae; genus Avena; species Avena eriantha. Next base: position 408,742,874 of record OU342746.1, on the reverse strand, counting down.
TCCATAACAATGGGCATTGATGAGTTAAACCCTCGTCAATTGGCACCGTCAATGGGAATTGGGAGTGCTGATGTTGTGGCTTCTTCGGCCCCATCAACCGCAATCTACAACTCTGCAACAGCAGAGATTCGCTAGCTCTTCGGCGCGTTCGACTTCACCGTCCACACGCCAGCCACTCGCCCGGCCTTCGAGTCCGTGGGCGACGGAATCAGCCTGGCGATCGGGAGCTTCTGCTTCCAAGTTGTTCATATGGGCACGCTTCGCCTTCCTGATCAGCCGATGGTGCCATCGATTGCCCCAGCATCGTGGTTCCCTCCATCGATTGGCACCCTCAGTAAACTCAACACCCCAACAACAGTCGAGAACACGGTCAGCGATAGCAGTCACGAGTCCGATCTGAGCGATTTGGCGACCAAAGAAGAAGCATACGACTCCGGATCTGAGAGTTGTGGGAGCAGCAGCCTCCCCAATCACTTAATGCATGCCGTCATCAACGCGGGCAACACCTCCGCCAATCGCGACAACATGGGCAACCGTGGCAACGAAACCGACCCGCCTAACAGCGGCATACCCAATGGTGGACCAACCCCCAACGGCGGCAACGGCGCCCCCGTCAACAATGGAGGAGCAATCGAACCTCCAACCATAATAAACAAGGAAACTGGCGAATGCATCGTGGTCAGGCTCAACGAACAAGAGTGGGCTCGCTGTCGCGAGGCCCTATGAGGCAACCCTCTACCCTTTGGATCTCCGCAAGAACTGCTAATGGGCTACCATTGGCTCCTGAAGGAAGAATTCAAGCACCAAGTGCAAACAATCGCGCAACTCGAGGCGCGCAAAAAGGCGGAAGACGAGTCGAGTCTTCGACGCGCTGGGCTCTCCTCCCACGGAGGATCCTCCTCAAAGGGCAATGAGTACCTCGCAAACAAGAGGCAATCTCGGATGGCCCACCTCACCGAGCAAGAACGCATAGAAGCCACAAAGGTCCTCGACTTCAGCTCTATGATGGTCGATACACGGGGCAACGTAGTCCCCAAGACGTCGTAGGCCGCGGTGATAGCAGCCACCATGTACCTACTCAACAACTAGTCGCCAGCTGGAGATCCCCGAGCCGCCATGCACCGATCTACGATCGCGGGCTTGGGACTAATCGAGGCTGCCCTCGACAAGGAGCCAACACCAGAGCCGAAAAAGGGCAAAGCGCTAGCAAAGCGCTACTCCTCGCCCTCATCCAGCGACGATAGTCACGACCTGTCTCGACGCCGCCGCTCACGGCGACACGACCGTGACTACGATGCGCGCGAAGACCTCGCGCAGCGCAAGATTGACAAATCAAGGGCATGACGTGCTCGGTCGACTCACTCGGAAGAGGAAGATGTGGAGCTCTGTGGTGCCAGATGCTTCAGCAGGTCCATCAGGCAAAAGCGAATGCCCAAAGGGTTCAAACTCCCGTCAGAGAACCCGAAGTTTGACAGCCTAGAGGACCCGAAGATCTGGCTAGAGGACCACATCTCCTTCGTCAGGCTCCACGGCAGCAGTCGAAGCACGGCCATGCAATGCTTACAGCTACAGCTGCAAGGCGCCGCCTGAGCATGGCTCAACAACCTCCCACGCGGATCCATTCGCAGCTGGGATGAGCTGGTTTACAACTTCGTGCGCAACTTCAAGGGCACGTACAAGCGGCCTGGATCAATCAAAGAGCTAAGATGCTGCCAGCAAAGATCGGGCGAATCGCTACACTCCTACATCCAAAGGTGGTCCATCATCAAGAACTCCGCAGAGAACATCTCGGAGGATCGCGCGATTGACGCATTCAATGGCGGCGTCCGCCGCCTAGAACTCAGGGAGGAGCTGGGCCGCTCAAAGCCCAACACCATCGACCACCTGATGGAAATCGCGAATCGGTGGGCCGATGGAGAAGATTCAGTGAAGAATCGCGTTCATTCCGACGAGGAGGCGGAACTGGAGCGTAGACGCGATCGCCGAGGCAAATACCGCATGCGCATCTACGATGGCTGCGACGACGTCCACATGGTCGCAGCTGGCTACGCCGACAGACACGACGATAACCGCAACAGTGGATACCGTAGCGGCGGATACCGCGACTCTGGGAAAACCACGCAAGTGTGGCAACGCCGCAATCGCGATGAGGCACCCGCGACATCCATTGAGGACAAACTGTCCGGGCCATGTACGGTGCACTTCTACATCGACAAGCATGATGGAAAGAAGAAGTCCAGCCACCTCCTCAAGGACTGCTGCGAGTTCCTCAAGCTACACGAGGGATTGGTTCGGATGAACCGCAACACAGTCAAAAGAGGCTACAGAGCCGCTCCAGGTGCCGTGGCACATGGCGCTCCGCCTCCACCACCTGGGTCACCCCTGAATGCAGCTGCGCCAGACCAGCACCACGGAGGAGAACCATACCCACGGGCGATGGGTACCATGATGATCCAAAAAGGATGCCCCTCAAATCGGGTGTAGAAGGCCATCACTCGCCAAGTCAATCTGGCGACACACTCGCCACCATCTACCACTGAGTACCTCAGCGGAAGCGAGTCCTGCATCACCTTCGACAAACGCGATCATCCGCCTCAAGTACCCCCTCCCAGACCATTGCCCCCTCGTACTCGAGGCACAAATCGGAGGCTTCGACATGAGCCGTGTCTTCATGGATGGCGGAAGCGGCATCAACCTTATAATCGCGAGTACCTTGCGAGCAATGAGGATCCCTCTAACTTGCCTGGAGGCCTCGGACACAACAGTTCATGGCATCATCCTAGGAAAAGGCGTATATCCCCTGGGAAAAATCAACCTCGACGTCATCTTCGGCATGCCGAAGAACTTCCGACACGAGCGCATCGACTTTGAGGTCGTCGACTGGACCTCACAATACCACCGCATCCTCGGACGTGTCGCGTTCGCTAGGTTCATGGCAGTGCCACACTACGCCTACCTGCAGATGAAAATGCCAGGTCCCAATGGCATCATCACGACCAACGAGAGCTTTGAGAGATCCGACAGTTGTGACAGGGAATTCAACAGAATTTCCCAGTCCTTCGGCATGAAGGAAGAACTCGCGAGACTAAAGGAGTCGACAGAGAACAGTCTGCCTCCCTTGAGCCAGCCAAGTTCGCTCGATCTATCCTTCGACTCATCGGTGCACACAAAAAAAGTGCAGGTCCACCCATCGGATCCCGCCAAGACGACCCTCATCGCCAACAACTTGAGTCCCGCATAGGAAATCGCGCTCGTCGAATTCCTCCATGAGCACTAGGAAATTTTCTCCTGGTGTCCAACGGACATGCCAGGAGTTCATAGGGAATTCGCCAAGCACGCACTCAACGTCAACCTAGACGCAAGGCCAGTCAAGCAAACAATCCGGCGATTACTTGAGCCAAGAGCAAAGGCAGTCGGAATGGAGATCATTATCAAGTTGTTTAAACTTCATTATTTCACTTCTCATGGATATAATCTTAGCAGGAGGATAGTATTTTCTAATAAAAGCATCTTTGCACTTAGTCCAAGAATCAATACTATTCCTAGTTAAGGAATTCAACCATTCTTTAGCTTTTCATCTCAAAGAGAAAGGAAACAATTTCAGTTTAATAATATCACCATCTATATCCCTATGCTTTTGCATCTCACAAAGTTCAACAAAGTTATTTAGATGGGAAGCAACATCTTCATTACCAATACCAGAAAATTGCTCTCTCAGAACAAGATTGAGTAAAGCAGGTTTTATCTCAAAGAAAGTATTTCAGCCACAGGTGGGGCAATAGGTGTGCTCATAAAATCATTGTTGTTGGTGCTAGTGAAGTCACACAACTTAGTGTTTTCAAGAGTAGTCATTTTTTTGGGTTTTCAAATAAGAAAGAAAACTTGTAAAACTAATTTTTGTGTGTTTTTGAATAACAAAACAAGCAAACAAGGCAAACAGAAAACTAAGCAAAACAAAAACAACAAAGTAAAGATATTGGTTATGAGGGACTCCCCTTGTGAAGATGTCCTTTAATCCCCGGCAACGGCGCCAGAAAAATGCTTGATGGCTCAATGCACGGCGCCTAGAAAAATGCTTGATGGCGGTGTTGATGTAAAGCTCGTTGGGAACCCCAAGAGGAAGGTATGATGAGCATAGCAGCAAGTTTCCCGCATTTATGAAACAAAGGTTTAATCGAACCAGTAGGAGCAAGGAAACACCACAAAGGTGTTACTAGCTGAGCTTTGGCAGGGCGCACTACCGGTGCTAGTAGCAACATGGAGACCTGCACAACACAACCACAGAACTTTGTCCCCAACTTGCGATGAGGTTGTCAATCTCACCATGTTTTGCGGGAAACAAAGGATTAAACGTATCGAATGGAAAGAAGTAGAAGTTTACAGAAAGTAAACGCAAAGCAGTAAACAGTTGTAGATTCTATGTAAAGAAAAATGACCGGGATCGATAGTTCACTAGAGGTGGCTCTCCTTAAGATAGATAACATGCTGGGTGAACAAATTACAACGGGGCAATTGACAAACACCGAGAAAGCAATATATGCATATACTAATCATCTTGACTCCTCTGAGACTTGATTGGGCATTACAACATAATACATAGACCGCCATCCAACTGCATCTATGACTAATAATCCACCTTCAGGTTATCATCCGAACCCCCTCAAGTATTAAGTTGCAAGCAACAGGTTATTTCTTTATGAACTGCGTGTAAATTAAACAATACGATTGTTCTATGAACAAAGGATTGTTGTTTTCTCCCTAGTAGCAACAAAATATCTAGTACCTTAGAGATTTCTGTCACTTCCCCAGATTACTAGAGGCATGAACCCACTATCGAGCATAAATACTAACTCTGGGAGTTGCTAGCAATGGAAAGCATGCAAGATCTCAAATAACAAAGACATGATAGAATCAATAATCAATCTGAAATAGCATCTCAATATCCATCGGATCCCCGCAAACACAACATGTAAGAATTACAAATAGATGATCTTGATCATGAACAGAGCTCACAAGATCTAGACATGAAAGCACAAAGGAGGAGAACCAGCCATCTAGCTACTACATGGATCCGTAGTCCAAGGATGAACTACTCACGCATCACACTGGAGGCTTGCATGGTGATGAAGAAGGCCTCCAGGGTGAATTCCCCTCTCCGGCAGGGTGCCAGGAAGAGCTTCCGATCCCTTCCGATCTAGGGATGGAGATGACGGCGGCTACAGACTCTTTCGTGGATTTTTGATCGGGTACTTAGGGTTTTCGTCCCGAGGGCAATATATAGGCGGAAGGAGAGGCCGAGGGGGTGCCGGGAGCAGCCACACCACCCCTGGCGCGGGCGAGGCCTGGCCGTGCTGCCAGGTGGTTTGGTGGCTCCCTACCCCTTCTCTGTCTCGTATTCTGGCACTTGATCACTTTCGGAAAAATAGGCACTTTAGCTTTTGTCCCATCCAATTCCGAGAATATTCATTTTCTGACTTTCCTGGAACCAAAAACAGTAGAAAACAGGCAGTTGGCACTGTGGCTCTTGTTAATAGGTTAGTCCAAGAAATCATATGAAAAGTACTCCAAAGTTGGAACAAAACACAAGAAAGTGGATAAAACCAAGCATGGAACATAAAAAATTATAGATACATTTGCAATGTATCAGCTCTCCAACACGGTGCTGGTACCAAAAAAGGACACGGATATCCTACGGATGTGCGTGGACTTCACCTCTTTAAATAAGCACTGTCCAAAGGATCACTTCCCGCTACCGCGAATCGACCAGATCATCAACTCCACCGCGGGATGCGAGCGCCTCTGCTTCCTCGACGCCTACTCATGCTATAATCATATTCGAATAAAGGAGGAGGATCAAGAAAAAATAGCGTTTACAACGCCCTTCGGTGTGTTCTGCTACAACACAATACCTTTTGGGCTAAAAACGCCGGAGCCACCTACCAGCGGTGCATGCAGGCTTGCCTCAAAGAGCAACTTGGTCGCAACATTCAATTCTATGTCGACGACATAGTAATCAAGACCAAGGAGGAAGCCTCCCTAATAGACGATTTGCACGAAACCTTCGCTAACCTCGACCGCTACCAGATCAAGCTCAATCCGGACAAATGCGCCTTTGGCATACCATCTGGGCAACTACTCGGGTACCTCATCTCCGCGAGGGGAATCGAGGCGAACCCGAAGAAAATAAAAGCCATACTGGCCATGGAGAAGCCGAAAAACATAAGGGGCGTCCAGCAGCTGGCTGGGTGAATCGCGGCCCTCAGTCGATTCATCAGTCAGATGGGAGAAAAAGCACTGCCCTTCTACCAACTCCTCCGCAAAGCTGAAAAGTTCGAGTGGACCAATGAAGCACAAGAAGCATTCGAAGACCTCAAGCACCTGCTATCCACCTCGCCAGTACTGGTGACCCCACGAGAAAGGGAACCACTGTTGTTGTATATCTCCGCCACCAACCAAGCAGTCAGCACAGTACTTGTGGTCGAACGAGCCGAGGAAAACAAGGTCCACGGGGTACAGCGCCCAGTATACTACCTTAGTGAGGTCCTCACGCCAACAAAACAGCGGTACCCGCACTACCAGAAACTGGCGTACGGCGTCTTCATGACAGCCCGGCGACTGCGCCATTACTTCCAGGAACACCCAATCGTGGTGTTCAACGACGCCTCGTTGGGGCATATCCTCAATAACCCCGATGCCACGGGACGAGTCGCGTTCTAGGGAATAGAATTGTCTCCACGGGGCATTCCATACGAAAAGCGCGACGCAATCAAGTCGCAAGTTCTTCCTGACTTCCTTGTGCACTGGATGGAGAACCAGCTCCCTGACAAACCCGACATGTCCTACCTCTGGACAATGCACTTCGATGGATCCAAGCGGAAGGACGGAGCAGGTGCAGGTGTCATACTGACATCACCTCAAGGTGACAAGCTGAAATATATTCTGTGAATGCAGTTCACCGCCTCTAACAATGAAGCTGAATACGAGGCCCTGCTGCACGGGATGAGGATGGCAAAAGCCTGCGGCGCCAAGAGGCTCATTATATACGGCTATTCCATGTTGGTCGTCAACCAAACAATGCATGAGTGCGACGCACTGAACGACAATACGATCGCCTACCGCGACCTCTATGACACACTCGAAGGGGACTTCGACGGCTGCGAACTACGACACGTAGGTCGCGAAAGCAATGAAGAGGCGGACACACTCGCCAAAATAGGCTCTACCTGCGCCCCCATACCACCTGGGGTATTTCTCGAGCGCATATGCGAACGCTCCATCAAGCCAAAGGCCATAGAGAAGAAAACAAGCGCAGCAACGGACTCGGGGGCTATGCCGCCCAATGAGCCAATGGCACTCGATGACTTGGAGCTGGACACAGGACTCGAAGGACGAATGAGCGTCATGATGATTGAGCAATCCTAGACGCAACCATACATCACGTACCTCCTCAGCAAGAGGCTACCAGATGATCCCACTGATGCATGGCACATTGCGTGGCGATCCAAGGCATTCGCTGTTATCAACTGCGAACTGTATAAACGCAGCATCACAGGAGTACTCCAACGATGCGTCTCCACGGCCGATGGAAGAGTTGTTCTCCTCGACATCCATGAGGGGACATGTGGGCACCACGCCGGTAGTCGCACCCTTGTTGCCAAAGCTGTACGAGCTGGATTATACTGGCCTACGGCCATGCGTGATGCCAAGGACATCGTCCAAAAGTGCAACGCTTGCCAGCGCTTCGCGAACAAGCCGCACGCACCTGGCGCAGAGCTACGGCCAATTTCATTGGCCTGGCCCTTCGTGCAATGGGGACTCGACATTTTTGGCAAACTCCCAAGGTCCTCACGAGGAGGCTACGTCTACCTCTTGGTCGCAGTCGACAAATTCACCAAGTGGATTGAGGCCATGCCAGTGACCAACCAATCGGGGCACAGCGCAGTCAAGTTCTTCGAGTCCATCGTCTACCGCTTCGGAGTACCGCATAGCAGCATCACCGACAATGGGACGAACTTCACATCCAAGGAGTTCCAAGAATTCTGCGAGAATCTGGGGATCAACATCAGCTACGCCTCGGTAGCGCATCCATAGACCAATGGTCGGGTGGAAAAAGCAACGGGCTCGTCTGCGGCGGCATCAAGAAGAAACTCCTTCGGCCACTCGAGCAAGCCGCGGGTTGCTGGCCAGACGAACTGCAATCAGCACTCTGGAGCCTATGCACAACTCCAAACAGTGCTACGGGCTACACCCCGTTCTTTATGGTGCACGGGGCCGAGGCAGTACTACCCGCCGAGGTACGGTACAAGGCGCCGCGCGTGGTTGCTTACAGCGAGCAAGAGTCATCCCTCGCACTCGAAGACTCCGTCGACCTCCTTGACGAGGCAAGGGAAATCGCCACGGAAAGATCAACGATCTACCAGCAGAACCTGCAAAACTACCACAGTAGGAGGCTACGCCCCAGATCCTTCGTCGAAGGTGACCTAGTCCTGCGACTGAAGCAGCAGGGACATCTCAAGTTCGAGTCCCCCTGGGAAGGACCATACGTGATTACCGAAGTAATCCTAGGTGGCGCCTATCGCCTTCAAGATTTAGAGACAGGAGTCGCATACTCCAACCCCTGGAACATCGCACAACTGCGACGCTTCTACCATTAGTCGTTTTTCTTTTACATTACAAATAAGGCACTCAGCCGAGGCTACTTAGCCACACATTGTACTTCGTACTGTCCCTCGAATAAATAAAGCTAAGTGCCCCAAAACTCTGTGTTCTCCTTTATTTTTCCACAATTTATCTACTCGGGGGCTACGCCACCCTATACACATATGTTCTATGAACTAAAATGCGATATCCTGAGTAGCTGGCACATCAATCGAAACCCTTGACGCAACACCAACCTAGTTGCAACGCACCTGACAGGTGACAAGGGACTGAGATAAAGCACATGGCCAGGCTAACGAAAAGGAATCGCATAGTGCAACGCACTCACACGCTAACAAGCTCTTTACAAATAATCTATAGTCAGTTATACACCGTATATACGAAGATTACAACATTGGTACACTTATGTGCAGGATACAAATTAAGCTACTACTGCAACAAAAGAACGTTGGTCTGCTCCTCGAAGAAATCAACGATCTCCTCTGATGAGAACAGTCCACCACCTGATAGTGCGGCACCATATTCCAAACAGAACCCGCCGGTGGTGTAGGTGGACCAGCCGCAATTGCCGCAACATCTACGACAGGCCTATGCAGTCGCACCAGCGATAGAGCAGCCTTGGCACCAGCCACCAACTGTTGCCTTACGCACTCGCAAACCGCAGCCAAGTCTTGGAACTTGGCAAGAAGGGCCAGCAGGCTTGAGGGAGCAACATCCAGCGGAAACATCGTCTGATAAATGTTCTTCAAGCATGACTACGATTTCTTCAGAAACTGCAGCACTCGCGACGCACAATCCTGCAGGGTCGCCAATGCAATCACACGATCATGATCCACCCAGAAGTACCCAGTCTCCTGAAGTTGCTCTTGGGTCAGATCATGCATGTGAATGGCAATCCTATCCTTCTCATCCTGCAGATGGCGCGCGCTGACAACTATTCAAAGCAACAATGGAAGCATAAGGACAACACATCACTGCGAGTGACTACAAAGGAAAAGATAAGAGTAAGAAAACAAACACTTAAATTGGTCGCCAAGCTGCGTCATCTCTCCCAGCAGATACTGCTCTCGAGCGGCAGCTTTCTCCGCCTTTGACTTCCATACATCCGCATTACCGCGGAGCACGGGCTATTCACACTCCAGCTGCTTCACGCGGTCACGTAATCGCGAAACGCCAAAGCATCATCAATGAGCGGCGAGTCCTGAGGTTCCCTCAAAGGATCACTTGATGTACCCTACCACAAGCCAAGATAGAAGCAAATAAGACGATCAAATCGACACAAAGACAAAAGATTCAAGTGCATTCAAGACTAGCAAAAGTATCAGCACATACACTCGCCAACAGGCATGTTCTTGACTAAGGACATAAACTAATTAACTATTACAAAGCTACTGAGGAGCGATTGGCTTCTTCGACTTCGACGGCTTCGGGGGCTTCATCGAGTCCGTGGTAGTGTCAGATGCCACTAACTTTCAGCCGGCCCCTAATGCCGCAGCCTTTGCTGCCTTCTTGGCTTGCTGCAGCTCCTCAGAGTACTTCGCAACCGTGTTAATCAGTTGCGGCCCATATTTGCCACAGGCAGTCGCGAAGGGAGCAAATACTACCAGCTAGCCGTCCGTGCTAACGGGCATCCCCTTCGAAACCGCTGCAGGATTAACCTCGACTCTGTGGGCCTGCACCATGGCAAGTGACATGGACGTGCCAGCCGCGCGGAGTGAGTTCTTGAAGCTTGAAGGAACACCCCCAGCGAGAGACTCCACTAGCTCGTCCATGTTCTCGATTAGCTCAGCCTTGGGCATCAACTCCTCCCAGAGGCGACTAAGCACGCCCTTGGCCTTGGAAAGCATATCATGAATGGCGGCGCTGCGGTCCTCGACTGCTGAAAGCGCACCCGCCAAAGCATCGTCGCAGCAGAGGGCCTGCGGGTCGAAGCTCAAACCACCAGCATCTGTACATAAGCCCATACATGGACACAAACATCAGCGCCACCGGAAAACATCGAACAAGATAACAATAGTGATATCCAAGCAAGGTACTTGAGAGGGCCTTGGCAATCGAGAAAAGCTGTTCTTCGAACAACTTCTCCCTAGCTGCAATGGAGGCACGCAGGCCCTCTTCACGCTTTTGCGCCTCGTCACGCGCCGCGATTGCCTCATCGCGGCTCTTCACAGCCACTACGAGCGTCTTTTCCATGGCGGCGGCATCGCGAAGAAGGGCATTATGTTCAGCTGCAAGATAGCACAAAAGGGATTGACTATCAGTCGACTACTGGACAACGATGTAGAAGAATGAGAAGAAAAGGTACTTACTTTCCACCACGCGATATCGCGTATCTAGCATTGCATGCTGGCAACCCATCGCAAGCACTTGCTCCGCCAAGTGAGTGGCTTCCTTCACAAGGAGCTATTGCACAACAAGGGATCAGCAGAAGCAATAGATAACATCGACTGCAACTTTAAAAGAAGAAATACTACACTTACATGATCCTCCAATGACTCCGAAGTTGTCTAGTGTGCCGTCATCCGGGCAACCATTCAATGCTCCCCTTCATGCGGAGAGCTGGAAGAGTTGTGCCCAGAGTGGGCTGCCAGTGGAGGGGAAGGAGCACGCTCGACCTCTTTCTTGGCCCTTGAAGTTGCGACTCCTGATTCTTTCAAAAATTGGATGTCACCAGAAGATGACGACGCCTGCTGACTGCAAGATAAAATCAACATCAAGAAAAGGCAACTGCAAAGAAGAACCAAAAAAAAGGAAGATTCAAATACTTACCAGTCAAAATTATCAAAGTCAAAGGTTGGCTCCCCCAACTCTGACGAGGACTCCATTGGCAGTCGCATCTTCTTGCGAGAAGAGGGTGCCACGGCACTCACAGGAATGGCAGGGATCGGCAACTCCGCACCAACACCTGCACCTTCCGGAGTCAAAGGAGACGACGTATCGGAATCCTCGCTGCGCGAACGCTTGCGAGTATCCGAACTACCGGACTCAGGGGCTTCCTCCTCCACATCAGATGGGACGGTCGACGCCAACTCGTCCTCTTCCAAGGCTTCGTGAGGAATAACCCCCTCAGGAAGAGGGGGCATACAGGGTGATACCGCCCAATCCTGCATACAGACAACAATTTAGCACAAAGGTAAGAAACAACAAAGAAGCAATCGACAAAATAAGCTACTGCGTAGCACAACTATACCTCAGGAGGACGGTTAGCAGCATCAAATGGAGGAACAACTGGTTCACTGGGGAGCACTTCCTTGACGGTGTACTTGGTGACCAATCGAACCCTTTTATCCACCTCTATCGCGGACATGCCATCGGCAGACACGCGAGTGACATCATCCGCGCCAGCCCAGTGAAACATGGGGTAGACTCTAGCCTACAGGGGTTGGACGCGACGGCGCAGCCACGTGCGAATGAGGGTGCAGCCTCCCTCCTCTTTTCCTATGCGACTCTCGAGGTCACAGCCGCGCTCATATGGCACATCTGTCTCCGCGGACTCGCCAGGCAGGACTACATCCTTCCAGGAGCGCCTCCTCTTGCACGGCGTCGCAGGATCGAAAGGTGCGAGTCCAAAGTGCTCCCCGTCAGCCTTCTCGTCGCGGACGTAGAACCACTTGTCCCTCCACCCTTGGACGGACGTTGTGAGCTTGATGTTGAAATAGGTGGCGGATGGTTCGACGTGGATTCCGCAGCCACCTACATCATAGACTAAGGAGCCAGATGGAGATTGGCGCTTCAACTTGAAGAGGCGCTTGAAGAGGCCGAAGTGCGGCTCGATTCCGAGCCAGCACTCGCAGAGGGTGATGAAGCAAGAGATGTGGAGGATAGAGTTCGGGGACAGCTGATGGAGCTGAAGCCCGTAAAAACAAAGGAGGCCCCTGAAGAAAGGATGCAGGGGCAATGAGAGGCCGTGAATGATGAACGCCAAGAACATCACTCGAAAACCAGCGGGAGGAGAGGGGATTATCTCACCACAAGGGACGCGCGCGTTGGCGACTGCGGCGGACAGCACTCTGTCTTGGCGAAGAAGATGAAGATCAGAGGAATTGATGATGGAGAGACACCACGCGCCATTCGTGACGCGGGTGCCCGTGCCCTTCTTCCTGCCGGCGGCGGTGCTGGTGCCCACAGCGACGGAGCTGCCCTTGTTCTTTGCCGCAGTAGTGGTAGCCACGGAATCGGCCACAGCACCTCCTTTATTCTTCCCCATTGCGCGACGGCGATGTGACCGAAGGAAGTAGCTGGGAAACGTGCGGAGCTGGTTCAGCGCCGTGGAAGAAAAGAGCACAGAGAAAGCAGAGGAGCAGCAGCAATGGCGATGGAGGCAAAGGATGAATGAAGGCAAATGAGAAATTACCGTCGCAGCGTCACTACTTAACCCCTAGAAGATGCAATCCAATGGCTCAGAAAAACCCTACTAGACGCGTGGCGTTCATCGTGCTTGACACGTGGAGGAGCTAAAATGCGAACCGTGCCCCCACTGCTCCCATTACGCGCAGAAATCGAGGAGGCGCAGTTAAAATAAAGATTACGCACGCCCGGCCAAATCAAAGTCAGGGAGTGGGACCCACCGCTCGTCACGTCCCGTCAGACTTGCTCACGCGTGCAACTGAGGTCATGAAATTGTCACACTGACGTCATCAAAACTAGGCAGCAGAAGACTTCGACTACTTTAGTCCTTGCTCGAATCTTCGACTCCACCAAGCACTCGGGGGCTACTCCCATAGGGAGCACTGGTCGCGCACCCTATGATTTTTTCTTTTATTTTGCAGGAACATAGACAATCAAGGCAAACCCAAACACTCGAAACACAGTTCGACTATGAACATGGGTTACTCCCATAGGGAGCGCCGGAAACAAATTCGATTGAAAACAAGCAAACAAAAGATGACAGCAGTCGCAAAAGTTCTTTAGTCCCTGCCTGAGTCTTTGACTCAACCAGGCACTCGGGGGGCTATTCCCATAGGGAGCGCTGGTCGCGCACCCTATGATTATTTGTACAAAGTACTGTGTGTTGATAACATCCACACTCGAAGTTTATAGCGACACCGCCTCATAATTTTTCCCTACAAAGAGACTGCGTCTCCTAGGTCACCCAAATCGTCTCCGCGATGATAAAATTCGGATGTCGCGCTTACAGCGTGAAGATAAGACCTGAATAAGGCCTGGCAATGCATCTGCTGCGCACTATTAGAAATATATCCGTGCCTACAGGTATGATGAACATGCCTCGACGGACGCATCAAGTGCTCACACCCATATAACTGGAATTCGACTCCTGTAAGACCTCCGCGGCTTGAGTCGAACTACACCAGCACTTCCGGATTCGAGTCTAGGGACTCGAGTTCGAGTAGATTGTGTTGTTTTACCCGAAGGTAGTTAACTGATACCGATACATCGGTTAAATAAGGCAAACACATCAACAATCCCTATGACACAAACAAAGCAGTCGAGAAATATACTCAGTCATGCACTCGAAAGGTTTCATAAGTCTCCAGTTGAATCTGCGATTCCACTGGATACTCGGGGGCTACTGACATGGGTATACCCTGCAGGTACTCGAGTTTGGTATATACGGCCTGAAGACGGCAAAAGCCCACGGTGTCGCCAAGGCCCAAGAGAGGAATCGAGTAGCCTACGGACTCTCGATTGCTTGAAGGACAAGAAGAAGCTAAAGATAGAAAGTTCAAATGGGAAAACCCTAACCTGTAACCGACTTGACTTGCTACCCGAGACCTAGCCTATCTATATAAAGGCTAGGAGGGGGCGGTGAGATTACACACGCAACCCTAGTTTCGACAACCCTCGCCAGATTGCATCTGCACACCATTGTAATCTTTGATTCCTTCGATAATTCCACGAGCAGACAAGCAGGAGTAGGGACCTCTATGAGGCCTGAACCTAGGTAAATCTTCGAGTCCCCTGTGTGCTTGTTTGCTAGCCGATAAATGTCTCCAGCGCTCCCACCTTCTCCAAAACCCAAGTCCATAACAATGGGCATTGATGAGTTAAACCCTCGTCACTTGTCTTCTAGAAAAATAGGATTTTCCGTATATTTTCCCTGATTTTCTGATCTTCGCGAATTTTGCCTCCAAACAACACCTTTTCGATCAGAATCCTGACTGCAGCGGTCCATGCTCCAAAAGTCATCAACCATGCAAAAACAGATGAAATAACATAAGTATCACCTCTCAATACAAAATATATCAATGAATAATAGTGAATTATGACATAGAATAGTGATGCAAAATGGACGTATCAACTCCCCCCAAGCTTAGACTTCGCTTGTCCCCAAGCGAAACTGAGCTCAATAAACATGGCCTCAGGTTTAAGGAGTGAAGAGTCGATAAAAGAATACAGACAAGAAGCATCACATTCATCAATACATACATCATAGTAGAATACAACTCACTATTATATAACTCAACTTGCAATAAGCAAAGGAAACACAATAAAGATACATAAAGTAAATCATAATTGGTAATGGCAAACTTAGCTGTTGGTTGAAGAATAGTTGATAATTTGCTGAAGTTCACAAATAACTGGTTTTCAATGATAGCTTTCCAAGTAGTAATCACCAAGATAAGAGAAATGTGCAAAACAAGGAACATAAGAAACATGATTGAATAAATCATCATATGAATGAATGAAACACAATAACTCAAAATACTTGCTGAGATAGAAGGGAATAGGTTCACTGACTCAACTACAAAGTAAAAGAAAGGCCCTTCGCAGAAGGAAGCAGGGATTGCAAGTCTCATAAAGAGCTCCCAAAAATTAATACTTACTAGCTTTCACCTCTCATTGCCCCTATCATAGGCATCTTTTGGTGATTACGGTTAAAGTGACACAACTAAGAGGATATGCTTGACATGTTATAAGTTGAAATCGCATGCCCCTTACTTATGAGTACCGAACCTCATGCTACTCAACTTGTCATTGTAAATAAGTTGAAATCGCTCTTGTCATTGTAAATACACGTGTATCATTGAGAACCGCCAACGGGGTACCCCTTGCACATGACACAGGAGCTATCCCATAATCAAAGTGACAAGGCAAGCAGACAGTGAGCATTTCAGCGATCTTTTTATTTGCTATTTGCATAGGTTTTTATTGAGGATGCTTCATAGAATGCTCACTATAGTTATCCTGCAAGTTTCCACCATGATTAGGCATGGCTTAAGCTAGCGGCCCTGGCGTTTCTCTAACACACATATAAACTCCATGATCTTACAAGTTCCGCTTTTATTTCACACCACTGGGATCCATAGGCAAAAGAATCATGATATCAACTAGGTACAAAGTACCATGGAAGTGTTGAAAGCGTTCCCCATGATACATGGTTCTACTAACAACTCATAAACCGCAAGCCTATACGCAACAAAGAAGGACCCAATGGTTTAGGTTATTAAATGCAAGAAAATTAAAGTGTGCCATCAAGTTCGTGAGAGCTTTAATCACTAATTTTCACATAACAAGTTTAATTTGGGAGGTAGATAAAACAAGAATTTACTTGGAATACCAATAATGCTAATAGGTAGGTATGGTGGACACAAATGGCGTGGGTTTTGGTTTAAAGGAGTGGATGCACGAGAAGAATTCCCTCTCAGTACAGGTTTTTGGCTAGCAAGGCTGGGTAGCAAGTACAAGAGTTGAAGGAAACAAACAAACATACAATGATAAAGACAAACATGCAATCTTCCTTGTAAGCACAAAAGATCTTAACTAGAGAAAACTAAACTTATGAGCAAATCAAGAAAGAAAGATGATGAAATTATTTTTCTTTAGAGTACCTTTATCTTTTCATTCAACTCTCAAAAATAGTGTTGCTACTCACCAAGCCAGTTTTGCCAAAACCAACTAAATTAACTGAATGATCCCAAAGTGAAACCAATACTAACAACAAGATCAATCATATAACCACGAATTGAAAACTAATATAAGCTATGCAAAAGAGTAAATGACAGAACTTCTCATTAATAATCCATAACGGCAACTCACACCAAGGGATACATATCTAACGAGAGAGGGGACACTTCCTTAATGCAAACCATCCTACACAATAACTTCTCTATTCATGATATGACTCTACTGAAAAGGTAAAAAGATAGAAGATAGTGATGTGATACCGTGGCACTCCCCCAAGCTTGGAACAAATAAAGGGGATGCCAAACCTGATGACGAATTACTCCTTCGGTGGTGGTGGTATCCTCTCGATGAGCGTCTTGAACAATTTCCCCAAGTCCTCAATCTCGAAAGTGAGGGTACGAATCAACTCCGAGTTGTGCTCGATGCGGTGCATGATCATGTCAGATTGTGGATCCCAGCTCTTGTGATTCCTTTTCCACTCTTCTTCCTTGCGGTCTTATTTTCCTGCATGGTTATGGATAAAGGTATGGAGGGAACTCTTGGTGCTCGGAGAAGGTGTCCGTGGTGCCAAGCAGTGACGCGGAGGCTTCCCTCCAGTTGACATCCATGCAGTCCTTCTGATCCTGGCAGGGTTCACCACCACTCCAATGCTTGCAATGGTAGTGCCGGTGTGCTTTGCCTCCTCTTCACCTTCACTCTTGATCTCCTTCTCCTGTCCAGGGTCTTGGAGGTCTTCCTCCATAGGCTCTTTTCCTTTATCCTTGGCAGACATCATTGTGCTTCTAAACTTCCAAAGAGTATGTCCTAGCAGAAACAGATCGAAACAAAAACACGACGAAAACATGATATACGAACCTCGGGGGATCCGGGGGATTATATATTACGAAGTTTCACACCAAAAGGAAGGTACTGGGAGAAAACGGGTCGGAGGCGGAGTCTGGAGTGGCCACACCACCTGGTGGCGCGGCCAGGGGTGGGCCTGCACCACAGGGTTGTGTGAGCCACCCTGGCTCCGTTTCTGTCCCTTTTTCGCTTCGTAGCTTTCCTTATTGGCTAAAAAATGTAAAAAATATAGTTGGATAGTATTTTCGCGGAACTTTTCTTACCAGAACTGTTACCTATTTCAAAGCGGACTCTGCAGGTCTCCGAATTTGGTCCTTGATAAAAAAAATCCGGAGTTATAACTTGAAAGGCATTAACATCTTCATTGTAAGAATCCCCGGCAATATAGTGTTTGAGTCGCTGCCCATTCACTACTTGTGTAGTATTGTCTTTTAAAGAAGAAATTTTTATTGCTCCTAAACGGTATACTTCTTCAATAATGAAAGTTCCTTCCCATTTTGACAGTAGCTTTCCTGCAAAAAATCTGAGACGAGACCTATACAATAGAACTTTCTCACCAACATGAAATTCTCTCTTAATTATTCGCTTGTCATGCCATCTTTTAACTTTTTCCTTAAAGAGCCTAGCATTTTCATAGGCTTCACTCCTCCATTCATCTAAAGAACTTAAGTCAAATAATCTTTTCTCACCAGCGAGCTTACAATCACTATTTAGTTCTTTAACTGCCCAGTAAGCCTTATGTTCCAATTCTAAAGGTAGGTGACAAGCTTTCCAATAAACCAATTTATAAGGAGACATCCCCATAGGATTTTTGTAGGTAGTTCTATAAGCCCATAAAGCATCATTCAACTTTTTAGCTCAGTTTTTTCTAGATCTATTAACAGTCTTTTGCAAGATGGATTTAATTTCTCTATTTGATAACTCCACTTGCCCGCTAGATTTGGGGGTGATAGGCTGAAGCAATTCTATGATTAACATCATATTTAGCAAGGGTCTTTCTAAAACAACCATGAATGAAATGAGAACCCCCATCAGTCATGAGATACCTAGGCACTCCAAACCTAGGAAAGATAACATCATTAAGCATTTTTAGAGAAGTTTCCCCGTCAGCACTCTTCGTAGGAATGGCTTCTACCCACTTAGTAACATAATCAACGGCAACAAGAATATGAGTATAACCTTTCGAGGGAGGGAAATGACCCATAAAGTCAAATCCCCAGCAATCAAAGGGTTCAATAACTAGAGAGTAATTCATAGGCATTTCATTGCGTCTAGAAATATTACCAACACGCTGACATTCATCACAAGATAAAACAAATTTTCTTGCATCTTTAAAAAGGGTAGGCCAGTAGAAACCTGATTGTAGCACCTTTTGTGCAGTTCTATCTCCTGCATGATGTCCTCCATAAGCACTACCGTGACATTTACGCAATATCTCCTTTTGTTCATATTCTGGAACACATCTTCGCATAATACCATCCACTCCTTCTTTGTATAAGTGTGGGTCATCCCAAAAATAATGCCTGAAATCATAGAAGAACTTCCTTCTTTGCTGAGCTGTAAAAGTTGGAGGCAAATACTTGGAGATAATAAAGTTAGCATAATCAGCGTACCGAGGGCTCCCTCGCGAGCTTACCCCTACAGCGGCTAACTGTTCATTTGGGAAACTATCATTAACAGGCATAGGGTCAAAAGAGATGTTTTCCAATCGAGATAAATTATGAGCTATAGGGTTTTCAGTGCCTTTCCTATCTACTATATGTAGATCAAACTCTTGTAAAAGCAGCACCCATCTGATAAGCCTAGGCTTAGCGTCCTTCTTCGTCATAAGGTATTTAATACCAGCATGATCGGTATGAATGGTCACTTTTGAGTCTACAATATAGGGTCTAAACTTATCACAAGCAAAAACGACAGCTAGAAATTCTTTTTCAGTAGTAGCATAATTCCTTTGAGCAGCGTCTAAAGTCTTACTAGCATAATGAATAATGTTTAACTTTTTATCAATTTGTTGCCCAAGGACAGCACCTACAGCAAAATCACTAGCATCACACATTATTTCAAAGGTAAACTCCAATCAGGTGGTTGAACAATAGGGGTTGTAGTTAAAGCCTTCTTAAGAGTTTCAAAAGCTTCCTTACAATCATCATCAAAAACGAATGGTACATCTTTTTGAAGAAGATTAGTGTGGGGTTTTGATATCCTAGAAAAGTCTTTAATAAACCTTCTATAGAAACTAGCATGACCAAGGATACTACGAATACCTTTGATGTCTCTTGGGCATGGCATCTTCTCAATTGCCTCAACCTTAGCTTTATCAACTTGTATGCCTCTTTCAGAAACTTTATGCCCAAGGACAATCCCTTCATTAACCATGAAATGGCATTTCTCCCAATTAAGAATAAGATTAGTTTCTTCACATCTCTGCAAAACTTTATCAAGGTTGTGTAGACAATTATCAAAAGAAGTTCCATAGACAGAAAAGTCATCCATGAACACTTCTACAATTTCCTCACAAAAACCATGAAAGATAGCATACATGCATCTTTGAAAAGTAGCAGGAGCATTACATAAACCAAAAGGCATACGTCTATAAGCATAAGTTCCGTAAGGGCAAGTAAAAGTAGTTTTTTCTTGATCTTGTTGTTTAACAGAAATTTGAGAGAAGCCAGAATAACCATCAAGAAAACAAAAATGGGTCTTTTTAGACAACCTTTCCAACATTTGATCAATTAAAGGAAGCGGGTAGTGATCTTTCTTAGTAACTTTATTGACTTTTCTAAAATCAATGCACATCCTATAGCCTACTACTATTCTTTGGGGAATAAGCTCATCATTATCATTAGGAACAACGGTAATACCTCCTTTTTTAGGAACACAATGAACAGGACTAGCCCATTCACTATCAGCAATAGGGTAAATATTACCAGCATCAAGGAGTTTCAATACCTCATTCCTTACCACTTCCTTCATCTTAGGATTTAAACTTCGTTGGTGCTCTACTACTGGCTTTGCATCCGGTTCTATATTGATAGAATGCTGACATATAGTAGGTGAAATCCCTTTGAAATCATCCAGAGTATAGCCCATAGCTCCTCGGTGTTTCTTCAAGACCTCCAATAACCATTCTTCTTCCTTTCCTGAAAGTTTAGAGCTAATCATAACAGGATATATCTTTATATCATCAATATAAGCATATTTAAGATCATCAGGGAGAGGTTTTAGATCGAAGACCGGATCCTTTTTAGGTGGCAACGTGGTACCCAAGTCTTCTACAGGCAAGTTATGCTTAAGCATCTTGGGTTGACGGCGGAGAATCTCATCAATCTCATTCCTTTCTTCCATGAAGATCTCACTTTCGTGATCTTCCATAAATTGTTGCAAAGCATTGTTAGGAGCAAGAGAGATAGAAGGAAGTTGTTCAACTCTAAAATCCTCATTATGGGTTTCCTCTTCACATGGTTCTTTAGTAAATTTCAAAAAATTAAACTCATAAGATTCCCCATCAAACTTAGTCAAGATTTTCTCCCTCTTGCAATCTATAATAGCTCCACAAGTACTCAAGAGAGGTCTACCAAAAATGATAGGATAAGATTTACTAGTAGCTGAACCAAGTACTAGAAAATCAGCAGGATACTTAATCTTACCACAAAGAACTTCCAAATCTCGTATAATACCAATTGGAGATATGGTCTCTCTATTGGCAAGGTGAATAACCACATAAATCTCTTCCAGTTCGCAGGGACTGATTTCATGCATAATTTCTCTGTAAAGCTCATAAGGAATACCACTGGAACTTGCACCAATATCACATAAACCATAATAGCAATGATCACCGATTCTAATGGAAAGCACAGGGACACTAGCTTTTTTAACTCTATTAGGATGTGAAACAATATTAGAAGCATCCTCACAAAAAACTATGTGTCCATCTTCTATTCTTTTAGTGACAAGGTCTTTCACAATTGCTACCACAGGTTCAACATTTATTTGTTCATCAGGTTTTACAGTTCTCTTTTCACTTTTAGTGATTACATTAGTTATCATAGGATGATCCTTTACCTTATCTGGGAAGGGAATCTTCTCGATATAAGGTTTAGGTAAGATGTGATCAATAGTGCAATACTCAGCACTCCCAACAGGAACACAGTCAACAATATCTTTATAAGGTGCATGGTACTTGTTCCATCCCTTTTTTGGAATCTCAATATAAGAAGCAAAATCCCTAAAGCAATTCGTAATAACTTGTAAATCAAGACCATAAGAATTACCAATATTTTGAAAGTCATCAGTTCCCATAAAAGATTCAATGCATTCATAATCATAATTTATACCTGGCTTTGTACCTTTGTCATTCTCCCATGCTTCAACATTGTCTTGAATACGGTCCAGAAGATCCCATTTAGCTTCTTCTTCCATGCGAGTGAATGATCCAGCACAAGAAGCATCCAATAAATCCTTGTCATGTAGAGGGAGCCTTGCATAAAAGTTATTGATAATAATATTGTTGGGGATCTCATGAATGGGACATTTGGGCATTAGTAACTTCAGTCTCCCCCAAGCTTGAGCTGTACTCTCTCCATCAAGAGGCCAAAAGTTGTATATTTGATTCTGATCTTTATGAATCTCACTAGGAGGATACAACTTTGAATAAAAGAGAGGCACTATTTCCTCCCATTCCAGAGCTTGACCATTCTTCAGCAGCTTATACCATTCTCCAGCTCTTCCTTTCAGTGATAATGAGAATAACTTCTTCTTAACTTGATCTGTAGTAATACCTGCACACTTAAACAACCCGCATAATTCGTGTATAAAGAGTAAATGATCACTGGGATGGACTGTTCCATCCCCAACATAATAGTTATCCATAACACGATCATAATTCTTGTAGGTATTTTAAAAACATCATTCTCAATAGGTGGTGGTTTATCTACTACCTTAGCAGTGGTAGTAGCATTACCAAATAAGAAACTCAGCGAATTATCCATAACGAAAATAAAGCAACTAGTAGACGTAAACAATACTCACAGTAGAAGTTTCCTTTTCTAGTTCCACTCTCTAATAGTGCTTCACTCCCCGGCAACGGCACAAGAAAATAGTCTTGATGACCCACAAGTATAGGGGGTGTATCGCAGTATTTTCGATAAGTAAGAGTGTCGAACCCAACGAGGAGCAGAAGGTGCTGGCTAGTGGTATGGATCAGGAATTCTCTGCAAATACTTAGCAAACAGATTTTTAGGGGTTTTTGATAAAGCAAGTAAACAAAGTACGAGTAAATAAAAGACAGTAGGAATAAATGCAGCAAGTGGCCCAATCCTTTATGCAGCAAAGGACAAGCCGGTTGTATTACTTAAGATGACCAAATATTCTCGAGGGCACATGGGAAGACTATCAAGTGCTTTCGCTTCATATAGTTGATTAATCTTCTTTAGCTTGCTAAGTGTTGTGTGGGTGAACCTGTGCTAATGTATCGACCTTCCTAGGTATAATACATACTTGTGATTATACCCTTTGCAAACATCCGTAAGTACAATAAAGTAATTAAGGTAGAAACCTAACCATAGCCTTTAAACTCTAAGACCCTTATGTCCCTTGTGCAATGGTTTCCTAACGGGGGGGTCAGGTTTCTGTCACTCTGGCAACCCCTACGATTAGTAGCCAAATACACAATGCATTCCGCTAGGACCATATAGGTGAAGTGTCATGCAGTCGACGTTCACATGACACCACTAGAAGAAGTACATCACAACTTAAATATCAAACTATTGAATCTTTCTCAACACAATTCCACTACTAACAACATGACTTCTCCCATGTCCTCAAGAACAAAACTAACTACTCGCAAGACATCATATGGATCATGATCAGAGATGGAATAATGATGTATCACAATCCGAACATAGACAATAATTCAATGGTTCACTCAATAGCATCAATTACAAAGAGTAATCAACACCGGGAAAGTTTCCCCTATGAACTATGCAAGATTCAACACAATTGTTACAGCAAGATGGAGATGGTGATGAGGGTGCTGATGGTGATGATGGTGGTGATGATGTGATGATCCCGATGAAGTCCAGCTTGATGATGGTGTTGATGGCGACGATATCCCCTCTCTGGGAAGGAATTCCCCCGGCAGAAATCTGTCTGTCGGAGAGATCTTTCTCTCTTGGTGTTTTTCACCCTGTAGAGGCGGCGGAATCTTTCTATGGTCGATCCCCGAGTCTTAGGGTTTCAGGAGGATAATATACGCCAGAGGGGAGTGCCAGGGGTAGACCAGGGCGGCCACACCACCTGGTGGCGCGACCTAGGCTGGCCCGCGCCAGGGGGTGGTGTGGGCCCCCTGTGGCCCATCTCCAGCCCCCTTCTAGCTTCCCTCGTCTTCTGCAAAAATAGGATTTTCCGTATATTTTCCCGGATTTTCTGATCTTCGCGAATTTTGCCTCCAAACAGCATCTTTTCCATCAGAATCCTGACTGCAGCGGTCCATGCTCCAAAAGTCATCAACCATGCAAAAACAGATGAAATAACATAAGTATCACCTCTCAATACGAAATATATCAATGAATAACATTGAATTATGACATAGAATAGTGATGCAAAATGGACGTATCAGCCTCTGCGAGTGGGCATGCAGGACGGCGACTGGAATGCGAGTGAGAAGGAGCCTGGTGACTAGAAGCTGGAGGCCTAGAAGCGTAGCAGAAGCCCAATCGGTTGTATATCTGTAAACCCTAGCAAGGTACCCCCTATATAAACCTCCCTAGGGTACTCTCTATACTTACGTTCCGTCATACGCCCCAGCGACTCGCTGCCTAGCCACCGAGCTCGCCACCATTGTACTCACTCGATAATACAATCTAGTAGGAGTAGGTCTTTACCCTTCGGGGGGGGCGAACCTAGGTAAATCCATGTGTCTTTGCCCTCATATCGCTCCACAGATGGCTGCCCGCTCTTGCCCCAAAACCTTCCAATTGCTACCCTTGGTAGCGACTATCGTGGTCATTCACACGACAGTGGCGCCTACCATGGGGCATGGCCGGTCTGGCCTGATTTCTACGGCGAAAACCTACTCGCCAATCGATCAGCCGATCGCCACCGGCCGCATGATCGCTAGCGGCGGGATCCTTTAGATCCTCCCTAGCAGCTACATCCTAGTGTCGTGCCCGATCAAACACAATGTGGTGATGGCAATCGGCACCATCAACCTGTTTGTTGGCTCCACGGATGCCGTCCACCCAATGGCGACGACGATCATCCGCGAATCGCTACCACACCGCGATCTACTATCGGAAGGCCAGATCCGCTCCATCAGCCACCTCGCCTCCGAGTATGATTCGGCCGCCAACAACGTGGGCAAAATTGATGTAGCCACGGACGACGCGGCCCTCCACGGTGATGCCGATTCGGTGACCCCTGCCTCGATCACTGCATCCTTCACCGCCGCGTCACGCGAAGACTCCATCACGCGAGTCTCCAACCCTGAGGATTTCGGGACCCCTCCATCCTCGGGATCTTTGACTTCGACCTCGGGTCAGGGTCCCCTGAGGACTCCATGTCAGATCCAATCGCTTCAACGCGATCTACATGGTGGGCAGCACGGCTGCCCTGCCAGATCCATTCTCCACGCCGATCCCACCAACCGCGACGGCAACGGAGGTGGATGAAGCCCGCTTACGCCTGGAAGAGGCAACGCGTAAGGAGCAGGCCGAGCGCGAGAAGTTCCGCCTTGAGCAGCAAACAGTGCATGAGCTATCGCTCTACCACCAAGGCCGCATCATGATCCGCCTGAACTCCAGCATCTAGGGGCGCGTCCTGAACTTCAACAACAAGAACGACCCTGCCCGTGCAGCCGAGCGCAAGTTCTACGAGAACGCGCCGCCTGGCGGCAGCAACCACCCGCCACCTAGGGCACCTACGACCAAAGCTCCACCGCCACCCATAGGTTGCACGCCTCTGCCGGATCAGCCGCGGATCATCATCTCTACACTCCACCCCAATGGACAATGTCATCACGGGACAAGCCGCAGTCGCCAACCTCAACAACCAAGGAGAGGGGCGCACTGCAGATCCAGTACGCCCAGGCCCTACTCGCCAGGGCCGTCGAGCAGCAAGCCGCGGGAGTCGACCCGTGGGGATGGATGTATGCCTACTCATCGGGGAGTAGGGCGGCCTCAAGCGGCCGTCCAACAGTCGCCAACAACCTCAACTGCCCACCGCCCGAGCCCCTGCAGCTCGAACCACGGGCCGCAAACCCTACGCTCTCCACCAACGAGCCGCGACCTGCGAATAACACGGTTGCCGCCAACGGCCAGCCGATTGACGCACGGGCCCACATCGTCAACAACCAGGCTTGGCGAGCCCGCCAGCTGCATGATTTGTGGCACACCCTCACCAACCGCGGTGAGCCGAAGCCAAGGGGCTCACTCAGTCGAGTTGGCCCATAGTGTTTTGGACCAATGATCCGAGGCAAAAAGTACCTAGCGAACTTGAAGGCGCCGAAGGAGATTGAAAAGTACGACCCAATGTCTGACCTAGTGGTGTGGCTCGACACATACCTCATGGCGATAGGGATCGCTGGCCACACAGACCGACTCGCCGCCCGCTACCTCCCCCTGATGATGGAGGGAGCGACCCGGCAATGGATTAACACCCTCCTTGCGGACAGTATCGATTCGTGGGAGGACATGCGAAAGGCCTTCATCAGGCACTTCGAGGACACCTACACCCGCGGCACCACCATCGAGGACAAGATGCCACACGTGGCCATGCATCAACCTTGCGTTAGGTACATAATCGCGACATCCACTGAGCTCCAAAGTATAGATCAGAGAAGATGCATGTCCTAGGCAATAAAAACTTTTACGGTCCCTTTTACTACTCCTAAAACATGAGTAGTATAATTTGATATGACGACTGAAATAGTTTTAGCCCAGTAGGCCCAGCCTGTATTTCGGTGGAAAAAAAGTAGTAATCAATTGGTTCCCGAGCGTGGTTCTTCAGTTCTACACACACATCGATTGGCAAGGTAGCATCTCGAAAGGAAAATTTACCCACGACAGAACTAGCCGACTCTCGCGATCTACCTGACGCGTCTTTGGCAAGGCGGTGAGCGGGTTCCGCCTGGTTCGCATCAAAGCATACTAGTCGATCAGGCCAGCAACGCCGCGTACGGGTTTCCTGCCACCGCCGAGACGGGCATCTATAGAAATGGCGGAAACGGCGTGGAAGGGCAGTTAATATCACTTCATTCGCAGGGAAGATCTGAGAGCTGCGAGAATCTGATCAGTGACGACTACTTGATGTTAAGGTGCGATGTCGG
Organism: Avena eriantha; assembly: GCA_910589775.1. Classification (NCBI taxonomy): domain Eukaryota; kingdom Viridiplantae; phylum Streptophyta; class Magnoliopsida; order Poales; family Poaceae; genus Avena; species Avena eriantha. Next base: position 408,716,185 of record OU342746.1, on the reverse strand, counting down.
CGGCTTCAGAGTTGATGACCTTATGTCAGCGTGGACAACAAAGACGACGACGGCAATGCTACGGACAATGACGGGGAGTACGAGCTCAACGCTAGATCCAAATGATCACTTCACGCTTCATCCAATGTGACAATGGCCAAGAATTGGATAACACTCAAAATAGATCGTTCTTTCTCTCTTAATGCATTTTTCTTCGTTTTTCATGATCCTACACATCTCCACAAAACGGCAAAGAAGAACACTCTCTACAATCTAATGATATATTACGCACCTTGCTCATCCAAGCATTTCTACCACCACGTTTTTAGGTTGAAGCTCTCCGCACCGCCACCTATCTCCTCGACATCCGACCAACAAAAACATGTCATTTCTACACTCCTTTTCAATCTCTATTTCTTCATCGTCCTAACTATTCTGAATTGCGCGTATTCGGTTGTTTATGCTTCCCCAACACCGCCTCCATCGTCCCTCACAATCTTGCTCCTCACTCATTGCCATGTATTTACCTCGGTCCCTCCGACGATCACAAGGGTTCTCGTTGTTTTGACCCATCTTCTGGACGTGTACTGGTCTCTCATCACGTCATTTTCGATGAAACAACTTTTTCGGCCACTGTCCAGTCATCACCAACCACCAATACCCAACCTACCACTGCCTCGTGCTCCTCATTTTCGATGAAACAACTTCTTCAAGACAATACATGAACTATAGTTCCTAAACCATCCGGTACTAACGATGTTTCTAGCAAATGGGTCTTTCGCCAAAAATACAACTCTGATGGTTCTCTAGCACGATACAAGGCTTGGTGGGTCTGTCGGGGGTTTTCTCAACAACAAGGGATTGATTTTGATGAGACTTTCTATCATGTGGTCAAGCCAAGCACTATTCGAATCGTTCTCAGTATCGATGTCTCCTTTTGGCCGATTCACCAACTTGGTGTCAAAAACACCTTTTTACATGGCACTCTCACTGAGACCGTCTACTATCGACAATCATCTGGCTTTGAAGACCCTTCTCGTCCTGATCTTGTTTGTCTTCTTAACAAGTCTTTATATGGTATCAAACAAGCACCTCGTGCATGGTTTCAACGCTTTGCCACTTTCATCCAAACCATTGGTTTCATCCCCTCTAAACCCGACTCCTCTCTATTTATTTTTCGTTTCTGTCGTGGTGGTGTCACGGCAGATGCCATAGATAGGCTAAAGGTGGGGACTAAATGCACTAGAGGTATCCAGCGAGGGATAGTGTGGTGATTCCACACACAATAGCTTTGTATTCAATGAGGTTCCAAGATTACAAGTGCTCCTTGAGCTGTATTTAAGAGAGGAGGAAGAAGGAGTTCTCTTACTCTCACCACTAGCTAGGTCTCAAGAAACACGAACTCTACAAGTAATGTCCAACCCACTCGAGCTCAACCCCTTCTACAGAGGCCCTAGCCCTCCTTATATAGGGGTGACTAGGTCTCCAACTAGGGCATACGTGGCGGCATATTCCAAGGAATATGCCTCTTCCTAAAATAGTAAACCGACCAGGTCACTTTTCCCTGTCGTAAGCCATGCAGAGGCTACGTGAGCCTCTGCGGCGCCAGCGTCATCCGACACAGGCAACGTCACCCTTGTCGGCCACGCCTCGGTGGTCCTAGCCTCTGTCCGCTTCACTCACGCTCTGCGTACAGTGACCTCCTTTTGACCAGCGAGATACCTTCCTTCTCTTGCAAGCCTGATATAACCCGGATCATGCCTGGTTAACCCGGCCTCACCTGTACCTGCATACAAGTTAGATATATCCCGCTGACATATGATATAAGTCGGCTGAGACTCAGTTAGGTGGACATCCCCTGGTCCGGGGTACTCCGTGATTCGGCCTGCGTTGAGATGACTCGGCCAGCACTTGCTTTGACCTTGCCATACCTCGGCTAACTCGGCCTTTATACCCCGGCGTGACCCTACCCGGGGGTATCCCCCCAACATTAGTCCCCGAAGCTGGTGCGGTCTTAGCTGCCTTAGCCGCTAAGGCCACAACAGGTTCAATTTTACTGAGCTTCTTGCTCCTTTTCCGAGTTACCTCCTATCTCGGATTTCTTTTACTTTCTTTTCCCTTGGCACATTCCGAGTTTTTACTCGCTGGCCGGGTTACCTCATACTCATCCGAGTTATTCTTCCTTCTCTCGTACGCTTCCCCACGTGGAGGGTAATCATTACTTTGCCTCATTTTAAGGGCCTGCGCCAGTAACCGCCGCAGTTATTGTCAGATATTACTGTTGCTCACGTCATATCGTGTCCGTCTCCTCGTTAACTGTATCGCCACGTCACGTCGTGGGATCTCCTACGCCATGCGGTCCTTCCTGTGGCTTGTTTGTGGTTGGTTGATCTGGATCATACACGGCCACACGGTGTGGCCCGTCCGCACAGCTCGATCCCACTACCCCTCTGGGGCGTGGTTAAATAGGGGAGGGGCGCACCCCTTGGGACTTTTCCCCATCTCTACGCCCCTTTGCCTCTTCTTCTTCCTCCTCTTCCTCTTCCTCTTTTGCGACAGGACCGCCACCGCCGCAGCACTTGCTTTGCCGCGCCGTCGCTGCACCGTCCCTCACGCGCCAGCGTCGCCGCCCCTCCCGCGTATCTCCTCCGCCACGGGTCCGCGTCAGTCTAGGCCACTGCCCCCCACCGCCGTTAGGGCCAGTGAGGAAAGCGATTTAGAGATAGAGATGACAGAGGAGGAACTTGCCGTCGCGGAGCAGGAAATGGAGGAGGATGCGGGGAACGCCCACCGTGGAGCTTGGGTTGGGTCTTGGGTGTGCCAGGATGACCTCGATTGGTTATACCGCACCCGGTGTATCCCGGAGGGCGTCATTGCCCGCCTCGCTGCCGAGGAACTTGCTCCCTCACCCAATCCGGGTGAGTTTGTAGTATTCCTCTCCCACTTCCAACGTGGGTTCGGCCTCTTTGTCAGCGACTTTTTCCACGACTGGCTCAACACCTACGAGCTTCAGCCGCATCATCTCCCGGCTAACGCCATTACTTCCCTCTCTGCCTTTGCTTCCACCATCGAGGGTTACGCCGGATTGTGGCCCACAAAGGAGCTCTGGATCCGGTTTTTTGGTCTCCGCCGGAACGTGATTTCGATTAGAGAGCTTGACCCAGATGACAAGTAGCTCACGCAGTTCGGCACAGCTTCTATCTCTCCTCGGAAACAGTCCATATTCCCCCGAGTCACGGGGCTTGAATCCTGCAAAGGCTGGGCCCGAACCTTCTTCTATGTCAGAAATGGCATGGATGAAGATCTGATCCAGCTGCGCCCCTACGCTCCGGGTCCTCCTAATCCGGATCTGTGGGACAAGGTCCCCAAGAAACCCACTGTCCTGGCGAACCAAGTCAACAAACTGTTCCTGGAGCTGAAGGATCAGGGATTGCGCAACGAGGACACAATAATCACCTTCGTCCGCAACTGGATCTCCCCCCTCCAGAAACGCACGCATAAACTTTGCCACATGAGCTGGGGCCGTGACCCCAACCAAACCTCCTCAATCGAGTTGAGCAACACCGAAATTTACCGCCGGGTCAAGGCCCTCTTTACCACCAACAAGAACTTCTCTGCTGAGTGGGTGTGGGGGATCGAGCACTTCTGCCGAGATAGGCTTCCTCCCGCGGTAAGTCTCGTGCCCCAATCCTTCTCCAAGTTATTTCATACGTCGGATTTTATTGTGGATTTGAACCCTTTGCCTTTTCTTTATCTTAGATGTTTCTTCAGCAAACCCTTGAGGATGGCACCGACCCTTCTCTTAAGTGGGCGCCTGATCGAGATACCTCGGACGAGGAGGAGCCGGATCTGGAGATGTTCCTTCTGTTCCCTGATGCGACCAAGCGACACACTGGTAAATTCTCTTCCATTAGAGATTGGCCTGACGATGAAGATGATTCGGACGTTGAGATGATGGAGGCATTTGATGATGTCCCCCTTTATTACGCTTTTCTGGCATCAGCTAACCCTGGTGGGCAGATCCATGAAGATCCTCCCCTTGCCACGGGTGAGCCTGTCCTGGTCGCACCGAAGAAGAGGGGGGCGCATCTGCTTCTTCCTCCAGACCTTCTAAGCCAGCCAAAAGGCGAAAGAAGTCCGCGGACAAAGCTGCCACCAAGCCTACAACCAAGGCCATAACCCGGAGGGCTCGGAAGCCCAAGGAACCTTTGACCTCGGATGAGTAAGCAATTTTCTGCTTCGTGCCTTGCTTTTGTTGTAACTTATTGTTCGCCGTTTGATTTGGCAGGGCTGCGGTGGAGGTTCCTTAGAGTGGATCCGGCATTGCCTCACCGCTTCGACATAGCCCTTCTCCCCCTCATGGCGATGATTCTCGCCCGCTGAGCCCCATTCAAGAGGGTCCAGCGACTGCTCCGTGTTCTAGCCCACCTCGCCAAGAGGAGGGTAACCTCGGAACAGGGGGAAGCAGCTCTGCCGACACAACGGTTGCTCCAGGCACCGCCGAGGTACTACCGTGCCTCCGCCAAAACCAACACCAGCACCAACATTGGCTCCAGCGCCAGTAGCAACAACACAAGTACCAGCAGCAGCACCAAGCCCCTCCGCCTCGTCCGAGTCTTCCAAGCCTCGGCGAGAAGGCACCGGCAGCACCAAGGCTAGCACTAAGGCAGCTCCCAAGGGCAAATCCGCCACAGCAACTTCAACCTCTCAGCAGCAGCCCAAGGGCAAAAAGGCTCCTGACACTGCCAAGGCAACGTCTATCGAGGCTAGACATCGTACATTTGCGTCCATGCTTTCGAAGAATACCCCACCGACAACGGACACCTCTGCCGGGTCAGCTGATGCGCAACTCGTTTTGCACACCAGCCCTGCTGTTGCCCAGGTTGAAAGGAGGGAAGCTCGTGTTAAGGTTCTGGTGGCGCCCCACATGCTTAGCGGCGAACGATATCCTCCGACCTTGATCGAGTTCGTTAACAACTGGAACAAGGCGGACTTCGTCCACAATGACGATCTCCCAGAGAAGTTTGGTCCCGCCGAATTTGCTGCACAAATGAACACCGCTGCTAAGGCAATCAACCTTGCAGGTCAGAAGATGGAGGTACGTTACTTCGCCTTTTCCTTAGCATCTACTAGATATTAGTGATATATCCATTAGTCCCTGAGCCTCTGTGGGAGTAACTTGTTACTCGGCCGGATGCTCCTTAGAGAATTAGTGTAGCTCCTTAGTAACTTCGAATATGCACACACCTAGAGCCGGGTTAAGTTCCACTTGGCCCGGATTTTGTACACTTCGAACATGCACACACCTAGAGCCGGGTTAAGTTCCACTTGGCCCGAATTTTGTACACTTCGAATATGCACACACCTAGAGCCAGGTTAAGTTCCACTTGGCCTGGATTTTGTACACTTCGAATATGCACACACCTAGAGTCGGGTTAAGTTCCACTTGGCCGGATTTTGTACACTTCGAATATGCACACACCTAGAGCCGGGTTAAGTTCCACTTGGCCCGGATTTTGTACACTTCGAATATGCACACACCTAGAGTCGGGTTAAGTTCCACTTGGCCCGGATTTTGTACACTTCGAATATGCACACACCTAGAGCCGAGTTAAGTTCCACTTGGCCCGGATTTTGTACACTTCGAATATGCACACACCTAGAGCTGGGTTAAGTTCCGCTTGGCCCGTATTTTATACACTTCGAATATGCACACACCTAGAGCCGGGTTAAGTTCCACTTGGCTCGGATTTTGTACAATTCGAATATGCACAGACCTAGAGCCGGTTTAAGTTCCCCTTGGCCCGGATTTTGTACACTTCGAATATGCACATGACTAAGTTATCTTTTTGTACTCTTTTCAGGTGACCACAAATCGCCGGAGCGCTGAGTTTCAGCGTCTCTTGGATACTCACAAGATGTTGCGCGCAAAACATACTAACGCTTCTCGCCGAATACGAGAAAAGGGGTAAGTTTTCTCCTTGGCATTTTTCCATTTCTCTTCGTCTTTTTTTGCTGAACTAATCCATCATTCGGATTTCGCAGCTGAAGTGGAGGCCGAGAACACCATTATGAGGAAGATATTGGAGCAGATAAAGGGTAAGTCATTTTTGCTTAATATTCCTCCGCGCTCTATCTCCTTTTGTTCTTGGCTCGGCAAATATTCATACCTCGGCTTTTGCCGGGTCACCAAACTGTTTCAGCATATCTTGAAGATAGTGTGCCCGTGCCTGATATGATGCTGCATTTTCTCGAACAAGCAGGGCAGCACCAGGCCGAACTCAAGAAGAAAGATGATGAGCTCGCCCTCCTCCGGACTAAGGATGAAGAAATTGCCAAGCTTAAGGCAGACATGAAAAAACTCAAGGCGCTCCACAAATCCGAACTTGACAAAGCTGGCTAGAATTTTACTAAAGAGCGAGAACGCCTCAACCTCCAGATCGCCAAGGACCAAGAACTACTTAAGGAGGCCGACGTTAAGCTTGAGTCGGCGAATGCTGAGCTTGCGCAACTCCGGGAGAGGCGTGACAATTGCACCAAGGAGCTGACCCGGATCCACAGCCATTCGGATTAACTTGGGCGTAGTCCCCGAGTTTCATTTTCTTGTTCCTCCAATTTCTAGGCTCGGCTCGTGTCTACCTTGGTTCGGTTTTATGAATTACGAGTCCGAGTTTCAAAAATTGATTTAACAATACTTAGAAACTTCAAGACTAGCTCAAAATAATTCAACATAGCAAAAATTAGGTAAACATAAAGTTAGTCCAAATAACAAATGTCGGCTCGATTACGTTCTTCTCCTTAGTCGTTTTTCATGTGCTACGCAATTCTAAACTTGTTCTCTTGCTTGCCATGAAGCCAAATCTTGTTGTGGACAGCAGCAAGTCGAAGAGTTAGTTTTTTGGTGCTCACACACTACTAATCCGGCTAAGGCAGAGGCAACTTAAACCAGCCAACACAAAAATTATAACAAGTACAGAAGATAACAAATATTATTAAGGCAATCCCCGCTCGAGGTGCTATCATTTCATTGATAAGCTCATTGTCGGCATACATACCGACATATGAGAGACTCGGATACACACACTTCTCTGCTAAGTGTAGAAAGGACAAAGTAGAGCTACATTCCATGGACGCTTAGATTCCTCGCCAGACCTATCCGCCATGTTCTTATCCTGTGGCTTTGCATTGATAAGATAATAAGAGTCATTGTTAAATGCTTTGCTCACAATGAATGGCCCTTCCCATGGGGGGGATAACTTGTGCATGCCAGCAGTACGTTGTACCAACCAGAGTACCAGATCATCTTCCCGGAAAATTCGGGGATTTACTTTCGGGCTATGATAGCGTCGAAGATTTTGCTGATATATAGCGGATCTGGACAATGCCAATTCTCTCACTTCTTCTAGCAGATCAACATCATTTTGTCGGGCTTCTTGCACTTCGGCTTATGTGTATTGTGTGACTCTAGGGGAATCATGCTCCATGTCGGCTGGTAATACAGCTTCTGCCCCATATACCAGAAAGAATGGCGTATAGCCTGTTGATCGATTCAGAGTTGTTCTTAAACTCCACAGTACAACTAGTAGTTCCTCTATCCAGCACCCTGCTGATCTATGCAGCGGCTCAATGAGCCGGGGTTTTATTCCGGATAACACTAATCCGTTGGATCTCTCCACTTGCCCGTTCGATGCGGGGTGGGCTACCGAGGCAACGTCCAGCCGGATCTTCTTATCTCGGCAGAAACGTGCAAATGCTCCTTCAGCAAAATTTGTGCCATTATCTGTTATGATACTGTGAGGATAACCGTATCTCAAGATGATATCTTTGAGGAATGTCACGGCAGTAGATCCATCACATTTTGTTATTGGCTTCACCTCAATCCATTTCATAAATTTGTCAACCATGACCAAGATGTGGGTCATGTTCCCTCTTGCTAGTTTAAATGGGCCAACCATATCCAAACACCATACGGCAAATGGCCAGGTAATTGGTATGGTCTTGAGCTCCGACATTGGCATATGTGTCTTGGTAGCATATCTTTGACAACCATTGCACTTTCTTACCAGATCCTCTGCTTGTTCCAAGGCACTTGGCCAGTAAAACCCATGACGGAAAGCTTTTTCTACCAAGGCTCTGGATGAGGCGTGATGCCCACATTCCCCTTGATATATATCACGGAGGATGTCAAGCCCTTCTTCCGGGTCAACACATCGTTGGAGGACATTTGTCACACTTCTCTTGTATAGCTTGGAATTGATGATCGTATATGCTTTTGCCCTCCTCTGAGTTTGCCTGGAAAGCACCTCCACACTGGGTAGAGTTCCATCTTTCAGGAATTGAAATATGGGCAGTGCCCAAGCTGGTATAGCTCGTACAGGGAACACATCCTCATCAATTTCCATCTGATCCACCGGCATAACTTCAACTGGATCATGCTGCGTAGTCCTCGGGTCTTGCGAAGTAGTCCCCGGGTTTGCCAAGGCAGTCCCCGGGTTTCGCAAACCATTCCCCACATCAATGTCCATGGGTACAGCTCCGGGCTCTAGATCAGCCGGGATAAAAATTGAGTCAGATTCCGGGGATGGCCTGATAGATGGTTTTCTGAGGTGCTCTAGTGTTACCCCTAGCGGGATTGCTTGTCGTGTTGATCCGAGTTTTGACAATACGTCGGCAGCCTCAATTTCCACCCGAGGTATATGATGAAATTCGCATCCCTCGAAGTATCCCGATATCTTCTGCACATGAAATCTGTACAGCACCATGTTTGCATCCAAAGCATCCCATTTTCTGGAGACTTGCTGGACTACAAGATCCGAGTCACCGAAGCATTGGATCCGATGTATTCCAACCTCTTTTGCCACTTTGATCCCATGCACAAGTGCCTCATATTCTGCAACATTGTTAGATGCTGCGAAGTGGATCTGTAGCATGTATTTCAGCTGGTCCCTCTTGGGCGAGGTAAGCACAACTCCGGCTCCTAATCCGGTTTTTGTTTTTGATCCGTCAAAGTGCATTCTCCAGTAGTTCGGATCTAGCAATGGTGTCTCATATTGTACCTCGGCCCAATCCACAAAAAAGTCGGCCACAGCCTGAGACTTGATTGCTTCTCTCCTGTCATACTGTGGCGCATAAGGGGATAGCTCAATTGCCCATTTTGCAATCTGGCCACTTGCATCCTTATTGCTCATTATCTCGGATATGGGGGCTTCACATATTACCTTGATGGGGTGCTCCTCAAAATAGTGCTTTAGCTTCTTAGCTGCCATGTACACACCATATGCCATCTTCTGGTAATGGGGATAGTTTTGTTTCGAAGCTGACAATACCTCGCTTAGATTATATACTGGCCTTTGTACTGACTTCCCCTCTTCGTCGCGCTCTACCACGATTACTGCACTTACAACTCGATTGGTTGCGGCTATATAGAGCAACATTGGCTCCTTTGATAGTGGAGAGGCTAACACTGGTGCAATGGCTAACATCTTTTTTAACTAGATAAAGGCTTCATTGGCCCGCGGCGTCCAAATGAACTTGTCCGACTTTTTCATGAGTTGATAGAGAGGCAGTGCCTTTTCTCCCAACCGACATACAAACTGACTTAAGGATGCCAGGCAACCAGTGAACTTCTAGACATCGTTAAAGCACTTCGGTAGTTCCATTCGCTCTATGGCCCGGATTTTAGTTGGATTAACTTCGATACCTCGGCTGGAGATAAGAAATCCGAGTAACTTCCCAGCCGGGACACCGAAGGTACATTTCTCCGGGTTAAGCTTCATTCAGAACCTCCTTCGGTTCGCGAATGTTTGCCTGATATCATCAAGGAGCATTTTGCTTTCCTTGGTCTTTATAACAACATCATGCACATATACCTACACATTTTCACCAATTTGGTCGTGTAAACATTTCTGCATACATCGTTGGTACGTTGCCACTGCAGTACGTAAACCAAACGGGATGGTGCGATAGCAATAAGCCCCATACGGGGTGATAAACGCAGTCTTTGTTTGATCACTTGGGTCCAGAGGTATCTGGTGGAAACCAGAATAAGCATCAATGAACGACAACAACTCACACCCAGCAATAGAATCTATGACTTGGTCTATCCTTGGCAGTGGGAATGGATATTTTGGACACGCGTTATTCAGGTTCGTGTAATCGATACACATACGTGATGGCTCAATGCACGGCGCCCAAAAAAGTGCTTGAAGGCGGTGTTGATGTAGAGCTCGTTGGGAACCCCAAGAGGAAGGTATGATGAGCATAGCGGCAAGTTTCCCTCAGTTATGAAACAAGGTTTAATCGAACCAGTAGGAGCAAGGAAACACCTCAAAGGTGTTACTAGCTGAGCTTTGGCAGGGCGCACTACCGGTGCTAGTAGCAACGTGGAGACCTACACAACACAACCACGGAACTTTGTCCCCAACTTGCGATGAGGTTGTCAATCCACCATGTTTTGCGGAAAACAAAGGATTAAACGTATCGAATGGAAAGAAGTAAAAGTTTGCAGAAAGTAAACACAAAGCAGAAACCGTTGTAGATTGTATGTAAAGAAAAGGACCGGGATCCATAGTTCACTAGAGGTGGCTCTCTTAAATAGATAACATGCTGGGTGAACAAATTACAGCGGGGCAATTGACAAACACCGAGAATGCAATACATTCATATACTAATCATCTTGACTCATTCGAGACTTGATTGGGTATTACAACATAATACATAGACCGACATCCAACTGCATCTATGGCTAATAATCCACCACCAGGCTATCATCTAAACCCCCTCCAGTATTAAGTTGCAAGCAACAGATTATTGCTTTACAAACTGCGTGTAAAGTAAACAATACGATTGTTCTATGAACAAAGGATTGTTTTTTTCTCCCTAGTAGCAACAACACATCTAGTACCTTAGAGATTTCTGTCACTTCCCCAGATTACCAGAGGCATGAACCCACTATCGAGAATAAATACTAACTCTTGGAGTTGCTAGCATCTACTTGGCCAAGATAGCTACTAACAACAGAAAGCATGCAAGATCTCAAATAACGAAGACATGATAGAATCAATAATCAATCTGAAATAGCATCTCAATATCCATCAGATCCCCGCAAACACAATAGGCAGAATTACAAATAGATGATCTTGATCATGAACGGAGCTCACAAGATCTAGACATGAAAGCACAAAGGAGGAGAACCAGCCATCTAGCTACTACATGGATCTGTAGTCCAAGGATGAACTACTCACGCATCACACTTGAGGCTTGCATGGTGATGAAGAAGTCCTCCAGGGTGAATTCCCCTCTCCGACAGGGTGCTGGGAAGAGCTTCAGATGCCTCCCGATCTAGGGATGGAGATGACGGCGGCTACAGACTCTTTCGTGGATTTTTGATCAGGCACTTAGGGTTTACGTCCCGAGGGCATCTTATAGTCGGAACGGGAGGTCGAGGGGGTGCCTGGGCTGGCCTCACCACCCCCTGGCGCGGGCTAGGCCTGGTCGCGCGGCCAGGTGGTGTGGCCGCCCTCTGGCCCCTCTCCGTCTTGTATTCTAGCACTTGATGACATCCGGAAAAATAGGCACTTTGGCTTTTGTCCCGTCCAATTCCGAGAATATTCATTTTCTGACTTTCGTGGAACCAAAAACAGCAGAAAATAGGCAGCTGGCACTGTGGCTCTTGTTAATAGGTTAGTCCAAGAAATCATATGAAAAGTACTCCAAAGTTGGAACAAAACACAAGAAAGTGGATAAAACCAAGCATAGAACATCAAAAATTATAGATACATTTGTAATGTATCAACATCCCCAAGCTTAACTCCTGCTCGTCCTCGAGTAGGTAAGTGATAAAAAGAAAGAATAATTTTTGAGGTGACATGCACCATCAAAGACTTGATCAAAGTATTTGCAAAACATTCAAAGTGTTGGGAATATGCCCTAGAGGCAATCATGTATGATGATATTCCTGTGTGTTCATAAGGTTATGGTCCATGTATGAACTACTGATATGTATCATCGAATATGTGATTTGATTTTGGAACTACATATTCATGTTGTTCATACTAATTGTCCTTGGTCATTCAGGTTGTGCCGGACACACAACTTAGACCAATGTGAAAGTCGGTAGATGACTAGGTTCCACTTGTCATGGGCATGGAGATGCTATTCCGACTTACACGGATTCGACTAAAGAGTTTAGCGAGTCGGACTGACCCATATTGAGATGCAACGAACAAGTCGTCATTTGCATGTCTCAATCAATGTAATCCTTAGACCTGAGGTTATTGCACAATCCGAGTTGAGGATCTCCGACTTAGGTTCTGTCAAACACTGTTTCATCACTAGGCAGTTATAAATGCGGAGTTCGGGTCGACGGAGAATCAAGCTGCGTGATGTGAATAACCAAGACGAGATTTTGCCGCTCCATCTGGAGAGATATTCTCTGGGCCCTCTCGGAAGATATGATTCGGAAAGCATGGCCATGCGCGTCTCGGATAAGTGTTAACCGAGGCAGCTGATTAAGAGTTAGTCGGATGAATCAGTTATCTCAGATCGAGAAAGAGAGTCGGACTATTTAAGGGATGACATATCATTCGCCTATAGTTCGACAAGGTATATCGTGAGGCAAAAGGGACTCAGACAAAAGTCGCATTGGAAAGGTATGTCGTCATGACTTATTGGTACTTGGGAGTTGGTACGTTCTGCTAGGAGCCGCTACCAACTGATCGATCACGAGTGAGACTAGGAATCGTGTCCGGGTTACCATGAGCCTGTTGGGTCACACACTTAAGAGCCGGAGAAAGTTTGGGTTAGACCCAAACAGGAAACATATTTGGGTTGGACCCAAATAGAGACATGGACTTAGTCAGCAAGTGAGACTTGCAGTGGCTAATATAGGCCTTTTAGTGAATGGGCCACAAGTGAGTGGAGCCCACTTTCACTCCCTATATAAGCTGGGGCGCAGGTGCTTAGAGGATAAGGATCAGGTCACTCCATGTGTTGGAAACCCTAGCCCCAGTCCGTCCTGTCGCCGCCGTACTGGACCTAGCAGTCCATCGCCGGCGCTCCTCCTCGTACGTGTGGATACCAGCGGAGGTGCTGTACGTTCAGCACTTCGACGATCATGAAGAAAGTACGGATCGTGGATCGTGGAACCGGAATGGATCCCGAGGACTGCACTGCATCAAGCGACGTGCTTCATCAATTCCGCATCTGCGCATCTAGTGGTAATCCTCGTGGCCTTCTACCTGAGCTGAATCTTGGGATCACCGCGTAGGGAAAACGTTTTGTTTATCTCTATGTGGCCCAACAGTGGTATTAGAGCCTTAGCTTCTGGTTTTAGGCTCGAGATCGCGCATATGTGATATGCGGTTGGCATTAGATTGGATCTAATTGCAGTTTTGGTGGTCGATCTATGTGATAGATCGGTTTTGTACAAAGTTGATTGGATCAAATGTACTCGGGGGAATGGATGATCTGGTTTCCGTTATGTAACTGCTAAGGTCGTGGAACGACATACCCCTACCGATCGGTTTCCGCCATCGGGGTAGATTGTGACATGTAAACCCGGATGCGGTGATCGAAGACAAAGGGTTTGATCGAATCGGAGTCCGGATCGGATTTGGGTAAAATAGTTTTATCCGATGACGAAATCCATGTCCGGAATGCAGATGAGATCTGCATTTTTCAGAAAAATCGTGGGGCGCTGCCCCTTTGATCCCAGCCCGCTATCCGGCTAGCGGGACCGCCGGCTTTGCCCTGTCGTAGCGCCTTAGATGTTGTTGCGAGTTTCACAACGCCGGTAGATATCGTATCCATGCATAACTTGTTTTTGCAGGATGATGTTGTGAATGGTATGGCTTATGTGCATGTGATGTGTGTAATCCATACGTGATCTGCGTATCACGGTTTTTGTCAGCCGGTTGGAGCCTAGGTGCTGTCATGTTATTGTATAACGGCCTGCGTGTCGGATTCTCTGTGTAATTTGCATTACTAGCTAGTGTAGCTGTTTGGAGAATCCGGATGGCATGCAAGTCGGTGTACAAGTCGGCTACATGGTGTAAGACGGCACGTGACAAGAGTTGACACGAGTCGGATTACAGGCTTTATGGAGATGGAGATCGCCATGAAAAGAGCCATACCATTTCACATTATAATTGCTTTATTTTGTGTTATTGTTATGTCTCTGTTTTACCTCTATTAGATAGTTGGTAGCATATAATCCCTCAAAGAAGGTCTAGTCGGTTTCCCCGCCAAGTGCTGCACCATCACAAGTCGGACATTTTTGGTAGTGGGCTCATAAAATTGAGGTGCTATCAATTCTTTCCGACTAGGTGGGTTCGAGTCGGACTCTTACAGCAGAAGCACTTGGTAATCTAGACAGGTCTATCACAACGGTTGTGGGACTTGGGGAAAAGTCGGATGGGAGCCGGGGCATGTGATGCCACCCATCCAACAGGAGTCGTATGAGATACGATTGACAAGGAGGTTTCTACCTAGATCACTTGACGGCTAGCGGTGATGCTAAAGCTCACTAGTCGACTTGCTTATTTAGGGTCCTGAATCACTAAGTAACCATCGGAGGGATGTTGGTTCTAGTGGGAGCATAAATATTAAAGTGTTTAATATGCTTGCTCTTTTATGGATACATGTCTTAAGTGTTTTGCATATTTTTTGTTGTAGATCAATCACACCTAGCAGTCTTCCTCAGATTTCCGGTTTTGTTTTGAGAACCATCTTAGAGAAAGATAAGCTGAATGGAACTAATTTCACCAACTGGTATCGTAATCTGAGAATTGTTCTCAAACAAGAAAAAAGGGATCGTGTCCTAGACAACCCACTTCCAGCTGAGCCGGATGAGAATGCGACTGTCGCAGCCACCAATGCCTACCGTCGGATCTGTGATGAATCCACGGAGATTAGCTGTCTTATGCTTGCTCACATGGAGCCGGACTTGCAGCAGCAGTTCGAGAATGTTGAGGCCTATGATATGATCGAAAACCTCAAAAGTATGTTCCAGGCTCAGGCAAAGACTGAGAGGTATCAAGTCTCTCAGGCTTTGTTGAGCTGCAAGCTTAAGGATGGAGATCCACTGAGTCCGCATGTGATCAAGATGGTTGGTTACGTGCAGTCTCTGGAAAGGCTTGGCTACCCCATTAGCGAAGAGTTCGCTACAGACATAATTCTGAACTCTCTTCCTAGTGCGTATGGCCAGTTCATATCGAACTACCACATGCATGGTATGGATAAGAAGCTCATTGAATTACATGGGATGCTCAAGCAGGCTGAGGCGGATCTCTAGAAAGGTGCCAGTCAAGTGTTGATGGTACAAATCAAGGCTAAGTTCAAGAAGAGTTCTTGGACTAAGAAGAAGAAGGCAAAGTCAGGAGGTAAGGCGGAGGACCCAGTCCAAAGCGCTTCCTCAGGGACTAAGCCATCTCCTACAGCCGGATCCACTTGCTTCTACTACAAGTCGGATGGCCACTGGAAGAGGAATTGCAGCAAGTATCTGGCTGATAAAGCCAAGAGTGGAGGTGTGACTTCTGGCTCAGGTACGCTTGTTTGCAATGTTATAGACATTTATCTTGCTGATGCACCTGGTAGTTCTTGGGTATATGATACCGGATCAGTCATTCACATCTGTAACTCGTTGCAGGGACTGGTAAGAACTAGGAGCGTTGCAAGAGGCGAGGTTGACATTAGAGTCGAAAACAAAGCGAGAGTCGCTGCATTGGAAGTCAGCACAATGCAACTTCATTTACCTTCTGGATTCATAATGGAGCCAAATAATTGTTATTCTATTCCAGTGCTTAGTTGAACCATCATTTCTGCCTCATGTTTGATGAGACAGGGCTTTGAGTCGAATATTAAGAATAATGGTTGTTCTTTATATTTGAATGATATGTTTCATGGCTTTGCACCCGTCCGGGACGGGTTATTTATTTTGAATCTTGATAGTGAATCTATCTATAACATAAATGTGAAAAGGTTAAAACCAAACGAACTGAATATGACTTACTTTTGGCATTGTTGGCTTGGTCATATAAGTTGGAAACGCATGAAGAAGCTCCATGATGATGGACTCCTAACTTCGTTCTACTTGGAATCGTTCGAGACATGTGAATCCTTCCTTCTCGGCAAGATGACCAAGACACCTTTTGCAAAGAGTTGTGAAAGGGCGCCCAACTTATTGGGACTAGTACATAGTGATGTATGTGGCCCGATGAGCACGACAGCCAGAGGTGGTTATGAGTACTTCATTACCTTCACTAATGATTTGAGTAGATATGGATATATCTACTTGATGAAACATAAGTCGGAAGCCTTTGAAAAGTTCAAGGAATTCCAGAATGAGGTACAAAATCAACTTGGCAAGAAAATAAAATTTCTTCGGTCGGACCGAGGAGGCGAGTACATGAGCCATGAGTTTGATGACCATCTAAAGAGTTGTGGAATAGTTCCCCAGCTCACTCCTCCAGGAACGCCGCAGAGAAACGGTGTGTCGGAAAGGAGAAATCGGACCTTGTTGGACATGGTACGATCAATGATGAGTCAGAAAGATCTGCCTTTATCATTTTGGGGTTATTATCTAGAAACTGCAGCGTTCACACTAAACAGAGTACCATCAAAGTTGGTAGAAAAGACACCACATGAGATGTGGACTGGCAAAAAGCCGAGTTTGTCTTTCCTTAGGATTTGGGGTTGTGAAGCTTTTGTCAAGTGACTTCAGTCGGACAAGCTTACAGCTAAGTCGGATAAGTGTATTTTCGTGGGATATCCGAGGGAAACCTTGGGTTACTACTTCTACAACCGAGAAGAGGGCAAAGTGTTTGTCGCTCGAAACGGTGTCTTCCTTGAGAAAGAGTTTCTCAGTCGGGGAGTCAGTGGGAGTACGGTGCATCTCGAACAAATTCGAGACATACCGGCTAGCAGCCAGTCGGCAAATGCCTTAGAGGTTGAGCCGGACGTGGTACCTGAGCCGGAAATTGCACCGACACTGCGAAGATCGGCCAGATTGTGAAGTGTTCGTGATGTATTGCTGTTAGACAGTGATGAGCCGGCAACTTATTCAGAAGCAATGGTGGGTTCTGATTCCGAGTCATGGCTTGGAGCCATGATATCCGAGTTAAAGTCCATGGAAGAAAATCAAGTTTGGAACTTGGTTGATTTGCCAGACGGTGCAAGACCCGTCGAGTGCAAATGGGTCTTTAAGAAGAAAACTGATATGGATGGAAATGTTTCTATCTATAAAGCACGGCTTGTCGCGAAGGGGTTCCGACAAGTTCAAGGAGTTGACTATGATGAGACTTTCTCTCCTGTAGCGATGCTTAAATCAGTTCGGATCATGTTATCTATAGCAGCCTATTTCGACTATGAAATATGGCAGATGGATGTCAAAACGGCTTTCCTTAATGGAAATTTAACCGAGGACGTGTATATGATACAGCCCGAGGGTTTTGTCGATCCGGCTAATGCTGACAAGGTATGCAAACTTAGGAACTCCATTTATGGGTTGAAGCAAGCATCTCGGAGTTGGAACATTCGCTTTGATGAGGTAGTCAAATCGTTTGGCTTCATCAAAAGTGATCATGATTCTTGTTTATACAAGAAGTTTAGTGGGAGCAAAGTAAACTTTTTGATCTTGTATGTGGATGACATATTACTGATTGGAAATGATGTCTAGATGTTGCAAGAGACCAAGGAATCATTGGAAAGGAGTTTTTCGATGAAAGACTTGGGTGAGGCGACTTACATACTAGGAATCTGGATCTATAGAGATAGATCAAGGCGGCTCATTGGATTGAGTCAGATTACATATTTGGACAAAGTGTTGAAGAAGTTCAACATGGAATCGTCTAAGAAGGGGTTCTTACCGATGTCCCATGGCGTAAAACTTAGCAAGACTCAGTGTCCTTCGACAACTGATGAGCGAAGTCGGATGAGTGTGATTCCGTATGCTTCTGCAATCGGATCCATAATGTACGCTATGATTTGTACTAGGCCGGATGTTTCCTATGCTCTAAGTGTTGTGAGCAGATACCAGGCTGGCCCTGGAGAGATCCACTGGGCAGCGGCTAAAAATATCCTAAAGTACTTGAGAAGGACTAAGGATATGTTCCTAGTTTATGGAGGTGAGGATGAACTCAGTGTAAGGGGTTACACGGATGCGAGTTATCTCACTGACTCGGATGATTCTCGTTCGCAATCTGGATATGTGTTTGTAATAAACGGAGGGGCTGTGAGCTAGAAGAGTTCCAAGCAAGAGACGGTGTCTGTGTCTACGATAGAGGCTGAGTATATTGCTGCCTCGGAGGCGACAAAAGAAGCCGTTTGGATGAGGAATTTCCTCATGGATCTTGGTGTGGTTCAGGGCTCGTCCAATCCGTTAGACGTGTATTGTGACAACAATGGTGCTATTGCACAAGCCAAGGCACCTAGACAACACCAGAAGAACAAACATATACTCATGCGGTACCACCTTATTCGCCAGTTCGTGGATCAAGGTGATATCAAGTTATGCAAGGTACACACGGATGCAAACATTGCGGATCCGTTGACAAAGCCACTTCCACAGCCGAAGCATGAGGCGTACCTGAGAGCAATGGGCATTAGATGCCTAGACATGTGATGTCGGAAGATTGACTCTAGTGCAAGTGGGAGACTGTTGGGAATATGCCCTAGAGGCAATCATGTATGATGATATTCCTGTGTATTCATAAGGTTATGGTCCATGCATGAACTACTGATATGTATCATCGAATATGTGATTTGATTGTGGAACTACATATTCATGTTGTTCATACTAATTGTCCTTGGTCAGTGAGGTTGTGTCGGACACACAACTTAGACCAATGTGAAAGTCGGCAGATGACTAGGTTCCACTTGTCATGGGCATGGAGATGCTATTCCGACTTACACGGATTCGACTAAAGAGTTTAGCGAGTCAGACTGACCCATATTCAGATGCAACGAACAAGCCGTCATTTGCATGTCTCAATCAATGTAATCCTTAGACCTGAGGTTATTGCACAATCCGAGTTGAGGATCTCCGACTTAGGTTCTGTCAAACGCTGTTCCGTCACTAGGCAGTTATAAAGGCGGAGTTCGGGTTGACGGAGAATCAAGCTGCGTGATGTGAATAACCAAGACGAGATTTTGCCCCTCCATCTGGAGAGATATTCTCTGTGCCCTCTCGGAAGATATGATTCGGAAAGCATGGCCATGCGCATCTCGGATAAGTGTTAACTGAGGCAGCCGACTAAGAGTTAGTCGGATGAATCACTTATCTCGGATCGAGAAAGAGAGTCGGACTATTTAAGGGATGACGGTCATTCGCCTATAGTCCGACAAGGTATATCGTGAGGCAAAAGGGACTCAGACGAAAGTCGCATTGGAAAGGTATGTCGTCATGACTTATTGGTACTTGGGAGTTGGTACGTTCTGCTAGGAGCCGCTACCAACTGATCGATCACGAGTGAGACTCGGAATCGTGTCCGGGTTACCATGTGCCTGTCGGGTCACACACTTAAGAGCCGGAGCAAGTTTGGGTTAGACCCAAACAGGAAACCTATTTGGGTTGGATCCAAATAGAGACATGGACTTAGTCAGCAAGTGAGACTTGCAGTGGCTAATATAGGCCTTTTAGTGAATGGGCCACAAGTGAGTGGAGCCCACTTTCACTCCCTATATAAGCTGGGGCACAGGTGCTTAGAGGATAAGGATCAGGTCACTCCATGTGTTGGAAACCCTAGCCCCAGTCCGTCTTGTCGCCGCCGTATGGGACCTAGCAGTCCATCGCCGGCGGTCCTCCTCGTACGTGTGGATACCGGCGGAGGTGATGTACGTTCAGCACTTCGACGATCGTGAAGAAAGTATGGATCGTGGATCGCGGAACCAGAACGGATCACGAGGACTGCACTGCATCAAGCGACATGCTTCATCAATTCCGCAACTACGCGTCTAGTGGTAATCCTCGTGGCCTTCTACCTGAGCTGGATCTTGGGATCACCGCGCAGGGAAAAAGTTTTGTTTATCTCTACGTGGCCCAACACAAAGATGGGATCATAGTACTTCAATCATAACATGAAAGACAAAGTTCTAGCAATAAGCAAAGAAACTATGATGCAACATGAAAAGGCACAAACAAAAGATTCATGAATAACAATGCTTTGCAAGACGTTTGTTCTTTTCACATAAAGAAAACATAGCATAATAGTATTCAGCTTGTCCCTAAATAGAGTAGCAAATATAAATGCATAGGACACCTTAAAAGTTCATAAGAGTGACTAGATACAATAGTTTAAAATAAGCAATAACAAGTTATGCATCAATCAACTAGTCTCGAGACAATTCACATAGACCTAAGAATGGCCACTATGCTCTCAAAGTAGGTGCATAAAGATAGAAGGTGGAGACTCAATATAATGGTGGAAGAAAGGCCTTTGTAAAAGGAAGTAGGGATTCAAGTCTCATAAAGAGCTTCCAAAAATTATGGTACTTATAGCTTTCAGCTCTCATTTCCCCTATCATAAGCATCTTGAAGTGGTTAAGGTTAAAGTGACACAACTAAGAGGATGTGCTTGACAAGTTATAAACCGAAATCTCATGCCCCTTACTTACGAAAACCGATCCTCATGCTACTCAACTTCAGTCATGAGTAAGCTCTTGTCATTGTAAGTACATGTGTATCATTAAGAACCGCCAACGGGGTACCCCTTGCACATGATATGGGAGCTTTCCCATAATCAAAATGACAAGGCAAGCAGACAATGAGCATCTCAACGATCTTTTTATTTGCTATTTGCATAGGTTTTTATTGAGGATGCTTCATAGAGTGCTCATTATGGTGATGCTGCAAGTTTCCACCATGATTAGGCATGGCTTAGGCTAGCGGCCCAGGCGTTTCTCTAACACACATACAAACTCCATGATCTTACAAGTTCCACTTTTATTTCACACCACCGGGATCCGTAAGCAAAAGAACGTGATATCAACGGGGTACAAAGTACAAGTGCAATGTTGAAAGCGTTCCCCATGAAACATGGTTCTGCTAATTTCAACTTATAAAGCCCAAGCATATACGCAACAAAGAAGGACCCAATGGTTCAAGTTTATTAAGGGCAAGAAAAGTAAAGTGTGCCATCAAGTTCGTGAGAGCTTTAATCACTAGTTTTCTCATAACAAGTTTAATTTGGAAGGTAAACAAAAGCATGAATATACTTGGAATAGCATAATCTAGTAGGTAGGTATGGTGGACTCTTTGGAATAACTTGGTTTAGGGAGTTGGATGCATGAGTGGAACTCATACTTTGTTGTGAAGGCTAGCAAAAGACTGGGAGCGACAAACTAAGAGAGCAATAATGGCCATAATCATGCAGAGCGACAAAACATCATTGATCAAAGCATAAAGTGATACTACAAGTTGAAAACTAAAGGATCATAAAGGCTATGGTGACTTTGGATAGTCATAACATGGTGTGAGCATGTGCCAAGTCAACCCAAATAAAGCATCAAAGGAGAATACCACTATACTATGCTTTAATATGCTAAAACAACGCATGATTCATCCAAGGCACATTAAGCAATCTCAATTGTTTATAACAAGTCATGCTACAACAAAGAATACTAAGCATAAAGACAAAACAATATCAAGCATGGCATGACAAAGCATAGGCCACAGTCAAAAACAAGCTCTTTTTACCACATAAGCATGAACTTTCCTACTCTTTTCCAAACCAAACCAAACTATTTGCAAACCAATGTATGAAAGAGGGGGTACAACCAATTTATTCGGAAAACTAAGCAAACAAAAGCAAATGAAAAACCAAAATGAAAACGAAAAATAAGACGCTCCAAGAAAAACACAACTGTGCATGAAACAATAAAAATGAAGCGTTTGGAAGAAACCTGGGATTTTTATTGATGAAGAAGGGGATGCCTTGGGCATCCCCAAGCTTTTAAGCTTGTAATTCTTGGATATTTCTTGGGGTGACATGCGTGGCATCCACAAGCTTGATCTTTAGTCCATCCTTCATCTCATTACTCATTCCTTCCATACACCTGAAATTTTTCCTTCGTACAAAACTTCACACAATCTTTATTAGCAACATTAGTGCACTCAAGATAAATAAGTCTTAAGGTTCAGTTCTAACACCAAATAAACTTCCATTAGAACACTAGCTACTGTAGCACTTCCCTCAAAAATCTCAATTCCCCAAAAGAACTCAAGAAGGAACCAACAAGAAGCAAATGCAGAAAATGGCAGAAATCTGTCAAAACAGACCAGCAGGTAAAGACAAATTTTTTTGAAGACCCTCTGTTGCTCAAATCAAAAGGTGTTGAACTAACGAAAGTTAGATAACAACTTGGGGCAGAATAACAAACAATTACAGCTCAATCCGACATACAGAGCTATATCACGAATTTTTACGGTGAAGCACAGAAATCTGTTTCGGGACAGCATCTTTCCCAATCATTACTTCTCTCTCATTAGAGGTTACTCTTGGCACAAAAAGCAAATAAAAAGGATAAGGAGAGGTTATTACAGAGGTAATAACTTTCAAGACTCATCTAACACTTTTGGGTTATCTCCCAATAAGTACTTTTCTTTAACGCCTTTAAGTTAGGCATAAGAAGCAAGAGAAAGGATCAAGTATTCTCAAATGAAGAAGCATTAAGACCAAATTTTGTTTTCGTAGGAGAAGCAAAAGAAATCTTTTCTCTATTTTTAGGGAAGTGTTCTATACCTTTCTTGAGTGGGAGTTTATATTTAATGGTGCCTTCTTTCATATCAATGATGGCACCAACAGTTCTAAGAAAAGGTCTTCCCAAAGTAATAGGACAAGAAGCATTGTATTCAACATCCAAAACATAGAAATCAACGGGGACATAAGAATTGTTAACCATAATAAGAACATAATTAAGACTCCCCATGAGTTTATTTTTAACATTATCATCAAGTGGGACATTCAAATAACAATCTTAAAGAGGAGGCAAAACAAGCATATCATAAATCCTTCTAGGCATAATAGAAACACTACTATCAAGATCACATAAAGCGTTGACATCAAAGTCATTCACTTTCATATTAATGATGGGTTGCCAACCATCTTCTTGTTTTATAGGAATAGAAGCTTTATGTTTCATCTTTTCTTCTTTAATCTTTATGAGAGCATCGGTAATGTGTTTTGTAAAGGCCATGTTCATAGCACTAGCATTAGGACTTTTAGCAAGCTTTTGTAGGAACTTAATAACTTCAGAGATGTTGCAACCATCAAGATCAAAATGAACTTTATCATCTAAAGTAGTAGAACTATTACTAGCCTCAACACTAGTGGTGGTGATAGTAGAAACACTAATGTTTCTAGCAATTTCATCTTCTCTTTCCCACTTAGCATGTAATTCAGCTAATAGTCTAACATTTTCATCAATTCTTACTTGTATGGCATTGGTAGCTGCAAAGGGATTATCATTAGTTTTAGGTTTAGTAGCCATTTTATTCAAAGTAGTTTGAGCTTCAGCTAATGATGCTATATTTCTTTCAGCATTAGAGTTCCTCAATAGTTTTATTGAAAGCAGTTTGTTTACTAATAAACTCTTTAAGAATAACTTCAAGTTCAGAGGGAGCACTCTTATTATTGTTGTAAGAATTTCCATAGCGAAGGCAAGGCTCAGCCGGTTCAGAGACCTGTCTACTACCTTAGCAAAGTTCTCTCCCTCTCCAAGCAGAACTACCCCCACTATCAGAAGATGTGCTACGGCGTGTACCTGGCATGCAAGAAGCTCAAGCACTACTTCCAGGAGCATCCGATCAAGGTCGTGTGCGCCGCACCCCTTTCAGAAATCATCGGCAATAAGGACACCACCGGCCGAGTCGCCAAATGGGCCATCGAGCTCGCCGCCTACTCCATCCAATAGGAGCCTCGGCTCACGATCAAGTCGCAGGCATTGGCGGACTTCCTCGTCGATTGGGCTGAGACCCAGTATCTCCCACCAGTTCCGGTTCGGACCACTAGAAGATGCACTTCGACGGGTCGAAGATGCTCGGGGGCTTGGGAGCCGGTATCATGCTCACCTCGCCCAAGGGGGACCGACTGGAGTACGTGCTGCAGATCCACTTCAAAGCCTCCAACAATGTAGCCGAATACGAGGCATTGACGCACGGACTCCGGCTAGCCAAGGAGATCGACGTCAACCGGATCCTGTGCTTTGGTGATTCAGATCTGGTGGTGCAGCAAGTGTCCGGAGAATAGGATGCTAGAGACGCAAACATGGCCCTCTATCGGTTCCACATTCAGAAGCTCAGTGCCTCCTTCGACGGATGCGAATTCGACCACGTCCCTCGCGTCAACAACGAGGCAGCCGACGCGCTCTCCAAGATCGGATCCACCAGGCAGGCGATCCCACCTGGAATCTCCTTGGAGCACCTGCGCAAGCCGTCCATCAACCCGTCACCGGAATCGGACTCCATCACCTAGGCAGGGAGCACTCCGGCTGACGAAGTGGCAAAAGTGGAGCCAGAAGAGCCGCCCAAAAAGAAGAACCGCACCAACTCCGGCAAGGCAGTGCCCTCCGGCTCGCAAGACCCGGGGGCTGCCGGTCGCCCAGTGGCTCAGGGGCTGCCGTCCCGGGTACGCCACCCGGACGACCCCCGACGTCCGTCAACCGGAGGACAGGAGCGTCCACGTCATTCGTGAAGTGCCACCCTGGGCACATCCCTCCATGGACTACATCGCCAATGGAGAACTTCCGGATGACGAGGTGGAGGCCAAGAAAATTTGGCGCCGCGCTCGCACGTACACCATCATCAATAGCAAACTGTACAAGCGCAGCGTATCCGGCATCTTCCAAAGATGCGTCGACGTGGACACGGGCTACCGGCTACTTAGGGATATCCACCAGGGCGAGTGCGGGCATCACGGTTCGTCAAGGGCGATAGTCGCCAAGGCATTCTGCCATGGTTTCTATTGGCCCACCGCCCTTGAGGATGCTGAGCAGCTGGTCCGCGCGTGCAATGGGTGCCAACGCTTCGGGCAGCTCAGGCACATGCCAACTTCGGTGCTCAAGACCATAACAATCACCTGGCCCTTTGCAGTTTGGGGCCTTGACATGGTCGGCCCCTTCAAGCGGGCGCGCGCGGGCATGACCCACCTGCTGGTAGCGGTGGACAAGTTCACAATGTGGATTGAGGCCAAGCCTATCCGAAAGCTGGATGGGGCGACAGTCGTTACCTTCTTCACCGACATCATCAACCGCTTTGGCTACCCCAATAGCATCATCACCGACGACGGCACGAACTTCGCCAAGGGGGCCTTCGCCCGGTTCTGCAGCAATAAGGGCATCCGGCTGTACCTCGCCTCCCTCGCACACCCGCAGTCCAATGGGGCAAGTCGAAAGAGCAAACAGCTTGGTGCTAGCCGGCATCAAGCCACGACTCATCGAGCCATTAGAGCGGTCACCCGGATGTTGGATCGAAGAACTTCCGGCTGTGCTCTGGAGCCTCCGCACCACGCCAAATAGGTCAACCGGCTACATGCCATTCTTCCTGGTCTACAGATCGGAAGCCATCCTTTCCGCCGACATCGAATTCGACTCCCCACGCAAGCTCCTGTACGACGAAAAAGCTAACCGGGAGGCGCGGGAGGACGGAGTAGACCTCCTGGAGGAGGCCCACGAGCTAGCCTTGTCCATATCAGCCCTGTACTAGCAGCGACTACGTCGCTACCATTCAAGCCGGATCCGCTCGGTCGCATTCCGCGAGGGCGACCTGGTTCTCCGGCTGGTGCAAGGCACAAAGGGCATGCACAAGTTTTCGCCACCCTGGGAGGGCCCCTTCATTTTCAGCCGGGCGCTGCCCAACGACTCCTACTACCTCATCGACGCGCAAGAACAAGATGGAAAAATCAGACGAGGAGACCGAGCATCCCTAGAACGCGGCCCTGCTGCGCCCGTTTTACACCTAGTCGCCAGGAAGTGTATGTATCCCGAAAACCTCATGAATGAAAATGCGGACCCCTACGAGAATCTCAGGGGCTCCTTGCCAGAAATATGTATGCATCCGATTTCCGGTTCAAATTTACCGGCTCCGGCAACCCCTACCCGGGGGCCCGCCGGCTGGCCCGGCCTGCTAAGTCAACAAACCGGCTGAGTAGTGTGCGACAATGTTAGAGGCCCACTCTTTGTCTCAGCTATAGACCACAACCCGGCTGTCCGGCTAGCAAGAGCAAAAGCCCGAGGCATCCCACATGAAAAACAGGAAGGAGGGGCAACACACCGGGCGTACCGGCCCTGCAACTAGCTCGAACCAATCCAGCTGCTAAGCCGTTAGTACCGTGCACAATGTACTGTCAGCTCCCTTCGATTCCGGCTGCAGACCGCGGCCCGGCTGCCCGGCAAGGACGCAGCGAAAATAGCAGAGCACACGGGAAAGCGACTAAGTGTCTAGAGAGGCACAAGCTAGTTTTCGAAAAAACAAGCCGTTTTCCGGCTACAATTTGGCAGACTAACCTACTAACCTATGAAGACATGCGTGTATGTGTATGTACATTCTTGTCCGACTACCTGGAGTCGGAATTCAGGAAAAGGGAAGAAGATTCGAAGTCCTTGCCATCATCAAGCGCCCCGAATCTCGGGGGCTACACCCACTGGGTGCGCTCGTGCGCCCCCAATGGAATCTTGTAATTCCTGACCGGCTAAGGGCGTTTAGCCGGCCGTTCAAAGCCCAGGTGAGGGCGAGGGCAGGAGCAAGAGAAGACAAGGAAGATTCGAAGCACCTGGCTACGCCAGCTACTCCGAATCTCGGGGGCTACACCCAGTGGGTGCGCTCGCGCGCCCCCACTGGAATGTTAGTTCCCCCGGCTGAAGGCGTTCAACCAACGAAAAGTAGCCGACTAAAGCAAGCCTAATAGGGCAAAGTTAGAGGACTTGGGAAAAATAAGGAAGATTCGAAGCACCTGGCTATGCCAGCTACTCCGAATCTCGGGGGCTACACCCAGTGGGTGCGCTCGCGCGCCCCCACTGGAATGGTAGTTCTCCCGGCTAGAAGGGTGTAGCCGAGCAAAAATAGCCGGTCAAGGTTAGCCGGCAAAATATCAAAAGAAAATTCAAGGCACAAGTTAAAGGAAACTCAAGAGTTCAACATTAACAAACAAAAGGGAGACGAAGCTCCCACAAGTTACCCGGCATCAGAGATAGCTAGCACAACTAGACAAGTTCTACACATATCCAAGACAAGACAAATACACCCGGCATCCCGGGGCAGTGACTAGGCGGCAGGACCCTTGCCGTGAGGAGGATCTTTGCCGGCGGAAGCTTTGGGCGGAGGAGGCGGCGCGGAGCTCGATCCGGTTCCGGCGCTAGTGGGCGGCGGCATCGGGCCCTCCACATCAGGAGTACCGACGGACTCCGAGTCGGTGAGCACCTCGTCGGGATCCACGTAATTGGCAATCTTGATGGCGGATCCGTGGATCTCCAGATGGGCTTGGCGGATGGCGGCAAGATCGGATCCGGCACGGAAGCCACCGTCGATCTTCTCGACGTGGGCGTCCTTGTACCAGGAGAGCATGAGGGCCAGAGCCATCTCTGCTCCGGCCCGCGCCGCCAAGACCCGCAGCCGGCACCTCTCCCACCTTCGCAGCCAACTGTGCCATCGTCTCCGGAACCGGAGCCTCCGGCCACATGAAGGAGAAGATGTCCCGCGCCGCCTGACGAAGCTTGACAGCTTCCTCGCCAAGAAGGACGACGAGCTCCTAGGCCGTCGGCTGCGCTCCCAGCCAGTTCTCCTGCAGCTGGTTGTAGGCCAGCAGGTCTATGCCGGGGTAAAAGGCTGTCATAAAAAAGGGTCAGATCCAGCTACCAGATTCGGAAAGAAACAAGACGGAAAAAGGGAACCTACCCTTAGCCACGTGGCCGACCTGCATCAGCTCCTCCACTAGAGCCTTCTCCTTGGTTGCCAGCCGTTTGATCTCCTTCTCTTGGTCCTTGGTCTGGGCCTCGAGAAGGGTGAAGGCCTCGGTCGGGCTGGCGAGCGAGGCGTCCCGCTCCTTGATGGTGGCCTCCAGACCGTCTACCCTCGCATGCCAATCCTTATTCTGCAGCCGCAGAGTAGAATTGGACTTGCTCAGCCGGTCATTCGCTTTCTTCAAGCGATCGATCTCGCGCTGAGCGCACACGAGGATGGCTGCAACAAAACCGGCTATCAGTAAAAAAAAAGAACAAGCCGGGTGAAGCGAACTTACTCTAGGAAGTCCCGTTGGCGGCAGCAAGCTTCTGCTCCAATGACAGGTTCCTGCCGGCTGTGGCCTCTAGTAGCCGGATCTCCTTCACTGCCAGCTCGAGTGTAGTGGCAAGGTCCGACAGCGAGGCGGCGAAGGAGGCGTCATCGTCCACGGCGTTGACAGCCAGGGACTCCTTCGCAGCAACTACCGCTGTTCTCCACTCCTCCCCCGGCTCCTCGTCGGAGTTGTCGTCACCAACAACGACGAGCTCCTTGCTGGCAGCCTCCCGCTCGCCCGCGGAAGAGCCATCCAGATGGGAGGACTCCGCCTCCGGCTGGGAACCTTTCGGTTCGGCGGAGGCAGACGGTTAAGCTCAAGGGGGAGGCGGAGGCAGCACCACAGAAGAAGGAGTGGTGCTGGCTGGCGCAGCCGGGGCACGGGGCGGCGACCCGGTCGGCGCTCGTGCCGGGCTCGCGGCTCCGAAAGAAACCAAGGAACTAAGAAGAAGGAGCAGAAGGAAAAGGCAAATAAACCAAAGTCAGGAAAAGAAAAAAAAATGGAAGCAGACAGAAGACGGCGAAAGAAGGAAAAGAAGAAAAAAGGGGGAGAAGGAACATACCCCGGCACAACTGGGAGCGGCCCCTTCTTCCGGCCAAGACGGCTTGGCGGCAGGGTGCTGGACCGGCTCCACTTGGGAGCTGACTCCTCCGTCACTGGCCGGCGGGAGCCGGAACGACTAGAGCCGCTCCCGCCCGCCTCGCCGTCCGTCGTGGAGTGCGTCATCGGGTCCACGGTCGGCACGGCCTCCTCCTCCTGGTGAACCTCCGCGTGCGGGTCAGCAGCCGGCTCGTCATTCCGGCTGGGAAAGGCGTCACCATCTTCCTCCGACTCCTCACTCGACCGCTGAGCGCGCGGCTCGGGCAAGTTAGGCGTGAACTCCTCAAGAGGAGCCTCACCCTCCTCGCGTAGGATGCAGGCAAAGATCTGCCGAGTAAAAGAAGTCAGTCGGACAGAACAAAAAAACGCAGGAAGAACGAATGAAGTTTCCGGCTTTAAAACTTACCCGGGGCGCGCGGTTCTCCCGGCTGTAGGGTGCCAGACTGAACTTCCAGTTCTCCGGCAGCCGCTCCTTCGTGATCGTCCACACCCACTCCTTCAAGTTGTGGTAGCGGGGATCGCGGCGCGACAGCCGGGTCGGATCCAGCTGGCCGGAGTAGTAGCACATCTTGTGCGCTCGCTGCTGCAGCGGCATCATCAGCCGGGACATCCAGCTGAGGGTGATGTCTAGGCCGGTTAGCCGGCAGGTGACGAGGGAGCGCATGCGCGCCAGCATCGCGCCCGTCTCCGCCTTGTCGCCATGAAACTTCAGCTCCTAGTTCTGCCGGCTGGACTCGACGTCCTGGAAAGCCGGAAGATTGATCCTGTCGATGTTGGTGACGTTCTTGACGTAGAAGTACGACTGCTGCCACAGTCGTACCGTGTCCTGAAGCAAGAACTTGGGGTACCTAGATTGGGAGCGGGAGTAGATGGAGGCGCCACCGCAGACGACTAGCGGCCCCTTCGTGTACTACACCTGCGGCCGGACTCGGAAGAGCCGGCAGAAGAGCCCGAGATCCGGCTGGATCCCGAGGTAGCTCTCGCAAAACGGCATGAAATGCACCAACGTTCCGATTGCGTTGGCGCCGAGGTGGTGGAGACAGAGGTCGAAGAAGGCGAGGAAGGTCAGGCAGAACGGGTGCACCGGAAGGGCGAACCCGCGCGCCAGATGGGAAAGGAAGATGACGTGTTCCCCCTCCACCGGGTGCGGCGACACCTCCCCTGCCGGTGCAAACCGCACCGCCACCTATTTCGCCGGCGGAAGAACGCGGGTGGTGCGGTACTTCGTGGTGTGGTCCTCGGTGACGGAGGAGCCGCACCAGGCCCCGTGGTCGGCGGCCATCTCCGGCTGACAGGGAGGAGCGGCGACGGAAGATTGGCGGTGGCCCATAGAGACGATGACGACGAACGGGCGGCACAACAAGCTACGGCGCAGAGGGCAAGTGCACAGAAGTAGGAGCACGCGAGGGAAGAAGAGGCTGCAGCGGGGGAAGCGAAGGAAAGGAACTGCCTCCCCCACGGCGTCCCTTTAAAGGGCCGGAAGAGCAACCGTCAGCGGGGCCACGTGGCGCGCATCCGGACGGCCCTCACCCCAACCGCCGCCCAAATCCCGTGTGCCGAAGCAAGATGCGCAGAAGATCCCGGAGCAGGAACCGAAGCGCCGGACAGCGGTTCCCCGAGGTGACGTGTGACGGGACGTTACGCTGTCCGCCGCAGAGCAATGATGGCGTGTGCGCGCGTGGCCGGCGTCAGCAGTGACGTCACGAGTAGCGCAACCGCCAAGCACAGCCGGACACGAATTCAAAAACAAGAAGGAGCGCGCGCACATTTCGCCTAAGGGCGGAATCCACACACGCTCGGGGGCTAGTGTCAGGGGGATGATCCCTAGGTACCCCAACCGGACAAGAATCAAGCAGTCGGATCGCGTCCGGCTGACCAAGCATAGCCGGACAGGGCAGGACATGCCGGCTACCGCGCGGTAGCCGGAGTAGCAAGATGTAGCCGGACCCGATCAGTGAGACAGGACGACGTGCGTATCAGTGCACGGTACGCCCTGTACGATGACAAGACTGGCAACTACCCAGCCATACTAAAGAATTTACGGGGATGACGCGGGAACAGTGGCCCGATGCTGACGACAGGCTCGCATGGTGTCCAATGTGCCAACGACGGCCATACCACTCACACTCCGACGTGACATACCATACGGGATACTGTAGATGACCAGCCGGCTGGGACCCGCCTGTGGGGCCCGCCAGTCGGATTGGCCAATGAGACTGCTGCCTCTCTGCCTATATAAGGAGAGGCAGGGCCTCAGTAGAAAGGGTTGGTGTCTTAGCATTCAAGGCAGTAGCTAGCAAATACAGCTCGAGGAGCACTTATAGTTTGTATATCCCACATAGTCAGATCAGGCAGGAGTAGGAGTTTTACCTCACCACGAGGGCTCAGAACCTGGGTACTTCCTACGTCCAGCTACGCTTGCTCGTATCCAATCCCGCCTGCGGACGCCGTCGATAGCTTCCCTGCTAGTCCCCACACCTCTATCTAACCTCTTCAGGTACTGTCGTTCCTATTACAATGACAAGAAGAGAAGATCACCTTTTACGAGGATATCCCTTAGGCATGGGTATTAATTTATGAAGTTTAACCCTTTTGCTAAGTTCCACATCAAGCAAGAAATTTCCCATGGTTGCAAAGGACCTCAATGGTATAGGCCATGATCTACTAAGATATTCACAAATAGATATCTAGACTAAGTTCATAATGTGAGTTCAATCTTAGTTGATCTCCCACTAAAATTGTCATCCCCTGGACGATTTTAGTGATTACACGATCCCAATCCGCTACACCACCCTCGATCGTCACAGATGGCAATGCAGTTTCAAAGGTAGACATTCCCCAATGTTAATCACATCATTCATGTGACTCATGCTCGATCTTTAGATCTCTTGTGTTCCGAGTCCATGTCTACACATGCTAGGCTCGCCAAATCTAACTTGTGTGTATCCGCAGTGCAACATGGATTATGCACACCGTATGTAAATGCAGATATGTTGACACCCGATCATCATGACCTGCCTCATAACGGAGAACTTTCTTGGTGGTGCACACACAAGGGGAACACTATCATTGGAATTATTTAGGGATTATCTTATTTGCTACCGTTGAGTATCTAATACTAGCATATAATAAGATGTTAAATAGGTATCAACATCACATGTATATTGTGATATCATATGGTCCTTCTTTTTGCGCCTTGATCTCCATCAAGCGCTCCAGCATGATCTCCATCTTGACCCTGGTTTGACGCCAAGTCCACGATGCCACCAGGAGGTCGTTCATCAGAACGATGACTATTACAATACTACTTAGTAATAGAAAAGTAAACTACTTTACCTTCGTAACAACCAATACCATATCATAACACAAGCCCTATGTATAACAATCTGAACATAGACAATAATTCAATGGTTCACTCAATAGCATCAACTACAAAGAGTAATCTACACCGGGAAAGTTTCCCCTATGAACTATGCAACATTCAACAAAATTGTTATAGGAATATGGAGATGGTGATGAGGGTGCTGATGGTGATGATGGTGGTGCTGATGGTGATGATCTCCCCTCTCCAGGAAGGAATTCCCCCGGCAGAAATCTGTCTGCCGGAGAGATCTTTCTCTCTCGGTGTTTTCCGCCCCGTAGAGGCGGCGGAATCTTTTTGTGGTCGCTCCCCGAGTCTTAGGTTTCGGGAGGATAATATACGCCAGAGGGGAGTGCCAGGGGTGGACCAAGGCGGCCACACCACCTGGTGGCACAGCCTAGGCTGGCCCGCGCCAAGGGGTGGTGTGGGCCCCCTGTGGCCCATCTCCAGCCCCCCAACTGACTTCCCTCATTGACATGGGTATACCCTGCAGGTACTCGAGTTTGTTATATACGGCCTGAATACGGCAGAAGCCCACGGTGTCGCCAAGGCCCAAGAGAGGACTCGAGTAGCCTACGGACTCTCGATTGCTTGAAGGACAAGAAGAAGCTAAAGATAGAAAGTTCAAAGGGGAAAACCCTAACCTGTAACTGACTCGACCTGCTACGCGAGACCCAGCCTATCTATATAAAGGCTAGGAGGAGGCGGCGAGATTACACACGCAACCCTAGTTTCCACAACCCTCGCCAGATTGCATCTGCGCACCATTGTAATCTTCGATTCCTTTGATAATTCCACAAGCAGACAAGCAGGAGTAGGGACCTCTATGAGGCCTGAACCTGGGTAAATCTTCGAGTCCCATGTGTGCTTGTTTGCTAGCTGATAGATGTCTCTAGCGCTCCCTCCTTCTCCAAAACCCAAGTCCATAACAATGGGCATTGATGAGTTAAACCCTCGTCAATTGCCACCATCTATGGGAATTGGGAGTGATGATGTTGTGGCTTCTTCGGCCCCATCAACCGCGATCTACAACTCTGCAACAGCAGAGATTCGCCAGCTCTTCGGCGCGTTCTACTTCACTGTCCACACACCAGCCACTCGCCCGGCCTTCGAGTCCGTGGGCGAGGGAATCAGCCTGGCGATAGGGAGCTTCCGCTTCCAAGTTGGTCATATGGGCACGCTTCGCCTGCCCGATCAGCCGACGGTGCCATCGATTGCCCCAGCATCATGGTTCCCTCCATCGATTGGCACCCTCAGTGAACTCAACACCCCGACAACAGTCGAGAACACGGTCAGCGATAGCAGTCGCGAGTCCGATCTGAGCGATCTGGCGACCAAAGATGAAGCCTATGGCTCCGGATCTAAGAGTTGTGGGAACAACAGCCTCCCCAATCACTTCATGTGCGCCGTCATCAACGCGGGCGACACCTCCGCCAATCGCGACAACATGGGCAACCGTGGCAACAAAACCGACCCGCCTAACGGCGGCATACCCAATGGTGGACCAACGCCCAACGGCGGCAACGGCGCCCCCATCAACAATGGAGGAGCAATCGAACCTGCAACCATAATAAACAAGCAAACTGGCGAATGCATCGTGATCAGGCTCAACGAACAAGAGTGGGCTCGCTGCCGCGAGGCCCTACGAGGCAACCCTCTACCCTTCGGATCTCCGCAAGAACTGCTAATGGGCTACCATTGGCTCCTGAAGGAAGAATTCAAGCGCCAAGTGCAAACAATCGCGCAACTCGAGGCGCGCAAAAAGGCGGAAGACGATTCGAGTCTTCGACGCGCTGGGCTCTCCTCCCACGGAGGATCCTCCTCAAAGGGCAATGAGTACCTCGCAAACAAGAGGCGATCTCGGATGGCCCACCTCACCGAGCAAGAACGCATAGAAGCCGCAAAGGTCCTCGACTTCAGCTCTATGACGGTCGATACACGGGGCAACGTAGTCCCCAAGACGTCGTAGGCCGCGGTGATAGCAGCCACCATGTACCTACTCAACAACTAGCCGCCAGCTGGAGATCCCCGAGCCGCCATGCACCGATCTACGATCGCGGGCTTGGGACTAATCGAGGCTGCCCTCGACAAGGAGCCAACACCAGAGCCGAAAAAGGGCAAAGCGCTAGCAAAGCGCTACTCCTCACCCTCATCTAGCGACGATAGTCACGACCTGTCTCGACGCCGCCGCTCACGGCGACACGACCGTGACTATGATGCGCGCGACGACCTCACCCAGCGCAAGATTGACAAATCAAGGGCATGACGTGCTCGGTCGACTCACTCGGAAGAGGAAGATGTGGAGCTCTGTGGCGCCAGATGCTTCAGCAGGTCCATCAGGCAAAAGCGAATGCCCAAAGGGTTCAAACTCCCGTCAGAGAACCCGAAGTTTGAAAGCCTACAGGACCCGAAGATCTAGCTAGAGGACCACATCTCCTCCGTCAGGCTCCACGGCAGCAGTCGAAGCACGGCCATGCAATGCTTACAGCTATAGCTGCAAGGCGCCGCCGAGCATGGCTCAACAACCTCCCACGCGGATCCATTCGCAGCTGGGATGAGCTGGTTTACAACATCGTGTGCAACTTCAAGGGCACGTACAAGCGGCCTGCATCAATCGAAGAGCTAAGATGCTGCCAGCAAAGATCGGGCGAATCGCTACGCTCCTACATCCAAAGGTGGTCCATCATCAAGAACTCTGCAGAGAACATCTCGGAGGATCGCGCGATTGACGCATTCAACGGCGGCGTTCAAAGCCCAACACCATCGACCACCTGATGGAAATCGCGAATCGGTGGGCCGATGGAGAAGATTCAGTGAAGAATCGCGTTCATTCCGACGAGGAGGCGGAACTCGAGCGCAGACGCAATCGCCGAGGAAAATGTCGCATGCGCATCTACGATGGCTGCGACGACGTCCACATGGTCGCAGCTGGCTACGCCGACAGACGCGATGATAACCACAACAGTGGATACCGTAGCGGCGGATACCGTGACTCCGGCAAAACCACGCAAGTGTGGCAACGCCGCAATCGCGATGAGGCACCCGCGACATCCATTGAGGACAAACTGTCCGGGCCATGTACGGTGCACTTCTACATCGACAAGCATGATGGACAGAAGAAGTCCAGCCACCTCCTCAAGGACTGCCACGAGTTCCTCAAGCTACACGAGGGATTGGTTCGGATGAACCGCAACACAGTCAAAAGAGGCTACAGAGCCGCTCCAGGTGCCATGGCACATGGCGCTCCGCCACCACCACCTGGGTCACCCCTGAATGCAGCTGCGCCGGACCAGCACCACGGAGGAGAACCATACCCACGGGCGATGGGTACCATGATGATCCAAAAAGGATGCCCCTCAAATCGGGTGTAGAAGGCCATCACTCGCCAAGTCAATCTGGCGACACACTCGCCACCATCTACCACTGAGTACCTCAGCGGAAGCGAGTCCTGCATCACCTTCGACAAACGCGATCATCCGCCTCAAGTACCCCCCCCCCCTCCTAGGCCATTGCCCCCTCGTACTCGAGGCGCAAATCGGAGGCTTCGACATGAGCCGTGTCTTCATGGATGGCGGAAGCGGCATCAACCTTATAGTCGCGAGTACCTTGCGAGCAATGAGGATCCCTCTAACTTGCCTGGAGGCCTCGGACACAACAGTCCATGGCATCGTCCCAGGAAAAGGCATATATCCCCTGGGCAAAATCAACCTCGACGTCATCTTCGGCATGCCGAAGAACTTCCCGCACGAGCGCATCGACTTTGAGGTCGTCGACTGGACCTCACAATACCACCGCATCCTCGGACGTGTCGCGTTCGCTAGGTTCATGGTAGTGCCACACTACGCCTACCTGCAGATGAAAATGCCAGGTCCCAACGGCGTCATCACGATCAACGAGAGCTTTGAGAGATCCGACAGTTGCGACAGGGAATTCAACAGAATTTCCCAGTCCTTCGGCATGCAGGAAGAACTCGGGAGACTAAAGGAGTCGACAGACAACAGTCTTCCTCCCTTGAGCCGGCCAAGTTCGCCCGATCTATCCTTCGACTCATTGGTGCACACAAAAAAAGTGCAGGTCCACCCATCGGATCCCGCCAAGACGTCCCTCATCGCCAACAACTTGAGTCCCGCATAGGAACTCGCGCTCGTTGAATTCCTCCGTGAGCACTAGCAAATTTTCGCCTGGTGTCCAGCGGACATGCCAGGAGTTCATAGGGAATTCGCCAAGCACGCACTCAACGTCAACCCAGACGCAAGGCCAGTCAAGCAAACAATCCGGCGATTATCTGAGCCAGGAGCAAAGGCAGTCGGAATGGAGATCATTATCAAGTTGTTTAAACTTCATTATTTCACTTCTCATGGATATAATCTTAGCAGGAGGATAGTATTTTCTAATAAAAGCATCTTTGCACTTAGTCCAAGAATCAATACTATTCCTAGTTAAGGAATTCAACCATTCTTTAGCTTTTCCTCTGAAAGAGAAAGGAAACAATTTCAGTTTAATA
Organism: Avena eriantha; assembly: GCA_910589775.1. Taxonomy (NCBI): domain Eukaryota; kingdom Viridiplantae; phylum Streptophyta; class Magnoliopsida; order Poales; family Poaceae; genus Avena; species Avena eriantha. The sequence goes on along the minus strand of OU342746.1, from coordinate 408,679,479 downwards.
ATATCACCATCTATATCCCTATGCTTTTGCATCTCACAAAGTTCAACAAAGTTATTTAGATGGGAAGCAACATCTTCATTACCAATACCAGAAAATTGCTCTCTCAGAACGAGATTGAGTAAAGCTGGTTTTATCTCAAAGAAAGTATTTTCAGCCACAGGTGGGGCAATAGGTGTGCTCATAAAATCATTGTTGTTGGTGCTAGTGAAGTCACACAACTTAGTGTTTTCAAGAGTAGTCATTTTTTTGGGTTTTCAAATAAGAAAGCAAACTTGTAAAACTAATTTTTTTGTGTTTTTGAATAACAAAACAAGCAAACAAGGCAAAAAGAAAACTAAGCAAAACAAAAACAACAAAGTAAAGAGATTGGTTATGAGGGACTCCCCTTGTGAAGATGTCCTTGACTCCCTGGCAACGGCGAAAGAAAAATGCTTGATGGCTCAATGCACGGCGCCCAGAAAAATGCTTGATGGTGGTGTTGATGTAGAGCTCGTTGGGAACCCCAAGAGGAAGGTATGATGAGCACAGCAGCAAGTTTCCCTCATTTATGAAACCAAGGTTTAATCGAACCAGTAGGGGCAAGGAAACACCTCAAAGGTGTTACTAGCTGAGCTTTGGCAGGGCGCACTACCGGTGCTAGTAGCAACATGGAGACCTACACAACACAACCAAAGAACTTTGTCCCCAACTTGCGATGAGGTTGTCAATCTCACCATGTTTTGCGGGAAACAAAGGATTAAACGTATCGAATGGAAAGAAGTAAAAGTTTATAGAAAGTAAACGCAAAGCAGTAAACAGTTGTAGATTGTATGTAAAGAAAAAGGACCGGGATCGATAGTTCACGAGAGGTGGCTCTCCTTAAGATAGATAACATGCTGGGTGAACAAATTACAACGGGGCAATTGACAAACACCGAGAAAGCAATATATGCATATACTAATCATCTTGACTCCTCTGAGACTTGATTGGGCATTACAACATAATACATAGACCGCCATCCAACTGCATCTATGACTAATAATCCACCTTCAGGTTATCATCCGAACCCCCTCAAGTATTAAGTTGCAAGCAACAGATTATTGCTTTACGAATTGCGTGTAAATTAAATAATACGATTGTTCTATAAACAAAGGATTGTTGTTTTCTCCCTAGTAGCAACAGAATATCTAGTACCTTAGAGATTTCTGTCACTTCCCCAGATTACCAGAGGCATGAACCCACTATCGAGCATAAATACTAACTCTTCGAGATGCTAGCATCTACTTGGCCAAGATAGCTACTAACAATGGAAAGCATGCAAGATCTCAAATAACAAAGACATGATAGAATCAATAATCAATCTGAAATAGCATCTCAATATCCATCGGATCCTCGCAAACACAACATGTAAGAATTACAAATAGATGATCTTGATCATGAACGGAGCTCACAAGATCTAAACATGAAAGCAAAAAGGAGGAGAACCAGCCATCTAGCTACTACATGGATCCGTAGTCCAAGGATGAACTACTCACGCATCACACCGGAGGCTTGCATGGTGATGAAGAAGGTCTCCAGGGTGAATTCCCCTCTCCGGCAGGGTGCCAGGAAGAGCTTCCGATCCCTCCCGATCTAGGGATGGAGATGACGGCGGCTACAGACTCTTTCGTGGATTTTTGATCGGGTACTTAGGGTTTTTGTCCCGAGGGCAATATATAGGCGGAAGGAGAGGCCGAGGGGGTGCCGGGAGTGGCCACACCACCCCCTGGCGTGGGCCAGGCCTGGCCGCGCTGCCAGGTGGTGTAGTGGCTCCCTAGCCCTTCTCCGTCTCGTATTCTGGCACTTGATCACTTTTGGAAAAATAGGCACTTTGGCTTTTGTCCCGTCCAATTCCGAGAATATTCATTTTCTGACTTTCCTACAACCAAAAACAGTAGAAAACAGGCAGCTGGCACTGTGGCTCTTGTTAATAGGTTAGTCCAAGAAATCATATGAAAAGTACTCCAAAGTTGGAACAAAACACAAGAAAGTGGATAAAACCAAGCATGGAACATAAAAAATTATAGATACATTTGCAATGTATCAGCTCGCCAACACAGTACTGGTACCAAAAAAGGACACGGATATCCTACGGATGTGCGTGGACTTCACCTCTTTAAATAAGCACTGTCCAAAGGATCACTTCCCGCTACCGCGAATCGACCAGATCCTCGACTCCACCGCGGGATGCGAGCGCCTCTGCTTCCTCGACGCCTACTCAGGCTATAATCAAATTCGAATAAAGGAGGAGGATCAAGAAAAAATAGCGTTTACAACGCCCTTCGGTGTGTTCTGCTACAACACAATGCCTTTCGGGCTAAAAAACGCCGGAGCCACCTACCAGCGGTGCATGCAGGCTTGCCTCAAAGAGCAACTTGGTTGCAACATTCAATTCTATGTCGACGACATAGTAATCAAGACCAAGGAGGAAGCCTCCCTAATCGACGATTTGCACGAAACCTTCGCCAACCTCGACCGCTATCAGATCAAGCTCAATCCGGACAAATGCACCTTTGGCATACCATCTGGGCAACTACTCGGGTAACTCATCTCCGCGAGGGGAATCGAGGCAAACCCGAAGAAAATAAAAGCCATACTGGCCATGGAGAAGCCGAAAAACATAAGGGGCATCCAACAGCTGGCTAGGCGAATCGCGGCCCTCAGTTGATTCATCAGTCGGATGGGAGAAAAAGCACTACCCTTCTACCAACTCCTCCGCAAAGCTGAAAAGTTCGAGTGGACCAATGAAGCACAAGAAGCATTCGAAGACCTCAAGCGCCTGCTATCCACCTCGCCAGTACTGGTGACCCCACGAGAAAGGGAACCACTGTTGCTGTATATCTCCGCCACCAACCAAGCGGTCAGCACAGTACTTGTGGTCGAACGAGCCGAGGAAAACAAGGTCCACGGGGTACAGCGCCCAGTATACTACCTTAGTGAGGTCCTCACGCCAACAAAACAGCGGTACCCGCACTACCAGAAGCTGGCGTACGGCGTCTTCATGACAGCCCGACGACTGCGCCATTACTTCCAGGAACACCCAATCGTGGTGGTCAACGACGCCTCGTTGGGGCATATCCTCAATAACCCCGACGCCACGGGACGAGTCGCGTTCTAGGGAATAGAATTGTCTCCACGGGACATTACATACGGAAAGCGCGACGCAATCAAGTCGCAAGTTCTTCCTGACTTCCTGGTGCACTGGATCGAGAACCAGCTCCCTGACAAACCAGACATGTCCTACCTCTGGACAATGCACTTCGATGGATCCAAGCGGAAGGACAGAGCAGGTGCATGTGTCATACTGACATCACCTCAAGGTGACAAGCTGAAATATATTCTGTGAATGCAGTTCACCGCCTCCAACAATGATGCTGAATACGAGGCCCTGCTGCACGGGATGAGGATGGCAAAAGCCTGCGGCACCAAGAGGCTCATTATATACGGCAATTCCAAGTTGGTCGTCAACCAAACAATGCATGAGTGTGACGCACTGAACGACAATACGATCGCCTACCGCGACCTCTACGACACACTCGAAGGGGACTTCGACGGCTGCGAACTACGGCACGTAGGTCGTGAAAGCAATGAAGAGGCAGACGCACTCGCCAAAATAGGCTCTACCTGCGCCCCCATACCACCTGGGGTATTTCTCGAGCACATCTACGAATGCTCCATCAAGCCAAAGGCCATAGAGAAGAAAACAGCGCAGCAACGGACTCGGAGGCTATGCCGCCCAATGAGCCAATGGCACTCGATGACTTGGAGCTGGACACAGGACTCGAAGGACCAATGAGCGTCATCATGATTGAGAAATCCTAGACGCAACCATACATCACGTACCTCCTCAGCAAAAGGCTACCGGATGATCCGACTGATGCATGGCACATTGCGCGGCGATCCAAGGCATTCGCTGTTATCAACGGCGAACTGTATAAACGCAGCATCACAGGAGTACTCCAACAATGCGTCTCCACGGCCGATGGAAGAGTTGTTCTCCTCGACATCCATGAGGGGACCTGCGGGCACCACGCCGGTAGCCGCGCCCTTGTTGCCAAAGCTGTACAAGCTGGATTTTACTGGCCTACGGCCATGCATGATGCCAAGGACATCGTCCAAAAATGCAACGCTTGCCAGCGCTTCGCGAACAAGCCGCACGCACCTGGCGTAGAGCTACGGCCAATTTCATTGGCCTGGCCCTTCGTGCAATGGGGACTCGACATGGTTGGCAAACTCCCAAGGTCCTCACGAGGAGGCTACGTCTACCTCTTGGTCGCAGTCGACAAATTCACCAAGTGGATTGAGGCCATGCTAGTGACCAACCAATCGGGGCACAACGCAGTCAAGTTCTTCGAGTCCATCGTCTACCACTTCGGAGTACCGCACAGCAGCATCACCGACAATGGGACGAACTTCACATCCAAGGAGTTCCAAGAATTCTGCGAGAATCTGGGGATCAACATCAGCTACGCCTCGGTAGCTCATCCACAGACCAACGGTCGGGTGGAAAAAGCAACGGGCTCGTCTGTGGTGGCATCAAGAAGCAACTCCTCCGGCCACTCGAGCAAGCCGGGGGTTGCTGGCCAAACGAACTGCAATCAGTACTCTGGAGCCTATGCACAACTCCAAATAGTGCTACGGACTACACCCCGTTCTTTATGGTGCACGGGGCCGAGGCAGTACTACCCGCCGAGGTACGGTACAAGGCGCCGCGCGTGGTTGCTTACAGTGAGCAAGAGTCATCCCTCGCACTCGAAGACTCCGTCGACCTCCTTGACGAGGCAAGGGAAATCGCCGCGGAAAGATCAACGATCTACCAGCAGAACCTGCGCAACTACCACAGTAGCAGGCTACGCCCCAGATCCTTCGTCGAAGGTGACCTGGTCCTGCGACTGAAGCAGCAGGGACATCTCAAGTTCGAGTCCCCCTGGGAAGGACCATACGTGATTACAGAAGTAATCCTAGGTGGCGCCTATCGCCTTCAAGATTTAGAGACAGGAGTCGCATACTCCAACCCCTGGAACGTCGCACAACTGCGACGCTTCTACCCTTAGTCGTTTTTCTTTTACATTACAAATAAGGCACTCAGCCAAGGCTACTTAGCCACACATTGTACTTCGTACTGTCCCTCGAATAAATAAAGCTAAGTGCCCCAAAACTCTGTGTTCTCCTTTATTTTTCCACAATTTATCTACTCGGGGGCTGCGCCACCCTATACACATATGTTCTACGAACTAAAATGCGATATCCTGAATAGCTGGCACATCAATCGAAACCTTTGACGCAACACCAACCTAGTTGCAACGCACCTGACAGGTTGACAAGGGACTGAGATAAAGCACATGGCCAGGGTAACGAAAAGGAATCGCATAGTGCAACGCACTCACACACTAACAAGCTCTTTATAAATAATCTGTAGTCATTTATACACCGTATATACAAAGTTTACAACATTGGTACACTTATGTGCAGGATACAAATTAAGCTACTACTGCAACAAAAGAATGTTGGTCTGCTCCTTGAAGAAATCAACGATCTCCTCTGATGGACGGTCCACCGCCTGATAGTGCGGCACCATATTCCAAACAGAACCTACCGGTGGTGTAGGTGGACCAGCCGCAATTGCCGCAACATCTACGTCACGCCTATGCAGTCGCACCAGCGATAGAGCAGCCTTGGCACCAGCCACCAACTGTTGCCTTACGCACTCGCGAACCGCAGCCAAGTCTTGGAACTTGGCAAGAAGGGCCAGCAGGCTTGAGGGAGCAACATCTAGCGGAAACATCGTCTGATAAATGTTCTTCAAGCATGACTACGATTTCTTCAGAAACTGCAGCACTCGCGACGCACGATCCTGCAGGGTCGCCAACACAATCACACGATCATGATCCACCCAGAAGTACCCAGTCTCCTGAAGTTGCTCTTGGGTCAGATCATGCATGCGAATGGCAATCCTATCCTTCTCATCCTGCGGATGGCGCGCGCTGACAACTATTCAAAGCAACAATGGAAGCATAACGACAGCACATCACTACGAGTGACTACAAAGGAAAAGATAAGAGTAAGCAAACAAACACTTAAATTGGTCGCCAAGCTGCGTCATCTCTCCCAGCGGATACTGCTCTCGAGCGGCAGCTTTCTCCGCCTTTGACTTCCATACATCTGCGTTACCGCGGAGCACGGGCAATTCACGCTCCAGCTGCTTCACCCGGTCACGTAATCGCGAAAGCAGCGACATCTCATCTACCTTGGAGCGCGGTGGTGCCAAAGCATCATCAAGGAGCAGCGAGTCCTGAGGTTCCCTCAAAGGATCACTTGATGTACCCTACCACAAGCCAAGATAGAAGCAAATAAGACGATCAAATCGACACAAAGACAAAAGATTCAAGTGCATTCAAGACTAGCAAAAGTATCAGCACATACACTCGCCAACAGGCCTGTTCTTGACTAAGGACATAAACTAATTAACTATTACAAAGCTACTGAGGAGCGATTGGCTTCTTCGACTTCGATGGCTTCGGGGGCTTCATCGAGTCCGTGGTAGTGTCAGATGCCACTGACTTTCAGCCAGCCCCTGATGCCGCAGCCTTTGCTGCCTTCTTGGCTCGCTGTAGCTCCTCAGAGTACTTCACAACCGTGTTAATCAGCTGCGGCCCATATTTGCCACAGGCAGTCGCGATGGGAGCAAAGACTACCTGCTGGCCGTCCGTGCTAATGGGCATCGCCTTCGAAACCGCTGCAGGATTAACCTCGACTCTGTGGGCCTGCACCATGGCAAGTGACATGGACGTACCAGCCGCGCGGAGTGAGTTCTTGAAGCTTGAAGGAACACCCCCAGCGAGAGACTCCACTAGCTCGTCCATGTTCTCGATTAGCTCAGCCTTGGGCATCAACTCCTCCCAGAGGCGACTAAGCACGCCCTTGGACTTGGAAAGCATATCATGAATGGCGGCGCTGCGGTCCTCGACTGCTGAAAGCGCACCCGCCAAAGCATCGTCGCGGCGGAGGGCCTGCGGGTCGAAGCTCAAACCGCCAGCATCTGTACATAAGCCCATACATGGACACAAACATCAGCGCCAACAGCAAACATCGAACAAGAGAACAATAGTGATATCCAAGCAAGGTACTTGAGAGGGCCTTGGCAATCGAGAAAAGCTGTTCTTCGAATAACTTCTCCCTAGCTACAATGGAGGCACGCAGGCCCTCTTCACGCTTTTGCGCCTCGTCACGCGCTGCGATTGCCTCATCGCGGCTCTTCACAGCCACGGCGAGCGTATTTTCCATGGCGGCGACGTCGCGAAGAAGGGCATTATGTTCAGCTGCAAGACAGCACAAAAGGGATTGACTATCAGTCGACTACTGGACAACGATGTAGAAGAATGAGAAGAAAAGGTACTTACTTTCCACCACGCGATATCGCGTATCTAGCATTGCATGTTGGCAACCTATCGCAAGCACTTGCTCCGCCAAGTGAGTGGCTTCCTTCACAAGGAGCTATCGCACAACAAGGGATCAGCAAAAGCAATAGATAACATCGACTGCAACTTTAAAAGAAGAAATCCTACACTTACATGATCCTCCAATGACTCCGAAGTTGTCTGGTGTGCCGTCATCCAGGCAACCATTCGATGCTCCCCTTCATGCGGAGAGCTAGAAGAGTTGTGCCTAGAGTGGGCCGCCAATGGAGGGGAAGGAGCACGCTCGACCTCTTTCTTGGCCCTTGAAGTTGCGACTCCTGATTCTTTCAAAAATTGGACGTCACCAAAAGATGACGACGCCTGCTGACTGCACGATAAAATCAACATCAAGAAAAGGCAACTGCAAAGAAGAACCAAAAAAAGGAAGGTTCGAATACTTACCAGTCAAAATTATCAAAGTCAAAGGTTGGCTCCCCCGACTCTGACGAGGACTCCATTGGCAGTCGCATCTTCTTGCGAGAAGAGGGTGCCACGGCACTCACAGGAATGGCAGGGATCGGCAACTCCGCACCAACACCTGCACCTTCCGGAGATGAAGGAGACGACGTATCGGAATCCTCGCTGCGTGAATGCTTGCGAGTATCCGGACTACCGGACTCGGGGGCTTCCTCCTCCACATTAGATGGGACTGTCGACTCCAACTCGTCCTCTTCCAAGGCTTCGTGAGGAATAACCCCCTCAGGAAGAGGGGGCATACAGGGTGCTACCGCCCAATCCTGCATACAGACAACAATTTAGCACAAAGGTGAGAAACAGCAAAGAAGCAATCGACAAACTAAGCTACTGCGTAACACAACTATACCTCAGGAGGAGGGTTAGCAGCATCAAACGGAGGAACAACTGGTTCACTGGGGAGCACTTCCTTGACAGTGTACTTGGTGACCAGTCGAACCCTTTTATCCACCTCTATCGCGGACATGCCATCGGCAGACACACGAGTGACATCATCCGCGCCAGCCCACTGAAACATGGGGTGGACTCTAGCCTGCAGGGGTTGGACGCGACGGCGCAACCACATGCGAATCAGGGTGCAGCCTCCCTCCTCTTTTCCTATGCGACTCTCGAGGTCACAGCCGCGCTCATATAGCACATCTGTCTTCGCGGACTCGCCAGGCAGGACTACATCCTTCCAGGAGAGCCTCCTCTTGCACGGCGTCGTGTGATCGAAAGGTGCGAGTCCAAAGTGCTCCCCGTCAGCCTTCTCGTCGTGGACGTAGAACCACTTGTCCCTCCACCCTTGGACGGACGTTGTGAGCTTGATGTTGAAATAGGTGGCGGATGGTTCGACGTGGATTCCGCAGCCACCTACATCATAGACTAAGGAGGCAGACACAGATTGGCGCTTCAACTTGAAGAGGCGCTTGAAGAGGCCGAAGTGCGGCTCGATTCCGAGCCAGCACTCGCAGAGGGTGATGAAGCAAGAGATGTGGAGGATAGAGTTCGGGGACAGCTGATGGAGCTGAAGCCCGTAAAAAAAAGGAGGCCCCTGAAGAAAGGATGCAGGGGCAATGAGAGGCCACGAATGATGAACGCCAAGAACATCACTCGAAAACCAGCGGGAGGAGAGGGGATTATCTCACCACAGGGGACGCGCGCGTCGGCGACTGCGGCGGACAGCACTCCGTCTTGGCGAAGAAGACGAAGATCAGAGGAATTGATGATGGAGAGACGCCACGCGCCATTCGTGACGCGGGTGCCCGTGCCCTTCTTCCCGCCGGCGGCGGTGCTGGTGCCCACAGCGACGGAGCTGCCCTTCTTCTTTGCTGCAGTAGTGGTAGCCACGGAATCGGTCGCAGCACCTCCTTTCTTCTTCCCCATTGCGTGACGGCGATGCGACCGAAGGAAGTAGCTGGGAAACGTGCGGAGCTGGTCCAGCGCCGTGGAAGAAAAGAGCACAGAGAAAGCAGAGGAGCAGCAGCAATGGCGATGGAGGCAAAGGATGAATGAAGGCAAATGAGAAATTACCGTCGCAGCGTCACTACTTAACCCCTAGAAGATGCAATCCAATGGCTCAGAAAAACCCTACTAGACGCGTGGCGTTCATCGTGCTTGACACGTGGAGGAGCTAAAATGCGAACCGTGCCCCCACTGCTCCCATTACGCGCAGAAATCAAGGAGGCGCAGTTAAAATAAAGATTACGCACGCCCGGCCAAATCAAAGTCAGGGAGTGGGACCCACCGCTCGTCATGTCCCGTCAAACTTGCTCACGCAGGCAACTGAGGTCATGAAATTGTCAGCATTGACGTCATCAAAACTAGGCAGCAGAAGACTTCGACTACTTTAGTCCTTGCTCGAATCTTCGACTCCACCAAGCACTCGGGGGCTACTCCCATAGGGAACGCTGGTCGCGCACCCTATGATTTTTTTCTTTTCTTTTGCAGGAACATAGACAATCAAGGCAAACCCAAACACTCGAAACACAGTTCGACTATGAACATGGGTTACTCCCATAGGGAGCGCCGGAAACAAATTCGATTGAAAACAAGCAAACAAAAGATGACAGCAGTCGCAAAAGTTCTTTAGTCCCTGCCTGAGTCTTCGACTCAACCAGGCACTCGGGGGGCTACTCCCATAGGGAGCGCTGGTCGCGCACCCTATGATTATTTGTACAAAGTACTGTGTGTTGATAACATCCACACTCGAAGTTTATGGCGACACCGCCTCATAATTTTTCCCTACAAAGAGACTGCGTCTCCTCGGTCACCCGAATCGTCTCCGCGATGATAAAATTCGGATGTCGCGCTTACAGCATGAAGATAAGACCTGAATAAGGCCTGGCAACGCATCTGCTGCGCACTATTAGAAATATATCCGTGCCTACAGGTACGATGAACATGCCTCGACGGACGCGTCGAGTGCTCACACCCATATAACTGGAATTCGACTCCTGTAAGACCTCCACGGCTTGAGTCGAACTACACCAGCACTTCCGGATTCGAGTCCAGGGACTCGAGTTCGAGTAGATTGTGTTGTTTTACCCTAAGGTAGTTAACTGATACCGATACATCGGTTAAATAAGGCACGCACATCAACAATCCCTATGACAGAAACAAAGCAGTCGAGAAACATACTCAGTCATGCACTCGAAAGGTTTCATAAGTCTCCAGTCGAATCTGCAATTCCACTGGACACTCGGGGGCTACTGACATGGGTATACCCTGCAGGTACTCGAGTTTGGTATATACGGCCTGAATACGGCAAAAGCCCACGGTGTCGCCAAGGCCCAAGAGAGGAATCGAGTAGCCTACAGACTCTCGATTGCTTGAAGGACAAGAAGAAGCTAAAGATAGAAAGTTCAAACGGGAAAACCCTAACCTGTAACCGACTCGACCTGCTACCCGAGACCCAGCCTATCTATATAAAGGCTAGGAGGGGGCGGTGAGATTACACACGCAACCCTAGTTTCCACAACCCTCGCCAGATTGCATCTGCGCACCATTGTAATCTTCGATTCCTTCGATAATTCCACGAGCAGACAAGCAGGAGTAGGGACCTCTATGAGGCCTGAACCTAGGTAAATCTTCGAGTCCCCTGTGTGCTTGTTTGCTAGCCGATAAATGTCTCTAGCGCTCCCACCTTCTCCAAAACCCAAGTCCATAACAATGGGCATTGATGAGTTAAACCCTCGTCACTCGTCTTCTGGAAAAATAGGATTTTCCGTATATTTTCCCTGATTTTCTGATCTTCGCGAATTTTGCCTCCAAACAGCACCTTTTCCATCAGAATCCTGACTGCAGCGGCCCATGCTCCAAAAGTCATCAACCATGCAAAAACAGATGAAATAACATAAGTATCACCTCTCAATACAAAATATATCAATGAATAATAGTGAATTATGACATAGAATAGTGATGCAAAATGGACGTATCAACTCCCCCCAAGCTTAGACTTCGCTTGTCCCCAAGCGAAACTGAGCTCAATAAACATGGCCTCAGGTTTATGGAGTGAAGAGTCGATAAAAGAATACAGACAAGAAGCATCACATTCATCAATACATAGATCATAGTAGAAGACAACTCACTATTATATAACTCAACTTGCAATAAGCAAAGGAAACACAATAAAGATACATAAAGTAAATCATAATTGGTAATGGCAAACTTAGTTGTTGGTTGAAGAATAGTTGATAATTTGCTGAAGTTCACAAATAACTGGTTTTCAATGATAGCTTTCAAAGTAGTAATCACCAAGATAAGAGAAATGTGCAAAACAAGGAACATAAGAAACATGATTGAATAAATCATCATATGAATGAATGAAACACAATAACTCAAAATACTTGCTGAGATAGAAGGGAATAGGTTCACTGACTCAACTACAAAGTAAAAGAAAGGCCCTTCGCAGAAGGAAGCAGGGATTGCAAGTCTCATAAAGAGCTCCCAAAAATTATGATACTTACTAGCTTTCACCTCTCATTGCCCCTATCATAGGCATCTTTTGGTGATTACGGTTAAAGTGACACAACTAAGAGGATATGCTTGACATGTTATAAGTTGAAATCGCATGCCCCTTACTTATGAGTACCGAACCTCATGCTACTCAACTCCAGTCATGAGTAAGCTCTTGTCATTGTAAATACACGTGTATCATTGAGAACCGCCAACAGGGTACCCCTTGCACATGACACAAGAGCTATCCCATAATCAAAGTGGCAAGGCAAGCAGACAGTGAGCATTTCAGCGATCTTTTTATTTGCTACTTGCATAGGTTTTTATTGAGGATGCTTCATAGAATGCTCACTATAGTTATCCTGCAAGTTTCCACCATGATTAGGCATGGATTAAGCTAGCGGCCCAGGCGTTTCTCTAACACACATATAAACTCCATGATCTTACAAGTTCCACTTTTATTTCACACCGCTGGGATCCATAGGCAAAAGAATCATGATATCAACTAGGTACAAAGTACCATGGAAGTGTTGAAAGCGTTCCCCATGATACATGGTTCTACTAACTTCAACTCATAAACCGCAAGCATATACGCAACAAAGAAGGACCCAATGGTTTAGGTTATTAAATGCAAGAAAATTAAAGTGTGCCATCAAGTTTGTGAGAGCTTTAATCACTAATTTTCACATAACAAGTTTAATTTGGGAGGTAGATAAAACAAGAATTTACTTGGAATACCAATAATGCTAATAGGTAGGTATGGTGGACACAAATGGCGTGGGTTTTGGTTTAAAGGAGTGGATGCACGAGAAGAATTCCCTCTCAGTACAGGTTTTTGGCTAGCAAGGCTAGGTAGCAAGTACAAGAGTTGAAGGAAACAAAGAAACATACAATGATAAAGGCAAACATGCAATCTTCCTTGTAAGCACAAAAGATCTTAACTAGAGAAAACTAAAGTTATGAGCAAATCAAGAAAGAAAGATGATGAAATTATTTTTCTTTAGAGTACTTTTATCTTTTCATTCAACTCTCAAAAATAGTGTTGCTACTGACCAAGCCAGGTTTGCCAAAACCAACTAAATTAACTGAATGATCCCAAAGTGAAACCAATACTAACAACAAGATCAATCATATAACCACGAATTGAAAACTAATATAAGCTATGCAAAAGAGTAAATGATAGAACTTCTCATTAATAATCCATAACGACAACTCACACCAAGGGATACATATCTAACGAGAGAGGGGACACTTCCATAATGCAAACCATCCTACACAATAACTTCTCTATTCATGATATGACTCTACTGAAAAGGTAAAAAGATAGAAGATAGTGATGTGATACCACGGCACTCCCCCAAGCTTGGAACAAACAAAGGGGATGCCAAACCTGATGACGAATTACTCCTTCGGTGGTGGTGGTATCCTCTTGATGATCTTCTTGAACAATTTCCCCAAGTCCTCAATCTTGAAAGTGAGGGTACGAATCAACTCCGAGTTGTGCTCGATGCGGTGCATGATCATGTCAGATTGTGGATCCCAGCTCTTGTGATTCCTTTTCCACTCTTCTTCCTTGCGGTCTTATTTTCCTGCATGGTTATGGATAAAGGTATGGAGGGAACTCTTGGTGCTCGGAGAAGGTGTCCGTGGTGCCAAGCAGTGACGCGGAGGCTTCCCTCCAGTTGACATCCGTGCAGTCCTTCTGATCCTGGCAGGGTTCACCACCACTCCAATGCTTGCAACGGTAGTGCCGGTGTGCTTTGCCTCCTCTTCACCTTCACTCTTGATCTCCTTCTCCTGTCCAGGGTCTTGGAGGTCTTCCTCCATAGGCTCTTTTCCTTTATCCTTGGCAGACACCATTGTGCTTCTAAACTTCCAAAGAGTATGTCCTGGCAGAAACAGATCGAAACAAAAACACGGCGAAAACATGATATACGAACCTCGGGGGATCCGGGGGATTATATATTACGAAGTTTCACACCAAAAGGAAGGTACTGGGAGAAAACGGGTCGGAGGCGGAGTCTGGAGTGGCCACACCACCTGGTGGCGCGGCCAGGGGTGGGCCTGCACCACAGGGTTGTGTGAGCCACCCTGGCTCCGTTTCTGTCCCTTTTTCGCTTCGTAACTTTCCTTATTGGCTAAAAACTGTAAAAATATAGTTGGATAGTATTTTCGAGGAACTTTTCTTACCAGAACTGTTACCTATTTCAAAGCGGACTCTGCAGGTCTCCGAATTTGGTCCTTGATAAAAAAAATCCGGAGTTATAACTTGAAAGGCATTAACATCTTCATTGTAAGAATCCCCGGCAATATAGTGTTTGAGTCGCTGCCCATTCACTACTTGTGTAGTATTGTCTTTTAAAGAAGAAATTTTTATTGCTCCTAAACGGTATACTTCTTCAATAATGAAAGTTCCTTCCCATTTTGACAGTAGCTTTCCTGCAATAAATCTGAGACGAGACCTATACAATAGAACTTTCTAACCAACATGAAATTCTCTCTTAATTATTCACTTGTCATGCCATCTTTTAACTTTTTCCTTAAAGAGCCTAGCATTTTCATAGGCTTCACTCCTCAATTCATCTAAAGAACTTAAGTCAAATAATCTTTTCTCACCAGCGAGCTTACAATCACTATTTAGTTCTTTAACTGCCCAGTAAGCCTTATGTTCCAATTCTAAAGGTAGGTGACAAGCTTTCCAATAAACCAATTTATAAGGAGACATCCCCATAGGATTTTGTAGGCAGTTCTATAAGCCCATAAAGCATCATTCAACTTTTAGCTCAGTTTTTTCTAGATCTATTAACAGTCTTTTGCAAGATGGATTTAATTTCTCTATTTGATAACTCCACTTGCCCGCTAGATTTGGGGGTGATAGGCTGAAGCAATTCTATGATTAACATCATATTTAGCAAGGGTCTTTCTAAAACCACCATGAATGAAATGAGAACCCCCATCAGTCATGAGATACCTAGGCACTCCAAACCTAGGAAAGATAACATCATTAAGCATGTTTAGAGAAGTTTCCCCGTCAGCACTCTTCGTAGGAATGGCTTCTACCCACTTAGTAACATAATCAACGGCAACAAGAATATGAGTATAACCTTTCGAGGGAGGGAAATGACCCATAAAGTCAAATCCCCAGCAATCAAAGGGTTCAATAACTAGAGAGTAATTCATAGGCATTTCATTGCGTCTAGAAATATTACCAACACGCTGACATTCATCACAAGATAAAACAAATTGTCTTGCATCTTTAAAAAGGGTAGGCCAGTAGAAACCTGATTGTAGCACCTTTTGTGTAGTTCTATCTCCTGCATGATGTCCTCCATAAGCACTACCATGACATTTACGCAATATCTCCTTTTGTTCATATTCTGGAACACATCTTCGCATAATACCATCCACTCTTCTTTGTATAAGTGTGGGTCATCCCAAAAATAATGCCTCAAATCATAGAAGAACTTCCTTCTTTGCTGAGCTGTAAAAGATGGAGGCAAATACTTGGAGACAATAAAGTTAGCATAATCAGCGTACAGAGGGCTCCCTCGCGAGCTTACCCCTACAGCGGCTAACTGTTCATTTGGGAAACTATCATTAACAGGCATAGGGTCAAAAGAGATGTTTTCCAATCGAGATAAATTATCAGCTATAGGGTTTTCAGTGCCTTTCCTATCTACTATATGTAGATCAAACTCTTGTAAAAGCAGCACCCATCTGATAAGCCTAGGCTTAGCGTCCTTCTTCGTCATAAGGTATTTAATAGCAGCATGATCGGTATGAATGGTCACTTTTGAGTCTACAATATAGGGTCTAAACTTATCACAAGCAAAAAACGACAGCTAGAAATTCTTTTTCAGTAGTAGCATAATTCCTTTGAGCAGCGTCTAAAGTCTTACTAGCATAATGAATAACGTTTAACTTTTTATCAATTCGTTGCCCAAGGACAGCACCTACAGCAAAATCACTAGCATCACACATTATTTCAAAGGGTAAACTCCAATCAGGTGTTGAACAATAGGGGTTGTAGTTAAAGACTTCTTAAGAGTTTCAAAAGCTTCCTTACAATCATCATCAAAAACGAATGGTACATCTTTTTGAAGAAGATTAGTGAGGGGTTTGATATCCTAGAAAAGTCTTTAATAAACCTTCTATAGAAACTAGCATGACCAAGGATACTACGAATACCTTTGATGTCTCTTGGGCATGGCATCTTCTCAATTGCCTCAACCTTAGCTTTATCAACTTGTATGCCTCTTTCAGAAACTTTATGCCCAAGGACAATCCCTTCATTAACCATGAAATGGCATTTCTCCCAATTAAGAACAAGATTAGTTTCTTCACATCTCTGCAAAACTTTATCAAGGTTGTGTAGACAATTATCAAAGAAGTTCCATAGACAGAAAAGTCATCCATGAACACTTCTACAATTTCCTCACAAAAACCATGAAAGATAGCATACATGCATCTTTGAAAAGTAGCAGGAGCATTACATAAACCAAAAGGCATACGTCTATAAGCATAAGTTCCGTAAGGGCAAGTAAAGTAGTTTTTTCTTGATCTTGTTGTTTAACAGAAATTTGAGAGAAGCCAGACTAACCATCAAGAAAACAAAAATGGGTCTTTTTAGACAACCTTTCCAACATTTGATCAATTAAAGGAAGCGGGTAGTGATCTTTCTTAGTAACTTTATTGACTTTTCTAAAATCAATGCACATCCTATAGCCTACTACTATTCTTTGGGGAATAAGCTCATCATTATCATTAGGAACAACGGTAATACCTCCTTTTTTAGGAACACAATGAACAGGACTAGCCCATTCACTATCAGCAATAGGGTAAATATTACCAGCATCAAGGAGTTTCAATACCCTCATTCCTTACCACTTCCTTCATCTTAGGATTTAAATGTCGTTGGTGCTCTACTACTGGCTTTGCATCCGGTTCTATATTGATAGAATGCCTGACATATAGTAGGTGAAATCCCTTTTAAATCATCCAGAGTATAGCCCATAGCTCCTCGGTGTTTCTTCAAGACCTCCAATAACATTCTTCTTCCTTTCCTGAAAGGTTAGAGCTAATAATAACAGGATATATCTTTTATCACCAATATAAGCAATTTAAGATCATCAGGGAGAGGTTTTAGATCGAAGACCGGATCCTTGTTAGGTGGCAACGTGGTACCCAAGTCTTCTACAGGCAGTAATGCTTAAGCATCTTGGGTTGACGACGGAGAATCTCATCAATCTCATTCCTTTCTTCCATGAAGATCTCACTTTCGTGATCTTCCATAAATTGTTGCAAAGCATTGTTAGGAGCAAGAGAGATAGAAGCAAGTTGTTCAACTCTAACATCCTCATTATGGGTTTCCTCTTCACATGGTTCTTTAGTAAATTTCAAAAAATTAAACTCATAAGATTCCCCATCAAACTTAGTCAAGATTTTCTCCCTCTTGCAATCTATAATAGCTCCAAAAGTACTCAAGAAAGGTCTACCAAAAATGACAGGATAAGATTTACTAGTAGCTAAACCAAGTACTAGAAAATCAGCAGGATACTTAATCTTACCACAAAGAACTTCCAAATCTCGTATAATACCAATTGGAGAGATGGTCTCTCTATTGGCAAGGTGAATAACCACATCAATCTCTTCCAGTTCGTAGGGACTGATTTCATGCATAATTTCTCTGTAAAGCTCATAAGGAATAGCACTGGAACTTGCACCAATATCACATAAACCATAATAGCAATGATCACCGATTCTAACGAAAGCACAGGGACACTAGCTTTTTTAACTCTATTAGGATGTGAAACAATATTAGAAGCATCCTCACAAAAACTATTTGTCCATCTTCTATTCTTTTAGTGACAAGGTCTTTCACAATTGCTACCACGGGTTCAACATTTATTTGTTCATCAGGTTTTACAGTTCTCTTTTCACTTTTAGTGAATACATTAGTTATCATAGGATGATCCTTTACCTTATCTGGGAAGGGAATCTTCTCGATATAAGGTTTAGGTAAGATGTGATCAATAGTGCAATACTCAGCACTCCCAACAGGAACACAGTCAACAATATCTTTATAAGGTGCATGGTACTTGTTCCATCCCTTTTTTGGAATCTCAATATAAGAAGCAAAAGCCCTAAAGCAATTCGTAATAACTTGTAAATCAAGACCATAAGAATTACTAATGTTTTGAAAGTCATCAGTTGCCATAAAAGATTCAATGCATTCATAATCATAATTTATACCTGGCTTTGTACCTTTGTCATTCTCCCATGCTTCAACATTGTCTTGAATACGGTCCAGAAGATCCCATTTAGCTTCTTCTTCCATGCGAGTGAATGATCCAGCACAAGAAGCATCCAATAAATCCTTGTCATGTAGAGGGAGCCTTGCATAAAAGTTATTGATAATAATATTGTTGGGGATCTCATGAATGGGACATTGAGCATTAGTAACTTCAGTCTCCCCCAAGCTTGAGCTGTACTCTCTCCATCAAGAGGCCAAAAGTTGTATATTTGATTCCGATCTTTATGAATCTCACTAGGAGGATAAAACTTTGAATAAAAGAGACGCACTATTTCCTCCCATTCCAGAGCTTAACCATGCTTCAACAGCTTATACCATTCTCCAGCTCTTCCTTTCAGTGATAATGAGAATAACTTCTTCTTAACTTGATCTGTAGTAATACCTGCACACTTAATTAACCCGCATAATTCGTGTATAAAGAGTAAATGATCACCGGGATGGACTGTTCCATCCCCAACATAATAGTTATCCATAACACGATCAATAATTCTTGTAGGTATTTTAAAAACATCATTCTCAACAGGTGGTGGTTTATCTACTACCTAAGCAGTGGTAGTAACATTACCAAATAAGAAACTTAGCGAATTATCCATAACGAAAATAAAGCAACTAGTAGACGTAAACAATACTCACAGTAGAAGTTTCCTTTTCCAGTTCCACTATCTAATAGTGCTTCACTCCCCGGCAACGGCTCCAGAAAATAGTCTTGATGACCCACAGTATAGGGGGTGTATCGCAGTATTTCGATAAGTAACAGTGTCGAACCCAACGAGGAGCAGAAGGTCCTGGCTAGTGGTATGGATCAGGAACTCTCTGCAAATACTTAGCAAACGGATTTTTAGGGTTTTTGATAAAGCAAGTAAACAAAGTACGAGTAAATAAAAGACAGTAGGAATAAATGCAGCAAGTGGCCCAATCCTTTATGCAGCAAAGGACAAGCCGGTTGTATTACTTAAGATGACCAAACGTTCTCGAGGGCACATGGGAGACTATCAAGTGCTTTCGCTTCATATAGTTGATTAATCTTCTTTAGCTTGCTAAGTGTTGTGTGGGTGAACCTGTGCTAATGTACCGACCTTCCTAGGACTAATACATACTTGTGATTATACCCTTTGCAAACATCCGTAAGTACAAGAAAGTAATTAAGGTAGAAACCTAACCACAGCCTTAAACTCTAAGACCCTTACGTCCCTTGTGCAATGGTTTCCTAACGGGGGTTCAGGTTTCTGTCACTCTGGCAACCCCTACAATTAGTAGCCAAATACACAATGCATCTCCTAGGACCATATAGGTGAAGTGTCATGCAGTCGAC